>JASKUP010000060.1:10000000-12400000 GCA_030448955.1 Trichopoda pennipes | reverse complement strand
AGTCATTCTTTGATAGAGCCTTATTAGTTATAGTTTTTCTATAGAAAAATTTTCATCAAATATAATTTTTCTAGAGAAAATCTTCATAAATCATAATTTTTCTATGAAAAATTTTCATCAATCATAATTTTTCTATGAAAAATTTTCATGAATCATAATATTTCTATGAAAAATTTTCATCAATCATAATTATTCTATAGAAAAGTCTCATCAATCATAACTTTTTTTACAAAAGTTTCATCAATCAAAATTTTTCTATGCAAAAGTTTCATCAGTCATAGTTTTTCTATACAAAAATGTTATCAAAATTTTCTATTTAAAAAATCATCAGTCGTAAGTTTTCTATAAAAGAATTTCATTAGTCATTATTTTATTTAACAAAAAATGTTCATCAGTCATTCTTTGCTCGTAGTTTTTCTAGAGAAAATCATCATAAATCACAATTTTTCACAAAATTTCATCAGTCATAGTTTTTCTTAAAAATAATTTTTCCGTACAAAATTTTCATGTTATAATTTCTCTGTCGAATATTGTCAACAGTCGCAAGGTCTCTATAACAATTTTCATTAGTCGTTATTTTATTATAACAAAAAATTTTCAGCAGTCATCATTTTTCCATAGAATATTATTATTATATTAAAATTTTTCATCAGTTAAACTTTTTCTATAAAAAAAAATTTTTCTATAAAAAAAATTTAATAAATTATAATTTATCATCAGTCCTAATCTTTTTATAAAAAGATTTCATCAGATGTAATTATTTTATAAATAATATTCACGTCTTAAAACTTTTCTATTAAAAATTTTTATCAGTCATACTCGTAATATTTCTATATTTCTGTGGAAAATTTTCAAATTCATCATTTATAAACTTTCTAAAGAAAATTTTTATCAGTCAAATTTTTTTTAAACAAAATTTTCATCAGCTATAATTTTTCTGTAGAAACCATAAGTCGTTATTTTTCAATACAAAATTTTCATTTGTAAAAAATATTATCATTCATAATTTCTCTGCAAAAAAATTATCATCAGTTGTAAGTTTTTATTAAAAAAATTTTATTACTTGTTATTTAGAAAAAAATCATTTAAATTAAAAAGATATCGCCATAACTCTATCGCCCCTCTCCACTTTTGAGTAAAAAATTTCGATCGGATATAAATTTTCTATAAAAAATTTCCATTATTTTTTAACTAAAATATTCATTAGCCATAATTTTTCTATTGAAAAATTCATCAGTCATAATTTTTCTATAAAAAATTTCATAAATTAATATAGCTGTAAAAAATTTTATAAATAACAGTTATTTAAAATTGTTCTATAAAATATGTGTATGTCATACTCGTAGTATTTCTGTGGAAAATGTTTATGAATTGTAAGTTTTCTATAAAAAATTATTTTAATTGAAAAAAAATTTGATTATTCATAATTTTTCTAAAGAAAATTTTTATCAATCTTAATTTATGTGTGAAAAAGTTTTATCAGTCATAAATTTTCCGAAGACAATTTTAATAAATTAAAATTTTTCCAAAAAAAATGTCGTCAGTCATAATTTTTCTATCAACGATTATTATCGTCCATAATTTTTCTAAAAAAAAATTCATAAATCGTAATCTGTTAAAAATTTCATCAGCCATAATTTTTCTATTAAAAAATTTCATCAGCCATAATTTTTCTAAAAAAAAAAATTATATATTTTAATTAATTTAGAAATAATCATTTTGGCCCACTGTGCTATTCATTAATTTGTATCTGATACAGCTAGTTTGAAATATATTGTAAAATAATAATTTTGTAAAATATATTTTAAGAAATTATAAAAAATGTTGAAATGTTTTTAAAGCAAAACTTTTTGGTTTTGTATGCATGTGTGTGTGTGTGCTGTGTGTGTAAGAGTGTGAATTTTTCTCTTATTAATAAAAGTGTCAAAGTGAATTTGTCATATTACATGTTAATGCTTTTGACTTTTGACTAAATGTGAATTTAAATAATTAAGCATTCAGGAAACACTGTAACACACTCATACACACACATACACACGGCCACGGACACCTGTATACGCACACACCTTTATTTAAACACATAATATGAGAAAATTTCCATTTAAAATGTTTTATTTAGTTCAGCATAATTTTTTGCCTTGTCCCTCAATAAATTGTAGAGAAGGTGTTTTGCAGTTGGTTTTCCAAGGAGAAAGGAAATGTTATGCTGTGTGCTTGTATGTTTGTTTAATATAAATGGGAAAATGAAACAATAGTGCCTGCACATAACAGGATGTAATATTTTTTTTTCGTGTTAACAAACAATGTTTTATGAAGACTTTAAATTTAGGATATAATGTTTTAGATTTTTAACATGTTATATGGAAATACACACACACACACACACACATATACACACACACACACACATATGAACATTAATACATTCATGTGTACACATTTAGATTTGTTATTTGTTTATTTGTTTAATTTCAATAAATTCAAAACTTTTTGTAATTGGAAGTGTCCTTGGAGTTTAATCCTTTTATTTAAAACTAACATTTCAATAATTGTAATTGGATTTTCATTGGAATTTTTCCTATATGTTTGTTTATTTTTATTATATTGATGAGAATAGAATATTAAGGTATTAATTTCGAAGCTATCTATAGCTTTAAGGATTTTTGTGTTATTTATGTTGGTTTATGTAAGAACTTCCAACAAGCATTTATTAAATTTAGATCCCTATTTTAATTAAAAGGCATTTATTTTTAATCACCTAAAGACATCAGTTATTAAATCTATGAATATTGAATTGAGAGCATATTGTTTTACATCTCTTCAAATGTTGATGTCTGTTGGGTAACAAAAAGTTGTCACTAATTGTTGTTAATTTTTATTGACATCAGTTTTGTTTAGTGTTGCGATTACTGCCCAAACGGGGCGACAAAAAATTATTTTTGGCAATTAAAATTTTTGGAAATATCCTCAACAGAAAAAACAGTCATTGTAAGCTGTGGATATCTAAAATTAAAAACTTAAAGAGAGAACGACTCCTTCATAATTTAGGGCGAGAAACTCGTTTGTAGAGAGCATATAATATGGAAACTATACAACGACAGAAAATTATTATTTAAAAGAAAAATAACATTATAAACAATATTAAGTTTTTATTATTTCAGTGTTATATATCGGGTTTTTCAACAAGAAGTTTGTTTTTAATTTGTGGCAATACCAACAACATAACAGATTTTACATTTAGTTTTTTGACGTATTCCTAGTAGATGCATTGGCAATTGTTACAGTGAATTCAATTTCGCACGAAAATCGCATTAAAATAATCAAAATTCACTATGAAAATGGTGGTTCTGTTAAAATTATACTTCGTAAAACTCGTGATATTTTTGAACAGTATAATCCTCTTTCTGAGACCGCTATTAAGACTTTAGTAGTTAAATTTGAGATGATAGACACGATACAAAATGCGTTTTCGACCGGGTCGTTCAACTGAAAACATCGCAGGTCAATTTCTCGATGTTCTTAATAATTGGGGTTATCCAAAACCATCACATGGCGAATTTTGAGTTTGGAGCCTTACCAGGCTCTACTGGTGCAGGAATTGACCGACCATTTACATCGCCGTAAACTCACTCAATTCATTCAGGAACCAACGGATGGTTTTTTTGAAAACATAATTTTTTTAAACGAAGCCCATTTTCACTTCCCAGTGTATGTCAACTAGCAAAATTCCCGCATTTGGGCTTCTGACAATTCTAGAGCGATTATTTAAAAGCCTTTGCATGTTCAACGTGTCACTGTATAGTGCGCGATGTGGTCTGGAGGCGTGATTGGGTGTTTTTTTTAAGATGAGGCCGGAAATGTGGTAACGGTCAATGGATCACGCTATTGCGAGATGCTAACAAGTCAATTTTGGCCTATTTTTGACGCATAGGTATGACAGGATGGTACCACCTGACGTGATAAAGTTTACATCTGCTCCTGGCCGTGAGCCTTAATCAGATGGTGGTCGAACCACTGTGGATGCTATGTAGCGCCATCCTCGCCCTAGAAGGCCTTCGAATACGTGTATACTTCGGTCACTCCTTCGAAAGCCCGAAGTAGGCCGCAGCCTTCACTCCTTGCTAAAGAGTTGGAGACTATACAACTCCTGGTCCAGAACGCATGAAGCTTAATATAATTAAGAACATGACGGCATTCATACTCACTGGTCCTGGACCATTCATTGTGTTTATTGTGAATGATCCGACCCACAAACTCAAACGAGGGCCTTGAAACACATAGCTACCACGATACTCCTGAAGGGCCTACCTCAACAATCAGTCAGAGTACAGCTAAATGCCTAAAGATACAAATAGCTAAACTCTGGGGCTTTACTGATTCCGGTGGAAATATAGTGCATTTTCCAGTTGGCTCCTACTGGCCTAGCTCCTACTAGACACAAGTCTAGATGGTTGTGTGATCCATAAAGCCTTATAATGTGTCCTCGAGGGGCGGGGGTTCTCCAAGTACAACTTGTTGTCAGTGCAGGATAATATGGTAGGTTATTGGTGCCCTATTTTGCCGCCTCAGCACTATATAATTCAAGCCAAGTCAACAAAAAGGACCTGTCTATCTCCTGGCGTAGAGCATAGTACAATTTTTTATTAGAACTAAGCCACGAGGACATAGCTGCATGATAGTCTTATCACTAAGTGAACGCAAAGCATCTACTTACGCTCTCGGTATGCATAGTTAACCAAGTAGAAACTTTATTTACAGGCTTTGCATGATAAAATATCACATTTGCTTGACAGAAGAGTACTATCTTAACATTTCCCCAGCACCCAGGGAATGACCCCTTACTCATGCAATGCATTGTACCAGAAGTAGAAAATTAGGTTATGGGGAGAATTAAAAAGGAAGTGACAGGAAGGAGTTCATTCTACATACGAACCGTTCTGCTAAAAACGAATTTTCCCTGCAATTTACTGGCCAATCAATCACAAATGAATCTCAAGGAAAATCTAGTTAATCGCAAAAACGTGTGAGTAACAGGAACAAGTTTCTTACTTTCTCTAGAGCACTTACCATTGCTTTAACGATAAAACCGTGAAATACAACCCACATTGCGTCAATTGCCCTACAGAATCAATAGAATAGGATATCCTACTGTCCCCAATGAGACTCTTAGCCCCCACTTTTATACGGTTGAACAACTCCAAAATTAACGATGAGGCGCCGGCCCCGACATTAGAGTTCTATTCCATTTTCGGATGGATATAGGTTGTTTAAATAGTACGAAGATCGAAGACAGATATATGCGTAAGCATGAAATATTGAGTCTTAGGGACATGAAAATCGACTTCATCACCCCATTGGGAGATTGTTGCGAGATTGTGATTAAGCGTATTATTATTGTTACGCCTTTTGGAACCCACCTCCAACTGGTTCGGTCTATTACTGAAGAAATACGAATGACAAATGTTGCTGTCATCTCCACTATTGAGGATATTCTGTTATAACGCAACAGCTAACAGCTTAATGCCTAAGGAGACAAATAGCGGAACTCTGCGGGCCACTGATTCCCGCGGAAATATAGTGGATTGTCCAGATGACTCTTACTAGTCTTGAAGGGGTCTGGGCTCCTTTTTACCCCGCAAGACACCAGTCTAGATGGAAGTAGTAGAATCCATAAAGACTATCATGTGCGCCCGGGGGGAGGATGATGCCACATGTCACACATCCTAGGAAACAATCAATTTATTGCAAACCGAATTTCCCGATTCTATAATTTCACGACAAACAGCAGTTAAGTGGCCGCCAGCCAGATCGTGTTATTTAACACCACAGGATTATTGTTTTTTTTTTTTTTTGTGGGACTATGTTGAGGTCAGAGTCTATTTGGAGCCAATCGAATTGATTTCAGCCTTAAAATTCAAAATCCCTGATGTGATTAACGAAAGAGGACCGCCATTTTGCCAAAAAGTGATTAAAAACGTTGTTGAAAGAAGCGACATCTGTCAGCGCGGTTGTGGTGGACATTTGCCAGAAATCATTTTTCATTTATAATTGCCGAACTTCTTTCTTCGTAATACAATAAAAATTTCAATCATTTTAATCTAAATTTTTTGTTTTAGAAAACGAACTTCTTGTTGAAAAACCCTTTATTTGTTGCCAGAATCTAATAACTGTCGTGTCGAAATTTCCTACTAAAGCTGCTGCTTTTTTTTTTGTTTTTTAAAGAGAAGTAGCACTTTAGGCAACAATGCCTATTTAGTTCAGTACCGTGCTACATTCTTTAGGAAAGGGATGGAGAATAGATGAAACAGGTGGTGAAAGTAGAAGGATAGTCGGAAATTAACTGCCGTATATAAGACAGCACAGCGACCAGTGACTATGCCTTCATCGCTCAGCAGCCCCACCGACAGTCAATTTTTATTTTTTGTAGTGGAAAAAACACCAAGGTCTTCATTGGGAATCGAATCCACAACCCCCATACTGACAAGCTAATACACTACTTACTAGCCTATAGGGGCACTTAAGCTGCTGCTTACTTCAGAGTAGAATGCATACGAATATCACGTAAGTTTTACCATAAGTTTTATGTAAACGGTGTTTTAATAGAGGTATACAACCTCGAACTGGAGTAAAACAAATATAAAATAACGTTAAATTTAATATAATGTTTCGGCATTATAATTTAAATTTGACTTCGGCTAATGGTGACGCCAACAACTATGAAAATTACCGCCTAAAAGTAATTTCTTCTGCACTTTACAAAGTGATGGAAAATATGAATAATTTTCATCATGTGAGGTACTTGGGGTCCACCAGCTAAGTAAGCGAACTATAGGATGGTTTCCACTGTATGGTTTCCACAGGGGGCGCTTTATAGCTGATTTTCTGGCTTTCCCACCAGAATAATAGTGTAATTCTATACAGCAATTCGGAGAAAGTAAGGTGGTGGTAAACGACCCGATCGAATACGCGTTGGTGTTCACATATTTTGTATCGAGCCTCAAATTTAACGACCAAATTCTTAATAGGCGATTTTCGTGTGGAATTAGAAGCTGTGATTATCGTGCGAAACTGAATTTATTGTCCCAATTGGAAAATGCATCTACTACGAATACGTAAAAAAACTATCATGTTGTCGGTGTTGCCACAATTGAAAACCAAATTGCTTTGTTGAAAAACCCAATATATTAATGGGATAATTTGTTCGCTAATTCTTTCAGTAACTGTTTAGCCATGTGAAGTTCCTTGAAAACAATATATGTGTGTGTATCTGGAGAGCAAAACTTAAGAGTTAGCTATTAAAAAACATATCGTGTAAAAGTACCTTAACGAATGTTACCTTTCTAGTGGCAGTTTAACGCGTAAACAAGCAGAGGCCGTAATGCGTATACTCAGGTTTTATTGCAGCTTATAATAAATTATAATAAAATTTATTCGCTGCTATTTGGCTAATTTTTTTGCTGGCTTTATCATGCACACACTAACACAAACATGTATTTATTTACACATTCAATAAAAAATTTGTATTTAGTGTTTTTATGTTTTTTTTTTTATTACTTTTGTATCAACAACAACAACAACAATTATAATATTTTTCCTAATATTTGTGTTGTATATTTAAATGGGATGTTTTGCTGTTGCTTCATTTACTTATTAATTTATCATATATTTTTGTATTATTTGTAATAATTGAATTTTTCTTATCAGCTTTGCCAGTGAGGTGTTAGCGTTGCTAAATTTAGCTTCATTTCTGTGTCGACCATTATCTTGAATCTTCTTATGTTTGCTTTTTAATTATCTTTGTTATAATCAAAATAAGCAATGAAGGAATTTTTCTTTTTTTTTTTTTTTTGATTATTTTTTAAAGACCAGTTAAGCATTATATTTCTCCAGCTGGTGGCAACGGGGGGTTTGGTTTTTACTTCTATTTTTATTCTGGGGTGATGATAGCTGTGAATAAAATCTAGCAGCAAAGATGGTTAGTTATTGTAGCAAAAAATATTTTTATTTATTTTTTTCCTTTTTTTAGTGTTTTTCTTCTGTTTGCTTGCATACGTATTGTGAAACCTTGACCTAACTTATTCGTTTTGGGAATTAATCATAGTTATGTGAAGAAGGAAAATAAAGAAATTCATTTTTTGTTTGTTTTTATATATTTATTTTAGTATCATTTTTTACGAGTGTTCAAATAACATTTTTGAATTCTAGAAAGTTTGTTTTTTTTTAGTTGCTTCAGTTTCTTTAGAGTGTTTATTTGCAGGGTAGGGATTTTGCTCTTTATAAATTTTTATTTTGGAACTAAACCAAAGTGAATTGAAAATGTAAGATTTTGAAAGTCCTAATATTTTTCTTTAATTAGTACCGATATTTTTCTATTATCAAACAATTTATTTTATTTTAGAAACGGCAAAAAAGGATTGGGGGAGCCGAGTGATTTAAATCCTTACATTATTCATCCAGTAGTGATAAATAAGACTGCAAGCTGAAAATTCCAAAATTTGTTATAATATTTTTTAGCAATTATTTTTGTTATTTTTTAGTAATTAATTTTAAGCACTAGGTCTTATTTAATAAAAAATTTTTTAAAAAACTTTATTTTTTATTATATTTTCGATATTTCGCCACACCGTTGGTTGGCATCATCAGGAAAAACAAAAATGTTTTTTTTTTATTTTTGTTTTTCCTGATGATGCCAACCAACGGTGTGGCGAAATATCGAAAATATAATAAAAAATAAAGTTTTTTAAAAAATTTTTTATTAAATCAGACCTAGTGCTTAAAATTAATTACAAAAAAATATTAAAAAAGGTCAAAAAAAAAAATTATAACTATTATTTTTGTTATTTAATTATTATTTTTCGACCTCTTTTTGTTAAATAAATAAGTTTTGATCTTAATAACGGTCTTTTTTTTAAATAAAACACAGTGTTAACTTTATTTTAAAAAAGACCGTTATTAAGATTAAAACTTATTAAATTATTTTTATACTTAAGACTTGCAATGTGAATCTAAGCAGCCCAAGTGATGGACTTGTAACAAATATTTGTTTACCAATGCTCTTACTTTAGCCGAAGAAGGCCCCTAATTTTTATTATTTAATTTTAAATCTAAAATTTTTTTCTATTTCGGTAATAATTTTTCAACATTTTCGGATTAAATTTAAAAAATGCCGTCGTAAAATTTTGTAAGCTCAGGGTTCTTGTTACCTATATCTGTCATACAATCAGCTGTTTTGCTATTGCAAATATTAATAAAATTAGTTTGTAATGTTTTCTAGCTCAAGTGCTGCAAACATTAGTCTTATGTGTTTTGTTGTTGTTGTGATTTTGTAGCCTGCACAATTTTAATGGACTTGCTATCATGTTTTTTAACAAGTATTTTGTTTTTCAATTGTGGCAACATCAACAACATGATAGTTTTTTGGCAATTGTTATAATGAATTCAATTTTGCACGAAAATCGTATTAAAATAATAAAAATCCACCATGAAAATAAAGGTTCTGTTAAAGTTACATTTCGTAAAATTCATGATATTTTCGGCCAATGAGATTACTATTAAGAATATGGTCGTTACATTTTATTCGACAGGCTCGATACAAAATCTATGAAGACCAACGCGTGTTCGATCGCGTGGTTCAACTGTAAACGTCGCAACCGTAATCCACAGTGTTGAAGCAGAAACATATTTGTCAATTTCTCGACGTTCGCAACAATTGGGGTCCTCCAAAACCACCACATGGCGAATGTTGCATAAGGATTTGACTTTGAAGCCTTACAAGGTTTGACTGGTGCAGAAATTGAAGCCGACCGATCATTCATATCGCCGTAGATTTGTTCAATTCATTCAGGGACAACTGGCAGGTTTTTCTGAAGAAATTATTTTTTCACACGCAGCGCATTTTTACTTGGCAGGATAAGTCAACAAGCAAAATTGCCGCATTTGGGCTTTTGAACATCCTAAAGTGCTTATTAAGAAGCCTTTGCCTGCTCAACGTGTCACTGTATGGTGTGCTATGTGGTCTGGCGGCGTGATTGGGTCGTCATTTCGAAGATGAGGCTGGAAATGCGATATTGGTCAATGGATCACGCTATCGCGAGATGGTTACAACTCAGTTTTGGTCTATTATTGATGACATGCCATATGTATGATGACATGCCAATGAAATGATCAATTTATTGCAAACCAAATTTCTTGATCGCATAATATCACGAGAATCAGCAGTTGAGAGGCCAGCCAAATCATGTAATTTTACACCACTGGATTATTTTTTTCGACAGGGTCTAGATGGAGCCAGTCGAATCATTTTAGCCTTAAGTCAAAATCCGTGATGTGATGTGATTAACGAAATAGGACCGCCATTTTGCCAAAATGTGATTAAAAACTTTGGTTAAAGAACCGACATCTGTCAAAGTGTGATTTGTTTTACATCCGCACCTGGCTATGTAGACTTAATCAGATGGTGGACAAACCAATATACATAATTTGGAACGTCATGATCGTCCAAGATAGCCGAAGGCATAATTCTAACCAACAGAATTACCTAGTTGCAAATTTAATGATTCCAGGACAGGGCTGCAAATCATCACACCTTGCTAAAGAGTTGGAAACTTTTCTACTGCTGTCCAGAACACATGTCTAGCATGCTCACTGGACTGGATCATTCACTTTGCGTGTCATTATCAGTGAGATGATCCTGGCCACCATAATTTTCATAATTCCCTTATGGGGCCGCAAAACCACAACCACCACGATGCTCCCATATAGGGGCCAACCTCAATGATCAGTCAGAGAATTATTAAATGTCTAAAGAGACAAATAATGAACTCTGCGGCTCACTGATCCCCGTGGAAATAAAGTGGAGTTTCCAGTTGTCTCCCTGTCTGACTTCAGGGGACTGGGCTCCCTTTTTCCCCCAGTTGCACAGGTCTAGATAGTCAAGTATTCTATAAAGACCGATAAATGTGCCCGCGGGGGGGACCGACATCTGTCAGCGTAGTTGTAGTGGACACTTGCCAGATTTGTGCTATTTCAGTAATATATTTTTTACAGTGTCAGGTTAAACTTAAAACCGCCGCCATTAAATTTTATAAGCTCAATCAGCTGTTTTGCTATTGAAAGTCTTAATAAAAGTAGTTTGCAATGTGTTTTAGCACAAGGACTTACTATATCTGCAATCATGGCGAGGATAATTTTATAAAGCATATTTTTTTTATTTCTTAAGGAGCGAATTTAACTGATAAAAATCATTCCAGAGACTGATGTTTTCTTTTTCGCATACTCTTGCATTCGTGATGCACCAGCAACTTAATTTTTGATTTAGTTTGGCAGACTGTATAAGGGATGCCATCAGATTGGCAGGGAAGATGTAATAATGAATAATTTCAATCCGGCTTGTGGTCACGTATATTTGAATTTTAGAAATGTATAAAAAAATAAAAATATTTGACAAAATTTTATGCCAATTTTTAATGAAAATATCAGCATTAGCATTCACATTCGTCTGCTTTATTTTGTGTACGTTGGAAATTATAAAGAAATTATAGAATTGCAATGTAATAAGAATTTAATGCAGCTATTTTTATATACAGATAAGCTTAATTTCTATAAATCCTTACCAAAAGATGAATTTCCAAAGCTAAATAATCATGCGCAGAAAATTATGGCTGTTTGCTTCCTCATATTTATGTGAGCAGGACTTTTTAGTACTGAAATGCAGAAACAATTCAATAAGAAACCGTTTGTCAGACGAGAGTCTATTTAATTTATTAAAAGCTGGAACCAGATTTTGAGGAAATTATGTCAAGTCAGAAACAGACCCATGCTTCCCATATATCTGGAAAATCTTAAAATCATAATAAACCGTATCTTATAAAATGTTTATGTTGTTTTAAACCGAACTTTAAATTGAACAGCAACCCCATAATTTTTTTATTGAATGACTATCTATGTTTTTTTTTTATATAATGGCCCGCCGCAAGATTTTTTTAATTTATTGGCCCGCCACCTAAAAAGTTCGCCCATCACTGGACTAAACAGATTTGATGAAATTCACTTAAGGGCGATAGTAGTGAAATTCAGCAATCTAATTTTATGCAAAAGAAGTTTCTGATTAACTTTGTCGAATGCTTTACTAAAGTCCATGTAAACAGCATCAGTTTGTTTACATAGGCGTCATATGGACTTAAATTTGAATTGTATTATATAACTAAATAATTTTTAATTTCTGTGATAGTTTTGCTTTTTCGGTAAAATGTTTATTAATAGAAAGATATTGCTTTTTTCCGCAATAGCGAAGATTTTGTGAAAGAGTTATGAATTTTCTAAGTCCTGAATAGCGCCTTGTAAAACATTGCTTTACATATTTATTATTCTTATGAATAATTTTTTAAATATATTTTGAATTATCCTCGTATACAATAAAAGTAAATGGGATAATTTTTTAAACCTCATAAAAATGTTTTTTTTACAGAGTTTGATAAACACTAAGTTTTGATAATCTTAAGCCAAGCAAAGACCTGCTAAAAGTGGAGTTATAAAAGTTTAGGCATTAAAACAAAAATAAGCAGTAAAAGGAAATAAAAATAATTTTATTGTAATACAAAATTCTCAGTTTATGTCTACACAAGATTTTAATGGAAACACAAAAAACATTACAACAGCCTTTAATCTAATAGGAATTATTGTTTAGGAGGATAACAAAAATACATCCCTCCTTTTTTCCACTCCCTTTATTTGGCAGTTCTTTGTTTATGGGTTTTGTGTAGGAGCATTAAATACAGTTGACAAAAATAAAGTTTCTAAGCTTTCTGGGCAGTATAGGAGATAAACTTCAGCCACCTTTTCAATTTTAAGACGCTCGTCTATTGCAAAACTTATCCAAAACTATAAATGTTCATTTAGCAATTTGTCTTATGCAGAATGTATTTGAATTGTATTAAAGGAATGTTTAACTTGACCAAAAGTCTTTTACATTAGCTTACGCCTTTTAGCGTCATTTGTATTATAGAATGTGATTACACGTTTCAAAAATAGACCCTCCAGTGTTTCCAAAGCTCATTAATTTTAAAATTATTTTTCGTTCTATATTTTTAATAGTCTGCCCCTTGGAAAAATAAGTTGCAACTTAAGATTTTTACTAAAATATTTACTATGAAATTTTTGTTAGTTTTTCTTTATAAAGGGTTTTTCAACAAGAAGTTTGTTTTCTAAAACAAAATAAAACAATAAATTCAGATTAAGATAATTACAATTTTTATTGTATTACAAAGAGAAAAATTCTGCACATATGAATGAAAATTGATATGTGGAAAATATCCATCACGCCCACCCTGACAGATGTCGATTTTTTCATCAAAGTTTTTAATCAGTTTTTGGCGAAATGGCGTTGGTATTTCGTTAATTACATCACGGATTTGAGTTTTAAGGCTGAAATCGATTTAATCGTATACCAATAGGCTGTGTGCTTAACATAGTCCCACATAGTAGGTGCCCCTGTAGGCTAGTAGGCAGTGTACTAGCTTGTCAGTATGGGGGTTATAGATTCGATTCCCAACGAAAACCTTGGTTTTTTTCACTACAAAATTAAAAATTGACTGTCGGTGGAGCTGCTCAGCGATGAAGGCACAGTCACTGGTCGCTGTGCTATCTTTATACGGCAGTTAATTTCCGACTATCCTTCTAATTTCATTACCTATTTCATCTCTTCTCTATCCCTTTCCTAAAGAATTTAGCACGGAATTTGACTAATTAGGCATTGTTGCCTGAAGTTCTACAAAAAATAATCCAGTGGTGTTAAATCACTCGATCTGGCAGGTCAGTTAACTTTTGATTGTTGTCGAATTATGCGATCGGGAAATTTTTTTTGCAATAAATTAATTGTTTCATTGTCTGTGTGATACATGTTGAAACTAAATGCCAGTCATTTCCACGTTGTCAATAATAGGCCAATAGCATCTCCTGATAGCGTGATTTATTGATAGTTACCATATTTCTAGCCTCATGTTCGAAAAAACGGCCCAATCACGCCTCTAGACCACATAGCACATCATATAGTAATACGTTGAGCATGCAAAGACTTCTCAATAATCCCTCTAGGATTTTCAGAAGCCCAAATGCGGCAATTTTACTTGATAACATACCCTGATAAGTGAAAATGGGCTTCGTTTAAAGAAATTATTTTTTTAGAAAAATCAGCCGGTTGTTGCTGAATGTTTCCAGACCACATAGCGCACCATTGAGCATACTAAGGCTTCTCAATAATTGCTGCAGGCAATTTTGCATTTCGGCAGACCCTGACAAGTGAAAATAGGCTTCGTTTGAAAAAATTATTTTTTCACGAAAACCAAACGGTTGTTCGTGAATGAATTGAGCGAATCTACTGCGATGTGAATGGTTCGTCGGCTTCAATTCCTGCATCAGTTGAACCTTGTAAGGCTTCAAAGTCAAAACATTACACACAATTCGCCATGTGATGATTTTGGATAACCCCAATTGTTGAGAACGTCGAGGAATTGACAAATTCGGATGTGCTTCATTATTGTGGCTCTCGATTGTAATACTTTCAGTTGAACGGTTCGATCGAACAAACTTTGGTATTTGTACATTTTACATCGAGCCAGTCGAGTCAAAATTAATGACTAAATTCTTAATAACGGCCTCAGAAGGACGATTATGTTGTCCGAAAATATCACGAATTCTGCGAAATGTAACTTTAACAGAACCACCATTTTCATAATGAATTCTAATTATTTTAATGCGGTTTTTGTGCGAAATTGAATTCATTGTAACAATTGCTAATGCAAATACGACGGATACATCGAAAAACTAAATGTGAAAACTATCATGTGGTCAGTGTTACCACAATTGAAAAACAAACTTCTTGTTGAAAAACCCGATAGCAACTGAATAAATTTTTTTTATTTGTTTTTCTTTTGGCTAAATTTCATCATTAGTTACGATAAATTTCAAAGAGAACAGTGAAATTTCGATACCAGCAAAATGAAGTAAAATTTCTGGTATGCTGAAACCTTCGTTATTATTATCTTATCTATCTACAAAATGGTTATTATGTGTAAACTTTTCTATTTATACAACTTTTAGAAAGATATCGAAAAATTATTTTTTTATTTTTTCTAAAATACGTATTTTTCTAGAGTCGTTATTTATTAAAGGTATTGATTGATAACGAATTGTTAATATACACTAGAAAGCAGGAACTATCATCTACTAAACTATATTAATTTTCGTTCTACTATTTTTATTATTGCTATTTTTATTAGCAAATGTTAAAATTTTCTATCGCAACTTACTAAACAAAACGGATAGAAGAGAAAACACCATAAATTTTAGATAAAGGATTTAGTACTAAATTTAAATGCTTTGACTTTTTTATATTCTATTAAAGCATTTTTATTTGGTATGCGTCATTGTTGCAGAATGTCATGAAATTGTTTTAAAATCAAATAAAATATTAATGGAATTTAAATAAAACTGTATATTTTGTTATTGTTTGCTGAGAAAATAGCTTCTAAAATGACAAAAATTTATAACAACTTTTGTTTTATTTTTTATTTTTGATCCACTAAAAGTCAGTCACTTTTTAAACAATGTTATGACACGCTCAAAAGAGAAAGAATTACATATACGGGCTTAGTAAATTTGAGGTTAGGAAGTAAATTGGCTTTAGGCAGCCACTTTTTTTTAACAATTTCGGTTTTATTGATACTGTTGGAAACTAAAAATATGGAAATTAATTATGGAATATAATGTCGCGCAAATGTTTCATCTGTGCA
Source organism: Trichopoda pennipes (assembly GCA_030448955.1). Taxonomy (NCBI): domain Eukaryota; kingdom Metazoa; phylum Arthropoda; class Insecta; order Diptera; family Tachinidae; genus Trichopoda; species Trichopoda pennipes. The sequence goes on along the minus strand of JASKUP010000060.1, from coordinate 12,384,212 downwards.
GACATCCGCTCTTTTTAATAAATTTTTAAACCCGTTTTAGAACAAAGCTTCGCTTTTCTCGACAATGCAGTGGAGAATTTAATTTTTCAGAATGTCTGTTGTTTGTGTGTTATTCATTTAAAGCCGGTCTTTTAATTAGCGAGGGTGTCAATTGACTGCGCCAAATCGAGAAATTACGCGACCGCGAAGGATGGGTTGCTCCTTCTACACAGTCTTTATCACCTTCTTCTAAAATTTCATAGTTTTGGTGTGGAGAAGGGACTGGCAAAGTCTCTGAGTGTGGTACAGGCCGAAGAGCAGATGGGAGATTAGGGTATTTAACCGTTACTCTTTCCTTCATAGATAAACCATGCTTAATGGGAGGAGTTAAGCAGAAATAACAGTCATCTATATGATTGGTAGCCTCACGCCAAACCATAGGTACTGCAAAAGCCATTGCCCGGTTTTTATTTTTCAGCCATTTTCGCAATATGACGGAACAAGAATTGTAACATATATGAGGAGCCCATTATTTATCTTGGTCCCCAACTTTTACACCAAAATAATGTTCATAGGCAGTCTTAACGATAGGTGGCATTTTACGTTTCAAAAACTATCGACGGAATTCACACACTTTCGAGGCATTTCAGATCAGCAGTTAAATTAATTTTAAAATCAACTTCACACAATAATTTCAATAGCAACCAGGCGCGTACAACTCACATAGGTTATGTTTACTACTTATGAACAGCTGAAGAGAGGAAATTATGTAAACAAACATGTGTGCCAACTGTTGGTGATGAAATATTTAATTTGTTGAAAGCTCAATATATATATTTAAATAATGATACTATATTTTGAAAACAAGAGCTAATATATAATGTTTATGGTCATTTTCGGTTTTAACACGTGGAAATACACTAAAATCAGCTAATTTTAACTCCGAAACAAAAACTTTGTTGTTCAGTGTTACAGTGCTTTGCCGATAAATAATAGCAAAATCGAATATGTTTTGTGCGCAACTAGTTTTGGAATTATTAAAAATAAACTATCTTTGTTGAATCATACAAGTACTTGTCCCGGAAGGGTGCACAAAATGCTAAGGCACTTTTAGATGAGTGCAAATATCTACTTCTATATAAATATGTGTATGTTGTATGTTGTTAGTTAAAACCTATTTAATGCCAGTCCTTCAAAACGAATATGAAATATATGTAAATTGTGACACTACTGATTTTCACAGATTTGTGTTAAAATACAAAATAAAATACTTCAAAGAACCGGCATATCTATTTAAAAGAATTCATTTTGCCAAATTCCCGCATGGTAAACATTTTTTAATTACAATTTTTGAACTACAAAAATTGTGTTTGGAACACCATCACACATTTAAACTATGAGCCACACCTTACCTTATTAACCACCATGGCAAATTTTAAGCATCACACTATATTTTATTATATTATTTGGTTTTCAATTTTTATAACTATTGTTATAATTATAATAATAATTATTATTATTTTTATTATTATATTTTTTTATTAATTCTTACATTATTTGTTGTTTGAACTTAATCAATTTGATTTTATCTTTGTCAATATTAAATTGTTATCATGTAATAACCATAACTATAATATATACAACAAACAAATAAAATTTAGTATTTGGGAAATATTGATAAATTAAATTTGCCGTATTTAAATTTGGTTCCACTAATTTATTTCGGCCCTACATTTATAATAATGATAAAACATGTTAAATAAAACCGCTGGTTTCAAGGTGTTCCATCTAGAAACCAAGGTTTCCGTAAAAAACATTGGATGGAAACAATCGGGATTACTAAGGGAACACCATACGCATTTTAGTTTATTTAAATTAATATATAATAAACTAGCTGACCCTTTGAGAACCAGTTTGTGAGATCATAAAAAAAAAACAATTCATTTAAGTCGATCCAGTCGTATAGTTGCAGTGTAGTTGAATAACCTGGATACCGACTGTAGCGCCATCTGCCGGGCTGGTTTCTGAATGTAAACCATCCAAGGTGGCACCCAAACGCATGCAAAAAAAATTTCTTCAGTGACATACACACGTACAGTAGAATTATATACATAAAAAAGATTTGTATGGGCGGTACCACGCGTCTTTTCAAATCCCGCCAATATTTGCAGTAGAACTTAAAATATGTTCACTCAACCGAAATACTAAATTCTGTTTAAATACCGTTAGCAGGAGTAGATATATTGGGTTCTTAATTTATGGTTCGCATGGGAGAAACCATGTCCCTTTGTACAATCCCGCCCATATTTGCAGCAGCGTTTAAAAAATCGCACACCAAACCAACGTACAGAATTTTGTGCAAATACCGTTATCAGGAGCAGAAATATTAGATTATTATTTTGTGATTTGTATGGGAGGTACCACGCTCCTTTGTCTAATTGGACCGAATTGTAAATCTAAACCACCCGGGGCGCCACCCACAAGCATACAAAAAAAATGTATGAAAATTGGTCCAGCTTTTTAGGAGGAGTTAAGTCACAACACACGTACAGTAGAATTATATATATAAAGATAAGCTTGTATCGAGTTTCTTTCTATTGTGGCCATACCAACAACATGATAGTTTTGACATTTAGTTTTTGGACGTAGTCGTAATAATTACATTGGCAATTGTTACAATGAATTCAATTTCGCATAAACAACCCATTAAAATAATTAAAATTCATTATGAAAATAGTGGTCCTGCTAAAGTTACATTTTGTAAAATTCGTGATATTTTCTTCTTTTGAGACCGCTATTAAGAATTTAGTCGCTAAATTTGAGTCGACAGGCTCGATACAAAATGTACGAACATCAACACATGTTCGAGCGGATCGTTCAACTGAAAACATCGCCCTGAGCCACAGTGTTGAAATAGATCCAAATTTGTCAATTCCTCGACGTTCTTAACAATTGGGGTTAACCAAAACTACCGATCTCCGTACTATCTATACCACCTATATCCGTCCAAAAATGGCATACAACTGTCATGTATGGGCCGGCGCTCCAAAGTCTATTCTGGGGTTACTCGACCGCGTACAGGAGAGGACCAAGAGGTTTATTGGAGACAGTAATGTATCCAACTCTATTGAATCTCTAGAGCATCAACGCAATGTGGAGTGCATTTCACTGTTCTATCGTTATTACACTGGTAAGTGCTCTAATGAAATTAGGGAACTTGTCAGTGATACTCGAACGTTTTTAAGTTTAACTCGATTTTCAATGAGAGCACATCCATTTGTGGTTGATTGTCTAGTAAATCGCACTGCGCAAATTCGTTTTTCAGCAGAACAGTCCGTATGTGGAATAAAATCCCTCCGGAGGTCTTTCCTGTCACTTTCAATCGGGGAAAGTTCAAATTGAATGTCCACATAGGTAGGTGCCCCTGTAAGCTAGTAGGTAGTATACTAGCTTGTCAGAGCTTAGTTTTTTTCACTATAAAAATAAAAATTGACTCTCGGTGGGTCTGCTCAGCGATGAAGGTATAGTCACTGGTCGCTGTGCTGTCTTTATACGGCAATTAATTTTCGACTATCCTTCTGCTTTCACCACCTGTTTCATCTCTTCTCTATCTCTTTTCTAAAAAATGTAGCACGGTACTTGACGAAATAGGCATTGTTGCCTGAAGTGCTACTTATCTTTATAAAAAAAAAATGTATGTCCACAGACACTAGTCCCTCTTTCCTCCTTCCCGTAACCCCATTTCCTAGTTCTGGCATAATGCATTTCATTCATCTCCTGAGTTCTGGTTCGAAAAGAAAAAAAAAACAAAAAACCAAAACTACCACATGGCGAATTGTGCGTAAGGATTTGAGTTTGAAGCCTTACAGGGCCCAACTGATGCAAGAATTGAAGCCGACCGACCATTTACATCGCCGTAGATTCGTTCAATTCATCCAGAAATAACCGGCTGGTTTTTCTGAAAAAATAATTTGTCGCATTTGGGTTTCTTGAAATCCTATAGCGATTATTGAGATATATTTGCATATTAAACGTGTAACTGTATCGTGTGCTATGTGGTCTAAAGGCGTGATTGAGGCTGGAAATCTGGTAAGGGTTAATAAATCATGCTACCGCGAGATGCTAACAACTTAATTTTAGCCTATTATTGACGACGTGGATATTACTGTGGTTTCAACAGGACAGTGCCACAAGTTACACCGCCAATGAAACGATCAATTTGTTGCAATAACGAGAATTTAAGCGGTCATATTTATTTTAAGTCGTGTTTGTTTTTACTTAAACTTCATTGTTTTTGTTATTTGTCAAAATATTAAGTTAGTAATGTGATCAATAGTATATTGTATTGTAAGTAATTTATTTTGGTGTATTTAATTGTAATAATATAAGATTTTAATTTTTAAATAGACGAAGCCCTTGAGGAAGTTGGGTTGAAGTGAAATAAAAATTTTTTTATTAACACAAAATATATTAGGCCTGATTAGCTTAAGTTTATGAAATCAACAACATTAAACTCTGAATTGGCCAATGAATACAGACAAAAAGCAAATTTAATAAGCTATCCAATTCGCTTCTTAAAGAAAGTGAGTAGATTTCTTAGGAACTTGACAAGTGCATAATTTTGATAGGTCTTTTTAAATGCTCTCTTTTGCATTATTTTAGTTTATTAATATTTTACATAATATTGCCAATTGTAGTACTGAATAAATTTAATCGTAAAGCCCGAAAAATAATTGGGAATAAATAAACAATTATATATAAATAGGTACACGCCATTACCTTACGAGAAGGTAGTTTGCCAGTATAAGACAATGGATTTATCCTTTAAGGATTTATTTTAACACATTTACATAAGTGTAAAAGTAAAAGCATAGAAGCCAAAAAGTTTCGAATTAAAGTATTAAAAAGTCTTATTAATGGCTTATGTTACACATACAAAAATCGATAAACGGTGGCACTCAAGTGTAAACAATTTATGCATTATTCTCGTTAAAAATTAATGCTCCTTTTAGCTAAAAGATAAATTCCAAAAAAAAAAAAACAAATAAAAGTAAAAGACAAAATAAAATAATAAAACTCAAAAAACAATTATTTCATGCCTCATTGAATAAATGTTCGAAAGCAATTTAAATGGTTCCATATAAAGCGATTTATTTTATACTTTTTAGGATGCATGGTGGCACATAAAAGCAACAATATTTGATGTGCCACAAACTTGTTTATCACAACACCGATGTAAAGGTTTCCAATGAAGTTGAGTAATACGTTTTAGAAAAGTTGAAAAGACTTTTTTGTTAAACATTAATAACGGCCGTATGTATAAAAAACTCTTATTTGAGCTTTAAAGTACACGTTAATTAGCAAACACTTTAAGCCTAACAAACGTTTGTTAAAAAATGGTATTTAAAAACAGTACTTTAGCTAATGTACGCTTTAAAAAAATAAGGACAACAGTCCTTATAACTTATATATACGCCGACAATCAACATTTTGGTGACCCCTAGTCATCAATACAGCATTATTTTGTTATTTTTTATGCTTAAGAAGTTGCTTCGTGTTGTATAAAATATCTAAGAATGTCACAACTCAAAAGCATATTATTGTATATTGTGAATTATTTGTAAAGAACAAAATAGTAACATAAAAATGGCATTAACTTTGATGAAAATTGTTTAGTCTTCAAAACACAGTATCTAAATTCTTGATCACCAATTTTTAATTTCGGGTCATTCATACTTATCAAATGATAGTTAACTTTGGCGGAATAGAAAAGGCCTTGAAAAAAAAAAAATGTTTTATAAAATCGAAATGAATACTGTAGGGTGATAGCCTAGCCTGTCGAAAAAAATCCTTAACTGTACCCAACATAGAGGAAAACGATTTTATTTCAACTTAATTATTAGAAAAATCCGTTTCAGAAAGAAAATTAAATACAGACCAAAACAAAGTGAATTGGCTAAAAATTCAATGGATTCAATTTTACCATGATATTCCCTATAAAATGTTTTATAAATTAATTTTACCATGATATTCCCTATAAAATGTTTTATAAATTAATTTAAGAAAAGAAAGATGACGAAAACAAAGTGACTTATGCCACTTTTCAAATAAACGGCTCAATTTATAGTAAGCACAATTTGTTGTTGTTTTTAAAGTTTCAATAATAAAATAGAACTGTCAAATTATTGCAGGTTTAAATTGGGTTTTTCCTACTTTAAAGTTTACAAAGGTATTTTAATACAACTTTAGGAAATTGTGCCTAACAACGGCAGTTAAACCTGCTTTAAGTTTTTGTGCATACGTTTGTAAGAATTTTATTTTTAATAAAATTTATCCATAGAATTTAGTTACAATCAGTCAAAAAGAATGCAAGTAAATAGTTGTTTAAAGGCAGTTTTATTTATGATTTTAAAAGCACAAATGTTATTAAATAAATATTATTATTTTGAATATATTATTAAAAATGTTTGAAAGCAAATAAGTTTGTTTTATCACAAATTTTAGCTAAGAAGCTATTGTAGCTTTCTTCCATAGCTGCTAATTATTAAAAAGTGTAATTTTTTGATTAAAACGATTTAATAAACTTTTAACGCAGTAATTTAATAAATTTTGAGAGGTTTGTTTTACAAGTTTTAATTGAATAATGATTTTTAGCATAAACAATGAAGAAACTGCTTGTAATGTTGAAATAAAATTTGTTTTCTCTTTATAATATTTTATCCCATTGTAATGTATGCGAAAAAGTTTTAGCAACGTATGATTGATATTAATTATTTTTCATTATTTTTTTAAATTATGGCGTATGATTAATATTTTTTGTATGTTTTTTTATAATCTTTGATAAATTAATTACTTGAATATATTTAGAATTTTTTATTTCGTTGCAATTTTATTAAATATTTAATTAATATTTATTTATATATTTTTTATATAATTTTTTTTTAAACTTTTATTTTTAATATTTTAAAATGAGAAACTTTTTCAATTTTTTTTATTTTATTTTTAATTAATGTTAGCATAATTATATTCTACTTTTTTTAATGTGTTTAACTTTATGAATGCAGTATATAAACAATGCGACAAAATGTAAAATAACGTTAAATGTCTTCAGAGACTAGACCACTAATGACGCATTTGCCCACGCAAACGTACAAAAGAAGCGGTAGAGTTTTTTTTTTTCAAAAGGAACACAAACAAAAAGAACATTTGAAGATACTACTATTAATAATTGTAAAGAGATAAAACAACAACATTTTTTATGAAAAATATAGCAAAAGCATCGAAAAGGAAATCCAGCAGCCCAAACTAAAAAGAAAGCCAGCAAGCAAGCAAACAGTAGCCAAAAAAAGGCAGTAAAAATAGCGCCAGTTCTAACCAAAAGTGGATGCCATGAAAATTTAAGAGCAATTTATATTAAGAGAATTTTAAAAGAAAAGCAAAATGAGATTAAGGAAAAGATGCTAAAAAAAAGCTTACGAATGTCGTTACAGATGTCAAACAAAGTGAGTAAAAATAAGAAAAACTAAAATAAACGCAAGAATTATTAAGCAAACAAAAATAGCTAAAAATACTTTTCGCTTGATTTTGGAAATTTGCTGACGCGAAAAAAATTTTTAAACTTTAAAATTTATATTATTATTTTTTTTATCCTTTTTTTTGCTTAAAAATTAATTTTAAAAAAATATTTTTTTTTCGTTTTCTTAAGAAAAATAGCCGTCGGCATGTTGTATACATTTTTACATGGATTTACTCATCTAAGATTTTTATTTGTTTTTGTTATTTATATTTAATTTCATTTTATTTCCTTTTAATATTTCGTGCATTTGTGTTTTATTTTTCTATATATTATTTAAATCAATTAAACTTAAAATCATAGTCATCGTGCTCACACAACTTTTTGCTGCTTCCAAAATTTTAGCCACTAAACACACTTGCGAAAACTTGACCACAAATTCGACCGCTCGATTATACCATAAAACTTAAACTGAAAACGAGAGAAAAATAATACAACAATATTTTGCACATTTACTCTTTTAATCAATCGAAAATTATAATAAAAAAGTAAGTTGAAAAAAATAAATAAAAAATAAATAAAAAGGAAAAATGTTTGACAAAAAAAAATATCTGATGTTGTTTGCAAGAAACAAATAGAGGGAAATTTTTCCCAACCAGTTTTGCAAACAGTTTTAATTATGGCAACAACAAGGCAAAATATTTATTTACTCTCCTTATTACTGCCATGAAAATTACACTCTTAAAATTGTACTCTACTCTCTCTCTCTCTCTTCCTCGTTTCTTTTACTCCCCTGTTTAAAATAGCATTGTTTACTGTGTCTTTTTATATGAATATGTACTCGTAGAAGAATAAACAAAATGTAAACAATGAGATACACAGCAAAGTGATAAGGTTACTTTTCTTTTAACAAAGAAATTAAATATTATTGTCAATAAACAGATTGAAGTTGTCACGTAATGCCCTCAACTAAGGGAATTTTACAGCTATTTCAATCGAAACTCAGTACTGACTGCACGTTCTGACTGCAGTAACTTTATTAATTAAAGGATGCAGCCAAACATAGTCAAAATATTATTACGTTTATTCCTTTAAAAAAACGTTTTGCTATATTATAACGACACGTTTTCTCTGGTGGTTGGAATATCCTCAGCGGCGTCCAGTGTCGTGTTGTTCCAAATTAACCTGCTTACAAATCTTTCACCTTTACTTAACATTATTTGCCTCACGGTCGGTTGCTCTAATTGGCTCCGTCTGCTGCGTAATCATGTGCGGGGTTACCCCTTGGCCAGGTACCACAACTTATCATTAAGTGGCCGAGGGAAATACCGCGATCAGCAGAAACTGTGACGATTAAAAACTTCTAGCATCCTATTTCACACTGCTCCGGTTTTTCCCAGTGGCGACTGTTGGCAGATACCGTGCTGAATAATAATCACTACACCAGTTTGTGATCTCACAGTGTTAGCTGGAGACATTTTGAAATATTTTCGGGTGATACGCTCCATTCCAAATATTAACTCTTATCTGCCTGCCAACTAACTAACTAACTGCGAAGATTCCTCTTTACATACCCATTTGCCATTACACACAACTACACACACAGACGTGCATTATCTCTATGGCTAATATTTCGTGATAATAATTGCATCTGCACCTGGCTGTGGGCCTTAATCAGATGGTGGTCAAACCACTGTGAATGAAAAGCAACGTTATTCACGTCCGAGGAAGCCAAAGACTAATTGTAGCAACAGGTCTTTCCTAGTTGCCATTTCAGCGGTTCCAGAGCAGGGCTGCAAACCACTAATCCTTGCTGAAGAGTTGGAAACCATCCATCACCTGTCCAGAACACATGACTAGCATGCTCACTGGATCTGGATCATTCACCAGGTCGGTGTGATTAAAGGTGAGATGATCCTGGCCACCTTAAAACAATTCCTGTATGGGGCCGCGAAACCACAACCACCACGATACTCCCGAAGGGCCAACCTCAATAATCAGACAGAGAGACAGCTAAAAGTCTAAAGAGGCAATTAGCGGAAACTCTGATTCCCGTGGAAATAACGTAGAGCTTCCAATCGACCCCTGCTACCTTCAGGGGACTGAGCTCCCTTATACCCCCAGCAGCACACGTCTAGATAGTCAAGTATTCTATAAAGACCGATAAATGTGCCACCGGCGGGGAGTCTATGGCTAATATATAAAACAGCTGGTGTCAGCGTTCATTATCGGCTGCCAGTTGTACCGTCATGCAAAGATGGCGCTGCACGCGAACTGCCGTTAAATTTAAATCTTAATTCTAAACAAAGCAATATTAGAAATTTGTTAATCTTAATTATGTATGGCATGGTAACAAAACTACAGGGTGTCCGCCAGGAAGGTAATTCTTAATTAAATGAAAGAGAATGGATCTTATATTGATAAATGTTTTACTTAATGTTATGTATTGAATACAATATCAGATAAATATCCGCCTCTGATAGCCTCACATATGCAAGTCCTTTTTTCATTACATTCTCACACCTTTCACGCAGCATTAATTAATTTCATCACGAATATTTTGTTTGAGTTGTTCAAGCGTTTCTGAATTGTTTGCAGAAACCTTGCCTTTCAGATATTCCTTTTCAGATATTCTTACAAAACAGAATTCGGAAACACCACCAACACCACCATTTCTTGAAATAACTTGTTGCGGAAAGTGATCTCCCAGTAATTCCATTGTAATATTTGCTTTAATTGATATGGCACCGTCTTGTTGATACCACATGTTAATCAAGCCCAAAGCAGGCAGTCGTGGCATTTAAGTATTTTCAATCATATCACTATATCGCTACCCATCCACAGTTAACGTTACGACGTTTTCATTTTTAAAGAAGTAAGGTCCAATGATTCCTCATGACCAAATTGCACACCAGAATGTTACTTTTAAAGGAAGCAAAGACAACTTGAATAATGTGAGGGTTTCCCATTCCCCAGAGCCGACTGTTTTATTTATTCACATATCCATTTAAATAAAAATGTGCCTCGTCACTTATTATGATGGGTTGTCATGGGTGACCTGTAAGATCTTATTCGCGGCTTAAGTGGTCTTGTAGAAGAAGCTCATGTGTAATGCAAATTCTTGTGCAAAATTGTGGCGAAGTTGTTCTATGAAGACAAAGCTCCTGGAGCATGGCGTCGAATTGAGTTTGGTAGATTGTTTTGCACACTTTCTTAAGCAGCAGTAATGTTTTCAGCCGATCTTGCCGTACGTTTTGGTCCATGCATGGGCCTCTCATCTACAGACCCGCTTTCTTCAAAATCATTCACTACACAATAATTAGCGCGTTTTATTGGCACGTTTCACAAACTTTCTCATCGTCACAGTAATCGATGAGTGATTTTGATAAAATGTTTTAACGATTAAAACACAATGGCTTATTGAATATTTTTCAATAATTAATTTGCCTCGTGTCTACTTTACGAGCACCAAATATGAAATGTCAAGGCTAGTGTTTAAAAATGGCGGCAAAACAAAGTAGTATACCTTCCCGATAGATACCGTGTATTTTGTTGTCTTCTCTCAACGATGTTTTTACTTGAATTCAATTCATTTACTAAGCAAGTGGTACTTATATAGCTGTTTAAAGCGGTTCTCGTAGATACAAGAACATTCTACTTTAACATCACTCCATATTGCTGTTGTTATTATCATTCAGTTTGGGTGCCTGCTTGGCTGTGTATTTTGTTCTGTGGTAGTTGTTCTTGTTTTCTGTTGTTTACTTATTTCGTAGAATTTCTTATAAGCACGCTATTGTTGTCTTGCGTGTATTAGATTTCTTAGAATACTACGCCGTGTGTAAAATACACAATAGGTAATTTCGTTTACTTTTTTTGCTTATAATTATTTTGATATTAAGTTGTTTGGATTTGTTTCAGGAGTTAAGGAAGTACCGTTGTCATTACGGTGAAAATCGTCGTTACTGTGCTGTTTGTTCAATATGATCGGCAAGTGCATTCGATGCGATGATATCATTTTCTAGTCGCGTTTCTAGATAGTACTGGAGAGATACTGTTATGTCTGTTAACGTAAATCAGCTAACACTATTTATTTATTTATATTAACAGACCTAATACTCTTTTTTGCCTTGGCACTTGTACATTAATAGACTGACGCCTTCAAAACGCTTCCAAATTGCACAAATTTATTTTGAAAATCGTGGTGCTTTTCGAAATATCCGATCTTTTGTTTGAATGAATACGTCAATAAACAAAACTGCCTTATTTGAATGATGATAACCCTCAGTTTAAATGGTGATACCGTCACATAAAGAAAAACTGACTTTTTGGTGGAATCATATATTTCTTTAAAAACGATGGTGGTCAGAACTCAACAGTCTATGGTGATTGCTATAGAGTTTTTGTTACTAAATTTTTCATTTATTAATTGAACAACTATGTCCTGCATAAAGTGGTGTCAACAATACGAAGCAACATGTCACACAGCTCGTGCCACAATTGATTTATTGAAGCAAATGTTTGGTAACTGCATAGTTTCCCATTTCAAACCCGTGAGTTGGCCTCAAAGACCGTGCGATTTAACGCTGCTAGACTTATTTTCTGTGGGGATATACGAAGTCGCTAGTCTACGCCGATATGCTCGAAGTGATTGAACACTTAGGGGACAGCAATCGTCTCATTATTGGCGATATAGGGCCATGAATAGAAAAAATCATCGAAAATTGGATCTCCCAACTAGACTCCGTCTAAACCAGCCATGGCGGTCATATGATAAAAGTCATATTAAAATTATAATGCTAGAATGTTATCTTTCGAATAAAGCAAGTTTCAAAGTTTCGTATTGCTATAAAAATACCCTACAGAAGCATTATATGCTTTTCTTTATACATGATAATGGGTGTGTAAAACCTGGCAACAATCAAAGCTTAGCAACCTAAACTCACGTTCACTAAATTTGTAAAATATAGTTTTGTTTTTTAAGTAAGAACAGAATTAACTTTTTACGATAACTAACTACTAAACTTTAGTTCGCAATTATATAAATTAAGAAACTTCTTAACTAATAGACTTATCACTTTTATCATTGCTTTTACACTGTTCACATATTTTCTTTGAAAAGTAATTTTTGTTTGCAATTGCAGCAGAGCCCAGGTTGTGTATTCCATCTCTTTGTTTACTTTTAACTATAATAACACAGTATTATGTAAATTATTGAGAGCATGAATGCGAGAGATGCTTGTAGTTTTATACAGCCAAGAGCTCAATATAGTTCCTAACAATTATTATTATGAGAGTCAATATTTGTCAGATTAAGGGTTTTAGCTCCAAATGGGAAAGTTTTGTTTAGATTTTGTTGGGGAAATTTTTAATGTTTTCTGGATTTTTGGGGATTTATATTTTAAATTGTTCTTAACATTATCGCAACTTAATTATAATTCAAACATTAGTATACATTTGATAGAAAACACGAATATATTTTGTTGACCCTCCCTTAAGCTTAATTGCATTCTCCAGCCGCCTTTTCATAGCATTTATAAGAAGTCTGGTAACATCAGATATAATTTTGCTCCGCTGTTGCAATAAAGCAGATCGCAACTCTTTCTGAATGAAATGGCTCTTTCCAATATTTATATCTAGAGTTTCCCATAAATGATATATAGGATTAAGGTGCCCATGTAGGCTAGTAGGTAGTGTACTAGCTTGTCAGTATGGGGGTTGTGGGTTCGATTCCCAACGAAGACCTTGGTTTTTTTCACTATAAAAATAAAAATTGACTATCGGTTGGCTGCTCAGCGATGAATACATAGTCACTGGTCGCTGTGCTGTCTTTATACGCAGTTAAATTCCGACTATCCTTCTACTTTCACCACCTGTTTCATCTCTTCTCTATCCCTTTCCTAAAGAATGTTGCACGGTACTTTACTAAATAGGCATTGTTGCATGAAGTGTTACTTCTCTTTAAAAAAAACAATGTCTGGAGGAACTAAACTCCTCGGTAACAATATTTAGCAGCCACCTCTTGCACAATTTTGACCGTGTATTTTTGGGTCATTATAGTGTTGAACATTTTTCGTTTTAAATAATGTTGTATTTATTGTACATTCTTTAAATACAAGATTGTGTGTACCGACAGTTGACATACAGCCCCAAACCATCATGGACATGTGGCCATGCTAAATAAATTATTTACTTGCTTTTTCTGCAAGTTTTTTAGTATGGATGCAATAGTAGCTATACCCAATTATATATACCAGGGCGCTATCTGTCGCCTTCGAACATATAACTTTCGTTCTTGATTAATGAAATCATGTTTGACAAATGCTTTCGCTTAATTTAGTCCTACGATGGTCCAAGAATTTCACTAATGCCCGCAAACTGCTTCTATTAATCATTACCTCTTAATCTAAAACCATGAAAATAGAACAGGGGCCTAATTTTATTATACTACACTAAAAATATTCAGGCATTTTGGAGCTTGCTTTAAGCACTCTAATTTGTTCAAGGTAATTGTACCGGCTTACAACAACACTCGAAGAAGGACACGAAAGCAGGTTTAAATAAGGAGGAATATGTGAAAAATACCATACATAAGAACTTTACCGGTAATACTCTTGCATACTTAAAGTACAATTATAGCTGTACTACCCGCGTGAAGCGCAATTTTAACCACAAGTGTTTTAACCGCAAACATTTTAATATGCGCTATTGGAGCTGGAGATATCGTGGCTGCTGGCACCAGACTTGCCCTCCAATAGTCCATTGTTAAAAGATTTAAAGTCTACTCATTCCTATTACAGGGCCTCTAATATGAGTTCTGTATTTTTATTTTTCATCACTCCTCCCCGGGCTGGGATTCTTAAGATAAAATTTTCTATATAATGATAATTTTAATAAAGTTACTTGGGCAATAGACTTGGATTATGATTAAGAAGAAGAAATCAAAACAATATCCATTAAATCGTTTACTTTAAAATATAAAACCAATATGTTTGATTTAAACAAATTTTGGAACAAAACCATTTGAAGACCTTAAATAATATTTATCGAGTCTTCATTGTTTGCCCATAAGTTAGGCTTGGCCATAAACTAAAAAAAAAACCAGCAAAATAATCATAAAATTAGAATGTGATTATATTAAAATAGTTTGAAACGTTAACAGTAAAACTTAATAACAATAATTGATTTCTGAGGATTTTTGTGATTAAATTTCTTGATTTAGGAATTCGACTTGATTAAAATCTAGGAACCCTGGTGAGCATATTGTTGATGATTGTGTATTGTTACTCAAGCTGAAAAATGTAAACAAGAGAAAAACTGGCCATCAATACATATGAAATCATTGCTTGTGTTAACACAATGTTTATATTTTGCAGCAGAGATGGGATGCGGCTATATAAAGGGGTTTTCAACAAGAATTTTGTTTTCTAAAACAAAATAGAAGAACACATTTAAAATTAAGATGATTTGAATTTTCATTATATTACGAATAAAAAAATTGAGCAATTATGAATGTAAGCTGATATCTGGCAAATGTTCACCACGACCACGCTGATCAGTTTTTAATAATTTTTTTTTGGCAAAATGGCGGTGTACGGATTATGAGTTTTAAGGCTGAAATCGATTCAATTGGCTCCGTATAGATTTTGTCTTTAACATAGTCCCACAAAAAATAATCCAGTGGTGAGTCTTGCGGGGGTAAAATGGAGCACAGTCCCCTTAGACTAGCAAGGAGCGAACTGGACAATCCACTATATTTCCACGGAAATCAGTCTTTTAGCTGTTCTCTGACTGATTATTGAGGTTGGTCCTTCGGGAGTATCGTGGGGGCTGTGTGTTTCGAGGCCCTCGTTTGAGTTTGTGGGTCGGATCATTCACAATGAATACAATGAATGATCCAGGTCCAGTGAGTATGAATGCCGTCGTGTTCTGAATTATATGCGTTCTGGACCAGGAGTTGGATAGTCTCCAGCTCTTCAGCAAGGAGTAGTGGTTTGCAATCTTGCTTTGGAACCGCTGAAATTGCAACTAGTAAAGACCTGTTGCTAAAATTAGATCTCGGCTTTCTAGGGCGTGAATGACGCTGCTTTTCATTGCCAGTGGTTTGATCACCATCTGATTACGGCTTACGGCCAGGCGCAGATGTAAATCTTATCACGTAAATCCAGTGGTGTTAAATCACACAATCTGGGTGGCCATTTAACTGCTGATTGTCCTGAAATTAAGCTATCGAGAAATATGGTTTGCAATCGTTTCATTGGCTATATGACATGTGGTACTGTCCTGTTGAAACCACACGTCAGTGATATCCACGTCATTAATAATAGGTCAAACTGCAGTTGTTAGTATCTCGCGATAGCGTGGAATCCTTGCTTAAAATGTATCATCTGAACCTCTGTACGCAATAAATAATTTTCTATTATGTAAACCAATTGCGAATTTCTAGATAACTCGTATCGGTACTGCAACTGAGATGATGAAAGTTTGCGTCACGTTCTATAATGAAATCCATCTGATGGTTTACTAAGAATTTTTTCAGAAATCTTATATCTTTTGTTGCAGCAATTATGAACTTATGTCAGCAATGCCGTGCGAAAAGTTGTCCTTAATGTGGTCAATCGCTTTGAGCTCTTCACCGTAGACTGTCGACTCTACATATCCCCATAAAAAATAGTTAAGCGGCCTTAAATCTCCTAATCTTGGATGCAAATTTACTGAACTGCAACAAAAAATATATAATATTGCTATTTTCTGTTCTAACTGGCTGGTTTGTACTCGAAGGCGAGCGCTTTGAATGCGAATGTATCATTCTCAAGCCGCATTTTAGTTTGTAAAATAAATTATTACCAAACGTATCTTTCAAGAAATCAATTGAAGGACTTGTTATGTGACTTAATATGTGACTTGTTGTTGAGACCACAGCTCCTTCGCATCATGATTTTTGAATTGGTAAACAAAAGTTATTATCTCTGTAGTAAACAGCATTGACTGTAACATTCTGACCAGGAACTATGGAGTAAGGATTTTATCAGCTTATAAAACATACCAAACAGTCAGTTTTTCAGTTTTTTTTGGATGTCACATGTGTCTCAACATACACTTGAGGATCATCATCGCTATAAATAAGGCGGTTTTGCTTATTCAAATATCAATTCCAACAAAATTAAGCTTCAACGCAAAAAAAAAATTATTTTTGTGAAATCGAGAGCTGATACTTCGAACAGAATCATAATTTTTATAATTTGATGTCTTTGTTCAGGCATTAGTCTATTCATGTTAAAATGTTAAACCGAATTGAATATAAAAACTGATACTAACTTAATACTCTATACCTCTGTAAGAACACTCTTTACTAAGACTTCGTTTTTTATTTTCATTAAAAAAATTTCAAAATAAAAAGTCTTTTAAAAACTTAACCAATGTAATACAAACATTTTTTTAAAGAAATTCAAAAATAATATAAAAATAAATCCTTTTTCACGTGCTTGTGTTAGAGATTATGCGTGTGTACAAACACAACAATAACCTCAACACTTAAAAATAAGCTATTAACAAAAAAGATCTTTTATATAAAAATAAACACCAAAGCACACAGATAGATGTCGTATTTCATTAACTACCCTCATCACACCTGTATTCAAATCAATGTGCGTAAAATAAAATAAAGTCTTTAGTCCACATACCCACATACATGTATTAAATTCCATAAATATACTGACAAGGTCAGCAGAACCTTCTATCGTCAAAACAAATAAATAAAAAAAAAACAAAACATCCCTTTGACTATTGTGACCGATGCTATTGAGAATGACGAAAACAAAAACACACGAAAAGTTGTGAAAATTATTACACTTTTGGTATAACAGCTATAAATGTAAATAAGTGTAAATAACAAAATGGTTCTATTAATTTGTGCGAAAATCGCCAGTTATCGCTAAATATTTTACATATCTCGTTTTAAGGCAGTGGTCGTTATTTATAATTGCTGGATTACGAAAATGACACGATATTTAAAAATTAAGGCAACATCTGAGAAAATAATTTTTGATTTCATCTATATCTTGAAGTCACAATCATGATGATAATGTCTCCTTAATAATAACCAGCTAGCTCAAGTTATTTTGTATATCTCTTTTAAAAGCAGTAGTCGTTATTTGTAACTCATGGCTTACGAATATGATTGGATATTTAAAAATTAAGCCAACGTCTTAGAAAATATAATTTTGATTTCATCTACGTCCTGAAGTCACAATCATATTGTTGCTGAGTCTTTTATAATAACCAGCTATCACAAGTTATTTTGTATATCTCGTTTAAAAGCAGTGGTCGTTATTTATAACTCATGGTTTACGAAAACGATTGGGTATTTAAAAGTTAAGGTAACGTCTGAGAAAATATAGTTTTGATTTAATATAAATTTTGAAGCCACAATCATGATGATAATGCGTCCTTAATAATTCCTAGCCAGCACAAGTTATTTTGTATAACTCATTTAAAGTTATTTAAAAATTAAGGCAACGTCTGAGAAAATACATTTTTTGATTTCATCTAAATCCTCATGTTGATGGATCTTTTTTAACAACCAGCTGGCACAATTTATTTTGTATATCTCGTTTAAATCAGTGGTCGCTATTTATAACTGATGGTTTACGAAAATGATCGAATATTCAAAAATTAACGCAACATCTGAAAAAATACATTTTTGATTTCATCTAAATTCTGAAGTCACAATCATGATGTTAATGCGTCCTTAATACTTTTGTTTGAGTACGGTTTTCCGTCGACCCTCGTCAAATTTGGTTTGTGATACTTATTAAAGATGCGTTGAGGTCATGGCTATTACCATCTATCGCAAATTATTTTGTATATCTCATTAAAAAGTACTAGTTGTTATTTATAATTTATTAATTATGAAAATGATTGGTTATTTACAAATTAAGGCAAAGTCTGAGAAAACGTATTGTAAATTTCATCTAAATCTTACAGTCACAATAATGAATTTTAAAGAAGATAAAGAAAGTAGAAATCTACTTACGTTTGTCGTACGTTTATGCCATGAGAATGAGATTTTCGAAGTTTTACAGAGACGATTAACGTTGTTCCTATTATTTACGAAAGGATCCGAAACAAAAGCAGATTTTTAAAGAAAAGGAAATTTAAAAAACACAGGAAAGAAAAGTCGAACATTAACTTGAAATTATGGTTTATCCTCTAAGGAATCTGATGAAAATATAATATAGGTTTTAAATAATGTCTTTCGTGAACGAAAAATATTTTTCTTCATGTCTTACAACATTCTTGTTTTTCTGATGTTAGAAAGTGTAAAAACTGCTACCACAAATTATTTTTTATATCTCGTTTAAAAACAGTGGTCGTTATTTATATTTCATCGTTTACGAAAATGATGAGTATTTAAAAATTAAGGCAACGGTTTTGGTGTTATGAGGATTCTTATTGAAATGGAATTGAAAATTTTGAATCAATTTAAAAATATTTAAAACTTTTTTTGTGTAATAATGTGACGCGGACTATTGCGATAACAAATTTAACAGCATTAACAAATTTGAATTAAAGATTAGTTAAGAGATAATTAACCATAATCTGCTTTGAAATATGCTCATTAGTAGATTTTATTGTAATTTTGTAATGGTTTAACAAGAAGTTTTATTACTTCCAAGCTATCCAAAGCATTAACTGTTATATTAGGATAAATAATTTCGGAACTGTGAAGAAACAAATCGTCTTATACTGCTTGAATATTTGCTATTAACACAAACATATATTCTCCTGATAATCTGTAATTAGAGCATGGCTTATAGTGGTGTTATTATGTTTATTCAAATTTTTTTTTCTTTATATTTGGCTCAAAAAGTGGTTTGTGAAGTCAGAAATAATCCCACAGAGTTGTTGTATTTTTAAAAGTTTGTAATATTGTACTATTATCTCAAAGAGAAAAGAGTTAGCAGCAGCAAGAAAGGCTTATGTTGTTCATAAATAAACTTTGAATTGTGCCTCAGTTAATAATTTATTTATTTATTTCGAAAGTGGGGAGTGTAAGAAAACGATAAAAAGGAAAGGTTAAGACAACAAATGCTGAGTAATTACGATGCAATTGTTTGTGTGTTTTGTTGGAATATCGTGAGTTTAATGCCTAACAGCAACGGACGAACGTATATGTAAAATATAATATAAAAATATAGTTGATTAAAAAGGCAAAGAAAAAGTGTAAAAAAACTCTGGGAGTTTAGACCGGCAAGAAAGAAATACAATAATTATAAGAGTAGTCGCACAGACAGATTGCCATATAGAAGATCAGCAGATGATACTTAACTCATAACGGTGGCGGAAAGTAATAATATGGTAACTGTACTTTACGCAGGGCCCGCTTATGTTAATAAAACCAGAGAAGCTTGTATTTTTTTTATTAGCCAAAACCACAGATCATTTTGGCCTGGATAGTTGTGCATCTTTAGTAAATAAACACAAGGGCATAGAAACAATCATGGTCAGAGCCCCTTAAATAAATTTAAAATCGAATAAAAGTGCCACATATAACTAAAATAGAAAACATTACCGGCTTCTATTTGTAATCAAAAGAACTCTTATAAAATATACAAACTCGATAATTTTACAAGAATTTTTTTTTTTAAATTTAGCCATGATAACATTTGATAACGTAGCAAAGGTATATGATCGACTGGCTACAAGTTCATATTCTCAAGTTCCATGTGGCCAGATAAGATTAATGACAATTTCCTAGATATGACACCAAAAGATATTGTTACGTTTATTCCTTTTAATAAACTTTTTGTTATTTTGAGTTCTTTTATTGCAAAATAATAACACAGTACTTTAGAGTTTTTAATTAAGTTAAACGATTTATTTACTTTCAATACACACAAAATAAACGCGACGGTAACTTTGTTGTCTTTACTCATTCAATTCAAATTAATTCAGTAAGTGTTGCTTATATACAGGGTGCCCGCCGGGACTTTCTTTTGCTGCCATTTTGGTAAACCTTAGTCTTAACAGTTCATATTTGGCAGTCGTGAAGTTGGCACGTGGCAAATTCATTATGGAAAAACATTCGATACACCAAAATTAATCAGGGATTACTATGACGATAAGAAAGTTAAGTGAAATTTTTGGAAGCAAAAGGGCCAAGCATGGAGCACAACATATTGAAAAATCGGCTGAAAATATTACTGCTGCTTAAGAAAGTGTTCAAAACAATCAATCAACCTCAATTCGATGCCGTGCTAAAAAGTATGGTCTTTAAAGAATAACTTTGGCTACAATTTAGCACAAGGATTTGCATTTGTGTCCACATAAGATTCAATTGACACAAGAGCCAAGGTCAAAAGCCCTTGAATTTGTGAGGAGAACAGAGGCGAAGATTTAGCTGATATTTTGTATTCCATACATAATTGCCGACATTAAATAAAACATTTATCAATACAAGATTTATTCTCTTTTAAATAATCAAAAATCATAAATAAACAAACGGCGAACGCTGTAGTTGTTTAAGCGGTTTTCGCACATACAATTTTAATATATCCCCATATTGTTGTTGTTATTATCATTGTTATTATCACATATATATGGTCTTTATAGAACTTCGACTATCTAGACACAGTGCAACTGAGGGAAAAGGGAGCCCAGTCCCCTGAAGTCAGCAGGGGTACAACTGGAAACTCCACTTTATTCCCACGGGAATCAGTAATGCCCGCAAAGTTCATTATTTGTCTCTTTAGACATTTAATAGTTCTCTGGCTGATTATTGAGGTTGGCCCCTATATGGGAGTATCGTGGTGGTTGTGGTTTCGCGGCCCCATAATAGTATAATAGTTATTATGGTGGTCAGGATCATTTCGCCGTTAATGACACGCTAGGTGAATGATCCAGTCCAGTGAGCATGCTAGACATGTGTTCTGGACAGGAGTTGGAAAGTCTCCAACTCTTAAGCAAGGAGTGATGATTTGCAGCCCTGCTCTGGAATCATCGAAGTTGCAACTAGAAAGTTCTGTTGCAGAGAACTATAGCTTCGGCTTCCTACGACGAGCATGACGTTCCAAATTATGCAGTGGTTTGACCCACCATCTGATTAAGGCTTCATGGCCAGGCGCGGATGTAAATTTAATCACACGTTATTAACTTATTTAGTAAAATTTCTTATAGGCATGTTCTTGTTGTCTTGTGTGTATAAGATTTCTTAGACCACTACGTAGTTTATAAAATGCACAGTGGGTCGTCTACAATTTTACTGATAATTATTTTCTTTTAAAAATTAATAAATCATTCTTGTAACAATATAGCGCATGGTATTATAACAATAGATAATGTTTATGAGCAGATAAATTAAATGTTTTAAGTGGCAGGAAAAATTCTTTGTAGGCAGTTTATTTTAGCAATGAACACAAATAAGCTTTAAGAAAGAGGCTTTAACAAAGGATCGTATCAACTGAAAGAAAGTAATCATTTGTTTCATTTAATTATTACCAACATAACTAAAAATTTTAAATTTAGTACACGTATGATATCGTGCATTCACGTTTCCTTCAAAACAATAAGAAGGAAAACAATATGAAGTAAAAAAGGGTCTAAAAACTCAATTCTTTTCCTGGCTATGGTTGCGATTAATAGAAAACAAGATGGTTAATAAAGACAGCAATGAAATTAATTTTGGGTTGGGCATTTATACTTCGTCTTAAAATATTGTGGATTAATTATAATTATTAATTTTTTTTATTAATTTTGCTTATGGTTTAGGTTAGTATATTAGATAATAATGTCATCGTACACCTAATTCGCTAAATTATAATCAAGAATGTAGAATATGCTAAATTGCGTTCTACTTAATTTTTCTGGTCGATCTTCTTTTAATTAACAAAAACTTTAAAAACAAATTTTGGTTTTTAATAAATTTAGAATTTAAAATAAAATTTCAC
Source organism: Trichopoda pennipes (assembly GCA_030448955.1). Taxonomy (NCBI): domain Eukaryota; kingdom Metazoa; phylum Arthropoda; class Insecta; order Diptera; family Tachinidae; genus Trichopoda; species Trichopoda pennipes. The sequence continues at coordinate 12,361,775 of JASKUP010000060.1, read as the reverse complement.
TTATGCCGAATCCAAAATGATTTCATCTTGAGTACCTGGAGACGATCGGCTTACTTAGCGACCGACAGTATGGTTTCTATAGAGGGCGCTCTACGAGTGATTATCTCCCTTTCAGTTCGGAGAAATCAAGGTGGCTCTAGATATTTCCAAGGCGTTTGATAAAGTGTGGCATTATGCACTTCTGTCAAAACTAGTTGCTTCTGGTGTCGCAAATAATTTTTACAGATTTATATACAGTTTTCTCAGCAATCGCGCTATACGAGTTCAATATGATTTTCGATGGACTAAACACATTTTTCAGGTTTCTAGAGAAGCTTTCAAGTGCCTCGGTTTTAATAAAAGGGGTAAGAGATACTTCGGTCCGTCCAAAGATGAAATACAAATCTCATGTATGGGCCCCCGCCCCAAAGTCTATCTTGGAGTTGATCGACCGTCTAAAGGAGAGCGCCAAGAGACTCATTGGAGATGGTAGGGTATCCAACTCAATTGATTCTTTAGAGCTTCGCCGCAATGTGGGTTGTATTTCACTGTTTTTTCGGTACTACAATGGTAAGTGCTTTAACGAAATTAGGGAACTTGTTCGCCAAACGTTTTTGCGTTTTAATCAATTTTTATTGAGAATGCATTAATTTGTGGTCGTTTGGCCAGTGAAGCATACAACGCACTACAGGGAAAATTAATTTTTTGGCAGAATAGTTCGTATGTGGAATAAGTTCCCTTTAGAGGACTTTCGTGTCATTTTCAATGTAGGGAAATTTAAATCGAATGTCCACAAGCACTACTCCCTCTTTTCTCTTCTCCATAACCTAATTATCTAGTTCTGGTAAAGTGCATTGCATGAGTAGAGGTCATCGCCTAAGTGCTGGTCCAAACGTACAAACAAAAAAAACGATTTATTTTGTTAAAGCAATTTTTACTGTTAATGACTATGAAACAACTATACATCTCCCATATTACATTGATAGTTCTTGAAACATAGAGAGACTTAGTTCCGGGAAATAATATAAATGAAAATGGACTTAACGTAACAACCAAATTATTTCGTATGATTTTCGACTATGATTGTTTCTTTTGTAAAAATAGAAAACGTAAAATGTTTAAGCGAAAAATGTTAACCGTCAACTTTCTTTGAAAAGGACACTCACATTTGGTGAAGAAATAAAGAATATAAAACATTTATTTACGTCTTTCAAACAAAAGTGATTTGACACAAGAATTCTTTTGCCATTTGTCGTTACATTTTGTAACATCTTCTTTGTATCCTAAATATTCTGCTGTAATTACAGTTTACTGTTTACTTTCTTTGTCAATGATTTGTTTGTTGTTGTTGCTTTTGTAATTTTTAATAAGGATTGCATTTCACAATAATGAAGACAAATAACAATTTTACTAAAGATTATTTTGTTTTAATACGAAATAATACAAAAAAAAATGTTACGGATAATTACGCTATGACGTCAATAGCTTTAGAGCAGAGGGAAAAAATAATATTTTCGTTGTAATAAAGGTTGTGTCGAAAATAAAAAGTCGTAGCTATTTGATGTGCACGTCGTATTAAATTATCTTTAAATAGATTACTTACTTCGATTGGAAAGCAGAAATTGTTTGCAATCATCTAGCACTTTCAAATAGAAGAGTTCGTGGTCTCCCTTTGAAGCTATAAGTGTGATTAAAATTGGGTATGTTTTAGTCAATATTAATGTCCTCGAAATATCTGTGCCCATAAGCAATAACAACTTAACTTATTTTTCGAAATTTTCAAAAGAATTTTAAATTTTAATACTATTGCGTTAAATCTAGAAATTTAGACTTCAGCTGTTTGGATTTTAAGTTAAGATCTACTCAGTTTTTAAGCATTTGAATCTTGGAAGTAAAATATTAACAACATCTCGGCTTTTCCTTAGCTTGGATTGCTTGTCAATATAATTTCTCTTAGTCAAACGTAGGAACTTATTTTTATGACGAATTGCGCATGTTTGACACTTTTAACTTTATTTATCAATTGGACTTTTATAAATGCCCCATCTACCCTATTTCTTTCCCTGTATATCCGGCAATATTTTATCCTTCGCTTTCTTGATTACTTAACATCCACAATTCAAACACAACCATCCATGTAACATCGCTTTGTAGCTCCGGCGAGATGAGTACTCTTTCATGTCTTATTTAATAAATACGCGCCTCCAATTCACGCTATCATTCCTACTCTAAATCACAACCTCTTTTCTGCTTTATTTAGGCCAGGATCATCTCGCTGTTAATAACACCCTAAGTGAATGATCCAGTCCAGTGATCATGCTCCGGCGAGATGAGTACTCTTTCATGTCTTATTTAATAAATACGCGCCTCCAATTCACGCTATCATTCCTACTCTAAATCACAACCTCTTTTCTCCTTTATTTAGGCCAGGATCATCTCGCTGTTACTAACACCCTAAGTGAATGATCCAGTCCAGTGATCATGCTTGACATGCGTTCTGGACAGGAGTTAAAAAGTCTCCAACTCTTTAACAAGGTGTGAATGGTTTGCAGCCCTGTCCTGGAATCATTAAACTTGCAACTAGGTGGTTCTGTTGCTTAGATTTATGCCTTTGGCTATCTAGGACGCATGTATGACGTTCCAAATTATGTAGCCACCATCTGATTAAGGCTACATAGCCAGGTGTGGATGTAAAACTAATCACACTCTCTCCTAACTTAGCTGCGGCTGCCATACACTATTGTGATATTGTTACTTCATTCTTTTGTTTTGCTAAACAGTCGACTTGACCATCATCATCATCATTTGAAGATCCAAAATTTTGGTATACAAAGTGGCTTCTTCAGTTCTTTCGCCGCAGTTTCACACTTCACACTAGAAGGTTTGTACATTTTAGTTGTTGAAGGACGTCTTCGCGATTTTAATGAGAAACACACAAACCTAAAATATGGTATTATCAACACTTGTGCTGTCAACTGCGGACAACTTCATAAACAATATGGCGCTTTTTCCTTTCTCCGGTCTCTTTTTTTAAAATATTGTTCAAGACAAAAGTCATTTTGTGAAAAAAAAATAAAATATCACCAACATACAAATGAGAACGATTTAGTTAGCGTAGATAATCAAAAACATAGCGGCAAGGTGTGAGAGTCATTTATAAATTTGATAAAGTTTCTGACTTGGCAGACGAAGAAGAGGTTTGTTGTGAGTTCGAATTCTTGCGCAGCCAGATCGTAATACAGAATAACGTCAGTAGCTGGCCCTACCCTGACGGTGGTCTAACAACAGGTTAAATATGAGGTTTTCCAACAAGAAGTTGTGGCAACACCTACAACATGATAGCTTTCACATTTAGTTTTTTACGTAAAGGTAGCAGATGCATTGGCAATTGTTGCAATGAATTCAATTTCGCACGAAAATCACATTAAAATAATTAACATCCACAATGAAAATCGTGGTTCTGTTAAAGTTAAATTTCGTAAAATTCGTGATATTTTCGAATAACATAATCGTTCTTCTGAAGAGTTTGGTCGTTAAATTTGAGTCGACAGGCTCGATACAAAATGTGAGAACCCCAACGCATGTTCAACTGAAAGCATCGCAGCCGTGAGCCACAGTGTTGAAGGAAATTCAAATTTGAGCAATTCCTCGATGTTCTCACATGGTGAATTTTGCGTAAGAATTTAATTCTGAAACCTTACAAGATTCAACTGGTGCAGGAATTGAAGCCAACCGACTATTCACCTCGCCGTAAATTCGTTCAATTAATTCAGGAACAAGCGGTTGGTTTTTCTGAAAAAAATCATTTTTTTTGACGAAGTCCATTTTCACTCGCCAGGGTATGTCAACAATCAAAATTGCCGCATTTGGACTTCTTAAAATCCTAGAGAGATTATTGAGAAGCCTTTGAGTGCTAAACGTGTCGTGTGGTGCGCTTTGTGGCCTGGAGTTATGTTTGGACCGTTATTATTCGAAGATGAGGGTGAAATGCGGTAACGATCAATGGATCACGCTATCGCGAGATGTTAGCAACTCAACTTAACAACAACCAGCAGTTAAGTGGCCAGACAGATCGAATGACTTAACACCATTGGATTATTTTTTGTGGGGCTATGTTAAGGACAGAGTCTATGCGTTGCCAATCGAATCGATTTAAGCCTTAAAACTAAAAATCCGTGATGTGATTAACAAATTAGGGCTGCTATTTTGCCAAAAAAAGATTAAAAACTGTGATGAAAGAATCGACATCTGTCAGCGTAGTCGTGGTAGACATTTGCCGGATATCATTGTTAATTCATTATTGCTGAACTTTCCTCTTCGTAATATAATAAAATTTTGAATCATTTTAATCGAAACTTTTTGCTTTATTTTAGAAAACAAACGTCTTGCTGAAAAACCCTTTATAATGCATTTATCATTGCCTCTAAGGTACATAACATACCCAGAGTGACAATTTCAAAGCACAGCAAGCAAGGCCATGCTACCACTCCTTGCGTGAGAGCCGCAATTGCGAAATTCTGTTGAGAATGTAACAGCACCTCAAATAGACAAAAGCCACAGCTTCTCGCTATATGATTTTAAACTACATCAATCACGTTCCTCCCAGAAGGGCCTCTCCAGCAACCAGAGCGAGGCCATAGCCCTGCAAGCAAGCGGTTCCCCTGCTACCAGTTGACGTTACTGGTCGGTCTTTGAGGGTCCTTTTTTTCCAATTTCAGGCTCCTGCTAGTCTACGCGATTGATGCCGCCTTTTGTGATCATCGAAATTTCCTGCCCTAGGGTGGGGCCGCTTGCGGAACCACATCGTAAGTGATGTGGATGACTGAGTGATTTAAAGGCGAATGTTTCCTTAACAAAATGCAAGAGCAGAAGTAGTTCATAATTTGCCGGATTACCACTAGAGTGTAGAGTAGACGGTTAAGTTAAGAGTAGCACATGTATAGTGAATACAAGTCCAGAAGAAACTGGACTCTCATTTTAAAAAAATTGTAGACATCTTTTTAACTGTAGGCGATAATTTTACGGCTGTAAAAAATTTAGAAACTTTAAATGACAACTAAACATTAACACTACAAAATTGTACTTAATGATTAAGATCTAGACATCCTCTGCTACTGCCAAATAATTTACAAATTTCTATTTTATTTTCAAAATATTTCAATTCTCTCCCAATGTGCATTAGCTATTATGCTGTCTACAATTTTTAACAAATGCAAAAACTAAAATATTTGCTTGTAATTGTTTTCAAATCGTAAGTTTTCTTAAGTATGAATGTCAATCTACATTCTTATCAATTTTAAAGAAAACATTTAACGTTCTGTTTTGAAACATTTCATGCACTAACTTAACCTCACTTAAGTCTTAACAATGTCAAACAAATGTTTCCATTGTCATTTTTCCAACAAACATTCTTAAGCATTTTAACAGCCACACAAAAAAAATTCTTTGAATGGAAGATGATTCTTAAAAAATAAAACTTAAACTTTTTATTGTTAAAGGACATGTGTAATGGCAATAACAACAATAGGGAAACTTTATTACAATATGAAAGTACTAACATCATGCATACACATGCACGAAATCGCTACTAAACGAATAATAGAATAAAAAAAGGTAAAGAGAAAGTAGGCAAAGGGAGTGGAGTAAAAACTATTGAAATTCAATTTATGTGTTTAACCACCACTACAAATAAACCAGAAATAAGTCAAACACATATGAATTTTTGCACAGCCATCTAACAGTGGCAGATAGAAAAAGTAATAACTATTTTTTAGTAGAGAAATAAGCACATTAGACTGTGGAGATATTTACATCTACACTTTTATAACAATAGACCAAAACAAAGCGAAACATTTGAGGAAGGGAATTATAAATTTTTATAAGTTTGTAGAAATGATAATAGACTAGATATCAAAATTGTACAATATTTTTAACCTACAAAGTCCATGCTATCGGATGTTTTTTTATAGAGGTATAGAACTTGGCAATACTTTTTAAAGTGGCAATGTCAAGTTATTGTGTAAATTGGGCCGCCCCACAACAAGATGATCTTGATTTTTGTAGATGAATTTCGTTTGGCGATGTCAGCTTAAATTTGTTTGAATGTATATGTCAGTGAACAAACCTACGGTATTTTGAGCGGAGATGGTTCTGAAGTGTATGTCGCAATACATTTGCGCTTATGTACTTGTTTTTAGAAGGTAACAGTCAGTGCTGACCACTATAGATCGCTGATTGCAAATTTTTTTTTTTCATTAATTGAACAATCACGATGACGAATCTAATCACACAACTCGAGACGAAATTCACTTAGTGAAGGAAACGTTTGGGAACCGCATAGTTCTACGTTACGGATCCTTTAATTGACCTTCAATATCGTGTGATTTAATATAGCTCGACTGTTTTCTGAGGGGATGTTGCTTTTCACTGGGAATGAAAAGCAACGTCATTCACGCCCTAGGAATCCGAGGACCAATTCTAGCAACACATCTTACCCAGTTGCAATTTCAGCGGTTCCAAAGCAGGGTTTGCAAAGCACTACTCCTTGCTGAAGAGCTGGAGACTATCCAACTCCTGGTCCAGAACACATGACAACCATGCTCACTGGATCCGGATCATTCACCCGTTGGTGTTATTAAAGGCGAGATGACCCTGGCCACCATAATCAAATTCATGCGAGGGCCGCAAAACCACAACCACCACGGGAAACAGGGAAACAGCTAAAAGTCTAAAGAGGCAATTAGCAGAACTCTGGGGCTTACTGATTCCAGTGGAAATAATGTGGAGCTTCCAGTTGATATCTTGATACCCCCAGCAGCACAGGTCTAGATGGTTAAGTAGTCCATAAAGACCGATAAATGTGTCCCGGGGGGGATATTGAAGTCACTGGTCTATGTCGATAAGCCCGAAACGATTGACCACTTGGAGGCCAACATTAGCTGCATTATTCCCGATTTATGGCCACAAATGCTGGAAAAAGTTATCCAAAAATTTTATCTCCAGACTAGACTTCATCCGAACCAGCTAATTATCTTTTAAATAAAGTATTTTCATGTCAAACTAATAGCCTGTTTCCACGGCAATTTGAATCTCGTGTTACACTTTATGAAGCAAGTTTATGAATCATGCTGTTTACACGACTCATTTATCTGCTTCGATTTGACAGTTAAACAGAAAAACATGATTTGAAAAACAAAATCTTTGAATAGAGAAAAAAAGTAAGTTAAAATTAGTTGGGTTTTAGAATGAATACATATGTATGTACATATTTATTTTCAGCAGCAAGAAAAAGTGCGAGCAAATGGAATCAGGTCGGAGAACTGGCTCTTTTGGAAATATGGGCAGAAAAGATGCCCCAGTTGCGTGGCTGCCGTAAAAACAGCCACATTCATAGGGAAATGGCTGCGGAGTTGGCAGTACATGGATTTACCTACACGCCGGAAGAACTGAGGACAAAAATGGACAATATGACGTGCAGATACCGGTAAGTATGTTGAAATTTATATTTATACACATGTGTTGGCCGAGTTGCTATACACAGGTTACAATGAATACGTAGAATTTAATGTTTTTTATTTACGTTGCAATAAGTGAGTCGTATATAAATACACTTTTCATATTTACAGGAAAGAAAAACTGAAAAAAGGTTCAACCGGTGGTTCTCTGTCAGAGTGGGAACTCTACAGGAGTATGGAACTTTTGTTGGCTCCATTTAAAAGTTACCATACGGAAGATTTAGTTTCCGACAGCATAAATGGTAAGCAACAAGCATAGATTTTGAAAATGACACTCATATTAAAAACATTATTAATTATATAATTATATTTAAGATATTTCATCAAATAATGGAGCACATCGCCTTCACTATCAATGCCAGCCACACCACCACCGCCTACAGATTGTATGTCTGCAAGTAAAAAAAATAGTATTCAAAAATTATTAAGAGATATTCAAACGAATGTGAATAAAATGCAGGAAGATATGGCATCTACATCAAAAGAAATGCTGAAAATTGAAGAGGAGAAGAAGGAAATTTTAAAATCATTTGCTGCGAGTGAGATAGAATTTCAAAATAAGTTGCTAAACTTTTTACAAAGGCCATAGTTTTTAATTTCTTTTTTTACATGTTATTTAAAATAAAATATTTAAAATAAAATAATACTTACACAAATACTCAGATATTGCCCGTCTTATATTTTCTTGATTATTTGTATGGTCCGTTAACGTTGTAAAAAATTCTGGTTACAATCGGTTTATTGCCACTGTTTCTAAGGCCTGCAACCAATTTTCATTTATTTTATCACTGTTTTCATTAAGAAAATTGTGTAGGACACAACATGATAAAATTTTGACTTTCGCATTTCTTATGGCATTGTCAATGCCTTTTCCAAGACGTCTAAACCGTGCTTTTAAGTGTCCAAAAGCATTTTCAACCACTCGACGTGATTTGGCCAATGAATAGTTAAAACACTTTTGTTGGTAACTTTGTGACGACACTTCAAAAGCATATGGCTTCATAATTTTTTCGCTTAATCGAAACGCTGAATCGCCGATTATATGAATTGGAACATCTACTCTGGAAATATTTTTTTTCAAATCCTGCAAAATATCGCATTGATCTAACTGTTGCTTTAAAGAAGACTCTTGGTATATTTGCGAATCATTGCAACGTCCACAGCTTACATAAATAAAAAGGCATCTAGATTGGAAAATGTATATAAATTTACTAAAACATAAATTTCAATTTAATTACACCTTGCATCGACCAATGCTAAAAGCACAGTTGAATACCACCCTTTATAATAATCCGTAGCCTCCTCACGACCTGGATGAATCTCGATGTGGCAACCGTCTATAAATTAAAGACTTGTAAAACGTAAACGACTTAATGTTGATACAATTTACTTACCAAGAGCTCCCATACACTGTGGATATCCAAGCACTTCAAATTCTTCGACAAGATCTTGAACTTTTTCTCTTTTTAAAGAAAAATTATTAATAAATAATGGAGATAGAACCCTCCATACTTTATTACAAAAGCTCAACAGAATTTTGCATACTGTTGCTTTTCCAACCCAAAACAAATTACTAACTGTACGGTACTCTGCCGACGAGCCCAACGCATACAAACTTATTGCAACCCTCTTTACTAAAGGTATTGCTTCTCGCATGTTGGTGTCTTCTTTCCGCAAATCAGACAGAAACTCGCATAACTTATAAAAGGAGCTCCGACACATTCTAAAGTTATTTTGGAAAAAGCTTTCACCACCTATTTGAGAGTCTCTCTCCCAGAAAATTTGACTTCGATCCTGAAATATTTAAAAGTTCCATAAACAATTCACAAGAGCAATACAATAATTACATAACACATATATTAGAATACATTATGCAACTTACTAGCTAGTCTTTCCGATACTAGCGACAATTTAATTCCATTAAGAAGTTGTACCTGCTTCACGAGTTGTACATGCTTCTGCTTCAACTCCGTCATTAAGTTCAAGGATATTTTGGAATCTTCCATAAATCTTATTTTGGAAGATATCCTTCTTGCCGCTATAGCATTAATTATAAGTATTTTCCTATGCATTTTTTTTAAGTTATAAAATTAAAATAAAACAAAGCACAAAACAATTATATTTTTCTCACTTTTTACGTTTTCACTTTTAACTTTGTTTTGTTTGTAATTTTTCTTTGTTTACAAAAATGTTTAATTTTGACAACTAGTGCAGATAAATTTACGATATAAATTAGAGAAGAGAGGATCTTTCCTTGATTCGCAGCTAGATTCAATATGAATCTACCAGCTTCGTTCTCAAAATTCTGAATGGCGAAGCAGGTTGATTCGCTTATGATTGGGGTATGAAGCAAGAATAGAGAGCGAAGCAGGTGCCGTGGAAACAAGCTATAAGACTTTATCGTTAATTTATTCCATTTTTAATTTTATACCTCTATAAACACGCTTTATCTAATTGAACTTTTATGCTGTACTCGTAAAGAAAGAAACTATTTGATCTGAGTAGTATCCGGATATTCGCTGGGAAGTTATACTAATTTGTTTTGCCGCCATTTTGGCAAACATTCGTCTTGACAGTTTATATTTGGCAGTCGTAAAGTAGACACATGTCAAATTTATTATGGAAAATTATTCGATAAACCAACATGTTTTAACTGTTAAAACATTTCGTCAAAATCAATCATCGATTACTCTGACGATGAGAAAGTTATGAGAAATTTTTGGAAGAAACAACGGGCAAGCAAAACGCACTATATATCGTGTAGTGAACGATTTCGAAGAAACAGCGTCTGTAGGTGATAGGCCCAAGCATGGATCACAACGTACTGCAAGTTCGGCTGAAAATTTTACATTGCTGCTCAAGAAAGTTTTCAAAACAATCCAACAACCTCAATTTTTGTCGTGCTCAGGAGCTTGGTCTTCAATGCACAACAATTTTGCACAAGGATTTGCATTTTTTTAAATAAGATTCAGTTGAAACAAGAGCTTCGTTCACAAAACCATTTACACCACGGTACATATGGCAATAGAATGTTACAGCTTGCCCATGACAACCCCGACTTTCATGAAAAAATCGTAATGACTGGCGAGGCATATTTTCGTTTGCATGGATATGGGAATAAACATAATAACCGGTTCTGGGGAATGAAAAACCCTCAAATTATTTAACAGTCACCTGTGCCTTCTTTAAAAGTGACAGTCTAGTGTGGTCGGGAGGAATTATTGGACCATACTTCTATGAAAATGAAAAAGGTGTAACAGTAAATGTGAAAACTCTTTAACGCCACAACTGCATGCTTTGGGCTTTATAAATATGTGTTATCAATGAAACTACTGCGAAACCTCTTTCCACAACATTTTATTTCAAGGAATGGTGATGTTGATTGGGCTGCACCGTCACCTGATTTGACTGCTCCCGACTTCTTTTTGTGGGGATATCTGAAAAGCAAGGTTTATGCAAACAAACCATAAACGCGTCATTTCATTAATTAAATTGTGATGAAATTAATGAAATAATGTGTGAAATATGTGAGAATGCAATGAAAAATGTGCTCTAAAGGGTGAGGCTAACAGAGGCGGACATTTATCTGATATTATATTCCATACATAATTATCGACATTAAATAAAACATTTATCATTATAAGATCCATTCCCTTTCATTTAATCGAAAAATTATAAACAAACAAAGTAGTATACCTTCCCGGCGGTCACTCTGTACTAGTCAATTTTTTATTGGATAAACTCAATTGACCTAGAAATTCATTTCTGAACCGACTTCAGAAAACGAAAAGGTTAATAATTTGTGAGAATATTTTTTATTTGCGCCAACTGAGCTCATTCAGTTCAAAACTGATTATATTTTCTTTATAATTAAAAGGTAATGTTGGCAGATTGATTTCATTTTAAAACAAAGTTTATCGACTTGAAAATTAAAGGGTGTCCCCATACTATAAATGTGATTTTTTTATGTTCTTGAACCTATAACTTATAACAAAGTTGTTATCACTATATCTCCCAATAACAAAAAGTAATGAAAAATATTAACTTGAATACTAAAGGGTGTCCCCATAGATGGCGGAAATTGACTGATGATATTTGATTTATATAACATTTTCTTTTGAGGCGTTCTAGGTATACAGTTAAAATCTGTGTAGAACGTGTATTGCTAATGCGTCTTTAGCAACAAGTACAAAAGTGGATATTACAGGATCTTCCCAAAGATTGTGTTTTTTGATTTTGATATAAACCCAAGTTGATTTGTTAATCAACGGAAAAAGTGAACAAATTCCAAGGATAAAAGATTCCCACTTTCGCGTGGACATTTCTTCTAGGGGATAATTATTAAATGATTGGGAAAGTAAAAATATTTAACGATTTAGCTTTTGGCGTTTTATGTTAATTATTTTTTTTGGCATCAACTCAACGAAATGTTAAGGCATAAGGCATCAACCCACCTAAGGGTTTGGTGGAAAAATTAACATTAACATTAAAGTGAAATATGCTTGTGATTTATATTTCAAAGAGAGACAAAGAAGGTAAACAGTCTTCTTTTGGTCCCTTTAAAATATTGAGAACGATGGACACAATACTGGCTGTATTGACCGGGTATCTCGTCATTGGCTTAAACAGACTTCATATTGGCTGACATAAGCGAATTGAAATGCATTGTATATGCTGGATTAGGGACAGGAAAAATTTATCTGTTGTTTGCTTTTAGCTTTGTATTAAATAAGGCTGAGAAAAAGGAATAAATAAAACAGGATATAAATATAAAGTTCCATTTTCTTTAAATAATTATTTATTATCTTTTAGAAACCATTAGCAATTCTTCCACTCACTGTTAAATTCGTAGATCTGCATGTCCATGACCTTAGACATGCACGAAATAATTTGTTACATAAAATTTTGTAGTTTGTGGTAACATCTCATAGACATAAATGTTTCCATGTTTTGTTAGTGGTTTTTTAATACTTTTATTCACTTTTTTTTGCTGCATACAACTTTTGGTACTTTATTGAAATGGGATATTTTTTTTTCAAAAAAAAAAGTCTAAAATTATCTATAAAAAATAAATTTATTATCCGATTACAACATGTGAAAAAATTTTGTTTTTTAGGTGAAATTTAATATATTTGAAGGACATTTTTTTTTATTATGAAGAGAAAAGTGAAAAGTTTAACTAAATTAAAAAAAAAAGGTTTAATGGCTTGTGGTGCACAAAGCCTTTTAACGGGTAAATAAATCTTGCAATAAATTTGAAAGAAAAGCAAGAAATTATTTTAATTTAATATTTTCTTACAATTTGGATAAAAGCTCCTTTTGATCCTTTTGATACAAATTGAGCACTTTAGAAAACCATATAATAAAGAACAATTTAACGCAAATAAAAGTCAATAGAAGTCTTAAGTCCAATTTAAAGTCACGCAACAATTAAAAAGGGAAGCTGTGTGATTATAAAGAGTTTTTCAACAAGAAGTTTATTTTCTAAAACAAAATAAATCAAAGAAAATAGATTAAGATGATAAAAATTTTTATTGTATTACGAAGAGAAACATTTGACAATTTTACAACGAACACGCTGATAGATGTCGATTCTTTCATCCAAGTTTTTAAACACTTTTTGGCAAAATGGCGCTCCTATTTCGTTAATCACATCACGGATTTTGAATTTCAAAGTTGAAATCGTTTCGATTGGCTCCATATAGACTCTGTCTTTAGCATAACCCGCCAAACAATAATCCAGTGGTGTTAAATCACACAATCTGGCTGCCCACTTAACTGCTTATTGTCGTGAAATTATGCGATCGGGAAATTTGGTTTCCAATAAATTGATTGTTTCATTGGCTGTGTGACATGTGGCATCATCCTGTTGAAACCACATGCCAGTGATATCTACGTCGTCAGTAATAGATCAAAATTGAGTTGTTACCATTTCGCATGATCTATTGGGCGTTACCGCGTTTCCAGCCTTATCTTTGAAAAAAGGCTCCACTCACGCCTCCAGACCTCATAGCGGTAGGATTTACAGAAGCCCAAATGTGGCAATTTTGCGGGTTCTTCCTAAATGAATTCCGCTACAATTCCTGCACCAGTTGAATTTTGTAAAACTTCAAAGTAAAAGTCAAATCCTTACGCAAAATTCTCCAACTCTTCAGCAAGGAGTGTGGGTGCTGACCCTGCTCCTCGCTCTCGAAATTGCAACTAGGAATGAGCTATTGGATGGAATTATGCTTCGGCTTCCTAGGTGTGCGCTATATATCACCCAAGTGATTTGTTCCACTATCTGGTTTAATTCCACATGGCTAGGTAACGATGCGAATCTTATCACGTAATATTGCGGTAGCGTGATCCGTTGACTGTTACTTTATTTCCAGCCTCTTCGAAGAAAAATGCCCATTCACGCCTCCGGACCACGTTAAGCCTACAAAGCTTCGCAATAATCGCTCGGGGATTCTCATAAGCCCAAATGCGGCTAGTTTACTTGTTGAGATACCCTGACAAGTGAAATTGGGCTGCGTCTGAAAACATGATTTTTTTAAAAAACAGCAACATTGAACATTATTCTACGGCGATGTGAATGATCGGTCTACTTCAGTTCTTGCTTCGAAGTCAAATCTTCTCGCAAAATTTGCCATGTGGTGGTTTTGGATAACCCCAATTGTTGAGAACGTGGAGGAATTGACAAATTTGCATCTGCTTCAACACTGTAGCTCACGGCTGTGATGTTTTTGGTTGAGCGAGCCGGTCTAACACGCGTTGGTCTTTGCACATTTTGTATCTAGCTTGCTGACTACAATTTAACGACCACATTCTTATTAGCGGTCTCAGAAGAACGATTATGTTATCCGAAAATATCACGAATTTTACGACACGTAAATTTTAACGCAACCACAATTTTCATAGTGGATTTTAATTATTTTCATGCGATTTTCCTGCGACTTTAAATTCATTGCAACAATTGCCAATTTATCTACAACTACGAGTACGTCAAAAAACTAAATGACAAAACTATCATGTTGTTGGTGGTGCCACAATTGAAAAACAAATTTCTTGTTGAAAAACCCGATATATTGTTTTAGCTTTGTAATGGCTAATAGGCATATATTTAGAATTTACGTAGAGGCTGTTTAAATAAATAAAACATGTTATAAAAATAAATAAGAATAATAAATATAAAAACAAAATTGAGGGCGTTTCATAGATGCCATGACTTTGACAAATATTGCCTTATTTTTTAAACTGTTGCAGGCAGAAGCTAAAAATTTTTATAGATCGTGTGCTAGGGTACCTACTATAAAAGTAAATAAAATATTGAAATAAATTAATTTAAAATTTATTTAAAGGGTATCCTGAATGTAATGGATATTTTATATAAATGTTATAATTTTTTTATATCGCAATATCTTGAGACTACACATTTATGTAAAATATGTATTGCTAATTGCTGGAAAAACAAGTATAAAAATTTTAAATTTAAAAGTGTGCCAATAGTAACGCTATTTTTGCAAGTCCTTATTTTAAATTTACCCAAAGAAATAGTGCAATGCCGTCCGTAACAAATTTAAAAATTTTAAATTAAAAGGGGGACTTATACATTTGCCTGTTAGTCCTGCTGGTACTTGGTAGTATTTTTCTCCTGCAGCTTTTCAGTTAATAGTTTTATTTAGTCTAGTGTTTTTTTTATTTTTTTGCTTTAGAAATTATTTAAAAAACTGTTTGTTGTGTTCATATTCAAAACATTTATTTTCTGTTAATTGAATAATTAAACCTTAAGAAAATAATAAAATTACGCCCACATCTTTAGTTAAACAATTGTGCAAACATTGATTTTAAGTGAATGGATTCCAACAAAATTTCTCTATTAAATATTAAGTGCAGCATAAATCTTTGCCACCCCATTAGGTTTTCGGAATAATTGTTTTTTGTTGCTTTTATGGAAGCCTGGGAAAATAGAAATGTGATAGCATTTTGTGAATATTTGTTTACTCTGGGTATAGAAAGGATGTTAGTAAAACAAAATGGTAATTGAATAGGAAGGAAATTCAATTCGAAAACAGTTTTAAAAATTGTTTTTGGGAAGGAAGCATGAAATTTAATAAATATTAAAGACATTTTATTTTTCCCTTTTTCGTTTTGGTTTAAAATCCCTTAAAAAATTATTAATTTTTGACTTGATTTGGTAAATAAAAAATACTTTATTTTTAAACTTAGACATCATTTAATGTCCTTGCGTTTTTATATTTATTATGTTTTAATTTTTATTGATATTTCAAATAAATACTTTCTTTTCTTCTTAATCTGCCCTGGATGTTATTTCTACTTGCATTGTGAAATATTTTGAATTTTTAAACATAAAAGGAAGAAGAATAAAATTTACATGATGTTATGAAATGTTGTAAATTAAAATGCAGATTTAAGCAAATATTTGTTTAACCAAAGTATTTATTCATTATTTTTTTTTCTAAGTACACTGATGATGAAATGTTAAAAATAAATTCAAATCACATAGAAATGTATGTAAGTAAAATAATTTAAGTTTACACATTCATGTATATAATTATTACATGTAGTATAAAGCTGTTGTTATTTCGTTAATGAATTCCTCCCCAAATTGTAGAAACAAGACTGTTTAACCGATATGTTGGGTTACGGAATAAATTAAAATTGACTTGTGATCTAATTAACATAAATTGAACAGAATTCCTTAAAAAAAAAATTAAATAAAATAGACAGCTGTCTATTCTTTAATTTTTTGGTTTAAGGAGTAAGCTAAAAGAAATTTAAATATCCTATGTGATATTTTATTAGACTTTGTCTCTTATTATTTGTTTAATCAAATCAGCTTTCAAAGATATAAATCAATGTTTTTAAAAGTGTTTTATAAATCAGTTATTAATTTTCAATAGCTGTTTCATTAAAAACGAACAGGGAAAATATATGCGAAAAAATAATTCCGATTTTTCAAAAAATAAAGATTTAACGTTTAGATGACAGCACCATTTTTCATTCGTATTCATTTGGTAATAGACCGAACCACCAGCTGGTTCGTACTGTTTCCATTTTTTCCCTTGCCTTGTCCGCATGGGAAGAAAATAAAAATATAAATTTTTGTAAATTTCTGTTGACATGCATTTTCAAATGTAATCACATTTAACTTAATAAAAATCGTATTTAGATCAATAATATATTTTATTGTTGATGTTTGTCAACAGCAATTTTTTGTTGTTATGATAAATGCAATGTATTCGCCATAATTATTTGTGATAACTGCAACATCATTACAATCAATTACTTCTTAATTGTAACAACTACAAATTCTACGGAAAAAAGTATTTGTCATAACAACATTTTTCTTTGTGCCTAATCACGTACTACATTGGGAGAGCACCAGAGGTCAGGAACACTTTGTAACAATGAGGGTTTTAAATTTTGAAAAATCCCTGGGCGATAGCTTTGAAGATTAGAAGAAAATTTCCAGTGATATTGCTATGGCATGGTTTAGATCGTTAGCCTTAGACATACAGCCTTATAGCATCATGGCTCCTTTTTGGTCAAATTATATTCTAAGTTGTTGGATTCTGTCACCAGCTTAGTTATCAAACTTATTCCAAATCATATTCCATTTATATATTTAAATACCTTTTTCATTAATCCTAAAGTGTTATTTATTTACTTTTTTATATCTCCCCGGGAGCACAGAGTCAAAATGGATCTTTTCCCCATCTCGAAATGCACTTTCGGGGTAAAAGGGGTGATACCACTTGCCTGGGCTGGCAGGAGCTCGAAACTGAAAGAGGAATAAAAATGGGTCTGGAGGTTCAAGCATTTGATTTATACAGATTGGTGCTATAGAAACCAGTTGCCCGCAGGGCTACGGTCCTGCTCTGATTATTGTTAAAGCCCTTTGGAGAGTAACGTGGTGGCTGTGGTCGAAATTTCTTTGCTTTTTAGAGTCTCCGATGTTGCGCATATAACAGGACATGCAGTTGGATAGTCTGCAGCCCTGCTTACTGTGCTCTTAAAAGTTGCAAGTAAGGCGTATTTGCACTGAGGTATATAGAACGCATGTTAGAGCGTGGATGCACGCATATATTTACCCAGTGGTAAGACCACAGTCGAACTAGGGCCAAACGGCCAAATTGTGACGTTAATCTGTATCACATCCTATCTATTTACGTTTAAAGAAATTAATTGTATAAATGATCATAGCTGCTGCGATAATGATTTTAAACATAGACCATACGAAATCATACATTACCATCACTTTACTCTTATATGTGTGCTACAACCCATTACCTTTAAAAGTCGACTTGTTAGGAGATTCCTTTTTTCACATCTTAAAATATATTCTCAACACTTCTTTGCTTTTATAATTCTAGTTGAGTTTCCATTGTAGATCCTAATTAAGGTTGCCGGACTTAAAAAATCTAATCAATCTTGTAAATCAAGCAAAATTAAAGACGTTTAACTGCAGTGAAACTAAGGCCTAACTCCTTTTAGCAGTCAACGGAAATCAATACTTTTAGAAGAGGCCTTAACGTATGTCCTATATGTCAAAGGTTAGATGAATCCTTGAATACACAAACTGTAGATACCTGCTTGCCACCGACAGTCCTCTTGACTCTCTATCTGTATCGTTCGCATCATAAAAATTATTTCTTATAATGTAATTAATAAAGACTGTTGACTTGTTGGAAACTTTAGAACATACGCTCTCATAACAAAAAATTATGCAAAATTAATTATAGTCAAATAATAGCTAAAATGGCTTCGGAAGTGGAATGGAAAGAATTTTTCAAGCAGGTCATACGTATGATTGTGTTGCTCTTAACTAGAATTTAATGTAGCACTTGTATTGTAGACAAAACAAAGTCTTTCAATGGAGAAAAGAAGGCAGCCGGTTGAAGACACAGTTAAATGATGTTAAAGAAATATAACGCCTGTCAAGTGACAAAGGTACTTGTAAACCTTCTGTTCTAAACCAGATAGGACATGACAACGTTATTACATTTGGGAACAGTATGGTTGTATGCAGTATTTTGAGCCTGCTAACGGAATCTTGACTCTGAAGAAGAAACCCAAATTGGTACAAAATATTATGTTTTTCAACAAGAAGTTTGTGTTTCAATTGTGGCAACACCAACAACATAATAGTTTTGACATTTAGTTTTTTTTGACGTATTCGCAGTTGGCAATTGTTACAATGAATTAAATTTCGCACGAAAATCGTTTTAAAATAATTCAAATCCACTACGAAAATTGTGGTTTTGTTAAAGTTACATTTCGTAAAATTCGAAATATTTTCGGACAATAATTTGGTAGTTAAATTTGAGATGACAGGCTCGATAAAAAATGCGTAAACCAACAATGTAAATAAGCAAAATTGCTGCATTTTGGGTTCTGATTATTGAGAAGCCTTTACATGCTCAATGTGTCACTGAATGGTTCGCTATGTGGTCTGGTGGCGTGATTGGGCCCTTTTTTTTCGAAGCTAAGGCTGAATATGCGGTAACGGTCAATGATCACGAAATGCAAGAAATGCTTTTGTGTTTCTGAAAATCCTAGACCGATTATTGAGAAACCTTTGTATGTTCAGTCTCACTGTATGGACGCTTGATTGGGCTGTTTTTTTCTTTCGAAGATGATGCTGAAAATGTAACAATCAATGGTTCACGCTATCATTAAATACTGACAACACAATTTGGCCTATTATTGAAGACGTGGATATCGCTGATGAGTGGTCTCAACAGAATGGTGCCACATATCACACAATCAATACAACGATCAATTTATTGCAAACCAAATGTCCTGATCCCATGATTTCACGACAGTCCGCAGTTAAGTGGCCAGACAGATCATGTGATTTAACACCCCTGGTTTATTTTTTGTGCGACTCTTAGGACAGAGTTTATACGGAGCCTTAAAACTAAAAATCCGAGACATGATTAACGAAATAGGACCGCCATTTTGGTGGATTTTTGCCAGATATCATTTTTCATTCATAATTGCCGAACTTTTCTCTTCGTAATACAAGAAAAACTTTAATCATCTTAAGCTGAATTTTTTTGTTTTATTTGGTTTTAGAAAACAAAATTCTTATAGAAAAACCCTATAGGTAGAACCCGATTTAAAAATTGACTTATGATAATTACGACAGGACTGAGAAGAAACCCATTACGAAACCGAAAACTCAGTAAGAAAAAATTATTATCCTTGTCCTTGTCATCCTTGTCATTTTAATGGTGACAGTTGCTATTAAGAGTCAATTTCTTTTTTTGCAAAGCCACAGAAATTTAAATCTACTGATTTTTAATTTATGTGAAAAATCTTAAACTTTCGAAACCTTTTAACACAACGTTTCGTGTTTTAATTAATGTCAGCGAAAAAATTTCTTTTATTTTCTGTTTTATTTTCGTTGTCATTAGAAATGTTTTGTAAGTTTGTGTATGTTTTTATATTTTAAACATTTTTGTTTTTTGTTTAACCAGCAGTTTTTATTTATTTTTTTTTTATTTTATAATAAAAAATTTTATTTTTGTGTCAGCATTTTTTGTCTTCATTTTCTGTTTATTTTTTATTTCTTAGAAAACTGTTCATTATTTTTATTTTAAATGTTTAAATGTGTATAATGGTATGTGTGTGTGTGTATGTGTGTGTGTATTTGTGTGCATTACTATTTGCAATCTGACGTTTGGCACGCAATAGGATGTCCGTTTTTCTTGTTTGTAGTCGCTATAAATATTTTGTAAAACTGAGCAAAGGGAAGCAAGTATGTGTTTGCGTTTGTTGGTTTCATTATGAACAGTGCTCGGCACAAAGAGCAAATAATTTTAACATCACAATTGTATTCCTTTTTTAAAATATTAAGGCTTTTTAAATACATTTTTGTTTTCTATTGTGTAAATGTTATATTTTTTTAATTTTAATTGCAATACCCAAAAACTTTAATTAAAATCCAGTTTATTTTTCTTCTCTTTGCCTACCAGTACCCAACGCTGTTTAAGACTTTTTGTTTGCTTCGCTAAATTTCATTTTTCTCGCAATTTTTCTTTGTTGGCATTTAGATTGGCAGTAAATTATTTATTTTCAATTTTTCTACTGTTTACTTTCACTTCTAGCAAAATGTACAATTACAATTAGTGTCTCTCGTTACGTACTGTTTTTAAAAGAGCTAAAATAATTCAATTGTGTTATCTTTCCTTTTATCCTCCGCCTTGAAACAAAAATTGCGGTATACTATTTTTAAAAATAATAATTAAAATTTTGTTTCAATAAACGTACTGTGGTCATAATAAGGAAGTTACAGTGAAAGAATTCACAATAAAAATTAAATATCGCAACAATTTTTGTGCAGTAAATTGGCCGCTTCAGGTATAAAACTAGCAAGAGAATTGCCAGTTTAAGCGTGTAGCCAAAAAAATGTTCCCAAAAGAAATTACAAATAATTTTAGGGCTTTTATTTTGAGATTTGATGGCTTTTTGAGATGTGAAGCTGCTTTTGTTGACCATATTTGATACCCTTAGGTCATTATTAGTTGTACGCGCATTTTGTAGATTAGAATCATATTTTTACGGTTAAGGATCGACATACGACTAATCTGTAGAAATAAACCTGTACCACATTTTACAGCTTTATCACATGTTTGTCGAATATGATATCTAAATCGTAATTTTTTTGTCTAAAATACTGGCAATTATTTAATATCATTTAGTATTAGCATTTCTCTTCCATCAACAACAAGGTCTGCTAAATGGAATTCTTCTAAGTGATTTATTATACGGAAAAGGTATGAATTGGATTTTGCTTGGTTTTCTTTTATCTTTCATTTGGTGTAGAATTAAAGCGAGTTTAAAAGGCCAGATTATGTTCTATTAATGATTGCAATTAAAACTTTTTCTCTCGCAATTATTGCAGTATCATCCGCATACAAATGATCTACAATATTTACCATAGATGCAAAGAACTTTCAGTGATTTTCTATAGGTGGAATTTATAAATAATCATGCTCATACTACTACTCATACCCAAACTAATACCAATCATGCTCATACTATTGCTACTCATACTTATACTCTTATACTTATACATACTACTTATACTTATACTACTACTCGTACTCATAATACTACTACTCATACTACTACTACTCATAATATTATTACTCATGCTCATACTACTACACATATTCATACTACTCATATGTAACAGGTCTGATATTTCAAATTACCGTGGTATTGCAAAATTAAGTTCTATACTCAAATTACTTGAAAAAAATTATAACTGAACATTTATGCTTTCATACATCAGGTTTAATAACCAATAATCAACATGGATTTCGAAAGTGACGCTCTGGCATAACAAATCTTTTACACTTTTCAACAATTATACATCGTGGATTAAAAAAAAACAATAACCGACGTGATATATACTGATTTCAGCAAGGCTTTTGATAAAATCAATCATATCCTCTTAAAGAAAAAATTGGAATTAATAGGGTTTGCCGATTTAAGTGTTAAATGGATTTACTCTTACCTAACAAATATAAAACAAATGGTCCGTTTTAATAACGCTTGCTCTAGATCAGTGATGGGCGAACTACGGCCCGCAAGAGGTTTCAATCCGGCCCGCCGAGCGTTTGTCAAATAAAAATTAATCACCAATTAAAAAATTATGCTCAAAAAATAAATATAAAAAGGCCAGCGATGGATTAATCAGCAATCAGTAAAAGTGTAAATTTCGTGAGGTAAAGAATAAATTGTGAAGTAAAATTATAAAGTTGCCAACGTACAGTTTTATTTGTGCAATTAAAATAATAAAGTGTATTGTAAATATAAGTGCAATAGTAAAATAGTCTAAGTTTTTTACCCCCATTAATGTCAATCGAAAATAGAAAGAGAAAAATTGATTCGGAATGTCGAGTATTTCAAGAAGAGTGGACATGGAAGTACTTCTTTATGGAATATAACCAAAAACCTATTTGTCGTATCTACCAAGAACCGGTAGCTGTGCTAAAAGATTATAATCTCGCCAGGCACTTTAATTCAAAACATCTTGGGTCGAAGTACTATAAAATGACAGATGAAGACAAGAAAGTTCATTCAGAGGAATTGAAAATAAAAATATCTAGTCAGCAAATGTTTTTTAAAAATCAAAGAAGTGTCCAGCGATCCTCCACGTTAGCTGATCACATTGTTGCCTATAAAATAGCAAAAAGTAAAAAATCGTTTTCTGAAGGAGAATTTATTAAGGATGTGTTAATTTGCATTGGAAAAGTATTATGCCCAGAAAAGGTAAAAGATTTCGAATCTATAGGGCTGTCACGTAGAACGGTCACAAAAAGAATTGAAGCGATTTCTTCTAATTTAACCAATCAACTCGATGGACATCTTAAAAAGTTGAAGTATTTTTCAGTCACTATGGGCGAGAGTGTTGACAAGACTGATACAGTCCAACTTCTAATTTTTATCAGAGGAGTCGATGAAAACTTTGTAATAACCGAAAAACTTACTTGTTTGAGATCTTTGAAAGGAAAGACGACAGGAAAAATAATTTATGATGAATTTAGAGAGGGGATGGAATCTCGTAATGCCCCAATTTCCAAATTAATTAATTTAACAACTGATGGAGCACCTAACATGGTGGGAAAAAATACGGGGTTTTCAGGAGTTTACAAAAGTCAGAATCCTGAAAGCGAAACAATTTTTTTACATTGTATAATTCACCAAGATGTTCTTTGCAAGGCTGCCTTGGATATTAACCACGTACTTAATATTATTTTAAAATAAATTAATACAATTCGAGCCCGTGGTTTGTTACATCGACAATTTCAAGAGTTTTTATCGAAAGTTCATGGAGAATTTTCAGATGTACTTTATTACACAAAGATCAGGTGGCTGAGTTAGGGGCATGCCTTTTCGAGAGTTCTAAAAACCAAAACTGAAATTTGGGATGAGTGGGAAATATTGGAGTATAAGAATTGGTGCATCGAGTTTGCTTTTTTCTTGGATTTACTCCAGCTCTATAATAAAGTGAACAAGAAGTTACAGGGAAGAAATCAATTTATAGATGAAACTTAAGGTCTTTTAAATTTCAATTGTTTATATTTTCTAAATGTTTGGAAAAAAATGATTTGACTCATTTTCCAAGACTTAATTCTTTGAGGCCTGTGACTGAAGAGAAGTTAAAAGTCTTTTCACAATCTTTATTAAAACTGTATTCAGAATTTGAGGCCAGATTTGCTGAATTTAAAAAAATCCAACCATTTTTGGATATTTTCTCAGTGCCTTTAATCCTGAGAATGTTCCATCTGATCTACAATTGGAAATTATAGAATTTCAATGTAATAAGAATTTAAAACAGCTATTTTTAAATACAGATAAGCTTAATTTATATAAATCCTTACCAAAAGATGAATTTTCAAAGCTAATTAATCATGCGCAGATAATTATGACAATGTTTGCTTCCTCATATTTACGTGAACAGGCCTTTTCAGTAATGAAATGCAGAAAAAATTCAATAAGAAACCGATTGTCAGACGAGAGTCTATTTAATTTATTAAAAGTCGCATCCTCCCAGCTGGAACAAGATTTTGAGAAAATTATGTCAAGTAAGAAACAGATCCATGCTTCTCATACATCTGGAAAATCTTAAAATCATAATAAACCGTATCTTATAAAATGTTTATGTTGTTTTAAAATATTACGTAATATAACTAATAAATATTTAGCTCAAACCGAACTTTTAATTGAACAGCAACCCCATAATTTTTTAATGAATGACCCTCTATGTTTTTTTTTTGTTTTTAATTTAATAGCCCGCCGCAAGATTTTTATTAATTTATTGGCCCGCCACCCAAAAAGTTCACTCATCACTGGTCTATATATTATTAAAGTATTTTACCATAATGGTATAAAGTATAAGACTGTATAATTAAACATCACGTGTGTACCCTTTAAATTTATTTTTTTTATACTTTTACAGTGAACAAAGTTTTTAATAAAAGTCTCTGTCAATTACAACGACTTAAAATATAAGACCACAATTATCAAAATTATGTCCTCTATAGAGTCACCCTTAAAATTTTACATTGTTTTATTATTTCTTACTGCAGCTTCTGTTCTTCTTTTTGTGCCTAGTTATTATGATTAAACAGACAGCAGCCTATACCAAACGGAAGAAAAAGAAGACCAAAGAAAACAGATGTAAAAGTGTTATTAGTAGCTTCTACGGCGCATAATAGATACAACAAAGAAGATATTGTGTAGGCTTTTGTGGTCACTGCTAGTATAGAGCACATCGACTTCTCCAAAGGAATTCTTTACAAGAATTATTTTCTAATTAGATTTTATTTACATTCTAAAACTTTTTTTTAATAAGTACTTGCAGAACTTAAACCAGCGTTTTCTGGAGCGCTATATCTAGCTTAAAACGAACTTTTAATTGAACAGCAACTCCATGATTTTTTAATGAATGACCCTCTATGTTTTTTTTTTTAATTTAATGGCCCTTCGCAAGATTTTTTTTAATTTATTGGCCCGCCACCCAAAAATTTCGCCCATCACTACTCTAGATGCATAAAGGTTCTATCTGGAGTACCACAGGGAAACTACCTTGGGCCGTTTTTTTTTTTGTTATTTATGAATGACTTGCCTGATGTCATTCAATCATCCAATATTTTGATGTATGCTGACGATGTAAAAGTTTTTCTTAGTTATTGTCAAGTGACTGAGCAGCAACGCCTCCAAGGTGACCTTAACTCGCTTCAAAACTGGTGCAAAATAAATCGTGTGGAGCTAAATCTCAAGAAATGTAAATATATGTTCGTTGTTAGAAAGAAACCGATAACTGCATGCTACTATATTGATGACCATCATTTGGAAGAAGTTGACAAAATATTAGATCTTGGATTGCTACTTGACTCCAAACTCAATTTTATTGCACATATCAATTTGACAGCAAATAAAGCTAGAGGTGTACTTGGATTTGTAAAACGTTGGGCTAAAAAGCTTGATGATCCATACGTTACCAAAAGCCTTTATATGTCTCTTGTCAGGCCTATTCTAGAGTATGGATCCGTTATTTGGGACCCTATATATAATATATATACTCAGATGTTCTCGAATCTGTTCAAAAACAGTTCTTGCTTTTTTGCCTCCGTGGTTTGAACTTTAACCCATTAAACTTCCCTGCCTCCTCAGCTAGACTTTCTTTTATTAAGCTACCAACTCTAAGGAGTCGCAGAACAGCACTTAATATTTCGTTCATTTTCGGTGTGATAATTGGCAACGTTTCTACTCACTTACTTATTAACAGGGTTTTATACCTTTAGCAGTAAAATTCTTTCGAGAATTTGTGCAGATTTAAATAAATATTATAATTTCGTTGATTTCAATTTGTCAGTAAGCGCAATAAGAAACAACTTATTAGTTTACCTGAACAACTAGGTGTTTTCATTTATTTATTATTTTTTTGTAAAACATTTTTTTATTGTAAATTTAAATTTATTGTTAAATTTAAGCAAATTTTTATGTTATGTAAAGCTTGTATTTATTATAGTATGTGTGTTAATTTAAAATAATTTTTATATTGTATTTTAACTAAAATGTCTGCAAGGATGTTCATTTTCGTAGACAATTAATAAAAAAAATAAAAATGACTATTTACAACCGATCTTAAAGTTCTATTTTTCTTTTGTATAACAAATTGTTACAATAAAATATTTTATAACTTCATTCTTAGACAGATAAAATTAAGAATAACAGGGAATATGACTGTGTCCTTCCTTTATGTTTTGACAAGCGTATGTATTTAAAATGTGAAATTTTAAAACTTTTTAAGCTTGTTCTTATAGACTTGCGATTTTAAGTTCAATTGTAATAAGTTTCATTAGTTTTTTTGTTTCAGTACGTACTTGCAGTTTGAGCTTAAAGGATGTTTAGCAACAATGATTAAGAGACAGCTGTTTTTGGTTATTTTTAATCGTAATCGGCAATTTGAAGTAATGTGGGCTTGCCAAAACATAGAAAGCATTAGAAAGTTCGAATAATTTAACTCCCAACTCTGTATATAAATAAATTATTATTGTTTCGGTTTAAATCTTGTGTGTGTGTGTGTGTATTTTATTGTCTCTATAGATATTTTACAAAAAATCAGCAAATACTGACGAGCCTCTTAACGTGTTTAGTGTAGTCTATTTTATGTTCGCTTAAATAAAGAAACATGTGCATTTACTTGTACAAGTAAAAATTTCATGTTTAAATTCTAGTTGTAAAATTCATGTTATTAGGGTGGCTCATATTTAATGGGGCACACAGAAAGCTTTTCAAATTTCGTTTTTTAAATGGAAATAATTGTTAATCGACTTTTGAAAGGAAAAAGCTATATATTCGACAATTTTTTTATATATGTGGTATTAATCACTTGTGTTATATTTAATCACTTCTGAATCGATTAGAATTTTTGAAAGTACCATTTCGAAAAAGTTCATAATTTTCAAAATTATAGGGTGCCCCCATACTTAACATA
The DNA here is from genome assembly GCA_030448955.1 of Trichopoda pennipes. Lineage (NCBI taxonomy): Eukaryota > Metazoa > Arthropoda > Insecta > Diptera > Tachinidae > Trichopoda > Trichopoda pennipes. The sequence continues at coordinate 12,334,757 of JASKUP010000060.1, read as the reverse complement.
CGATTTTACTGTCTACTAAGCTGTTACTCTGTACCCATGAAAAAGTTGAACAAACTTATTTCCCAGAACAGAAAGTAATAAAAAACTAAACTTGAATATTAAAAAGTAACCCCATAGCTAACCTAGAACTACTTTACTTATATAACCGTACTTTTTAGACGTTATAGTCAAATGCTTGAAAATTATAGAGAATTTGTAGCGTTTTTATAACAACGAGTTTAACGGCTGTATGCATAAAAAACGCTTACTTCAGCTTTAAAGTGCACGTTAGTTAACAAACACTTTAAGGCTAACAGACGTTTGTTAAAAAATGGTATTCAAAAACAGTACTTTAGCTAATGTATGCTTTAGTAAAATTAGTATTTTGATTCTGGCAATGCCACTATTTTCAGTTGTCACGTTGTAGTTAACGATGTATAAAACAATATTATTTATTTTCAGCAAAATCAACATATTTTTTTTTTGTTTTTTTTTATTAATCTTTTTAATAAAAAGCAAAGCACCCAAAAAAGGTTAACTTGCAAGGCTTACGAAGAACTTACAAAGAATTTGTTCATATTAAAAAAATAATTATTCGGATAACGAGCTTTGTTTTGATTATATGTACATCAATAAAACTTTTGTTTAAAATAATTAATTATAATTATTTTTTTGTAAAATATAAAATAAAGATGTAAAAATGTTTTATATTGAATTGCATGTTATATTTTAGTTTTTATTATTATTTGTATACTACAATTTGTTTTAATAAACATTTTTAAAAATTTTTGGAATAACAAAGTATAATTGTCAAGTGAGCCGTTTACATTGAAAGTGGCATAAGTCACAACTGAACAGTTTTTTTTTTTTTTATTTTTAATAAATTTGAAATTAATAAGTTAAGAAGTATTGAGATTTGTTTGAGAGGAGTGTTGATAATTAACGGTATAACAAAAATGTTTATTTTGAAAGTGGCGTTAGTCGCTGTACTTAGGAAATTAATTACGGAGCTTAGTGTGAAAGAAATGGAAATATGTAATAACTGTGTGTGAAGTATTTTTGTGATTATTGGACTTATTTTTATTAGTTCGAAAGAATGTGCAGTTTACTGAACTATATTATAGTAATATCTAACATAATTAGCATTAATTTATTTTTTTATTCTTAGCATGAAGCAACGTCTTCGTGTTGTATAAAATATCTAAGAATGTCACAACTCCAAAGCATATTTTTGCACATAGTGACTTATGTAAAGGACAAAATAGTAATAGTGGAATAGCCCCCGGTCCTTCACAGTGCACAACATGGAAAAAAAATATTTTATTTCAACACTATCATTAGAAAAATCAGTTTCAGAAAGAAAACTAAATACAGACTAGTTAAAATGGCTAAAAATGAAATGTTTTAATAAACTAATTTAAAATAAAAAGATGATAATAACAAAGTTACTTATGCCACTTTTAAAATAAACGGCTCAGTTTATTGTAGACACAATTTGTTTTGTTTTTGAACTTTCAAAAATAAAATTGAACTGTCAATTTATTGTAGGTTTAACGTAGGTTTTTCCTACTTTAAAGTTAACAAAGGTATTTTAAGGTAAAAGCGTTTTTTGAATAGAACTCTAGGAAATTGTGCTTAACAACGGCAGTTAAACCTACTTTAAGTTTTTATGCATACAGCCGTAAGTATTTAAAATTACAAACTAAAGGGTGTCCTCATAAATGATAAAATTTATATTTATACAACATTATCTTTTGAACTGTTATAGGCAGACAGTTAAAATTTATAGAGAACGTGTATTATTAAGTTGTCTGCAAATTAGAAAGTAAAAAATTGTAATTTACAAGGTGTCCCCATAGGTAATGTTATTTGATTTATATATGCTTATCATTTGTATCGCTTTAGATTGATACTTGAAATAGAAATAAATTGTATATTAAAGTATTTTGAATTACAAATATAAAATAATTAAAGGGTGCCCTCTAAGGTAACATAATTTGTTGTATATAAACTTATTGGGTTGAACCATTAGAGCTACAATGTTGAAATTTCCTTAGAATATATACTAATATGCCTGCTATAATAACAATAACAGCTTTAAATATTTACAAGCAGAAGTTAAAGAATAACCCTATAGGTGATTTTATTTTGTGTATGAATGTTGTTTAGTGTTAGCTTTAAGTAACAGTAGTCTGTAAGGATTACATCTATAGACTAAATGACTTAATAAAAAAAATAAATAAATACTTGAAATTATATTATCTGTGGCTTCACCCTTTAATTTCGAAATAAAAATGTTGGCTTTGAAGAAAAATGTGTTAAAATACTAAAATCAATTAACTTAAGAATTTGAAACCCTTACACAACCACAGCCAATGATATATGGCGCCTCCTAATAATATCATTTGCCTGTTACAAAGCTGTATATAAAGCCATTGCATTCAAGCATATGTGTTTTTGTTGTTAGTGCTGTTGTTGGTGGTGCAATCAGGTTTGTGTTGTTTTTAGAAAACAACCACTTAAATATTCTTACCAAAGTGGTATTTAAGATCTAATAATGTTGTCTTCTATAAATGCAGGGGTAAATTATTGCCAGACTTTTTTGGAAAATGATTTAAAAAAAAAACACAAAAAACAAATAATGATAATTTTAAATTTGTAAATCAAAGACAGTTTCCTAAAATGATAAATTTGAGGAAGAGAAAAAGAAAAAAAAAATATAAGTTATCGAGAAGCTCTTATTTCAAATAACATCTAGGATTTTTTTTTTATATTTTTGGTACATTTCAACTGAGACTGTATAGTATGTTGCATATTTTGCTAAAGTTAAGCTTTTGCAAAATGTACTTGTATATAATGAGACTTTTTGCAAAAGGTACTATATTTTAAAATACAAGAGATTTTTAAACAGACGAAGTAGGAAAGGCACCTTTTGCAAAAAAAAACGTTTTCTAATTTTTATTACGTTTAATTTTTTTTTTTTTTTGATTGAAACCATTTTTCATATTAAAAAATTTGTTTAAAAGGTACTTTTTGAAAAAGTACGTCTCACAAAAAATCAGTTTTGATAAAGGCTATTTTCACAAAACGTACAAACTTAAAAATTAAAGTATGGAATTATGTTTTTAATTTATTATTTGTAAATATGAATTTTTGTTAAGAGACTTTTTATAATAAAATGCTTTTGGGAATTTGTTCGACAATATTTTTGTAAAATATTAAATTACTTAAGATATACACACTTGAAGGGGTCAGATTTTGTAAAACATAGTTTCTGTAATATATATTTATCGAAGCAATATTTTTGCTAAATAAAGATACGACAAAGGTACTTTTTGAAAAAGTTAAATTATGCCAGAGGATAATAAAACAAAAACTATTTTTTATATTTAATTGTTTTAACTTTTATAAAATTTTTAATACTTCTATTAGCCTCTGAACGTCAGCGTTTTAAAAGAAATATTTTGTAAAACTACTTATAGTATTGGTACAACTAATTTTTCATAAAAACTACTATTTGTAAGGGAAAATTAATTTAATTCGTAAATGGAATATTAATATTCGTTTTTTAAGAGTTATTTTTGTAAAAGGTGTTATTTGCTTAAGGTGCTTAAAGTATTGTAAAGGAAAATTAATTTATTTCGTGAATAGAGTATTAATTTTCGTTTTGTAAGAGTTATTTTTGTTAAAGGTACTTTTCGTAAAAGATGTTATTTGCTTAAGGTGCTTAAAGTATTAATTTTAATAAAGATTTTTTGCAAAAGACAGTCTTATAAAAGTTCATTTTTGGAATTAGTTCATTTGACAAAATTATTTTTAGCAAAACTACAATTTGATAAAAGTACTTTTTGTGAAAAATACTTTTCTTAGTGTAACTTTTTAGAAGCTTAATTTTTGCCAAGGAATGTAGCGCAATACAGTTAATTTAACTATGACTAGCTCTTTTATTTATTTTTTTTTTTTCGAAATAACTCTCAATTAGGTTTATCCTGAAAGCATTTATATGTGTCCTGTAATTTAAAAATAATTACTTTTTTATAATGTATTGCATTTTATTTATAGGGTCGGCCAAATAGCTTTTTTTTTAATGCTATAAACTCCTGAACCAATTGGACTTTGTACGGCGTCATACCAAGGTCTTTATAGAAAATTCCTCTCAACGATGTCTCTGAAATGTTCATTTGTTAAGAACGACGGTGAATTGATGTTGATGACGCTTCGTGTACACTTTCTGCAACAGCAGCAATATTCTCGGGTGTACGTACTGTTTTTGGCTTTTCACGCTTTAAGAATGCCAGTTTCTTTCACTTTTTTTTACAAGATAACGAACATACGGAGCTGACGGTGCTACTCTTTCAAATCCAAAATCCGTACGCAATTTTCGCACACATTCTGCAACATTACCATGATTTCCAAAGTAATGTCGCAATATATCCCAGCGTTGTTCAAGCGTATACGCAACCATATTCCTGCAGCGGAAGGATAAAACTAATTATCTGTTAAAATCAGACATGAGCTAAGTGTTACCATTCAAGGAATAATTACTAGTTGACAAAAAAAACGTTAGATTGCGGACCCTATATTTATTATTAATTTCGGGTTTTTCAACAAGAAGTTTAAATTTTAATTATGGCAACACCAACAATATAACAGTTTTGACATTTGGTTTTTGACGTATTTGTAGTAGATGCATTGGCAATTACAATGAATTACAATGAATTCAATTTCGAACGAAAATCGCATTAAAATAACTAAAATTCATTCTGAAAATCGTAGTTCCGTTAAACTTACATTTCGTAAAATTCGTGATATTTTCCAACAACATAATCGATGTTCTGTGACCGCTATTAAGAATTTGGTCGTTAAATTTGAGTAGACATTATCGATACAAAGAATATGAATACGAACGCGTGTTCGACCGGGTTGTTCAACTGAAAACATCGCAGCCATGAGCCACAAGGTTGAAGAAGATCCAAATTTGTCAATTCCTCGAGGGTTTTCAACAATTGGGTTAACCTAAAAGGATAGCATAAGGATTTGATTTTATAGCCATACAAGTTTCAATTGCTGCAGGAATTCAAGCCGTAGATTCGCTTAAATTATTCATAAACAACCGGCTGGTTTTCCTGAAAAAATTATTTTTACAGACGAAGCCCATTTTCACTTGTCTGGGTATGTTAATAAGCGAAATTAACTCGTTTCTATTTATGAGTTTGTCTTACAAAATATTATTTGGGAGGACATTTTTTTTCGAAAAGAAATACTTTAAAAGCACATCGTACCAGCTGGATTCTATAAAGTTTTTAATCTGCAAATTGCAAATTTTCTATAGGTTAAGGCCAAAATTGTATTTTGATATATTTTGGAGATGCAAGTGCCTCTAATGTTTGTCTTCAAATTATGTTTAACATTTTAATTAATCAAACATTTCATTTTTCCGAATTATATGATTTTTTTTAAATAGAGAATTTCTTGAAATAATAAATGAGCTTTCAACAATGTGTTTATGTATTAAAAGATTCTCGTTCCAACTCATTTGAATTATTTTTTAATTGTTGTTTTTATTTTTACTTCAAATGAAACCTTAAACAAACATCATCCGGTATGAAGAGAATAATAATCCAAAGAAGAAAAAGCAAAGAATCTGTGACACTTTGCTTTAAACAAATAAAGCCCAGTTGCAAATCAATACAAAATGAGAGCGCAGGTCATAATGTTAAAATAAAAAGTAAATTTCACACACATACACATGTATACATAATAATTGTAATAATATAAAATGTAAAATACTGGGAAATTGTTGTAAAATTATAAAAAAAAACCTGAAAATTTGATTGTTTAGGTTTTAAAGGTTTAGTTGGTTTGGTAGTTTGGTTTGATGGCTAACTGACTGACTGGTTGTTTGCTGGTTCGGTTTGACTTTCTCTCAGCTGTACCGAAGGTAATCAAACAACAAATAAAAACATACACTCACTCACTCATCACACAATCGCTCTCTTACATTTGGACTCATGCCATTTGCTGTAGCAATTGCAGTAGCAGTAGCGGTTTACACAAAAATAATGTTACCGTTATAGAAGTAGACCAAGTAGCAGAAATAAAAATAACAAACGTGTTTTTCCATACAAACACACAAACTGATGACGTCAATAATATGCATGATGACAATGACAGAAAAACAAGAGCTAAATCAGCACGAGATCTGCACGTAAGTAAATAACACTTATTAATATGTAACAACGAATATTTGTAGCTTTCCCTTGGGCTTTGCTTTGCAATTGTTTCACTGCTGTTTGAAATGCACTCTATGAACATTTTTTTATTGATAGCACCGGGCTTAATGCAACGTTTGAAAGGATTCAGTACTTCATATTAGTGCTTTTGCTCATTAGTTCTCAATCGTTGTATACCGGTATTTAGTTGGCGTTTTTATACAGTGGCTCACAGTTTATTTCGTACAGATGCAAAATACAACTTAAAATGCTTGTAGCAAGAAAACTGACAATTATATTATATTGATACAAAATTCAGGTCACAGCTAATTTCGTGCGCTGGAAGCAGCTTAAAAAAATCTGTTGGAATGCCGTTTAGTATTTGGTATGACCTACCTTTTGTTTAATAACATCTTTTTCCATCGAGTCAACAAGTTTTTGAGTAGTTTCGTAGTTTCTGCCACTCCTTGACCAGAGCAGTTTTTAGTTCGTTTAGATTACTAATCTGCCTTTTCCGTATTGCTAAATCCCAAATTGCCCACAAATTTTCTATCACATTTAAGATTGGAGATTGTGGAGGCGAATTCATGATGTGTGGAGAGTTCTATATCAGCCATGATTGCACAATTCCGGATTTATGTTTCGTATAATTGTCTTGGTAATACCGAAAACGATCTCTTATACTCAGCGCATTGGCACTTTGCAACAAATTGTCTTTCAATATGTTTAAATATATTTTTCTGTCCATTATTACTTCTATAAAAACAATGTTACTAACTCCAGAGGCAGCCATGTTTAACAGTTGGCTTTAAGTGTTTATTCTCGAGCTCTGTATTGGCCTTACGCCACATAAATTTTATGCCATCCAAATCAAAAAATTACTGTTTGTCTCGTCAGCAAAAACAACGTTTTCCCAGAATGTAATTGGCTTTGTTACATGCTCATGGGTAAACTTATGCCGACTTTGCATTTTCTTTTTTGATATAAAAGGCATTTTTCGAGCTACTAGAGCGTGGAACCCACGTTCTCGCAGAACATGGCGCACTGTTTCGGAACACCATACCATATCCATTTTCTTTTCAATCTCTTCCAGCCGATATGTGTGATAAGATTTACGTCGGTACTTAGCGTGTGTCATCATTCACCCACTGTTCCCAGTAAAGGTGAAATGATTCTAGCACCTTAATCAAATTGATGACAGACGCGAAACCACAACCTCCACGATACTCCTGAAGGCCAACCTCAATAATCAGACAGAGAACAGGTAAAGAACCAAATAGCTGAACTCTAGGGCTTACTGATTCCCGTGGAAATAACGTGGAACTTCAAGTTGACTCCCTGCTAGCATTCTGGTGACTGGGCTACCGTTTTTCCTCCGTTGACACATGTAATGATGGTGAATTAATAACAACATGCTTTTCAGAAATCCTACCAAATACGATAATGTATAGAAAACAAATACAACTAACATAGAACAAACAAAATACACAGCCAAGCAGACTGACTGATACTAACAACAACAATATGGGCTGATGTTAAATTGTATATGCGAGAACCGCTTAAAACAACTATATTAGGACCACTTGCTAAGCAAATGATTTAATTCAAGTTGAGTAATCAGTGAGTAAAGACAACAAAGTTACCATCGTGTTTATTTTGTGTGTATTGAAAGTAAATAAATCGTTTAACTTAATTTAAAACTCTAAAGTACTGTGTTATTGTTTTGCAATAAATGATCTTAAAATAACTAAAAATATTTTTTAAAGGTACCTTTTTAAAAACCACCTTTTTGAAAAGTTCTTTTTTTTAAGTTATTTTATAAATGTATTGCACCTTCAAAAAACCTGCTTGTTAAATTATTTATTCAATAATTACGTTTTTATATAAGGTGTTTTGCATAGAGGTATAAAACTTTAAAATGGTATGAAACAAAGAAGAACATTTTTATATTAACGTTAAATTAAACTTTTTCGAAAAATAATCTTCTGGCGTTATAATTTAAATATGAATTCTGGCATATGACTGCCGCTGCTGGTTCGAATGTAGACTAATCTGGATGTACAGTTTGAATTTTTCCAATATTTGTGGCTGCATATCAACAATAACACGACGAACATTGTTTTCCAAGTGGTCAATCGTTTCGAACTTACCGCCGTAGACTATCGTTTTCACATATCCCGATAAAATATAGTCTGGTAGTCTTATATCGCACGATCTTGAAGGCCAATTCATGGTTTTAAAACGCTATATCATGCGGTTATTAAAACGTTACCTTCAAAAAACCAATTGCGCCACGAGTGGTATGACATGTTGCGCCATTTTGTTAAAACTACTCCAAATATTACAGTTTAGTTTATTGTCATATCCATTGAAACAAAATTGAATTTCATCGCTAAACAAATTTTGCTTATGAAACTCACGATCTTTGTTCTGGCTTTGGATCCAATTTTTGTAATTTGAAAGTGTTGTTCAGGCCTTAGTCTACTCATGTTAAAATGACAAACCAAACTAAGCATAAATTAGTTGACAGCAGACAAAACGGCCGCCAGTTAAAGAAGTGTTATCAACTTAAAGTTCTTAACCAACGTAAAAATAATCCGATATTTAGTTTTCTCAATTACGCTATTGAATAAAAGTACTTTTTCTAAATAGACTATTTTTAAAAATACTTTTTGTAGGGTAGTTTTTAGAAAGCTCCGCTTTTAACGCTACAGTTTGAAAATTTTATTTTTTAACGAACTTTGGTGAAAGTAATTATTATTTTCTTGAAGATAATTGTTTATAAGAAATTTGTTTTAAACTCTTTTTTATTTTTATTTAATTTAATTTATTACTTTTTGCTAAGCAATTTTTAAAAGTACTCCTTATAAAGTTATGTAATTACAAAAATTACTACCAAAAAGCTCGTGTTTTAAAAATTACGTTTTTCAATGCATATTTTTAAAAGCTACTTTTTAGTAATAGACTTTATTTATGGACTTACAAATTACTAAGTTATTATATTTACTTTAGTACGCTTAAAAACAAGTAATTCAAAATGTACTTCTTTTGCATTATAAAAGAAAATACTTAAAGTAGATAATTCTTTAAAGGCATAATTTTAAAAGGTAATTTTCTTGAAAAGTTTTCAAAAATTTAATTTTTGTTGCTTATTACTTAAAATGCATACATTTTTTAAATATATATTTATGTTAACGGTCCTGGTTTTTAAAAAGTACTTATTTTCAAAATAGACTTATGTTCAAAGTACTTATTTAAATGGTAAATTTTTCTCAAAAAGTGATTATTATGAAGTTTTAGAATGTTTTAAGAAGCTCTTTTGTTAATGCTCTTTTTTAAGAGGGACTTTTCGAAGTTTTTAAAAGTGTACTTTTTCAAAAATTTAAAAGGCACTTTTTTACTAACACACTTTATTTATGGACTCACAAATTACTAAGTTATAATAACTATATTTATATTTTTTTTAGTATTTAGGTATTTCAATAGTAGTACGTTTAAAAAGGAACTAATTCAAAATATTTTAATTTTTACGTATAATTTTTGAATGCACTTTGGTTAAAAGTTTTTCAAAAATTTAATTTTTAATGCTTATTATGCATACATTTCTAAAATATATATTTATCTTAACGGCCCTGCCTTTTTAAAAAGTACTTACTTTCAAAATGGACTTATGTTCAGAGTACTTTTTTAAATGGTAAATTTTTAGCAAAAAGCGATTATTATGAAGTTTTAAAATGTTTAAAGAAGCTTTTTTTTATAAATTTTTATATAAAATTTTTAAGTATACTTTTCTAAAAAATAATTAAAAAACTTAAAAGGTACTTTTTTAATAACATACTTTATTTGTGGACTTCCAAATTACTTAGTTATTATTATATGTATTTTTTTAAATATTTGATTTTTATAACAGTAGTATTAGTAGTACGTTTTTTTAACGATTTAAACGATTCAAAATGTCCTTTTTTTTAATAAAAGACTAAACTTTTAGAAGATCATTTTTGAAAGGCATAATTTGAGAAGGCACTTTTGTCAAATAGTTTTCAAAAATTTAACTCTTATTGCCTTTATTACTTATTATGTATACATTTTTTTTCAATATATATTTATCTTAACAGCCCCGCTTTTTGAAAAGTACTTATTTTTAAAATGGTCTTATTTTTAAAGTACTTTTTTAAATGCTTTTAAAGGAGGTACAGTTTTCTGAACAAGTGATTGCAATGAAGTTTTTAAAATATTATTAAGAGGCTCTTTTGTTAATGCTCTTTTCTTAAAAGGGACTTTCGAGAGTCCTTTTTTTTAATAAATTCTTATATACGATTTTAAAAAATTTTTAAAAGTGCGTTTTAAAGTAATTTAAGAGGTATATTTTTTATTAACATACTTTATTTACGGACTTACAAATTACTAAGTTAATTTTTATATTTAGTATTTTGTTTTTCGAACAGTAGTACTGTTGAAGAAGAGCTAATTCAAAATGTACTTTTTTTGTATAATAAGAGAGGATATTTTTTTAGAGGCACTTTTGTTAAAAAGTTTTCAAAAATTTAACTTTTATTGCTTATTAATTATTATGTTTACATTTTTTTCAATATATATTTATCTTAACGGCCCTGCTTTTTAAAAAGTATTTATTTTGAAAATGGACTTATTTTCAAAGTACGTTTGTCAATGCTTTTAAAGGAGGTATATTATTTTTAACAAGTGATTTTTGTGCAGTTTTGAAAATATTATAGGAAGCTCCTTTCTTAATGTTATTTTTCTAAAAGCGACTTTTGAGAGTACTTTTTTAAATAATTTCTTAAAAACGATTTTTTTAAGTTTTTTAAAAGTGTACTTTTCCAAAAAGTAATTGAAAAATGTAACAGGTACTATATTATATATCGACTTAATATTCAGTATTTTCAATTTGCATTTCTAAAATATATATTTATCCTCAAAAGCAGGGCCTTTTTAAAAAGTACTTATATTCAAAATGAACTTATGTTCAAAGTACTTTTTTAAATGCTTTTAAAGGAGTTACATTTTTCAAAACAATTGATTATTATGAAGTTTTTAAAATATTTTTAAAAAGCTCTTTTGTTAATGCTCATTTTCTATAAGGGACTCTTGAAAGTACTATTTTTAAAAAAAGTTCTTGTATAGAATTTTTTGAAGTTTTTAAAAGTGTACTTTTTAAAAAAGTATTTCTTGTAAAGTTGCTTTTAAAAAAAAAGAAATTTCATTTAAATATTTGTTGTAAAAGTTATTATTAAAACATCCGCCAGGTTTTAATGCGAAATTCGAAGAGTTCTAATAGTACTTTTTTTAATGATATATTTTATGATATTTTCCTTAACAGGATGTTAATTTAAAATTTTGTTATAGAAAGTGAAACTCTTTTGAAGACATACTTTTTATTATATTTTTAAATAGGGATTATCTCTAAGTACTTTTGTTGAAATACTTGTTTTTGAGCAGTTTCCCTTGTTAGAGTACTTTTTAAAAACATATCTTTTTCCAAGATTTTTTTTAAAGAATATTAAAAATATTTTTACAAGCATACTTTTTTTGAGTGCTTTTTATAAGAACTGCTTTTAAAATTGTGTTCAGTTATTTTTATAAATATGTTTTGATATTTTTTTTATACAAATATTCTTAAATTATAACCAATAATTTTTGCAAATGTTGGTATTGTTATTTGTATTGTTATTTATAGCGCTAAAGTGGGAGTTTTGCTTTATTATTCTGTTTTTTTTTCATTTAAAAGAAATTTCTTTACTACAGAGGGTAAATTGTGATTTCATTATTTTTGTTGTTGTTGCTGCTAATGTTGTAGGTTATTTACCTTTTATGTTTTGATTTTTTTTAACTTGCTTTTATTTGATTTTTATTTTTTAAAGTTGCTTTGTATTGTATTTTTCCCTTAACAGTGTATCTGTGTAGATGTTGAAATGCTATTATAATTCCCTTCAAAGCAATTGAACTCAATTTTAGTTTTTCTTTTATTTATTATAGTTTGAAACGTATCAAAACTTTATTTCAAATGAATGTGTTGGTACTTTTTTCGTTTCTCTGGTTTTTTTATATTTTATAATTTTGTATGATTAAATGTGCCACATGATTTTCATTTTTCAATAGTTATTTTAGTTAACGAAAATTGAGTTCTAGTTTTCTGAAAGTTCTAAATAAGGTTAACGATTTATTGGCAATAGCAAGGGATTAAATTTGTTGAAAATAACTTTTGCTTTAGGAAGGCATAATTACTATTGGAAATAATTTTGGCATTTTTCACTTTAAATCAATCAATCATGTAATTTTGTTCTTCTATTTTTACTGTATTTTACTCGGGGTAGTTATGAGGATAAAGGAGGTTAAAATTGTTAGTTATACTGTTGTATACTCTTGTGTAATGTATTACAAATTATACAAAATACAAAATTATAAAATACAAAGAATTCTCATTGCTCATTGCAAAATTAGAGAAGAAGGAAATTAGTTTTGTTTTTGTAAGAGCTGTGCCGAAAGCCAGAAATTTTCCAAACTTTGGTGTTAGTGCAATAGTAACAATAGTATATCTAGCTTTGGAATAAAGCAACTGAAAACTGTTTCTCTAAGTCCGTGTGCTGAATTAATATTTTAAAAATCCTATTAAATTTTCACTTTTCCTCTTTGTATCCATAATCCGGAAATTAATTGTTATAATTTTTTTTTGGCCAAAAATTTCATTTTATCACAATTACTCCTGCACAAAAATCATTTTTCGACATTTCGAGTGTAAAAAAGCACACTATCATTATTGATCTTTTTGTTTAATATACGAGGTATGATCAAAAAATAACCGTTATTTTCAATTTTTTCCAAAAATATTTATTTATTCATCATTAACTATCTTGTAATCCCCCTCATATAATACATTTATGCCGGCTTTTATTCCAAACCTCGAAATACTTCTGAAATGCTTTTAATGGTATCGCCAACAGCTCCTCTTTTGATTTTTCTTTTATCTCCTCAATCATAGCAAAACGCTTTCCTTTCATCGGTGTCTTCAGTTTTGGAAAATAGAAAAAGTCAGCAGGGTCCAAGTCCAGTAAATACGGTGGTTGAGGCAGGATAACGGTTTTGTTTTTGGCCAAAAATTCACGCACAAGCATCGATATGTGAGCTGGTCTCTTATCATGATGCAAAATCTATGATTGATTGTTCCACAATTCTGTGTGTTTCTGCCGAATTGCTTCGCGCAAACGGCGCATAGCTTCAAGGTAGTATTCCTTATTGACCATACGACCTTGTGGCAAGGATTCATGATGCACCACGCCATTGCAGTCGAAGAACACAGTAAGCAAAACCTTCAAATTTGACCGAACTTGAAGTGCTTTTTCGGTCTTGGCTCTTCTGGACGCTTCCATTGAGATGATTGTTTCAATGTCATAGCCATACAACCATGATTTGTTCACACGAATGACCTTTCTGAGCAAATCTGTATTGTCGTTGACAACGTTCAACAGCTCCTGGACGATGTCTATGCGACGTTGTTTTTGCACAAAATTTAAAATTTTTGAACAATCTTCACTGCCGCATTTTTCATGCCTAAAACATTCATAACAATTACTTGGCATGAGCCGAACCGACCTTGCCACAAGGTCGTATACCAACATTATCAGCAGCCTCCTCTAATAGTGGTTCGACGATAATCCAAAATCATTTTTTTTACAGCTTCAATGTTTTCAAGGCTGGTTGACGTGCTCGGGCGTCCAGGACGAGTATCGTCATTGATATCTTTTCCACCTTCCTTAAACCGGGTTTACCACAATTAAACTTGTTTTCTGCTCATAATAGACTTCCCAACGCCACAGTTATTTTTTACACAAAACTTAATACAGTTTCTTTGATCCTTTTTTTCGTATAGTAAAAAATGGAAGAGCACACCAAAAACAACTAATCTGTCAAAAACAATCTGACAATCTAAAATGGTACCAAGCAAAACAGAAAAGAAATGCGAAAATCGAAGATACATAACTCACGAAATTTGAAAATAACAATTATCTTTGATCATACCTCGTATAGATAAAGATATTGTTTCATACTTTTTGCCTTTTTCTGTTGTTTGGCTCTTTTTTATTATATCAGCTGTTTTATGATTTCAGTTGGGCAAATTTGAGGTTAGGCAGAAGGTTGTCTATCAATTTGATTAAATGTCAATGGAACTGAGCTGTTATATTTTAGCATATATTTAATAAAAAGTTGAGAAATTTTAATCATGAATAGCAACACTCTCGAGAAAGGAATTTTTTTTTATTTTTATTCCCTAGAGCACTTTGCAAGCTTTACAAGCAGGCTCCTTTTGAGACTGTTTGTAATTTAATCTTTAATTTTAAGCCTCGTGGTATTGTTGCTGGCAATAAATCAAAACGATACGCTCGTATCCGTAATGATGCAAACATAGGCGCTGTACAGCAAAGTGTTGGGAATGAGGTTGGAGCATCAATTCGTCGACGTTCGCAATAATTTTGCAATACACGAGACTTTTGCGCAACATTTTGCATAAAGATCTTCATCTTTAAACTTAACTCGTTTTAGACTTAAAGCCAACCGACCATTGTTTGCAATGAACCTTTGTGAATTCATTGTTTTAAAAACTGAACAAAAACAACGCATTTTCAAGGAAATCATCTTTAGTGATGAGTTTAATTTTCAATTGTCGCATATGGGCTTCACAGAATATGGGGCTCACAGAATACACATAATCGTCCAAAAACCATTATATCCAAAGAAAGTGGCTTTATGTTGCGGCTTGTGGGCAGGCCGCATCATAAGCCCATATTTTTTCGAAAACGAGTAAACGAAAACACCGTCACCAAACCATAAACAATTTTGGGCTTGTGTCTTAAGCTCAAATTTGCTCACCCAATAGAATCACGATGTTTGGTTAGCTAACGCAGCTATTCATGTAAGAACACTTTATGGCTAAAGCAATACTTTACCAATAAAAGCCTGCACTTATCAGGCAATTACTGAAAGCTACGACTGTCACATGTTGTTTCCCCCCCGAGGGCACATTTATGGTCTTTATAGTACGTAACAGCTATCTAGATCTGTGCAACTGGGGGTATAAAGGGAGCCCAGTCCCCTGAAGACAGGCAGGGAGTCAACTGGAAGCTCCACTTTATTTCCACAGGGATCAGTGAGCCCCAGAGTTCATTATTTGTCTCTTTAGACATTTAATAGTTCTCTGGCTGATCATTGAGGTTGGCCCCTATATGGGAGAAACGTGGTGGTTGTGGTTTCGCGGCCCCATAACAGTATCATCTCTATTGCGAATTTGTCATTAAAAATTTCTAAAGTAGTCTAGTGGCATTAAATTAAACGATTTTGAAGGCAATTTACGTTAAACTATGGGGTTTCCTACGTTTTCTATAACAATTAAATTAAGGTACAAGTTGAGGGACATGCTTATTGTTACTGTGTAACTGATTATTGAAGTTGGCCCTTTGGGGAGTATCGTAGTGGTTGTGGTTTCGGAGGCCCTCATAAAATGATAAAGGGGCAGGATGATGCAGGTGCACTAAGCATGCTATGTCCATGTGTTCTGGATCAGGAGTTGGAAAGTCTATAACTTTTCAGCAAGGAGTGACGACTGCGGTCTGCTTCGGGCTTTTGAAGTTGCAACTAGGAGTGACCGGAGGATATACATATCCGAAGGCCTTCTAGGATGACGATGACGCTACATTTCATTCACAGTGGTAATGATCCAACATCTAATATTAGCCCACACGGCTAGGTACAGATGTAAATCTTATCACGTATATCACCAAAGCGGTTTGATCCACTATCAGGTTATGGCTTATGCACTTAGGTATTGATCTAAAATTTAATACGTTGTCTTATATGTTTGTTTGGTTGATACTTTGATTTCTTTTTCAGAATCCATTTTAGGGTCCATTATCAATAACTATTCTCTCATGTAACATTTGTTTGCAATTAAAAATTTCTAAAATACTCTTGTAGCTTTAAATTAGATGGCCCTGTAGGCTGGTAGGTAGTGTACTAGCTTGTCAGTATGGGGATTGTAGGTTCGATTTTTTTTTCACTACAAAAATAAAAATTAACTGTCAGTGGGGCTGCTCAGCGATGAAGGCAAAGTCACTGGTCGGTGTGCTGTCTTATACGGCATTTAATTTCCGACTATCCTTCTACTTTCACCACCTGTTCCATCTTTTCTCTATCCCTTTCCTAAAAGATTGTAGCACGCTACTTGACTAAATAGGCATTGTTGCCTGAAGTGCTACTTCTCTTTATAAAAAAAAAAAATCAAACGATTTTGGAGGCAACTCACGTAAAACTATGGGGTTAACAAACATTTTCTTTAACAAATAAATTAAGGCACGAAGTATCTGACATGTTGTACTCCCTTGTTAAACGCACAGTTTCTGCCACACCATGAGTGTTTGATAGCTTAACGAAGTAGTTAGTAATCGTGGCTCTATAGCAATCATGGTTGACTGTAACATTATATCCAGTATCCTTTTTAAAGAAGTACAGACCAGTGATTTCACCAACATATTAAGTACAACAAATGAATGTAATGCTGTCTCAATCATACACTCGAGGATTATCATCACTGCAAATACAGCAGTGGAGTGCAAATACAGAAGTTTTGTTTATTGACATATCCAATATACGTAAAATTGAACAAACAAAATCTGCTTGTGAAATCGGGATCGAGTATTTCAAACTGAACCATTACTTTCAATATAAATTTGCACAAATTGGAAACATTTTTCTGGTCTGAATTGATATATGTTGAAATACCAAACTAAATAAATGGCCGCCGCACAGTGGACCATTTTATGAGATGGCGGTCAAAATATATAACTTTTGAACGGATAATACGGATACGCGTTTTTTTTTTCTACTAGGTGAGATCACAGGCTTTGGTTTAAGGTATAAAAATTTAAAATGGACCGGTTACAAAAATAGTTGTGATAGATTTAAAAATACATTCCAAGTTTTAGCTGATTTTTGGTACGAAAGTAAAGTATTACAATTTGTTCAAAGAGTTTGTTTTACATAAAGTCTTATATTTTGATTCACTTTTAGAACTTATACTTATTAAAAACTTAAATTTTGTCAGATAGGGCCAAACTTTGGCCACCGTGAAATTTTTAGTACGAAAGCCAGAGTGCTAATGCTAACGAACTTTAGAAGTTATGCTCTATTAAGTAAGAGAATTTAGAAAAAAATTGGACCTCTAAAAAAAATTAATTTCTAAAAATCAATCAAAAACTTCTCAGTTTTCCTATACAAATAGCTAACAAAGTACAAAGTTTGTTTCGTTTAAAAATCTTGTACAATAAAAATGTTATAATTATTTTTTTTTTTTTTATGTATATCTTTATTTGCAATCTATTTTACAATAATAAGCAAATTTTATAAATTTAAGCAAAAATAACATGTCTTATTGACTCCAGAGGGGACAATAAAGTAAAGTATATGTGTACTTACGTACATCAAAATATAGATTTAAGTTGTATTTTCGGTGGAAAATAATAATTAATATGTATTATTTACAAAATTAAGATAAAATTAAATAAATGGTAGATCTAGTACATGATTTCGTTTAAGTCTTCTGACATCATCAAATTCATCTAATAGTGTGATTGCCAAAATATTAGTATGATTACTTAGTCTTTCTAAATAATTGGAACTAAATTTTTTAATTTCAAATTTTAAGAACGGTATCTTTAGATCATTATGTAAAGCCTTGTTAGTTAAGTAAAAAGGCGCGTTTGTAATTAGTCGTAAAACTTTAGACTGAAATCTTTGTAATATTTCTATGTTTGAATTGCTGGCAGTTCCCCATAGCTCTACGCCATAGGTCCAAATAGGTTTCAATATCGTTTTGTAGAGCAAGACTTTATTTTCCAATGATAATTGTGATCTTGGTCCAAGCAGCCAGTACATTTGCCTAAGTTTAATGTCCAGTTGCTTCCTTTTAGCTTTTATATGCGCTTGCCATGTAAGACGTCGATCTAATTTAAGACCCAAGTATTTTACAACATTTCCACTAGGAATTTCTGTGCCGTTGAGGAAAACTGCTGAACAACTCTCTCTTCTTGTTGTAAAAGTAATATGGTTTGATTTTTGGATGTTAACAACAATGTTTCATTTATTGAGCCAAAGGTAAAAGCTGTCCAGTTGTGCTTGTAAGGTTCTTGAAGCTTCTGAAGGTGATAGATTAGAACATAAGAATGCCGTATCGTCCGCATATGTTGCAACAGTTACACTATCGCTTGATGGCATATCATACGTAAATAAAGTATATAATACTGGGCCAAGTACACTACCCTGCGGAATTCCAGCCTCTATTTGACAAATGTTAGAAGTATAATTGTTAATTTTGACGTAAAAGCTTCTATTTTTTAAATTAGATAGGAAAAACATGTAAAATGGAGCCGGGAGTATATTTTTCAATTTGTATAACAGTCCTACATGCCAAACTTTGTCGAACGCTTGCTGTATGTCCAAAAACACAGCTGAGCAGTATTCTTTGTTTTCAAATGTATTAGATATCACCTTTATTATTCGGTGACATTGTTCTGGCGTTCCGTGATTACTTCTAAAACCGAATTGATGGTCAGGTATGATGTTCTTTTTTTGCAGATAAAAGAATTTTTTCAAATATTTTAGAAAAGATGGGGAGTAAACTAATGGGCCTGTATGAAGTTACTATATTTTCTGGTTTATTTGGTTTTGAAATCATAATTATTTCAGCGCATTTCCATTGTGAGGGAATATGTTGAAGACGTAGAATGGAGTTAAAAATATAACACCTTTATGTGGTAATGATTTTATTGTAGTTGCATCTATTTTATCATACCCCGTGGATTTTCTGTTGTTTAATACATTTATTGCTAATTTAGTTTCGCTTGGACTAATATGTTTTATTGGTAGGTCCATTTGGCATGGAGTATCTAGGAATAATAGAATATCATCTGCATTGTCATTGTAGCAATGAGGTTTAAAAGTTTCTTCCAAATAATTAGCAAAAACATTAGCTTTTTCTTCATCTGTTCTGCACCATACACCATTTGGATTTTTAATAGGAACGTTTCTTTTTGTAGGCCGCTTGAGAAATTTGGTGGAATTATAAAGCTCGTGTTCTTTGTTTTTATTTTGGGGTTTTAGTTTTTTAAGATAGGAATTGATACTATCATTTCGCTCTTTCGCTAACATTTCTGTGCATAACTTTATTGATAAGTTCCAGTTGGTTTTATCCCGTGGGTTTCGCGTACGTTGCCAAATTCTTCTTAGTCTTCTTGATTGCCTTATCATTTCTCTTGCAGCTGCTGATGCTTGTACTTTGCGGCCTACGTCCTGAGGGTGCACTATTTGTGGCGTAGATAAAAACGCAGCTTCATGTCTAATCATTAGGCCAATCAAACTGGAATTATGAATTTTATTATATCATCAATATAGAGCGATATAATTGGCAAATGGTATTGGGTTTCTCAACTAGATTTGTTTGTTTTTCAATTATGGCAACGCCAACAACATTATAGTTTTGTTATTTAGTTTTTTGCATTGGTAATTGTTACAATATATTCGCACGATAATCGAATTAATGAAAATGGTGGTTCTGTTAAAGTTACATTTCGCAAAATTCGTGATATTTTCGTACACGAATTTTCTGTATCCTTCTGGGACCACTATTAAGAATATGGTCATTAAATTTAAATCGACAGGCTCGATACAAAATGCGCCAACACCAAAGCATGTTCGATCGGGTCGTTCAACTGAAAATGTCTCAGCCGTGAGCCACAGTATTAAAGCAGATCCAAATTTTTCAATTTCTCGACATTCTCAATAATTGGGGTTATCCAAAATCACCATATGGCGAATTTTGCTTAAGGAATTGACTTTAAAGCTTTGCAAGGTTTAACGTGTGCAGGAATTAAAGCCGACCGACCATTCTCATCGCCGTAGATTCTTTCAATTTATGCAGGAACAACCGGCTGGTTTTCTGGTAATATAATTTTTTCAGACGAAGCCCATTTTTACTTCTCAGGGTATGTCAAAAAGCAAAATTGCTGCATTTGGGCTTTTGAAAATCCTAGAGCGTATATTGAGTAGCTTTTGCACGCTCAACGTTTTACTGTATGGTGTGCTATGTGGTCTGGAGGCGTAGTTGTGCCGTTTTGGATTTTTTTTAATGAGGCTGGAAATGCTAACAACTCAAATGTGGTCTATTATTGACGACATGGATATCATTGACATATTTTTTTTTTTTACAAAAGAGAAGTAGCACTTCAGGCAACAATGCCTATTTAGTCAAGTACCGTGCTACATTCTTTAGGATAGGAATAAAGAAGAGATGAAACAGGTGGGGAAAGTAGAAGGATAGTCGAAAATTACCTGCCGTATAAAGACATTACAGCGATCAGAGACTTTGCCTTCATCGCGTAGCAGCCCCACCGACAGTCAATTTTTATTTTTATAGTGAAAAAAAACCAAGGTCTTCGTTGGGAATGGAACCCAAAACCTTCATACTGACAAGCTAGTACACTACCTGTTAGCCTACAGGGGCACCTAATATGGTTTTAATAGGACGGTGCCACATGTCACACAGCCAAATGAAACGATCAATTTTTTGCAAACCAAATTTCCCAATCGCATAATTTTACGACAATCTGCAGTTAGATTCGATTAGACCATGCAATGTTGCATGCTTGCGCATAGATCTGCGTTCGGATGTGATCCTGTATTTGTTACTATGGGTGATATAGGTATTACAGAAGCTCCTGATGTTCTTGGCATGAAAATACAATGTGATGTTCGTTGGGCTAAACACATTTTTCAGGTTTCTGAAGAAGCTTTCAAGTGCCTTGGTTTTCTAAAGCGGTGTAAGAGATATTTCACTCTATCCGATCTTCGTACTATTTGTACCACCTATATCCGTCCAAAGATGGAATACAACTCTCGTGTATAGGCCGGCGCCTCAAAGCCTATTTTGGAGTTGTTCGACCGCGTACAGGAGAGGGCCGAGAGGCTCATTAAGAACGGTAAAGTATTCAACTCTATTAATTCCCTAGAGCATCGACGCAATGTGGGATGTATTTTACTGTTTTATCGTTACTACAATGGTAAGTGCTCTAATGAAATTAGGAAACTTGTTCTCGAAACTTGCACGTTTTTGCGTTTGACTCGATGTGTGGTCAATTGGCCAGTGAATCGTAGAACAGTTCGTATGTGGAATTAACTCCCTCCAGTGGTCTTTTCTGTATCATTCAATGTAGAAAAATTTAAATCGAATGCCCACATACACTACTCCCTCTTTCCTCCTCTCCATAACCTAATTGTTTAGTTCTGGTACAATGCATTGTATGAGTAGAGTTCATCCCCTGAATACTGATCCGAACAGGGCTATGTTAAGGCCAAAGTCTATACGGAGCCAATCGAAACGATTTCAGTCTTAAAACTCAAAATCCGTGATGTGATTAACGATATAGGACCGCGATTTTTCCAAAATTGATTAAAAATTTTGATGAAAGAATGGACATTTGCCAGGGTGGTCGTGGTGGACATTTACCAGATATCATTTTTCAATCATAATTTCTGGACTTTTCTCTTTGTAATACAATAAAAAAATTTAATCATTTTAATAAAATTTTCCGTTTTGTTTAAGAAACAAACTTCTTGTTGAAAATCCCTTTATAAATCTGGGGCAAATTACCTGATGTTTTAAAGAATATTTTTTGTAAGAAACTGATAATCTGTTAGTTTAACTCAAAATTTACTGGTATGTAATAATACAAAGTTTAAGTTTTATTTTGTTCTTCTGCTTGTTATCTGTATAGTTGTCATTATTGTAAATTTTTCTTGTTAAACAATTTCCAAAAAAAAACGCGACAACTTTTGTATGCGAACATTTCGCTGTTCTTTATGTAAACAATGACCCCAGTTAAACCAATTATTTTAACCTCTATGTATTGTTTAGCAAACAAATGAATACCTTAAACTTTGTGGGGGTAAATTCTTGGCTAGAAAGAAATTTATAGTTTTAAGGTTTCCTAGAAAACTAACATTTTAAATGGAATAGTTTGGTAAGAAATAGTCTAGCATAACACTTTAAAGTGTTAAGACTAAAAAGGTGTAGAAAGAAAAAAAAATAATTGAAAAAGGATTTTTGAAAAATGGCAGCAGCAGCACCAGCAGCACCAGCAGCAGCAGCACCAGCTCCAGCTGCAGCTGCAGCGGCAGCTTCTGGAGTTCCCAAAAATCTTGTGGAAATAACAGGGGAAGCCAATATCACTAATTTTATTAAAAATCGTTTAAGACGTGGTGGCATGAAACGTAAAGGTATGCAGGTGGTGATGGGCCATAAATTTGTGGTGAGATTTTTCAAACAGCCCACTTATTGTGGTCACTGCAAGGACTTTATATGGTAAGAACAAAAATTTATTTATATTAATTTCTTACATAAAACTATACTTAAGCCCTTTACAATTTTACATGTATTTAATTGGCATTTTTGTTTTTTTAAATGTTATTTTTCAGGGGCTTTGGCAAGCAGGGTTTTCAATGTGAAGGTTTGTAAAGGCAGACAAAATGGCGTTATATCATATTTGCTAAATTCAATTTCTTCTCAGACTGTCGCTTTAATATTCATCAAAAGTGTGTTAGTCATGTGTTATTTAAATGTCCTGGTACTGAAACGGACATTGATGGCGATTGTGCCAAAGTCAAACATTCTTGGATTTCCACAACTTATTCGACTCCTACATTTTGCGATGATTGTGGCTTTTTGTTGCATGGCGTATCACATCAGGGAGTCAAGTGTGACAGTATGTTCAAAAATTAACTAAAAAATTTAAAAATAAATAAAATCTAAAAGTGTCCTTAACAATTGATGAAATTCAAAATTTTAGATTGCAATTTGAATGTACATCATGCCTGTAAAGCAAAAGTTCCTCCTCTGTGTGGTTCGGATATTAGTGAAATAAGAGGAAAATTATTGTTATATGTTGAGCTGAAAGGAAACTCCTTAAAAATAGACAGTAAGTTGACAAAAAAAACCTTTTTAACTACGATCCTTATTAATGCCAAAATAAATTTTTGTCATAAAACAGTTAAGGAAGCTGCTAATTTAATACCCATGGATACCAATGGTCTCAGTGATCCTTATATAGCTGTACAGCTACATCCTGATCGCAGTGGCAAGACTAAGAAAAAGACCAAAACTATACAAAAAAATCTTAATCCAGTTTTCAATGAATCGTTTACTTAGTAAATAAATTTAATGTCCTTCTGTTACAGCAAAGAAACCGTTTAAATGCCATTTATTTTTTTTTTTTGGTTTCTTGTGCAGTGATTTGCAACCACAGGATCGTGAGAAACGTTTACTCATTGAAGTATGGGATTGGGATCGTACTTCTCGTAACGATTTTATGGGCTCTTTTTCATTTAGTATGGATGAGATTCAAAAGGTAATCAAGGAAAATCTCTTTTTTTTAAACAATTTTTCAAATTCTATTTTACTGAATTCTTAAATTCTATTATAGGAAGCCATTGATGGCTGGTATAAATTTTTATCTCAAGTTGAGGGTGAACATTACAATATACCATGCAGTGATCCAGTTAATGATATTGCTCGCTTAAGAGATGAAGTTCGTGTAAGTAAATTATAATTAGATGTGCTCTATAAGTCAAAAAGAAAAAGAATTAAGAACTGCATTTGGAATGACTTAAAAACTTACTAAAAAGAATTAACTCTAATATTGCCATTTTGCGTCCTAACTGGCTGGTTTGTACTCGAGTAAAAATGGCAGTATTATTTCATTAACTGGCGGAGAGTAAATAAACAACATAATACCAGAATTAACTCTATTTGAATGCAACTAAATACGCATTGAAATGGAACTAAATTTAAACCTAACTAAGGCTTAAGTTAAATTAAAGTGGAGTTCAATTAGTACGATTAATTTGATTTAATCTGAAATAGTGTTAGAACTACACAAAAACAAGAACTTATGAAACAAATCAGTGCATCACTAGCAAGACTATCATATGAACGGTTCTGTACCATGTATGGGAAGCGCATTCATTTTTACCTTTTTCTTTTTACATAAATTCTTTTGGGGTCACCCTTTAATATTTTTTATTAAAGTTTGTTGTTAAATTAGTCATTCCTATGAAATGCTATGCTTTGTGGAAATTAAAAGCATCTGTTTATAAAAGATTAAGAGATTACGCCATACTCGGCAAAATCGATTGGCTTTATGGAAGCACTCATTAAATTTTAAATATATTATTCAAATTTATTTTAATAGCCAACATATGTGCACAAGCTACTTGTAGATTTTACATATCTACCTACTAGGGTTGCACCTGGCTGCAAAAAGTATAATAATGAGGCAATATCTGACAAAATTATGATCTCTATGGAAGCACTCTTTCAATTTTGCATTTATTTGTTACATATATTTCACTAGTCGCTATATATTACGTGTAAGTTTTAAATGTCTGCCAACTGTAGGCTAGTAGGTAGTGTACTAGCTTGTCAGTCTGGGGGTTGTGGGTTCGATTCCTAACGAAAACCTTGGTTTTTTCACAGTTGGTGGGGCTGCTCAGTGATGAAGGCATGGTCACTGTGCTGTCATATACGACAGTTAATTTCCGACTATCCTTCTACTTTCACCACCTGTTTCATCTTTTCTCTATCCCTTTCCTAGCACGTTACTTGACTAAATAGGTATTGTTGCCTAAAGTGCTACTTCTCTTAAAAAAAAAAACAATATTGAACAATTGGGACACCTTTAAAGTCTTTTTTCAGCTTGTTGCTATAGCTTCTTGCTATATTGTCTGGCTATAACAGTTTCAAAAATTAACACTTATTCTATAAATATCACGTCACTTTCGTATCACCCTTTAATTTATGTTCGCGGCTAGGGCAGCTGTACTTTAATAGCTTCTGTGAAATTTTAAAACGTCTACCCTTCTGAAGAAAGGGCGGTAATTGTAGCAAAAATCATCGTACTATTTGAGTACCAGATCTTAGAAACTCGTACTTGATAATAACATAACACGAAAATAATGGAAACAGCAGAAGCTACACTTAACAAAACCTAATAATATTTTGAGGTTCTTTTAATCTATTTTTATTTGGGTACGGTTTTACGTCGACCCTCGTCAAATTTGGTTTGTGAACCGGTTTCGGCTATTTGCCATCTTCAGTTCTTTTAATCCCCTGCAATTATTTTTGATTGTCAGCCTTCGTTTCAGATAATAATTAATGTTTGTTAAGCTTTGCTTTAAGACTATTACTCATATATTGTCTTGAATTCCGCAGTTCTTTAATACAGCCTTAAAAGGACCCCTTAAAATTTGTTTATTTAATACTAGATTTGTTTTTTAACTTGCGTCACCTCCTTTTTTCATCCATCTCAGATCACATATTTACATTGACGCTCTAAGTAACTTTTCTTAGATTTCTTGCTTAAGCGCATATTGCCCTCTAAACTTCTGAAGGATTATTAAGAAAATCATTAGTTTGGATTTTAGTTTTGATTTGTATTTTTTTGTTCCATACAATTTAAACTTTTTTCCGATGATTTTAGTTGCAAGAACTCATTTTTATATTCTTCGATAAGTATGTCTAATTCCCTGATATTCACTAAAGTAAGCTCTTCACGTTCTTGCAAGTCTTTTGATAAAATTCATTTGTTTGCATCCTAAAGACAGTAGAGTAGAAAAAAGTCAATGTATTGAATAGTCGAAAATCCCTGTAGAATTTTTGATAGCTAGTGGATTGTTTCTGTAAATTAAGTGAGAAATTTCTCACATGAAAATATTGTACTCATCTTGTTTTATATAGGGCGATATATGTTTAGGAACGTTATTCATTTTAGCTCAGTCTGCTTAAAAAACTATCACTACAATACTTTCAAGTGAGACACTTTCTTATTCAGTTAAATAAACGTCGAACTGGTGCCTGGTCATCATAGCCATGGTGAGCTATAGTATACAAAACTAATTTTTATAGAAAATTTAGTGTGTTGTGAAACAATTTCTAAAGCCAAGTTCGTTGGCTCTGTTTCATCTCATGTTGACATACTTTTTAATCTTGAGATGACAGCAAAAGGCCGCTTTAACTTTGATGTAAGTTGCATTCGTGGACCTCCACGAATAGCTCGAAAGTTTTTCGTAATCTTAATTTCATTTCTACGGTAGGAAAACTTTCTTTTCTATACAAAATATCTTGTTCTTTTAATAAAATTGTAAATAAAGTGGAGTAGTTTTAGTTTTTTTAGAAATTCGCACGTTACTCTGTTCCTATCTCGGCATTCTTTGTCCGACTGCCTAGCCGCCGATTCTAGTAATGTATTTGTTAGTTTTACTTGAATCACAATACCTAGATATTTGAAGTTTTCACAAAAGTGGTGGAAGACCATAATTTTAAAATTAAGTTAAAAATAAAAAAGGACATTTTTCTATATGTGCTTGGATTTTCCGACGGCGTTAAAATTACTTTTATTTGGGTACGGTTTTCCGTCGACCCTCGTCAAATTTGGTTTGTGAACAAACCGGTTTCGACTGTTTGCCATCTTCAGTGTTCTTTTCGTACTCGTTTGTTCACAAACGTTTTTCTATTTATACAAACCATTTTTTACCTGTGACCAGCTAATCTTGTTTTAAATTTATTTTTTGTTGTCCCAATATAAGCTTTGTAACAGTTCACTTGGTCATTTCCTCCACATGGTATCCTGTATAGTACATCAGATATTTCTATTTTTCTATAATTGCACACATAACACATTAAATAAATTATTTAGCAGTATGAAATTAGGAAAAATGGAAATATCTGATGTAGTATACAGGATACCATGTGGAGGAAATGACCAGTTGAACTGTGACAAAGTTTATATTGGGACAACAAAAAATAAACTTAAAACAAGATTAGCTGGTCACAGGTGTGACCAAAAATATAGGAATATTTCAGCACAGAAGACATCCTTATCTTCACATTGTAAGAAATACAATCATTCTCCAAAGTTTGATGAAACATCAGTATTAGATATAGAAAAAAACTACAAGAGACGTTATATGTTGGAAATGTAAGAAATTGTTTATGTACCAAATGTAAGGAGAATAAATTGTAAGACAGACACAGACAATTTAGCTCAGAATTATAGGTACTTAATTAAAAAGACACATAATTTGTTATAATTATTTCATAAGAGAGGATTTGTTATTTGTTATTTATTTGTTATTTCCGTTTCCTTGTTTTTGTATGTTTGAATATTTGAAAATTTAAATTTTTGTATGTATGCATGAAAAAATATTTTATATGGTTTTGTCAAATGTTTTGAAAAAATTTTTTCAATATGATAATAATTTTTTGTTTTCAAAAATAAAAAATTTTTTCCTGAAGAAGCTTTCCAAAGGAAAGCGAAATATCGAGAAGAAAAAAATATATAAAAAAGATCGTTTAAAAGAAAAAAAAAGATATATATTAAAGATTTCTATTTAAAGTAATCTAGCACAATTAATGCAGATTAACTTAAAAATGTATAATTTAAAATTTAAGGGTACTTCATACATAATACTAAATTCTTTATATAGAAGTCCTACTTATGGCTATGTTATAAAATTTTATTTATACATAACTTTTCTTTAAATATGACAACTTTCTAGTTAACATCCCGTTGTAGAATATAAGTCTGAATATTTATTGAAAAAAATGTATTAGAGCTAAAATGAATCTGTCAGGATTTAAGAATTAATTGAAACCATCGTTATCTGCTGAAATAAACGTCTTAAATTATAATACTGAACCTACGCTACTGCATCCTTAACATTCTAGTTAAAATTAAACCATTTTGCCTTCTGAGTTTTTCTTATACAAGAACCTATTTGTCAGATCTTCCACTATGTCAAATATGATTTGACTAGTTAATCCACCCTTTTTTTTTATAGGCGATAAATTATAAGGCTTCTTTCGGTAGCCATCGAAAAATATACCACAGAATTAAAACTGGTCTCGAAGGGAATTGGAAATTTTGTGTTTAGGATTAATGTGGGTACCTGATTTAATGGCCAAACCTCATTGTGGTTTCGTGAAATATAATACATGTACCAGCACTGTGGAGGCACATTACCGACACCCCAAATTGAAACTTCAGAAGCAAATCACACAGGCTCGTTTCTCATGCCTTGCTTGAGAATTAGAGGTTATCTCAACTTCCGCCGCACCACCTTGTTGAGAATACAAAATTCCATAGCATGGAAACTAGCCAATAGGCCGTAGCTCCTGCGGGCTACCGGTTCTCGGTTGTTAGTCACAGAGAAATTAATTTAAAAAAATTAATTTTAGAATAGGGTCCGCCAAATAACTTTTTTTTTTAATGCTATAAACTCCTGAACCAATTGGACTTTGTATGGCGTCATACCAAGGACTTTATGCAAAATTCGTCTCAATGTAGTCTCTGAAATGTTCAATTGTTGACAACGACGGAGAATTGATGTTGATGGCGCTTCACGCACACTTTCTGCCACAGCAGAACTGTTTTTGGCTTTTCACGCTTTGGTTTATCGATGAGGATGCCTGTTTCACTTTTTTCACAAGATAATGAACATATGGAGCTGACGGTGCTTCTCTTCTTCCAAAATCCGTACGCAATTTTCGCACACATTCTGCAACATTACCATGATTTTCAAAGTAATGTCGCAATATTTCCCAGCATTGTTCAAGCGTATACACAACCGTATTCGTTTAGAGGAAGGATAAAACTAACTATCTGTCAAATTAACAATGAGCTAAGTGTTACCATGCACGCAATAACCACTAGTGGAGATTAGGGATAAAATTATTTTAAATTCCGCCAAAACAGGCCTGTTAATAGAGGAAAACATAACTGCAATTTAAGCTGGATACAAAATACAACAGAATTAAATAAAAGAAAAACAAAAATACTGATGTCATTTATTTTTTCAGCGTGAAAAGCCCACGAATAAAAGGCGCATGGACAATAAGGATATGCCTCACAATATGAGCAAACGTGATATGATTAGGGCAGCTGATTTTAATTTCATTAAAGTGTTGGGCAAGGGTTCATATGGCAAAATCCTATTAGCTGAGCGACGTGGTACAGATGAACTTTATGCTGTCAAAGTCTTAAGAAAAGATGTCATTATACAAAGTGATGATATGGAATTGCCCATGATTGAGAAGAGTGTATTGGCTTTGCCGGGTAAATCACCATTTTTGGTATCTCTACATTCATGCTTTCAAACTATGGTCAGTAAATCAAGATTACTTAAGCAATTTGTGGAATGTTTTTAGTTATTTTTGTCAAAAATTTCTAGGATCGTTTATTCTTTGTATTAGAATATTGCAAGGGTGGCGATTTATTATTTCAATTGCAACGTTATGGAAGATTTAAGGAATCAGTCGCCATGTGGGTTATATTATCCGTTATATAATATTTAATATTTGAGTTTTTGTTTTTTATTTTTATTTTCCTCTCTCTTTAAAGATTCTATGCCGTTGAGGTGGCTTTGGCTTTATTCTTTTTACATGAGCGTAAAATTATTTATCGTGATTTGAAATTGGATAACATTTTGTTGGATATCGAGGGTCATGTTAAGCTAACAGATTTTGGTTTATCAAAGGATAATGTGGCAGAAAATGATACAACCAGTACATTTTGTGGCACTTCTACTTATATAGCCCCAGAGGTAAATTTCTTTTTATTGTTTGGTATGATTTTGTCTTTAAAAGGTATTGACAAATGAAGGCATACTTTTAGAGATCTTATTTTTTAAAATTTCTTCACATACCTCGAGATAAAATGAAAGTTTTTAATTTTAATTATAGATTCTTAGTTATGAGCCATATAATCATACTGTAGATTGGTGGGCCTATGGCGTTCTATTGTATGAAATGATGGCTGGACAGCAGCCATTTGAAGGCGATGATGATGATACTATTTTTAAGAATGCTAAAGAAAAGAAGGCAGTCTTTCCGAAACATTTTACACAGGAATCTATGGATATTATAACTAGCGTAAGACTTTAAGTCTTTTAAATATTTATACAATAAATAAAAAAGATTCTTATTTGTTTTTTCAGTTTTTGGCTAAAAAGCCCAACAATCGTTTGGGTGCTGGCAAATTTGCCCGTTCCGAAATACAATCTCATCCATTTTATGCTGGCGTTGATTGGGAGGCAGCAGCCAATTTGGATTGGATAGAACCACCAATTGTGCCTCATGTGGTTAGTTTTTACTAAATTCTTATCTTAATTCCTTAATTCTTAAATCATTTTTACATTTTCTGTTTTTTTTTCTTTGTTCTTTTTAGAAACATCGCAAAGATATTTGCAATTTTGATCAAAACTTTACCAAGGAGAAAACTGATTTAACTCCAACCGATAAATTATTTATGATGAATTTGGATCAAAATGATTTTATTGGCTTTTCTTATATGAATCCTGAATTTATAACAATGATTTAAATAATGATTGTTCAAGAAATGATAAAAAATTTGTTAAAAAAATTATTCAAATTAAAATTTTAATTAATCAAAATATTAAAAATAATAAACAAAAATATTAAGCAATTTCAACTAAACAATTCTTTAAAAACTTTTTTGTTAAGAGTATTGCAACAAGAAGTTTGTTTTCTAAAACAAAAAATTTAGATTAAGATGATTCAAATTTTTATTGTTTCACGAAGGGAAAAGTTCGGTTATGATGAATGAAAATGGTATCTGGCAAATATCCAACACGACCCCGCTGACAGATGTTGATTTTCTTATCAAAGTTTTTAAACACTTTTCGGCAAAATGGCGTTCCTATTTCGTTAATCACATCGCGGATTTTGAGTTTTAAGGCTGAAATCGAGTCAATTGGCTCCGTATGGAATCTGTCCTTAACATGGCCCCACAAAAAATAATCCAGTGGTGTTATATCACACGATCTGGCTGGCCGCTGATACCGCTATTAAAAATTTGGTCGTTAAATTTGAGTCCACTTGCACGATACAAACTTTGCTAACACCAACGCGTGTTTGGCAGGGTCGTTCAACTGAAAACAATGCGGCCGTGAACCACAGGGTTGAAACAGAACCAACATTATCAATTCTTCGACGTTCTCAACAATTGGGGTTATCCAAAACAGCCATATGGCATAATTTGCGTAAGGATTTCACTTTGAATTCTTATAAGTTTCAACTGCTACAGGAATTGAAGCTGACCGACCATTCACATCGCCATAGATTCGCTCAATTCATTCAGGAACAACCGGCTGGTTTTTTTTAAGAAATAATTTTTTCACTTGTCAGGGTATGTCAGTAAGCAAAATTGTCGCATTTGGGCTTCAGAAATCCTAGGTGTCACTGTATGATAAGCTATGTGGTTTGGAGACGTGATTGCGCTGTTTTTTGTTTTTTCCAAGTAACGGTCAATGGATCAAGTGCTAGCTTGATTGGCCCATATTGGTGGTTTCAACAGGACGGTGCCACATATCACACAGCCAATGAAACGATCAATTTATTGCAAACCAAATTTCCTGATCGCATAATATTACGACAGTCAGGAGTTAAGTGGCCAGTCAGATAGTGTGACTGAACACCACTGGATTATTTTTTGTGGGACTATGTTAAGGACAGAGTCTATGCGGAGCCAATTTAATCGATTTCAGCCTGAAAACTCAAAATTTTGCCAAAAAGTGATTAAAAACTTTGATGAAGGAAACGACATTTGTCAGAGTGATTGTGGTGGACATTTGCCTGATATCATTTTTCATTCATAATTTCCGAACTTTTCTTTACACGAAACAATAAAAATTTGAATCATCTAAAACCAAATTAAGCGACTTGTTGGTCATCTTTAGGGAAATGTTGAATAAATAAATATTGCAGTGTCGTCCATTGCTGATGCCTTAAAGTTTTATCATTGACCAAGAAAAAGCTAATTAAATGCTTTGTGCAATGCACATAAAGCTTAGACATTTAAAGAAATGGTAGCAATGCCACCAACCTTCGTGTAAGTTATAATTTTTAACACTAAAATCTGTAGTTGTATTGCAAAGTTTTCTTTTACAGAACTTTGTCTTTGCCTTAATTCTATAAAACTGTTTAATTTATAACTTTTTATTGTAAAAAGCTTTCTAATTAAAGACCGTTAAATAAAATACTGATAAAGTTACAAAAAGTTAAGGCAAGAAAAACATTTATTTGTTCAAACAAATTTTAAATTAAAAAAGTAAATCACCAATTTTTATTAAGTTTAACAAAAAATCCAAAAATCTGTTATATTTAAATCTAGTTACAATTAACACAATCCTGCTATTTTTGCGTTTAATTTTTAAAGGCCGCTGTGCCATACAGAAATAGTTTTCAAACTCCATAAAGTTTTAAAGTGTTCCTCCCACATTTTAAGACTTAAAAAATGTGTCAATAATTTTAAACGTGGGCTTATGTGGAAAAAATTTATCCTCGTTAAAGGTGGCCAGCGCACTGCTTCTAAATATGTGAAATATTGTTTCGAGGTTTAAGTTGTAAAAACATAAATAATTATGTTTTAAAAACGTAAATGAAATGATCTATTGTGCCTCTTAACAAATCAAAAATTTTCTAAGAAATCTAATGAGTAGCAAACAATAACAAAATAAGACATATAGCAAAAAAAAGGATTCGTCCTTTATAAGGATACCGACAGCAGAAAATATTGTTAACGCTTGAACGCTTATACAATTCAATTGTTCTTCAACTGTGTGAGTTGCCACTCAAATTGTTGAAAAAATCGCCAAACTCTTTAATAAATCATCACAGTGAATTGTTATTGACAATTTTTAACACTTTAAACAGAACAATAACTACAATAAGAATTCTTAAAAATTTTTGGAGAATTCTATTTCTTTAGTTTGCCAGAAAAATACAGTGCCTTACAATAATATGACTCCTTTTTTAAGATGTTATGTGCAGCAAAGAATTATTACAAAAATTAATATTATGTGGGTAAATTTCAGGTTTGGAAGTACATTGCTTGTCAAAAGATTAAATATCAAGAATTAAAGATAACTTCTTTTGATAATTATTTCGCTAATGGCTGGGAAATTTCACATATCGATGACTAATTATGCTACATAGGCACATTCATATTCTTTCTAACAACTTATTCACTGTCAATATAAATAAAAAAAAAATATCTTCATTATAATTCCATGATCTAAGATTAACAATCAGAAAAAAAATATATACGCAAGCACATAAATTTTCTACACTGAGTAATGATAACGGCATCTATATTAAACTCAATGATCTAGAGTTTTCTAGTAAATGCTAGAACCACTCAAAACTCTACATAAACACTTGCCTCTCTTGGGCAAGAACCAGTTTAACTGAGGTTACTTGGTAGAGTTACCATGATCGACTTTGGTGTATACAAGCGATTAGAAAAGCAAATAGCTCGGGTAATTCAATTGTATACTAAGTTCACACTTGTGATTTTGAACGCGTTTAAGCAAAATGTTTTAAAATTTAAACACAGCCGTTCACACTATAATTGAGATGTTAAAGGCTGACGTTTTATCTACTTTTTTTACCTTAAAAATGATTTTTTGTAGTGAAAACAGCTGTTTTAGTTGGGAATCAAACCCAAACCCCAGACTGATTAGCTAAGTACACTACCTACTAGCCTACAGGGGCAAAAACGCACTTAGCACATCCCAAAATTAAATGAAATTCAGAGTTGTATTTGGAATTTACGTATTTAACGACGTGTTTAAATCTAAAATCTCTAAAAATTGTGCGGAATTATTTGGAAGGAAAAACAATTCAATGAACTATTTATTACTTAAAGACTAGACGTAACAATATTTTTAGTAAATTCGAGAACCGCTCAAATTAGTATATAAAGGGAGCTCTCTTGTTGGCAAAAACAGTCTAATGGTAAACGTGATCAAGTGAACATATTACAGGTGATACAGCAGATTTCAGCCGTTAAGGTGATAAAGTTAAGATCGTGTATTTTTGTGTATAAAAGCGAATAATCGTCTAAATACTTGTTGTCGTGAAATTATTTTGCAATAAAAGAACTCAATTAACAAAACGTTTATTAAAGGAATAGTAGTAATAAATATAAAAAAAGATTTTAAATGTTCCCCGCAGTAATTTACCTTAATTTGTTTAGCACCTACTAAACCTATAAATAGCAGCCACATCGTTACTAACGTCGATTTATCAGTATAATATGCCCAAAGTGGATTCCAGCTTAAGTTAAGCATAGACGGATTTTTATTAATCACATTACGGAGTTTGAGTTTTAAGGCCGAAATCGATTAGGTTGGCTCCTTATAGACTCTGTCGTTAACATAGCCCCACAAAAAATAATCCAGTGGTGTTAAATTACACGATCTGGGTGGCCACTTTCTTTGCAATAAATTTAACGTTTCATTGGCTGTGTGACATATGACACCGTCCTGTTGAAACTACATGTCAGTGATATACACGTCTTGAATAATAGGCCAAAATTGAGTTGTTAGTATCTCGTGATATCCCCGATTGGGGGGCACATTGATGTGTCTTAATGGAATCTCACCATTAAGACATGTATCATCTGGGGGTAAAAAGGAGTCCAGTCCCTTAAAGGATTGTAGGAGCCTAGTGGACAACTTCCACCTTATTTCCATGGGATCAGCAAGCCCCAAAGTTCAGCATTTGCTCTTCTCTGTCTGATTATTAAGGTTGGTTCTTCGGATAGTATCGTGGTGTTTATGGTTTCACAGGGCCTCATGAAAAGATTAAGGGGCCACGATAATCTTACTTTTAATCAAAAACACAGAATGAATGATCCGGATCCAGTGAGCATGCTATGTCATGTGTTCTGGACCAGAAGTTGGATAGTCTTCAACTCTTTACCAAGGAGTTGGCCCTGCTTCGCGCTCTCAAAGTTGCAACTAGGAATGACCTGTTGGATAGAAATATTATTCGGCTTCCTAGGACATTGGTGCACGCTACATATCACCCAAAGTGGTTTGATCCACCATCGTGTTATATAACGATGTATTTCCAGCCTCATCTTAAAATAAACGGCCCAATCACGCCTTCAGACGACATAGCGCACCATACTGTGATACATTGAGCGGACAAAGGATTATCAATAGTTGGTCTAGGATTTTCAGAAACTCAAACGTATCAGTTGTGCTTGTTGACATACCCTCACAAATGAAAATTGGCTTCGTCTGAGAAAATAATTTTTTTTTTTCAGAAAAACCAGCTGGCTGTTTTTGAATGAATTGAGCGAATCTACGGCGATGTAAATGGTCGGTTGACTTCAATTCCTTGTAGGATTTCAAAGTCAAATCCTTCCTTCATCAAGTTTATGTCTTATGTTCCTAGTTACAACCTACTCTATTTCTTATTTTTCTAAACGACCTTCTTTGTCGAACTTGGAACCCTATATATTGTTTTGCCGATGACAGCGCCATTTGTCACTCATATTCATTTCGTAAGAGACTCATATTCATTTCGTAAGAGACTCATATTCATTTCGTAAGAGACCAGGCCATTTGGAGGTTAGTTCCAAAAGGCAGAACATGAATGATACCCTTGATCACAATCTCGCAACAATCTTGGAATGGGGTCGTGTGAATAGAGTAGATTTTAATGCTCGTAAGACGCAATGTTACATGCTAACGCATAGATCTGAGTTCGGTAGTGGTGCTGCATCTGTTACTATGGGTGATATAGATATTACGGAGTCGGAAGCTCTTGATGTTCTTGGCATGAAAATTCAGTGCGATGTTCGATGGACTAAACACATTTTCAGGTTTCTAAAGAAGCTTTCAAGTGCCTTGGTTTTCTAAAACGGTGTAAAAGATACTTCACTCCATCCGATCTCCGTACTATCTATACCACCTATATCCGTCCGAAATTGGAATACAAGTCTCATGTATGGGCCGGCGCTCCACAGTCTATTTTGGAGTTACTCGACCGCGTACAGGAGAAGGCCAAGAGGCTCATTGGGGACGGTAGGGTATCCAACTCTATTGATTCTCTAGAGCATCGACGCAATGTGGGATGTATTTCACTGTTCTATCGTTACTAAAATGGAAAGTGCTCTAATGAAATTAGGGAACTTGTTCCCGATACTTACACGTTTTCGCGTTTAACACGATTTTCGTTGAGAGCACATCCATTTGTGGTTGATTGGCCAGTAAATCGCACTACGCATTACAGGGAAAATTCGTTTTTTAGCAGAACAGTCCGTATGTGGAATAAAATCCCTTTGCAGATCTTTCCTGTTACTTCAATTTGGGAAAATTCAAACTGAATGTTCACAGACATTCCTCCTTCCCGTAACCTAATTTTCTAGTTCTGGCACAATGCTTTGCATATGTAGGGGTCATCCCCTGAGTGCTGGTCCAAAAAAAAAAAAAAAATAAAGCAGAAACACAGCCGTGATTTTGGTGAAAGCTTGACTACGTGTCAAACAATAAAGTGTTATTTTCAATAATAACATGACATTTTATTGTGAAGAGTTTTTTCATAAGCCTTAGATACGGCAATTAGCCGAAATTTCAAAGTCACTTTTCGGAATTTGTACAGACTTGTCATTATAATAGTGTTAAATAAATGTGTTATATATGATAAGATTACAGATAACAATATCTTTACAAATTTAGATTGTAAGTTATCGTATCTCATTACATTCGGGGCTTGATTAAATTTAATCTTAAATAGATTTTGATATTGGCTTACTTAAGTATAATTATTAGATTTAAGATTATAAAACAGTTTAATACATTAATAATTTCAAATGTGACACAAAATAATTTGAAAACCACATTTGAACACATTAGAACACACATTATAGATTTAATCCTGGCAAACGCTTAGCTTTAATTAGTATTTTTTTTTTGTTTATGGCATTGCCATGGAAGTGGTTTTGCTTCAATCACAATTCACTTAACATTTTGCAGCTATTTTATGTGTAGACTGTAAGCCTTTTACTTGACATCTTAACTTATCTATTTTAAGCATATTTGCTTTCTTACAAAAAATGATTACAGGCGTCAACCTCAGTTATCATTAAGAGATTTCCTGGTAGCAGGTGTTTCAATCCCTTTTGCTGTTAAAGTTTGTTATTATTGAGGCTTAAGCTCTCATAAGATATCCACAATAATAAATAATTCTTTATAAGAAAACCAGTTTCAGTTTTTCACAGGTTGTTGTGCTTTTGTCTACTGGCAGATAATAAATTTTATTTTCTAATAGAGCTTATCAAAAGCCAGCACTCTATTATGGATTTTATTTTAGTTGAGTAATTTTATGTTCTTAATATTTATGTTTCTATTTTCTTTAAATAAATACATGTTGATTTTTATATTAATAGGTTAGGAGAGAGGGGGAGAGAGGAAAAATAATAAATCAATATATAGAATTAGGGGCAATGTGAACTAAATTCAAAATTGTTCTACAGCTGAATACAAACTTTAAGTACAATTAAATTGTATAAAAGGAATGCAGATGATTTTAGATGAAAGGAGAAACAATTTATGTACTAGTGCAGTGATGGGCGAACTACGGCCCGCGGACCTCATCCAGCCCGCGAGAGGTTTCAATACGGCCCGCCGAGCATTTAAAAAAAATTAATTACCTATTAAGAAATTATGCCCAAAAAATAAATTTACATTATGTTTTACAAAAGATATAAATTGACAATTTTAGCAAAAAAATGCGATGTTTTCATATTGTATTGTGTACAAACTGCGTAGTTTTCTGGGAAATATTGTACACACAAGCCAACAACAACTTTCTGATGCAATATTCCAAGAAGAAACATAAACATCATAAAACACTTACAACTAATATAGAAAACTGAACGTATAACATAACAACAACTATTATATGTGAGATCTAGAAGATTCTTGAATATTCGAGACAACATGCGCAACAAATATAAAAGGGCCAGCAATGGATTAATCAGCAATCAGTAAGAGTATAAATCTCGTGACGTAAAGAATAAATTGTGAAGTAAAATTATGAAGTTGCCAACGTACAGTTTTATTTGTGTAATTAAAATAATAAAGTGTATTATATCCCCATAAATGTCAATCGAAAATAGAAAGAGAAAAATTGATTCGGAATGTCGAATATTTCAAGAAGAGTGGACATGAAGAACTTCTTTATGGAATATAACCAAAAACCTATTTGTCTTATCTGCCAAGAACCGATAGCTGTACTAAAAGATTATAATCTCGCTAGGCACTTTAATTCAAAACATCTTGGGTCGAAGTACTATAAAATGACAGATGAAGACAAGAAATTTCATTCAGAGGAATTGAAAAAAAAAATATCTAGTCAGCAAATGTTTTTTAAAAATCAAAGAAGTGTCCAGCGAGCCTCCACGTTAGCTGGTCACATTGTTGCCTATAAAATAGCAAAAAGTAACAAACCGTTTTCTGAAGGAGAATTTATTAAGGATGGGTTAATTAGCATTGGAAAAGTATTATGCCCAGAAAAGGTAAAAGATTTCGAATCTCTAGGGCTGTCACGTAGGAAGGTCACAAAAAGAATGGAAGCGATTTCTTCTAAATTTAAATTTTTCATTCTAAGCGGTAGAAAAAATAGAAGTTTAACGCTAGAGAATAGAAAGACAGAGAGAGAGTGTGTTTATAAACATGAAAAACATTTTTTGTTTTTTTTTTTTTTTAATTTTTGTTTTTTACACTAAATTAACATCTTAAAAACATGAAATTAATCAAAAGTATAGTTTAAAAAATCAAATCGAAGCATGGCAGAAGCATCATACCCGCATAATACACCTAATAACAAGTTAAGAAATTAAATCAAAAAGAAAATGAACGGAAATAAGCTGAAGTTATTAATAAGCTTAACTCTCATTGAAAAAAGAGGTCCAAAATATAAATTACTCTGTGTAAATTTTCTGACTTTGTGGCAATAAATGTAACGTGTAAAATATGTATTTAGTATAGAATAATTACAGTTTTTTATTTTGTACTAAATATATAATTGCTACAGAATTACACGTTACAATGATAAAAAGAAAAAAACACTGCAAACGCAGAAAAAACAAAAATAATTTTTTTTAATTGTCCATAATTTCAAATCTAACCAGGACATTTTGTGGCTTTAGACTCATTTGTACTTTAATCGGTTGTTGTTTATTTCTTAATTTTATGTATTCAAATACAAAATTGCAATTTTTTATGCCGACAAAAGTCTAGACTTGATTACTACGAAAAAAGACCAAAATTAACAAAATAGCAAAAGATTGTCTCAAGAAAATACGAGGGTAAAGCAATAAAATTTTAGTAAAAAAAGTAAATTTTGAAAAAAAGCTTACATACCTAATGTATGTGGAATGTAAAGATGTACATACAGTTTAATTACAACTCACAATTATTATGAGTGCAGAAACATATCTACTTATATATCAATATGATACAGCACCCTACAATCAGAAAACCTTAACTTTATTAAATATTTTAATTTCTTTACGATATAATTATTATTATTACTTAATTAAAATTATTTTAAAGTTATTAAACAGCATTTTTTTAATATATTATTATTCACAAAAGAATCGAGATCCTTTTTGTTTAAAACTTAATTTTAAAATAAATATTTTTTATCTTTAATAAATATCTTTTTAACGATCTTTTTTATATATTTTTTTCTTTTCAATATTTCCTTGCCTTTGGAAAGCTTCTTCAGAAAAAAATTTTTTATTTTTTTTTTATTATAATAATAAAATAAAAAATTTTTTCCTGAAGAAGCTTTCCAAAGGAAAGCGAAATATCGAAAAGAAAAAAATATATAAAAAAAATCGTTAAAAAGAAAGAAAGATATTTATTAAAGATAAATAAAAAAAGATCGTTTGAAAAAAACTATAAAAATTATAAATATTTTTTTTATATTCCATCAAATATTTTTACTTTGTTTACTATTGTTTTCTATTTTAACTCTTGACGATTAGATCTTTATCGCCATAACTAAAGAAATAAAGAGGAAACCCCATAACAAACCCTCTAAATTTGATAAAAGTGATTGAACAGCTGAAGTTTATTTTTGTTTTAAATAATCTGCAATTAGTTCTGTATTTGTGCGAAACTTAGGAGTAGGGACGCTTCCTAAGCTTCGCACAAATAAAATCTTTATACATATAATTTGATAATATTTATAATAAATTATTAAAACACAATTACTACAAAAAATTGATACCAAAATATTTTGAAGACAAAATCATATTTTTTTTTATAATTTATTCAGACTTGTTGAGATAAAACTAAATTTTTTTTTCATATGAACCAGCACTTAGGGGATGAACCCTACTAACACAATAAATTTTACTAGAACTAGGAAATTACGTTATGGGGAGGAGGCAAGAGGGAGTAGTGTTTGTGGAAATTCAATTTGAATTTTCCTACATTGAAAGCGATAGGAAAGGCCTCTGGAGGAAGTTTATTCCACATACGGATTGTTCTTCTAAAAAATTAAATTTCCTTGTAATGTGTAGTGCGATTCACTGGCCAATCGACCACAAATGGATGCGCTCGCAATGAAAATCGAGTCAAACGTAAAAATGTACGAGTTTCGGGAACAAGTTCCCTAATTTCGTTTGAGCACTTGCTATTGTAGTGACAATAAAACAGTGGATTACAACCTACATTTGCGGCGATGCTCTAGGAAATCAATAGAGTTAGATACCCTACCGTCCCCAATGAGCCTCTTGGCCCTCTCCTGTATTCGGTCGAGCAACTCCAAAATAGACTTTGGGACGCCAGGCTATACATGACAGTTGTATTCCATCTTTGGACGGATTATACCTCCTATGTATAAATAGTACGAAGATAGCATGGAGTGAAGTATTTCTTACACCATTTTAGAAAACCGAGGCACTTGAAAGCTTCTTTAGAAACCTGAAAAATGTGTTTAGCCCATCGAACATTACACTGAATTTTCATGCCAAGAATATCAAGAGCTTTCGATTCCGTAATAACTATATCACCCATACTAACAAGTGCAGCACCATTGCGTCTTATGGGCATTAAAATTGACTCTATTCGACGACCCCATTCGGAGATCACCGCGCGGTCGCGATTGAGTGTATCATTCATGTGCCGCCTTTTGGAACTCACCTTCAACTGGTTCGGTCTATTACCAAATGAATACCAATGACAAGTGGTGCTGTTATTTAAATTACCACATTATAGTTATTAATAATATATTATGATTATAAAATATCATATCAAAAAGGTTAAAATTGCAATGACAATTTTTAAGTTTAAGCCAAACATTTAATGATTAAATATTAACAAAAACTTGTTTATCGTTAATAAAGTATTGCTAAAAAAAATAACTGTAATTTGGTTACTGCAACCATAAGTTATAATAAAAATTATAAAATGGTTTTATTGAAACCTGTAGCTATGATAATATGATAAAAATTTAAATTGTAATGCGTTTGCTTTGATTGCTATTAACAAAGTGATTTATTGAAATGTAAAAACACAATTAGTTTGATTTTAGTACAATGTTAAATATTCTGAGCTTAGCGAATATAAACCAAAAGAAACAAAACTAATTGTAGCAAAAAATTGCGTATACATAATTCAAATTCTCTCTTAGTTATACTATTGATGTTGTTACAATATTGCGGTAAAAATAAGAAAAAGGAATTTGTTTATTTATAAATAAATAATGAGGGGAAGTGCCTCAATAAGTTTTTAAATCCTAGCATAATCATATGTTTTCTGTATATATTATATTCCTCAATAAGCAGTATTGCCGCATTTAGGCGAATGATAATCAAAGAGTGATTGTCGAAAAACCAATGCACCCACAAAGAGTTTGGTGCGGTTCATGGGCTGGCGACATCATCGGACCGTATTATTTTTCCAAAATGAGGCCGGTCAGGAAATTGCTGTGAATGGTGTTCGCTATCGTGAGATGATAACAAACTTTTTATGATCCGAGTTGGAAGATATGGATGTGGATGATATATGGTTTAAACAGGATGGTGCCACTTGCCACACAGCTAACAAAAAAATGGCTCTTTTGTGCGACAAATTTAATGGCCGTGTTATCTCACGTGGTGAAGGTGTCATTTGGTCGCCAAGATCATGTGATTTGACATCGTTGGACTTTGTTTGGCTTTATTTGAAAGAAAAGGTATACGTTGATAAGCCAGCAACAATTGAAGAGCTAAACGTGTGATTAGATTTACATCCGCGCCTGGCCATGAAGCCTTAATCAGATGGTGGATCAAACCACTGCATAATTTGGAACGTCATGCTCGTCCTAGAAAGCCGAAGCTATAATTCTATGCAACAGAAATTTCTAGTTGCAACTTCGATGATTCCAGAGAAGGGCTGCAAATCATCACTCCTTGCTTAAGAGTTGGAGACTTTCCAACTCCTGTCCAGAACACATGTCTAGCATGCTCACTAGATCTGGGAACATTTCACCAGGTAGGTGTTATTAAAGGTGAAATGAATCCAGCCAGCATAGAACCATAAACTGATATGGGGCCGCGAAACCACAACCACCACGATACTCCCATATAGGGGCCAACCTCAATAATCAGTCAGAGCACATCATTGTCTAAAGAGAACAATTAGTGTACTCTGGGGGAACTGATTTCCCGTGGAAATATGTGGATTGTCCAGGTGACTCCTACTAGCCTTTGAGAGCCTGGGCTCCCTTTTACCCCGCAAGACACCAATCTTAATGGAATAGTAGGTTCCAAAAAGACTATAG
The DNA here is from genome assembly GCA_030448955.1 of Trichopoda pennipes. Lineage (NCBI taxonomy): Eukaryota > Metazoa > Arthropoda > Insecta > Diptera > Tachinidae > Trichopoda > Trichopoda pennipes. Next base: position 12,291,806 of record JASKUP010000060.1, on the reverse strand, counting down.
TGTGCCCCCGGGGGAAAATTGAAGAGCTAAAGGATGAGATAATTTAGCAGATTAATGGTACAGAACCTCAATTATGTCTTAGAGTCATCGAAAGTTTGGACCATCGGATGGAGGCCGCCGACGTCTCAGCGGCCATTTGGCCGATATTTTGGTCGGTACATAATTGAACCATACAATATCATTATAATAAAAATAAATGGCAATAATTTCCTAAATAATTTCTGTTTTATTCAAAATCAACATCGGCCCTTTAAATTTAACCATCCTTTACAAGCAATATTTTTCAAATGAAAGGACGACATATACGAGATGTAAATTCACACGCATTCAAATTAAACTTCCATTTAGCCGATTTGTGGTGAATGTTTTTAGAGTCAGTGAAGTGTTTGAATAATCTATCAACGATAGTAAAAAACAATCGATCTAGAGCAGTTAAAGGGAATACTTTAGAGTACTAAAAATACTCGTTCTTTTTTTTCTGTTATAAACATTTTTATAGTATAAATTATAAATAAAAAACCACGCAATTTCTTGACCACTTTACACTTAAGTAATTGTCATTTTTGTTTCGTTTGTACACATTCTTGTTTAAGAAATAAACAAATATTTCTTTCTAACAAAAAACCTACTCCCGACACTAGAGAAAATTGTTAACATATTTGCTCCACTTTTATTTTTTTTTATCAAAAACGGAGGAAAATTCTTTCATGCTTTTACTTAGCGGATAACATGCATAAAACTTTATTATTTAATTTTCTTAGTTTTTCCAAAGAAATGTGTTGATATTCTTTTCGTGTTGCAAAAGAAAAAAAATCAGGAAAATGCAGTCAATTTGCACAGCTGTAGAAAACGCAAGTGGTCTTAACTGACCTCAAAACTTTTTCTCGAACTGGTGAAAGAAAATACAATGAAAAAAGAAACAATTAAAAAGAAGTAATTGCAAATGATTAGAAGAGGCTGTTTGAGTTTTGTTTTTGCCGTTTTTTTTTCCTTTCATTCGGCAATTCCTTCTTGTGGGATTTTTAAATTGCCAAAAAGATAAGTAGTTAAGTAATTGGTTTAATTACTGTATTTAAGTTCAACCCCGATCGGTGTATGCATGCAAATTAGTGCAGAGATTTTTATTTATAACTTTAGAGGCTTTTTGACAATTTTTCATTTCTTTTCAAGGATTCTCAAATTAATAACGTTATAAGCAAATATGTTAGAGTTTTTTAAGGAAGGAGTCTCGATTACTTGTTAATAGGCAAAGACAAAGAGACAAGAAAGTACTCTTTTTATATTTAAGAAATCATTAAAAGATAATTTATGCAGATGAAAAACAAAATTTGACAAGATAGACAGTGTGGCGTAAAATTAGCTTTTTTTTAACCGTCTTAAGCTTTTAACAATTTTTAACAAATTTCCTTTTCTAGTTTCAAATAATTCTATTTTTTCTTTTAATTTAAAATAAGACATTTGCTAGACAATGTTACCGGCATCATCCATATTGAAGTTTTTTTTTTATTTTTTAAGAGAAGCAGTATTTCAGGCAAGAATGCCTATTTAGTCAAGCACCGTGCTATATTCTTTAGGAAAGGGATAGAGAAGAGATGAGTCAGGTGGTGAAAATAAAAGTTACGGAAATTAACTGTCGTATAAGACCGCTCAGTGACCTTATCTTCATCACTGAGCAGCACCACCGAGACAGTAAATTTTTATTCGTAGTGAAAAAAACCAAGTTCTTCGATGGGAATCGAACCCGCAACCCCCAGCCTTTTACACTAGTACACCACCTACTAGCCTTCAGGGGCACCCGTAGGCTAGAACAGTGAAATTGTTGATGCTGGTGATCTCAATATCCACAACGATGTATGATCATTTAAGCCATACAACTACAGAAGTTCAGTATGTTGAGTTATTTGTGGCACACCACCACCTTGTGCAATTAGTGAATGAGCCAACACACATTCCTTGTGCTGAATGGTACCACAGTAATACGCTCGACCTTTTTCTAACTTCACACTCTTAAAACTATGAAATTAGTGTTTGTGTACCTCTCGGCTATTCCGATCACTGCACCATCTCAGCCTCCTTTTCACATTCACAACTTCTCAGTGTTCCGAAATCGGCTACTAAACGTTTAAATTAGATCTATTAGAAGGCTAGTTGGAACGAGCTCAACTAAATTTTTAGGCAATTTAATTGGAAACTATGTTTCTTGGAACAAAAATATCGATGCCATAGCCGAAATGGTTGCAAGCATTATTTTGTTTGAAATGAAAACATTTATTCCATCCAAAAAAATATCGGTTAAAGCCAGATCGAAGTTTTGGTTTAATCAGACGTAAAAAATACAATCAGAGCAAGAGAGGAAGCATTTCAGTATCTGGCGTAAAAACCAAAACGCAGATACTTATTAGCTACGCAAAACAGCAAGATTTAAAGATAATGTGCCAATGTACTAAGGCGTAAGAAAGATCTGTACAATGAGCGCCTTTGTGCTGCTCCTCGGGGTAGCAACAGCTTTTGGTCATTTGTTGAAATAGTAAAGAATAATTCTAGTTCGTCAATTCCGACTCTTTTAAAGAATGACCAAATATTCATTGATCTGGTTAATAAAGTCAAACTTTTGCCTGATATATTTGAAAATAATTTTTATTTACCGGAAAACAATTACTAACCGCCCGAGATTGACAGAGTATACTTTGCTATGCCGAAGATATACTTTCGAGCTCGAGCGCATAAAAAGGTTTTAGCAGATCGCAACTTTAACATATATTATCGAATTTTTCGAAGTCATCTACAAACTCGTACAAGATGACCCATTAATAAACAAACATAATATTTCTCTTAAAAAGTATTTTCGAATATTCGAACTTAACTTCGAATTTTCGAAATTTATTCGAAAATTTTCTTTAAAGCTTAAAATAATTTTTTCTGTTCAAAAAATATTATTTCTGAAAGTAAGTCCCAAATTTCGAAAGCAATATAATTTTGCTTGGACAAAATTTTTATTTTTTTTATAAAAAATTCTCAATAGCCGAACGAAATATAGAATAATAGAATATAGAAAACTAGCGTGCCCGTGACTGCTTTGCAAGTCATTTCTTCGACATTTTTTGATCGATTTTGGTTCGCGGTATTGAAAAACAAAGCACGTGAACGTGATACATATAACTGAAAGTGCAAAAAACAGGGATCATTGAAAAGCAACAGGTATGGGGAACTGAAGCCATTTAAAATCAAACGGCAAATCTGGAGGAATCATAGGAATGCGTGGTTTCAACACATCGCCCTTATATTTTTCTTTTAAAATTTTTGCTTCAATCACATTTTTCATGACTTTTTTGACTACTAAACGTGGTCCATTGCAAAGTCGTGGCTGGCAGATATTTCTAAGCAAAATAATTGGTACATCAACTTTCAATTGTAGGCGGTGGGGCGGCAGTCCAGATAACTCAAGCGAATTCAACATTTCGGAAGTTTTAAAATTTTGATATTTTATTATATATTAGTGAGTTTTTTTTTTTGTAAATATCTTTGGAACTACATAACCGATTTAAGAGATTGATATCTCGTTTTGAAAAGCATAACAATGGCTTTAAAAAATAAAATAAAAAAGAAAAAAAATAATAAATATGTATATGTAAATGTTATTGGTGGGTTTTGCCCGCCCACAGACCGAAAATCAAAAATCGGACTCCACAGTGTCATCCGCCTGAATATTCTGAAGATTCTCTGAAAATTTCATCAAAATCGGCCCAGCCGTTTTCGAGTCCATTTCTTACATACATACACACATCCTCTTTTATATATATAGATTAAAATAAAAAAATGGATTATTTAGAATCATTTTTAAGTTAATCTGTATTCTTATAATTAATTATGCTAGATTAAGTGAATGTAGGGAGTTTTCATTAAAGAGCCTATTTTAAAATTATGTATTAAATGTAAAAAAACAGGCTTTTTCTTAACACAAATATTCGAAAACATTTATCTAACATAATCAAATATTATTTGTTTATGGATCTGTGTATTCCGAAAAAAGGAACCAAGCAAAATGTTGGACCTCCTTGGAACAATAAACAATTGTCATACACGAAAAATAGGAAAAACAGACTATATAAAAAATTCAAACAGTCTGGTGATTCCACTGATTATTAAGGGTATTCCATTAGCCGCGCTGCATACTCTTCGCTTAATAAACTATTTTATAGTATTTATATACACAAATTGAAAGTTAATTTAAAACGCAATCCAAGAGCATTTCACAGATTTGTTAATCAAAAAAGGAAAACAGATGGATTTCCTTCTGTTTTAAAGTTCCAACAAACCGAATCTGTTGATAAAACTGTTATAAGCAATTTATTCGCCGATTTTTTCTCGACAATTTACTCAGTTGCAGATTATGATGAATGTTTCAAGTACCCATTTAATATTGCAAAATCTCAGACGATTAATATACCATTTATCGATATTTTGACAATCTCCAAGGAATTGAAAAGAATTAAATTCTCATATAACTCTGAACCTGACAACATCCCCAGTTAATATTTTGATAAATTGTGCTGATAGTACTTCCATCCCTTCAGAAATTTTATTTAATACGTCAATAAAATATGGGACTTTTCCTGAAATATGAAAGGATTCCTATATTATTCCTTTTTTATATTAGGCAAGAGGTCTGATATTTCAAATTACCCTGGTATTGCAAAATTAAGTACTATACCAAAATTATTTGAAAAAATTATCACTGAACATTTATGCTTTCATACATCAAGTTTAATAACCAATAATCAACATGGATTTCGAAAGAGATGCTCTGAGATAACAAATCTTTTACACTTTTCAACAATTATACATCGTGGATTTAAAAAAAAAAAAACAATAAACTGACGTGATATATACTGATTTCAGTAAGGTATTTGATAAAATCAAGCATATCCTCCTAAAGAAAAAATTGGAATTAATAGGGTTTGCCGATTTAAGTGTTAAATGGATTTACTCTTGATGCATAAAGGTTCTACCTAGAGTACCACAGGGAAGCCACCTTGGGCCGCTCCTTTTTTTTGTGTTATTTATAAATGACTTGCCTGATGTCATTCAATCATCCAATATTTTGATGTATGCTGACGATGTAAAAGTTTTTCTTACTTATTGTCAAGTAACTGAGCAGCAACGCCTCCAAGGTGACCTTAACTCGCTTCATAGCTGGTGTAAAATAAATCGTATGGAGCTTAATCTCAAGAAATGTAAATATATGTAGTTTGCTAGAAAGAAACCGATAACTGCATGCTACTATATCGATGACCATCATTTGGAAGAAGTTGACAAAATATTAGATCTTGGATTGCTACTTGACTCCAAACTCAATTTTATTGCACATATCAATGTGACAGCAAACAAAGCTAGAAGTGTACTTGGATTTGGATTTTTTTAAACGTTGGGCTAAAGAGTTTGATGAACCATACGTTACCAAAAGCCTTTATATGTCCCTTGTCAGGCCTATTCTAGAGAATGGATCCGTCATTTAGGACCCTTTATATAGAAAATACTCAGATGTTCTCGAATCTGTTCAAAAACAGTTCTTCCTTTTTTGCCTCCGTGGTTTAAACTTTAACCCATTGGACTTCCCTGCTTAATCAGCTAAACTTTCTCTTATTAAGCTACCAACTCTAAGGAGTCGCAGAACAGCACTTAATATTTCGTTCATTTTTGGTGTGATAATTGACGACGTTTCTACTCACTTACTTATTAACAGGATTTCTCTAAATGAGGTACTTTTCGTGCTCAACACAAAAAGTTCCACAGAGAAGAAGTGGCATACCCATCAAAACGGAGTATAACTTCAGGATAGCCATTAGATGTCTACTACATAACAGGACTAAGGATGAACCCATGCACTCACCATATCAGGAGTGCACTCAATCGTTACAGACTCATGCTTGTAGACTTAAAAAATAACAAGGAATTGTGGGTCACATTCCTTGTTTCCTTGAAAATGATAGAAAACTACTTGGTCCATATAAAAAATTAAATAGATAAACACTTATTTTAACTAGTTCTGCATGTTGCTTCTTCTTACAGGCATTGAAATGAACACTGTCTTACACTATAATGCAAAAAATGAAACCTGAAGTAAATTATGTTTTCAAAATTATATTTATCGCTAATAGAAAACAACAATTTTAATTCACTAAACTTATTCAATACCGAACAACTTGTGTTTAAATTATTTATTTTTTGAAATTTAAAAAAAAATTGATTTAATTAATATTTTTCTACTTCAGTTTTTTTATATAAAAAATGTTTTATTGCTAAAATAACTAAAGCATAACCTTGTTTGGCTTTTTTTCCAATTCTACTAGAAATATTTTCACATGAATAGAATACATTCAGTTGGTGGTGAAAATATTAAAACACAGCCAAATAGACTCCTGCTTATAAGATGATACACTCACAGTCTGTCAGTCTGGAGACGTGATAAAATTTCTTTGACTAAAATGAAAAATATTTTTTTTATAAGATTTTTTAAAATGTTTTAAAAGTGTTAAATGATGCTGTTAAAAAATATGTATTGGTGATAAAAAGAGTAAGAACAAGAATTATATTTTAATAAATTTTAAAAGAAAAATTATAGAAAATGATTTTTGTAATTTATGCTGATAAAAAGTTTTCTTTATGCAACTACTTTTCACGAAGAGCTCTTAAGGGAAATAAGTTATTCAGTAAAAGTGTTTTAGAAGCTTTTTTTTTAGGCCAAAAATAATAAAGTTCTTGTGACATAGTGGTTCAGCCTGCTTAAAATATAATCCCCGTCTACTTTTTATTTTTCTGTAAAAAAAAAATTAATCGATGCCAGAATCCACACCAAACTCTTATTCTTCATTGGCTTCTTAAAAATAATATGACGGTTTGGAATAACTGCCTGGTAGAAGGTAATGCAAAACAACTACTGGTTGAATTTGATGTTCGATTGGAGTTTGTGTTTGTCCCAAACTGTGTTTGCTCTAACAAAGGCCTTCATCATTTGCTTTCAACTTCTGAATCAACTGGTTCTTATATGAATGACCAGAGACTTCTATGGGAAGTTCCTATTATGAGGGAGAAGTAAAAAGCCAAGTTACTGAAATCACTGGTAAGCCATCGTTTTTGAATTTGCGTGCATATCTGCGGCCACAGCTGTCATATACACTGCCAGAGCCGTAAATATGGTTTAAGAAATGTTCACGAAGTTTCTTTCAGTACGGTAACCATGTGGTCATTTTCTTGCAAATTCTGAATTAACTGGTTCTTGTATAAATGACCAGAGACTTCTATGTAGAGTTCCCATCATGATGGTGAAATAATAAGGCAAGTTACTGAGATCAATGGTGATCCACCAGTTTTGAATTAGCATGCATACCTTTAGCCATAGCAGTCATATACTCTGCCAGAGTCGTAAATATAGTTTGAGGAAGGCTTACAAAGTTTCTTTCAGTACGGTAGCTATGTTAGATTTATTTTGGATTTCGAACCAAGCCATATTTAGGCCAATTCCTTACATACTTTGGCAGTATGCTTGCAATAGATTGCAAGGCTGTTCAGGTGTAATGCTCCGCTTTTTAGTCTGGCCAGGTATGCTTCTGATTAGTAGTCAATATTTTGAACCGCGAATGTACCAGCGTGAAAATGGCGTTTGGGTTGAAAAAATACTTTGTTTTGATGAGCGCAAAATATTTGTCTGCTTATGAGCAGTGTCCTAGGCAATGTTGACTTCGAGGTTAAAGCTTAGGTGTAATTTAGAAAAGAACACAACAAAAATCTAAAGTTTCTCAAAATACGGTCTGATATCGATAAAGCTGTAAGTAGCTTAAAAATAGGTATTAAAGGCTTAAAACTGACACTTTACAAATCCTCACATATGCACAGTGGGGTATTACGCTAAGTAAAGAGCACAACATAAATCAAAAGTTTTTCAAAGTGCGTTCTGATATCGGAAGGACTTCAATGTATATTAAAGATTTTACATTATCGTTACCAGCAGTTTTAGTTTTTTTTATTATTTTCCTTCCACTTCAATAAGTTTTATTTAAAATTGTTTATGAATTTGACAATTTTATTGATTTAATGTTAAAGAGATAAACATTCTTTCGTAAACAACTTTCTAAAAAAAATTTCATTTACAATTCCTAAACGCTTGAGTTAATTTTCACAGTTGGTTTGACAAACACTCGGCTTTCGTAGTATTATTTGGTTGCTTATGCCACCTTACAAATTTGAACAGCCGCTATGTTAACAATTTTAGCAGCAGCTTCACAAGTGAAATATAAGCTACTTTTCAGCTCATTCGTACAAAAATAGTTTAAAGGTTTGGCAGCAAATACCCTGCAGTTTTGAAAATGTTTTGGTTAAAGTGCTATTTCGGCGAAATTAAATTACATACGTTTAATGCTGATAGAAAGTTCACTTAAATAGCATCCAAAATAATACGCTGGCTACCTCAAATATACCTAGAATGATAAAAGGTCGTTGTTTTGTAGTCTTTCATTTGAATGAAATACAGGGAGTCCGTCGAGAACGTATTTGGCATTTGTTTATAATTTTTGATTAAATGAAAGAGAATGGATGTTATATTGACAAATGTTTTATTTAATGTTGGCAATCAATATTAGACAAATGTCCATCTCTGTTAGCTTCACAAATGCGAGCCCTTTCTTCATTACATTCTCACTCATTTCACGAACGTATTTCATTAATTTTGTCACGAATTTTGTTTGAGTTTCTCAAGCATTTTTGGTTTGTTTGCATAAACCTTGCTTTTCAGATATCAGCACAAAAACAAGTCCGGAGTAGTCAAATCAGGTGGCCAAGGAGGTCAATCAACATCGCCATTTCTTGAAATAACTTTGTGCGGAAAGAAGTCTCGCAGTAATTCCATTGTAGTCTTGGCTGTATGCGACGTGGCACCGTCTTGGTGATACCACATATTAAATAAGCCCAAAGCATGCAGTTGTGGCGTTAACAGTTTTTAATTATCACCATATCACTCCCCATTCACAGTTACCGTTACACCGTTTTCATTTTTAAAGAAGTGAGGTCCAATGCTTCCTCATGACCAAATTGCTTTAAATGGATGCAAATGTGACTGTTGAATAATCCCATTCCCCACAACCGACTATTCTGTTTATTCACATATCCATTCAAATGTGCCTCGTCTCTCATTATGATTTTTTCATTATAATCGAGGTTGTCATGGGCGAGCTGGAAAACCTTCTTGCCATTAGTACGGCGGCGTAAGTAGTCTTGTCGAAGAAGCTCTTGTGTCAACTGAATCTTATATGGAAACAAATGCAAATCTTTGTAGAAAATTGTGTTTGGTTTTTGTTTGAAAACCAAGCACCTGAGCACGGCATCGAATTGAAGTTGATGGATTGCTTTTAACACTATCTTGAGCAGCAGCAATGTTTTCAGCCGATCTTGCAGTACGTTGTGGTCTATCTCCTACAGACTTTTTTTCTTCGAAATCATTTACTGCACGATAAATAGTGCTTTTTGTTGGCACATTGTTTCTTCCAAAAATTCACCTAACTTTCTCATCGTCACAGTATAATCGATGATTGATTTTGATAAAATGTGTTCGCTAAAAGGGAGTTCGATTTTTTCGTCAAAACTGGAATTTGTTAACAGTCAAAAAGCAATTGGTTTAGCCCATTGCATCTTGTGAGAAAGAGTGGATAGAACGTGGAGGCCGTGTGGCGACTATCGGGCTTTAAATGCAGAGACGCTACCTGATAGGTACCCATTGTCATATTTAATAGACTTTACTTCGAATTTGTAAGGTAAGAAATGTTTTTTCTAAAATGGAACAGCAAAAAAACCTTCCACCAGGTACCCATCTTACCGAAGCATGTGCCAAAGATAGCCATCAGCATACCATTGGGCCTATAAGGGTTTAAATTTTTGACGTTAAGCTTGTGCAATGCTTCACAAACGTTTCCGAGGCTTATCGACGAAGTACTACGAGGCTTAAATTTTGTTTTTCCCTACATTGACAATATCTGCGTAGCATTGTCTTCGTTTGAGCAATATTGCCATGATTGAAATAACAGTTCAATTTGGTATTATACATATAACCAGGAAATAGGGAGGGTACTTAATCATATTACAAAGTTAAGCCTTCTAACGTCTTTAGCGTGTCTTAGATTTGCTGGCTATTTAGTTACCCAAAATGGTTTCTGTTTAATTCCAAATTTTACAAAATTTCCTAGATTTAAAGGGTATTTTTTTATATAAAATATTTTGGATGTGTATTTAGTCTTGCGTGCGAAGTGTGTTGCATCTTTCGAAAATACTCGTATTCTTATTTAAACGTGTATTTTCAATGTAAATGTATGTGTTTATGACTTGCAAGATATTTATGTAAAACCTTTTTTTACTTTTTGTATGATGAGGTTGATTTGCTATCCTGATACTATTTACGAAGGCAAAAATAACAGGAAGGTTAACGTTTAAAAAATATATTTAAATATTTTATTTCTTTAATAAAAATTCAGAAATTGATTGGCCTGAGCCATAACTAATTCCTCTGCTACAATATCAAATAGTTCCAATAACAAATTAAAAAAAAAATTAAAAAGAAAATTTTAACTTAGGTTTTGTTCGTTACATATGCTTCAGTACATCTAGTACAACTGGCTGTGGGTTATAATAAATATCCTAAAAATAACTTAAAAATAATTTTACCGCTTCTTATAATTTTTAAATTTTAACACTATACTGATATCTCCAAAACTGATAATAACTCAAAAAAGAGTGCAAATTTAAGCTCAGTGTTGCAAATTATCTATGAATTAATACTCAGTTGCTCACGCCGGAAATCTTGCGTTGTAATAACACAAATCTACAAATTTCGGTTACGTTTTGGACCACAGCAGATGACAACAAATCTTGACATTATTTAAGGTGCCAAATTCAAATCCGGGTTTCGTTTTTCGTATGTTTGCAGCACTGAGCTGTCCTAATGACAGTCAATCTGAAAGCTGCTCTGATACACAATGGAAATGTAAAACCATTTATTCCCATTGCTCATGCAGTTCAAACGAAGGAATGCTGTGATAAAATATTTAAAATTTTGACCAAAATAAATTATAAAGAGCATCATTAGAAAATTTGCTGATATGTGCGTATATTGTCTGACGGGGTTTGATTTAATTGGGTATAATTTTATCCAGACCGGTTTCGGCTATGAGCCATCTTCAGTGTTCTCTTCTCTCTATAATGTAGAAGATGAAAATAGCTCATAGTCGAAACCGGTCTGTTTACAACCAAATTTGACGCGGGATGACATAAAATCATAATCAATGAATCAAGGAAAATTTGTGGTGATTTAAAGTTTTGAAAATAAATTTCAATTCAGTTTTAAAGAATAACGGCTGTATGCATAAAAAACGCTTACTTGAGCTTTAAAGTACACATTAGTTAACAAACACTTTAAGGCTAACAGACGTTTGTTAAAAAATGGTATTCAAAAACAGTACTTTAGCTAATGTATGCTTTAGTAAAATTACTATTTTGATTCTGGCAATGCTACTGTTTTCAATTGTCATTTTGTAGTTAAGGATGTATAAAAATGAATATTATATAGTTAGATCCATAAAAAATGTTTTAATGGTTTTCAGCAGAATCAACATATATTTTTTTTTTGTTTTTTTTAATCTTTTTAATGAAAAGCAAAGAACCCAAAAAATGTCAATTTCCAAGCCTTACGAAGAACTTATAAAGAATTTGTTCATATTAAAAAAACCAAGTATTCGGATAACGAGCTTTGTTTTGATTAGATGTACATCAATAAAACTTTTGTTTTAAAAAATTATATATAATTATATTTTTGTAAAATATAAAATAAAGATGTAAAAATGTTTTATATTGAATGGCATGTTATGTTTTAGTTTTTATTATTATTTGTATACTACAATTTGTTTTTAATAAATATTTTTAAAAATGTTTGGAATAACAAAGTACAACTGTCAATTGAGCCGTTTACATTAAAAGTGGCATAAGTCATAACTGAACAGTTTTTTTTTCATTTTTAATAAATTTGAATCTAACAAGTTGAGAAGTACTGAGAGTTGTTTGAGGGAAGTGTTGATAATTAACGGTATAACAAAAATGTTTATTTTGAAAGTGGCGTTAGTCGCTGTACTCAGGAAATTAATTACGGAGTTTCCGTGTAAAAGGAATGGAAACATGTAATAAGTGTGTGTGAAATATTGTTGTGATTATTGGACTTATTTTTATTAGTGCCAAAGAAAAGAGCAGTTTACAGAACTATATTATAGTGATATCTAATATACTAGACATAATTAGCATTATTTTATTTTTTTATTCTCTAGAGGTTGCTTCTAGTTGTATAAAATATCTAAGAATGTCACAACTCAAAAACATATTATTGCACATAGTGACTTATGTAAAGGACAAAATAGTAATAGTAGTAATAGCCCCCTGTAGACAAAATCCTTCACAGTACACAACATGGAGAAAAAAGATTCTGTTTCAACACAATTATTATAAAAATTCAGAAAGAAAAGTAAATACAGACTAGTTGAAATGGCTAAAAATTCAGTGGATGCAATTTTACCATGATATTCCCTATAAAATGTTTTATCAACTAATTTAAAATAAAAAAGATGACAAAAACAAAGTGACTTATGCCAGTTTTAAAATAAACGGCTCAGTTTATTGTAAACAAAATTTGTTTTGTTTTTAAACTTTCAATAATAAAATTGAACTGTCAATTTATTGCAGGTTTAAAGTAGGTTTTTCCTACTTTAAAGTTTTTAAGGTAAAAGCGTTTTTTGATTACAACTTTAGGAGATTGTACTTAACAACGGCAGTTAAACCTGCTTTAAGTTTTTATGCATACGTCTGTAAGTATTAAAGTTCTTTTTAAATATAATTTGAGTTTTTAAAAATTAGGCCCTGTTGAAATAATGCTACTATTGTAACACAACACTTCAAGTAAACATGCTCATCAATACTTAAATTTATTTTCAGGATTAAAGTGTTTCCACTAGTGGACGTATTGATGGAAATATTAAAATTTTATTATCGGCCCTCTTCTTGGATAAATTGCAATGATAATAGTTACACAGTTCACCATTTTTCAGCTCATTGATTTGGGACTCCATTCTGAGAATTGCACGTAAAAGTTGCCTCAAAAATAAGAACTATAGGGTTATATTAAGGACAGGGTCTATATAAAAATAATAATTTTATAGTGGTATTTAATATACTACACATAATTAACATTATTTTGTTATTTTTTTATTCCTCGGGAGGTTGCTTCGTGTTGTATAAAATATCTAAGAATGTCACAACTTTAAAGCGTATTATTGCACATAGTGCAATAATATGTAAAGGACAAAATAGTAATAGTAGCCCCCTGTCGAAAAAATCCTTCACAACATGGAGAAAAAAATTCTATTTCAACACAATTATTAGAAAAATTCGTTTCAGAAAGAAAAGTAAATATAGACTAGTCGAATAAAAATTTAATGGATTCAATTTTAACATGATATTCCCTATAAAATGTTTTATAAACTAATTTAAAATCAAAAAGATGACAAAAACAAATTGACTTATGCCACTTTTAAAATTAATGGTCCAGTTTATTGTAAACAAAATTTGTTTTGTTTTTAAACTTTCAATAATAAAATTGAACTGTCAATTTATTGCAGGTTTAAAGTAGGTTTTTCCTACTTTCAAGTTTTTAAGGTAAAAGCGTTTTTGGAATACAACTTTAGGAGATTGTGCTTAACAACGGCAGTTAAACCTGCTTTAAGTTTTTATACATACGGCTGTAAATGATTTATATACTATTTCAACAGGTGGTTGGTCTCCTTATGGGTATGCAATCTGGTTTTACCAAATTTTTCTGTTTTTTGTGCTTGTTGGATAGACGTGTAACCGACCAGCATTATGTGAAAAGGGATTGACCAAACCTTACAAATTAGAAAGCAGGTAAAGAAAACGTCTCTTCTATTCCACTTATGAACCCATCAAACATATCCTTTGCCACATCTCCACATAAAGCTTGACCTTACCAAAAACTTTGTCAAAGCCCTTAACCGCGAAGAACCGGCTTTTGAGAACTTGACTAAGTTATTTTCCAAATTGTCGTACACCAAAATCAGAGACGGAAGGAATATTTGTCGAACCTGATATTTGAAAATTAATGGCCGACAAAAACTTTACACAATGAATAATGTTTAACCCCCTGTTAAGCAGCAACATGGGTATCATTTCAAAATATTGTTCACAACTTTATCGGTAACCGCAAGCCCCCATATTACAAGCAGATAATCGACAGTTTGTTGCAAAATTATTGTAAGATTGGAGCAAGAATATTTCTCAAAAAACATTTTCTGCATTCCCATCTCATATTTGTTCCTGAGAACCGGGCTGATATAAGCGACGAGCAAGAAGAGCGACTACATAGAGATTTGGCGAGAATCGAAAAACAATATCCAGGATTTTGAGACGGTAGCATAATGAGCGACCACTATTAGACTTTTATGAATGAAACAGATTCCAAAAAGTACAAACGAATTCGTTCGACTAATCTTCATTTCTAATTTAACACTTTTTCATAAATAAAATGAAGATTAATAGTCAAAATTGTATTTATTTAATACTAGCGTGCCCGTGACTGCTTTGCAAGTCATTTCTTCGACATTTTTTGATCGATTTTGGTTCGCGGTATTGAAAAACAAAGCACGTGAACGTGATACATATAACTGAAAGTGCAAAAAACAGGGATCATTGAAAAGCAACAGGTATGGGGAACTGAAGCCATTTAAAATCAAACGGCAAATCTGGAGGAATCATAGGAATGCGTGGTTTCAACACATCGCCCTTATATTTTTCTTTTAAAATTTTTGCTTCAATCACATTTTTCATGACTTTTTTGACTACTAACATATGACATTGCATCTGCCAAGTGTGCATACAACGCCATCTACTGGCAATATAGCATTTACAATCATGTTTTTTTATGGGTTCTTGAATTAAGATAGCGTTGTAAAAAAAATGTATGTGAAAATGAATTTTCTTCATAATTTTTTTTTTTGGGAAATTTTCCAAAATTTTCTTCAAAATATTGTATTAAATCAAATTTAATTTAAATAAATAAGGAAAGCTGATAAAAGCTGAAGAAAATTCCAACATTTATGTTACTAAAACTCTAGTCACATATGTCATTGCATCTGCCAAGTGTGCATACAACGCCATCTACTGGCAATATAGCATTTACAATCATGTTTTTTTATGGGTTCTTGAGTTAAGATAGCGTTGTAAAAAAAATGTATGTGAAAATGAATTTTCTTCATAATTTTTTTTTTTTTGGGAAATTTTCCAAAACTTTTGTGTATTCTTCTTATTTGGCCGGAGACCTGTCCGAATTGGTGCTAATCACCGAAATCGGTCCAGGCATTCTCGAGTTATAAGCGTAGTAACTAACATCACTTTCTTTTATATATATAGATAAGAACCAATATCAAATAACGGAGTGCAGATTTGAATTCATTGCGCCCAAACAACCTTAGAAACATCATTAGGTTGCTTAGATCCAAAACCTTGTAAACTTGGGTAATTAATAAATCAAAATGCAGGCGTATTATAAATATTATAATTTAATAAATAAATATTACGCATACGCCCTTCAACTTAAGTATTTTTCTTAACATTTTTTACTTTCTCAACTTTAGTGCGATTTATTTTGCTATATCCCCGCTATAATAAATAAAATAGAAAAATGCCAAATTTTTGGAGAATAATGGGTTGAAATATGTTTAAGGATTTTTAGCTATTGAGTCTCTTAAGGATTTTCTACAAAGAATATCTACAAAAAAATTAGTGTGTGAAGGTTATAACGTGTATTGATGTTTATAGTGGAACCATTCAAAAGTGTGTGCGGCTTAGGTGAGTAACTTGATATTAGGTTAATGTTTTGTTTTAATATTTTTAGTGGGTTTAATAAAAGTTTCATAAAGTAAAACTAAAAATATACAATTTTGGTTACCTGAATGATGTTAAAAAATATTTATTTTTAAAATAGTTTTTTTGGAGTAATTAAATGATTTTAAATTATTTAACTTTTCATCGTGCTAATAATACAAATTTATTTTTAAGAATTTACTAAATTCATTTTAAAGCTCAATTGTAGTTCCTATCACCATTGCATTGAGTGCTTAAATGTAGACAAAAATAATTTCTCTATTGATTCTTGGTATTTTGTTTAAGTTGTATTACTTGTATTTATTGAGTTTTTTCTTCAATTCTCAGTTGGCCAAAAAGATTTTTAAATATAGTTAGCGGGTCAGCTATCCTAGTGAAGGCCCGACTCAAATACCATCTAATGGACGGATTTTGCTGGGGATATTTACAAGCGATAACAATTTGTCTTTTAGAGAACAATAGCAACTTGGTGATTTCGTCTGTGTATTGTCTGCCCAGTTTTCCAATCACAGAACGTCAATTTTGCGAGTTCTATTAGTCTTTGGGTTCTCACTTTTTGGCTGCTGGCGACTATAACGCGAAGCACATCCACAGGGGCTCACGTCTGATAACCCCGAAGGGTCGCACATTGTTTAATGTAATTTCAAGGCTAAAGTTAACTGTAATTTCTAGCGGTAGACCAACTTATTGCCCCACTAACTTTGGAGTCGCAAAAAATGTACCAGGTGACTTTATGAATGTAGAGTCTTCATTTGACTTATTCTCCGACCATGTACCTTCTATTGTTACGTGATGGAACCCGTTGGAATCTAAAATTCGATCTGCATTGGCAACTAAGACTCATATTAGTTGGCTTAAATTTAAAAAATATCTAAGCTACGATTGTACGGAAAATACACCCCTGCATACTTCCGAAGAAGTGGAAAAAGCTATTGACGACTTTAATGACGAAATCAGACTAGCCACAGTTCACGCAACCACAAATACGCCGATAAAAAGATATAGCAGAATATATTTAGTATTTGTACAACAACTCCTCCTAGAGATAAAGAATATCCGTAGAGAGTGGCAGGCGTGTAGATCACCTCAACTAAAAAACAGGCTGAAAGAGTATACCAAACAGCTTCGTGATTTGCTTGAAGTGCAAAGAATTGCTTCACTTAACAAATACTTGGAAAATCTTGATACAACTTCGCTTTCAGACTATTCTCTGTGGCGCGCAACAAAAAACATTAAGCGGCCAAGTTTACGCCAGTCGCCACTGCGTACCCCAAGCGGTGATTGGGCGAGCAGCAACGAGGAAAAAGCTTATTTGTTTCCCAATCGCCTCTTAAAAGCATTTACTCCTAATTTATCGTCAGACTCTGTAGTGTTACCTGAAATAATACCTATAGAAGCTGTGCCTTTGAGACTGGAAGTACAAGAGTTGAGAAAGGCTATCGCCGACTTAAAACTAAAAAAATCACCTGGTATTGATAAAGTTAGTAATAAAATGCTTGTGGAGCTACCAAATGTAGCAGTGAGAGTCTTATGTTTTATATATAATACCATTTTGCGCCTCAGTTTTTACCCTCAAAAGTGGAAGATCTGGAAGGTGATAATGATTCCCAAGCCGGGCAAGGATCATTCTAAAATAGACTTGCTGTCAAATTTATCCAAACTGTTCGAGAAACTTTTAATAAATAAAATGTATCCCATATTGATCGAAAAGAAGTGTATACCGGATCACCAGTTTGGATTTAGGAAAAGCATAGCAAATGCATAAACTTGTTAATGCTGTCAAACAAACCTTTGAAAATAAACAATACTGTTCTGCTCTCTTCATTGATGTTTCCCAGGCCTTCGATAAAGTTTGGTACGAGGGCTTAATTCATAAACTAAGGCGGAATTTGCCTCAAAATATTCTACATTACTGGAAAGCTACTTGAGTAGCCGTTTATTTGTTGTAAAGCACGAGGAGTTTTTGAGCACACCACAGCCAATTAGAGCCGGAGTTCCTCATGGGAGCATCTTGGGTCCGATTTTGTATTTATTATATACCTTAGATATGCCTACATGGGACGACGTTCACGTTTCAAGATTTGCTGTTGATACTGCCCTACTTTGTGTTCATGTAGACTTACAGCTTCACTACGTCTTCAAAGTCATGTGTTCCAAGTGAAAAATGGTTAAAAAAATGGCGAATAAAAATTAATGAACAAAAGTGCATTCATATTACGTTTACATTACGCAGGAATACATGCCCTCTTTTAACAATAAATAATCAAACAATACCTCAACGTTCGGTCGTCAAGTACCTCGGTATGCATCTTGACAGGCGTCTAACATGGAAGCACCACATAGAGGCTAAACTTATGCAAATAAGACTTAAACTGTTAAATTAAACTGGCTAATTGGTCGGAATTCTGTTCTCAGTCTAGACTGCAAACTTTTGATCTACAAGTCTATTCTGAAGACAATATGGAGCTATGGAATTCAAATATGGGGCACTGCCTTAGTATCAAATGTCAAACGGATACAAAGAAGCCAGAAAAAAATCCTCAGAATCATGCCCTATGATATGTAAAAAATTCAAATATTCACAAGGATTTGAAAGTGCACAAAATGTGCAAACACCAACACATGTTTAGCCAGGTCGTTCAACTGAAAACGTCGCAACTGTGAGCCACAGTGTTGAAGCAAGTCCAAATTTGTCAATTCCTCGAAGCTCTAAGCACTCGGGGTTATCCAAAACCACCACATGGCAAAGTTTGCGTAAGAATTTAATTTTAAAGCCTTGAAAGTATCAATTAGTACAGGAATTGAAGCCCACCGACCGTTTACATGCACGTAGATTCGCTCAATTCTTTCACGAACAACCGGCTGGTTTTTCTGAAAAAATAATTTTTTCGGACAAACTCCATTTTCATCGTGAGGGTGTGTCAACAAACAAAATTGCCGCGTTTGGGTTTCTGAAAATCCTAGAACGATTATTGAGAAGTCTTAACATGCTCAATGTGTTACTTTGTGGTTCGCCATGTGGTCCGAAGGCGATATTTTGCCTTTTTTGCGAAGATGAGACTCGAAATGCAACAACGGTCAATGGATTACGTTATTGCGTTATGATAACAACTCAATTTTGGCCTATTTATTATTGACGACGATTTGTCGGTATCACTGGCATGTGGTTTTAATGAAACGATCAATTTATTGCAAATTAAATTTTCCGATTACGATAATCAGCAGTTAAGTGGCCAGTCAGATCGTATGATTTAACACCACTGAACTATATTTTGTGGGGCTAAATTGAGGACAGAGTCTATAATGAGCCAATCGAATTGATTTCAGCCTTAAAACTCATAATTCGTGATTTGATTAACGAAATAGGATCGCCATTTTCCTGAAAAGTGATTAAATACTTTGATGCAAGAAGCGATATCTGTCAGTGTAGTCGTGGTGGACATTTGTCAGACATCATTTTGCGTTTATAATTGCCGAGCTTTTCTCTTCGCAATACAATAAAAAATTGAGTTATCTTAATCAACATTTTTTGTTTTAATTTTTTTTTAGAAAACAAATTTCTTCTTGAAAAACCCTTTATTAATTTTTTTATTTAATATATGAAATTGTTGAGTAACAGCTTGAGTGTGGAAACGTAGAAAAATCAGGTTGTGTGACATTACTTTGAAGGATTATTTAGGATCTTAGAGAAATCAAGCTGTTCTAACTTGCGCATAAAATTGTAATTGTAATAGAATTGCGGGCGTATGAACTTCTATTAAAAATTTATTTTAATGTCCAAAATTAATTCTTTCTGGTGCTTCAAAATATTTTTTATGAACTCGACGCTTTTTACAAAAATTTAAAAGTTTTCTGCCTTAAATTACACATTACCGTAAAATCTTTTTAGTAATATTTTTGCACTAAATAATTGTCCCTTAGATGCCATTAAAAAAAAGTTTGAAAAAAAGCTTTTGGGTTAAATTTTTCCAGATATTTTTTAGATTTTTTTCTGTCATCATATAGAAGGCAATAAAGCTTTAAATTGTTGATTTTAGTTAGTGGGTATGTGTGTACAGTTTGTCATTTAATAAATGTTAGTAAAGTTTTTAAATAGTCTAACAAACAAAGCAACAAAACTCACTTTAAAGCTTAAACGTTTTTATTTGAAACCTCTTAAAAAACTTGTTGAGAGTTCTAAAGTTTAAATAAAGTTTAAGTTGGATTATTTTTTCTAACTAAAGCAAGAGAGAAAGTTGTAATAACAAGGGCATGAGTATAATAATTTGTAAATAAAAGTTAAGGAGAAAGAGAGCGAGTGAGAGAGGGAGACAATATTTTATTTAATGCTTTTTTATTTTTGCTATTCAACAGTAAATACAATTGTTGCTTGTATATATTTTCCAAGGATGAAAAACTATTTAGTAATGCTTTTCATAAAGAGGTATTTGTTGCACCTCAATTATCTCTCAATGCCAATTTTCGTTTTAAATAATTTAAAACTAAAAAACAAATAACAAAATTTAAAAAAAATTTAATTTAAATTTATAATTAACTTCTTAAACAGGGCAAGTAATCAAATATATATTTAAGAAGTTTGGTTTTGTTTAATAATTTAAAAGTATTGTACGTTTATACCTTTTATAAATGTTTTGTTGCTGCTAAGTTCTTTATTTTTAAACAAAAAACACCAGATTTAAAAGTTTTCCAATAACACTGCACAACAAAAAAATATTTTTTGAATGTTTCCTACACTTAGTTAGTCAATTTCTACTAATTTTGGAGTGATAAAAACGAAAATGACAATGAAAAATTTTTATTAGCCCGGGCTCTTTTTTCATTTCCTGTTAAAATCATGTCAAAAGCAGGATCATTTATGATTTCACGGATTTGAGGCTCAATAAAGATGCCTTTCTTGACTTTTGCATCACTGGGAAACTTTACTCCCAAGTACTTAAAAGTTTGTCCTTCCTGGTCCACGGCCTTGACAAAGTTTTTCATTAGCCCCAACTTAATATGTAATGGGGGAAGAAGAACATCCTTAGGATCTACAAGAGGCTCGTCAAATATACCTTTCTCATTATGGTTTGGGTCTCGTGTAGGCCAGTTCACTTTTATATAGTGAGATTTTCTATCCCGACTGCCCCACAGACACAAAAAACAACAGTACTTGCATTCCTAGGAGTATAGAAATGACTTTCAGATCACCAAAGATTTGCCACTTGTGTTGTTCATATTTGATTGATTGGAGAAGTGTTTTCATATTTATATGTTTCCTTTGTGTGAAATGCATGACCTATAGGAATAGAAGGTAGCTGATTTCCATTATGCAAAAGTACAGCTTTTAAGCTTAGTTTTGAAGAGTCTGTAAACAGTCTCCATTCAGATGGAATGTGATCCAAATTCAAGCAGTTCATCAAACCATTAACATCAGAACAAACTACGAGGTTTTCTTTCTTTTCAAAAAAAGGAAGCAAATCTTTTTGACGCTGTCTGTAGTGAGATATTTTCACAACATGTTTTAGAAAATTCCACTGTTGTAGTCTTGACCCTAAAAGCTCAGCCTTTTCCTTAAGGTCACTCAACTCTGCTTGACTAATTTTGTGCAGATCACTAGACCTATCGCTTACCTCAAAAGCAGGGTCATAAGATGTAGAAGGATGGGTTGCTCCTTCTACACAGTCTTTATCACCTTCTTCTAAAATTTCATAGTTTTGCTGTGGAGAAGGGACTGGCAAAGTGTCTGAGTGTGGTACAGGCCGAAGAGCAGATGGCAGATTAGGGTATTTAACCATTCCTCTTTTCTTCGTAGATAAACCATGCTTAATGGAAGGAGTTAAGCAGAAATAACAGTCGTCTGTATGATTGGTAGGCTCACGCCAAACCATAGGTACTGCAAAAGCCATTGCCCGGTTTTTATTTTTGAGCCACTCTCGCAATATGACGGAACAAGAATTGGAACATATATGAGGAGCCCATGATTTATCTTGGTCCCCAACTTTCACAACAAAATAATGTTTACAGGCAGTCTTAACGATAAGTGTCATTTTACGTTTCTGAGCCAAAAATGTTATTTCACCGCAAAAAGCTATCGACGGAATTCACACACTTCCGAGGCATTTCAGATCAGCAGTTAAATTAATTTTAAAATCAACTTCACTCAATAATTTTAATAGCAACCAGGCGCGTACAACTGACAAACTCACATAGGTTATGTTTACTACTTATGAACAGCTGAAGAGAGAGAAATTATGTAAATAGACTCAGTAGTAAAAATTTAAAATTTAAAACTTGAGCTGTACAGCATATATTTTATGGTCCTGTGAAATTTCATTATATTCATATATATCCTGTGAAGTTTGAAATCCATCAGCCGTTAAAAAAACCACAGAAATATTTCCACATTTTTTAACTAAATCCCCCACTGTGTTGCATTGCCTTATTTACCTAGGCACATTTGCTTAGTTTTGAAAAACCAGTTTGTATCAAATTTCTTTATTTTATGCATTTTAAATATAACTAATCATTAAGGGAAATCTGAATCTTTCCTTCCTATAACAGATTTTACCAAAACTTATACAGCGCAAACATGCATTATTGGCTGCTATAAGGAAATGAAATTCTGGAAATCCAAGATTTTTCTCGCTCCAAATACTTATTGTTTGTAATGCCTGCTGCGTTTAACAACTTAAACAGCTTTTCGCCTTGTTTTCATCTGCTGATGCATTCTATCAGCAGCGGATGTTTATTATTGATGTTTGGGTAGTAGGAGCTGACTTTCAAAGTTTCCTTTCTTTTTTTTTTTGTTTTTGCTGAAAACCAAAGGCGTTAGTAATGTTCAAAAGCACATGAATTTGAATCCTTTGCCCCCTAAAGCATGATACGTATGATTTATATTTATTAATTTTAAAAAAATTACTTATACATCACAGAATACTTTATACCATCAATGACAAAAATAGCTGAGTGAACAGACACTAAAAGGAATATGCTATAATTTAATTTGTATTTCATATTCATTCAATTTTATCATTTTACTTTACACAAATCCGTTTTATAATTAAAAACATTGTTTTGGATTTATTTTAATCCTTAAACACAAAATTAACAACATTAAATCCAAAGCGTCTGTTCTTAATGATTTCATTTTTGAAATATTCATTCTTTCTTTCTTGCTTCTTGTCTCTAGTTGATTTCTTTTTTTTTTTTTTCTTTAATAAAATAATTGCTGATTATAGGATTTTTGTTGCCATGAAGAAAGTTAAGAAGAAAAAAAAAGAACAACTAAAAACAATAAAATTTTTTTTTTAAATGGGTTTTTCCTTAAGAACAGGCACAGGTTTGAAAATTTATCGCTAAGAACAGTTATATCATACAGTTATTTTTTACCAATTTTAAAGGTCGGAGATGAAAAGATACTCTCTGTAATTCTTTGGAATGAACGGTCATGTGGCATGAAACAACGAATGGGCAAATTTGAGGTTAGTAGGTAAATTGTTTGCCAAATGCTTAAATATCAGCCATTGAGATTTTATTCTTTGGCCTTAATTTATTAAAAAGTTTAGAACTTTGATATATAGAAAATTACTCTTCCAAAGAAAGAATTTTAAGTGTAAAAACTCAGTGAAAATTTCACTGTATCCATTCGTAAAATTTCATAAGCTTTTCCTCGTCATCAGGCAACTTCTGAGATCGGTGTGTGTAATTTAATCACTAAATGTGAGATTCCTGACAGTACAATACTTTATTTTGGGAATTACAGATAAATGTAGTCCCAAAAGTAGTCACGTACATTATTCGTATTAACAAGTTGGCTGCATTAATAATTTAATCGCCATACGAATTTTTTTGCTCTTTGAAAATATTTATTACGTTTTCTTTATTTTAACATGAAGCAAGGTTATAGATATATGAAAAGGAGAAAAAGGCGAAACCTGACAATTAATAAAACAATATGCTCCTACTGTCGGTGGTAATGCAGGCATAGCCGCTGTACAGCAAGGTTTTCAAAATAAGTCTGCAATATCAACTAATTGACTTTTGTAACAAATGAGCATCAGTAGAGCCATTTTGCGCAACATTTTTATCTTTACGCCTATAAAGTTCAACTCGTTTATAAATTAGGGGCAACTGATCAATGTTTGCGTGGAACGCTCGAACGCTTGTAAATTGGCTGTTTCACAATTGAACTAAATCAATACATTTTTAAATAAAATCATCTCATCATGATAGTAATGAGGCTTATCTGGAATCATGAGGTTGTGTAAATAAACAAAATTGTCACATATAGTTCTCACGAAAGTTGCAAACATCCCTTGAACAGCCTTGAACATTACATCCAAAGAAAGTGACCGTATGTCATCGTGTGCAGTTGGTGGTCAGTCGACATTATTGGCCATCAATTTCTTTGAAAATGACTAAGGCAACCCAATCAGTGTAAATTCTATGCAATACAAAATTCTTTTGGTGTCCCTAATTGCTAATGTTGACATTAGTGGACTTTGGTTTCAACAAGACAATGCCACAAGCCGCACAACCACCCAAACAATTTAACTATTGTATGAGAAATTTCTCGGCCACATTTATTTTTCATCTCGCCATGTTAATTGGCCGCCTTATTATAGTGATTTAATGTAAGTGGATTATTTTTTCTGCGGCCATTTAAAAGAACGTGAACAACATGCAAACAATTGAAGCTGTTAAAGGTGAAATTCGGAACAGCATTGTTGAGATAAGCGAAGTTTTATTGGACGTCTGTCAACATGCTAGAGATGAATATTTGCTCGACATACTAAAGGTCCACCAAATAACTTTTTTTTTTTTAAATGCTATAAACTCCTGAACCATTTGGACTTTATATGGCGTCATACCAAGGTCTTTATGCAAAATTTGTCTCAATGATGTGTCTCTGAAATGTTCAATTATCGAGAATTGATGTTGATGGCGCTTCCTGCACACTTTCTGCCACAGCAGCGATATTCTCGGGTGTACGCACTATTTTTGATTTTTAACGCTTTGGTTTATCGATGAGGATGGCAGGTTTTGTAACTTTTTTCACAAGATAACTAACATACGAAGCTGACGGTGATTTTCTTCTTGCAAAATCCGTACGCAGTTTGCGCACACATTCTGCAACATTACCATGATTTTCAAAGTAATCTCGCAATATTTCCCAGCGTTGTTCAAGCGTATACACAACCATATTCGTTGAGCGGAAGGATAAATCTAATTATCTGCCAAATCAGACATGAGCTAAGTGTTACCATTTGCGAAATAAGCACTAGTTGAAAAAAACGTTAAATGGCGAACCCTTTTTTATTATTAATTCCTTGATTTCCAATTTAGTATGAATAAAATGGAAGTTATTAAAAAAGGCTGTGTTTTAAGCTTCTCAACATCACATTTTCCTATCCGCTGTTTGAAATACAAAATTTCGAAAAATAACAATTCTTTAATAAACAACTGGGATCTCGGTGTAGAAGTAGCTGGGCAAATATTTTTTTCTCTTTATAATTTTAAGCATACAATCACCATAAAGTAATAAAATTCAGTCAGTCAAACCGAAAAACTCTTAAAGTAATAAAGCACACATGCATATATACACACACACACACTACCAGTCATACAAGTATAATCCCCCATACGCTATAACCTTCTTTTATTAATGTAAAAATCCTGTTCATTAAGCTTCAGTTAAAAGTGTGATAATTTATTTTATATCCACATGCATACATTATTTAATGTTTAATACACACTAAGGAAATTTGTTATCAAATGTTAAGCGCACAATACAGCAGAGTTGTAAAAGACACAGAAGACACATTTAATTAAACATATACACACACACATATATATACACATTTAAGCACTTGACAATGTCTTAAATTAGTAATCATATGCATAACAATTATTTGCCGTAGCACTTAAAGCAAAGACACAATAAGGAACATGTTCTGGAAGCTTTTTGATAGCACGTGCTAATATGGGGGAGGTCAATGTATTTTTGGTATACAAACAAGTGCGTAAAATAATTTCTTAAATAAATAAATTGAATTTTTGCTTTTAAATTAATTAAAAATTCTTTTTGTTAAATTAGGGAAAAAAGGTGATGATTCAGAAAGTGGAAAAAAGTTTATTTATTATTTTTGTATTATTTGAATATCTGTGAGGATTAATATATATTTTCGTTTGGAAAATAAAATGATTCATTTGTAAAGGGTTTTCAATAAGAAGTTCTTTTTTGTAAAACAAAATAAAACAAAAAAGTTTGGCAATTATAAATGCAACATGATATCTGGCAAATGTTCACGCTGACAGATGTCGATTCTTTCATCAAATATTTTAATCACTTAGTGGCAAAATGGCGGAACTATTTCATTAATCACATAATGGATTTTTAGCTGGCTGAAATCGATTCGATTTGTTTCATAAAGACTCTGTCCTTAATATAACCCTATAGTTCTTATTTTTGAGGCGACTTTTACGTGCAATTCTCAGAATTTAGTTCCAAATCAATGAGCTGAAAAATGGTAAACTGTGTAACTATTATCATTGCAATTTATCCGAGCAGAGGGACGATAATAAAATTTTAATTTTACCATCAATACGCCCACTAGTGGAAACACTTTAATCCTGAAAATAAATTTAAGTGTTGACGAGCATGTTTGCTTGAACTGTTGTGTTAGAATAGTAGCATTATTTCAACAGGGTCTTATTTTTAATACACTCAAATTATATTTAAAAAGAACTTTAATACTTACAGCCGTATGCATAACAACTTAAAGCAGGTTTAACTGCCGTTGTTAAGCACAATTTCCTAAAGTTGTATTAAAAACGCTTTTACCTTGAAATGCCTTTGTTAACTTTAAAGTAGGAAAAACCTACTTTAAGCCTTCAATAAATTGACAGTTCAATTTTATTATTGAAAGTTTAAAAACAAAACAAGTTTTGTTTACAATAAACTGAGCCGTTTATTTTAAAAGTGGCATAAGTCACTTTGTTTTTGTCATCTTTTTTATTTTAAATTGTTTATAAAACATTGTGTAGGAAATATCATGGTAAAATTGTATCCACTGAATTTTTAGCCATTTCAACTAGTCTGTATTTACTTTTCTTTTTGAAACGAATTTTTCTAATGGTTGTGTTGAAATAAAATCTTTTTTTTTTTAAAGAGAAGTAGCACTTCAGGCAACGATGCCTATTTCGTCAAGTACCGTGCTACATTCTTTAGGAAAGGGATAGAGAATAGATTAATCAGGTGGTAAAAGTAGAAGGATAGTCGGAAATTAACTGCCGTATATAAGACAGCACAAATATCAGTGACTATGCCTTCATCGCTGAGCAGCCCCACCGACAGTCAATTTTTATTTTTGTAGTGAAAAAAACGAAGGTCTTCGATGGGAATCGAACCCAAAACCCCCATATTTATAAGCTAGTACACTATCTACTAGCCTACAGGGGCACCTACTGTGTACTGTGACGGATTTTCTCTACAGGGGGCTACTATTACTATTTTGTCCTTTACATAAGTCACTATGTGCAATAATATGCTTTTGAGTTGTAACATTCTTAGATATTTTATACAACACGAAGTAACCTCCTGAGAATAAAAATATAAAATAATGCTAATTATGTGTAGTATATTAGATATCACTATTATATAATTCAGTAAACTGCATTATTCTTTCGTACCAATAAAAATAAGTCCAATAATCACAACAATACTTCACACACACTTATTATATGTTTCTATTTCTTTTACACGAAAGCTCCGTAACTAATTTCCTGAGTACAGCGACAAACGCCACTTTCAAAATAAACATTTTTGTTATACCGTTAATTATCAACATTCCTCTCAAACAAATCTCAATACTTCTCAACTTGTTAGATTCAATTTTATTAAAAACGAAAAAAAACTGTTCAGTTGTGACTTATGCCACTTTCAATGTAAACGGCTTAATTGACAGTTTTACTTTGTTTTTCCAAAAATTTTTAAAAATATTTATTAAAAAGAAATCGTAGTATACAAATAATAATAAAAACTTAACCATTCATATTAAAAACATTTTTGCATCTTTATTTTATATTTTACAAAAATATAATTATATTTATTTATTTAAAACAAAAGTTTTATTGATGTACATCTAATCAAAACAAAGCACGTTATCCGAATACTTAGTTTTTTAATATGAACAAATTCTTTGTAAGTTCTTCTTCGGAAGCCTTAAAAATTAACCTTTTTTGGGGTCTTTGCTTTTTATTAAAAATATTAATAAAAAAACAAAAAACAAATGTTGATTTTGTTGAAAACAATTAAAACATTTATATGGATCTAACTACCCGAATAAACAATATTCATTCTTATAAATCGTTAACTACAAAGTGACAACTGAAAACAGTAGCATTGCCAGAATCAAAATACTAATTTTACTAAAGCATACATTAGCTAAAGTACTGTTTTTGAATACCATTTTTTAACAAACGTCTGTTAGCCTTAAAGTGTTTGTTAACTAACGTGTACTTTAAAGCTCAAGTAAGCGTTTTTTATGCATACAGCCGTTAATCTTTTCTTTTCTGTTTTCTTTTTTATTTGTTATGTTTTTTTTTTTTTGTTGTTACAGAATATTTTTTTATTAAAAAAATATTTTAATTTCAAAATATTGGGTGGTTCAATCAGAAGTTCAATTTTCAATTATGACAACACCAACAGCATGATAGTTGTGACATTTAATTTTTTGACATATTCCTAGTAGATACATTGGCAATTGTTATAATGAATCCAATTTCGCACAAAAATCGCATTAAAATAATAAAAATCCGCCATGAAAATCAAGGCTCTGTTTAAGTCATATTTTGTTAAATTCGTAATATTTTTGGACAGCATAATCGTTCTTCTGTGACCGCTATTAAGAATTTGATCGTTATATTTAAATTGAGAGGCTCGATACAAAATATTGTAACGACACGTTTTCGCTGGTTGCTGGAATAGCGACAGCGGCGGCCAGGGTCGTTGCAATTTTAATTAATTTATTCTTACCTACTTGATTCCCAGGAAAACACTGACTCTTCCGTAATCGTTATAAAACGTATCACTGGTTTTTATTAGGGAATTTCTTAAACAGTATTGTATTATATATTACTAGTGGACGACAGGAATCTTAGTTGAAGAGCGTGGAGTCACCTCGCTGAGGCGATGGGCAGCGGCTTCGGCAGTAGTAGCAGAGGTGGCAGCAATAAAAGCGGCAATGGTAACAATGGCTGTGGTAATGGCGATAGCGGTACAGGCGGCTGTGATTATGGCGGCAGCGGTGGAGATGGCTGCGGTAATGGCGTCAGCGGTACAGACGGTAGCGGTACAGGCGGCGGCAAAAGCGGCAGCACCTGGCAGCGGTACGACGATAGCATCGGCGGCGTTAACAAGGGCAGCGGCGGTACCTGGCAACGGTACGGCGGCAGCGGTATCAACAAAGGCAGCGGCGATACCTGGCAACGGTACGGCGACAACAAAGGCGATAGTATTCTTGGCCGCTTGACTAGTATTACGGAATGTGCAGTACCTGCCCAGTACTGTTCAAGCCACCAGTTTCTGCTGATAAGAAACCCTCTACGGAATATTAAATCTCTGTCCAGAGGACTTCCTACCGACAGTTTACCAGTTCACGCTTCGCCCCGTAGTAGGGTTTATTGGCGTGCTTGGCTGTGTTGACTAATACTACGGAATGTGCAGTCCCTGCCCATGCGCTGCGGCATTAAACAAAATTCAATTCATCTTACTACTAATAATAACCTAAAGAATTTTAATTCACCTTAATACTAATACGAAAAATAATATACCAATTCATTCAGTCATCTTAATACTAATGAAAATAACAAGAAATGAAATATAAGAATATAATATAATAATAATAATATAAGGTTGCTTGGCAAGTGGTCATTTTGCCATTGCTGTCGTGTGGGTGAAAACGAGGCCTCGACTTTCATCGTCACAAAGTGCGAACACTAATGCCTGTTCGAACGGGTCGTTCAACTGAATATATCGCAGCCGTGAAACGCACTGTTGAAGCGGATTAAAATTTGCCAATTCCTCGATGTTCCCAACAATTGGGGTATTAAAAAACCACCACATGCTGAATTTTGCGTAAGGAATTGACTTTGAAGGTTTACAAAATTCAACTCGTGCAGGAATTAAAGATAAACGGCTTGTAGACTCGCTCAATTTTTTTTAGAAACAACCGGCTGGTTTTTCTGAAAAAATAAATTATTTTTTCAGACGATGACCATTTTCACTTGTCAGGGACAAGCAAAACTGCCATATTTGGGCTTCTGAAAATCGTAGAGCGATTATTAAGATATCTTTGCGTGCTCAATATGTCACTGTATGGTATGCTATGTGGTCTGAAGAAGTGATTGGGCCGTTTCTTTTTAAAATGAGACTGGAAATGCCGTAACAGCTCAGTGGAACACGCAATCACGAGATGCTAACAATTAAATTTTTGCCTATTATTGATACCATGCATACCACTGACATGTGATTTCAACAGGAGGGTGTCATGTGTTACACAGCCACTGAAACGATCAATATATTTCAAACCCAATTTCCTGATCGCAAAATTTCACGACAATCAGCAGCTAAGTGGGCAGACAGATCATGTGATTTAACACCACTGGTTTATTTTTTGTGGGGCTAAGTCTATACGGAGCTAATTGAATTAATTTCAGCCTTAGCACTAAAAATTCGCAACGTAATTACCGAAATAGAACCGCCATTTTGTCAAAAAGTGATTAAAAACTTTATTAAAAGAACCGATATCTATCAGCGTGATCATGGTGGGTATGTGTCAGACATCATTTTCATTCATAATTTCCGAACTTTTCTCTTCGCAATAACAATAAAAAATAATAATAAAAAAAATAGAAAACAAATTTGAATCATCTTAATCAAAATTTTTTATTTTGTTTTCGAAAACAAACTTCTTGTTGCAAAATCCTTCAGATTGGAGTAACTAAGTATTCTAACTATAATTTATTTCTTTTAATTTAAGGCTTCAAGTTCTAGCTTTAATTTTGTATAAAGGTTTTAAAACACCCTCAGACGAATACACTTACCCGGATAATAATAAAAACAGAAATATTAGATTAGCCCCGCATTAAATGCCATGTGGCAGACAAAATACCTATATGAGTGGATACGACCCTGATAAAAGAATACGAACAGTGCTTCAACAGTACAGCCTAAAACGTGGCTTGATATTTTCATATCGAAGGGGTTCGTCGAACATACCGAACAAAAACAGCTAGCAATGATGATTTACACCGAAAGGAATGATAACAGTATTGTAAATTTGTTTTAAACTTAATTCTATGTTTAAAAATATTTGTATAACTTAGCTTTATAGCTTTTACACCTGCAATATTCTGCCTTTATTTTTATTGCATCAACCATTTAATGTTAGTTATATCAATATTACACCTGGCTTCCATTACAGTTATTTATTTAATTCTCTTATCCGCCTTTTCCTTTTCTTATTTTCCTGAATGCTTTTCATAAAGTTAAAATAAATAAATTTATTTTCTTTTTATTATGCAACAATTTAAAATGATTGTTAATAATCTTTTTCCCCTGGCAACTGTCACTATTGATGGTTGAGTTTAAAGCAAAATTGGAAATATTTTTCTACTTACAGGAAAAAGGAAATGCAGTTGTTTTATTCTAATGCGAGTTTTATCACTGTTTTAAGTGTCAGGAGAACAAATTTTGTTTTATGTATTCTACTACTACCACTTCTTCAAACTCTTAAAGACCAATGCTTTTGATTGTGCCACAGCAGGACATTCTTAAAATGAAGAAAGTGAACATGTATTAAATACACTACGTAGATTATAAATATAAAAGTCTGTGGGTTTAAAGATTTATTGCTCAATCACGCTTAAACTGCTAAACCGATTCTTAAATTATCCTCACAGAAAGTTCCCTACATTGGTTAAATTTTTTAACAGTTTAGAAAGGTTCAAAGGATCAGAATCGGCCAACATTTAATTTAAGTATTTTTTTTAGTTCATTCATTTGGAAGCTTCCAAATAATTTTGCAACATAATCGCAAACTTCTTAGCAATTGCGGATAGTAGGCAGTTAATAAAAATGGCAAAAAGTTAAAAGCACAAAGGAAACAAGTGTAAAGAAATTTTAGTTGCATTCCGTTTTACTGTTAAATTTAGTTGTTCAGTGGGGAAAAAGATGTTAATTTATCGTTACTGGGAATTGCCTAGAAAAAAGGATAATAAAAACTACACAAATAATTGGGAAAGTTAAACTTTATTGCAAAAATATTTAAAGTAAATAAAATTTCTGATCACATAAAATAGCAACAAAATCTATACAGTGAATCCAGCGTTATAGGCTGGAGCAGCGACCCAAGGTATGACTTTTTATTGTTACATAAACGAAATATGCTTTGATAGAATCAGGTAAGATGTTCCCTTTGTGATCGTTTCACCAGTGAATCGCACTACGCATTACAGAAGTAATTCCTATTCTAGCCAAATAAATTCTTATATAGAATTAGAAACAAGTCCCTGTAGAGATCTCTTCTGTCGCCCAATATGCAACCACTACTCCCTTTATCTTTCTGCACTTATTTTAGTTGATTAGTTCAGATATAATGCCTTACATTAGTAGTAGGGCTGGTCTTATTAAAAATATATTCGCACA
Source organism: Trichopoda pennipes (assembly GCA_030448955.1). NCBI lineage: Eukaryota > Metazoa > Arthropoda > Insecta > Diptera > Tachinidae > Trichopoda > Trichopoda pennipes. The sequence goes on along the minus strand of JASKUP010000060.1, from coordinate 12,259,141 downwards.
CAAGGTTAAAAATATCTATATGCATACTATGGCATGCGTGTTAAGATTTACGTTAGTATCTAGCTGTGTAAGATATAACCCAACGGTAGATCATACCACTGTGGATGAAATGTAGCGTCGTTTTCACCCTAGGAAGCCTTCAGATACGTATATCCTCCAGTCATTTCTAGTTGCAACTTAAAGAGCTCGGAGCAGGCCGCAGCCATGCCTTGCTGAAGAGTTGGAGACTATCTAGAACGCATGAAGCTTAATAAATCTTAAGAACACAACAGCAATCATGCTCACTGGACCTGGATCATTCATTGTATTTATTGTGAATGATTCGACCCATACAACTCAAACGAGTACCTCGCAACCACAACCACCACGATACACCCGAAGCGCCAACCTCAACAATCAGTCAGAGAACAGCTAAAAGGCTAAAAAGACAAAAAGCTAAACTCTGGGGCTTTGCTGATTCGCGTGGAAATAAATTGGAATTGTCCAGTTGGCTCCTGCTAGCCTTGTAGGGGACTGGGCTGCTTTTTACCCCCGTTGATACACGTAATGACGATGACACACTTAATGAAGTTGAAAACATATCAACATGCCCCCGGGGGAGGAGCAAACTATGGCATAATCATCGCATATGATTTGTGTCAATAATAACAAATATGGCATTTTAGAGACAAGACCACTATTATAATTTTGTATTCGAAAGACGCCATAGTGTAAACAAACCATTTTTTAATCGCTATAATAATGTTAAATTTTTTGCCTAAACAAGACGTTTTGCAAAAAAGTCTGCTACTTTCATTTATTTGAAGAAAGCGGCTGCTGAAAGTTATCGATTGCTGGTAAAGGATATTCAATCAGAAGTTTGTTTTCTAAAACAAAATAATACAAAATATTTAGATTAAGATGACTCAAATTTTTATTGTATTACGAATGAAGTAATACAAAATGATGTGTATCTGCCAAATATAGACCGCGACCATGCTGACAGATATCGATTCTTTCATTACTTTTTGGCAAAATGGCGCTCCTATTTCAATAATCACAACACGGATTTTGAGTTTTAAAGACGAAATCGATCCGTTTGACTCCATATAGACTCTGTCCTTAACATGACTCCAGAAAAAATAATCCAGTGGGGTTAAATAATATAATCTAGCTGGCCACTTAAGAGCTGATTGTCGTGAAAGTATATGATCAGGAAATTTGGTATGCAATAAATTGATCTTTTTATTGGCTATGTGACCTGATCCTGTTAAAACAACATAGTGATATCCACGCCGTCAGTAACAGGCCAAAATTGTGTTGTTAACAAATCACGATAGCGTGATCCATTGATCAATAACGCCTATTTAACTTCATCCACCAAAAAAAAATGGCGCAAACACGACTTCAGACCACATAGCGCACCATACAGTGGCACGTTTTAGGATTTTCAAAAGCCCAAATGTGTCAATCTTGTTTGTTGACATACCCTAACAAGTGAAAATGGACTTCGTCTGAAAAACTTACTTTTTCGGAAAAACCAGCAGGTTGTTGCATCTACGGCGATGTGAATGGTCGATCGGCTTCAATTCCTCTACCAGTTGAAGCTTGCAAGGCTTCAAAAACAAATCCTTACCCAAAATCCGCCAAGTGGTAATTTTGGATAACCCCAATTGTTGAGATCATCAAGGGATTGACAAATTTGGATCTGCTTCAACACTGTAGCTTACAGCTGCGATGATTTCAGTTGAACGACCCAGTCGAACACGCACATTTTGTATCGAATGTGTTAACTCAAATTTAAGTACCAAATTCTTAATAGCGGGGTCTCAAAAGGACGTTTATGTTGTCCGAAAATATTACGAATTTTACAAAACGTGTGTGAAAACAGTGCCACCATTTTCATAGTGAATTTTAATTATATAAATGCGATTTTCATGCAAAATTGAATTCATTGTAGCAGTTGCAAATATATCTACTACGAATACGTCAAAAAACTAAATGTCAAAACTATCATGTTGTTGGTGTTGCCACAATTAAAAAATAAACTTCAAATAAACTTAAGATCATCCCACTTACTTCAGATAAGTACAAGAAAGAACTCGACACAATGGGCACCACAGCTAAAAACAACGTCAACAAACACACTACTATCGATAAACTTTTAGACAATACAGAAGACATAGAGACAACCGATACAACACGATGGCACACTTTTACTTACACGGAACCAGAATTATTTAGATTAACTAACCTTTTTCACAGAGAGGGTTTACTCACAGCATTAAAAACCAGCAAGATTCTGATATATAATCTCAGGGCATCAACTGAAACAACAATTAACGGCGGAGTATGCAGACTTAATTGTATCTGTTAACATAGTTATATAGGACAAACAGAATGAACACTTGACAGAACACATACGCTTGTGCAAACGAAAAAGAGAAGACTTTAACTTTGCATTACAGCTTGACACTCATGGACATACACCGGAAAAAAAAGATGAATGTATGATAATTCCACATCCTAGCAAAAAAGACCGAAAGCTAGACATTCTTGAAAACATGGAAATCTACAAAACAAAAACTTTTAACCGTGACATTATATACGACACAATTTGCACTCCACTAAAACTATTCATGCACTCAAACAAACGGAAAAAACCCTCAGATGGACACACGTACTTAGGTAATAATAAAAGATGGAGGTATTAAAAGTAAGCCTTGCATAAAGTGCCAGGTGGCTAGCATTCTACCACTTTAACATACGTGGTAAGATTTATATCTGCGCCTGGCCGTAAGCCTTAATCAGATGGTGGTTAAACCACTGGGAATGGAAAGCAATGTCATTCACGCCCTAGGAAGCCGAGGACTAATTCTAGCAACAGGTTTTTCCTAGTTGCAATTTTAGCGGTTCCAAAGCAGGGCTGCAAAGCACTAGTCCTTGCTAAAGAGTTGGAGACTATCCAACTCCTGGCCCAGAACGCATGAAGCTTAAAATAATTAAGAACACGACGGCATTCATACTCACTGGACCTGGACCATTCATTGTGTTCATTGTGAATGACCTGACCCACAAACTCAAACGAAGGCCTTGAAACACACAGCCACCACGATACTCCCGAAAGGCCTACTTCAATAATCAGTCAGAGAACAGCCAAATGCCTAAAAAGACAAATAGCGGAACTCTGGGACTTTACTGATTCCCGTGGAAATATAGTGGATTATCCAGTTGGCTCCTGCTAGCCAGTTAGTTAGAGGACTGGGCTCCCTTTTACCCCCGCAAGATACAAGTCTAGATGGTTGTGTGATCCATAAAGACTGACAAATGTATGGGAGATATCACCTTAACAACTGTGTGATTAAATTTACAACTGCGCCTGGCCATGAAGCCTTAATCAGATGGTGGATCGAACCACTGCATAATTTGGAACGTCACGCTCGTCCTAGGATGCCGAAGCCATAATTCTATGCAACCGAAATTTCTAGTTGCAACTTCGATGATTCCAGAGCAGGGATGCAAATCATCACTCCTTGCTTAAGAGTTGGAGACTTTCAAACTCCTGTCCAGAACACATGTCTAGCATGCTCATTTACTTAGCGCGTCATTATCAGCGAGATGATCCTGGCCACCATAACTTTCATAAATCCCTTATGGGGCCGCAAAACCACAACCACCACGATTCTCCCAAGTCTAAAGAGACAAATAAACTCTGCGGCTCACTGATCCCCGTGGAAATAAAGTAGAGCTTCCACTTGTCTCCCTGTCTGACTTCAGGGGACTGGGGTCTCTTTTTCCCCAGTTGCACTGTGTCTAGATAGTGAAATATTCTATAAAGACCATATTTATTTGCCCCTGGGGGGAATACCACCTTAACAGCATAACCACCTAAAAACTAGCACAGACTCACCAGTACGGATTGAAACATGGCTTAAAAATAATGTTTTTGTATTGAAAGCGCTCGCCGTTTCATCCAACGAACAGTAGCCAGAAAAGACAGGAAATAAAAATAACAGGAGTATTTCAAATAAACTGTTTGAAAAACCCGATAGTTATAAAATAATAAAGAAAAATAAACTAAAGTAAGGACGTGTTAGTAGTAGACTAGAAATAATTATGCTGTAGAATAGTGTTTCAATATTCATAGCAGCATTTCCCAAAGAATGATAACTAAGTCCAAACTTTTTTGGACCACAGGAGCTTTTAGCTTCCTTTTAAGCATAAAAAAACGTCGGTTTCCTTGCCGGCATAGAGGCAGTTTTTTTAAATAGCAGGTTTTGCTCTTTAATACCTGTGGTCCTTTATAGGCTCTTATAGACCACAGTTCAGTAAGTATCCTTACGCGCGAGTTAGTTACTTTGAAACTCCTAATCGCAGAGATATAATTCGAGTTCATTTCTGATTTCACGATACAAAACTGGGGTCTGCTGCTATTAAAAAAATGTGATTAAAGGGCAAATTTGTTATATTTAACTTGGGAGACTCATTAATGTTCACGTTAAAACAAAAACAAGTTGTATAAGAAGTACTTATATTAACTTATTAATAACTTAACAAATATTTCCATGCTCTTTATTAACAAGAAAAAGACTCAAGAAAAATAAGTTCTAAGCCAATTAAATTATTCACTAATTAATTTTATTTCCTTCAACATGTTTAATGTAAAATAACAAATCTTTACCTCTGACTAAAAGAAAATTATTTATCAAAATAAATTTTGTTTTTACTTAACATCCTGCAATTAAAACAATTAAATATTTTTTTTCTTTTTCAATAACCTTCAACAGAGATTTGGCAGAAGTCCTTAAATGCTACAAATAAGTAAATAAATCACACTTCAAATGTTGTAGAAAAGAAACAATTAAAATGCCTTAAGGCACTCTTAAGGTGTATTATTTGGACTTTTGTTGGATTAATTTCATTATTCCTTAAAGCTTTTGTAGGTTTTACAATAGTAAGCAGACAAGGATTTTAAAGAATTAGTTCCAAATTTATTTTTATTTTATGTTTTACATGTTTTACATTATTCTTCTTCTGTCGTTTGACAAATCTAACCTGGAGTTGACCTTTTTTTTAAGCACAAAAAAAGAGAAAGCAAAATATCCTTCATCAACTTGACTTACATTTTTGTGTCCTGAGATTAATGTGAGTTGTTTTTTTGTTTTTTTTTTTTGTTACTATTTCCGGTAACGACCCACTCAATGCTACATTAAAAACACATTTATCTTAAACACATTTTTTCTGAGGACACTATCTTTTCTACACTTTAAGAATTTCAAATAGAATAAAAATGCGTAAAGTTTAACAATCGGGATTTTATCATGAACTCAAAATAACGGTTAAATAAATATGTCAGCTTTAAGAAAATAAAAACAGAAAACTGGTGTGATTCTTAAGGTTAAAAATGTAAATGTGCAAAAAGATATTTAAAGAGTGTAAAAGTTAGGAATTTCCTGAAAAGTTCCCTGTATTATTAGAGGCACATAAAGAGTTTTTCAACTAGAAGTTTTCTTTTTTGTAAAACAAAAAATTTTATTAAATAAATAAGTATTAATCTTTATAAGAATCTTTTTAATTAAATTTAACACGTATATTTTTAATATTTCGCTTTCCCTTGGAAAGCTTCTTCAATAAATTAAATTAAATTAAAATTAAGGTGGAATAATTAATTAAAATGATTAAAATTTTTATTGTATTACGAAGAGACAAGTTCAGCAATAATGAATGAAGAATGATATCTGGCAAATGTCCACCACGATCACGCTGACAGCTGTCGATTTTTTCATCAAAGTTTTTAATCACTTTTTGGCAAAATGGCGCTCCTATTTCATTAATCACATAACGGATTTTGAGTTTTAAGGCTGAAATCGATTCGTTTCGTTCCGTATAAACTCGGTTTCTAACATAGTCGTACAAAAAATAATCCAGTGGTGTTAAATCACACGATCTGGCTGGCTACCTAACTGCTGACTGTCGTGAATTATGCGAACGGAAAAATTTATTTTGCATAAATTGATCGTTTCATTGGCTGTGTGACATGTGTCCTTTTAAAACCAAATATCAGTGATATCCAAGTAATTAATAATAGGCCAAAACTGAATTGTAAGCATCTCGTGATAGTGTGATCTATTGACAGTTACCGCTTTTCCAGCCTCATCTTCGAAAAAAAGGCCCTTTCCCGCCTCCAAATCGCATAGCGCACAATACAGTGACACGATGAGTATGCAAGGGCATCTTAATAATCGCTCTAGGATCTTCAGAAGCCGAAAATACCAATTTTGCTTGTTGACATACCCTGACAAGTGAAAATGGGCTTCGTGTGAAAAACCTTTTTTTTGGAAAATCTTGCCGGTTGTTTCTGAATGAAATGAGCGAATCTACGGCGATGTGAATAATCGGTCGGCTTCAATTCCGGCACCAGTTGAACCTTGTAAGACTTAAAAGTCAGATTGTCACACAAAATTCACGTTGTTGTTGTTTTGGATAAACCCAGGTTTTGAGAACATTGAGGAATTGACAAATTTGGATTTGTTTTAACCCTGCTGTTAGATTAGGACCATTTGGTCCAATTTTCTTTTCTTTGTCGTAATAACTTTTTAATGGTATCATATATTGCTTGAAGGTTTCGACTCACGTGTTTATTTTCTATAAAGACTTTATGTTCATAATTTCAAGTCTATAAAGTATCAGTGAACCGAAAAAATTCAAAAATTACTTATCTTGGATTAAGGACCAATTGGTCCAGTGAGTTATTTTATATAACTGAATGAAAAATAATAAGCATTTATTGTATTTAGTTGAAAGAAATAGCTCATTTATTGAAAGTACTTATTGTTACATGCTAGACAGTAAATTTTTCTGCCTGGTTTGCAAATGAAACTGCCGCACTTGGAACACCTGATATCTGATTTAGAGTTGCAACAACTACAAATTCCACTGAGAAATGCTGCTGAGGTACTCTGCTCCGTTTCATCATATACGCATTAGCTAAAGAAAGCGACAATTTTCGCAAGAACTCCGGTCTTCTGCGATTTTGATCCGCTGGTGCCCATGAGGCATCGATGTCTGAGAAAATTATATATGAATTCAAAGCGGATATATCTAGCATATTGGCAAATACAATACTCGGCCATCGGTTGGTTTTTCGTTTTGTGGTGTAAGAGCCAATCATTTGATCAGCAGTATCCACGCCCCCTATAAAAAAGCAGGATAATGTGAAATATAATCAATAAAACCGAACAAATAACTCACCTTTTGTTGAGTTGTAATAAGATACAATCTGTGGTTTTTTTTTTGGATCACTATGATCGACTTCAGAATTTTTGTGCATTGTACTGATCAGAATGGTTGCTTTATTTTTGTGACTGACGTATGATACTAACGTTCCAATGGCACAGAAGGCAAATGTAGACGTGTACAATGGGAGTTTTTTTACATCTAGCAATTTTGGTGGAATGAAGGTTTTATTTTTCCGAACTGTGCCCACATACGTTAGTTTTTTCTCAAGTAGTTTTTTTGTCAATTCGAATGTTGAAAAAAAGTTGTCAGCTGTTATATTATGCCCTTTTAGCCCCTCAGTCAACTCTAAAACAACGCGTTGTCCTTGATTTTGCTCAGGTTTTGCATTTTTAGCTTTTCCCAGATATGGCTGTATCTTCCAAACGTATCCCGTCTTAGAGTCTACTGATAACCAAAACTTCAACCCATATTTGGCAGGTTTTGATGGCATATACTGCCGAAAAGAACATCGTCCTCTAAATCCAACAAGTTGCTCGTCAATAGTGACGTTTTCGTGACAGTTGTACAACATTGGAAGTAGTTGATGCCAACTTTCCCACAGTTCTCGGATAGGAGCGAATTTGTCGGTACTAGACATTTGTCTTCGACTTGAAACATTATCGAAACGGAGCGCACTCGTAATTTTGTGAAAAGTACCTTCAGACATAATTGCACGAAAAATTGGACGACCAAAAGATGCGTCAAATAACCCGTGAACATCTTCGTTTTTTCCACTGCAGTTTAAAATATCATTTATTACGACCACATTCCGAAATAAATAGAGCAGTAAACTACATACCGATAAACCCCAGCAAGAATAAGTACAGCAATATAAGCTCTCAATGTGTCTTCATCGATATCAGTCCATTTATCATAAAATGTGTTAAATGCTTAGTTTTAGTAAAAAATGTACTATGGACCAAATGGTCCCTAATAAATGATTTGTATATTTTTTTTAATCTAACAGCAGGGTTAACACTGCGGCTCACGGCTGCGGTGCTTTCTGTTGAACGACCCGGTTTTAAACATTTTTTATCGAGCCAAATTCTTTATAGCAATCTCAGGAGTACGATTAACATAATCGTCCGAAAATGTCACGAATTTTAAAAAATGTAGCTTTAACATTTGATTTTTTATAGCTTTTATTCGCTAATGTTGACAACATTGATCTTTGATTTCTCAGTAAGACGGGCACCACAACCCACACAGCATTTGAAACAATTTAGTTTTTGCATAAGAAATTTTCGGAACGCGTTATTTATCAATTTGGCAATGTCAACTGATCGCCTGGTTCTTAAGATTTAACGCTGCTGGATTATTTTCTGCAACAATTTAGTTTTTGCATAAGAAATTTTCGGGACGCGTTATTTCTCAATTTGGCAATGTCAACTGACCGCCTGGTTCTTAAGATTTAACGCTGCTGGATTATTTTCTGCAGGGACGTTTTAGACACCGGGCTTACCTGAACAATCCACAAATAACTAAAGCTCTGCTTTTTAGCAAAATGTGCATCGAAATTTTGTAAAAAGAGGTGGACGTCCAATATAAAACTAAAGTTATCGATGAAAAGTTTCGGAATAAATATGCACAATAAAGCTAGAGTGGGAAAGGTGAGCGGTGTTTCTCTCCTTCAAAAGAGCTTTTAAAAAATATATAAAAGTAACTGCCCTCAGCAATATTTACAGAAAAAAATGCTGCCGTAGTGGGGACAGTGGCATGACACGAAGCAAAAAACCATTACAATTCCGATTGTCAACGTCTTAAAAGTTTTCGAAAGTAATACCCATATTTATTTTTATAATCAAACAAAAAACTGGCTGAATTCAATGAGTACGTGTGGTACCGCCCTTACATAGAGAAGTAGAAATACTACAAACACGAACATTTTTGCAAACCCTCCTGTATTATTTAACATAGTCGAAAGGACTACTCGCTTGAATGGAGGGAGTGATGCTTCCCATAAAAAGCGGCGAGATATGGGATAACGAAGCATATCGAGTATCGCTATTATTTTATAAAGATCACATATAATTTTTAAGGAAAAATTTTAATTAATTATATGTAGTTTAGCGATAATATTCCTTTTTAAGAAACTACAGCCAACTACCTAAGCTCGGTATTATTTTTCGGATATTAAAACAGTTCATGACAAAATGTTCAAGTGATGCTTTAATATCGTTTATTCTTTTACCAGAAATGATTCAATTACATTAGAAATAAGAGAGAAATTCATAAATTACAAAAACAAAAGTACTTACCGGTTATGGGCTTTGTTCTCAGCTGGATAACTTTTTGAGAATTTTGAGCTAATTTTACTTTTCCATCGTTTTTCAAACAAAAAATTTTAATTTAGAGAAAATTTCATGAATTTTTTTAGATTTTTATATTGCTCTGGCATTTAACGAAATAAGAGATAATTTTTGATTTCATTTGTTAAAAAAGAACTCTATTTTTGATATTAAAAAATCCATAAAATCCAACTAATTTAAGTTGCTTAAATAACGTACAATTTTAAATTTTTAAACTACATTTATATTGTTGTTCCAGTACATCTTCAATTTAAATAGTGAGTGAGTTTAATAAAAATTAAAAATCAAGTGAGAAAAATATGTTAAAACTTGTGCACTCCTTTGAACCTTTTTATATGATTTTTATGCAAATTGTTTTACGGATAACAGAAATCAAAACCCCAAACATTTTTACTTTAATTTATTTTTAATTTAAAAGCATGTTTCAACACGATTTTGCATTAACGCTAACTAATTGCCATCCGCACTTCACTCAAGGATTAATAAAATATATGAATATTTTCAAGTTATTTTCTTGTATAATTTATTAAAATATAAACATTAAAGTGCTGTTATAATACTTTAGTTTCATTATATACATTTTGCTCTAAACCGTATTGTCAACATTTAACACATGTTGGCTTTTAAGAAAAAAAAAAAAAATAAAAAGGAAAACGACAGAAATGTAAACCATCAAGAGTGTTATAATATGTGTTAAATAACAACAAACAGACGGACAAAAAAAAAAAAAAAAAAAACAAACAAAAACCAAGGACACAGGAACAAATGTTTTAGTTGCCTGCTTTCATACAACGCATAATGTTATTAACATCACTTTTGGTTTTTTCTCCCTCTTATTACAACACATAAGACAAAATTACTTTTGTGTACGAACACGTCTTAAAACACATTTATTTTTAGAAAATCGAAAGAGAAGGAAAATTAGAGATTTTCAGCTTTAGTTTCAAACTAAATTTTGTTTGATATTTTTAAAAAAAACTTTTTAATTAATAGCAAAGGCGACACAATAAACTGCCTCCCAAAGGGAATTATATAAACTTGATTTATAGACTTTTAAGCTGGGAAGAGGTATTATTAAAATTAATGTCAAACCGTCTGGAAATCGCTTTAAAATCGCTTTTAACAAATATCAAAACACAATTTGGCCTTTTCTTTCTGAAGCTATAGAAAAACTAGTGCAGCAGTTTTCAATTTTCAGAAAAACTTTGTAGAATCCAGCTGGTATGTTATGCCCTATAAGAGGGATCTAAATTCTTTCTTTCCGAAAACAAATGACCTTCCAAATTTATATTTTGTAAGACAAACTCACAAACAGGAATAGTAGCCACACGAAGAGATCATAACAAAATAGGGGCCACCCTATAATATTTTATTTTATGCTTTCTTTCTTCTTTGTTGAAAATTAAAAATGTCTGCCCATGACGAATCAAAAGACAAAGTTCACGAAAATCAAGGCTTTCATGGGCACACCTGTGCACACCCGTAAAGTTTTTGTTTTTTAACAAGAAGTTTGTTTTTCAATTGCGGCAACACTCGTTTAAGTAAAAAATATTGCAGATCAGTTCTAATATCATAGTAGAAGAAGAATTTACTATAAAAAAAGCCGTAACTAAAAATTTCAGTTTGATTGGAAATGAACTCCTAGCACACAGTATATTAATAAAAGCAATGCTGTCTTAATAAGTCGTGAAGTATCATCCTTATCCGTGATGCAATCTATTACTCTAAGGAAGTATGATCAGGAGCTATATGGGCATCTTATTAAAAACCTATGGATACTTTTCGACTATGAAGATTTTCGTAAAAATTCGTAGAATGTATATATAAAACAAGGAGACTGCCAAGAAGTTGCAATGACACTGCCTTAAACAGATACTACACAAATAAGCGGATATGCGTATTTGATAGTGGAATAGTTGCTTTCCATAGCAGTCATAGGCAGGCTGGTACCCATGATGTTGACTCTACGTAAAAGATGAGTGCACTTAAAGTACAGATATAAAAGGATAAACATATGTGGTATATTGTATAAAAATATATTGCTGTGAATGTAGGTTATGTCGTAAGTGAAAGTTTGAGGATATAGTATAGCAAATCACAGGGTTGCATTAAAATACACTCCTTTATTTGAACTTTGAAATATAAGATTTTTCAATACAAGTTTATTTTTCAATTGTGGCAACATCATTTAGTTTTTTGACGTTGTCATAGTAGATGCATTGACGATTATTACAGTGAATTCAATTTCGCAAGAAAATCGCATTAAAATAATTAAAATCCACCATGAAAATAAAGGAAATTTTCAGACAACATAATCATTCTTCTGAGACCGCTATGAAGAATATGGTGGTTAAATTTGAGTCACAGGCCTGATACAAAAACACTAACGCGGGCTTTTCAACTGAAAACATGTTGCAGTAGATTCTAATATAACAATTCCTTGAATTATGGGTAAGGATTTGACTTTGAAGCCTTACAAGGTTCAAGTGGTGCTGGAATTGAAGCCGACATCGTCCTAGATTCGCTCAATTCATTCAGAAACAACCGATGAAAAAATGAAAAAATCATCTTTTCAGACGAAGCCCATTTTCACTTGTCAGGGCTTAACAACAGGCCAAATTGCCCCATTTGAACTTCTGAAAATCCTAGACAATTATAGAGAAGCCTTTACATGCTCAACGTGTCGTTGTGTGGTGCGCTTTGTGGTCTGGTGGCCTATTTGGGCCGTCTTTCTCTAAGATGAGGCTTGAAATGCGGTAAAGGTCAATGGATCACGCTATCGCGAGATGCTTAACTCAACAAAAAGTCAATTTTGGCCTGTTATTGATGACGTGGATATCACTAAGATGTGATTTCAACAGGTTGGTGCCATGTGTCACACAGCCAAAGAAACAATCAATTCATTGCAAACCAAATTACTCGATCATATAATTTCACGACAATCAGCAGTTAAGTGGCCAGTGAGATAGTGTGATTTAACATCACTGGTGCTATGTTAAGGACAGAGTCAATACAGACACAACCGACGACCGACTTTTTGCCAAAAAGTGATTAAAAACTTTGATGAAAGAATCGACTGTCGATCTGTCAGCGTGATCGTTGTGGACGTTTCCCAGGTATCAATTTCCTTTCATAATTGCCGATTTTTTGCCTTAAAAAAAAATTTGAATCTTCTTAATCTAAATTTTTTCTTATATTTTGTCTTTGAAAAACAACTTTTACAATGACCCACAACAAACGTGACTAAAGATTTTACTAAATTCTTTTTAAAGCGTAAGTGTTGTTTTCAATTATAAAGGACAAACGAAACAAAATAAAATTGATTGATTTAATTTCTTTAAAAAAAGTTACGGAGCTAAAGAGTTTTAATATTATTTTCTAGAGGACCAAAAAAATTTAAAAAAAAAAAAAATAAAAACTTTTATACAGAAATCATTAATTTTGCTTAAAAATTTTATTCAAATAAAATATTTAAGTCCTTTAAAAATTAAAATTAATTTCTTTTAATTTTTTCTACTTTAATTTATCTTTTAAAACAGCTTTTGAGAAAATGACAATAGATAAAACAAAATTGCAGAGACAAATAGAAATTGCTATAATTATTTACACACAGTTCATGTTTCAGCCATTAGAAACGCTCTTTGTCTCTACTGACTGACTTTACTAAATGTAGCCAAGTTAAATAAATGTTGCCATATAAACAAGTGTGGAGTACACTGAACAAAAATATAAAGAAAAATACAGCATACCTGCAAATATTAATCTCTCTGTGTTTCTGTTAGTAGAAATTTTTATCACAAAGAATAATTCTTATTCGGTTAATAAAATTTTGATTTAATTTTGGTAAAAATAAAATCTCTTTTTTAAGATTATTTTTTTTTAAAGTGTTTTTTTTTCAAATATAAGACACTTATACGGGACAGAGGTATTGAGGTCTAATTTGGTAGCACTTGTCTAACTGGCGGCTATTTTTTCAGCTGCCACGTGATTTATATTTAGCTTACTTTACATGAAAAGACCGACGTCTGAACAACGTTTACAAGTTGTGCAATTTAGGTTCAAACCAAGATTGTTTTTGATCCCGCTTTACATAAGGAAATTTTTTTTGCATTGAAGCTCACCTTTATTTGAATGCATACGTGAATAACCAAAAATGTCATCTGTGGAGAGATGATAATCCTCAAGTGTATGTTAAGATACCGTTACATCTAGGAAAACTCTTTGTTTGGTCTGATTTATGGGCTCGTGGAATCATTTATCCGCACCTTTTTAAAAATAATGCTAATCTGAATATTACGCTCACAATTAGAGCGCTTTAGTGGCATGATTGCTGATATTTTCGTCCATCACAGCAGAAGCAATGGTTTCAACAACACAACGCAACGTATCGCACAGGTCGTGCCGCAATTGATTTATGAAGGAAACATATGTTAGCTTCATCTTTCGGACCCATGAATTGGCTATCAAGATTGTGCGATTTAATTTAATTATTATCTGTAGGGATATATGCAGTCATCATGATGTACAATAGTGTGATTTTAAAAAGACGACGCAGCATGTCTCACATCTCTTGTGACAATTGATTAATTCAAGTTAGGTTTTGATTGCGTGAATTAGCCGGTAATATTGTGTCATTTTTACGCCACTAGATAGTCTAGTGAAGTGAATACCGATAAGCCCGAAACAATTGACTAATTGGAAGACAAATTTCCGCATTATTGCCGATGTATGGCCACAGATGTTAGAGTTATGTTTAGCTTAGTTTGGTATTTCTACATGAAGAGGCCGACATCTGAACAACAACGTTTACAAGTTGTATATAAATATGGTCTTTATAGAATTCCACTATCTAGACTCAGTGCAACTGGGGAAAAAGGGAGCCCAGTCCCCTGAAGACAGGCAGGTAGTCAACTGGAAGCTCCACTTTATTTCCACGGGGATCAGTGTGCCCCAGAGTTCATTATTTGTCTTTTTAGACAATTAATAGTTCTCTGGCTGATCATTGAGGTTGGCCCCTATATGGGAGTAACGTGGTGGTTGTGGTTTCGCGGCCCCATTACAGTATAACGGTTTTTATGGTGGCCAGGATCATCTCACTGATAATGACACGCAAAGTGAATGATCCAGTCCAGTGAGCATGGTAGACATGTGTTCTGGGCTGGAGTTGAAAGTCTCCAACTCTTTAGCAAGGTGTGATGGTTTGCAGCCCTGCCCTGGAATCATTAAATGTGCAACTAGGTGGATCTGTTGCTTAGAATTATGTCTTCGGCTTCCTAGGACGCATGTATGACGTTCCAAATTATACAGTTGCGGTTTGTCCACCATCTGATTAAGGCCAGATGCGGATGTAAAACGAATCACACTATCTGTACTAGGCCACAACCAAGATGACCATTGATATTGCTTTTTGCAAGCCAATTTTGTTTAGCGATTCACTCACTTGGAATGGTAAACAAAAGTGCCATCTGTGGAATAATGATTATCCTCAGTTGTATCTCAAGACATTGATACATCCAGGAAAACCGACTGTTTGGTATGATTTATTGGCTGGTGGATTCGTTGGCCTATACTTCTTTGAAAATAATGCTATACTCAGTGGAGACCGCTATAAAGCCATAATAACAACAGGAGCTGTGGTTTCAACAAGTCGACGCAACATGTCAGACACCTCATGTTGCAATTGATTTATGAAGGAAACGTTTGCTGGTTTTATGTTTCGGACCCGTGAATTGACTACAAAGATTTTTAATACATGACATAGCATGCTCACTGGACCTGGATCATTCACCCTGTGTTCTTGGTGAACGATCCTGACTCCTTAATCATTTTATGAGGGCCTGCTAAACCACAACCACCACGATGCTCCCGAAGGCCCAACCTCAGTAATCAGACAGACAACAGAGAACAGCAACAGCTGAACTCTGGGGGTTACTAATTCCCTTGGAAATAAAGTGGAAGTTGTCCAGTTGGCTTCTGCTGTCTTTAGCAGACTTCCGTTTACCCCCAGGTGACACATGTCTTAATGGTGAGATTCCATTACGACATATTAATATGCCCCTAGGGGGAGAAAGGCACCAATGCCCAGTGGTTTTAAAAGGGTTTTTCTTTTTTGTAAATATTCAGTACCTTGTGAACCACTTAAGATATCCTAATGAAATTTCACAGAGGACAAGCAGTGGTATTTCTGAGTAAAGTTACTAACGATTGGCTTCCTACCGTTAAAAGGAGCCTCCAGCTCAGGCATAATATTTTTTTTGAAAAATGTTTAATGTTAAGAGTTTTTAAACTTAAGTAGACCTCAAAAATATCTTTAAAAGATCGCTCTATTTTAGCTTGGCAGGAAATCGGGTTCAAATTTTTTTTTATCATTGGCCGACCTTAACTTAGTAATTTTGAAGTAATGTTCTTATATATGCTCGAATTATTATTCTGGGATATTGTATTTATAATAAAATTTATAATAAAACAGTGGTAAGTTTGGTTCTTGGTTTCAATAATGTAATATTTTGTTGGATATGACAGGAGGCCAGTTAGATAATTTGGTTTCATTAAATGTAATCAGACATCGACTGACCCTAAACTGACCACACTCACCTAAACTTCACAAATTTTTGCTTGCTTACCTCAGGCTTAAACTCGAACAGTTTACACAAATCAACTAATTTATTAATTTTTTTTTGGTTTCATCAATGTAATTTTTTATTCCGAACAAAGACGCAAGGTCTGGTTTTTCTTTAACTGTCGGTGGGGCTTCTCAGTGATGACATTATAGTGACTAGTCGCTGTGTTGTCTTTTATACGAGAGTTAATTTCCGTAACTATCCTTCTACTTTCACTATCTGTCTCATCTTTTATTTATCTCTTTCCTAAAGAATATAGCACGGTACTTGACTAAATAGGCATTGTTGCCTGAAGTGCTACTTCTCTTTATAATACATAATAAAGGAAATATCAAAAAAGCAGGTTTGGTTCTGAAAGCCTACTTCTTTAAAAAGTTATAGACCTTTGAATTGAGAAAATTTTCAAAATTACGTTTTATTTGGGATTTCGCCCAAAAAGGTGGTATGATTTTTTTGCTTATATAATTGCAACTTACTTCGGTAGTAGTAAATTATTTTGGACTATTTTGAAGACATAGCAAATGAGAATAAAAGAAAAATTGCATCAATTATTGTAGCGGTTCACCCTCCAGCCTTATCCAAACATAACAAATTTTCAAAACAATTTCCTCGGAGTCTAAAGCACAGATTGAAAAAAAGTTAATAGATTATTAAAGCTCCATATCTTGGCTACATACTCTATAAAGGATTTGACAGCACCGTAGTTAACAAAGCCTGGGTGATCAGTTTTCTAACAAACCTTCAGCTTGAGACTCATCAAGACAGAGAACATAACGATAGTGATGAAGAAGATCATCCCATTTTAACTACAACTCTGATTATTGAATGTCTTGATCTTGCCAGGAAACTAGGTAGTTTTTGACAACATGATCCTGATGAGCAATGGGCTGCAATTTTTCAATGTGCACTAAAATCAGTAATGGCATCTTAAACGAAACTTTATAACAGTTTCTCACGAAATCAAATAATATCTTTAATGACAGATTTCCTTCTACAGGCTACGGAAGTATCAAGAAAGGAGACTCGAGATGATAATCCAGAAACAATTTCACAAGACGATGAACAAAATATTTCTAGTGATGGCAGTGATATTGTAGTCTTATGCAAACGTATGAGTTTATTGTCCGAAAGTTACAATGCATAAAATATTGTTGAGTTTCAGATATTATTTTCTTCTTTATAATTTATAATTTATAATGTCAAATGTTTTTCAAAAAATTTTTCTTTTCAAATTGTTATAATTTTTGTTTTTGAAAAATACAAAAAATAATTTCCTGAAGAAGCTTTCCACAGGAAAGAGAAATATCGAGAAAAAAAAATAAATCGATATAATTTAAAGGACCGTTTAAAAGATTAAGATCGAGAATTAAAATTTAAAAAGAATTTCTTAATATTGTTTTCACTTAATTCTCTTTTCACATGAATTTTATTGATACGAATTCTTTGGAAACGTATCTATCGTGTAAAAAAAGAATTAGGTGTATTTCGAAAAAAATTATCTAAATTATTTATTAAACGAAAATAGAAGTTTTTAAATAAGTCGAATACTAACGGAAATTACTCCAATAATATTTAATCAATAAAAGCATCATACAAAAATTAGAATTTATTTTTACAATAACAAGTTTAATGAATTATTTACAATTATTTTTGATTACAAAATACTAAGCGGTTTTCTAAAAATAAATTAACACATTTTGTAAATAAACTTAACCTTTTCACACACAAACATGCCTCCAGTCTAATAAAAAATAAAATAATAAAATATAAAAAAATAATTAATTATTAAAGACAAGCAGATGAAATAGTGTGTCACAATTTGTTAAACAGACGACCAAACATTTAGCCGGCCGGCTTTTTGAAGATAAGAACTTTGCATCAATAATTATTTTTTTTTCCACAATGATGACGTTCCCCTTTAATTGTTAAAATTATTTTCTTATAAATTTTATGCTCACAGAAAATTTATAAGTTCATTTAAAGAGTCTATTCTTATCAGCTGATGTATACAAAAAAAATCTCTCTTTTCATTTTAATTGCTCTCTTGCTTTTAATTGCTTTCTGACAATCATATTTATTTATTATTGAAAATATGTTTAGAAATATGTTTTATATTTAAATTATTTCATTTGTTTAAGGCTGAATAGAATTTTATGCTGAATGTCTTTATTACAGTAGAATTCAAAAATGTAACAGAATTTTATTTCCCTCAAAAGTAATTTTGTTAAAAAAGATCTTTCTCTTAGCTAATACTTAATTTGTTAATTTTTGTTAAGACTTTATGGCAGTAATTTCTAGCTCTATGAGATTGAGTGACCCCCTTGGAAAAACCGCTCATTCAGATTTTCTCTCTTTTTTCCTGCGTACACAGAAAAAAGTGGTTGCACTTACTAAGGTTTTTATTTTTTTACGAATGAAATTTTAATTAAATTTTTATTTATTTATTATTAATTAATTAATTTATTATAAATGCCAATTTTTCTAATTCACTAATTAATTTTAAAATATAATTTTAATTAAAAATTTAATTAAATTTTAATGTAAAAAATATATAAAACCCTTAATGGCTGCACTGCAAAAACTTTTTTCTGTGTACTACAGGAAGCCCAAGGAGACAACTAAACTTCATAATATAAAGAAATGTTAAGCGGGAATGTGGAATGAACGTTAGCTGCCCAAGAAATAAAATAAATAACAAAAGCCTCATTCACCATTTAATCAACAAAAAATTGTCTATAGAAGTGCTTGGAAGAGCAAAGACATTTAAAGAGAACAAAAGTTAAAAATTTTAACTTAGACTTTAAAGATGAAGCACCTAACGATATATTATTAATGTGAGCCTGAAGTCAGAATTGTTATTTGACATATAAAGACGCGGCAAGGAGCAGTTATGTTTGGACCACGTCAAATTGTGCTTTTTGGCATAAAGAGCAGAAAGCATACTTGGATTTATTTAAAGTGCCTTAATTTAATAGAAAAGAAATAAAGAGAAAGAACATTTATTTAAGACTAGGCCTTCAAGAATCCTGGATAAAGTTATAAGTTGTTTATAACTCTGCACTACAGAATGGTATAAGCGAGTGATCATAGACAGACCTTTACCAAACATTACTTAAATGGATGACAACAGATCAACGGCTTGAATTAATTATACACACAATAATTATAGACACTGATCTTAAAACGATGCTCTTAGCAGCCCTTTGCAGCACGTTATATCATGCGTGATAAGATTTACATCTGCACCTAGCCGCGTGGCCAATATCAGATGGTGGATCATTACCACTGTGGATGAAATGTAGCATCACCCTCGCCCTAGAAGGCCTTCGGATACTTATATCCTCCGGTCACTCCTAGTTGCAACTTCAAAAGCCCGGAGTAGGCCGCAACCTTCACTCCGTGCTGAAGAGTTGGAGACTATCCAACTCCTGGTCCAGAACTCATGAAGCTTAATATAATTAAGAACACGACGGCATTAATACTCACTGGACCTCGACCATTCTGTTCATTGTGAATGATCCGACCCGCACACTCAAAGGAGGGCCTCGAAACACACAGCGGCCACGATACTCCCGAAGGGCCTACTTTAATAATCATTCAGAGAACAGCTAAATGCCTCAAGACATAAATAGCGGAACTCTGGGGCTTTGCTGATTCCCGTGGAAATATAGTGGATTGTCCAGTTGGCTCCTGCTAGCCTATTAGGGGACTGGGCTCCCTTTTACCCCCGCAGATGGTTGTGTGATCCATTAAGACTTATAATAAATGTGCCCCCGTGGGGGAACAAATACGTTGCATCATACCGATGAATTTCCGATGTGCTAGAATGTTGCTAATATAACGTCGATTCCAAAAAAGAATGAGGCTGACAACCCTGAAAATAACTGCCCAGTTCGAATTTGTTCTGAACTTTCTAAAGTGGTGAAAAGTATGATTAATACTTAGCGATCGACAGTATGGTTTCCGTAAGCGGCGCTCCACGGGTGTGACTTGCTCGCTTTCCTGTCGGAATAATGGTGCAACTTCATTTCATTATTTCTATAAAAGTAAGGTGGTAACTTTAACTTTTTGTAAGATGTATAATAGAATGTGGCATGATGCACTGATTTCAAAACTTGTTCTTTTGGTGTCGGTGACAATTTCTGCAGATTAATATTAAGTTTTCTCAAGAATCGCACTATATGAGTTTTTAAAGATGGAATTTCATCACACGACTTTAAAATTAGTTCAGGGATACCTCAAGGCTCTGTTATTTTTCCTACCCTATTTCTTATTTTTCTAAATGATCTTCTTTGTTAAAACTTTCAACTCTTTCGTAGATGGCAACAGCATTTGTCATTGATATTCTTTCAGTAATAGACCGAACCCGTTGGAGGTGGGTTCCAAAAGGCAGAACATGAATAATACGCTCAATCACGATCTCGCAACAATCTTCAAATGGGGTCGAGTAAATAGAGTCAATGTTAATACCCTTAAGACTCAATGTTGCATACTTACGCATAGGTCTGTGTTTGGAAACGTTGCTGCATCTATTACTATGGGTGATACAAATAATGCTTAATAAGGAATCGGAAACTTTTGATGTTCTTGGCATGAACATTCAGTATAATGTTTGATGGACTAAGCACAATTTTCAGGTTTAAAAGTTTCTCGACAGCGTACTAGAGAGCCAAGAGGCTCATTCGGGACAGTAGGTTATCCTACTCTATTGGTAGCCTAAAACATCGACGCAGTGTGGCTTGTATTTCACTGTTTTATCGTTACCATTAGTCGCACGTTTTGGCGTTTAACTCGAGTTTCCTTGAGAGGGTATAAATTTGTGGTGTATTGACCAGTGACGATTCGTGTGTGGAATGAATGAACTCGCTCCAGAGGTTTTTCCGATCACTTTCAATGTAAGAAAATTCTAATCGAATGTTCACAAATACTCTTCCTTCCTTCCTACAATCTAAGTTCCTAGTTTTGCTACAATGCGTTGCATGTGTAGGGGTCATTGCCTAAGTACTGGTTCGAGAAAAACCAAAATTATAGTTCCATGGTAAAAAAGGAATTGTATTTTAATTGGCGTAGACAAGTTTTTTTTTTGGGTGTAATAAGCTATATAAGGAACTCTTAGCAAAAAGCAAATTTAGGTGATTATAAACAATTCATTAAGTTCATAGCTGTTGATTAGCGAGGCAGCTTTGAACAGCAAGATCGGTAATGAGCAGTCGCCAACTAATCTTTTCTAGAGATCTCAACTAGACTAAAAATAAAGTGCATATCAATTCACCATGGCTCGGTATCGAATAAAATATTTATTATTTTCGATGTATAACTTTTAAGAACTTGTTCTGAAAGCCAGGGTTCTGACAAGGAATTCTGGAATACTGGAGGAAACCAAAAATTCAATCATTTTAAAAAATCACATAGACATCGGAATAAAAAATCAAGGGGATAGTTTGGGTTTGTGTGCTGTTGTATTGTTGTATGTGCTGTAAAATTTTGTGACTAACCTATAAGTAGAACATTTCACCCGACATCTTCAATTTATTAGGAGAGTTTTTTACAGTTTGTTAAAAGCGAACAAACAGGTACCTTTACATTGTAAGAGAGTAAGAGGAGGGTCGATATATTTAACAAAAATATTTTATTTAATATTATAAGTAGCTGAACATACTCTATTCAGCCGAAGTAGCAAACGAACCGATATGTTGCCCAATTGCTTAAATTTAATTTTCAATGTATTTTTATCAAAAAATGGACATTCGTTTATTCTCTTTGCCTCCTTTACTAAAAATACATTGTCTTTAATTTCTTTTTATGTTGTACCTTTTTTTATAACAAATATTTTCCAAAGTTCTAAATTTCCAAAACTAAAAATAATGTTAAGAATATAATAAAATAAATTGGCTAAACAAAGAATAAAAAATTTAGTATTTTGGCGAAGGCCAAAAGCGGTTGCCAAAAACATCTGGTAGCGATATATTGCCATCACTATTTTTTAACGAAATGTGTGTAATTTTGTTTGTAATTATTTACAATTATTTCAGTTTGTTTACTTAAATTGTGAAGTTTTGTAATTTTATTCCCATTAAATTTTTGTTGTAGTTTTCGATTAAGTTTTATTATTTATTTTTTTATTTATTTATCTTTCTCTTTTGTACATGAACTTCTGTTTTAGAAATGTGTTACATGTTTCAATTCGTTTGTTTATTATTTTTTTGAAAAAATTTTAGTAGAGTAAATATTTTGCTTAACAAATAAACAATAAAATAATTAATCCGTTCTCCACCCTAACGTGGTTTAAGGAACACTTTGACTAATATATGCTTAATGAACCTAATTTAAGATTTCCTGACACATAAAGTTTAATCCCGTTAAGACAGAATACAACATCATCTTATTGTATAATTCAGAAAACATATTAGAAACAGTTGGCAAACAACGGTTAAAAAAATATTACTAAAAATGCAACCCTGATTATTTAAGTGCTGTTTGTTGTATGTCTTACTGCCTGCTTGCTTAGGTGAAAAGAGGATTATCTTAAAATTTTATATGTGTTAAATCTTACACGTCCTTAAACATTGATCGATCTATCCTGTATGCTCGCAATTTTTAGGGCGGCACAGTAAGGCAGAAGAGAAAAATGTTGAACACAAAATGTTAAATGGTCGAAGGATAAAAACTCGCTGTTTTAAACAAGATAAGTAAAATTACGAAACAGTGCTTTAAAAATTGCTCCAGATTAGTTAGAAGCTGGTATAATTTATTGTCACATATATTACAGCCAAACTAACCAGGCTCGTGTTCGTATTTTCAGAGAATTTCTTTCAAAAAATTTTTATCATGATGTATTAAAGTTTATAAAAAACAGACCTTAGACATTTAGAGACTATTAAGTGCTTCCTTAGGTATGAGTCTTAGACTCACCAAATTCAAGTGCAATTAAATGCGAAAATTTATATTATCTATCACAATCAGTTCTTGATAAGAAAGCTGTTCACACATCATTTAAAGGTTGTTGGCACTTTCTCACACAGGTTTTAATTACATTTATATCTGCTTACGAAAATCGCGCATCTCACGGTTGTTCAATTTTAAAAAGGATTTATTTTTTTTTTTTGGTACAACTGGCGGGTTTAAATATCACGATTTCAAATGAAATTTTGTATGTGTGGCCTCATTTAAACCAGCATACTGCCTGTCCATCATTGCTGTTGAAAGGCTAGGATCATAGTAAACAATCTTAATATTTTAAATATAAGAATGTAGAATTTATTTGTTTTTTTTTTTTTATAAAAGTCCCAAAAAAAATTATTTAAAACACCGTAACTGATCACAGGGTTTATAACAATTATTTTATCAGTGGTTGCGTATACTTTTTGTTAGCTTTCGAATTCTTGAGTAAAGTTTCAGCTACAACGATTAAATTAAGACAATGCAGAAGCAATGATCTAAGCTTTGATACAAAGTACATAGAGTCCAACAGCTTACTTAGCGACCGACAGCATGATTTCCGTAGGAGGCGCTTTAAGGGTAACTTGCTGGCTTTACTCACAGAACAATGGTGAAAC
Source organism: Trichopoda pennipes (assembly GCA_030448955.1). Lineage (NCBI taxonomy): Eukaryota > Metazoa > Arthropoda > Insecta > Diptera > Tachinidae > Trichopoda > Trichopoda pennipes. The sequence goes on along the minus strand of JASKUP010000060.1, from coordinate 12,235,399 downwards.
TCTATATATTATTTCAGAGAAACTAAGGTGATGGCTCTAAATATTTCCAAAACCTTTGATAGAGTGTGCTCTAATGCACTTCTGTCCAAACTTGTTGCTTTTGGGGCCATTGATAATTTTTGCCGATTTATTTCGAGCTTTCTGGCACTATACGAGTTGTTATAGATGGGATTTCTTCAGAAGAGTACCAGATTAATTCAGAGGTACCAGGCTTCGTTCTTTCTCCTACCCTACTTCTTATTTTTCTAAATGACATCCTCTTTAAACTTTTAACTCTATATACTCTTTCGCAGATGATAGCACGATTTGTCATTAATATTCTTTTAGGAATAGGCCGAGTCAGTTGAAGGTTAGTTCCAAAAGGCCAAACAAGAATAATACGCCCAATCACGATCTCGCATCAGTCTTCAAATGGGGTCATGTGAATAAAGTCCATTTTAAAGCCCATAAGATGCAATGTTGATGCTAAAGGAAATAATGCTGCATCTATTGTTATGTTTGATATACGTATTACAAAATCGGAAGCTCTTAATATCCTTGACATGAAAATTCAGTCTCCTATTCGTGCATCAAGTATACTAGTTTTCTAAGAAATACTTTACTCCATCCAATCTTCGTACTATTTATCCATAAGTGGAACACAACTCAACTCTCATATATGGATCGGCGGCCCAAAGTCTATTTTGGAGTTCCTCAATCGCGTAGAGAAGAAGACCAAGAAGCTCATTGGGAACAGTAGAGTATCCAACTATATTAATTCTCTAGAGCGTCGACGCAATGTGGATTTTGTTTCACTATTTTACCATTACTACAATGGTAAGTGCAAGTGAAATTAGGGAACTTATTTCCGCTACTCGCACGTTTTTGCTTTTAACTCGATTTTCGCTGAGACCTCAACTATTTGTGGTAAATTGGCCAGTAAAAATTCATTTCTTTGCAAAACTGTTCATATATACACTAAACTCTCTCCACAGGTCTTTTCTGTCACTTTCAATGTAGGAAAGTTCAAATCGAATGTTCACAAACACTACACCCTCTTTTTTCCTTGCCATAACCTGATTTGCTAGTTCTGGCACTATGCGTTGCATGTGTAAGGTTCATTCCCTGAGTGCTGGTCCAGAGAAAAGAAAAACATGGCGATGTTACTTGTACCAACACATTAATACCGCTGTGGCCAGTGTCAAATTTATGTCTTTATATTATTAGCAGCGAATGTGTATTAAATGATGTGACTAAAGTTTGAAATTGAATTTATCAGTAAAATCTACCAACATTTTTCTTTCGGTATACAAATAAAATTATAACATTAAAAATAATCTTGATTATTAAAGTTTTGTTTATACAACAATAAATCATTTTATAAAAAATAATCGTATACACTCTTATCTTTATGCAGAAATAATATCCGGTCTGGGCAATGGCATAAAAGGGTTTAATTATTAAAGACAGATGCGTGTATACGAGACAATAGAAATACTGCTCAAATACTGCTCAAATACTTCTCAATTTCAAGAAAAATATTTGAACAATCATTTTGTTAGTTAGAAAAATAGCAAATTAAAAATGAATTTCATAATAAAAATTTCTATTTATTTAACAGGCTGGCTGACATGTGATTTAAAAATACATATGTTTTGCTCATCACTGTGCGAGCATGTCTTTTTAAAAAATTGTCTTTTTTCTATGTTTTTTCTATTTTATGCTTTTGATTTTCTTATGGGCAGACTTACAAAAACTATAAAAACCCAAGTCCAGCTTAAAATTTTTACAGTTTTATTAAATTTCTTATACGTTCGAGAACTTTTTAAATTTTAATCAAAAACCGCAAACGCAGACCGGTTAGTGCAATAAAGTGATAAAAATTTCAAAGTGAATCTACAAAACATGAAGGAATATTGAGTGAGAATTTTTTAGTATTAAAAAAGGATTAAAAAAAATATAAAAATTTATAAGCAAAAAAGATGAAAATTATTAATAACAAGTAACAAAAATAAATATTTAAAGGTAATAAAAACTATAAAAAGGATGTTAACAGCAAATAATAAATAAAAATTTAAAAATTTAATTAAAAAAAAATGTCCTAATTTTTGTTTTCAAAAAAGCAATTTTACCTTAAAAAACGTGATTAGAAAACTTATAATTTTAATAATTAAAAAAAAAGTAATTATAAAAAATAATGTCAGTAATAATATTGTTTTATGCAAAAATTCCTGTGATTCCTGTGAGTGTCTCCATTTGCCAATTGTCATTAAACATATTTGCCATTTGCTTAATCAAACGTTTTATTTGATATTTCTTCATCAACAGGAAATAAAATTATTAAAATTTAGTCCACATTTTTTAAATTTTTTATGTTCCATAAAGTGATAAGAATTAGTCCTACTTTTTAAAGTGAGTTTTAAAAAAACTAACAAACATACAAACAAAAAATAATAATCAAAAATACAATTTGAACTCTAACACTTATGAAAAATAAATAAGAGCATTTAAAATGATTAAACTATTAACACGGAGGTATACAAAATTCGAAATAAACTATTTATTTAAAAGAAATGCATTTTACGCTAAATATTAAAAAATTAATACTCATTTTTAAATAAAATAAAAAAAGTTAAAAATAAAAATTTTAAATTAAATAACAAAAAAAAAAAAAAAATTTTACAGGATTAAATATAATTATTGTTAAATCAAAAAAAAAACAATAAAATATTTAGAATTTGGACTTATGACAGTTTTGCTGCAAGCGAGTGATTTAAATTTAAAATTTGTTTATATCGGTCTAAATTTAATTCGACAGGCTCGATACAAAATGTGCAACGAGTGTTTCACCGGGTCGTTCAACAAAAAACATCGTAGTTGTGAGTCACAGTGTAGAAGCAGACATTTGCCAGATGTGAATAAGAATTATTAACAATTGCCAAAGTTGTGCAAGAGGGTCAAGTTGATATGCAGTGCACGGCAATTTAATTTATTTTATACCGAGGAAAACATTATTATGCTGATGATTTTTTAATCTTAAGCAAAGAGATGAAAAACATTAAATTTAAATTGCCTTAAATAAATATTTAAGTTTGGGTAGCAAGGCTTAAATATCATGAGCAAAAGGGAAAAAATTTAATTGTTATTCACAGTGTAATGAAAATTATTATTGTGAAACTTTTTACTGGGTGATGGTGAAGTATTGCACGTTAGCAAAGATTTTTATTTTCTTTTTTTTTTTTTAATCGGAACAAAGTATTTTAAAACTAAAACTACAATATGCCCAATAGAAAGACAGCAGAGTTACAAAGAGTCAAGAATTAATAATTTGGCAGGGAAAAATTTATATTGCAGCATTTAAAAAATGTTATTAACAGGGGGAAGACAATTGCTTTACATTTTTACAACATTTTTGTCGTTTTAAGTATAACAGCAGATCAGGCCATAGGAATGATATTTCCATAAAAATTTGATGTTAGTTATCGTTAATGGATGAAGCCGCTGAGATAAAATTTCTTGGACCAATACGCATACAGTAACAATGTTGGATAAATATAAAGCTGTTCCTCCATTTATTAATTTTGTTTGTGAAGTGTTGACCAAATCTACACAGATAGACCGCATTCAGAGCTCTTTTCATCGTATAATATTATCTAACTCAAGACACTTTGGAGTGGTGGCACTATTTCCAAAAATTTTAATAATATTTCCAATTTAGTTGATGGCCGAAAATGGAAGATTTGAACTTGGGGAGAGCAACGACCCATACCTCATCAAGTAAACAAGCAAATGATCTTTTATACAGCCAAATCCCTAAAAATATTATCAGTGCTTTGGCGCTGCTAAAAACTCGTGAAATGCGAATAACAAATAATGGCCCAAGATTGTCCTTAAGGTCCTTAAAAATTTAACTACGTTAATAGGTCGATTATAAAACAAGTTCGCTTGTCTTAGACATGGATCTAATGCCCAAAGGCATTAAGAGTTCAATGAATTAATTGTAAAATTGAAATGCTAAAAACACAGAGACAACTGGAAAACTTAGTTCCAGCGGAGTATACAGACTAACTTTTACCTGCAAACATACTTATATAGGGCAAACTGGATGAACACTAAAATCAATATTTATAGAACACATACGCTCATACAAATGAAAAAGAGAAGACTCCAACTTTGCATTTCACCTTGACACTCACGGACACACACCAAGGGATATATATGAATGGGCGACATTACTACATCCTTGCAAAAAAGCCGAGGACTAGATATTCTTAAAAACATGGAAATCTACAAAACAAAAACTTTTAACAGTGACATTATAAAAAAGCAAGTAAATACGACCTCAGATACAATTTTCACACCACTGAAAATAAAGTCAAACAAACTGAAAACACCACAAGAGGATGGTCATATTTGGATAATAACAAAAGACGGAAATATTAAAAATTAATCCCGCCTAAAATGCCACGTGGCGGCCAATCTACCTACATGAGTAGATACGGCTATAATAAAAAAACTACCTAAACCCGAACACTGTCTCACCAGTACAATTTAGAACACGTCTCGAGAATGATGTCTTCACATCGAAAGCGCTCGCTACTACAGATTAAAATAAAAATAGTATCAGAAAATGCCAAACGGACGCTTTACGCGGCCTTATTGTATATCAATGCGACTGCTATTTTAACTACTTCTAATCATTCTTTATATTTTTAAATATATTTAAAAAAACATAAATTTTTTAAAAACGTTTATGTTCTTTTTAAAAGTACTCAGGAAAATCTAGGTACAAACGAAATATATGGCCACATTCTATGAAATGCCATAATCCTCATCAGTATTTTTCATAATTATTGGAACACCATATCTCCCATCAGTTTTTCACAATTTTTAACATAATCTATTTAATCAAATAATTGGAGAAATCAGAATACGACGAAAACTCATAGTAAATGACGAGAATGCGTTACAAGAAAACTGTTTTTTCCTTTATGAAGGACGGATAAGACGAAAAATAAAAAGTGCTGCCATAGATTTTTCTTGTGCTAATAAATTTAATTTTAATCTATAGACACGAACATAAGCCGGATTAAAATTATTCATTTTGTTACAACAACAAAAAAAGCTCTACTAAGTGTTTTAAACTTTAACAATATTTTATAATTGGCCTTTTAAACAATTTTTCATTTTTTATTTATTTTTTACATAAAAAAATGTTTTAAGAATTTAAGGAAAAAAAATAATTTCCCAAAAAAAAAAATTAAGTGGATTTTTTTAAATATAACGAAAACGAAAACATCATTCAATAAATTTTTTTCATAAGTAATTTCTTTAAGCACAAGATATTTTTATGAAAATCAAGTTATATAAATTTTAGTTTTTAATTTAAATACTTCACTAAACTATTAGGCGATTTGTAGTTTCTATTGTTTTTTGTATGTTTGTTTTTTGAAATAAATTATTTAATTTAAATTTGTTAATCAAATTTCTGATTTTATTGATTTTAAAAAAAAAAATTATTTACAAAAATTTTTCTTTTCCTAAACATGCCACCCAATAGTGTGGTGAAATAATGCAAATAATAATAAATTAATTTATTTTTTATATAAAGACGTTATGCTTAATGAAATTTTTTTTAAGAGTATTAAAAAGGTCACTATATAATTATTAATTATAATTATTATTTCAAATAGTATTTCACCAACAATTTTTAACTTGTAAACCACAAAAACTTTTAATAGATTTTCCATCTTTTAACGGTCAGCATTTCGAGGGGCACAGATATTTTTTTTTTAGTTTTTGTATGTCGACAAAACGAGACGAGAAAGTAATAAGTCTATGTCATGGTGCAAAATACAAGTACGAAGCCCAACCGATTTCAGAAAAGTTATTAAGAGAATTCATAGCTGAGGGAGAAGAGTGAATGTGGTGGACTTTTTTAAAGAAGTCATTTGCTATTTAATCGTTTCATTCATCTTTATTCACACGCCAAAAGTAATCAAATGCTTTTTGAGTTTTCGTTGCAAAACCAGAAAACAGACTTCAACACTTCATCAACCCGTTGAAGCTGCGGCTTCTTGCCGTATTTATTTTCGTATAATTTCTCTATAAACTTTCAGCTTCTTTTTTTCAAGACTAATTGTGACTTCTTATTGATAGCAATTGCAGCAATTTTTCTTTAACATGTGGATACTTTTTAATACAAATTTATTATGAAATGCCAAATATTCTTCAATTTTAAAAGACTTTCCTTGAGAAATTGGAGTCAAATTTGCAGCTATTCTTCTTAAGCTAAAAGACAGAATATACAAGATTTTAAGCTAAATTTCAGGCTCGCTTTATGCATCTCTATCGATGCTTTATGACATTTCAATAGAATTAGTTTTAGCATAGAATTTTTTAGCATACGAGTTGATTTAGTTTTTGCTTTATTAGGGTTATTTATTTATCAAAGTATTATTACAATGCCACTTATAATTTTCTGCTTTAGCTTTATATAATTCAACTGAATTCATTAGGAATTAAAATTAAATCTTCCTAAACAGAAAAGTTTCGCAATATTTAATCACTAAATAAATTTTTCCGCTGCAGTCATAATTAGTTTTAAGAAAAGTATAAAACTTTTGGGATAACAGTTTTTCTTCTCCGCACATTAATGAAAGTATTGGATTTTTCAACAAAAAGTTTGTTTTTTTAATTGTGGCAACACCAACATCGTAATGATTTTGATATTTAGTTTTTGACTTATTCAGAGTAGATGCATTGACACTTGTTAATATGAAATCAATTTCGCACGAAAATCGAATTAAAATAATGAAAATTCAATATGAAAATGGTGGTTCTGTTAAAGTTACATTTCGCTAAATTTATGATAGTTTCGAACAACATAATCTGAGACCACTATTAAGAATTTGGTAGTTAAATTTGAGACGACAGGCTCGATACAAAATCTTCGACCGGGTGAGCCACAGTATTAAAGCAGATCCAAATTTTAAATTCCTCGATGTTCTCAACAATGGGGATTATCCGAAACCTTATGCTAAGAACTGGTTACTTCCTATCATCTTGGAAACAATCTGAAATAGTTATGATCCCCAAGACTGGGGATCTTTATTACGCAGGTATCATCATACCGTCCAATCAGCTTATTACCTATTCTCTCTAAAATAATCGAAAGGTTTATTTTGAAATCATTGGCGGCGCATGTTATGTCAAGAAATATAATCCCAGAATATCAATTTGGGTTTAGGAAAAAGCACAGCACTATTGAAAGTAAGCATTACTGTTCTGCACTATTTACCCCCCCGGGGGCACATTTATGGTCTTTATAGTACGTAACAGCTTTCTAGACTTGTGCAACTTGGGGGAAAAAGGAAGCCCAGTCCCCTGAAGACAGGCAGGGAGTCAACTGGGAGCTCCACTTTATTTCCACGGGGATCAGTGAGCCCCAGAGTTCATTATTTGTCTCTTAAGACATTTAATAGTTCTCTGACTGATCATTGAGGTTGGCCCCTATATGGGAGTAACGTGGTGGTTGTGGTTTCGCAGCCCCATATTAGGTTTGTTGTTTAATATGGTGGCCAGGATCATCTCACTGATAATGACACGGAAAGTGAATGATCCAGTCCAGTGAGCAACTCTTTAGCAAGGTGTGATGATTTGCAGCCCTGCTCTGGAATCATTAAAGTTGCAACTACAAGGTTTCTGTTGCATAGAATTATAGCTTCGGCTTTCTAGGACGAGCATGACGTTCCAAATCATGCAGTAGATAGATCCACCATCTGATAAAGGCTACATAGCTACATGCGGATGTATCGAATCACACAGTTGTTCTGCACTATTTATAGACATATCACTAGCATTCGACAAGGTCTGGCACGAAGGGCTTCTATATAAAATTTCAATATTTCTCCCGTACAACGTACTTAAAATGCTCGCGAGCGATTTAACAAATAGATCCTTTGTAATAAGGTCGAAAAATACTTATTCATCGAGTAAAAAAATTTTAGCTGGAGTCCCGCAGGGAAGCATACTCGGGCCATTCCTGTATCTTTTGTACACCGCAGATTTGCCCACATGTTCAAAAAAACACACACACAGAGACACATCGACATTCGCAGATGATACAGCAATTCTAAGTATTTATAAACAACCAGATTGGCATCGCAACAACTTCAAACCCACATTAATAAGTTGGAGAAATAAGTTGTTTACATAAGTGGAAAATAAATGTTAATTGCGACAAAATGCGTTCACTTAACTTTCACGTTAAGAAAGAATAATTGTCTAACTATAATAATAAATGGAGCTAGCATCCCAGAACAGACCCATGTAAGGTACCTGGGAATACACCTCGATCGACGTCTCACTTGGGTACATCACATTGCAGCTAAAATCACACAGCTCAAAATTAAAACCACCCAACTTCTTTGGCTAATTGCTCCACAATCTTCACTTGTCTTGGACCTCAAAGTGCTCCTATACAAAGAGGTTTTGAAACCTATATGGATTTATAGAATCCAGCTATGGGGGTCCGTCTCCGCATCAAATGCTGAAAAACTACAAAGAAGGCAATCAATGATCTTGAGAATGACTACGTGTGCTCCCTGGTACATGCTGAATAATAACATCCATAACATGCATAAGGACCTCAATATTCCTACCATCCGAGAAGAGATTAGAAAGTCATGCACAAACTACGTTGCAAAAATCACCAATCATCCCAATCCACTGGCGAGGAACTTGTTATTATTTGAGGGCCACAGGCGTCTAAAAAGAGTGGCAACTCTTGATTAGACAAAATAACTTTCTTATTGAAATTACATATGCGTTGAGTACTACAGTGGCAGTACCAACCTAGATTAAGATTTTAATACTTATTGTAAAAGTCATACAAACAGATTCAAAATTAAAGAACAAAAAAAAATTTTTTTGTTCTAGAAAACAAACTTTTTATTGAAAAACTCGTTATTTTAAAAATAATATTTTATTAGTTTGGCCTAATTAAATTTTTTATTTCCAAATCTTAATTAATTTTGTATATTTTATTATTTTTAGATTACAATTTTTAATACTCATGCCTGAAAGCAATAATTGTTGTTGTTGTAATTTTTATTGTTGTATAAATATTGTGTTCAATTTTGTAACGAAAGACCAAGAAAAATGCATTTAAAACATTTAAAATTATTTTGGTTATTTATCACCGCTTGTGTTCTAATACAAATTATAACTGCCGAAACACAGAAAGGAGGCGATGGGAAAAAATCGGAAAAACGTGTAAAGAAAATAAGAAAATTAAAGAAACCAAAAAGTTTAGTAGAAAGGCCGCAGGCAGAAGAATCTATGCCGGAAGTGGCTGAATTAGATGAATTGGAAAGTTATGATTACAATAATTATGATGAAGGTAAGTTATTAATATGTTATTAATTAATTAATGGTTTCTTGATTAAACAACTTTCTGTATGACAATTTCTATTTTGCTATTTTATTTGAAACAACAAGATGTGATTTTATAACAATTAAGAAAACTCATAAATTCTAATCAATAAAAGTGTTTTATGATGGAAACAAATTTGCTAAATAATTAAAAATTGCTAATTTAGATCAATGACTGACCTTAATATCAAACATTTGTAAAAGATCTGGGAAATGAAATAGGAAAACTTGAAACACTTTTCTTCCATTAAATTAAAATAAAGAAAAAAAATCATTCATTCATTCATTCGTTCATCTTTGTTGTCATCATTTTTGTCATTTTATTGCTCTAACATATTTCGTTCAATTAGTAACAAATGGTGCTATTACCGTCATAAGCATCATCATCATCATGCTCATCATCATCATCGCCGTCATTATCAACTCCATGATGTGAGCATTTGATAGCGCCAACAACATTCATTTTTTCCATATTTTTTTTTTCTTTAGGCCGTTAGTATCAATTGATACGCATTGTTTTTGTATCTTTCCGCAAGTTTTTGTTAACAGCATAAATAAAAAGCATGTATGGCTGTGTGTGTGTGTGTTTGTATTTGTGTACAGTCATGTATTAATGGGTTTGAGAGTATTTAAAAGTCTGTATTCAATGTTTTGTTTTCTTAATATCAATTATCGCAATAACGTTGTATGGACCATTGTGCAAGGCGCCATTTAAAATGATTTCAATAGAAGGGTCGCTCTTTTATTTATTTGGAAATAAATTGTAAAATATTCTATTGTTTCATTATTTAATAAATTATTTAAAAGAAATGAAATAGACAAGGAGAATCAAGAACCATTTCATTATTTTAGAAATAAAAATTAAAGCAAGAATTTAATCTTCAATCTGACAACTTTGATTATTGTTTGAATGTTCGCAAGAAATGTGAGAAGCTTGGGCTAGAGATTTTATTCGGTCATTATCTTTCGAGACATTCTGCAAGCTGAGTTCAAACTGCAATCATATTTTAATACGTTTCGATCCTATTGATACTAATGCGATGATTAGTTTGAGTTACAAAACAACAATTATCACTAAAACAAAAGTAAAGTAAAATGACCTATTGTATCTTATATAAAATCAAAATGTTTCCAAGAAATCTTATAAACATATGACAAAAACACAACATGCTGCATTCAAATTCCATGAACTAAGATTAATAATCAGAAAAAAATAAGACATACAACCAAACAAACACTCATAGTGGAAACGGAAGACATAGAACCAAAACAAAACACCTATAGTGGAAGAAGAAGATATACAACCACATAAACGCCTAAAATGTATAATGAACACTACGGCATCTGTAGTACATGCCATGAATTAGAGTTTTTTCGTATATTTTAGAACCGCTGAAAATAGTTTTTAAATACTTTTTTTATTGTGGACAAAAGCAATTTATTTGTGAAAGGTGAGCAACCGAAGACACAAACGTTAGTGGCAAAGTTACTTAGTTGTTTCGATTCGTTATTATTCCCTTCGGTGAAAATGGCTTGATAATAATGCAATGGCATTGAGAGCGCTCGCCGATAGTGCTTAACAAACAGCCAGTCAATATGGCTTTTTACCGAAACGAACGACAACAGTATAGTAAAGTTACCATCGAATAGTAAACGAATAGAAAAATTATATCGAATAGTAAATAACCGTCTAAATAAATCATGTTATTTAATTTAAAATTTTAAAAATTGTATACTAAACGTTTATAAAAGAAATAAACGTAATAATATAAAAAACATGTAGTTTCAATAAAAGAAATATCACATATAATATTGTTACGTTAATGCCTTTTATAAACGTTTTGTTGTGAGTTCTTTATTTCGAAATAAATGACACCGCTTGTTGAAGTTTTTACACAAAGTTGGCACTACAGAACAATTTACTTAAGATGCACGTCTTTACTTCAAAAGTTTTCTTTTTACACTGACTAACTATCCACTCAGAAGCTGCCCTTTTATATTTGTCCATTAAAAGTCTAGAAAATTTAAGAATCTTTCACTCCCTTTGTATCACATTTTGTTGTTGTATATTTTTCATTCAATGTATAGGCGGCTGTATGTCTGTGTGTATTTTTGTTTTTATGCTGATAAGGTTTGTGCTTGGGATTTATTTCAAAATATTTGTTGTTGTCTCGTGTAGATAAGTTTTCTTAGAAAAATACGCAGCTGGTAAACAACATACATGTTTGTTGTTGTCTTGCGCGTTTAGTTAGTAAACAGAAATTAGTTTTTATCTTGCATGCCACGCAGTTAGTAAATAGCATATCAAAGTGTTATTGTTTGTGTGTATAAAATTTCTACGCAGTTTGTAACTAGAAATTTCGTTGTTGTACCATAAGTTTTCTTAGCAAGCCACGCAGTTCGTAAACAACATACCCAGTAGTTCGCTTTATTGCTTAATTATTTTATTTTAAAACTGAGGCAAGTCACATCCGTAACAATATTTTATACAACATTGTGGATCTTTACACTGTTACTACAAACAAAGCTGTCGCTAACGCTACGTCAAAGCCTTAACAATATGTTTTATTTGCCACAGAGTTCTTCACAATAAGTTTATGTATAAGTGGCAAAACATGTGAAATTCATTAATGACAGCAGAAAAATAAAGAAGGACAAAAATATCGCTAAAAAGATGAGTCACAAATGATTTGCCAAAAGCATGTTCAACACTAGGTGCGCTATTTTTATTAACAAATCCTTACCACTTAATGAAAATATTCTACAATTGGTCTCACAGAAATCAAAACGATGATTAAACTCTATGTTATTTAAGAAACGAAATCATCAAACGATTTTCATCAAAAAATTATCGATAAAAAGTTTTCCCTAAAATCTTTTCACTAAAAAATGTTCACTAAAAATTTTCACTTTAAAATTTTCATTAAAAACTTTTCACTAAAAACTTTTCACTAAAAACTTTTCACTAAAAACTTTTCACTAAAAACTTTTCACTACAAACTTTTCACTAAAAACATTTCACTAAAAACTTTTCACTAAAAACTTTTTACTAAAAACTTTTTACAAAAAACTTTTCACTAAAAACTTTTTACTAAAAACTTATCACTAAAAACTTTTCACTAAAAACTTTTCACTTTAAACTTTTTACTAAAAACTTTTCACTAAAAACTTTTCACTAAAAATTTTTCACTAAAAACTTTTCACTAAAAACTATTTACTAAGCACTTTGCACTAAAACCTTTTCACTTAAAACTGTTCGCAAAATGTTCGCAAAATAACTTTCACTAAAAAATTTTCACTATAAAGTTTTCTTTATTAAAAGAAATGTTTCACAAAAATTTCGCTACAAAATTTGTTTAACACAAGTTTTACTTAAAACAATTTATCACAATGAATTTGGTTACAAAGTGCTTCAGCAAAATTCTTTTTGTACAAAAAGGATACAGCCAGAATTATTATTTTAATTTTAATAACTTTTACACCAAAAAATTTATTCAATAATTAATTGGCTATTTTTTCCAGCAAATATCATTTGGATCAAAATGTTTAATGTTTAATGTTTTTGTAATAATAATTATGTGAAAAATTTTTCACCAAAAATAGTTTTTATGAATTTTTCATAAAATCCCAAAATATTTTATCGATACATAGTTCTTCCCAAATCTCGAAAGTTTTTCCAAAAAAAATTTTTTAATTTCATCAGAAATTTTCATCAAATTTTGTTCATTAAAGAAGTATTTATCAAAAAAGTTTCATCAAAAAATGTTCATTAAAAAAATGTTTATAAAAAAATTTTCATCAGAAAATGATCAGCAAAAAATGTTCAGCAAAAAATGTTGATCAAAAAATGTTCAGCAAAAAATATTCATCAAAAAATGTTCATAAGAAAATATTCATAAAAAATTTTCATAAAAAAATTTTCAGAAAAAAATATTTAGCAAAAAATATTCAGCAAAAAATGTTCAACAAAACATGTTCAGCAAAAAACTTTCAGCAAAAAATATTCAGCAAAAAATGTTCAGCAATAAATGTTCAGCAAAAAATGTTCAGCAAAAAATGTTCAGCGAAAAATTTTCATCAAAACATTTTCATCAAAAAGTGTTCATCGAAAAATGTTCACAAAAAAATTTTCATAAAATATTTTATTTTTTATTGAAACTTATAAAGTTCAGCGAAATTTAAAAAAGCTACAAAAAAATTAAATTAAATTATTATTTTACAAACAAGAAATTCACCAAAATCGAAAAAGCGTTATTTTTTTAACAAATACCATAAAACAAAAATAGATAATAGCACTTTTTGGACAGATTTGAATAAAATATGGCCATTAAGCTATATTTAGTTTAGTCACTCAGCGCGAAGATTTTCGATCTTGACTATGGAAAGGAAATAATTATTTAACATCAATAGAAATTTTCAAAACTTTCTTAGAAAAACTTATAAATTTGCCCTCGCATAAACTGCTCAGCAAATCAAGCAAATATGCGTTTAAAATCTAAGTATTTGCTATTGTTATCTTGCCAATAGCAAATTGCTGGTTGACTAAACTTCTAAACAAAAATTGATTGAAAAATCATACGAATACACACAGGGAAATAAATACTGAGACTTATTTCGCTTCCAGACACTTGACCTAATAATTGAATATAGAATGCAAAAGAACAAAATAAGTGAAACTAGAACAAAAGAAATAATTAGAACAATAGAACAGTGAATTTTAATTATACCACTGATAATGCCACATGAAAATATGAATAGATGAATTTTTCTCCATTTACTTTTGCAGATGTAGACAATGGGGCGGATGTGGAACATTTTGAGACCCATGAAGAAGGTAGTTGCTTGTAAAAATATTTCAAGAAACCTAAAAATATTATTTGAGTTTTTAGTTGCAGCTTCTTCCACACCTCGCACTCGCGCTGTTGACAATGTAATTGCAGCATTTTCATGCAATTTTGAGGGTAATTGGTATCGGGAAAATGATGTCTTCACCAGTGAACGTGATGGTTGCCTACACGATTGTCTTTGCTTTGAGGGCGAGGTAATTTGTAAAGCCCCAGCATCTTGTATACCCAGTACAGAAAATCAGCCTTCTGAAGAAATTCCTATAACTACTGCCAGACCTATTAGATCGACAACAATGCAACCTCAAACGCCAGCTTTTAATCCACAAGAAGATAGTTTATATGGACCTAGAGGCGAACGTGGCTTTACTGGAGCACAAGGACCTGCTGGAGATCCTGGTTTTCCAGGTACTCCAGGAAATCCTGGTGTGCCAGGGAATCCTGGTCCTCCCGGTCCTATTCCAGATTTAAGCTATTATCATCAGCAATTGGCAGCTGAATATGCTAACACCGATAAAGGGCCTACAGCTCCTGCATTTGCCGCACCTCAGTTTATACAAGCTACAGCTGGACAACCTGGTCCACGCGGTCCACCTGGTAATATGGGTCCTTCTGGTCCTCAAGGCTTTCAAGGAATGCGTGGTGAAGCAGGTGAACCTGGTCTGCAGGGTCCTCCTGGCCCTATGGGTCCTCGCGGTTTGCCTGGCCCTCCTGGTAAAGATGGTATACCTGGTGAAGATGGTGAAACTGGTGCTCAAGGTTTAGCTGGCACCCCTGGTCCCCGTGGCTTGCCCGGATTGCCAGGACAACCTGGCTTAAAAGGTCATCGCGGCTTTCCTGGTTTAGATGGTGGTAAAGGTGATCAAGGGGCGCCTGGTGAAAAAGGTTCTACAGGTGGAATGGGACCTGTAGGCCCAATTGGAGCTACTGTAAGTATAAATTTTTTTATTTTCAAATCAATTTTACACATCGTCTCCAATACAAAGGGTCCGGCAGGTCCTCGTGGAGAACGTGGCCGAGAGGGTGCAGCTGGTCCACCTGGAGCTAGAGGCTTAGACGGCAGCGCAGGTAGTCCTGGTCAGCCTGGTGCCATTGGCAAACCCGGACCTCCCGGGTTTCCTGGAATTCCAGGTGCCAAGGGTGACCTAGGTCATATGGGTCCTAAAGGTGATCAAGGTTTACAAGGACCCCGCGGAGAAGCTGGCCGTCCTGGAGCCACAGGAGAAAATGGCTTACCTGGACCCGTTGGCAAAGATGGCATACCTGGCGAAAAAGGTTCAATGGGTGCTCCTGGTATAGCTGGCCCACAAGGTTTTCCCGGTTCACGTGGGCCAGATGGATTACCCGGCAGTCCTGGAGAGCCTGGTATTAAAGGTGCCCCTGGACAACCTGGTGAAAGAGGTTTTAAAGGTATCTTTCTTGAGATAAATTCTTAAATCGATAATTTTGTATTAATTTTGTGCTGTTTTTTAGGCGATCAGGGTATAAAGGGAGAATCCGGCCAGCAAGGTTCACGTGGCTTACCGGGGACTGTAGGTCCTGAAGGGAAGCGTGGTAAACGAGGCATGCGTGGCCCTACTGGTCCAGCTGGTCCCACTGGTGAAAGAGGATCACCTGGACTACCTGGCTTACCAGGGCCTGATGGCCCTCTTGGACCAAAAGGTACGCCTGGAGATAGAGGTATTCAAGGACCTATTGGCAATAAAGGTAGTACCGGCGACATTGGTCCACCAGGAGAAGCAGGCCCACAAGGCTTGCGTGGTTTACCGGGGCGTGTTGGTCCAGCTGGTCGACAAGGAAGTACTGGTGAGCGTGGTATTCCAGGTGCTGATGGCAAACCAGGCGAACAAGGTCCTCAAGGTCTTCAAGGTCTACCCGGTCCCATGGGTATTCCAGGTGACAAGGGTATTCCCGGTGAACATGGTAAAACTGGTGAACCTGGTCCAGTCGGAGATAGAGGTCCACGAGGCGATAATGGCAAGGACGGTTTGCCAGGTGCACAGGGGCCTCCAGGTCCTGCTGGTCAAGATGGTGCTAGAGGTGAAGCGGGTCCTACCGGGCCCAGAGGTTTTCAAGGTTTACCGGGCTTAGCTGGCAGCCCAGGTGCTCCTGGAAAAGATGGTTCACAAGGACCACCAGGACCACAAGGTCCTTTAGGTCCAGTAGGGTTACGAGGAGAACGTGGCTATCCAGGAGAAAGGGGCCCTATTGGACAGCCTGGAACACCTGGCGAAAGAGGTGAACCTGGAAACCCAGGCAATGATGGTCCATCCGTAAGTGCTTACGCAATATATGTCCGTTTCTGTTTTAAATTTTTTGTTTAGGGTCCTCCCGGAAAAGCGGGTGATAAGGGTCATATGGGTGCTCCTGGCATGATGGGTATGCCGGGCCATAAAGGTTTACCTGGGCTAGCTGGCATTAAGGGTGAACGTGGAAGTCCGGGTCAAATAGGACCCGAAGGTCCCGCTGGCCGCCCCGGCGATCGCGGCCCTCAAGGAAATGTAGGACTTCCAGGAGCTCCTGGCGAAACTGGTGAAAGAGGTGAACCTGGAAACCCTGGTACCCCTGGTGAACAAGGTGCAACTGGTGTTCCGGGTGAAAGAGGTTTAATTGGTCCCGCAGGTCCGCCTGGATTTCCAGGTGCTCCTGGTTTAGCGGGCTTACCAGGTGCTAAAGGTGATCGGGGCGTAATTGGCATTAAAGGTGAGCAAGGTAATACGGGTCCTATTGGAAGTCCTGGCGAGCAGGGACTACCAGGTCCGATTGGTTTAACCGGTCCAAAGGGCGCTCGTGGCGAAAGTGGTCTAAGAGGAGAACCTGGGTTGAGCGGTTTACCTGGTCGTCCAGGTGAGCCAGGACCCAATGTAAGTATTTTCGAAATTAATTTTATTATGAAAATATAATAATATTTCGCTTTATACGTTCAGGGTCAACCAGGTAGTCAGGGCTTACCTGGTGTTGCTGGTCAGCCGGGACTTAAAGGAAATCCAGGAGAACCAGGTCGGCCAGGGATGCCAGGCCGGCCAGGCTTACAAGGTCCTCCTGGATCAGAAGGGCAAAAAGGAGATACTGGTAATGATGGTCCACCAGGTCCTACTGGCAATCCTGGCCCCCAAGGAGCCCAAGGTGATCGTGGCTTAACTGGTCTTCCCGGTCCACCAGGTGCAGCTGGTCTAAGAGGCTTAAGAGGAGCTCAAGGTGAGCCGGGTCAACAAGGAAAACCAGGAAAGGAAGGTGCGGTAGGTCCGCAAGGTGCAACTGGTCCTCCAGGTATTCCAGGTCCCACAGGAGAACAAGGACCAGAAGGCCCACCTGGAAAAATGGGACCTCCTGGAGTTGTGGGACGTCAAGGAGATAAAGGTCCACCAGGTTCACAAGGACATCAGGGGCCAGTTGGTAATCCAGGGCTACCGGGGCCCCCAGGTCCCATGGGGGCCATTGGCCCTATTGGAGAACGTGGTGCTAAGGGAGAAACAGGATTACCTGGTGTAGAAGGTCCTATGGGCTTAAGAGGAAAACCTGGTCCACCTGGCTCTGAAGGTCCAAAAGGTGAAACAGGAGAAGCTGGTCCTAAGGGTATTAAAGGCCACAGAGGTTTAATCGGTTTGCAAGGAATGCCAGGCGCTCCAGGTTTGAAAGGCGATAACGGCTTGCCAGGAGTTCAAGGTCCACCGGGCAAAACTGGAGATATGGGTATGAGAGGTCCCCAAGGTAGGGATGGCAACCCAGGTCCGCCAGGCCAAACTGGGCCACCCGGTCCAAGAGGCTTTAGTGGTAATGATGGAAAGCCTGGCCCTATAGGGCAAGTTGGCCCTCCAGGTCCCCCTGGTCCTCCCGGTGAGACCTTAGGCTATGATATTGCCGCTTTAACCGCCTTACTAAATCAAGGACAAACCAAGGGTGTCGATGTTTTGGGAGATCAACCTATGCTCGATCAACTAGGAGAAGGTTTAACAGATGAAGAAAGACATGCTCTGGTTTTAAAAGCTTTTGAACATGTCAAGGCCTCTTATGAACGTTTAGTGCGACCCAATGGCCAAAAAACGGCCCCTGCTAAAACTTGTCGTGATCTCTTTGCGGCATATCCAGAATACAATTCCGGTGAATATTGGATTGACCCTAATGAAGGTGATGAAGTTGATGCCATTTTGGTTTATTGCGAAAAGGAACGAAGAGCCTCATGTATCATGCCACAACCGAAGGAATCTAAAGTCATTAGTTACAAGGGAAATGAAAAGGAATTATGGTTAAGCGAGATTTCTGGAGGAATGAAAATTCACTATAAAATTGATTCGTATCAAATGAGTTTCCTACAGCTAATGTCAGCCAAGGCTGCGCAAACAATAACGTTTCATTGCAAAAATACTGTGGCCTATATGGACGATGATAAGAATTCATCGAGGTTAGATTGAAAGTTTAAGTATTAATTATTTTGTTGCTTATGTTTGGTAATCTTTATAGAAATGGTTTGAAATTATTAACCTGGAACGATGCTGAGGTAAGTCCAATGGCGCCACAACGTTTGAGATATGAATCCGAAATAGATGGGTGTAGGGTAAGTTCTTTGAGAAGTTTATTTGGTGATTAAAGTTTTGTTTTCTAAATTGCAAATAAATTTTTTAGAGACGTTCTAAGAGCTGGGATAAGTCCATTATCACCTACAATACGGATAAGTCTCAGCGTTTACCCATTATCGATATTGCTGTACGAGACCTGGGACAATCGAATCAAGAATTCCGTATTGAATTGGGACCAGCTTGTTTTTATTAGGCGCTTTATAAATTAATTGTCTTTACGTTTTGAAAATCACTCAATATTTTCCTGTATTTCTCTCTCTCTCTCTCTCTCTCTTTCTTTCTCGCTCAATAACTCTCTTACAACTTCCTTGCGAACGTACAAACGAAGAAGTTTTAAATATTTAAGTTGCATTTAAAGAAAAAAATGCTTGTAAATTTTTAGTTTAGCGAACTTTGGTACACAGAGCTAGTAATATTTGTATTGTTAAAGATTTTTAGCTTAAATATATTTACATTAAACACTATCTTAGTCAACGAGTACGATACGAGAAGTTTTCATTTTTATACACAAGTAAGTATTTCACACAAAAGTACGCTGATTAACTGCAATTATTAAACAGTTATTATGATAAATATGTTGCGATTAATCACTGATGAAGACTTGGTATTGAACAAGAAGTAAGTGTAGCGCCTAAATCGGTGCGCAAAGAACACAAACAACTAACGTGTTTTTAGTGAATGTGTACGCAAACAAAATACTGTACACAACGATTCTAAGCTGTTAAAGACAAACACTAAAATAACGTAATAAATTGTTTGGGTTTGTTCTGCCGGTGAATGAACCAATGTTGATAATGATGTATTCACATCGAAAGCGCTCGCCATTCTCAAGCAAACAGTCGGGAAGGACATTAAGAGGAGAAATTAAAATAACGTACTAATCTCTTTTTAGCGTACTTTAGTGAACTTTTATGCATGTGTACTGATATTCAAAAAATACACAAAAGTTCGCTCTAAAGATTATTCAAAAATGCATCACAAACACTAAAAGTGCGCTAAAGGAAACACTAAAAGTACTTTAAGGAACACAAAGCAATTGCTAAAAGTTTACTATGTCAACTGGTAAAGATCAGTACACATATATACATCATTCAGTTGGCATTCGAAACCTCGGAATGTTCGACCAACTGACATGACATTAATGAAGTCGTTAAATATTCGTATGTTTTGCCTTATATATGTAAGCGTAGTATACTACAATTTTAGAAAATTTACTGGGTGTAAACTTAATTAGTTTTTGTTATTCATTGTTATAAAAAATTAATCACATATCGGGTTTTTCAACAAGAAGTTTGGAATTTAATTATGGCAACACCAGCAATATGATAGTTTTGACATTTAGCTTTTCGACAATGAATTAAATTTCACACGAAACTCGCATTTAAATAATTAAAATTCACTACGAAAATGGTGGTTCTGTTACAAGTACCAATTCGTAAAATTCGTGACATTTTTCGGACTACATAATCGTCCTTCTAGAATCGCTATTAAAAATTTGTTCGTTAAATTTCATTCGACAAGCTCGATACAAAATGTACGAACACCAATGCGTGTTCGACTGCGTCGTTTAACTAAAAACATCGCAGCCGTGAACCACAGTGTTGAAGCAGATCCAAATTTGTCAATTCCTCGACGTTGAACTTTTGCGCCATCCTCGCCCTAGAAGAACTTCAGATACGTACATCCTCCAGTCACTCCTAGTTGCAACTTCAAAATCTCGGAGCAGGTCGCACCCTTCACTCCTTGCTGAAGAGTTAGAGACTATCCAACTTCTGGTCTAGAACGCATGGAGCTTAATAAAATTTAAGAACACAACCGAAATCATGCTCACTGGTCCTGGACCATTCATTGTGTTCACTGTGAATGATCACAACCATCACGATGCTTCTGAAGGGCCAACCTCAATAATGACTACATAATCGGACTACATAATCGTCCTTCTAGAATCGCTATTAAAAATTTGTTCGTTAAATTTCATTCGACAAGCTCGATACAAAATGTACGAACACCAATGCGTGTTCGACTGCGTCGTTTAACTAAAAACATCGCAGCCGTGAACCACAGTGTTGAAGCAGATCCAAATTTGTCAATTCCTCGACGTTGAACTTTTGCGCCATCCTCGCCCTAGAAGAACTTCAGATACGTACATCCTCCAGTCACTCCTAGTTGCAACTTCAAAATCTCGGAGCAGGTCGCACCCTTCACTCCTTGCTGAAGAGTTAGAGACTATCCAACTTCTGGTCTAGAACGCATGGAGCTTAATAAAATTTAAGAACACAACCGAAATCATGCTCACTGGTCCTGGACCATTCATTGTGTTCACTGTGAATGATCACAACCATCACGATGCTTCTGAAGGGCCAACCTCAATAATGAGTCAGATACTAGCTAAAAGGCTAAAAAGCCAAAAAGATGAACTCCGGAATTGTCCAGTTGGTTTCAGCTACCCTTGAAGGAGACTGGCCTTCCTTTTACCCCCGTCGACACATGTAATGACGGTGAGATTCTGTCAAAACATATCAATGTGCCCCCGGGGGGACAACAATTGGGATTGCGTAATTTGATTTACATCTGTACCATAACCAGATGGTGATCAAACCACTTTGAATGATTTTAAAACATACGTCATTCGCGCCCTAGGAAGCCAAAGACTAATTCTAGCAACATGTCTTTCCTAGTTGCAACTTTAGTAATTCCAGAGCAGGGCTGCAAACCACCACTCCTTGTTGAAGAGTTAAAGAAATTCCAACTCCTGTCCAGAACACATGTCTAGCATGCTCACTTGATCTAGGAACATTCTACCAGGTAGGTGTTATTAAAGCTGAAGTGAACCTGGCCACCATATAAAACTGACCTGTCTGTTATGGGGCCGCGAAACCACAACCACCACGATACTCCCGAAGGGCCAACCTCAATAATCAGTCAGAGAAACATTTAAATTCCTAAAGAGACAAATAGCGGAAACTCTGCGAGCTACTGATTCCCGTGGAAATAACGTGGAGTTCCCAGTTGACCCCTGCTGCCTTCAGGGGACTGGACTCCCTTTTTTCCCCTAGTTGCACAGGTCTAGATAGTCAAGTATTCTATAAAGACCAATAAATGTGCCACAACAACTGGGATTATCCAAAACCACCACATGTCAAATTTCGCTTAAGAATTTTTATAGCCTAAAAAGTTTCAACTGGTGCATGAATTAAAGCCGACCGACCATTCACATCGCCTTAAGTTTATTCAAGTCATTCAAAAACAACTGGCTGGTTTTTCTGAAAAATCGATTTTTCAGACAAAGCCCACTTTCACTTGTCGGGGTGTGTCAACAAGCAAAATTGCTGCATTTGGGTTTCTAAAAATCCAAGATCGATTATTGAAAAGTCTTTGCATGCTCAACGTATCACTATATGGTGCACTAAGTGGTCTGGAGGCGTGATTGGACCGTTTTTTTTTTATGAGGCTGAATATGCATAACGGTCAATGGATCACGATATCTCGAAATGCTAACAACTAAATTTTGGCCTATTATTGATGAAGTGGATATCACTGATATGTGGTTTCAATAGGACGATGCCACATATTAGACAGCCAATGAAAGGATCAATTCATTGCATATCAAATTTCCTGATCAAATAATTTTACCACAATCAGCAGTTAAGTGGCCACCCAAATCATTTGATTTAACACCACTGGATTATTTTTTGTTGGGCTATGTTAAAGACAGGGTCTATAAGGAGCCAATTGGATCGATTTCTGCCTTAAAACTCAAAATTCGTGATGTGATTAACGAAATAATACCGCCATTTTGCCAAAGAGTGATTAAAAACTTTAATGAAAAAATCGCCAACTATCAGCCTGCTCGTGATGGACATTTGCTAGATATTATTTTTCATTCAGAATTTCGGAACTTTTCGCTTCGTAATACAACAAAAATTTTAATCATCTTAATCAAAATTTTTTGTTTTATTTTGTTTTAGAAAACAAACTTCTTGTTGAAAACTCCTTTTTAATAAAGTCTTTAATGTGGGAAACATTTTTTTGCCACGGTATTTTCCTCATCAAATTATTTCTTGTTGTATAATAAATATTAATAAATAAATAGGTCAACATGTACGACTTACTTATGTACTGTCGTAATTATAACTTAAAAGTAATCAGCTTTTTTGTATATATAAAATAAAAAACATAGTACTGAAAATCCATTATCTCGATTGGCAATGTCCTTAAAAAGCAGCAGCAGCTTTAAAAACAGTTTGAAAAAACGTGTTAAAATTTTATCGCATAAATTTACAGACCACTGCCCACTTAAATCATCTGCAGACACAAATTAGTAGTAAAACGAATAGCAGCTCGTTTAAGATGGTTGGCTTTAGATGGCGGCCAATATAATGAGAGCAATTTAAAAATAGTGGTTTAAGCTCGAATACATCGTGATAGAAATCCGGTTATGTTGGTGTAAATATGTGTTTAAAAATGAAAGTTGCTTTATTTGCCAAGAACAGAGAAAAAAAGTGTATGAGGGCCTTTTAAAAGGCCTCATTGGGCAAAGCAACATTTTTTAGTAAAGCAAAATATCCAAAAATGTCTTTCCAAGTTTTAAGCAAAAATGTTTACTGTCATTTCCTTCCGGTTTTTTTTTTTTTGTTGAACCCGCACTAGTGAAATTAGATTACGGGGAGGAGGATAGAGGGAGTAGTGTTTGTGGACATTCGATTTAAACTTTCCTTCATTGAAAGTGACAAAAAAACCTCTGGATGGAGTTTATTTCACATACGGACTGTTCTGCTAAAATACGAAATTCCCCTGTAATGCGTAGTGGGATTCACTGGCCAATCAACCGCAAATGGATGCGCTCTCAATGAAAATTCAGTTAAACACAAAAACGTCCAAGTAACGGGAACTAGTTCTCTAATTTTACTAGAGCACTTACCATTGTAGTAACGATAAAACAGTGAAATACATCCTCAACTTCTTCGATGCTCTAGAGAAGCAATACATTTGGATGTATATATGCGTTCGAGCAACTCCAAAATAGACTTTGGGGCGCCTGCCCATACCTATGGGTTGTATTCCATTTAGGACGGGCCGAATGAAGTATCTTTTACACCCTGTTGGAGAGCTGAGGCACTTGAAAGCTTCTTTAGAAACCTGAAAAAGGTGCTTAGTCCATCGAACATCACACTGAATTTTTATGCCAAGAACATCAAGAGCTTTCGGTTACTTAATGCTTCTATCACCCACAGTAACAGATGCAACACCATTTCCGCATACACATTTATGCGTGAGCATGCAACATTGAGTGTTATGGGCATTAAAATCTACTCTATTCTCACAATCCCATTCCGAGATTGTTGCGAGATCGCGATTGAGCGTATTATTCATGTTCCGCCTTTTGGAACTCAGCTTCAGCTGGTTCGATCTATTGCTTAATGAATATGAATGACAAATGGTTGCTCTCATCTGCGAAAGAGTTTAGAGAGTTGAAAGTTAGACAAAAAGGGGTAGGCGTTTAACCGCAAATAGCTTCTTTACTGTGGTATTGTTCTTATATCCAACAACTAGTGGTATCTGGACACTATGCCAGATCATTATTATTTGTTGGCCCATGTGCACATATATACTGTAAGCAATCATTAACCCTTCACCGATGATGACTTCAGCCACTATGTCAGCGACAACAAATGCGTGATCTGAGCTGATGTTTGCAATAGTCAGTATCAACCTGGCATTTCCATGTATGGTGCTAAAACCCTAATAGCGGTGCACAATCCATACATTGCCCGTTTATTTTGGACTGGGACGCTTCTTTGTTTATGGTGGGGGCCTGCTTCTTTCCTTTAATTAGCCCGCAAGCAGCAAGGCTACTGTTTTTCTATTATATAATAAAAATTGTGGGACCATCGGTTGTGGAAGCTAGCTTTTGCTCCTTAGTACTAGCTCGATTTAGTTCAGCGCCAATTTCTGCGACTTGGTTTTTTGAGCGGTTCTATAATTTTATAATTTACTTGAAAGCTTCAATTTATCACGTTTACTGCAGCCGCCCTAGAGACTTATAATCAGTGTAGATGTTTATGACCATATTTTTTTTTTTTTTTTATTTTTTCTGATTGTTAGTCATAGTTCATGGAATTTAAATGTAGCTCATAAGATTTCTTAGAAACTATTTGAGTTAGTTGTTAGCAGACACAATAGGTCGGTTCACTGTACCTTTTTTAATGATAGTTATCTTTTTATGTAAACTAAACTATTTATTATTTAAACTAAGCGTCTTCCTATGTAGTTGCGATCTTAACAGAAATTTTCGAAAATCTGTTAGATTATGAGATAACTCGCTTAAAGGGCATCTGCGGCCAGTCGTGCGATGAAGTATGCTTAGTACTTCCTCATTCGAACGAATAGAACTCTGCTGTATTCATGTCATTTTTTAAATTAACTGTAACAGCCATTTTAAAATTTGTGAATTATTTTCTAAAAATTTGAAATCTTTTAATCCACACTAAAAAATGAGCGTTTTCCCTAATAGGCCGCTAAACATTGCAATGAATGGCTTTTTTTCTTAAGCTTTTGGCAGATACCACAAATTCTGTTTACAAATTTTAATTTGGATTCTCTCAGGTACAGCGTTTACCGCATGTTAAGCTTGCCATGGTACAAGAGCCCTACACTTTCACTAATTTAAGATGCATTTTATTATGAGCAAAGTTTATTATTTTTAAACAAAATGAATTTAAATATTTAATAAATAGTATCGACTATTCTAAGACAAGAAAGGAAGATTTTTTCTTAACTTCTTTTAGTTGCTTAAGATTCATAAGCTATTTTTTGGAGAGAACATTTTACGCCAAATTAGAAGTGAATATAAAATAAGTCTTAAAAAGGCCTTTGAGCATGTCAGTGTGCAAAAATCCTATTTACGTTATAACGCTTGTTGCCTCTTTAGGTAACGGTGAATATGGTAAAGTTCCCTAAGGATTATTTTTGAAAATAACTTTGAGCGTTTTTCATTTGATTAGAAAATTGTTGTTCCATTAAGCGTAAAATTAATATGGAAACAAATGAAGCATAAATCAGAGTCATTAAAAAAAAAAAGACACCAACAAAAGTTGCAACCAACATCCAAAAAAATTATTAATAAAGTCATTAAATGTTTTGAAAAACAAAAGTATTGATTTTTCTTTTGTAGTTTAAGAATAAAAATAGAAAATAGAAAAATTGAAACCAGTGAGAAGAAATTATTTTAGCAAAGAGATAAATTTAATTTGAATAAAGAAAAAAATAAAAATAGATAGAGAAAATTTATTTTAATACAATCCTTCTCTAGAGTCTTTTTGGATTTTATATTGAATAACAAATAAAAGAAAATGGAGAACATCTCTGGGTGGTAATTTGAACTGGTATATGATTCAATTATTCTGTCATAAATTTACGCCAGAATATTTATTTCATTTTTATCCTGTTCCACAGAAAATGTTTGCAAAAATAAGAAAAAAGTATATTCAAATCTATTGGGTTTTTCAATAAGAAGTTTATTTTTTAATTATGGCAACACCAACAACATGATAGTTTTGACATTTAGTTTTTTATTTATTTATTTACTTATTTCATCTACAGAATTAAATTCTTACAGATTACTTTACAATATTAATTATAATGTTTGAATAAATGGAGCTTGAACATATTATAACTGACATTAAGATTTAAATGTGGGTTAAAACTATTACATAAATGCAAGCATCTTGCAATCGGCTCATTAATTGCATAATTCGTTCTGAAAAGACATTCTTCAAACATGCGATTATTTCTCAAGTCCCTAGGAGGACTGTATAACGTAAAATAATTTTTAATTTCCGGGCTATCAATACTGTCAAATAGATATTATAAACAAATAATAATGAGGAGCAAGATCTACGATCCTCTAAGGATTGTAAGCCTGACATTTTCCTCCTAACATCATAAGAAGGTAGTTCATGCGGCCAAATCAATTTTAAAGCAGTCTTAGTGAATATCCTCTGAATTCGTTCAAAACGATTTAATGTGCCTAAATGACTAGGATTCCAAACAATGGAACAATATTCCAAGATACTTCGAACCAAGGAAATGTATAAAGACTTGAGGGTGTATGCATATTTAAAATCTCTAAAATTTCTTCTAATGAAACCAAGCATACTATAAGCTCTAGAAATAACATAGTCGATATGCTTAGAGAATGTTAATTTAGTGTCAAAAATGACTCCTAAGTCCTTAACTTCAGCTACACGTTTAAGCAGGAAACCACCAAGAGTATAATCAAAATTTATTGAACCCGAAATATAAGCATATGTGACAACACAACATTTTGAAACATTAATACGTATGCTATTTTCAAAACACCAGTCAGACAGTTTGTTAAGATCAATCTGTATCTTTTCGCAGTCACCAATATCGCCAATAGTAGAATACAATTTCAAATCATCAGCAAATAAAAGAGAGCTGGAAAACTTAAAATTCAATGGTAAATCATTAATAAAAATTATAAAAAGTAACGGACCAATATGCGTTCCCTGAGGAATTCCTGAATAGGCATCAATTATATCAGAAGAGAATGAATTACCAATTTTAACCTTAAGTTTTCTATTGGTCAAGAAACTATGAAAGAATGCCAAAATATTTTTCGAAAATCCAAATGTACAAAGCTTGAGCAGTAACAGATGATGGCTAACTGTATCAAATGCCTTAGCAAAGTCAGTGTATATAACATCGCATTGGCGCTTACTCATCATAGCAGATACAATATCACGGCTTAATAAAAGTAAGTTAGTCGTTGTAGACCTATTCGGCATAAAACCGTGTTGCCGGTCGGAAATAAAGCTTTTAACATGCTCAAACAGTTTACTCTTTAAAATATAATTAAATATTTTTGCAAATGGGCTTTGTTTAATTATGGGCCTATAATTGGTAACTAAGCTACGATCACCAGATTTAAAAATTGGAATAATGCAACAAAGCTTCCAGCAGTCCAAAAATTCACCAAGTTCAAGGCACGAATTGAAAAGCTTAGTAATTATAGCCGCAATATTAGCTGAACACTTTTTAAAAAATATAGAAGGATAATCTCCAACTGAACATTTGGTATCATTCGCTAAATCATTTATAGCATAATACACATCAGCAATGGTTATATTAAAATTGATTCCACCACTTTCGTTATCTACGAGATGGTAGCTGGAGTCATTACAAGCAGGTTTAACAAATGTGCTTTGAAAATACTTTGAAAAAAGATCACACGTACTTAATACATCATACGATTGCATGTTATCATAACACATAGGTTTTGGGGTAATATTATTCTCTCTTTTACCGCTTAAAAATACCAGAAAGCCGAAGAATTGGACTTAATTTTGTTTTCAATTTCAAATATATACTGGCTGTAAAGAAAGTTTCTTAAGAAATTGTAATCATTACGTGCTAAAGAAAATTTTTTGTGGTCAACGTCACTATTCGAAATTCTGAACTTAGAATATGCTTTGTTTCTAATATTTTTTAGATGGCATAATCTGGCATTATACCAAGGCGGTTTATTATTAATCCTAGGTTCGAACACTGGTACATTGAGTGGTTAGAGATAAATGAATAAACTACACACGGATCATTAATTTCCTCTAATACAGTCAAATCAACTGCTTTAAAGTAATTATTTAAACCTTCAATATTGGTTTATTAAAGTTGTATTATTTTTGACAATTGTTGTAATGAATTCAATTTCGCATGAAAATCGTAATACAATAATTAAAATTTGCTATGAAAATTGCGGTTTAGTTAGAGTTACACTTCGTAAAATTCGTGATATTTTCGAACAACTTAATCGTTCTTCTGAAACCGCTTTTAAGAATTTGGTCGATACAAAATATGCCAACGCCAACGCGTGTTCCACCGGCTCATTCAACTGAAACCTTTGCAGCAGTGCAGCACACAGATTCAAATTTGTTTATTCCTGGATGTTCTCAACAACTGGGGTTATCTAATAGCACAACATGGCGAATTTTGCGTAAGGATTTAACTTTGAAACCTCACAAGGTTGAACTGGTGCAGGAATTAAAATCGACCGACCATTTACAGCGCCGTAGATTCATTCAATTCATTCAAGAACAACCAGCTGGTTTTTCTGAAAAAATGATTTTTTCAGACGAAGCCCATCTTCACTTGTCAGGGTATGGCAACAAGCAAAATCGACGTATTTGTGCTTCTGCAAATTCTAGGACGATTATTGAGAAGCCTTTACATGCTCAACATGTCACTATATGGTGGTTTAATTGGGCCGTTTTTTTTCGAAAATGAGGCTGGAAATGCGGTAACGGCCAATGGATCACACTATTGCGAGATACTCCACTCAACAACAAGAACTCAATTTTGACCTATTATTGACAAGGTGGATATTACTGACATGCGGTTTCAACAGGATCGTCACACAGCCAATGCAACAATCAATTTATTGCAAACCAAATTTCCCGATCGCATATCTTCACGACAATCAGCAGTTATATGGCCAGCCAGATCGTGTAATTCAACACCACTGGATTATTTTTTCTGGGTCTATGTTTAGGGCAGAGTCTATACGGGCCAATTGAGTTGCTTTCAGCCTTAAAAGTCAAAAAGACTACTATTTTGCCAAAAAGTGCCAAGCTGTTGTATACTTTTAAAAAACTGTAATGAAAAAAGCGCCATCTGTCAGTCTGATCGTGGTGAATATTTGCCAGATCATTTTCCATTTTTGCCGAACTTTTCTCTTCGTGAAACAATAAAAATTTGAATCATCTTAATCTAAATTGTTTGTTTTATTTTGTTTTAGAAAACAAACTTCTTGCCGAAAAACCCTTACAATACATTTATCAATGCCACTTAGCAACATAACACACACAGAGCGACAATTTCGAAAGCACAGCTAGCAAGGTTATGCTACCATTCGTTGCTTGAATGCCGCATATAGGAAATTCTGTTGAGAATGCAACAGCCCATCAAATACGAAAATCCCTCAGCTTCTCGCGATATGGTGTTAAGCTAAACTTAAACTTTTTGTCTTAGAAAACAAACTTCTTGTTGAAAAACCCTTTATTAATATAAAATAAAATCAAATTTTTACTAACTTTAATATTACTTAGTCTACAATTGATATTCGATTAAAACTTTTAATACAAAAAAATACATACTAAAGCAAAAAAAAAATGTACCAAGGACCTTCTGTCTGCTGCAAGCACAACTTTTGCATAATAAATTTAAACCCACAATTACCAGCTTAAATTGAAGAGGCAAAACAAAAATGAAGAAAAAGGACATACAAAAATAATTTGGTCCTTAAGAAATTGTTGTTCAACTTTAACAGCAGCAAAACGACAATATCAGTATCAGCAAATCGATAACAAAAAAAGGCGGTTAAGATAATATTTTATAGAAGTTCTGCAAACGCATTTTATTATTTGCTCTTCCTTTAGTCCCACTCCAGTCACTGTGTAAAGAAATAACTTCACATAAATTGCTAAAGACATTAAAAAATAAATTAAGAAAATAAAAGAAAAGAAAAGAAAAGAAAGAAAAAGAAAAGCGATAAGAACAATTGGTAAATGATAGTAAGTGATTGCAATATTTCATGCAGGTAACAAGGATGCTGGTTGCTGCCACAGCAGCTGGGATCAATTTTAGAAAAAGTGGAACAAAAAAGATTTGTATGCATTTAAGTTGTAAAAGTGTAAGAAACATGGCTTTTTTAATGACAAAATAAATTATTGTTTTAAAAGCAGAATAAAAAACTACTTAATAAAAAGTACTCTTTCAAACTGCGTGCTTTTATGTTTTTAAAAATTTCATTATTAAAAAAAGTACCTTTTTAAAATCAAACGTTTGTTTCACATGCAACTTTTTATAAAATACCCTTTTTTAATAAATATTTTTTTCAGTACCATTTTATGAAAAGCATTTACTTTTAATGAAACTTATTTCTCAAACACCTAATTTTTTAAAAGATAGTGTCCTGTGAAATGGACCATTTTTAAAAGTTATATAAAAAAATAGTACTTAATTTAAAATATCTACTTTTTATTATTAACCCAACACGGTTATTAATAAAAGAAAATTTTTGTACAATTATAAAAAGCGTTCTTTATTTCATAGTTCTTGTATACTTTTTAAAGAATATTTTTTATAATTAGGAATAGTTGTAAAATACCTTTTTACAATATAAAAAAATTTTATAAAAGTTTACTGTTTATAAATGATTCTTCTCAGAAGTATCTTTTATAAAGTAATAATAGAAAAAAAATTTAAAAAGGTTTTTGTTAAGTACCTTTTAAAAAAGTGGTACCTCAAACAAAATGCCTTTCAAACTTTTATAAAAATGTGTTGTTTTATTAAAATGTGTTTTTTTTAAAAACTTTTCATAAACATAAGTACCGTTTACAAAAGCGGTAACTTAAACAAAATACCGTTTCAAACGTTGATAAAAATATATTTATAAATAAAAATATTAAAAGTAACTTTCATAAAAAATTATTCTTAAGTTGCAATTAACGTCACTTGTTTCTATTTACGAAACTTACTATTTTTATACTTTTAGGTACATTATATTTAAAATATCAATTTATGGGTCACATAGATTGGGTCGAAAAGATCAAGACTTTTTTTGAATATGCAATTACTCTTTTCATTATACCCGTACAATGCCGGGTATAATAAGCTAGTAATTTTTACAAAAATTATTTATTTTTTATTTAATAATTTAATAATTCTCAAAAAAGTTTTTTTTTATGTATTTCCAAAGACGTTTTATCATCCCCCTTTTAAGATGACAAGCATTTCGAAAAGCCTACAATGCCTTATTGTCATCGTAGGGCACTGAAAATAATCAATTACGAAATACAAAAGAAAACAATACATCATCCAAAACAGATCAATGTAATTACAAAATTATAAAAAAGATAAAAGCAAAGAGAAAAACTAAAAACAAAAAACAAAAACCACAAGTTTAATAAAATGCAAATGAATAGAAAAATGAAGAATTGTAAAATAGAGAATGTTTTTTATAGAGGTATAGAACTTTTAGTTCATTAAGTAACTTTAAGTAGTGATTTATGTTTAGTTTGCTTTCGCATTTCCATTCTGAATAAACTGAATAGGGTGAAGCCTGAACAGCAGTTCCAACTTGTGCAGATTTATTTTGATAATCATGGTTCTGTTCGAAATAACCATTCCCGATGTCAATAGCAAATTTTGTTTAGCTCACTTTTGTTTGATTGGATGCGTCAATAAGTCAAACTGCCGTATTGGGAGTGATGCTTATCCTAAGTCTATGTTGAAACACCGTTAAACGCAGAAAAACTGACTGTCTGATGAACTTTACATGCTGGTGGAATCATTGATTTATACATTATAGTCAATGGTGATCGCTATAGAGCCATGATGCCTTTTTCGTTTATTCATTGAACATCCATGATATACAGGAGCTGTGGTTTTAACAAGACGCAAAAAGTCAACGTTTGGTAACCTTATAGCTTCTCGTTTCGGACACGTGATTTGATGATTTAACGCCGCTACACTCTTTCCTTTGGGCATATTTGAAGTTGATATTGCGTGATATGATTTACATCTGCGCCTGGCTATGGAGCCTTAATCAGATGGTGGTCAAACCACTTTGCATTAATAGGAACGTCATGCTCGTCCTAGGAAGCCGAAGACTAATTCTAGCAACAGGTTTTTCCTAGTTGCAACTTTTATGATTCCAGAGCAGGGCTGCAAATCATCACTCCTTGCTGAAGAGTTGGAGACTATCAACTCCTGTCCAGAATACATGTCTAGCATGCTCACTGGACTGGATCATTCACCTAGCGTGTCATTAACGGTGAAATGATTCTGGCCACCATAAAAACTGACCTGTCTGTTATGGGGCCGCGAAACCACAACCACCACGATACTCCCATATAGAGGCCAACCACAATAATCAGCCAGAGAACAGTTAAATGTCTAAAGAGACAAAAACGGAACTCTGGGGCTTACTGATTACCGTGGAAATAACGTGGAGTTCCCAGTTGACCCTGCTGCCTTCAGGGGACTGGACTCCCCTTTTTCCCCCAGTTGCACAGGTCTAGATAGTCAAGTATTTTATAAAGACCGATAAATGAAGTTGATATGTGCGTATATTTTCCGACGGAGTTTAATTTATTCGGGTATGATTTCACGTCAACCCTCGTCAAATAAAGTTTGTTTCGGCCATTTGCCATCTTCAGATAAAGTGGACACTGAAGATGGCAAATGGCCGAAACCGGCTTTTTCACAAACCAAATTTAACGAGGGTCGACGTGAAATCATACCTGGATATTTAAAGTCCCTAATCTACGCTTACAACGCCGACAGACCCGAAATTATTGACCACTTGGAGGACATCATGTGACGCGTTAGTAACGATATAGAACCACAAAGATTTTAAATAGTAGCCGAGAGTTGGACACCACAATTAGACTTCATCCGTGTCAGCTACAGAATTTGTATGTCAGAAGTCATATCGAAATTATAATGCCAGAAGAATATCCTTTTAATACAGTAAATTTTATGTCGTATTAAAAAATTCATCTAACCCTCTATAAAATCACCCTTTATATATAGATAAATATAATGCCATCTGCCATCTATTAGCGATGAAAAATTTTATAAAAATCTTTTGCTTTGCTACTTTTTAATTACTGTAGCAAATCTCTGAGGCATGAAGAACATAAGGAGACGACAACATTGAAAATCTTTCACAAAAATCTTCCACTAAATTGTATTGGCATTTGTTTGAACAGTCTTTATTTTTTGCGAATTTAATACGCAACGACTTCTTTCTAGGAAAATTTAGGTCGCAAGTCCATTAGATTGTCTCTTGTCTCGCTACACGAAGTAGTTCAATCCTATTGTTTCAAAACCACTTTGTGATAAAGTTGCCTATATTTATTAGAGTTAAATGTTCTGGTGGTAGGCCCATTTGTGTTTCTACAACTTCGACTGACTGATTTGAAATGCTTTTAAATTTTTTATCTTTATTTCTTAACATAAATCAGTTGACAGCTGGCAGAATGGCCGGTAGTTAAAAAGTGTTGCCAAGTTAAAGTTTTATATTTCCATAATAAACACCTGATAGTTTCTAGGTATGATGGTATGATATAGAGATCTGTGCTAAATTGCCAGGTACTACAATTGTAACCATTGTTTAGGGAATCCTAGACCACTTGGCTTTCTATTTATCAGCCGATTTAAGGTATAATTTTTTTCTTTGATACCGAATTCCCCCTTTTGAAGATTATTGAATGTACTGATGATCATTTCTAAAGTGTAGTTCTAACGGTATACTTCAATAGCTCAAATGAATCAGCAAAGTACTACGTCATGATCAGAGAGTATAAAATCCAAGAGAGCCACTGAATCAGATAAACCGTGGCAGTTTGACCTCTAAAATCAATTTGTTAATTTTGACTCTAACTTGTTAACTTACAAAACATTCAACATTAATATAAAAATTAAATTCTCTTTATTGCTTTTTCCAAAACTCAACATCCTTCGATGTCTTAATTGTCATAAAATTTTTCGTTAAGATTTATAACTTAAAACTGTTCAACTTCCAAAAGCCATTCATGTCCTTAATTATACATACAATTTATTCAAATGACTGTTTATAATTGTTGTTTAAACGATGTTCATCTCCTGCAGCAACCCTTAATGAATATGCGATTTGACATCACAGTCACGGAGCCCCTGGTAATTCGAAACTTAATGATTATTTACATTTTGGTCATTTATCAATTGGCAGTTGGTCAGCTGCCACCATTGCAATCAATAGAAATGCAAACAATTTCTTTCAATAGTATTAAAATGGCAATTACCAATACATTCAAATGTACCGTTATCATATCGAGACTGATAATCTTTAAAACAAATACACAACTACTTTAACATTCATATCAAACTCATACAGACACACAGTGTTTTAAATAACATATTCAGCATTTAAGACTAGCAGAGTCAGCATCCTTAGGGGAGGCTTTTAATCTCGCTCTAAATATTGACTTTTCAAATTGTCCTCTTCTTTTCTTTTCGTTGTAATGCAAATTGTGTTTGTTGTTTTTGAAAAGCCATTAAAGTTAATAATTTAGAGTGCTGTCTTTTTTAAAGTTTCTTTTTTTATCCTTTTTCTTTCAGTCACGAGCGTTTTGAGGCTTCATTAGTTTTACTTCTTATTCGGTGACTTTAGCTGGACTTGTTTTTACGACCTCCTACTTTCTAAATATGCCCTACCTACCAGCGACCCCCGCTGTACCATTGTGTTAATCTAACAAGACCCAACACACTTCACCTCCTTGTTTAAGTAAGATGCGCCTTTAATGCGCGTAGCCATTTCGACCACAATATGCAGTTATTCCAGTAGAACTTAGACGATTTCCATTTTTATGAACCAGACTCAGTGTTTTCACAACAAGTCAAGTCCAGTGTACTCAACACAAATAAAAATTGGCTGACAGTCAATTTAAATAAAATCAAAAATTGTACTGGCCTTTTTTTAAAAAGTAAAACCAGAGTATTTTATTAAATCAGTTATCTGTTTAGGAAATAATTTTACTATGAAAATTTTATTTTACCCCGAAAAAATATTTCCAAGAAACTTTTATTCAGCTCCACATATAACAACATTTTATTTTGGTCCGACAAAAAACTCTCTAAGAAAATTTTATTATATCCGAACAATTTTTCCACGATAATTTTATTTCATTCCGAAAAAAAATTCTACAAAATTTTTATTTCATTCCAGCACAAGTTTTCGTAGAAAACTTTATTTTACACCGGGAAAAATTTTATAAGAAAATTTTATTTCTTTTCGGGAAAAATTTTCTAAAAAAATTTTATTACATTCCGAAAAAAATATTGTAAAAAAATTTTATTACATTCCGAAAAAACCTTTGTAAGAAAATTTTATTACATTCCAAAAAAATTTGTAAGAAAATTTTTTTACATTCCGAAAAAAATTTCTACGAAAACTTTATTTCATTCCGAAAAAACAATTTCTAAGAAAATTTCTAAGAAAAATTTTTTTTTATTCCCAAAAAAAATTACTAAGAAAATTTTATTTCATTGCAAAAAAAAAAATTCTATGAGAATTTTATTTCATTCCGAAAAATTAATTTTCTATGAAAATTCTATTTCATTCCGAAAGAAATTTCTACGAAAATTTTATTTCATTCCGAAAAAAATTTCCACAAAAATGTTATTTCATTCCGGCAAAAGTTTTTGACGAAAATTTTATTTCACACCGGTAAAAATTTTGTAAGAAAATTTTATTTCATTCCGAAAAAATTTTGTAAGAAAATTTTATTTCATTCCGAAAAAAATTTTCTACGAAAAATTTATTTCATTCCGAAACATAAAAAATAATTTTATTTTACTCTGGCAAAAATTTTCTAAAAAGTTTATGTTAAATCTGAAAAAAAATTTCCTACTAAAATTTTCTTACAAAAAATTTTCTATTTAAAATTTATTTGGCTCCGAAAAGAATTTCTTAAAATAAATATATATATTTTAGAATACGAATTACCTAAAAAAAAAAATAAGTAGGCTCCGAAAAAAATTTCATAATATAATTTTAGTTGGCTCCAAATAAATTTTCTATGAACAATTTTGTTGGATCCGAAAAGAATTTCCTAAAACTATTTTATGTAACTGCGAAAAAAATTTCCTAAAAAAAATAAGTTGGCTCCGAAAAAAATTTCCTTAGAAAATAATAGTTGGCTCCGAAAAAAATTTGCTACTAAAATTGTCTTTGGCTCTAAACAAAATCTATATTAAAAATTTTATTTAGCTCCGAAAATAATTTCCTAAAATTATTTTATTTAACTCCGAAAAAAAATACTAAGTTTTTTTATCTCCAAATAAATTTTCTATTGAAAATTTTGTTGGCTTTGAAAAGAATTTCCTAAAATTATTTTATTTAGCTGAGAAAAGAATTTCTTAAAAAAAACTAAGTTGGCTCGGAAAAAATTTCCTAAGAAAATTTAAGTTGGCTTCGAAAAAAATTTGCTACAATAATTGTCTGTGGCTCTAAACAAAATCTGTATTAAAAATTTTATTTGGCTCCGAAAATAATTTTCCAAAATTATTTTATTTAACTCCGAATAAAATCCCAAGAAAATTTTAGTTGGCTCCGAAAGAAATTTCCTACAAATTTTTTTTTTGGCTCCAAATTAAATTTCTATTAAAAACTTTGTTGGCTCTGAAAAGAATTTCCTAAAATTATTTTATTTAGCTCAGAAAAAAATTTTCTAAATTTATTTTTTTTAGGTCCGAAAAAATTTTGCTAAGAAAATATAAGTTAACTCCGAAAACAATTTTTATATTTAAAATTTTATATTAAAAATTTGTTTGCATCCGAAAAGAAATTCGTAAAAAATTTCACTTAGCTCCGATAAGAATTTCCTAAGAAAAAAAAATTGGCTGCGAAAACAAATTTTATATTAAAATGTTTTTGCCTGCGGAAAGAAATTCCTAAAGTTATTTATATATAGCTCCGAAAAAAATTTTCCTACTAAAATTTTCTTTGGCTCTAAACAAATTTTCTACTAAAAATTTAAACAAATTTTCTAACACAAATTTATTTGGCTCCGAAGAGAACTTTCTAAAATGGTTTTATTTAGCTGCGATAAAATTTTAGTTGGCTCCGAAAAAATTTTCCTACTAAAATTTTAATTGGCTCAAAACAATTTTTCTCTGAAAAAATTATTTTATTACGAAAAAAAGTCCTAAGAAAGTTTTATTTGTTCTGATATCCAATTAGATATCCTATTCGAACTAGTTTTATAGATGTAGTATTATTTTACATCAGGCTTGGGTTCGTTATTAATTATGATTGTAAAGAGAGTAGTAATATTTGAAAACCAGAAAAATGTAGTGCACTTTTAGGGTCTGTATAATCTTCATTTACATCGATCAATTAGTAAAAAAGTGAAAATTTTATTATTTTAGGAATACACAAATTTTTAGTTTTTAATTAATTACCTTGCAGATTGATATAAAGAATGATGACGATACTGGAAATTATTTGAGCTAAAAATATTTTAAATATTTAATTTTCTTATTAATTAAATTGAACCATTTTTTCAGTATTTTAAGAAGTAGAAAATTTGTTTGATATAAAAAGGCAGAAATTTTTCAATAAAATTCGTGGAAATGCAAAACATAATTTTATGTGATAATTAAAGAAAACTTTTATTTCAAGTTAAGAGATATTTTAAAATAAAATTTATATTTATGCTTGGCATTTAATTTTATAATTTATTTAATTTATTCGAACTCCCTAATTGAACTGATACACGCGGTAAATGGCTATAAAAATCATCATCGTTGGTATGTGTGCATACGAAATAAAATTTGTTTGCAAATTTTATCTATTGCTCTGCCCTGCGGCTAAAACAGATTTTTTATAACAATTGATTATTTTGTTATTTTCTCCTGTGTGTATTCGCCTTTATTGATCAGCAATTGATGCAGAGTTTTAATGTAAAAAATATCTCATATTAATTTAATGCCAAAAGTATAACGTCAATAGTGTTTTTTAAATACAATAAGAACAACAATAAAAATTAAAAACAGTGACGACAAAAGACTAATTATAAGTGTTGCCAGAGTGTAATTATATTCAAAACTGTATCTCAACAAGAAGTGTTTTCTTCCGTAATTAATTTACCTCCTTTTAAGTCCGCCAAAATAAATCCTTTGGAATAAAATATTTCAGCACGAGGCACTTAAAAATTAATGGTCTTCGAAGCAACCTAAAAAATGTTCGTGTAACGTTTTAAAAATTGAAATAATATTTTTAAAAATATTTAAAAAAATTTAGAAACTAAAATAGTATTTTTGTTTTAAAAATATTTAAAACTTGCTTCCGAACGTAAAATAATAAATTTTTACGTCAGCATCTCAGTTTTACTCAACAAGTAGCTGTCAATTTACAACCGCTTTATTTGATTTAATAGTTACAAAAGCGAAAGAAAAAAATTTCGACATGTGACAATTAACGTTTAAGTGACAACAACACAGCTACACAATTTCATAAAAAAATATTTCATTTATTGCCTTTTTCAGTATAAAAATATTGTCGACCAAAAAAAAAATTAAAAAAAGATTTATGTACGTTTCTATTCCCTTCTACTCAGCACAACATGGGAAAATAAATTGTTATTTAAGCTGATGTGTACTCACTCCAAAAGTGACAAAAAACTTTATTAACAAAATTTATACACCCTTCACTACAATTAAAAATATCTAAAATATAACAAAGTTATAAGTAGCTGTGATTATGATTAGTCTCAAACTATGACTATTTTAGGATTAAACAATAAAACACAAGTCGATCCAAGTCGCCCAATCCAAGCCGCTTGAAATATATCCTATCATTATGATCCAACTATAACTACATAACACTTAAAAATACTTAAAAAATACACATAGATTAGGCCAGCAATGCCAGACTGCATAAGACTGTTACTAAGCAAGACTAGTCCAATATACGAAAAAGTCTACACTCACTCCGAAAAGAACGGAGAACATTGAGTTGACTCAATTAGAATAAATAGACTAGAGTTGATTTGACTTGGCTCGGAAAACTTGATTAGACAATACTTGTCTAGGCTGAATTAGGCTAGATCCAGCCCAGAATTTTAAAAATCTGGCCAGCCTAGACTTGACTAGACTATACTTCACTGAGCTAGACTAGACTAGACTTGACCGGACTAGGCTACACTAGACTTAACCGAGCTAGGCTACACCAGACTAGACTAGACTTGGATAGGCTAGACTAGACTTGACTGGGATAGACTAGACTAGACTAGACTTGACTTGGATAGGCTAGACTAGACTTGACTTGGATGGGCTAGACTAGACTAGACTTGACTGGGCTAGGCTAGACTAGACTTGACTGGGATAGGCTAGACTAGACTAGACTTGACTTGGATAGGCTAGGCTAGACTAGACTTGACTTGGATGGGCTAGACTAGACTAGACTTGACTGGGATAGGCTAGACTAGACTAAACTAGACTGGGATAGGCTAGACTAGTCTAAACTAGACTGGGATAGGCTAGACTAGACTAGACTAGACTTGGATAGACTAGACTAGATTTGACTGGGATAGGCTAGACTAGACTAGACTTGACTGGGATAGGCTAGACTAGACTAGACTTAACTGGGATAGGCTAGACTAGACTAGACTTGGATAGGCTAGACTAGACTAGACTCGACTGGGATAGGCTAGACTAGACTAGACTTGACGTGGATAGGCTAGACTAGACTAGACTTGACGTGGATAGGCTAGACTAGACTAGACTAGACTTGGATAGGCTAGACTAGACTAGACTTGACTGGGATAGGCTAGACTAGACTAGACTGGATAGGCTAGACTAGACTAGACTTGACTTGGATAGGCTAGACTAGACTAGACTTGACTGGGATAGGCTAGACTAGACTAAACTAGACTGGGATAGGCTAGACTAGACTAGACTTGACGTGGATAGGCTAGACTAGACTAGACTTGGATAGGCTAGACTAGACTAGACTTGACTGGGATAGGCTAGACTAGTCTAAACTAGACTGGGATAGGCTAGACTAGACTAGACTTGACGTGGATAGGCTAGACTAGACTAGACTAGACTAGACTAGACTTGGATAGGCTAGACTAGACTAGACTTGACTGGGATAGGCTAGACTAGACTAGACTGGATAGGCTAGACTAGACTAGACTTGACTTGGATAGGCTAGACTAGACTAGACTTGACTGGGATAGGCTAGACTAGACTAGACTGGATAGGCTAGACTAGACTAGACTGGATAGGCTAGACTAGACTAGACTAAACTAGACTGGGATAGGCTAGACTAGACTAGACTAGACTGGATAGGCTAGACTAGACTTGACTGTGCTAGACTTGACTAGGCCAGACTAAATTTGACAAGGCTAGATTAGAGTAGACTTGATTATACTAGACTAGACTAGACCTAACTTCACTAGACTAGACTTAACAAGACTTTTTTTGGGAACTTTGAGGGAATAACCCCTACACATGCAACGCATTGTGCGAAAACTAGGATTAAATCAATTTATACGTTCCTACATTGAAAATGATAAGAAAGATCTCTGGAGGAATTTCATTCCACAAACGAAAGGAATTTTTTCCTTTAATGCGTAGTGCGATTCGCTGGCCAAACAACCACAAATTAATGCGATCCCAACGAAACTGGAGTCAATCGTAAAAACGTGCGAGTAACGGGAACAAGTTCCTTAATATCATTAGAGCTTTTACTAGTAGTAACGATAAAATAGTGAAATACGTGCCACATTGCGTCGATGCTCTAGAGAATAAATAAAGTTGGATACCGTACTGTTTACAATGAGCCTCTTGGCCCTCTCCTTTAAGCCGTCCAGTAACTCCAAAATAGTCTTTGGTACGCCGTCTTATACATGAGCGTTGAATTTCATCTTTGGACGAATATAGGTGGTATAAAAAGTACGGAGATTGGATGGAGTGAAGTATCTCTTACACCGTTTTGGAAAACCAAGACTCTTAGAAACCGAACGTTATACCGCATCTTCATGCGAAGAATATCAAGAGCTTCCGATTCCGTAATACTTATATCAGCCTTAGTCCCCCCGGGGCACATTTCAATGTTTTGACGGAAATCTACCGTCATTACATGTGTCTTCGGAAGTAAAAGGGAGCTCAGTCCCCTTCAAGGCTAGCAGAAGCCGACTGAACAATCCACTATATTTTCACGGGAATCAGTAAAGCCCTAGAGTTGCGCTATTTGTCGTTTTAGCCTTTTAACTGTTCTCTATCTGATTATTGAGGTCGGTCCCTCGGGATTATCGTAGTGGCTGTGTATTTCGAGGACCTCTTTTGAACTTGTGGGTCGGATCATTCACAATGAACACAATGAATGGCCCAGGTCCAGTAAGCATGAATGCCATCATTTTTTTAATTATATTAAGCTTCATACGTTCTGGACCGGGAGAAGGAAAGTCTCCAACTCTTCAGCAAGCAAGGAATGAAGGCTGCGGCCTGCTTCGGGCTTTTGAAGTTGCAACTAAGAGTGACCGGAGGA
Source organism: Trichopoda pennipes (assembly GCA_030448955.1). NCBI lineage: Eukaryota > Metazoa > Arthropoda > Insecta > Diptera > Tachinidae > Trichopoda > Trichopoda pennipes. The sequence goes on along the minus strand of JASKUP010000060.1, from coordinate 12,193,442 downwards.
TATGGTGCAGATATAAATCTTATCACGTATCACTTTTAGTAACAGATGCAGCACGATTTCTGAGAACAGATCTATGAGTAAGCATACCAGCCTTAACTAAGCCAGCCTACTACTTGACTAGGCCAGCCTACTACTCTACAGACTAGAGTTTACTTGGCCATACTAAACCTGATTAGATAAATCCATTAAATAACTGAGTAAGTACTCTTAAATGTTCTTGCTTTGATTTTCTTCATTTTCCTCTTCTTGTCTATGTCTTCTATATGTCGTGAATGTGAATTGACTGTAATTTGTGAGTTACTTCGCTGCTATGTTACTTATGACAGACTTATAATTGACTGTTCATAATGATGACACACACGTGTTTGACTGGAATACAACTTAATAGAGGAAGATTAAACCCTTTAATAAAACAATAATAACTTAATAAAGATTACACATTTTGATTATAATGTGTTGAAGAATTATCCAAAAAAAATAAAAGAATTCGAAATATGTCAAAATGAACACATGTAAAAAAATGGAATTTAACTCGGATGTCAACACATGTTTGTGCATTTGTTTTGTTTTTGTTTGTTTTTTTTGTTTGGTTTTTTTTTTGTTTTCTTGTTGTAGTTGGAAAATATATAATGAAAACTCAACAACCTCTTTTGCCACAAACCCCTTCAGTAACAATTAAGAAAATGCCTTTTAATTTCGATTTTGTATTTTGCTGCTGCTGTAGCAACAACAACAAATAACCACAAATGTTTAATAGACAATAATACTTAATGACGTTTTCAATTATGAGTAGCGTTAGTGTCAGTCTAGTGTCTGTTACGAACACATTGACCAGAAACGAAACGGGTTGAACAAAAACTTAATACATTCAGATGTCTGCAAGAGATTTAAAATTTTATTTCATTTTCGGAAATTTGAGCATTTCAGATGGATGAGTGTTTTATTAAAGCAACAATAACAAACTACAAATTTATAAACGAATGCATTTTATTATTTTCGTTATTTGCGGTTACTAAGGCTGATCATTTGTTGAATATTCATCATAATTATAATTATAAACATCATTATCATCATCATCATCATCATGTCTTTATTATGGCTGATGGAAATTTATGAGTGCTTTTCTCGTTTGTGGTGCAAAACGACGAATTATATTTAATTGAAATAATGTGCATAAATAGCATTTAATATCAGGTTGTTAGTGTCAGATCAGTGTCAGTTAAAAATGAAAAAAAATGTGCAAAAAATTTCAAATTGCAAAGAATGTTTAAACAATTAAATAAAATGCAATTACAATCAAAACAAAAATAAATAAAACAAAAAAAAAAATATCGTTTAAATAAATAAATAATTAAGTGTTTAAACTGTAATTATTTGAAAACAAAATTTATTAAGCGAATAAAACCTTTTAAAACAAAAGTGGATGGCTTAAATGATACTACAACTTAATCTTGTTATATTCATGGTTTTAAGAAACTGCATTTAAAAAAATTAATAAAAAATATAAAAAAAAATAAAAAATTTCTCAATAAAACAAAAAATACAAAATACCAAACATCAACAACAACAACAAAACAAAACAAAAAATAAAATAAACAAAATAAACCAGAAGTACTTGTTACACCTAAATCTGTCTATTTAAAGTAGACTTTTTGGCCTTAAATCAATAAACTCAAAGAACCGGTGTGGCCTGTCAATTGATATGAAATAACAACAACAAATAAACAGAAACGTTTTCATGTTTCCCTGGCCACTTCTTAGTGATTATGCCACTCATCGACTTGTTGCTTTATTTGTTATTATTGTTATTGTTGTTGTTGTTATTTATTTATGTTTTTAAACATGTTCCAAAGCAAAATCAATACAGAAACATCGATGCATTGCAAAATTATTTAAAAATCTTGAAGAGCGTCCAAGTACCCATATGCGGGCAGAACTTGCGCACTTTAATGTTCATTATTTTTCAATGGGAAACACTTTTTTTTTAATTGTTTTAAAAATATTTTTTTTTAAATATTGAATTTTTATCTAAAAGCAGCCTAAGAACTTATTTTAATAAATCTATATTTGGAAGTTTTTTTTTAACTATTTTAACTGTCCAGTTTCATAGAATTAAAATGTTGGTGAAACTAAAATTTTGGATTTGATATTTTTTGAGCTCTTTTTTTTAAAAAATTTTTATAGAAATGAGGACTTATTTTTATATAGAAATAAATGCTAGAAATCTTTATTAAGTTTTGGGAAAAAATTTTTTTTTAATTTTCCTGAATTTTTTAACTTTAAAGATTTTGTTTGCAACAACTTTGATTGTTAAATTTTCCTCTAAAATATTATTTAAACCTAATATTTCACCTATCGATTTTTAGATACAAAAAATTTATTTCGTAGATTTAAAAATTGTTAAATTTTGCATTCAATTGGTTTGGTAAATTTGGTATTTTAAACCTCGAATTTTTAAAACAAAAGTTATTTTAAATATCGGGTTTTTCAACAAGAAGTTTAATTTTTCTATTGTGGTAACACCAACAATATGATAGCTCTGACATTTAGTTTTTTGACGCACTCATAGTATATACATTGGCAATTGTTAAAATGAGTTCAATATCGCACGAAAATCGCATTAAAATAACTAAAATCCACTAGGAAAATGGTGGTTCTGTTAAAGTTATATTTCGTATAACTTGTGATATTTTCGGACATCATAATCGTCCTTCTGACACCACAACTAAGAATTTGGTAATTAAATTTCAGTCAAAAGACTTGATACAATATGTGCAAATACCAACGCGTGTTCGACGGGGGCGTTCAGCTGAACGTGTGATATGATTTACATCCGCACCTAACCATGAAGCCTTAATCAGATGGTGGATCAAACCACTACATAATTTGGAACGTCATGCTCGTCCTACGAAGCCGAAGCTATAATTCTATGCAACAGAACTTTCTAGTTGCAACTTCGATGATTCCAGAGCAGGGCTGCAAATCATCACTCCTTGCTTAAGAGTTGGAGACTTTCCAACTCCTGTCCACAACACATGTCTAGCATGCTCACTGGACTGGATCATTCTCCTAGCGTGTCATTAACGGCGAAATGATCCTGGCCACGATATTAAACAAAAGACCTAATATGGGGCCGCGAAACCACAACCACCACGATATTCCCATATAGGGGCCAACCTCAATAATCAGCCAGAGAACTATTAAATGTCTAAAGAGATAAATAATGAACTCTGCGAGCTTACTGATTCCTGTGGAAATAAAGTGGAGTTTCCAGTTGTACCCCTGCTGACTTTAGGGGACTGGGCTCCCTTTTTCCCCCAGTTGCACTGTGTCTAGATAGTCGAAGTTCTATAAAGACCATATATATGTGCGCCCGAGGGGTGCGTTCAGCTGAAATCATCTCAGCCGTGAGCTACAGTGCTGAAGCAGATTCAAATTTGTAAACTCCTCGACGTTTTCAACAATCCAAAACCACCACATGCCGAATTCTGAGTAAGGATTAAACTTTGAAGTCTTACTAGGTTTAACTGGTGCAGGAATTGAAGCCAACCTACCATTTACATCTCCGTTGATTCGCTCAATTCATTCAGCAACAACCGGCTGGTTTTTCTGAAAAACAAACATTTTTTATACGAAGACCATTTTCACTTGTCAGGGTATATCAACGAGCAAAATTGTCGCACTTGGGCTTCTGAAAATCCTAGAGCAATTATTGAGAAGCCTTTGCATACTCAACATGTCACTGTATGGAGCGCTATGTGGTGTGTCCTTTTTTGTCGATGATGCTGAAAATGCCGTAACGATCAATGGATCATGCTATCGCGAGATGCTAACAACTTAATTTTGGCCTATAATTGAGGACGTGGATATTACCGACTTGTGGTTTCAACAGGACGATGTCACATGCTACACAGCTAATGAAACGATCAATTTTTTGCAAACCTAATTTCCTCATCGCATAATTTTACGACAACTAACAGTTAAGTGGCCAGCCAGATCGTTTGATTTAACACCACTGGATTATTTCTATTTTATATCCGTATAGACTATGTCTGAATCGATTTCAGCGTTCAAACTCAAAAACCGGGATGGGATTAACAAAATAGGACCGGCATTTTGCTAAAAAAGTGATTAAAAGATTTGATGAAAGAAACGACATCTGTCAGTGTGATCGTGGTGGAAATTTTCCAGATGTCATTTTTCATTCACAATTTCCAAACTTTTCTCTTAGTGATATAATAAAAATTTGAATCATCTTAATCGGAATTTTTTGTTTTATTTTGTTTTAGAAAACAAACTTCTTGTTCTTGTTTACTTGATGAATCTAATATTGTGAACTTCGAAAATGTTGAGTCCAAACTAATTTTTTACTCATAAAATTTCTGTAGAAAATCTCTTATTTACAAAAAAAAAAATGTGTTAGCTTGAATATGCATATGTCCAAGTTATGCTGCACCATATTTTAACAGAAAACTTTCCAGCTACAAAAAATTCCTTAACAAAAATTTCCTAAGAAGCTTTCTAAGTTGGAAAAATTCTCAAAAAATTATATTTTTAAACAACTGCTGCCAAAAAAATTTTTCTCCCAAAAATTTCCAAAAAAAAAAATGTTGCTCTAACAAATTTCCAAAGATAATTTCTGAACTTCAAAAAAGAACCTTAAAAATCTTAACAACTTTAAGAGAATTCAGGGAAATTTTTTGGTTTTGAAAAAAAAAAATTCAACAGAAATCTGTTGCTGCGTTACTATGTTTGGCTCGGCATCGGGAAGTTTAAAAAATAAGTAACTTTTTTTGCCTTGGTATTTTAAATAACTATTAATTTCGTCGTATTCTCTAGAAAAAATAATATTTTGTGTTTTTATAGCGAATTTTTTATATATTAATTTCGAAAAATTTTCTTTGAAAAAGTTTTAGGTGCCAAAAATATTGAGAAAGTATTTTAGCTGCAAAATATGTCCAAGCTATTTCCACTGAAAGTTTTCCAGCTATAAAAATTTTCCCTAAAAAAATTTCCTAGCTACCAAAAAATTACCTAAAAATATGTTGAGGCTTCGAAAAATTTCCTACGGAGCTTCCTAAACCCGCAAAGTTCTCCAAAAAAAATATTTTTTTTGAGCAACTTCTGCCGAAAACATTTTTCTCTTAAAAAAGAAAAATTTGCAACTCTCAAATATTTGCAATAATAATTTGTTAACTTAATTTAAAAAAAGGCAGGGAAATTTTTAGTTTCAGAAATAAAATTCATCTAGAATCTACTTCAGCTTTACTATTTTTGGCTTCGAGTCTCTAAAAACGAACATTTTGTGTTTTGCTAAAGAAATTTTCATTTAGCCAGCTTTTAAAATTTCAAATTATTTACAAATTGCTTCGAAAACCTATTTAGGTTGAAAAAAAGTTTACAAATAACGAAGAACTTAAAAATTTTCTTTAGAAAATAAAAATTTTCTTTGGAAATTTTCCTTAGAATATTAAAAATTTTTCGCTGCAAATTAAAAATTTTCCTCAGAAAATAAAATAATTTCCTTAGAAAAGTAAATTCTCTAGAAAATTTGTAGGTTCCAAAAATTTTGAATACAAAGAAAATTTCTTACCGATAAAATTTCTCCAGAAAATTTTTAGATCCAAAAAAGTTTCTTACCGATAAAATTTCTCTAGAAAATTTGTGGGTCCCAAAAATTTTGAATCCAAAAGAAGTTTCTTACTGATCAAATTTCTTTAGAAAATTCTTAGGTCCAAAAAAGTTTCTTACTGATAAAATTTCTCTAGAAAATATGTGGGTCCCATAAATTTTGAATCCAAAAAAAGTTTGTTACTGATAAAATTTCCCCAGAAAATTTTTAGGTCCAAAAAAGTTTCTTACTGATAAAATTTCTCTAGAAAATTTGTAGGTTCCAAAAATGTTTAATCCAAAAAAAGATTCTTACTGATAAAATTTCTCCAGAATATTTTTAGGTCCAAAAAAGTTTCTTACTGATAAAATTGCTCTACAAAATATTGTAACTATAAAAAAAAATAGGATAAGAAAATTCTCTAGCTCCAAGCTATTTCCACTAAAATCGTCCAGCTACAAAAGAATATTTTTAGGCTTCGAAAAATTTCCTAAAGGGCTTCCTAACTTCGAAAATTTCCCCAAGTGAAATGTATTTTTGAACCAGTACTGCTCAAAATATATCTCTAGAAAAATTTGTAGCTCTGTAAAATTTCCAAAATTAATTTCTTAGCTTCGAAAAATAACCTCAAAGACGTTTAGGGAAATTTTTTGGTTTGGGAAAAAAAAATTACTATTTTTATTATTGATTGGGATGAATTGGAAGTTTAAAAAATAACAAACTTATTGACACGGCCTTGCATTCTAAAAAACGCTTTTTAGGAATCTACTAGTTCCGAGATTGTTTTTCTTATATTTTCATTTCGCCAGCTTTCAAAGTCGAAACTATTTTATAAATTTACTTAGAAAAAATTATGTAAGTTGAAAAAATGTTTATAAATAAGGAAAAGAAGGTTATACATCATAACACAGTGTTAAAGAATTTTTTTTATATAGAAAAAAATTTTCTTAACCTTGAAAGCCAGATGTTTTTAAAAAAAAATCATGTTTTACTTTGTTTTTGTTAATAGAATTAGAACATTTATCTTTACTAATTAAATTCTTTAGTTCAGCAGATGCATTCACTAACTGACTTTAATTAGTCTCCTCATTATTACACATGAACACATTTGCAATGTGTTTAAGTGCCCACTGAACTTGGCAAATTTACATCATTTGTTTGCAACTACGAACGCAGACTTTCAAATAATTTAAATTAAAATTTTTTATTTTTTAAATATTTTTTCAACTATTAACTAACGATATAAACATCTGCTATTTATTTAACATTAAATATGTAACGTCAACAGTAACAACATATTTTAAATACACAAACTTGAACAACAACAACCAATACAATATATGATGACGACAAAAGACTGCTAATTGTTGGATTACATATAAATTGAGTGAAACTTACTATCTGATTGTATCATTATTTAGCTTGATTGTGTGCGTGATTATCATAATTATATGGGAGGCAATGTGTGCACAAGTCAGTGTTGCCAGTGGTATATTATTTAAAAAAAAAACACATGTTAAAACTTTGCAGTTATAACAAAAGTGCTAAAATTTATTTATAGAGGAAAACTAGTATTTCATAAAAGGGTGTCCGCCGGGAGGGTATACTATTTTGTTTGTATATAATTTTTGATTAAATGAAAGAGAATGGATCTTATATCGATAAATGTTTTATTTCATGTCGGCAATAATGTATAGAATACAATATCAGATAAATGTCCACCACTTTTAACCTCATAAATGCCAGCACATTTTTCATTACATTCTCACACATTTCACGCGATATTTTATGAATTTGTTTGTTTGCATAAACCTTGCCTTTCAGATATCTCCACAAAAAGAGGTCCTTAGTAGTCAAATCAGGCGACTGTGAGAGCCCATCAACTTCACCATTTCTTCAAATAACTTGTTGTTGAAAGAGGTCTCGCAGTAATTCCATTGCAATCCTTGGTGTATGCGATGAGGGCACCATCTTGTCGATACCACATGTTAATCAAGCTCAAAGTATGCAATTGTGGCGTTTTCAATCTTATCACGATGTCGCTTCCCATTCAGAGTTAACGTTACGCCGTTTTCATTTTCAAAGAAGTAAGCTCCAATGATTCCTCCTGACCAAATTGCACACCAGACTGTCAGTTTTAATGAATGCAAAGGGGACTATTGAATAATTTGAGGGTTTCCCATTCCCCAGAACCGATTATTCTGTTTATTCACATATCCATTCAAATGAAAGTATGCGGTGTAAATGGTCTTGTGGAAGAAGCTCTTGTGTCAACTGAATCTTACAAGGAAACAAATGCAAATCCTTGTGGAAAATTGTAGCCAAAGTTATTTTTTGAAGACTTAGCTCCTGAGCACGGCGTCGAATTGAAGTTGGTGGATTACTTTGAACACTTTCTTGAGCAGCAGTGAAAACATTACTGCCGAACTTACAGTATGTTGTGGTCCATGCAGACCCTCTTTCTTCGAAATCATTCACTACACGATAAATAGTGCGTTTTGTTGGCAAGTTGTTTCTCCCAAATATTTCACGTAACTTTCTCATCGTTACATTAATCGATGATTGATTTTGATAAAATATTTTAACGATTAAAATACGTTGGTTTATCGAATATTTTTCCATAATAAATTTACCATGTGTCAACTTCAGGACTGCCAAATATGAACTGTCATGAATAATGTTCAGCAAAATGGGTGTCCCGGCGGACAGCCGATATTTTACATTGATATGTATTTTATTTGTGAAATTTAACAACCAAAAATTTTAAAATTGAATATTGAAAAGAGATGAGTTTTAAGAAATTATACAGTTTATTTATATTGTCTATGGAAGGAAAATGTCAATAAATATTTTTAAAATTTAATATAACAATTTTTTCTTGGAAAAACTTTCAAAATGAAGTCCGAAAACTGTCCTAAATTAATTTATTGGATTGGCTTTTGAAATAGTTCCTTCCGTAATTTCCCAACACAGTACATTTTCAGTTCAATAATTTGGGATTTAATTATAACAACTACACTTGAAAGTAGTTCTAAAAATAAGAACTTCTGAATCATTCATTTTCTCGAGTTGCTGTATAATTCATAATTTCATGGCCACCTCAGAAATTCGTGGACACACTAAAGAAAACATGCCCTTCAGTATTATGTCGAACTGGGGCGATCATACAGAGTCAGAACATGAATACGAAACACCTTCTAATAAAACAAATCATCTGAACCACAAACAGTAACTTCAACGAGGATGGATATTGACAATAATTGAAAATGTTCTGAATTTTGCTTCCATATATAAATAAAAAAAAATAAATTTCATATTTTCTGCTGTGATATAAATCACAATTTTTATTTTGGCTCTGAAATACTTCCTTACGGAATTTCCTAACACAGTATATTTTCCAGCTCAATGATTTGGGATTCACTTTTAAAAATTGCACGCCAAAGTAGCTCCAAAAATAACAACTTCTTCATCATTCGTTTTCTCAAGTTGCCCAATAATTAATAATTTAATGGCCACCACTTAAGGTAGTGGACTCACTGAAGAAAGCTAGTGCTTGAATATTATGTCTAGCTTGGATGATCATACAGACTAATAATTAATAATTTATTGATCACCACTGAGATTGGAGACCCATTGATGGCAACATGACCTTGAATATTATGTCTAACTAGAATGATTATGCATATTTAGAACATAAATATGAGCAATCTTTCAGCTGCAACAAGGATGTATATTGGTAATAACTGAACATTTTCCGATTTTTGTTTCTATATACATATAAATAACAAATAAAAATTTCATATTTTCTATGTAGAAATTGCTGTAATATGAATCGGAATTTGTATTTTCATGCAAAATAAAGTTTATAAAGAAAAAAGTGGCATATTTTTGGATTTTTAATCCACTTATTGCGCAAAAATTGTGAAAAATCGGGGAAAAATTTGCCTTTTTAGCGATTTTGAAAAAATTGGATGCAATTTTTTTGGGTAGGTTTGTTCCGGTTTTATTCCCCTATTTAATATCTACAACTTTGCTTCAAATACCAAAAATTTATTCTGTACGCTTTACCGAGAAATAACAACCATGTTAAAATAGAGAACAAGTGATAAAAATCCACCTGGAGCAAAAAAAAATTGTATGGCCATTAAATTATTAGTGCAGCCAACTCGGCAAAACGAATAATGTAGAACTTGTTATTATCGCGTTATTTTCACGTGCGGTTCTCAGACTGGACCTCCCAAATCTTTTCTTTTCTTATCTTATTCTTTAGCTCCAACAAAATTTATATAACAAATACTTCTTAGCTCGGATAAGTTTTTGAATAAAATAATTTTATTTTGAAAAAATCTTTAAAAGCAATGTATAACCATAAGAAAATTTCCATAGAAGTTTTTGAGGTCTGGAAAAGAAATTCATACAATTTTTTTTAGATTAACTACTAAACCAAAACTCCAGCTTTAGTATGATTGGCTTGATCCATTGGAGGTGCTTAATAATTTTCCCCATAATTTAAAAGTTTCATAAAATTATAATAAAAAATTTAATCCAAGAAAACTACAGTTAAGCTTTGCCAAATTGAATAAGGCAACTCAGGAAAAGGTTTTTTTTTTGTTTTGGAAATAATTTGGGAGCTCATGAGCCACTTAAAATATTATAATAGTTTCACAGAAGCCCAGTAGAGATACCTCTAAATAATGTTTCAAAATTGACTATATTTGGATAGGACTGAAGGGTGAACCGTTACAAATTTTCACACAATTTTTCGTTTATTCCCATTTGCTGTAGGTTGTCTTTAAACTAGTTTTAAAAAATTTACTAGTGCCGAAGTAAGTGAACCAAAAAAACCATACCACCTTTTTGGGGAAAATCCTAAAAATATAACAGTTTTTACATTTACCCAATTCAAAGGATCGTAACTTTTTCACGAATCATGCTATCAGAACCAAACTTACTACTGTTTTATTGTAAATTTTATCAAGAATACAGGTAATAGTTTAAAATAATAATCCGAATGTTATTAAGTTAAAATAAAAATACTAAGTTAAAGTCGGCCCAAAATTAAAAAAAAAAAACAATTTTCTAGCTCGAATTTCTCTTAAACTAAAACAGCTAAACTAAATATATAATCTCTTAACATTTGAGTAACGAATAACTTTTTCATGACATTTCCAAAAAAAAATTTATGTAAGAGTAACCCAACTTTGGCGGTATATTTAGAAACCCCTTTATCCTAGGGTATCGTTTGTCCATAACTTCACTAACAAAAACCCTTACGTAGCCTATGTAAAATTTCATCAGGAAATCTTATGTAGTTCATGAGCTACCAAATAATTTCCTAGAAAAAACATGTTTAAACCACTTTATATACACATATTTGGCTAAACAGGCACCAGCATGTAAGATGCCCCTGTAGGCTAGTAGGTAGTGTACTAGCTTAAAAGACTGGGGGCTGTGGGTTCGATTCCCAACAAAGAGCTTGTTTTTTTCACTACAAATAAAAGTTTACTGTCGGTGGGGCTGCCCAGTGATGAAGGCATGCTCACTGTGCTGTCTTTATACGACAGTTAATTGCCGTTACTATTCTCCTACTTGCACCGCCTGCCTCATCTCTTCTTTATCCCTTTCCTAAAGAATGTAGCACGGTACTTGACTAATTAGGCATTGTTGCCTGAATATGCATTGTTCTTTTTATATAAAAACCAAAAGAAAAATTAAAAATTTTTTATTTACAGGCATTCTCCAATCTAGCAATTCATGCTTCATTTATTGCAAGTCTTTTGACTTCCTTAATATTATTCCTGCACATAACGTTATATGCAAATAGCACATTTGATTACAGCTAGCGCTAGGTCAAACACTTTTCAAACTCTCTTTTTAATAAGTTCAAATAAATACAAAAATAGAAGCCATTACACTCATATTTTATGGCATTCTTCACAATGTTATCAAAATCTAAATAAAATTAACTTGGATTCAAATGTAGTCCTATGGCATCACTGGTTTTAGTTGTTTAACATAAACAAACATGATGACAATAACAAAAAACTGTAGTAGGCCAGAAGCACAAACAACAATGTAATGTGTGTGTGAGAGAGTGAGAGCGACAAGGAGATAGAAAGGTAAAACAGACATGAGCACAGCTAAACAAGCAAAGTAACAATTTACCAAACGCGCTGAAATCATAAAGGCTTCTTGTGTCTCTTTAATGTCACTTGAAATGTGTAGAGTTTTAGATGTTTTTAAACTAAACAAATTCAATTTCAAAAAATATCTCTTTATTTTACATAATTTCTGAGGCTTTTCCACAAAAAAATTGTGACTATCGTTTTATTTATATCTAGCTATCATTATATGCACAAGACTCTGTAATCAATAGTTTTAACCAGAATAGAAAATGTTTCCAAATTGACACATGATTGGAATCAAATAGAAAATATTTTTAATTTATAATTTTTCAAAGTTCTTTAATTAAAGAAAACAATTGAATTTAAATGCAGTTCTATTGTCATCTTTTTCCGTCTTTGCTGGCTGTTTGTTCGGTATGAACGGCAGGCGATTTCGATGTGAAAACATTATTCTCAACCCATGTGTATTGTTTAGGTTTTAGATAATTCTTTTATTAAGGACGTATCTACTCATGTAGGCAAAATACCCGCCACTTTCCACTTTCCAATGAAGATCCATTACAGTATCTTCCTCCAAGTATTAGGCGTGTTTTATAGAGGAAAAGAATTTAAGTTGGCAATACTTCTTAATTGGCGGCGAATTTGTCGGCTATCATGTGATCTATGTTTTGTTTACTTTGGTATCTCAGCGTAATAGACTGACGCCTGAGAAACGCCTATAAATTGAGAAAATTCGATTTCGCATTTCATCCCGATTATCTGCCGAGGAAGCTAACTCTTGCTTGAATGAATGCGTCAAAAACAGTACTGGCATATTTGGAGTGACGATAATCCTTAAGTGTATGTTGAGATATTCTTATATGCAGACCACGCTGATAGATGTTGATTTTTTCATCACAGTTTTTAATCACTTCTTGGCAAAATGGCTGTCCTATTTCGTTAATCACATCACGTATTTTGAGTTTGAAAGCATAAATCGATTCGAATGGCTCCGTATAGACTCTATCCCTAACATAGCCCCACAAATCACGATCTGGCTGGCCACTTAACTGCTGATTGTCGTAAAATTATGCGATCGGAAAATTTGGTTGGCAATAAATTGATCTTTTCATTGACTGTGTGATATGTGGCACCGTCCTGTTGAAACCACATGTCAGTGATATCCACATCGTCAATAATAGACCAAAATTGAGTTGTTAACATCTCGCGATAGCGAGATCCATTAAACTTTACTACACTTCCAACCTCATCTTCGAAATAAAACGGCCCATTCCTTTCATCAGACCATGTTGTAGCGCACCATACAGTGACACGTTGAGCATGCAAAGGCTTTTCAATAATCATTCTAGGATTTTCAACAACCCAAATTCTGCAATTTTGGTTGTTGACATACCCTGGGCTTCGTCTGAAAAAAAAGATTTTTTCAGAAAAAGCAGCCGATTGTACCAGAATGAATTGAGTAAATCTACGGCGGCTTAAATTGTCGTTCGGCTTCAATTCCTGCACCAGTTGAACCTCTTAAGGCTGCAAATTTAAATCCTTACACAAAATTCTTTCTGTGCGGTAGTTTTACCCCCCGGGGGCACATATAAGGTCTTAATGGAGAGCTAATATGTAGACCTGTGCAACTGGGGGAAAAGGGAGCCCAGTCCCCTGAAGTCAACAGGGGTACAACTGGAAACTCCACTTTATTTCCACGGGAATCAGTGACCCGCAGAGTTCTGTTATTTGTCTCTTTAGACACAACTGTTCTCTGGCTGATTATTGAGGTTGGCCCTTTATGGGAGTATCGTGGTGGTTGTGGTTTCGCGGTCCCAAATCAGTCTATGGTTCTATGGTGGCCGGGTTCATTTCAGCTTTAATAACACCTACCTGGTGAAATGTTCCCAGATCCAGTGAGCATGCTAGACATGTGTTCTAGACAGTAGTTGGAAAGTCTCCAACTCTTAAGCAAGGAGTGATGATTTGCAGCGCTGCTCTGGAATCATCGAAGTTGCAAGTAGAAAGTTCTGTTGCATAGAATTATAGCTTCGGCTTCCTAGGACGAGCATGACGTTTCAAATTATGCAGTGGTTTGATCCACCATCTGATTAAGGCTTCATGGCCAGGCGCAGATGTAAATCTAATCACACGTTGTGCGGTAGTTTTGAATAATTCCAATTGAATCTGTTTCAACAGGCTGCGATGTTGATCGAACTGGTCGAATACGCTTTGTTGTTCGCACATGTGGTATCGAGACTGTCGACTCAAATTTAACGTTCAAATCGATTTCTTCCTCGCTACACTAACATTCATATGGACTAGATACGTTTAGAGAAATGTGTGAATATATATTAAAGAAGTTAAAGAACTGCTTATTTACTAACCGTACTACTACTATTCGACTGTATGAGTAGTTTCAGTAGTGTGAAGATTGTGTCTGAGGTCGCGTTTATCTGTTCGTTTATAATGTCTCCGTTAAATGTTTTTGTTTTATATATTTCCATGTGTTCAAGAATGTCTAGTTTTCGTCCCTTTTTTTTTTGCTAAGACGTAGTAATATCATATTACTTATCTACTTTTCTTGGTGCGTATCCGTGAGTTTTAAGGTGTAATGCAAAGTTGGAGTATTCTCATTTTCGTTGGTATGAGCGTATGTGCTCTGTAAATCTTTAATCTTCATACAGTCTGTGCCATCTATGTATGTTTGCAGCTAAAAGTAAGTCTATATACTCCGCTGGCAGTAAATTTGTTAGTTGCTTCTGTCGATGTCCTGAGATTATGTCTCAGATTATGGCCGGTTGTAATGTCGTGAGTAAACCTTGTTTGTAAAAAAGGTTAGTTAGTCCAAATAATTCTGGTTCTATGTAAGTAAAAGGAGGCCGTCGTGTTGCATTGGTTATCTCTTTGCCTTCTTTATTCCTTTTTTTAGTGTATTGTCTAAGAGGTTTGTAGATAGTTGTGGGTTTGTAGCCTTTATTTTTAGCTACAGTGTAAATTGTTCGGATTATCTTAAGTCTGTGTATAATATGTCTAAATGCTGCTAATTTATGTTCGGTAAAGTGCTTCGAGGTGATGTGGATGAGTTAGGGGATGACGCCTACACATGCAATACATTATGCCAGAACTGGGAAATTTGGTTATGGGGAGGAGAAGTGTTTGTGGACATTCGAAATGAACTTTCCTATATTGAAAGTGACAGGAAAGACCTCTGGAGGGAGTTTGTCTATATACGTACTGTTTAGTGATTTTAATGTTCATCTAATTTGTCCCATATAAGTAGGTTTAAATGTACAAATAAGTCTGTATAGTCCGCTAGAACTAATGTTGTCAGCTGATATTATGTCTCAGAGTGTTGTTGGTTTTCAATGCGGTGAAAAAGGTTCGTCAATCTATATATTTCGGCTGCTGTGTAATTAAAAGTTTACCGTCATGTTAAATCGCTTGTCTCTTTGTCTTCTGTATTCCTGTTTTTAGTGTTGTATTGTCTAGGAAATGGGCTTGTAACCGTTATTTTTAGCTATGTTGTAAATTGTGTCGAGTTTTTTGTTGTTCTTATCTGGAGTAAATGGGATTCTCTTAAGTCTGTGTATTATATGTCTAAATGATGGTAGTTGATGTTAGGTAGGATGAATTCAGGTAATGTGGATGTTAGTGTCCGTCGTAGTTTGTTTTCTATAAATATCAAATGTGAAATAGTCAGTTCCTCGTGTTATTGTGATGTGAAGGTAATGCATATTTTTCCATTGTGTCGACACTAAGTTATGTAGTTCAATGATAAAAATAGTCCTTTTAGGCCAATGATAGATTAATTTTCAACTTAGTTTTAGAATTAGATGGCTTTAGTAGGAGTTGACTTTGATCAATGTAGGATAATGTTGCTTCTTAATATGTCTTTAGAACAGCCAAACCGCCACACGTTCCCAAGTTATACATTGCCTGCACATATCCCCTTATTGTCTCAAACAGTGTCCACTCTACTTTCAAACAAAAAATAAATGATCGTGGTGCAATAATAATCTTCATCGAAGCGTATTTGGTAGATTGGTTTCGCTGCATATGTCAGAAATTTAATCATTTGCAAGCCAGGACTGCCCATCGCTAAACACAGTTTCATGACAAATTGATTTGATGACTGATTTTCTTAGTAAAACCGCATAATTTAGTAACGTTGCTCAATAGTTTATCTACTAACTAGCTGGCCCATTGAAAACAAATTTGTGAGATCGCAAAGAAGAAACGGAAACAAATAAGCTCGATGCCCATCACGGCTGTTTTAAAGGCGGCAGTAATCGAGTCTACGTTATTTTGGGCCTTTCACCGTCATCCGCCAATGCACATTGGAGGCAGTTGGCGGCTGGCGACGAATTTATGGCGTATTTGAAGTAAACAACGCTCAATATTGACGTAAATCCGATACCATATAATATCAAAACACAGCTCACACAAAAATTCATGCAAGTCGATCCAGCCGTGTAGTTGCAGTGTAGTTGAATAACCAAGATACAGACTGCAGCGCCATCTGCCGGGCTGGTTTGTGAATGTAAGCCATCCAAGGTGGAATTCAAACGCATGAAAAAAAATTTATTCAGTGACATGCACACGTACAGTAGAATTATATACATAAAGAAGATTTGTATTGGAGGTACCACGCGTCTTTATCAAATCCCACCCATATTTGCAGCAGATCTTAAAATATGTTCACTCAACCGAAATACCAAACTCTGTTTAAATACCGTTAGCAGGAGCAGAAATAGTGGATTCTTAATTCGTGTTTGTATGAGATGTACCATATCCTTTTTAAACCGAATTGTATATCTAAGCCACCCGGGGCGCCACCCAAATGCATACAAAAGTGCATAATTTGGTAACGTTGTTCAACAGTTTAGTCGGGGTATACAATATATGAAAGCTAAGCACAGTATAACGTAGTGTGATTTGTTTTACATCCGCACCTGGCTATGTAGCCTTAATCAGATGGTGGACAAACCACTATTTTATAATTTGGAACGTCATGCAGCGTCCTAGGAAGCCGAAGACATAATTCTAAGCAACAGAACCACCTAGTTGCAACTTTAATGATTCCAGGGCAGGGCTGCAAACCATCACACCTTGCTAAAGAGTTGGAGACTTTCAACTCCTGCCCAGAACACATGTCTAGCATGCTCACTGGACTGGAACATTCACTTTGCGTGTCATTATTAGTGAGATGATCCTGGCCACCATAATAACCATTATACTGTTATGGGGCCGCAAAACCACAACAACCACGATGCTTCCATATAGGGGCCAACCTCAATGATCAGTCAGAGAACTATTAAATGTGTAAAGAGACAAATAATGAACTCTTCGGGTCACTGATCCCCGTGGAAATAAGTGGAGCTTCCACTTGTCTCCCTGTTTGACTTCAGGGGACTGGGCTCCCTTTTTTCCCAGTTGCACTGTGTCTAGATAGTGGAATATTCTATGAAGACCATATTTATATGCCCCTGGGGGGAGTACAGTATAACAGTCAGATGTACAGTTAGGTCTTTCGTAAGTTCAATTGTTCTTAAGCAGTAATTGCTTCTTTAAAAGTTCATCATTTGAGTTTCCGATATTCAAGATAATTGATTTCAATATTTCTACAGTTAAAAAAAAACAAGCTACCTTATCACTTTGATGCGCATCATCAATCTTGTATGAAACGCGAATCTAAAAAAGAGCATAACAACATGTTACGAGTATTAAATAAAGTGTCAAGTGCTTTTCAACACCAATTGAAGTGCAATATGATTTATTTTTAGTTTTATTTTTATTATTATTAATTAATATTAATTAAAGCATTTGCTATTGACAAAAAAATAGTATTTTTTTCATTTTAGAATAATAATTTCTGAACAAAATAGTTTACACATTGAATTTAAATGAAATTGTTTTTTGTTTTATTTGTTAAAGAAACTCAATTGAAAATGTTTTGTTTGCGAAAAAATTATATATTTTAACTTACATAAATAAACAAATTAGCAATCGGTGAGTATGGAACGGCAAAACGTGTCATTTCAAATTAAAAATAAATTAAAATAAATTTGTTTAAAAATTAAGAAACTTTAAATACCTAAAATTGCGCTAATGAATATAGAAAAATTAAATTTCAAAAATTTAAACTAAAAACGTTTTAAATACAAAAGTTTTGCTTTTGAAAGGTCATCACTAAACTTCAGTCGGTGTTCTAATTTGGCTATTAGGTATTTGGCCCTACGAAAATAGGTCATAAATGCCTGTTAAATTATCGCTATGCAACTGTAAATATCCAGTAAAACAGGTAATTTTAAAAAGTAAAAGGTTTTTCAATAGGAAGTTTGTTTTCTAAAACAAAATAAAACAAAAAATGTATTTTAAGATGATTCCAATTTTTATTTTATTACGAAGAGAAAATATCGGCATGAATGAATGAAAAATGATATCTGGCAAATGTTCATCACAAGAACGCTGACAGATGTGGATTCTGTCATCAAAGTTTTTAATCACTTCTTGGTAAAATGGCGATCCTATTTCGTTAATCACATCACGGTTTTCAAGTCTTAAGGTTGAAATCGATTCGTTTGGCTCCATATAAACTCTGTCCTTAGCACAGCTCCACAAAAAATAATCCAGTAGTGTTAAATCACACGATCTGGCTAGCCACTTAACTGCTGATTGTAAAATTATCTGATTGGGAAATTTATCTTTGCAATAAAATGATGGTTTCATTGGCTGTGTGAAATGTGGCACTGTCCTGTCGAAACCACATGTTAGTGATAACAACAATAGATCGAAATTAAGATGTTATCACCTCGCGACAGCTTGATTCATTGACCATTGCCGCATTTCCAGGCCCATCTTCGAAAAAAACGGTCCACTCATTCCTCCAGACCACATAGCGCACCATACAGTGACACTTTGAGCATGCAAAGGTTTCTTATTTAATATTCCCTTTTTTCAGAAGCCCAAATGCAGCAATTTTTGCTTGTTCACATACCAAAACAAGGGAAAATGAGCTTCGTCCGAAGAAAGAATTTTTTTAGAAAAACCAGGCGGTTGTTCCTGAATGAATTGAACGAATCTACGGCGATGTGAATGGACGGTCGACTTCAATTCCTGCACCAGTTGAACCTTGTAAGATTTCAAAGTCAAATCTTTGCGCAAAATTCCCCGTGTAGTGGTTGCACCCTCCCCCCCCCCCCCCCCCACACACACACACATTTATCGGTCTTTATAGAATACTTGGCTATCTAGACCTGTATTGCTGGGGGTATAATGGAGTCCAGTTTCTAAAGGCAGCAGGGAGTCAACTAGAAACTCCACGTAAGCTCCACAGTACAGCTAATTGTCTAATTAGACTTTTAGCTGTTTCTCTGACTGATTATTGAGGTTGGCCCTTCGGGAGTAACGTGGTGGTTGTGGTTTTGCGGCCCCAAGCATGAACTGATTTATGATGGCCAGGATCATCTCGCCTTTAATCACACCAACTGGTGAATGATCCGGATCCAGTGAGCATGCCAGTCATGTGTTCTGGACCAGGAGTTGGATAGTCTCCAGCTCTTCAGCAAGGAGTAGTGGTTTGCAACCCTGCTTTGGAGCCGCTGAAATTGCAACTGGGAAAGACCTGTTGCTAGAATTAGTCCTCGGCTTCCTAGGGCGTGAATGACGTGATTGCATCCGGGGGCACATTGATATGTTTTGACGAAATCTCACCGCCGTGACATGTGTCTTTGGGGGTAAAAGGGAGCCCCAGTCCCCTTCAAGGCTAGCAAGAGCCAACTGAACAATCCACTATATTTCCACGGGAATCAGATGACCCCAGAGTTCAGCTATTTGTCTTTTTGGCCTTTTAGCTGTTCTCTGGCTCTGTTCTCTGTTACTGAGATTGGCCCTTCGAAAGTATCGCGGTGGTTGTGGTTTCGAGGCCCTCGTTCAAATTATGTGGGTCTGAACACAAGGAATGGTCCAGGTCCTGTGAGCATTATTGCCATTGTTTCTTAAATTTTATTAATGTTTTACGATTCATAATTTACGGTTTTATAGATTTATAGTTTTGTAAGTTTTGTAATAGGTGCCCCTGTAGGCTAGTAGGTAGTGGGTTCGATTCCCAACGAAGACCTTGGTTTTTTTTTCACTACAAAAATAAAAAGTTGACTGTCGGTGGGGCTGCTCAGCGATGAAGGCATAGTCACTGGTCGCTGTTGCTGTCTTTATACGGCAGTTCATTTCCGACTATCCTTCTACTTTCACCACCTGTTTCATCTCTTCTCTATCCCTAAATAATGTAGCACGGCACTTGACTAAATAGGCATTGTTGCCTGAAGGGCTACTTCTCTTTAAAAAAAAAAAATTTATTAAGTTTCATGCGTTTTGGATAGTCTCCAATTCTTCAGCAGGGAGTGAAGGCTGTGGCCTGCTCCGGGCAACTAGGGGTGACTGGAGGATATACGTAACTGAAGGCCTTCTAGGACGAGCATGACGCTACATTTCATTCACAGTGGTATCACCCACCATCTGGTTATGGCTTACACAGCGAGATACAATGTTATCACGCATGTGGTGGTTGCGGATAATCCCAATTGTTAAAAACAAAATCCTAGAGCGATTATTGAGAAGCCGCTGCCTGCTCAACGTGTCACTGTGTGGTTCGCTATGTGGCCTGGAGGCGTGATTGGGTCGGTTTTCTTCAAAGATGAGGCTGTAAATGCGGTAACGGTAATGGATGACGCTATCACGAGATGATAACTCAATTTTGGCCTTTTATTAACAACGTGAATATCAATAAAAATTTGAATCATTTTAATCAAAATTTTTTGTTTTATTTTGTTTTACAAAACAAACTTCTTATTGAAAAACCCTTTCCTTCTACTCTCTAAAGGCAACTGTCTAACAGTTGGTTTTCAAATAAAAACTAAAATATATCGCTGCTAACAAAAGTCATAAATTTCTTTCTGTTACATTTACAGCAAATTATATTATTTTAGAAAATTACTTTTCTATTTAAAATTATATTTCTTTTGTTAAGTTCTTTTTGTATATCCAAGAAAAATTAAAAATAAAAATACTTGTGCCAGTTAGATTTGAATGTTGCATCTGGCTGCAACAGTTTTAATTCATCTAAGCACTGGTTAAGGTGCTCAGTTAGAATATTGAGAACAGTGTTTTTCTCTTTCGATCAAAAATAGTTCTAATTTTATTGACAATTTACATCCAGTATTTATACAAAAATAATTATCTTTAGATTGCTTAAATGATTGATAATATTACAGTATGGTTATTAATAATTTCTATTTCAGTTGCTTAAGTGGTTCAATGTGTTTTTGTGTCAAGTATTTTGTTACTGTTTATGTTGTGTGAATTATGTCATATTTGTGTGTTCTGTTTTTTCTAGTTGTTTGACCATTCAGGGTTTCAAATATCAAAGAAGTAAAGTTATTAATTGCTGCGACAAGTATAGTGTGTTCCGTTATAATAGGTACACTACACCATCGCCCTCAAGATTAAATTTATGAATGTAATGAAATAAATTGAATCTTAAAATATGTACAAATAAGTAATTAATTAATGATTTTAGAGTAAATATATGTAATATTATGTGGTAATACGTATAATTATGTGTATATCTTTGGATTATTCATAATTCTTATTATAGAATATTCATATTAATTATTAGGCTTATATAATTTAAGTATATTATTATGATACATTTTCTCTAGGTTATCTACTTTTAATACAGAATTTAATCCTAGTCTTTTTATTATTTCATAAGGTCCCTTATATGGGCTTTGATTCTTTTTCTTGGATTCTACTTTTATTAATACTAGATCTCCTATCTTAAAATTACTAGTATTTGTATTTCTGTCATAAACTTGTTTTGACTTCTGTTTAGCTAAATCTATTAATTTCTTAGCGTTTTCTAATGATCTCTTAAGTCTTATTTTAATTTCATTAGCGTAATTTTCTATATCATAACATATATTTGTGTTTTGTATATTGTCTGTTGGTAATGTTGCCAATTTACCATAAATTAATTCATAAGGTGAATAGTTTGTGTCAATATGCGGTGTTGTGTTATATGCAAATGTGTAATATGGTACCCATTTGTCCCATTCATAATCATTAACAAAGTTTAATAAATATTCATTTAATACACGATGATTGCGTTCTAAAGAACCTATTGATTGTTGATGATACGGAGTTGAAAATTTTTGATTTATATCCAGCAAATTACAAACTTCGTGTAACAATTCGTTATTGAATTCAGTTCCTCTATCACATTTTAAATTCTTAAAACATCCGTACTTTAGAATAAATTGTTCTACCAATGTTTTAGCAATACTTCTAGCATCTTTTGTTTCAATTGGGTGTGCTACTACGTATTTCGTTAACTCACATTGCATCGTTAATATATATCTGTAGCCATTAGAAATTCTTAAAGGCCCAACTGTATCTATTTCTACTGTTTCAAAACTAGTACTAGGACTTTCTGTTATGATCATTTCTTCTTTAATATGTTTTGTTTGTTTATTTCTTAAACATTTATCGCACTTATTAATGTAATTTCTAACCATCTTTCTCATGTTTTTCCATACGTAACGTTGTTTCAACTTTTGAACTGTTTTTCTTATACCAAAATGTCCTGACAATGGTGAATTGTGGAATTCTTCTATAATTCTTATTTGTGAATTTCGTTCCGTAATGTGTTGCAAAGGTTTATAAAATATTATGTTCAATTCTAACTTTCTATGTTTATTCGATTTCAATAATTTCTGGTGTACCTCATTGTAAACTTTATTTAAATATTCTTTCGATATGAGCTCAAAAATACTATCTTCGCATGATAAAGCGAGATTTTTTATATTCTGCTTATGCATATAAATGATTAACTTCTCTAGTGACAAAACGTATTTTGCTAGATCTTCATTAACATTCAGTACAAAGCTATTATCCTTCTTCTCTATTGTACCATCCTTGGGTACATTTCTCAAATTTTGTACACTCGTTTTTATAATATTAAATTTTAATTCATGAATATTTTTAGTATCTTGTAAAGATGTACATTCCCACATATGATTTTTATGTTGGCCAAGGGATATGTCATTCTTATTATTTATTTCTACATTTTCAGTATTTTCCTTTGCTTTCATTCCACGTGTTGTTACTAGAATTTTTGATGGTTTACTTCCATCTTCTTCTATAGGTATCATATTTTTCAACATTTCAGAATCTAATTTGATTCGTGACAAAGCATCTGCGTTCGTATTTATTCTCCCCTTCTTATAAACAATTTCAAAATCATAGTCTGACAAATCTATTCGTATTCTAGTCAACTTTGATGAAGGATTTTTGTGAGAAAAAAGTGAAATAAGTGGTCTGTGATCTGTAACCACAATAAATTTTCTACCAAATAAATATGGTCTAAAGAATTCTATACCCCAATGGATTGCGAGTAGTTCTTTCTCAATCACAGGTTTGTTTAAATCATGTTTTCCTAATGTTTTGCTCGCATAAGAGATTGGTAAATCTTCACCTATTTTTCCTTGTGATAAAATAGCTCCCAGTGCATAGTTTGATGCGTCAGTAGTCAATACAAATGGTTGCTCAAAGTCTGGATATCTTAATACTGGAGCGCTAATTAATTTTGTTTTTAACAAGTCAAAAGCCTGTTGACAATCTTCTGTCCATTTGAATTCTTTTCCCTTTTTAGTTTGGTCGTTTAGACATTTTGTGATTTCAGCAAAATTTTTTATAAAACGTCTATAATAATTACAGAAAGCAACAAATCTTTTAACTTCTTCCTTGTTTTTTGGAATCGGATACTGTTCTATTACTTTATGTTTTGAAGGATCCGTCCGTATGCCGTCTTTCGTTACCTGGTGTCCCAAATAAATTACCTCTGATTTCAAAAATGTACATTTAGATGCATTCAACTTTAAGTTATATTTTGACAAACGTTCGAAAACTTTAACCAAATTTTCATTATGGTGTTTTAGACTACATCCAAATACAATAATATCGTCTACGTATAAAAATGCTTTGGAATCTAAGCCACTCAGTGCTATTGTTAACATCCTCTGAAAACTATTGGAAGAAATTTTCAAGCCAAATGGTAAGCGTTTGAACTGATAATGACCACTTCCGGTTGAAAATGCCGTTAAATGCCTTGACTCTTCATCCAAATTTATTTGATGAAATGAGCTAGTCATGTCTAGAGTTGAAAAATATTTTGCTCTTCCTAGACGATCTAAAACATCTTCTAATCTTGTTAATGGAAATTTATCATTCACAATCTTTTTATTGAGTTGTCGAAAATCTACAACTAGTCTCCATTTCTCTTTTCCACCCTCACTCTTCTTCGGTACTACTAATAAAGGTGAATTGTATGCGCTAATTGATGGTTCGATGATATCTTCCTCCAATAATTGTTGTACTTGATTATTTATCTCATCTATTTGTGTATGTGGTAATCTATAATTTTTAATATAAACTGGTGTATTGTCTGAAACCTTTAAGCTTTGTGTATAAAAATTACTCGAAGTTAATGTTTCCCCTTTCAAATGAAAAATATCCTGATAGTCCTTGAAAATCTGTAACAATTCTATTTTTGCTTTTTCATCCTTAACGTCAATCTTCAAAGTGTCTACTAGATTTTTGAATCTGTCTTCGTCAAAGTCTTTCTCTTTATGTCCTCGTAATATTGTGTAATTTCGTAAAGGCTCTATTTCAAAAATAATATTTTTTAAAATTACGTCGTTATCTGTCGTATTCAATATCCTAACATGCTTATTCCCGTTTCCTGGTACTATTGTATTACTAACAAATATACCTGGTTGAATTTCCTTGTTAAGGATAATGCTATCTTCACATATTTCCAGATTTATGGGATGGATACTTTCCGATCTTTTCTCTACCTCTATGCAATAGTTTCTGTTTATCCATGATTTCATAGGTATGGTAATTTCCTCACCTCCTAAAGTAAGTGTTAGCGTAAATGTTTCATAATCAATTTTACATAAGAATTTTGAAAAGAAATCTCTCCCTAAGATTCCATCAGTTGGTATTGGAAAGTCCTTATCAACGATGTGAAATTTATGTTCTTCACAGAAATAGTTTATAGTAAATTTCAACTCTGATGTTCCTATTGATCTGATTTTTTCTGTAGTGATACCTGAAAAACTAATTGATCTTTCTTTGTCGATATTTATTGAATCCTCATCTAGTTTGTCGACTTTACACAAAGAGATGTCTGCTCCCGTGTCTATTAGAAATGTAAGTTTTAAATTTTTTGATAAATCCAGATTTATAAAGTTTGTAATGTTATTAGATATCTGAAAGACGTTATTCAATCTTATTGTTGGTCTCCCGGATAGTGGGTTTGTACAGATCCTTGACTCACTTCCGGACCCTGATGGTTTTCCTGTACGTAGTGTACATTTCTATTATTCGGCCTGCTATTCCTGTATCTATTATCGTGATTCCTATTCTGATTACTATTATTGTAATTTCTATTCTGATTGTTATAATTGGTGTTGGTATTATTATGACTACGCTTATCACTGCCGTTACAATTATTCGAAGTGATGGACCTTCTATGCATATGATTGTTGTATCTATGGTTATTGTTACGCTGTAGTGGACTATTACTACCTATGTTATTATTTGATCTATTATATGCATTTCTGTTGGGATAGTAATTATTTTTTCTATTACTGAAATTGTTGTAATTGATATTTCTCTTGTTTCTATTGTCCGAGAAATATAAAATTTGTTCCGAGTTGCTCAAAAATTCTTTTTCTAGCTCTAAGGCCAATTGTAATGCCTCATTTAGATTTGAAGGTCTCGATGCATATACTGTAGGCTTAAGTTCCTCCTTTAAACCATTCTTGAATATGTTCAGAGAATAATCATCGTTGATTTGTCGTATTGTTGTAGACTGAATTTCACTGCAATTTGCT
This sequence comes from Trichopoda pennipes, assembly GCA_030448955.1. Classification (NCBI taxonomy): domain Eukaryota; kingdom Metazoa; phylum Arthropoda; class Insecta; order Diptera; family Tachinidae; genus Trichopoda; species Trichopoda pennipes. Next base: position 12,167,769 of record JASKUP010000060.1, on the reverse strand, counting down.
ATATTTTTGATCTGTAGTTCGTTCAACTCAGATACTAGTTCTAACAACTTCTCATGATAAGTATTCACAGACATTGTTTTCTGTGTGAACGTGCTTAGTAATGCTTGAATTTGCGAAGTAGTTCGTTTTGTTTTATACCTATCGGATAAAGAATCTTTTAATTCTTGAAATGTTTTTGGTATAACTGTTCCTATTGAAGTTCTTACCAAAGCTGTTAATTTAACATTATAAACAAAAGATATCAACACCGTTTTGTTTGCATCATCTAGAGTTTTTCCGACTAGTTCTATAATTGTTAAGAACGAATTTAATTCTTTATAGTTTCCTTTGAATTCAGGAATAACTTTTACAGCGGTTTCTAAGTTGAAAGTCGCCATATTTATTAAATTTTGTTTTTGATCAGATTGTTTTATCAACGTTAATGCTTCCTCAAAAAGTGTCTTTGCTTTGTTATAATATTTATCAAATTTCTCTGTTTCTTCAGAGACTAACTTAGTGTCTACTAACCCATAAAATTTATCCTTTAGTAAATTTATCTCTTCTAATTTATTCCTTAAAGTTATCTCTTGGTATCCCCTAGATCCAGATTTTTTGAAATTTATTAAAATTTTTTCTAAAGTATTTATAATGTTTTCCATTAACAATTTTGTAGGATTTAATTTATTTATTAATTATCATTTATTAATGTAGTTTCAACTCTTATATACTAAATATTACACCTGTACTACTGCCTTTTTTTGTACGTATTCTTTAAAATGTTTGTGTATCCTATATAATACAAATACTATTAAAATTATACAAAACACTAAGAAAGCGTCAATTCTGATGGTGCGGCCAAACTCCATGTCTGTTGCGTGATTTGTTTGATCAATATTTTCATTGACCGTGACCACTTGTTTGGATTGTGGCTTTCCCATTTTAATGTTTATCTTTTAACTGCATATATAATTTCCTCTTTTCTTCTCCTGTGGACAACCCCATTAGTTTTACTATCTCTGCTCTCTGTTTTTTCAATCGAAGTTTCTTTCCTCCTCTTTTGTTCTTTTTGTGGTGTGTCTTTTGTATTTCGGTCTTCACTTTATTAATATGGTTCCTCCTTTTGTATTCCTCAATCGTAATAGCCTTCGGTCCGCAGTTTATTGGTGTGGGCTTATATTGAGGGTAGTAGGCAGAAGCCCCTTCTGGTACGTATGATTCGTACTTCCTGAATATCTCATTAATTTCCTCCTTGGTAGGAGACTTGTTGTCACACATTTAGGTGAATTGGATTTGCCAGATTGGTTTTTCTGCTAAATAGTTGGCAGGATCTTATTGTTTACCAGATGGTTGGCAGGATCTTATTGTTTACCAGATTGTTGGCAGGAACTTATTGTTTACCAGATGGTTGGCAGGATCTTATTGTTTACCAGATGGTTGGCAGGATCTTATTGTTTACCAGATGGTTGGCAGGATCTTATTGTTTACCAGATGGTTGGCAGGATCTTATTGTTTACCAGATGGTTGGCAGGATCGCCATGTTAAGTTCTTTTTGTATATCCAAGAAAAATTAAAAATAAAAATACTTGTGCCAGTTAGATTTGAATGTTGCATCTGGCTGCAACAGTTTTAATTCATCTAAGCACTGGTTAAGGTGCTCAGTTAGAATATTGAGAACAGTGTTTTTCTCTTTCGATCAAAAATAGTTCTAATTTTATTGACAATTTACATCCAGTATTTATACAAAAATAATTATCTTTAGATTGCTTAAATGATTGATAATATTACAGTATGGTTATTAATAATTTCTATTTCAGTTGCTTAAGTGGTTCAATGTGTTTTTGTGTCAAGTATTTTGTTACTGTTTATGTTGTGTGAATTATGTCATATTTGTGTGTTCTGTTTTTTCTAGTTGTTTGACCATTCAGGGTTTCAAATATCAAAGAAGTAAAGTTATTAATTGCTGCGACAAGTATAGTGTGTTCCGTTATAATAGGTACACTACACTTTGCTGCCAACAGTTTGTTTATTTCTGCCAACAAGTTGCATCAAACTGTAGTTTAGCAAAAAAAACCAACAAAAAAATATTCAAAATCAATGAAATCTTTTAGTGTAAAAAAAACATTTATAGCATTTGGTTAATGATTAAAAATATTTTGTTGGTAGGCAAGTGTATGTCTGTATGAGTGTGTGTGTGTGGGGGTGGGTGTGCCCGCCAATAAACTTAGCCAGAACGATGAATAATGAATGGTTTCTTTTTATTTATGTTTCTTTCTTCCAGTCAAAAGTGGCAAAACAATAGTGACGGTTTAATTGTTTATGCACACTGTGCAGTCAACGAGAAGAAAGGCACAATCAAAGGAAATTAAAATGATACGAAAATTATTATTTAGTTAAACAAATAAAACAATAAATAAATATAAACAATTCATTTTGATTAAAAATTATTGCTTTTTATCGGTTCATTGTAGTGATTTTATAACCAAATTTAGCTGTTTTTCGATGTAAGCGATTTTTTTTTGCAAAATGGTTCGTTTGAAATACGGAGAGGGAATAATTTCATCGTGAGTATTAACTTTTTTATCTTGGGCCAATAATATAATTTTGTACCAGCTTTTTTGTAAATTCTAATTTAACCAATTACACGTACAAGATGATTGAGCTAAAAATAGATATTAAAAAATAATAAAAGAATCGCTGCAAAACTTCCACTAAAATCCCTGAATCCATTTTTAGTAAAGGATTTTTCAGCCAGAAGTTTTTTTTCTAAAACAAATTAAAGCAAAATATTTAATTTAAGATGATTCAAATTTACTGACAAATGTCCACCACGACCACACTGACAAATGTCGATTATATCATTAAAGTTTTTAGTCACTTTTTGGCAAAATGGCGGTCCTATTTCGTTAATCACATCACGGATTTTGAGTTTTAAAGTTGAAATCGATTCGATAGACTTTTTCCTTAAGGGTTTTTCAACAAGAAGTTGAAATGATATCTGCAAACGTCCACCACGACCATTCTAATAGATGTCAATTCTTTCATCAAAGTTCGTAATCACTTTTTGGCAAAATAGTGGTCCGATTTCGTTAACCACATCACGGATTTTGAGTTTCAAGGCTAAAATCTATTCGATTGACTCCGTATAGACTCTGTCCTTAACATAGCCCCACAAACAATAATCCTCTAGTGTTCAATCACACAATCTCGCTGACAATTTTCCAGCTCTTTGTCGTGATATAATGCGAACGAAAAATTTGGTTTGAATTAATTGATGGTTTCATTGGCTGTGTGACTTGTGACACCGTCCTGTTGAAACCACATATCAGTCGTCAATAATAGGCCAAAATTGAGTTGTTAACATCTCGCGATAGCTCCCCCGGGGGCACATTAATAGTCTTTATGGATAACGCAACCATCCAGTAAAAGGGAGCCCAGTCCCTTTCAAGGCTAGCAGGAGCCAACTGGACAATCCACTATATTTCCACGGAAATCAGTAAAGCCTCAGAATTTCGCTATTTGTCTCTTTAGGCATTTAGCTGTTCTCTGACTGATTATTGAGTTTGGCCCTTCGGGAGTATCGTGGTGGCTGTGTGTTTCGAGGCTCTCGATTGAATGGATTCTTAGTTATATTAAGCTTCATGCGTTCTGGACCAGGACTTGGATAGTCTCCAACTCTTCAGCAAGCAGTGAAGGATGCGGTCTGCTACGGGCTTTTGAAGTTGCAACTAGGAGTGACTGGAGGATATACGTATCCGAAGGCCTTCTAGGGTGAGGATGACGCTACATTTCGTCCACAGTGGTAATGATCCATCATCTGATTAAGGCCCACGGCCAGGTGCAGATGTAAACCTTGTCATGCCATCTCGCGATAGCGTGATCCATTGACCTTTACCGCATTTCCAACCTCATCTTCGAATTAACACGGCCAAATCACGACTCCAGACTATGTAGCACACCACCAATCAGTGACATGTTGAGCATGCAAAGGCTTCTTAATAATCATTCCAGGATGTTCAGAAGCCCAAATGCGGCAATTTTGCTTGTTGTCATACCCTAACAAGTGAAAATGGGCTTCGTCTGAACAAAAGAAGAATCCCCTGGTTATTCCTAACTGAATAAAGCGAAGCACAGGCTGCGTGTATGGTCATTCCTTCACCAGTTGAACCTCGTAACGCTGCAAATTAAAATCTTTACCCAAAATTCGCTCAGTGGTGGTTTTCGATAACCCCAGTTGTTAAGAACGTCAACGAATTGGGAATTGGCAAATTAAGGATCCGGAACGCGCTTTGGTGCTCGCACATTTTGTAGCAAAAATTTAACGTTCAAATTCTTAATAGCGGTTTTAAAAATTACGACTATGTTGCTCGAAAATATAACGAATTTTACGAAATGTAACTTTAACAGAACCACCATTTTCATAGTGGATTTTAATTATTTTAATGCGACTTTCGTGGGTAATTGAATACATTGTAACAATTGCCAATGCATCTACTGCGAATACGTCAAAATTTAATGCCAACACTATCATGCTGTTGTTGTTGTTGCAATTGAAAAACAAACTTCTTGTTGAAAACCCCGATACAATAACTCTGTAAACGGCTGCCGAAAATAAATGGAGAAATTTAGATAGACTCATGCCTTAATGCAGATTTTCGGAAAAAGGCATAAAAAAATAATAACTTTTTTTCCTTCGTTTTCTTTCCCACTTCACTAACATTCATGTGGACTAGATATGTTTTCGAGAAATGTGTGAATATATTGAAGAACTGAAAGAGATGTTTGCTTATTTACTACTTCTTCACTTCAATGAACAGAAATGTCTGCTTTAGTCGTGGCATTCAAAATAAAAATCGTAATAACGCCTAAACAAAAGTCTGCATATGGCATCACTTAACATATTTTGATATTTTTCTGCAATGTTTTATAACGGGATCGTGCAGTTATTTGTTTACATTTTTACTTTTCTTATAAATTAGTTGAAGTCTCTAGATTTTTAACAAAATAGGTATTATTAACAAAAATAGATTTCCCGAATGGAATTACAATTGATGTGTGAAATTTAGTAATAAAAAAACAGAAACCAAAACAAAATCTCAGGGCGAATTTGCTCTCATGCTAAGTTTGAGCAATAAAACAATGCAAAAACAAGGGGAAGTGTATAAAATAAACGATGGAGTAGACACCAAAAAAAATTAAAGGGATGTGAGTCAAATTAAAAATGGAAAATTCATAGAAGTTTAGCAGAGTTCCTCGCAAAGAGGCCTGTTAATAGATTTGCTTACTGACATATTGGTTAGGGAATGGAGCGAAGGTATGCCGAAAAACCAATATGGCAATGAATGCTACTGTAGTGCGAGGTGGTGGAAGCTTAGGAAACCTTGCGGTCAATTAAGGTAATATAAATTAAAACGAGTATAAGTCCGTATTAGAATAACATCCTATCCAACTACACTTTCGATCTAGGGCAACGTGAAACCACCCAGCAATATAATGATCTAAACCCTACAATTCTGTTAGTCAAAGGTTGGCTCATATACATACATACAGCAATGCATAGTTCTGACTTGAACGTTATTTAATACGAGTGGAAAATTGCGTAACGAAAGATAAGAACGCATTATTAATGGCGAAACGCTGAACGATAGGCTGCAAGAAGACTTGAAGAAAATATCGGTTGTTTAGCAGCGTAAAGCGAACACGATTACAAACCATTATACATAAACGTGATATTGCTTTTAATAAAGATATTACATCAAATTCAATACTGCAGTTGATTTCAGCGGTACGTAGACCTTTAGTCAAAAATTTTAAAAATTACTTCCGTTTACCGCTTTATCAATTATCTACTTAAAGTTGCAAATAACTTTATAACAAACTCTTTTTGTATTGTGGTGTGGGGCGTATAAAAAATTATGGGCCGCATGTAGACTTTCGTCGGCCATTGTATATATTTTAAACAAAAACTTAATGACTTTTCATTATTATTATGGTTAGTTTTATTATTTTCTTCTATTTTATCTATTCCTTGTGTAAATTATAAACGTTTAAATATAACCAAAATTTATAAAACAAACAAATAATGATTAACGTGTTGCTGTTAATTGCATTTTACATGAAATTTGATGTAAAAACAAATAAACACCACGCAAAGGCAGTTATGCAAATACACACTTAAAGTAAACAAAGCAAAAAGAAAAACATAAACACAAGAATCAAAAACAACAAACTTTGGTATTTTCAAGCCATAAATAAGTGTTTTTGCTTTAATTGCTTTTGCACATTTAGAGCAAATACAATGAAGAGCGCCAAAAGAGAGCGTAATTTTATAAAACACAAAAATTAAACAAATGAAACTACAAAAACCTAAAACAAACTATGTACCAGATGAATTGTAATGCAAAATCGTCAAAAACTCTGTTTTCAATATGAAGAAAAATCGTCAGCGTATTTTTATGATACTTTCATTAACAAAATAATTGCAATTGAACCAGCTAAAGCAACAATTTTATAACCTAATTTTTCCCTAACCCTGAAATTACTATTAAGTTGATGTTCAACCTTAAAAAAAAATAAAAAAATATTTTTCAGACTTCGCGAACTTTCAAAATGATTGAAGTTATCAACTTCTAGTTATAAAACCAAGAGTTTTTCCATCATCAGTTTCCTGGAGTAATTTAAGAATTTATTGAATTTAAATATTTATTATGACTGAAAGAACCTGTTTTCAATTTGAGCTGAAACTATTGCTAGCAGAGGGTGGATCCATGATGTATATTTGACAAGTAAATTTTGCTATGGTCTTACGTTTAGTGGGAAATTTTATATTCTGCAAAGTTCAAGCTTTAAAATTTATGAATATTTCTGCTCGTTTGATTTGTCACTCGCATTATTAAAATTAAAAAGCATATGGATTTCAAAATAAGAAAATTTCAATTTCAAAAATTTCAGTAAGCCCCACAGTTCAGCTTTTTGGCTTTTTAGCCTTTTAGCTGTTTTCTTACTTATTATTGAGGTGGCACTTCGGGAGCATCGTGGTGATTATGGTTTTCGGGCCCTTATGAACATTATCTCAGCTCTACTTAGACCAAAGGGTGAATGATCCGGATCCAGCAAGCATGCTAGGCATATTTTTTGGACCGGGAGTTGGATAGTCTCCTACTCCAACTCTTCAGCAAGGAGTGGAGGTTGGCGGCCCTGCTCCGAATGTTCCGGAATTGTATCTATGAATGGCCTGTTGCTAGAATTATGGCTTCGGCTTCCTGGAGAGTGGATGCACGCATCATATTATCAAGTGGTTTTATTCACAATCGAGTTATGGCATACAGCAAGCAAGGTACCGACGTTAATTTTATCACGCATATCCAAAGAACAAGCTGATATTTATTGAAAAAAACATAAAGAAATATTTCATATAATGGGTGAGGTTAGGAAGTAAATTGTCTAACAAATAATAAAATCTCCAAAATTTAGCTATAATTTTTTTGACATGTATTCAGTAAAAAGTTGGGAAATTTCAATCATGGAACATTACACTCTTGAATACGGAATTTTAATTATGACAATTTACTATTAAAGTTATCAAATAATTTCACTGCATCACTTCGTAAAATTCAAGCAGCTTTTCTTCGTAACGAGGCTATTTTTCAGACCGCAGTGCATTTTTTAATGGCTTAATTTGAGGTTCACGATATTGTCGCTAACAATATACCAAAACAATAAATTCATAGTGGCAGTAGTATGTAAAGCCTGTAAAGCTAAGTTACCCCCGGGGGCACATAAATATAGTCTTTATAAAACTTCGACTATCTAGACACAGTGCAATTGGGGAAAAAGGGAGCCCAGTCCCCTAAAGTCAGCAGGGGTACAACTGGAAACTCCACTTTATTTCCACGGGAATCAATAAGCCGCAGTTCATTATTTGTCTCTTTAGACATTTAATAGTTCTCTGACTGATTATTGAGGTTGGCCCTTTATGGGAGTATCTTCGTGCTTTTAAAAGTCATTTCATTTTAGGAATTAAACCTTATCGAACATTGCGTCGAACGTTTGTAAATTGGCTGTTTAAAAAACTGAACGAAAACAACGCATTTTCCAACAAAATTGTCTTTAGTGCTTGAGACTTATTTTCAAGTAGAAGGTTTTGCAAATAAAAAAAATTGTCGCATATGGGGCTCATAAAATGTACAAAAAGTCCTAGGAAAAATCATTTTATGCACAGAAAGTGACCGTCTGGTTCGGTTTGTGGTTAGATTTTATCATCGGTTCGTAGTTTTTCTAAAGTGAGAAAGCAAACGCTGATACCCAATTTTTCGTAGCCTCAATTGGGTAATGCTGACATAAGTAACCTTTGATTTTAGCAAGATGGTGCCACAAGCCTCACAGTTACCCAAACAAATCAGTTATTGCATTAAAAATGTTTTTCTCAAATAACTTCTCGATTTAGCGATGTCAATTGGCCGCCTTATTTTTCTAATTTAACGCCGCTGGATTATTTTCAATGGGCCATTTGAATCAGCGGGTTTACGCGAACAAACCACAAAAAGCTGATGATTTAAAAGCGCCGAAATGCTGCAATGAGGAGCGAAACGTTATTTTAATATGTGCTTCAAAATTTTGTAAAAATGTCTGCCGATGTCCTAGAAGTGTCCTAGAAGTGGACGTTTGAACGGCATTATAATCCATTATTAATCTCTATCTTACATTGGAATCAATGAAAGCAAAGTCGTTAATAAAACTATATGTTTTAAGCCAACTTACTTCTTAAGCTTAGATTTGTCTGCAATATGGATCACAAATCACAAAAAGTTTTCACATTATGATATTTTTACAAGAAAATTTTGCGCATTATCACAAATTGAGTTTTTTATTCAATATGAATCAAAAAAAGGAAATATTCTATATTAAAATCATTTACGAAATATATGCTACATCCAAACAACAGGCTGAAATTTATTGAAACAGGCATTAAGAAATATGTAATGGTCAAATTTGAGGTTAGGAAATAAATTTCCTCTTAAATCATATAGTGTCACGAACTTGGCTGTCTTTTTTTGGCATTCATTTAGTTAAAAGTTGGGAAACTTAATTTACATAAACTTTATTTACACATTGGCAAAAATTTGTGCTGAATTAAATTTTAAAATCTCTTATAAAAGTCTCGATTTGTCTACAAAATTTCATAGCTTTATAAAATCATTGAAACGAGTTTCAATTACCAAATCTGGCAACCACAAAAACACAACCCCCTTTAATAATAAGAGAGCATACAAAAGAGAGGGAAAAATAGCTAAATTTTGTTGTTAAGTGCGGTTTTACACACATCAACTTTTGTTGCTCAACTGTTGTTTTTTCCATTAGAAAGAAAGAGAAGGGGTATAAAGCTTTCTCTTTCTTTCCAATGGAAAAAACAACAGTTGAGCAACAAAAGTTGATGTGTGTAAAACCGCATTAAATAAAACATTGTACAAGAGCACCTAATGCCCCGAAAGTAAATGGATAATGGAAAAGCTTTTTACTACCCTTAAAGCTTAATAATAATGAGTACAATTTTCACCACTGTAAAAGTAAATATTAGAGCAATAAGTTTAGCTTTTTAGGGGCATTTTCACTCATATAAAAGTTGGATTTTCTATACAAAAAATATGTTACAATGACAATAAAAGAAATATACAATACACGGGAAACTTTTCACAACGTTGCGAATAGTGTTGCCTAACGGATGTGTGCGGAGAAAAAGTTTTAAAGATTTAAAACAAACAAAAAAATTCTAATAAAAGTAAAATAGTTTAATTAAAATAATAAACAAAAAGTATTTTCACAACACACAAAAATTTTAATTATTTTGGTTTTAATAGCTGAAATAATAATAATAAAAAAAACGAATTATTACATAAAAACATTTAAATTGTAGAAATAAATGAGCAGTGAAACCGTAAATTAACAAATTAATCGATTGTTAAAAACAAGCAATAAAAACAACAAAAAACACAACACAACCTGTAATTAAATTTCCAATAAATTATAAACCATTAAACATTAATATAAAATTAAAAAAAAAAGAGTTTAACAAATTAAGTTATTAAAGAAAAAATTTTTTTAAAAATAAAATAATTTTTTGTGAACATAAAAAAGAACCGATTTATGAACCACAAAAAAAAATATTTAAAAATTTTAATTTCTTCTTTAACGATGCTTTGGTGTGTTATTTTTATAAAAGAATATTATTTTAAGGTTTTCTTCTATTCTTTTACAGTTTTTAGTTTGAATAGTTAAAACTGTTGCATTTTTTTTTTTTTGTATTGAATAACAAAACAATAGCAACTTTTAAAGTGTTTTAAATAGAATAAAAGGCATAGAAAAAGCAGAAATTATAAACAGCCACCTGACACAAGAGGAAGTTCTCCCAAATAAAGGAAGAGCATGCAAAAATATTTTTCTTTTTAAAATAATAAAATATCTTGTTTGTTATACATGAGTGTGAAAATTTTTATTAAGTGTTTAATGATGTGCTAAATTTTTAAGCAGTTTAAAATAGATCTAAAATGGATTTAAAAATAACAAATTTTTAAATTTAAAAACTTAAAAAAAAAAATATTTTTTCAAGAATTTTTAAATTAAAACTAAATTCTTCCATAACTTGGGTGTCTACTGAAGACTTTTTAGGGTCTCAGCATCAATTTTGTTATATACTTTGAGGACTTTATTTCTTTTTTATTTGCCTGATTCCTTCTAGACAAATCGGCAGTCTCTAGTGACAATACTGCACTAAAACTCTTATCCTCTTATCCTCTTTTCCTTTAATTATATTAAGCTCAAACAAATTCTTTAAATAAAAAAACTAGAGCTCGAATACATAACTTAGATCACTCTTCAAACACCCTTCCTTTCCAATGTTGGCTGTTAACTGACAGATTGTGCGACAAATTAACGACCGTAAAAGAAGCCGTTTAGGTTGAATCTGCAGGTGGTTTTAACACAGGGTGAATAATATGTATGTAGCAATGCCCCTAAAATGCTTAACACACCCCAGGTGACAATTTCAGAAGAACAGCATCTCACTCCTAGCTTGGGAGTTGGAGCTTATCTAAGCTCCTGTCGCTTTGCAACAACAAGTGACATTCTTTTGCACTGCAAAAGCAAATTTGCTAGGAAAAAGTCATACCTTCCATGGTTTGGGCTTACATCACAGCTTCCAAGTTACTCCCCGAAGGGCCTCACCATAACCGGTACAGGGACATAACCCTTTGGACTACCAGTTCCCGTAATACCTGTTGGTTAGTAATTGATTGGTTCTCGAGGATCCAATCCTTCCTGTTTCAGACTCCTGCTAGCCTATTCAATTGATGCCCCCTTTTACCCCCAGAAGCTCATTTCAAGGTGGGAAGCTATTCAACAATACAGCATGCCCCCGGGGGGAAGTGTTAACTGACAGTGCGTGATAGGATTAACGCCGGCACCTAGCCGCGAGGTCCTAATCTGATGGTGGTCTAACCACTGGGTGTAGGAAAAAGCGCCTTAGTAGCAAATACCGAACGGCCGGTAGCAGAGCCGTATCCCAAGGCCTTGCTGAATAGTTGACGACTATCCCACTCCTAAACCTGTTGCATGCGCAAGCTAAAACTTTGGGTATTTTTATTTTTTATTTTGTTAACATCTCTTCGGAACTTTCTTCAAAGTTCGATTATACCACAGCCACCACATGCCTCCCGGAGGAGTCTCACTAATAACCAGAATAGGGATGCAGCCCGGCGAGTAATTGGTTTCCCTGGTACCGGTGTGTATATAAAAAGTCACTGGACAGGCTTCGAAGGCCCAATTTTACCTGCCTTCCACTCCTGCTAGTATAGGCGACTAGTAACGCCTTTTACCCCCAGAAGGGCATGTCAAGATGGAAAGGTGTTCACCTAAACTGCGTTGTCCTGGGGCGGCTATCTCTTTGTTTTAGTAAAGAATTTTTTCAAAGGCTTAAGGTATCATCACACCCTCAATTTTTAACTAAGTTAGGTGCCCCTGTAGGCTAGTACATAGTGTACTAGCTTGTCAGTATGGGAGTTGTGGGTTCGATTCCCAACGAAGACCTTGGCTTTTTTCACTACAAGAAAAATTGACTGTCGGTGGGGCTGGTCAGCGTGCTGTCTTATACGGCAGTTAATTTCCGACTATCCTTCTTCTTTCACTACCTGTTTCATCTCTTTCTATCCCTTTTCTAAAGAATGTAGCACGGTACTTGACTATATAGGCATTGTTGCCTGAAGTGCTACTTCTCTTTTTTTTTTTTTAAATGTAGCTACTTCTTAAACTTATTGTATCCAGTCTCCAATTCAATTATTCATCTTGTGGGGATATTTCGCTTACTGCAAAGTACATTTTTCGCTAGCCTATGCCAAGTTTTTCTATAATTTATTTGTGATAACTGATGAGTATTTTTTTCATAGCAAACTGTTTTCCTGTTGATATCAGTACCTGCGTTTAGGGATGCAAAAATCTTTAGCACATTATTGATGTGTGGTTCGTATACTCAAGAGTATACTTGATAAATAAATAAATAAATATCCTGAAAACCTTCTTGGATAATTCTGCTACCCATATTGTTAGTTTACTACAAATAGCAACAATTTTCCTTTTTTTATTGTTAACTCATCTGCGCCTTTTAAATTCATAGTTAATATCGTATAGGTAAATTTTCCATCCCCGATGAGGTTTTATTGTTCGGTTTCCTTTTAACAACATCAGAGGAGAAAGAGTATAAAGAAAGTTGTATTTTATGGGAGGTAAAACTATATTAAAGTTCTTCAAGTAAATCGATAGGTTCCTTGAGGTAATGTTTTTTGGGGTGGTGTATAATGCTCCTCCTACGCTCGGTCATATTTATTTGGGAGAGAGTGAATAACGAATTCTCTAAAACGACTACAAAAAATACATTGTGATATAAAATAGATTATCCTCTTACAGCATTGCAGTTCCCCAACCCGGGGGGGAGGGGGGTCACATTTATCGGTCTTTATGGATTACTTAACCATCTAGACCTGTGCTGCTGGGGGTACAAGGGAGCCCAGTCCCCTGAAGGCAAGCAGAGTGTCAACTGGAAGCTCCTTGTTATTTCCACGGGAATCAGTAAGCCACGGAGTTCCGCTAATTGTCTCTTTAGACTTTTAGCTGTTTCTCTGACTGATTATTGAGGTTGGCCCTTCGGAGGTATCTGGTGGTTGTGGTTTCGCGGCTCCATACAGGTCTGTTTTTATGGATCATCTCGCCTTTAATAACACCCACTGGTGAATGATCCAGATCCAGTAAGCATGCTAGTCATATGTTCTGGAGAAGAGTTGGATAGTCTCCAGCTCTTCAGCAAGGACTAGTGGTTTGTAGCCCTTCTCTGGAATCATTGAAATTGCTACTAGGAAGGACCTGTTGCTAGAATTAAACTTCGGCCTCCTAGGGCGTGAGTGGCGCTGCTTTTCACTCACAGTGGTTTGACCACCATCTGATTAAGACTCACTGCCAGGTGCAGATGTAAATCATATCACGAAACAGTGGTCCATAAATATTTTGAAGATTTTTTTTTTAAATTGGCGCAGTAGAAGTGTGCCTAACACTCGAGCAACATTCGTATTCGTACTTTTATTGTTTTATTGACATAAACCAGGCAAGTCCCTTCAAGTCGTATTACAAAGTTGCATATCGCCAATATGTAACGTTCGAGACAAGAAATTCTTTATTTTAGTTTTTGCTTACAATATAAAAATATTGTTCGATAAATACAACACTGTGCACTTTGAAAAAAATATATTTTTTACAGATGAACTCCTAAACTTTTATATAAGTTCCCTTTGGATAAAACAAGTGACAGAAGTCGATAATATTTTTTGGCCAACTCCCAATCTATGAAACCAATTTTTCTGCAAAAGCTAAATAAATATTAATTTTAGCAATACAATCAAGTAAATCGTGGACCATACTTTCCATATTAGCACATATAAGCTCATATATTAACTGACTGCTGACATACCTTGGGGTAATTCAAAATGAAAAAGAAATATGTCAAGCTCTTTAAGTAAGAAAATTGGGGGAAATATTCGAAGAACTTTTTGAGAGTACGCAGGTTCAGTTATAAAATTAGTTTACAGATTTCTGTACAAAGACGCCAAGGGATGGACAGTCCTACTAAAGGTTTTTGAGAAGAAATTAATGAAAATGAGGCAAGAATTTTGTTAATTCGTACAATTCACAATTTAAAAAAATTTAATGTTAGCCAACTTAGAAGCATATCTGAGCTAAATAGAATTCGCAGGACATAAAAAGAATAATCCAATTATGATGAATGTATTACTCCCGCCTAATGTTTGGAATAGATGGATGTGTCAGATCCTTATACTGGACACATTTCAAGACGTTAATTGTTTACTGGCGAAGAAGCGCAGAAGATCGAAGCGCTTGGAACTCTATCCTAATCTCGGCCCAAGACCCAGCAGGGTTGTGAAGAGCCATTTATGGATGGAATTGTTTACGAGATTATTAACACACATTAAGCATAGTCCTTTTATTCATTGTCTCAAATTTTAAGTCAATAGGACAATGTCCATTTCATTTACGTTTATCGCATTTACTACGTGTTTCTACAGATTGCGAATTATGAGTGATAACTTAAACCACTAAAATTATATATATCCTGATGTTTGTTTCCTCAAAAATATAAAATAAACGATAGAATGGTGATTTAACTGTAAACAGTATTCAAAAAATCAGGCATTTTTACAGTAGTAGCATTACGGTAGCCTACAACAAAAAATGTACAAAAGCGATTTGAATGCATTTAGAAGAAACATCAATTCCTATCTACATCTTACAGTTGTATGGGTGTTTTATTAAGGGCAGAAATAAAGGATAACGTACATGCACATGTCATTCTGTGCAAGTAGCAAACCAATTTTAATAAAATGTTTGTCTTTGTGTTTCTTTAGTCACGGTCTTGCTAGTCCAGATTTTAATAACGGGCAGTGTTTTCGAGATTTTAAATTTTATAACTCTAGAATAATTCTTCCAAAATTAAAAATTGTTTCTGCTGCCTTTATGGAGTGCCCACACAGTGGATACGGATTATTTACCCACTTAATACCAGCCTAGAAAGCGCTTAAAATGATAAGCCGATTAGGAAGAAAACTACGCTCATAAAGGCGTTATTTATACCTATTTGGCCTCATATTTTAACCCATTATAGATAAACACTTGATGCTTTTGCAATATATGCACCCGCCGAAATAGTAAATCTACAAAAGAAAGTTTCAATTTAAAGGGTGTGCCCATAGATCTGTAGATTTGAATATATATTGTCTTATCATTTAAATAGCTATAGGCAGATAACTTGAGTCTTTAAACAATTGGGAAGGAGGTTAAGAGGAGGAATTAAAAACCAATAATAATGGAATAAAATTTAAATCTAAAGAGCTACCGCATATTGTACGGAATCCCTCGTGTGCAAACGCACTTAGTATTTTTTTTTATATTTTAATTTAATTGCATTTCTGGGAAGAACGATTTCATGCACTCCACTGCATGTATCTAGCTTTTGCTGGAAGGAAGGTCATATCTTAAAAAAGTAAATTGCAAGAAACTTCATTTTGAATTTTAAAAAAACATAATTTAGCCAAGCGTAAGTTCACCTTTGTATGCTTTAAATGCAAAATTTATGAATAAAAAAAAAAGTTTTGCAGTAGAAAAAAAGGTTTGGGGTTTAAAAGGACTTTGTCTAGTCAAATTAATATTAAAAAGCTAAAGAAGATATTCCCAATGTGGACAAGAGGAGAGAAACAAAAATAGGCAATGATGCCTGCAGCGAACCCTTTACAAACATTATTAGTTAACAACAAATAATTTAATAGTTTTATTTTCTTAATAAATTTGGAAAATAAATTATATGAATAGAAGTTTATTCGTAACACTTTAAGCTATTACCAGAATTCACACGTTTCACACTAAAACTATGGTTTTTTTTGGGAGCCACATAGTAATCACTAAAGAACATATTCACTAACTCAATTCATAAATCATAAATTTTGAGTTATGACACTCTTATAGCAAAGCCTCGATATATAACGGTTGAAATATAATTTTTATAATAACACTCATTCGCCCTATATCAATTACAAAATTATTATTTTGTAAATTATTGAGTACCCGATACCCTTTTTCAACTTACGCGATACTTTCAGAGTTATATTTTTTGATCTTTTTGATTGTATATAATATTTTACGGTTCAATACGGTAGTACCAAATATTATTAATAATAGGATTGTTTTACTTTCATTGAATCACGAGCCTTTACTGATTTTTAATCTCGATTTTAGAGCTTTCAGAATATCCCGCAAATAACTGCCAAATTTGTTTTTTGTCATCAACTCTCTAATAATTGGTAACATCTGTCTAGAATGCATCGATTCTTACGACAGCCTAATTTAAAATAGGACTGTACGTTATCTTAAGTCTTATATTAACCCGTTTAGCATTTTCGTAGCTAAAGTGCGCTACTGTTTAAGGCCCTTTCAGTCATAGTCTGCAAATATTGTCTCCATTAACTTACATCTAGTCCAACTATTGGTGACTGAAGTTTTCTTAGCGTGTCGTTTATAATGTTATGCAGCTTAAGGTATCAAAATTATATTCAAGTAATTTTCTACACTTCCTGCTAAGGGGGCGTGGCATTGAAAATTTCTTTAGAGATTAATTCGGCCTTCTCTTGCAAATTATTTTTATACCTCTGTTGCTGCCCTATTCTTATATCTTGCAACGCTGGCTTGTCTATTCCTAGCATATTTTCACGTCATATATAAAATTTAATAATGTTTTAAAGATATCCATTCATACAAAGCCTTTAAAACTATATGTCGAAAGGATTCACTGTTCCTTCCACTTGATATTAATTTACCCAAACACCTCCCGAGTTATGGCAAGTTTTTTTGCTGGCTACCAATATCCCACATCACTGTTCACCATAAAATTTACGATACAGTTTACAAGAATCTAAATTCTCCAATTAAAACATATGGCGTCAGCTATTTTTCGCCATTTCAGTTCCGAAAAAACGTTTTCAGTAAAAAAAAGCACTATTAAGACTTGCCAGATGGCTTTGCTTATTCCCTATTTATACCCCCGGGGGCACATTGATATGTTTTGACGAATCCCACCCTCATTACATGTGTATTCGGGGGTAAAAGGGAGTCCAGTCCGCTTCAAGGTTAGCAGGAGCCAACTGGACAATCCATTATACTTCCACGGAAATCAGTAAAGCCCCAGAGTTCACCTATTTGCCTTTTTAGCCTTTTAGCTATTCTCTGACTGATTATTGAGGTTGGCCCTTCGGGAGTATCGTGTTGGTTGTGGTTTCAAGGACTTCGTTTGAGTTGTGGGGGTCGGATCATTCACAATGAACACAATGAATGGTCCAGGTCCAGTGAGCATTATTGCCGTTGTGTTCTTAATTTTTATTAAGCTTCATGCGTTTTTGACCAGGAGTTGGATAGACTCCAACTCTTCAGCAAGGAGTGAAGGCTGCGGCCTGCTCCGGGCTTTTGAAGTTGCAACTAAAAGTGACCGTAGGATACAAGTATCTGAAGGCCTTTTAGGGCGAGGATGACACTGGTGGTATGATCCACCAACTGGTTATGGCTTACACAGCTAGGTACATATGTAAATCTAATCACGAATTCCCTATTTACAGACAACACAAAACCGCAAAACAATAAACACATTGAGGTGTGTGATAGAAACCCATATATTTAAAAACAGTACTTTTTTAAGGATGTGAAAAAATGTATGAAACCAAGTTTTAATTAATGAAAAAAAAATTCAAAACTGACTATTTTTTAAATTGTCTATTAGCATTGGATACCTGGTTAGTTTCCTACTTTGTCATAATTTTTTTTAACAAAGTCTTGGAATAACAAATTGAATGCTTTTTGTGAAATATTAGGTGATTTCTTACAGTTCACTTATTTTAAAAATTGGTTAATCCTTTTATATCGGGCTTTTCAACAAAAAGCTTGTTTTTCAATTGTGGCAATTGTTACAGTGAATTTAATTTTTAAAATAACTAAAATCCATTCTGAAAATGGTGGTTCTGTTAAAGTTACATTTTGTAAGAAATTCGTAATATTTTCGGACAACATAATCGTCCTTCTGAGACCGCTCGTAAGAATTTGGTCGTTAAATTGAAGTCGAAGGGCTCGATACAAAATGTGCAAACACCAACGCGTGTTCGACTGGGTTGTTCAACTGAAAACATCACAGCCATGAGCCACAGTGTTGAAGCAGGTCTAAATTTCTCAATTTCACAAGATGCTAGCAACTAAATTTTGGCCTATTATTTACGACGTAGATATCACTGACATGTCCGCCCCCCCCCGGGAGCACATTGATATGTCTTATTGGAAACTCAACTTAAGACATGTGTCATCGGGGGTAAAGGGAGTCTAGTCCTCTAAAGGTTAGCAGAAATCTAATGGATAACTTCCACTGTATTTTCACCGGAATCAGTAAGCCCCAAAGTTCAGCTTTTGCTGTTCTTTGTATGAGTATTGGCCCCTTGGGGAGTATCGTGATGTTTGTGCTTTCGCAGGCCCTTATGAAATGATTAAGCGCCCAGGATCATCCCACTTTTGATCAAGAATATAGGGTAAATGATCCGGATCCAGTGAGCATACTATGTCATGTGTTCTGGACCAGAGATTGGATAGTCTCTAACTTTTTAGCAAGAAGTGGAGGTGGCAGTCCTGCTCCGAGATGCCGAAATTGCAACTTGGAATAATCTGTTGGATAGGGATAACCATCGGCTTCCTAGGGCGTTGGTTCACGCTGCATATCACCCAGGTGGTTTCATCCACCGTCGTGTTATGTCTAGGTAACGATGTAAATCTTATCACATAATCATTGACATGTACTTTCATCAAGATGGTGCCACATGTTATGTAGCCAATGAAACGATATATTTATTGCAAACCATAATTTCACGACAATCAGGCACGGGATCTTTTTTTTGTGGGACTATGTTAAGGACAGAGCCCGTACGGAGCCAATTAAATCGATATTAGCCTTAAAGCTAAAAAGCCGTGATGTGATTAAAGAAATATGACCGCCATTTTGCCAAAAAAAAAGTGATTAAAAGCTGTGATGAAAGAATCGACATCTGTGAGCAAGGTCGTGGTGGACATTTGTCAAATATTATTTGTCTTCCATTCATGCCGAACTTTTCTCTTCGTATTACAATAAAAATTTAAAACATCTTAATCTACATTTTTTGTTTCATCTTGTTTTAGAAAACAAACTTCTTGTTGGAAAACCCTTTACTTCTCTTATATTTTGCTTGTTTTAAATTAAAAATTTGGTGGGTGGATTTCGGGTAATTAAAAAAAAAGTTTCAGACAACCACGCGATGATTTGAAATATTTTGGAAGGTCTTCAAAAAGACGCAAAAATTGCTGGAAGAGCCCTAATGATCCTCTGTTCCGATATAATGGAGAATCAACGAAAACAAAATCATTTAATATTTCTTAGCGAAAACTGACTGATCAATCCTCGCAAAAAGAAACTGTTATATTATAATTTTTGTATTTCTTTCTTTACCATTAAAATCATTGTTAAGCTGTTTTCAGTCATATGAAAGTAATAATAACATTCAAGTTATTTACTTTTAACTCCTCTGTACTCACATATTTCACAGATTATAACCCAAAATTAATCTTTTATTTTTTTCAACATAAACGTTATTTGTAGCCTTTTATTTGCTATAATTTACTCGAATGCTTTTCTTTGGTATACTGTCTCATAAAAATTTACACACACATACAATTTTAACATTCGATTTTCTTTTGTTTTATAGACATCGTTTAATTTTATGACATTATCAGCCAAAGTATTTATGGAGAAATGTAAACGTGTTGTTGTTTTTGTTTTTTTGCTTCCCTTTCTCTTTTGTGTAATTTGCATACTTAGAGGAAAACGTATTTAACACTGTGTGCTGTGAAAATGTTGTTGTGTGTGTGTGCATGGAAATGTTAAAGCAATTAAACACATTTTCTTTTTCCATTTATTCTTTCTTATGGATTTTCCTTAAAAATGCTTAAATTATATTTTTTTGTTAGAATGTACAGAAGAGGAAAAGAATTTATTTTTTCTCAAACTAGATATGCTTCTTTCTTTTCTTTAACCTTTGTCTTTTACTATGGCTATTGCCGTTATGGTCATTAATTGTTAATTAATTTGTTGCTTTTGTTATGGGCATTTGTTGTTGTTTTATCGCAAAAAATAAAACAAAACACAAAAATATTTTGATGGCCATTGCAATTGCTTAACGGTCTATTGATAAACCAGAGAAATGAACACTTAAAATAGACCACACGTTTTATTTGTTTTAAACAAAGCAATTCGGAAGCGAAGAAAAAAAGGAAGAGGTAAAGGACTTAAGTATTAAATACTTAAGATTTTAGCAATGTGTTTCCTTTTAGCACTGGCTCTATTAAATACATCAAAGACTTACTTATGGAATAAATGTAGAATTTCGACTTCTCTACTTCGTGAGCCAAGACACTGATTATTTAATTGATTATCCTACGCTGCACAATTATATGACAACCAATACATCGACATTATAGCTGTTGTAAGGACGATAATAAAATAGAACTACTTTACATTTAATAAGCAAATTACCTGATAGACTCGGCATGGAAAATACAACTTCAGCAATTTGCATGCAACTTCTCGAATTACTACAACTAAAGGCACTAATGAAAAATCAGAGAATAACTCATTACTATAAATATCATATGCATCCTCGAACAAACTCGCCCAACAAACTGTAACCGACTTAAACACAATCCATAATAACGTTGCAAATACGATGGAAAAAGAACAAGACAGAAATTCGCATTATCTGAACATCACAATAGCATGAGCTGCTAACTCTTCAACATTTGACATCTATAGAAAACCAACTACGACGGACATTAACATCCACATTACCTGAAACCTAGGGTGGTTTCAACATCAACTACCAACATTTAGATATATAATACACAGACTTAAAATAATCCCATTTACTCCAGATAAGTACAACAAAGAACTCAACATAATTTACACCATAACTAAAAATAAAGGCTACAAACTTACTTCTAGCGATAAACTTCTTAGACAATACAACACTAAAAACAGGAATAAAGAAGACAAAGAGACAAGCGATACAACACTAAAAACAGGAATAAATAAGACAAAGAGACAAGCGATACAACACGACAGTACACTTTAACTTACACAGGACCAGAAATGTAGAGATTAACGAACCTTTTTCACAGCATTAAAAGCCAATAACACTCTGAGACATAATCTCAGGTCATCGACAGAAACAACTGACAGCATTAGTTCCAGCGGAGTATACAGACTTACTTGCACATTTAAACATATGCATATTGGACAAATTGGACAAGCACTAAACAGTCCACATGTAAAAAAACTCCCTCCACAGGTCTTTCCTATCACTTTCCATATAGGAAAGTTTATTTCGAATAACCACAAGCACTACTCCCTCTTTCCGCCTCTCCATAAAACCCAATTTCCTAGTTATGGTACAATACATTGCATGTGTATGTCTCATCCCCTGAGTGCTGGTCTCAAGAAATAAAGAGGCGTGGAACTATTACAAAAAAAAAAATCCGAATTTCTGACATCATTATTGAAGCATAAAAAATGCGCAGAGCAAAATGACAGCGCAGCAAGACGCAGAAAACATGAAGATGATTTTTAGAAATTTAATTCCGTTGACAATCACTGCCATAGTATTCTAGGTTCATTGCAAAATATGGGAATGTATTATATCGCTCGCGACTTGTGTTTATTCATTGACAGTTCAGTTTAAAGTTCGAAGCCTGTGCCGTTGCACAAAATAAAAAAAAAACATCATTTAATTGAGATTCAGCACAAGTGCGAATCCAGTTATTGCGCAAAGAAGGTGAAAAATGGGGATAAAGTGGGCATTTTTTGCAATGTTTAGGACACTGGGTGCCCTGCGCGTAGGTTTGTTGCGATTTTTTTCTCCTTTTTAATATCTATGACTTTGCATCAGACACATAAGAGATATTCTGTTCTGTAAACCGCGATATCAACGTGTTAAACTATAGAAACAGTGTTAAAAATCCATCCAACAAAAAAATTTGTATGGCCTTTAATTTAATAACAGGCCCAACTTGACAAAACGAATGATGCAAAAGTTCCTATTTCTGGGGCTATTTTTACCTGCGATTTTCAGAATTGAGTCCCAAAATTATGTGTTGTACTGTGTTATATCGGGTTTATCAATTGTGGCAACACCAACAACATGATAGTTTTGACGTTCAGTTTTTTGACGTTGTCATAGTAGATGCATTGGCAATTGTTACAATGAATATCAATTTCGCACGAAAATCGCATTAAAATAATTAAAATCCACTACGAAAATGGTGGTTCTATTAAAGTAACATTTCGTTAAATTCCTGATATATTCAGACAACATAACCGTCCTTCTGAGACCGCTATTAAGAATTTGTTTGTTAAAATTCAGTCGACAGGTTCGATACAAAAGTTGCGAACACCAACCGGGTTGTTCAACTGAAAACATTGCAACTGTGAGTTACAGTGTTGAAGCAGATATAAATTTGTCAATTTCTCAACGTTCTTAACAAATAGGGTGGTCCCAAACCACCACATGGCAAATTTTGCGATAAGATTTGACTTTGAAGCAAGAACTGAAGTCGACCGACCATTCACATTGCCGTAGAACAATGTTCATTCATGAACAACCGGTTGCTTTTTTTTTTAAATCATGTTTTCAGACGCAGCCCAATTTCACTCGTCAGGGTATCTCAACAAGTAAACTATCCGCTTATGAGAATCCCCGAGCGATTATTGCGAAGCTTTGTAGGCTTAACGTGGTCCGGAGGCGTGATTGGGCATTTTTCTTCGAAGAGTCTGGAAATAAAGTAAAGATTCGTATCGTTAACTAGCCATGTGGCAATAACACGATAGTGGAACAAATCACTTGGGTGGTATATAGCGTACACCTAGAAAGCCAAAGCATAATTCCATCCAACATATCATTCCTAGTTGCAATTTCGAGAGCGAGGAGCAGGGTCAGCACTCACACTCCTTGCTGCAGAGTTGGAGACTATTCAACTGCGGGTCCAGAATACATATGCTCATTGGATTCGGATCATTCACCCTGTGTTCTTGGTCAAAAGTGAGATGATCCTGGCCCAATAATCTGGCCTGCGAAACCACATCCAACACGATACTCCCCGAAGGTCCTACCTTAATAATTAATCAGAGAACAGCAAAAGCTGAACTCGGACTTATTGATTCCCGTAGAAATAAACTGGAAATTGTCCAGTTGGCTTCTGCAAGCCTTTAGGGGACTGTTCCCCCAGGGGGCTGGAAATGAGGTAACGATCAAAAGAACACGCTATCGCAAGATGCTAACAATTCAATTTAGGCCTATTATTGACGACGTGGATATCACTGATATGGTATTTCAAGAGGACGGAGCCATATGTCACACAGCCAATGAAACGATCAATTTATTGCAAACCAAATTACCCGATCGCATAATTTCATGACAATCAACAACAGTTAAATGGCCAGCGAGATCTTGTGATTTAACACCACTGGATTATTTTTTGTGGGGCTATGTTAAGGACAGAGTCTATACTTAGCCAATCGAATCAATTTAAGCCTGAAAACGAATTAGGAACGCCATTTTGCTTAAAACTGATTAAAAAGTTCGATAAAAGACGTGGTGGACATTTGCCAGATATCATTTTTCATTCATAATTGTAGAATTTTTCTCTTCGTGATACAATAAAAATAATATTCTTAATCTAGATGTTTTATTTTGCTTTAAAAAAACAAACTTCTTGTTGCAAAACCCTTTACAAAGTGTGTAGTTAAAATATAGAAACTAATAAATATTTCAACAAAATCTATTTTATTGATTCACTACCCACTTTCTTAAAACAAAATAAAAATTACAAGAACGCGATAATTATTTAATTATTTCTATTAAGTATTTTCTTCAAATTAATGTATTTTTTAAATTACAGTTATAAAAAAAAATCTAATAAAATCACAAATCACAAATTTAATTAAAATTAAGCAAATGATTTTCAAAAGGCATCAATAATCACAACATAAATTGAGGACACGGAAATATAAACGATTTTAGTAAGAATAAAGCGGAAATACGTATTTAAAATTATAAATTAAAAAAAGAACATTAAAAACAAGAAAAAAAAAACAAAAAATACTTAAACAAAAACCAACAACAACAACAGCAGCGTATATAAATGGATGACACAAAAACCACCAAAATATAAAGGAATAATTAAATAAAACAGCAACAATCTTAATAACAGTAACAAAACTACATAAATAAAGCCAACACAACAAAATTTATATACAACAACAACAATAACAATTTTGTGAAAGCCACCATTTCACCGTAAAATAGTAAAAACAATTTAAATTGCCTAAAGGAAAATAATCAACAATTTTAATAACAACATTATTAACAAATAAAACTACAATCACAAAAACAACAACAACAACTAATACTACCACTAGCACTACAAAAGAAATATGTCTGAAAAGAGCGATAACAATGGCGACGATCAGGCTCAAACGGTCGACGAAGCCGTTGGTGAAAATAAAATGAAATCACGTCTACGCAAAGGAGCCCTCAAGAAAAAGAACATTTTTAATGTGAAGGACCATTGTTTCATACCACGTTTCTTTAAGCAGCCAACATTTTGTTCACATTGCAAGGACTTCATTTGGTAAGTGAGAAAACAATTAAAACAATTATTTTTAAATATAAAATATCGTCAGGATATGAAACCAAAATTCATAGACTTAAATTTCATTAAACTTGTATTGCATATTTTTTAAACGGGTACTCCTCAACTGTTTAATTTATAATTTATCGGAAATTTAGAATTTAATACAAAATATTTTTGGAAAAAAAGTGATAAATTTAGAAAAAGTGAAACCAAAAAAAATATTTATTTTTATAATTTTTAATATTTTATAAATATTTTTTATTTTCAATTTTATTTGACCTTTTTTTAATTTTTCTTTTCAAATTGTTATAATTTTTTGTTTTTGTAAAATTTAAAAAATAATTTCCTGAAGAAGCTTTCCTCAGGAAAACGAAATATTGAAAAAATAAATCGTTAAAATTTAATTTAAAAGACCGTTTAAAAGATTAGTACATATTTAATAAAAATAAATATTTTTTAAAACACAATCTCTTTATATAAAAATTAAATAAATTTAATGTTTAATATTTCGCCACACCATTTGGTGGCAGCTTCAGAAAAAGGCAAACAAATTTTTCTAAATAACCAATAAACTAAAAATATTTTAACAAAGAAATTAAAAAAAAATTGTTATACATATATTTTTCGCTAATGACACCACTTAATGAAGTGGTGAAATACTGAAAATAAAAATAAAACTTAATTTTTATATAAAGATTTTGTGCTTAAGAAAATTATTTATAAAAATACAAATTACTCGTTTTACTGTTTTGTTCTGTACGATATTTTACGGCTTGTCAAAAATTCATGTAAAGTGTAGGCTTTGAAATAAATATTCAAAAATTCGAAAATTAGGACTTAAGTTCAACATTTCGACTTTCCTTTAAAATTTGATATTTCATTATTTCGTTTAAGGTTTAACTTGAGTTTGTAAGAATAATGGAAATTTTAAAATATATAAAATTTTTTACTAAAAATCATATCATTTACAGCTTTCGAAATTAAGTTCGAATGTGCAAAAAAAAAAAAGAAAAGCTTTAATAGTGTTACGATTTCATAAAATTCTTAATTAGTTTTTTTATATATTTATATATATCTTTATATCTTTATATTTCATTAATTGTTTTATATATTATTTATTAAGTATTCTACTTAAATTTGCTCAGTGAAATTTATATTCGAGATTTCGAACATTATTTTAAAATTATTATTTTCAGATTTCGATAACATTTTATTAATATGCAAACGTTTGAGCTTTTGGAGCTACAAAATTTTTTATATAATCATTTTTAAATATTAAAAAACACTAAACAAAAAATATTTCAAATTCGAACTGAAAAAATTTGTTTAGCTTCGAAATTAATTTCGAATTAGAATTGGACAAAAGTTAATTTTTATGTCTTTTTATGAACTTCGAATTTTCGAAATCACCTAAAGTTTAGCCTTTCTGTATAAAGTTTAATCTAAGTTTTTGAGAATAATGGAAATTTTATAATATATAACACTGTGTACTAAAATCATATCATTTACAGCTTTCGAATTAAAGTTCGAATGTGTAAACAAAAATTTAATAAAGTTACGACTACGTAAATATAACTTTTATTGATTTTGTTTTAAAAATTAAGTATTCTACTCAAATTTACTAAGAGACATTTACGTCAGAGATTTCGAAATTTATTTTCGAATTTCGATAATAATTTAATAATATGCAAACGACTGAATTCGAGTTTTTGAAGATACAAAAAAATATCTTATAATAATTTTAAAATACTCAAAAATATTAAAAAAATATTTCGAATACGGACTGGAAAATTAAACTTCGAATTAG
Organism: Trichopoda pennipes; assembly: GCA_030448955.1. NCBI lineage: Eukaryota > Metazoa > Arthropoda > Insecta > Diptera > Tachinidae > Trichopoda > Trichopoda pennipes. The sequence goes on along the minus strand of JASKUP010000060.1, from coordinate 12,141,137 downwards.
AATTGGCCAAAAGTTAAATTAAATGTTTTATATTATTTGCTGATGATAAAATAAAGGCTCAAATCAGCGTTAACTAAATTTTCTAAAAATTCGAAATTTCGAAATCACCTTAAATACCACCGTTTTTTGCATAAAATAATAAATCATTCTTGTATTTTTTTAATACGACGGCTTCAAGTTCGAAGTTATACTTTAATTTCCAAGAAAAAATTAATCAAAATAAAACATCGAAATAAATTATTTAAAAAAGATTTTTTAAATTTTAATCCTGGACACTTTCAAATTTAATATTTTTATCATGTTTTAATATATAAATAGAAATATCGAAACGAAAATTTCGATATTCGAAATAAATTGTTTCATAAACATGTTTTAGCAAGAAATTTTCAGAAGATTTATATTCAACGGTTTGAACTGTGAGGAATTTTAGGATTACAATTTTATTAAATCTAATTGAAATAAAAAATGTTAAATTTTATAACCAAAAACTTAAATATTATTTCTTCATATCAAGACTTTATAGTTTTGATATAAAAGAGTGTTAAAATGCGCTAACATAAAAAATAAATAATTTCTAGCAATAAATATTTACTACGAAAATGAAATTTGAAAATACGTATTTTTATTATATTTAATTAATATTGCATAATATTTTCGAATTTAAAAAATTTCTCTAAAAATTTAGATTCATTTAACATTTAAAATAACTGGTTTTATATCAAAACGATAATATACTAATATTATAAAGTAATTTCGATAATCGAAGTTAAGTTTGAAATTCTCTGAATCAAATATTACATAGAATTTTCGAATATAAAACATTTCTCTTAAAAATTTAGATTCATTTATCACTTAAAATAACCGGTTTTATATCAAGACATTAATATAATAATTTTTTAAAGTAATTCCGAAAATTCGCAGATAAGTTCGAAATTTCGAAATTACCTTAAAATCTTTTTTATGATGTAACTGATATAAAACTTTAATGTCTCAAGCTTAAACTTTAAATTTTTAAACGTTTTCGAAACTTCAAGCAATAAATATTTACTGCAAGAATGAAATTCGAAAATACACAAACTTATTTAATAATTTATCGATATAAAAAATAGAGATTTCCTACCTCTATATAATGAATATAAAAACTTATTATGCTGTAAGCAACTTCTTTGAATTAAATATTAGTTAGGATTTTCGAATATAAAAAATTTCTGTTTTTAGATTTATATATCATTGAAACTAACTGGTTTTATATCTAGAAATATATATAATAATATATTAAAGTAATTTCGAAAATTCGAAGTTATGTTCGAAATTTCGAAATTAATTTCAATTCTTTTTTAGGATCAACCTAAAGTAAAAATTTAATATTTCAAGCTTAAGATTTAAATTGTTAAAGTTTTCGAAATTTCAAGCACCTTGAAAAATTTTTAAAGAACGAAAAAAAACTTTTAAACTACAGTTCATACACATTCATAAAAATTAGTTTTATGCCCAAAAGCATAAAAGCACTAAATCGAATTTCTTTTAATACACATACAAACATATCTTTATGTATAAAAGAATTATAACTTTTGAAAGGGTTCATAAATTAAAACGATATTTCAGAATTGGAGAAAATTTCATGTATTCTTCTTAGTTTTTTTTTTTGTAAAGATAAAAGCAAATTTTGTTTATTATTACTTGTAGTTTCGAAAATTTTTAATAAATTTCTTCAAACTTTTGAGTTTGACAAAATGCCCCAAATAAAGCTTTTCAAAAATTTCACATTATTTTTCAAAGTGTTGGCAATCACTTTTACATAGCTGACAGTTTTAAGTAAAGCAAACATGAATTAAACACAGTGTTATACAAACACAAGCTACAATTTCAAAATTTGTTATTCCAACAAGCGAAATTATTTAATGACTTTCTATGCCCTTTAAATAGCACATTATTTGGTGCCAGAAAACAGGTGAAAACAAAAAACGTGGAAGCCTTAACAAAAAATTATAACCAACAAACTTTTTGGTCTTTTTATTTTCTATGGGGTATAAACTGTATAAGACTTTGTAGTTCGTCGTGTTATTTCACACGACTACAAATATGCAAAATAAATTCAAGTGAAAAAGTCACTTAAAAGCAGACTTATGAATATAAAGACTTTAAAAATATGCAAGAAATAAAAAAATACCAAAAGAGTAAATAAGCAAATATTCTATTTAGTTAAAAAAAGATAAGTTTAAATATAAGCATAATTAATGAATTAAGTGCACGAGCTAATTTGCGCTGTTTGACAATTAAAAGTTTGTCATTTAGTAAAAGACAGAGTTAGACAGAAAATAAATCTTAATTAGAAAAAGACATTGAATTTTTTTTTTTTTTTTAGGACAGACACCAGGCAGGCAGACAATTAAAATAGCTAAGAAAACAATACAAAAAACATTAACATTAGCTGATTTATCTTAATTAAGATTGAAAATTATTTTTTTATAACGAATATTTTTTTTTGATATAAATGTTCGACAAAAGTGTGCTGTGTGTGGGACACTGGAATTTAAAGCTACATTTTCAGAAAAAAATAATATATTTGCAAAAATTAATGACCAGCACCATTTTTACAGAAGTATAGACAAATAATTTCACCATTCAGTTTTTCTTAATGTAAAGGTGTCTCAGCATTGTAATAGAGTTATACAATTGTTTTTATTTTGTCAGTATTCCGACTTAAAACTTTATTTGTTTAGCGAGCTAGCAGTCCAGCTCGATTTCTTGTATTACCATAATTATTGCTAAGGCAAATACAGGGTGTCCATCAGGAAAGTATACTACTTTGTTTTGCCGCCTTTTTAGTAAACATTAATCATATTTGGCAGTCGTGAAGTAGACACGTGTCAAATTTATTATGAAAAAATATTCGATAAATCAACGTGTTTTAATTGTTACAATATTTTATCAAAATCAATCATCGATTACTGTGATAATGAGAAGGTTACGTGAAATTTTTGGGAGAAAGAACATGCCAACAAAGTGCACTATTTATCGTGTAGTGAATGACTTCGAAGAAAACGGTTCTGTAGGTGATAGGCCCAAGCATGGGCCGCAATTTACTAAAAGATCAGCTGAAAACATTACTACTGCTCGAGAAAGTATTCAAAACAATCCATCAACCTTAATTCGACGCCGGACTCAGGAGCTTGGTCTTTAAGGAACAACTTTGGCCACAATTTTGCACAAGGATTTGCATTTGTTTCCATATAAGATTCAGTTGATACAGGAGCTTCTTCCACAAGACCATTTACGCCGCCTAACATATGAGAATAGGCTGTTACAGTTCGCCTATCACAACCCAGATTTTCGTGAAATGATAATGAGTGACAAGTCGGTTCTGGGAAATGAGTAACACTCAAATCATATAACACTCAACTTTGCATCCATAAAAAGTGACAGTTTGGTGTGCAATTTAGTCGGAAAGAATCATTCGAACTTACTTCTTTGAAAATGAAAACGGCGTAACGGTAACTGTGAATGGAAAGCGATATCGTGATATAATTGAAAACTTTTTAACACCACAACTGCATGCTTTCGACTTGATTAACATATGATATCGATAAGATGGTGCAACATCGCATACAGCCAGGACTAAAATGGAATTACTGCGAGACCTCTTTCCACAACAAGTTATTTCAAGAAATGGTGATGTTGACTGGCCTCCACGGTCACCTGATTTGAATGCTCCAGACTTCTTTCTGTGGGGGTATCTGAAAAGCAAGGTTTACGCAAACAAACCAAAAATGCTTGAGCAACTTAAACAAAATATTCGTGATGAAATTAATGAAATACCGCGTGAGAATATGTGAGAATGTGATGAAAAATTTGCTCAAAAGGATCGCATTTGTGTGGCTAACAGAGGCGGAAATTTATCTGACATTTATCGACGTTAAATAAAACATTTATCAATATAAAATCTATTATCTTTCATTTAATCAAAAATTATAAACAAACAAAGTAGCATACCTTCCCGGCGAACACCCTGTATTCTTCCTTATACACTAATTTTTACTTCTAATTTGATTAAAAAAATACTTAGAATTATTCTTATTAAATATTCTTATGCTCAAGGGTGGGAAAATAATTTGACAATATTTTGGTAAATTACTTTCCCAGATAGAATTTTAAGTGTGGTAAACATAGTGCGGTTGTGGGTGTTCGCATTTACAATGTAAAACATTTGTAAGCTTACTCGTACTCACAACTAAATCGTTGTGCATTATCTAGGTTTGAATGATTGTAAGCTATTCCTAGCTTTATTTACAAATGTAAACACTTCAAATATAACACCCTGCATTTTCAGTTGGTGATCGCTGCTAGTGTGAATTATTTAGAGTAACATATAATGCCTCATTAGCAATTTAATTAATGATTGCATAAACAATCATAACAATCAACTCCCACTATACTGTGCCGCTATAAGTGACTATGTATGCATACCACTCCAAATGCAGCATTTTTTTTAATTGAACATTATGAAATCGGGATCGGGTATATAGAACTATGAGTTTCAAAATAAATTTTTACTATTTGGAAGCTTTGTTAAGGCGCCAGAGTGTATTTATGTTGAAATTTCAAACCAAGCTGGTTATAAATCACTTTACAGCTAATAAAGTGGTTTAATGTTTTATACCTCTATTAAAACACCCTTTGTTTTATATTTCTTATCATAATAAATAAACACGTTATGTGTTATTTTACCGCTTAATAGGTAGTATTTATAAAAACCGATTTTCAGTAAGAACGTAGTAGATACACTTTATTAAAATGAATTCAGTTTCGCACGAAAATCGCATTAAAATAATTTAATTTCATTAGGAAAATGGTGATTCTGGTACAGTTACATTTCGTAAAATTAGTGATATTTTCGGACAACATAACCGTCCTTCTGCTATTAAGAATTTAGTCGTTAAGTTTGAGTTGACAGGCTCGATAAAAAACGTGCAAACACTGATGCGTATACGCCCGGGTCGTTCAACTGAAAACATCGCAGTCGTGAGACACAGTGTTAAAGCAGTTCCAAATTTATCAGTTCTTCGACATTCTCAATAATTGGGGTTATTCAAAATCGCCGCATGGGAAATTTTGTGTAATGATTTGACTTTGAAGCCTTCAAAGGTTCAACTCGTGCAGGAATTGAAGCCAACCGACCATTCACATCGCCATAAATTCCCTCAATTTATTCAGAAGCAATCGGCTTTTTTTTTGAAAGAATCATTTTTCGGAAGAAGCCGTCAACAACAGCCGTCATATTGCCGAATTTGGGTTTCTGAAAATCATAGAGCGATTATTGATAATACTTTGCATGCTCACTCAGTTCCCGTATGGTACGCTATGTGATCCGGAGTCGTGATTGTACCGTTTTTTTTCGAAGCTGAGCTAGAAATGTGGTAACAGTCATTGGATCACGCTATGGCAAGATGCAAACAAATTAATTTTGGCCTATTATTTACTACATGGATATCATAGAAATGTGGCTTTAACAGCCAATGAAATGATCAATTATTGCAAACCAAATTTCCCGATCGCATAATTTCACAATATTCAGCAGTTAAGTGGCCAGCCAGATCGTATGACTTAACACCACTGGATTATTTTTATCGGGCTATGTTAAGGACAGAATTTATATGGAGCCAATGAATCGATTTTAGCCTTAAAACTCAAAATCCGTGATGTCATTAATGAAATAGAAACGCCATTTTGCCAAAAAGTGATGAAAGAATCGACTTCTGTCATCAAGGTGGTGCTGGACATTGGCCAGATATCATTTTTCATTTATAATTGCTGAACTTTTCTCTTCGCAATACAATAAAAATTTGAATAATTTTAATTGAAATATTGTGTTTTAGAAAATAAACTTCTGGTTGAGAAACCCTCTATAAATTTAAAAATTTTTCAAAGTTACATTTAAAGCGCTAAGCGAATTAAAACCGTAAGCAGGCAATATTAACTAAAAATAATAATAAAAAAAACATGGAGGAAACAATATCCTAGTTATGCTTTACCTCCCTCGTACAGTCCAGCAAACAATTACGCTATTAAGAAAACTAATTGATGTCTACTAAGGACTGTGGTTACCACAAAAAAAGGAACGAAACAAATTGCAATTTCTGGCAATTTAACATTAGGAACATACCCTAAAATGTCCTTTTAAAAGGCTTTTGCAATTTAAAAAAGTCTTTTATTTGTTGTTTTGTAAAATAAATTAAATAATTCATTTTTATTAAAATGAACTCTACGAAGGTATTTTTTTTTTTTTTGGTCCATTAAAACTTTTGCCCAAACACGAGTTTAACAAATACATGACTATTTTATTTAAATTAACAATAAAATGCTCAAAGGATTTTTGTTACACTTTTTGTTTTTCAATTACAACTAACTAAAGTCTAACAGCAAAAAAAAAAAAAAAATAAAACGCAAACTCATTTTAAATAATGTTAACAACAAATTTTAATACACATGAGTATTTTGTGAAAATATTTACGGACTGTTTTTTATGTTTGACATCCCTTGAGTTTTCTCTGCCAAATAATACAAAATTACTTGTGCAAATAACCCTGAACTCCAGCTTGTACTTTTGATAATAAACTCAAAAAGCAAAACAAAAAAATTTAGGCTTAGCAGTCAAAGGACTTAATTGAAATAAATATTTCGAAACAATTTTAAAAAATAAACTTAAAGAAACAATTTATTCAGCCCAAAATGGGGGTTTTCCACTAAGAACTATTGAACAATAGAAAGAGCTTGATTATGTCATCAGCAGTGTGGTATGTATTTTCAGAATCTTGTATGTTTCAGTAAGTTTTAATAAAGTGTTGTTCAGCAAGAAGTTTGTTTTCTAAAACAAAAACAAACAATTTAGATTAAGATTCAAATTCAAATTTTTATTGTATTACGAAGAGAAAAATTCGGCAATTCTGAATGAAAAATGATATCTGGCAAATGTTCGCGACGACCACGCTGACACATGTCGATTCTTCCATCAAAGTTTTTAATCACTTCTTGGCAAAATGGCTAATCATATAACGGATTTTGTGTTTTAAGACTGAAATTGATTCGATTGGCTCCGTATAGTCCCACAAAAATAATCCAGTGGTGTTAAATCACATGATCTCGCTAACCACTTCATTGCTGATTATCGTGAAATTATACGGGAAATTTGGTTTGCATTAATTTGTTCGTTTCCTAGACTGCGTGACATGTGACACCGTCCTATTGAAACCACATGTCAGTGATACTCAGGATGTCAATAACTGAGTTGTTAGCATCTCGCGATAGCGTGATCCACTGACCGTTACCACATTTTTAGCCTTATCTTCGAAAAGAACGGCCCACTTACGCCTCTAGATCACATACAGTGACACGTTGAACATGAGAAGTCCAAATGGGTTAATTTTGCTTGTTGACATACCCTGACACGTGAAAATGGGCTTTTTCCGAAAAAATCATTTTTTGAGAAAAAGCTGCCGGTCGTTCCTGAATGAATTGAGCGAATTTTCAGCATTGTGAATGGTCAATTGGCTTCAGTTTGCACCAATTGAACCTTGTCCGGCTTTAAAGACAAATCCTTTCGCAAAATTTGCCATGAAGTGTTTTTGGATAACCCCATTTTTTACAAACGTCGGTGAATTGACAAATTTGGATCTGCTTCAACACTGTGACTTACGGATGCTATATTTTCAGTTAAAGGACCCGGTTGAACTTGTGTTTGTATTCGCACATTTTGTATCTAGCCTGTCGACTCAAATTTAACAACAAAATTCTTAACAGCGGTCTCAGAAGAATGATTATGTTGTCCAAAAATATCACGAATTTTACTAAATGTAACTTTAACAGAACCACCATTTTCATAGTGGACTGTGAATTATTTTAATACGATTTTTGCGTGAAATTTAATTCATTGTAACAATGGCCAATGTATCTGCTACAAATACGTCAAAAAACTAAATGTCAAAACTATTACGTTGTTGGTGTTGCCACAATTGAAACAAAAATCTTTCTAAAATTGTCCATGCTGTTCACATACATAATGTTTAAATACTGGGTGCTTATAAAAAATTATAGAACTTTAAATTGGCAACACTTTTTTAAATATTGGCTATTCGGTCAATTGTGAAGTATATTACGTTTAGTTTGGTTTGTCACTTCAACATAAATAGACTGACGGCTGAACAACGAATTTAAATTGTGAAAATTTATTTCGAAAAGCATTTTTCTGCTCGAAATAGGTATTGCGTATTACGTCCGTTTTACGGTCAACATACTCGTCCATCAGAGCAATTAATTTTATGAACTAGAGAACGTTTTTGCACAACGTTTATTCTAACTAAAACTCTAATATTCAGCCAAAGAATCGGCGTACTGTACTAACAGAAGAAGTCATTGCTGCTGTAGAGCGTAGCGTAGAAGAAGATCCGCATCTGTCTATCCGTCATCGTGCATAATAATCAGATATGTGTCCACCTTCTTTATGGAAAAATGTTAGTTTGCATACTTAAAAACTCCAATTCGTTTAAAAATTGAAGTTTCACGATCACCTAGCAAGACATAAATTCGGTCAACGAGCCCGAAACAAAATTGCCGTTGACTCCAATTTTCATAAGCGAATTTTATTAGCCATGAAGATCAGTTTTGTTTGCATGGATATGTTAATAAACAAAATTGCCATATTTCAAGTGATAATTCTTTATGGGCTGGTGGAATCATTGGTTTGCACTTCTTTAAACACGTTACTGTTCAGAAGCTTGCGGTCAATGGTGATTCATATAGAGCCACGACTACGGACTTTTTCGTCCATCAATTAAACAACCATGATGTACAGGAACTGTAGTTTCAACATGATGGCATATCAAGTCACACCTCGTTTCATAATTGATTCGTTAAAGGAGACGAATGCCGATTCGCGGATTGGCCTCTAAGGTTATGCGATTTTAAGCTGCTACACTATTTTCTGTAGGGACGAATGAAGTTACTAGTGCAAGCCCATAAGCCCGAAACAATTGACCAATTGGAGGTCAAAATTCGCCGCGTTATTGCCTGTATAGGGACGCAAATGCAGGAAAAAGTCATCGACAACCGAGCCAGCTGTAGCTGTCATATGCCAATAGTCACATTTGCATGATAATGCCAGAAAATTTTCTTTCGAATAAAGTAAATTTCCAGTCAATTTAAAAAATTCTTTTTTGTGTTCTTTCATTTTAAAATGCTATACCTATATAAAAATACCCTTTACATTTAACAAACAACACAATAAACTTCTCATAATACTTGTTATAACATTATTTTAAAAAACTCATATTCACACGTGCTTATATACAAATATAAAAGCTGCCAGATCTTTCCGTATGATAGAATCCTAGACGTTTTAACTCGCCTATAAACAAAATTTAAAGTAGCAACCAGTACGACAACATTTGTCAAAACGGGGAATAAAGAAAAAGAAAGAAAACGTTTTACAGAGTAGTAAAGTCTGTATATATATACCCTATAGTTAGCAATATTATACAGAGCTAAGCGAATACACTGAGATAAAAGAATCGGGATATCTTCCCTGGATACTTAAAATATTACAGAAGTTGCATTATAACGGCCCCTAAAACAATAACTAAGCAAATGAAAAACAAATTAAAGGATTCGTCCATAGAGACATTATTTCTATGGATGCAGCCTTGTCTTCCAAAAATTGTGGTCAGACATTTCAAATTTAAGTTACAGACTGCATATAGAACGATGTCTGCTGTAAGAATTAGTTAAAATGTAAAATTTTTAATTAAAGGGTGTCCTTATAGACAAGTTAATTTCTACTTATTATAGTCCCATACATTACACAGAAAATGCATCACTACAACAACTATAGGTGCCCCTGTGGGCTAGTAGATAGTATGCTAGCTTATCAGTCTGGGGGTTGTGGGTTCGATTCCCAACAAACACGTTGGCTGTTTTTTCACTACAAAACTAAAAATTGAGTGTCGGTGGGACTGCTCAGTGATGAAGGTATGGTCACTGGTCGCTGTGCTGTCTTATACGACTGTTAATTTTCTTAACTATCCTTCTACTTTCACCACCTGACTCATTTCTTCTCTATCCCTTTCCTACAGAGTGTAGCACGGTACTTGACTAAATATACTCTTTTAAACTCTAAAGGGTGTTCCTACAGAGTAGTTAAATGCTTGTATACGGTCCTATCTTATAAACTGCTTTAGTCAGGCGTTTAAAATGTACACTGTTATAGTTATTTGTTGGCTTTAAGAAGAAGTATAAAAAACCAAGATTGAAAAGTAAAGGGTGTTCTCATAGAGAGGTAATTTTCAATTATATGTTGTAGTCTTTTCATTCATAATTATTTTTATACAGGATGTGGCACTAAGTACGTTATAATAACAATTCTTGAAAACAAAAATTAAAGCGTGCTTTAAAAGAGATGTTATTTTCCGTATAAAGCTTTAGCATTTATAACGTTTAGGTAGGAACTTGAACTTGATAGAGAGTAGCGTACTCTCTAAAACCCGGTATAAGAAAGAAAAAATTTAATACGAGGATGTTCCTATAGAAGACCTCACTTTGATGTATGTATACTGTATAATCTTTCAAATCCTACTGGAATATACTTTAAGTTTTCAACAATAAAATAAAAAAAACACGAAAATTAAAATTAAACGGCGCTCCATACATTAAAAACACTAATTTCTTAGTGCTTTTCACATTAATTTGAAAATTCAAATTAACTAACCCTTACAGTTTCAGTAAAAAAAATTAAGTTTATTACCAAATGTTTTACATCAACATAGTTTGCCAGCTTAAATTCTCTAGATACTCTTCGGTCATCAGCAACATCTATACATAGTGTATAAATAATTAATTAGTTAAAAATTTATATTATCATTCAAAATATGAGCATTTCAGTGCTTAAATTGATTAACTCCATAAAACCAAGAAGTCAAAAAATGTGATTACATAATGTCCATTCTTTTTTAAAATTCCATGTATAATAAAAGGTCAAATATACCTGGTAGAATGCATTAATACATACATAGCTTTCATCGAACGGTATATAAAATTTATTAAGAAAGATAAGCTAAAAAATAATCGTCAGTAAGGTTACAATTTTAGCAGGTCCATCATGTGTCTCTTTTTTTTCTTTGTCACAGTTCTACCTTTAGAATATAATAATGGCTGATCTACATTTTTCTAGCTTTGTGGTTCACCTGCTACAGATTTTCTTACGTCAAAGTCATTAAACGGAGTCCTCATTATAATCATATTTTTTTTTCAGGCAACAATGCCTATTTAGTCAAGTATCGTGCTACATTCTTTAGGAAAGGGATAGAGAAGAGATGAAACAGGTGGTGAAAGTAGAAGGATAGTCGGAAATTAACTGCCGTATAAGACAGCACAGCGACCAGTGACTATGCCTTCATCGCTGAGCAGCCCCACCGACAGCCAATTTTTATTTTTGTTGTGAAAAAAACCAAGGTCTTCGTTGGGAATCGAACCCACAACCCCCATACTGACAAACTAATACACTAGCCTGAATTGTATGAGATGTGGTTTGAATCTTTCTAACTTTAGCCAGCGTATTTTAAGCCAATACAACCTCTTAAGAAAACATTTTGGTCAAATTGACTCTGTGAACTATAAAATGCCTTCATGGCGGCCTTTCTTCCCTTCGAAGTAATATATTGGTGGGACTTCTGGCGGCATCTACAAATAATATCCTTCTCTATACCTGTATGCCAAAAGTCTCATTCTTTTCTGCTTTTGCAAATTTCGTGTCCAATTATCAGGATTACAACTTCTTTTTCCTTCAATCAGTGTGTTTGTTGGGATATTTGTAATGCTGCAATCAGATGAATCCGAGTAAAACCTTAAGCGTCTTCTTGAGTTAAACTTTCGGCTAATAAATCATATTGAAAAACCATCACAGTGTTCCAAATCTTGATTATAACGATAAAATATTTAGTTTTTTGCTACAACTGACAAATTGAAATGATTTTTTTATAATAATACACAGCCAAATACGATCTGGCAGTAATGTTAAAAAGGCTAAAAAATATATAGTCCGATTAATATTGCTAAACTATACAGTAGCAATTAAAATACACTCAATTATAATTTATTTTAAAAAACTCCTAATTTAACTTCACAAGCAGTTGATGCTGTAGCAATTAGACTGTGACTGACTGACTTATTTTACTTTTAAGTCGTGTAAAATGGCCCTAAAAATTTTACAGCTATTATTCAGCGCTTCCAGTGCATTTGAATTGCATTATTGAAACAATTTACGTTAAAGTATGGAGTTAATCAAAATGATATCTGAAATAAATTACTTATTATTCAGTGACCAAAAAAAAAAATTGTCTTTTAATGGTGTTAGTAATTGTTATTTAGGAAAGTTATTATAAATATAAAAAGTTATAACAATCTCAAGTGCTTTGACATATAAATTTAGGATTTTTCAAAAATTGGAGTTAATCAATTTGTGCCCTGAACGGCTCATATACTAAAATACATTTAGTAAAAAATATATATTTTAAAATATTTTTCTATTTTTCAATGTCAGCAGTTTTATAAAAATGCTTAAAACCATAGAGAAACAAATTACTTTTTATTTATTTTAACAGAAAAAATTATTTTTAAAAATTACTTTCACACAATATACGAGTAACAATAAATAAGGAATAACATAGGATAAGCCATAAAGTATGCATTACTATTTATTTTAATATACTTGGTCTCATGTGTTTGCTTTTTAACATAGGCACACACACACACACACACACACATACACACCTCCAACACAAGTATTTAAGTACTTGTATGAGAAAGGTTTACTAACCCACTGATAGCAAACAACATATTTGTTACTGCATATAACAAATAAATTATGTGGGAAGAGAGTAAGAGTGAGAGTGGTAGAAAAAGAGTGGTTTAACAATTTTTGTTTTTATTCAATATATTATTTTCATCCTACTTGTGCTAACAAAATAGTGACACTTCCAAAGGCAAACTACTAAATACACATACATGCACACATACACCTCCACTCTTGTTTCTGAAAGAAGTAAATCAAAATCCAAAAAAAAAAAACAGAAAAGGAAAAAAATAACTACAACAACTAACTTCTTAAGTGTTCTCAAACATTGTTTTGTTGTTGTTTGTTTGCCAACAAGTATTAAATTACTTTTTTTTTAATATTCTTCCTACACTTCCAGTTTTTCAATTTAAAATGAAAGAAAAAGTATTTGATTTTCGTGTCAATAAGTAGTGAAATGGGGTTTTTCAAGAAGGGCATAAGTATATCGAATTAGTTATAAAACAAGCTGTTTGTACGTTATACAGGGTATCCACCGGGAAAGTATACATCTTTGTTTGTTTATAATTGATCCTATATCGACAAATGTTTTATTTAATCTCGGCAATTATGTGTGGAATGCAATATTCGATTAATGTCCGCCTCAGAAATGCGAGCCCTTTTAAGCATATTTTTCATTACATTCTCACACATTTCACGCGGTATTTCATTAATTTCACCACGAATATTTGTTTGAGTTGCTCAAGTTTTTATGGTTTGTCTGCATTTTAAGCCTAGCTTTTCAGATATCCCCACAAAATTAAGACCGAAGCAGTCAAATCAGACGACCGTGAAGGGCAATCAACATCACCATTTCTTGAAATAACTTGTTGTGGAAATAGGTCTCGCAATAATTCCATTGTAATCCTGGCTATATGCGATGTGGCACCATCTTGTTGATACCACATGTTAATCAAGCCCAAAACATGCAGTTGTGGCGTTAAAAAGTTTTTAATCATATCACGATATCGCTCTTGATTCACGGTTACCGTCATGTTGTTTTTATTTTCAAAGAAGTAAAGTCCAATGATTCCTCTTGACCAAATTGCATACCAGACTGTCACTTTTAATGGATGCAAAAGTGACTGTTGAATATTTTGAGGGTTTCCCATTCCCCAGAACCGACTATTCTGTTTATTCAAATATCTATTTAAAAGAAAATGTGCCTCATCATTCATTATGATTTTTTGATAAAAACCGGGGTTGTCGTGGGCGAGCTATAACATCCTATTGGCATATATACGGCGGCATAAATGGTCTTGTAGGAGAAACTCTTGTGTCAACTAAATCTTATATGGAAACAAATGCAAATCCTTGTAAAAAATTGTGTCCAAAGTTGTTCTTTAAAGACCAAGCTCCTGAGCATCGAATTGAGGCTGATGGATTGTTTTGAACAATTTCTTAAACAGCAGTAATGTTTTCAGCCGGTCTCGAAGTACGTTGTGGTCCATGCTTGGGTCTATTACCTACAGACCTTCTTTCTTCGAAATCATTCTCTACACGATAAATAGTGCGTTTTGTTGGCACGTTGTTTATCTAAAAAATTTCACACAACTTTCTGATCGTCACAGTAATCGAGGATTGATTTTGATAAAATGCATCGCTTTTTGCTGAAGTGACTTCAACGAGGAACAGGTATATTTGCTAACCATAATTAAATAATCGAAGCTATTTTATACTGGTTTTAAGTTGTTGGGATTTGTTCCGCCAGTAAATGAATACTTTATTCATTTCTTTCGGTGTAAGCCATCATTGCTGTCTGTTTGCTTGATATGACCAGCGAGCACTTTTGATATGTACTAGTGATTCAGTATATGGGTTTTGGTAGTTCTTTTATTAGGGCCGCCAGAAGTAGGTACCTAGTTATTTAAGTAGATTTCCCGTCACCTGGTCTGTTATGCGGCGCGAATCTAATATTTCCGTCTTTTATTGTTATTTAGGCAAGTATGTCCTCCTTCAACTCTTGGTCCAGAACGCATGAAGTTTAATATAATTAAGAACACGACGGCATTCATACTCACTGGAGCTGGATCATTCATTGTGTTCATTGTGAATGATCCGACCCACAAACTCAAACGAGGGCCTCGAAACACACAGCCACCACGATACTCCCGAAGGGCCTACCTCAATAATCAGCCAGAGAACAGCTAAATGCCTAAAAAGACAAATAGCGGAACTCTGCGGACTCACTGATTCCCATGGAAATATAGTGGATTGTTCAGTTGACTCCTACTAGCCTTGAAGGGGACTGGGCTCCCTTTTACCCCGCAAGACACAAGTCTAGATGGCTGTTGTAGGATCCATAAAGAATATCATGTGCCCCCGGGGGGATACGACCCTAATAGTGTGATTCGTTTTACATCCGCACCTGGCTATATAGCCTTAATCAGATGGTGGACAAACCACTATTGTATAATTTGGAACGTCATACAGCGTCCTAGGAAGCCGAAGACATAATTCTTAGCAACAGAACCACCTAGTTGCAACTTTAATGATTTCATTAAAGTTGCGACTAGGTTTGCAGCCCTGCCCTGAAGGTGTGATGGTTATCACACCTTGCTAAAGAGTTGGAGACTTTCAACTCCTGTCCAGAACACATGTCTAGCATGCTTCCTGGACTGGATCATTCACTTTGCGTGTCATTATCAGTGAGATGATTCTGGCCACCATAATAACCATTATACTGTTATTGGGCCGCGAAACCACAACCACCACGATACTCCCATATAGGGGCTAACCTCAATGATCAGTCAGAGAACTATTAAATGTCTGAAGAGACAAATAATGAACTCTGCGGCTCACTGATCCCTGCCTGCCTTCAGGGGACTGGGCTCCCTTTTTCCCCCAGTTGCACAGATCTAGATAGCTGTTGCGTACTATAAAGACCATAAATGTGCCCCCGGGGGGGGGGGGGGGATACGACCCTAATGCGTGATTTGATTTACATCTGCACCGACTGTGAAGTCATAATCAGATGGTGGTCAAACCACTTGGTTGATTGGACATCACCCACGCCCTAGAAGGCCTTCGGATACGTATATCCTCCAGTCACTCCTAGTAGCAATTTAGAAAGTCCGGAGTAGGCCGTGCCCTCACTCCTTGCTGAGGAGTTGGAGACTTTCCAACTCCTGGTCCAGAACGCATGAATCTCTTATTTCTCAAGAACACGACAGCATTCATACTCACTGAACCTGAACCATTCATTGTGTTAATTTGAATGGTCCGACCCACAAACTCTCACGAGGGTCCGAAACCACAACCACCACGATACTCCCATATAGGGGCCAACGTCAATAACCAGTCAGAGCACATCTTTGTCTAAAGAGAACAAATAGTGTACTCTGGGGCAACTGATTTCCCGTGGAAATATGTGGATTGTCCAGGTGACTCCTACTAGCCTTTGAGGGGCCTGGGCTCCCTTTTACCCCGCAAGACACAAATCTAAATGGAATAGTAGGTTCCAAAAAGACTATAATGTGCCCCCGGGGGGAGATACGTCCCTAATGTGTGATTTGTTTTACATCTGCACCGACCGTTAGGTCATAATCAGATGGTAGTTAAACCACTTGGTTGATTGGACATCACCCACGCCCTAGAAGGCCTTCAGATACGTATATCCTCCAGTCACTTCTAGTAGCAATTTAGAAGGTCCGGAGTAGGCCGTGCCCTCACTCCTTGCTGAGGAGTTGGAGACTTTCCAACTCCTGGTCCAGAACGCATGAAGCTCTTATTTCTCAAGAACACGACAGCATTCATACTCACTGAACCTGAACCATTCATTGTGTTATTTGAATGGTCCGACCCACAAACTCTCACGAGGGTCCGAAACCACAACCACCACGATACTCCCATATAGGGGCCAACCTCAATAACCAGTCAGAGCACATCTTTGTCTAAAGAGAGCAAATATTGTACTCTGGGGCAACTGATTTCCCGTGGAAATATGTGGATTGTCCAGGTGACTCCTACTAGCCTTTGAGGGGCCTGGGCTCCCTTTTACCCCGCAAGACACAAATCTAAATGGAATAGTAGGTTCCAAAAAGACTATAATGTGCCCCCGGGGGGAGATACGACCCTAATGTGTGATTTGTTTTACATCTGCACCGACCGCGAGGTCATAATCAGATGGTAGTTAAACCACTTAGTTGATTGGACACCAACTACGCCCTAGAAGGCCTTCAGATACGTATATCCTCCAGTCACTCCTAGTAGCAATTTAGAAAGTCCGGAGTAGGCCGTGCCCTCACTCCTTGCTGAGGAGTTGGAGACTTTCCAACTCCTGGTCCAGAACGCATGAAGCTCTTATTTCTCAAGAACACGACAGCATTCATACTCACTGAACCTGAACCATTCATTGTGTTATTTGAATGGTCCGACCCACAAACTCTCACGAGGGTCCGAAACCACAACCACCACGATACTCCCATATAGGGGCCAACCTCAATAACCAGTCAGAGCACATTTTCTGTCTAAAGAGAGCAGATATTGTACTCTGGGGCAACTGATTTCCCGTGGAAATATGTGGATTGTCCAGATGACTCCTACTAGTCTTTGAGGGGCCTGGGCTCCCTTTTACCCCGAAAGTCACAAATCTAAATGGAATAGTAGGTTCCAAAAAGACTATAATGTGCCCCCGGGGGGACCCTAATGAAAGAACTACCTAAATTCGAACACTAACTAATCAGTATAGTTTGGAAACGGCTTGATAATGATGTCATCACATCAAAAGCGCTCGCCGGTCATACCCAACAAACAGCCAATAATAACGGTGTACACCAAAAGAAATGACAACACTTTTTTATATTTGTTATAATTTATATAGAATATTATGTTGCACAGTGGGCAGAAATACATTTATGAATAGATATTTTTGGAAGCTGGCTATGACTAATGATAAAATGTTGTCGAGCTTAAATTTTAAATATTTTCCCTAAAACTATAAAGAAGCAATTTGGCCGTCCATATAAATGAACGTAATAAATCTAAGGAAATCTTAGTTTTTCGTGAAGATTGGGTGAATGGAGAGAAGACGTGGGAGAAAGGGAGTAGTTAAAAACTACAAAGATCCTTTAATACTGGGGAATATTAATATGAAATGATTTCCAAAAATTTTTGAGAAGTCGACATTCCAGTGCAAGGTAGAAGAAAACAAATTGGCTCGAATTACTTAATAGTTTCTTCAACAAGCATGTTTCTTTAACCCACCCCAACGACTCAGCTGGAACTGAACAACTCAGAGTCCTGCTCTACGTAGTAGCTTCTTTGATGCTACTTAATTTCGACTTGCGCATACTGTTGCAATATTTTTACTTTTTCTTTTATGCTTCTCTGTTTTTATTACACATCCCTGACCTTTTCATCTTTACCTCTCATAAGCAGATGTCTTAACTAACTTATCTAGCCTGAACAAACAACAATTGTTATCCTTTACTAATGAAAAAGGCAGGAGGTTTTAACTGCCTTTTTTTCTTTTTATGTGCCATTTAAATAACTCATCGATGGTAGATACTTAAAAACTATTATTGTTCTTTCTACTTAATACCTTTCTGGGATTTGAACTTATGACCTTTTTCTTTACTAAATACTTAGCTAATTCAACTAATGTATTCGTTCCTATGGTCAATTATGTGAGCTAATTTTTTTGTTTATTTTTGGTTACACACTACTCTTGTTATTGGTGGAAGTAACAACTTATTCAGGTCCTGTTATTAAATTGCTTGGATTTGTTCCGCAAGTAAATGAAATATTGTTGTCATTTTCTTCAGTGTAAACCGTCATTACAGGCTGTTTGTTCAATGTAACTGGCATGCACTCGATGCGATGACATCATTGTCAAGCTATGTTCCAAAAAACGCTCGCCGGTCACATCAAATAGACAGCCAGCAATGACGGTTTACACTAATGAAAATGACACAGTTATTCAGGTCTGCCAACCATAAACACACACACGATTCAAAACCTTTAATGGATAACTTCTTGAAAAACTTTGAGGTTTTGACAGGAGTTGGTAACTGGTGGAACAAAAGTATATCTTTTCTTTGTAACTAATAAGATTTAAAAACCGTTCCATTATAAAATCCCTTCCAAAACAATATTTTTAGAGTTTCTTACCTCAAGGATAAAAACACATTTCTATTTTTTTCACTACAAGGTTTTTCGGACTGTCTGTCTGACTGTCTGCAACAGGTCTTTGTCTCTGAAATCGTTACTGCCAAAAACCTCACATTTCCTTAGAAGTTTTAATATTTTATTTTTCAGAACTTTTATTATTGAATGCAATAACAGTGAAGATAAATGTTAAAGGCTGTTTTCATAGAAATTTAACTTTCAAGGATAGCGTCTCACCTTTCAAACTGTTAATAGGCAGACATTCTAAAAACTAAATTAAAAATTAAAGGCTGGTCCTCAGTAAGATTTGATTTTAGCATATATTTTATTATCACTTGAACCCTCATAGACAACAACAATAATAAAAATATGAAATTTTTTATTTGTAAGTCTTGCTGGCAGTTAGCAATTTCTTTTATTATTCTGATGTGAAATAAATGCTTTTACAACAACATTAAATATGATGTTATTGGGTGTTGCTTCTTTGAAATTTTAAAATAATTGTATAAACCTGAAAAACTATTTTTCAATCATAAAACTAACAACAGCAGAAAACAAGAACAAAAATAAAAAAAATTTTAACAAAACAAAAAATGTAAAGTGAAAAAAAAGCAGTTTAAAACTACATTGCAGGGATGTATAATTTGACTGAAAAACTAAATAAAAAATATTTTGATTTTTGTCGAACAAGTCTAGTTAAAAGAGCTGTTAAATTTTATTTTATTTAATTATTACTATTTTTAATTATTGTTATTCTTAAACGACAAAAGATATTCCCAACTCAGCTAAATTAAGTAATAAAATTAAAAACGTTGCGAACATAAAAAGTGCCTTTATAACTCAGGCCTTTATAACCCCTTTATAACTCAATTAAATTTTAACACTTTAAATTATTAAACTTCAAAAAAATTGTTCTTGTTTTGCCAAAAATTCAAATTGCTTTTCCATTTAAAGGGGTTTTCAACAAGAAGTTTGTTTTCTAAAATAAAATAAAACAAAAAATTTAGATGAAGGTGATTCAAATTTTTACTGTATTACGAGTAGAAAATTTCGGCAATTATGAGTGATGATGAATGATGGCAGATGTCCAACGCGACTACGCTGACAGCTGTAGATTCTTTCATCAAAGTTTTAAATCACTTTTTGGCAAAATGGTGGTCCTACTTTGTTAATCACGTCACGGATTTTGAGTTTTAAGGCTTAACTTTATTCGATTGGCTCCGTATAGACTCTGTGCTTAACACAGACCCACAAAAAATAATCCAGTGGTGATAAATCATACGATCTGGCTTAACTTAACTGCTGATTGTTGCGAAATTATGCGATCGGGAAATTTGGTTTCCAATAAACTGATCGTTTCATTGGCTGTGTGACATGAGCCACCATCCTATTGAAACTCCATATCAGTGATATCCGCGTCGTCAATAATAGGCCAAAATTAAGATGTTAGCAGCTCGCGATAGCACGGGGAACATTTAAATGTTTTGACGCAAATCCACCATGTGCCCTCGGGGGTAAAAGAGAGCCCAGTCCCCTAAAAGGCTAGCAGGAGCCAACTGGACAATCCATTATATTTCCACGGGAATCAGTAAAGCCCCAGAGTTCCGCTATTTATCTGTTTAGTCTTTTAGCCGTTCTCTGACTGATTATTGGGGTTGGCCCTTCGGAATTATTGTAGTGGCTGTGTGTTTCGAGGACCTCGTTTGAGTCGTGGGAGTCGGATCATTCACAATGAACACAGTGAATGGTTCAGGTCCAGTGAGCATGAATGCCGTCGTATTCTTAAATAATATTAGGCTTCATGAGTTTTGGACCAGCAGTTGGATAGTCTGCAACTCTTCAGCAAGGAGTGAAGGCTGCGGCCTGCTTCGGGCATTTGAACTTGCAACTATGAGTGACCGGAAGATGTACATATCTGAAGGCCTTCTAGGGCGAGGCCGACGCTACATTTCATCCACAGTGGTATAATCCATCATCTGATTATGGCTTACATAACTACGTGCAGATGTAAATCTTATCACGTATCCCGCGATAGCATTATCCATTAACCTCATCTCCACCCCCGGGGGCACATTTATGTATAGAATAGAACTCTCGACTATCTAGACCTGTACAACTGGGGTTATAAGGGAGCCCAGTCCCCTGAAGTCAGCAGGGGTGCAACTGGAAGCTTCACGTTATTTCCCCGGGAATCAGTAAGCCCGCAGAGTTTTCGCTATTTGTCTCCTTAGGCATTTAGCTGTTTCTCTGACTTATTATTGAGGTTGGCCCTTCGGGAGTATCGTGGTGGTTGTGGTTTCGCGGCCCCAGAACAGGTCAGTTTTTAATGGGGCCAGGATTATTTCACCTTTAATAGCACCTACCTGGTGGAATGTTCTCAGATCCGGTGAGCATGCTAGACATGTGTTCTTGACAGGAGTTGGATAGTCTCCAGCTCTTCAGCAAGGAGTGGTGGTTTGCAGCCCTGCTCTGGGATCATCAAAGTTGCAAATAGGAAAGACCTGTTGCTAGAATTAGTCTTCGGCTTCCTAGGGCGTGAATGACGTTGCTTTTCATTCCCAGTGGTATGACCACCATCTGATTAAGGCTCACTGCCAGGTGCAGATGTAAATCCTATCACGTAATGACCTCATCTCCAAAAACAAAAAAAAACCGTCTGCAGACCACTAGCGCATCACATAGTGACACGTTAAGCATGCAAAGGCTTGTCAATAATCGCTCTAGGATTTTCAAAAGCCCAAAAGCGTCAATTCTGCTTGTTAGCATACACTGACAACCAGTCGGTTGTTCCTGAATGAATTGAGTGAATCTACGGTGATGTGAATGGTCGGTCGGCTTTAATTTCTGCACCAGTTGAACCTTGTAAGACTTTAAAGTCATATCCTTATGCAAAATTTGCCATGTGGTAGTTTTGGATAAACCAATTTGCTGAGAACGTCAAGGAATTGACAAAATTTGAATCTGCTTTCAGTTGAATAAGTCGAATACGCTTAGGTGTTCTTACATTTTGTATCGAGCCTGTCAACTCAAATTTAACGACCAAATTTATAAAAGCGGCCTCAGAAGGACGGTTATGTTGTCCGAAAATATCATAAACTTTACGAAATGTAACTTTAACAGAACCACCATTTTTATAGTGGACTTTAATTATTTTAATGTGATTTTCATGGATAATTGAATTCATTGTAACATCTACTATGAATAGGTCACAAAACCTATGATGATGTTTGTGTTGCCACAATTGAAAAACAAACTTCTAATTAAAAACACCCAATATTTTCGAAAGAATTTGCTAATTAAATCACTATTAATTGCTTTCATGCCACTAAAGTACGTTTAACAGGCTGCCCAATAGAAGACATCAAATATGTTCTGAAGCATCTCTCCACACATTTGCCAAAAACAGACAATTTTGTAAAAGTCAAAATTTGTATGCATTTCAGCAGCAGCTTTTAAGAACAAATAACAAAGTAAAATCATGAATTAAACAGCCCATGCGTGGTCAAGTCTGCCACAACGTCAAACAGATGATTTCTTTTAGGTGCTTTCAATATCAAACAAATGAAATTGCAACCATAAGAGATGGGTAGAAACATGCGGCGTACAAAAGAATTTTCTTTTAATTGCAATCCGTTTGATTTTGTTTTTTGGAATATTTTCCTTCAAAGCAAAAACTGTTAAAGCCAAAAATAAATTAAATCGTTTAAAAGTGTTAAATTGTAATCAGAAACTAAAATGTTAGCGTTACAGTTTTCAATTATTCCTGTAGTTGCTTTTATCTAAACAACTTTTTATAGAGATTTGTTTAAAAAAATTTATTAGATAAAGGGTGTTTTTTGTAGAGGTATATAATGTAGAAATGGAATAAAAATAAAAAATTTACTTTATTCGAAAGATAGTCTTTTGGCATTATAATTTAAATATAACTTTTGGCATACGACAGCCGCAGCAGGCATTTAAGTAGTCTAAACTGGAGGTTCAATTTTCAATTACTTTTTCCGACATTTGTAACCGTACATCGGTAATAACGCGGCCAATATTATTCTCCAAGTGGTAGGGCTAATTGGCGTACGCTAGCGAATTTACCTATCCCCACAGAAAATAGTTCAGCAGCTTAAAATCGCTTGAGCTTAGAGGCCAAAAACATGAAATTTACTTTATTTAAATATGACTTCCGCCACAGCTAGCTCGGACGTAGTCTAATGTGGATAGTCCAGTTTCCAATATTTGTGGCTGTATATTGGCAATAACGCTGCGAATAGTGCTCTCGAAGTGGTCCATCGTTTCGAGCTACCTGGCGTAGACTAGCGATACAGCAAATAGTCTGGCGGTGTTAAATCACACCATCTTGGTGACCAATTCATGAATTAGACGCGTGGAACTATGCCGTTACCAAACATATTCCTTAATAAAGCAATTACACCATGAGCTATGTGTGATAAGATTTACATCTGCACCTAGTTATGTAAGCCATAACCAGACGGTGCATCATACCATTGTGGATCAAATGTAGCGTCATTCTCGCGCTAGAAGGCCTTCAGATATGTATATCCTCTAGTCACTCCTAGTTGTAACTTCGAAAGCGCGGAGCAGGCCGCTGCCTGGTCCAGAACGCATGCAGCTTTATATAATTAAGAACACGACGGCATTCATACTCACTGGACCTGGACCATTCATTGTGGTCCTTGTGAATGATCCGACCCACACAACTCAAACGAGGGCCTCAAAACCACAACCACCACGATACTCCCGAAGGGCCAACCTCAATAATCAGTCAGAGAACAGCTAGACGGCTAAAAAGACAAATAGCTGAACTCTCTGGCTTTACTGATTTCCGTAGAAATATAGTGGAGTTGTCCAGTTGGCTACTGCTAGCCTTGAAGGGGACTGGGCTCCCTTTTACCTCCGTCGACACATATAATGATGGTAAGATTCTGTGAAATAATATCAATGTGCACCAGGGAGAGACTACGAGCTATATGACATGTTACACCGTCTTGTTGACCCCACAGATTCTGTACATCATGAGTTTTTAATTGATGAACGCAAAAGTCAGTAATCATGGCACAAAAGTTAGTTTCCTTGCTAAACAATATTCGCTTATGAAAATTAGGATTAACGGCAATCTTGTTTTGGGCCCAATTTGCAAGCATTGTCCAGGTGTCAGTCTACTAATGTTCAAATGCCAAACCAAACTAAACATAAACACTTGACATCCAACAAAATGCTTGACATTTAAAAAGGTGTTATCAACTTGAAGTTCTATAGCTTGACCTCTTTAGCTTGACCTTGAAAAAAGTTTGATTAACTATACCATACTGCGACTAAAGTATGACTACTGTATCGGTAAATTGTGACTAAAATCTGAATATTCAATGACAAGACTATAAGTATTATTTGACTATCTAAATAATAAATGTGCGGTAAATCCAAACTGCATGACAGGTCATATCAAGACTAGGACAGATCGTATCAAGGATATGAAAGATCATATCAAAGCTATGACAGACAAGACTATGACTATTCTGTGCTTTTATTGTGGAATGGCAAAGGCGAAACTCTGATTAGACTATAAAGAAACTGTGAAGAGTGTGTGTGGTACTGAGTCTTGGCCTTAAGTTGATGATAGTTTTCAACGCCTTACTAGTTGCGCATGTATCAACTTCTAGGGAATAGTAAGCAGGAATGGAGACCGTCAACTATAAACTATCACTACCAAAATTCTCATCCGGTATTTGGAAACACAGCATTAGCGCGTATGATGCAAGTATTATCCCTACAAATTGATCTTAAGCCTCAGGTGCCATGTTTCTATGAACACCGTCGCTAATAACCGGTAAAAGGATCCTATAGCATAGCCACTTCTTAGACTTCAGATGTTTTTATCTCCCAGTTTTAGGACCTTGCAAGCACAGATGATACAAACAATAACGTCAAGAAATCGGGAATCTTCTTAAGGGAGTTATGATCAGAAACCTTTAAAAAGCATGTCAAACAAAGAGATTTGAATGCGCGCAAAACTTCATTATAACAAAATCATGTCCTGTCTTTATCGAGACAAGGATGTAGAGCTGCTTAATTACTATTTTAAATAACTTTCTCCTTATTTTGGTTCTGAACACTTTCATAGGTACGATATCTAAAAGATGTATTCTTTTCACAGAGCCACTTCCATAAGAAGCTATTGACTGTTCGAATAGACTGCTGGGCTGTGTGTGTGATTAGATTTACATCTGCGCCTGACTATGTAGTCTTAATCAGGTGGTGGTCAAACCACTGCATAATTTGGGACGTCATGCTCGTCCTAGGAAACCGAAGACTTATTCTAGCAACAGGTCTTTCATAGTTGCAACTTTAATAATTCCAGAGCAGGGCTGCAAATGCATCACTCCTTGCTAAAGAGTTGGAGACTATCCAACTAGCATGCTCACTGGATCTGGGAATATTTCATCAGGTAGGTGTTATTAAAGGTGAAATGAACCCGGCCACCATTAAAACTGACATGTCTGTTATGGGGCCGCGAAACCACAACCACCACGATACTCCCATATAGCGGCCTCAATAATCAGCCAGAGAACAGTTAAATGTCTAAAGAGACAAATAACGGAACTCTAGGGCTTACTGGTTCCCGTGGAAATAAAGTGGAGTTTCCAGTTGTACCCCTGCTGACTTCAGGGGACTGGGCTCCCTTTTTCCCCCAGTTGCACAGGTCTACATAGTTGCTCTCCATAAAGACCATATATGTGCCCCCGGGGGTAGGCTGCTGGGCTGTTGGATCTATGTTTTGCTTTGTAAATTCCGGCTTTATCATCTTTGAAGTATTCCATACATATGATTTTACATTTTTGGATGCCGCCCGCATTAATTGTTCTCAGACTGCACACGCGTATGATATTAGCATCCTATCACTGTTTCCTGGTCAAAGCTAATGACAGCTCACACGAATTGTAGAGGTCAATATTCTATGTCTCAAAAATTTAATTGTAAACTGAACGCGCCTGCTCAGTTGGAAGAGAACGCTATCCACAGCGACGAACTACTACAGTGAGGATATTCGGCATGAATCTGGTCCAAAAGTGGTGGTAAAAATAAAGACTTATAATTCCTTTACAGTCCAAATGGCAGTAGGAGACAACAGAATTCAATAAATAGTACTGCGTAAAAAGATATCCCCAAATATACATGTTATCTTGAAGACCAGCAATTAAACTTAACTAAGGGTGCTCCAGGAAAAACTCTTCTCCCAAGAATTTGTTTCTTTATATGGAATTTCAAATTTCAAGTTTGTTTAGTAACAATAATGGATACCCCAAGAACTAGCAATCAGCGATCTCTCTCACTGATTATTGGTAATGTCCTTTAAAGAATAACCTGGTGTCTGTAGTTCAAATTCTAATCGCCGCATAAGCGCTATATGCTGTTGCGTTATAACAGAATATCCTCAATAGTGGAGATGACATTGTCATTCGTATTCGTTCAGTAGTAGACCGAACCAGTTGGTGGTGGGGTCCAAAAGGTGTAACAATAATAATACGTTTAATCACAATCTCGCAACAATCTCCCAATAGGATGGAGTAAATCAAGTCGATTTTCATGTCCCTAAGACACATCATGCTCACGCATAGATTTGTGTCCGAAGATGGTGCTGAATCTGTTACTACGGGTGATGTAAGTATTAAGAAATTGGAAGCTTTTGGTGTTCTTGGCATGAAAACTTATTGTGATATTCGATGGACTAAGCACAATTGATTTTACTGTATAAGAGATACTTCACTCCATCCGATCTTCGTACTTTTTAAACCACCTATATCCATCCAAAAATTTAATACAATTCTCATGTAGAAGCCGGTGCCTCTACGTTTATTTTGGAGTTGTTCAACCGCATACAAGAGGGGCCTAAGAGTCTCATTGGGGACAGTAGGATATCCAATTCTATTGATTCTCTAGGGCATTGATGCAATGTGGGTTGTATTTCACGGTTTTATCGTTGAAGCAATGGTAAGTGCTCTAGAGAAAGTAAGAAACTTGTTCCTGTTACTTACATGATTTGCGTTTAACTCTATTTTCGTTGAGATCCATTTGTGATTGATTGGCCAGTAAATTGCAGTTCCCATTACAGGGAAAATTCGTTTTTAGCAGAACGGTTCGTATGTGGAATGAACTCCTTCCAAAGGACTTTTCTATCACTTTCAATGTACTTCCCTTTTCCTTCTCCCCATAACCTAATTTGTTACTTCTGGTGCAATGCTATGCAATACATTAGGGGGTCATTCCCTGAGTGCTGATCCGATAAAAAAAATAGTGGAGAAAAATTTAGATAGTACTTGTCTGCCAAGCAAAAAGTCATATTTTGTCCTGCAAAGCCTGTAAATAAAGTTTCTAAAGGGACCGCCGTCTAACTTTTTTTTTTTTAACTAGTGCTTATTTCGTGAATGGTAACACTTCAGCTCATGTTTGATTTGCCAGATAATTAGTTTTATACGCTTGAACAACGCTGGGAAATATTGCGACATTACTTTGAAAATCATGGTATTGTTGCAGAATGTGTGCGAAAATTGCGTACGGATTTTGGAAGAAGATAAACACCGTCAGCTGCGTATGTTCGTTATCTTGTGAAAAAAGTCAAAGAAACTGGCATCCTCATCGATAAACCAAAACGTGAAAAGCCAAACACAGTGCGTTCACCCGAGAATATTGCTGCTGTGGCAGAAAGTGTGCGTGAAGAGCAATCAGTATCAATTCACCGTCGTTCTCAACAATTTAACATTTCAGAGACATCATTGAGACGAATTTTGCATAAAGACCTTGGTATGACGCCATACAAAGTCCAATTGGTTCAGGAGTTGAAGCCAAGTGACCATCCAATGCGTTTTCGCTTCGGTAAATGGGCCTGCGATCGACTTACAAAAGATGCCGATTTTGCAAAACAAAAAACATATTTTCAGATCAAGCTCATTTTGATTTTGGCGGGTATGCAAAAAAGCAAAATTGTCGCATTTGGGGCATGGAAAACCCGCACGCATGCATTGAAAACCCGACGCACCCAAAACGAGTCACTGCTTGGTGCGGATTTCGGTCCAGAGGTATAATTGGGTAATTTTTCTCCGAAAATGAGCAAGGAGTGGCCGTTACAGTTAATGACGAACATGGCGGGCCATGTTGAACAATTTTTTGTTCACAAAAATTGAAGAGGAAGATATTGGCAACATTTGGTTTCAACAGAACGGCACTACGTGCCACACAGCCGAAGCTACACTCGATGTTTTGCGCCCTATTTTTGGAGATCACATTATCAGCGGCAGAGCTGATATCGTTTGGCCACCTCGGAGCTACGATTTGCCACCGTTGGACTATTATTTGTGGGGTGCCGTCAAAGATAAGTGTTACGCCGACAAGCCAGAGACAATTGACACTTTAAAGAAGAACATTCGTGAAGTCACTGGTGAAATACAGCTGCACACAAACGATAATGTGCTTAAAAATTGGACAGATCGTGTAGGTTACTGGACGGCCAGCCGAGGCAGCCATTTGAATGAAATCATTTTCCATTATTAACCGGAGGGATTGTACTTTCAAATATAAAGAGAAATTTGAGAAAATATTCAGTAGTTTTGTTTGTAGCATTTAAAAAAAAAGCAAAAGTAATTTGGCGGACACTTTACTTGGCTAACTATGCATACCGAGAGCGTAAGTAGATGCTAGGCGTTCACTTGCTGATAAGATTATCATGAGGTTATGTCCTCATGGCTAAGTGCTGATGAAAATCAGTACTGCGGTCTATGCCAGCAGACATACGAGTCCTTTTTGTTGGTCTGACTTGAATTATATACTGCTGAGACGGCGAAATAGTGCACCCATAGTTTACGACATTGCTCACCATTATTCTGGGCTGACAACAAGTACTCTTTTCGTCAAATCTTTTTCACATCACTTAAAGGGTGCGCCCATAGCTTGCATTCTTTAACAATAGTCATTTGCGACCAATTTTATTATAAAAGTAAATCCATTTTCAAATGACTTTAACTGAAAAGTACACAATGTAGCGAAATATATCTTTTATTTAATTAAATAAAAACTGTGTTTGTATGTGTACATTTCAATTTTAATTCTTTAATAAAATATTTAGTTGACATTTTTTAGTTTCCCTTGAAGACTAAATTTCGTGTTAATTACTTTTCTGGTTGAAAAAATTTTGCTTTAGTTTTAC
Source organism: Trichopoda pennipes (assembly GCA_030448955.1). Lineage (NCBI taxonomy): Eukaryota > Metazoa > Arthropoda > Insecta > Diptera > Tachinidae > Trichopoda > Trichopoda pennipes. The sequence continues at coordinate 12,111,945 of JASKUP010000060.1, read as the reverse complement.
GTTTTAGTGTCATTTTAATTTTCAGTTTAGACCAAAAACGACATGTTATTTTGTGTTATAGTTTTCTGTTACTAAAATTGTCTTGTAATAGCGTTAAAAATATATTTTTTTGCAATTTTTTGGGCTTCAGCAAAATTTGTAATTTCGTTGTACTCTACGCCAACAAAATGAAAATATAAATGTTGTTTTAGTGTTAGAAGTGAGAAGGAAATGAATAGAGAGTGAAAGAAAGAGAGAGATAGAGAGAGAGCAAATGTAATACATCACGAATATATAGCAGTTATTGCAGTTATTATGTAAAAGAAAAAGGGTGTCCCTTGAACATAACAATTTGTTTACTTTTTCAAAAGATGACACTTGGATAAGATTAAAATATAGAAGCAGTTGAAAAATGAAGGACTCCCAAAATTTTTATAATTTTATCTTGGAAGCGATAAACATTGAAGATTTTAAAGTTTACAGGGTCAGCCCTGCAAACAATAAAAAAAACTAATTATTCATTTTTACAACTACTTGTTTAACATATAAAATTAATGTTATTGGCACTTGTCTTTGGCAACCAACTAACATCATCAGTAACACCAATTTGCTGCCAGTCATCATTTGGAGCAGAGTTTTGGTAGTTCGGCAATCTGTTTCCAGCTCATAAACAACCTCAACCCGTCATTTGGAACGACCTGCTTGCAAAAATAAAAACCTTTAAGAAGACATAAAACTAAATGCAAAATGTTTATGTATGAACAGTTTACGTGTTCAACATTGTAGAAACCACAGGAAGCACAGTGGGTGTGAAAATATAGTTTTGTTAAATAATAAAAATCTTTCCTATTATTTAAGTTTGAAAATTCTCTCATTATGCGGATCCGCATCGACAAGAGTGAGAAAAAGTTAAGTGTGTTCCAAGACAACTATAGCCGGACTTGTTTAAATGAAAGAGAATGGATCTTATATTGATAAATTTTTTATTTAATATCGGCAATTATGTGTGGAGTACAATATCAAATAAATGTCCGCCTATGTTAGCCTCACAAACCCCACTAGCCTTTTTAAGCACATTTTTCATTATATTCTCACACATTGCACGCGTTATTTTATTAATTTCAATACGAATATTTTGTTTGAGTTGCTCAACCGTTTCTGGTTTGTTTGCATAAACCCTGCCTTTCAGATATCCCCACAAAAAGAAGTCAGGATTATTTAAATAAAACAACCGTGGAGGCCAATCAACATCACCATTTCTTGAAATAACTTGTGGTGAAAAGAGGTGATAATTCCAGTGTAATCCTGGCTGTATGCGATGTGGCACTGTCCACATGTTAATCAAGTCCAATCATGCAGTTTTGGCATGAAAATGCTTTAAATCATATCACGATATCATTCCCCATTCACAGTTACCGTTACGCCGTTTTTCTTTTCAAAGAAATAAGATCCAATGATTCCTCTAGACCAAACTGTACATCAGACTGTTACTTTTAATGGATGAATAATTTAAGGGTTTCCCATTCGCCAGAAACGACTATTCTGTTCATTCACGTATGCATGCAAATGAAAATGTGCCTCGTCACTCATTGTGGTTTTTTTTTTTAAGTAAATCGGGGTTGTCATGGGCGAACTGTAATATCCTATTGGCATATTTACGCGGCGTAAATGGTTTTGTGGAAGAAGCTCTTGCGTGAACTGAATCTTATATGGCAACAAATGCAAATCCTTGGAAAGAAGACAAACTATTTCTTACACTCCAAAGAGTATACTTTACTTTTCAATTCTTCATTTTAATTATCAAACAGATGCCAACTAAAAAAATTGTGCAAAGATACCAGATGTCAAAAATAATTTAGAAAAATAATTTAGTACGACGCCAGAAAAACTTGGAGAAAGATTGGAAAAACATTTTCTAATATTTTTCCAAGAATTTAATAAATGAATCAGCAAATCTCCACATTTGGTAATGAATATTCCTTTAAAATTTCTTGAGAACTTCTTTCAGAATTGGTATACAATTCTGTTAGCAAATATTTTCAAACTTCATCACATATAACATTGTGATTGCTTGTCAACCTTTGATATGATTTTTGGTATACTTAACAATTTCAGACAGAATTGGGCTGATGATATTCACTGCGTTCGTAGACTTGACTCTTTTGTTGCTTCAAAATCTCTAGACTAACAACCCATTGTACTTCATAAAATGAAAATCCGCAAACTGTCAAGTACAAAAAGTTTGTTACTGATATTTTTGTTTAAGCATGAGAAAGTTATACAATGTAACCACATACCCGTGACCCAAAAATGTTGCAGCGCACCACCATAATAAATTGAGCAAACGTGCGAATTTGGATGACAACGCACATTCACCCAAAATCTTTTTAAAAGATGAAATATACACAAACCAGGCAGATTGCGAATACAAACAAAGTTGAACTTATGTTCATGTAACTGTTGGCAACAGAATTATGTCCTTTTTATTATTGCACAAACACACGCACACACACGCACACTGAATGATTGTAACTAAATATTTGCTGCAACATTAGAATCATCTGAGCATATGATTGTCTTTAGGGGAAAATCTATTTTTTAAACAACAACAACCTCATAAATTATTTAGAACATGTTGCCGCGAACATCTTCCTTATGACGTTGATCAAATATCCATTATTTGAAGTGGAATTACAGGATGATTAAAAGGAATTGCAGCTATAAATGATGTTAACAACATTTTTGTGAAATACCGTTACTTAGACAACAACAAGAACAATAATTGTAGATTATTGCAGACAAGAAAAAATTTTATTTTCTCTTTCTTCTCCTTCTTTCACAGTTTAACCAGAAATAATTCACTTTTTTTTTCTTTTTTAAAATTTTTGCTTTAATAAAAATTCTCCTTAAAGTATGCTTTACAATGTGCACAAATATTTAGAATTTTTTCTTTGCATTCTTTCTTTCTTATATCCTTCTTTACATTTTTTTCTTATAAAAAACAAAATATAAGAAAAAATTCAAGTGAAATTTGCCACGTTATCACATGCCGTCATGCAAGCGAAACCTTTAATTATTTTCTTTCTTCCCCTCCTCAAAGAAAAACATAACTTTTAGAGTGACTAAACTGACTAGCAACCGAATAAATGCAGTAAATCAAAACGTGTCCCTAGAGTCACGCTAAGCCATCAAAGTAGTTTTACTTAATGATGTTTAGAAAGTCATTTTCTGTGTAAATTTTATTTGAAAGGGATTTCGCATAAAAAGTTTTAACGATTTTATTTTTCAAAATAACTGCAACTGTTTGCAACATGAAAGGATTTTTTAAAACAAAGTCAAAGCTATCTGCCAACACAAAATTAAGTAAAATTATATTTTTGACTAAAACTATTAACATTTCTAAATGCTTTTAATCTAGATAGTTATACTATGGCTAGAAAAACCCTGCTAAAATTATCACCAAGTAATGGCTTGACTATCACACCAGATCTTACCCGCACAATACTTATAATATGACTATTCTATGATCAGACTATAAGCCTGATTTTTGACAAAACTTTAGTTGCCTCCTAATTTTACTAAACCAAAACTGTGAAGAGACAATGAAATTTTAATAATTTAGAACTAGACTACGAATAAGCTTTCACCAAACAAAACAATTTTGTGATTAAAATATGTGTGTATAACAAGACTATGACTGCACAATTCCTAGGCTCAAATTTAAATATTGTTGTAGTATGAATAAACTATGATTATAATATGAAAATATTATGATTAAACCAACACTGCAATTAAATTATGATAAGATTATATTTAGACTATAAGTAGATTAATAACACACAATGATTTTACAGTTAGTAGATCATAATTCAACGCAAACTAGACAAAAATAAATCCCTGATCTGATCATGATTACACTATCATTAAATTCTAATTACGTTATAAATATTATTACAAGCCTTAAATTAGAAGAAAGCTAAACCATGACTAATCCTATTAAACTCTAGTTTACATATGACCACAACTTAGATATGACTATATAGTTACTAATCTCTGGCAATATTATGACCTTCGAAGACACCTATTGTTGTTATGTACAGCTGCTTCTCTTTTGTACTATAATAAACATTTAAAAATAACAAATATAATTTTTCCCATTTATTCAAATAACAAAACTAACAATAATCACAAATAAAATTTTTTTATTTATTATTTACTTGACTTTGGTGAAATTTTTCGAAACAATTTGAATTTCTTTTCACGCAAAGAAAAACACTGAATTTTTTGCAAATAATGAAAGAGCTTTTATCACAACCTTGTGCCTTGCACCGACCAGCGCTTCTAGCTTGTACAAAAATTGGTATATGGAGCTACTCGTATTGAAGGACCTCTCATGGTGAAACTTTTTGAAATATTGTTTTTCTTTTTTGGGATGGTGATGGGATAGTATCACTGCCGTCTGGACTATCGGGGATTTTCCAAGTTTGAAGTTAAAGCTGCTGTGGGCTTCTCTCTGCAACTTTCTTTTGATGGCCTCCCTCGTTGTCGTGGCGCATTTAACTGCGGTGCGAATATTTATTCTGTAGTATTTGTATCATTTGATGTAACAAATCTACACCGCCCAAACTTTCGTTGTACATTCGAACAGCTTCAGGACGATCAATGACTACAAAATCATTTTTATTCTTATCCCAACGCTTGGCTTTATCTTCTTTGCCGATTCCAACGAAATTTGAGCCTAGGTTTACAATCTTATTGTCATACCAACGAGTGATAATAACATTTCCATCGGCACTTATACACTGGTAGGCGAGGATTGGCAAATCTGTTTACTCTTATTGTCCCAGCAATATTTATTTTATGTTGCTTTAAAATTTCGAATAATTGGTATGAGGGAAAATAGTTATCGAAAAAAAAGATTATGTCCAATCTCGTTCTTCGGAATGCGCTGTGTTAAATGAAGTACAATAGCTGAACCAAATCCAACGTCTTCGACCCATCGTTGGTTTATTGGCGTTGTTAAACCTTGGTAGATAACAAAATCGTAAGGCATACCACTTTTACCACACAGAAAGAAAACCTTTATTGCCCAAAGGACATGGTTTTCTGTTTATATACTGCTTAGCAATGAATTTGCCTGTAAACGGAATAATTTGTTCGTCGATGCAGAGTAATTCTTCCAGAGGTAGCTTCATTAGATGACTTCGGACTAGTTCAATGATCGGTGACACTTTAAAAAGCCGATCTTTACATCAAGTTTTTCTTGTACTTACATCTATCACATGCAAATTATTTCGAATAGCAAAGAATTGCTTCCGCATCATGTTTTCGGTAAAGAAAGTTATTCCTATTAAGGAATCGTAGAACCTAGGCACTCAAGGTAACTTTAGAATGCTCATCATAATTGGTGTGCATAACCAATACGTACCTCGTCCACCGAACATTGCTTGAACGACAGTTGTCCTGTACTTTGTGCATACTTAATTTTTTTTTTTTAAGAGAAGTAGCACTTCAGGCAACAATGCCTATTTAGTAAAGTACCGTGCTACATTCTTTAGGAAAGGGATAGAGAATAGATGAAACAGGTGGTGAAAGTAGAAGGATAGTCGGAAATTAACTGCCGTATATAAGACAGCACAGCGACCAGTGACTATGCCTTCATCGCTGAGCAGCCCCACCGACAATCAATTTTTATTTTTATAGTGAAAAAAACCATAGTCTTCGTTGGGAATCGAACCCACAACCCCCATATTTACAAGCTAGTACACTACCTACTAGCCTACAGGGGCACCCATTTGTGCATTACACCGTTTTCGAAAAGAAATCATCCGTTAAATATTTATTGAAATATGAGAACGGTGTTGCAATTTCAAACATGTTAGTGTTTTCTAGCATGATTTTCGGGTATTCAAACTGTACGACAAATTATTTTGCTTTTAGGATTCCTTACCATTGGAATCTCCGGAGCTTCTTCACTATCTGGCTCAGCTTCGTGTTGATCAGTGGACGTATTGACATGGTCTATATCTGCATTATCGTCAATACATTCTTCTGAGATAACTTCGTGCTCGCCAGGCACAATATCCTTTGATTCCACTTGTTGGACTTCAAATGTGACCTCATCATCATCATCTTCAATTACGTCGGCAACATCCGAATTAGCTTCCAGCAGGGCCATTATCTGTTCATCAGTTAATTTTCCCATCGTCTATGAAAATTGTTATGATTTCTGAATAAAAAATGCATAGTAATAAAAAAAAAACACGCTCTAAAGGTAAATGTCGATTATATGCGACAACCGAAAAAGGTCCACAAAAGAAGCCACAGTTTATTTTGGAATTGTTTTTTTTTTTTTAAAAAACATTTATTCACGCATGTATCAATACTTAAAATTTTTTTTAATATCGCCCGATTACAGAAATTATAATTTTTTGCTCAGCTAAAACAAAAACAATATTATTAACTTTAAGTTTTTTTACCGTAACCAAAGTACAGTCTAATGTCGAATATATTCGACAAAATCACGGAAAGGGTTAAAGGATTGTGACAAAAATATACACTACGGTTTGAGAGTAAAGAGAGTACAATTACACTATTATTATATTACAACTAAACTATGACGAGCCTGTTCCTAGGCTACTAGACTATATAATTAATGCTTAATTACTAGGACTTTAATGACTACGGATTGAACATAATATGACTACACTACTGCCAGGCCATAACGGGACTATAACTATACTGCTACTATTATTAGACTTCGACTTAACTGTGACTACTCTGTAACTGGTCTAATGAATTAAAGGATAAAGAAAAACTTGCTAGGCTCTGAAATAGTTATAATAAAAATATGAGTATACTATGACTAAGCTATGATTTTTTTATAGATATACTATCATAGTCATAATTGACGAGAATATGTTTATACTTTAGTTTATCTACAACTAAACATTAGGTAGATAATTAATTGGTTCTGGTCAGGATATGATAGCACTACGACTAACCTATGAATAGACCATCTCTACGCTACAAATAGACTATGACAAAATTATGATAAACAGAATATGCCAAGACGATTCTTTACTTTGACTAAATCGCCACTACATAACGACTAGCCTGTGACACCAGAATGTAAATCCACAATGACTAGCCTATCGATAGGTTAAACTAAAACTTGGCTATGATTAAATTATGACAAAACCATTAATATGAAAAAAGCTATATTTCAATTATGGCTACGGCATGAAAAGAATAAAGCTTCTAATATGACAAGCATAGGAGTATGCTATGAATATATTATAACTACACTACTACTAGGCTGTGAAAAAATAAAAAAATATCATTATAATATTATTGACTGGCTATGAATATAAAGGGTGTTTTTTATGGAGGTATAGAAATTTGAAATGGAATATAAAAATGTTGAATTTTTTAAATTAACATGATATACTTTATTGGAAGGATAATCTTTTGGCATTATAATTTAAATGTTGCTACTGCCATATGATCGCCACTGCTGGCTCGGACATGGTTAAATCTGACAAATGTCATCATGTAGTCAATCATTTCAGGTATATCAGCGAAGGCTAGCAACTTCGCATATCCCTGTAGTAAATAGTCTAGAGGCGTTAAATCACAATTTATGGGCCCGAAACATTAAACTATGCGGTTACTAAAAAAAAATGTGTGAGGGATCCCCCGGGGGCATATTATGTAAGTGTTTATGGATCACACAACCATCTACACTTGTGCCTTGCAGGGATAAAAGGGAGCCCAGCCCCCTTAGGCTAGTAGGAGTCAACTGGACAATCCACTATATTTCCACGGGAATCAGTAAAGCCCCAGAGTTCCGCTATTTGTCTCTTTAGGCATTTAGCTGTTCTCTGGCTGATTATTGAGGAAGACCCTTCGTTTGAGTTTGTGGGTCGGATCATTCACAACGAATGGTCCAAGTATGAATGCCGTCGTGTTCTTAATTATATTAAGCTTCATGGGTTCTGAACCAAGAGTTGAATAGTCTCCGACTCTTCAGCAAGGAGTGAAGGCTGCGGCCTATTCCGGGCTTTTGAAGTTGCAACTAGGCGTGACAGGAGGATATACGTTTTCGAAGGCCTTTTAGGCCGACGATGGCGCTACATACCATCCACAGTGGTAATGATCCACCATCTGATTAGGGCCCACGGCCAGGTGCAAATGTATATCTTATCACCTCATGTTACCAAAATGTTCCTTTAAAAAATCACTTGTGGCACGAGCTGTTTATAATGTTGGGCCGTCTTGTTAAAATCACAGCTTCTGCACATCATGATTTTTCAATTGGTGAACGAAAAAGTCAGTAGTCAGGACTGCATAAGCAGTCAGCATTGACTGTAATGATCTGACCACCATTTTTCTTTTAAAGAAATACAGACAAATAATTCCACAAACCCATAAATCATATAAAGGAGCCAGTTTTTCTGGATGCAACGGTGACTCAACATACGCTAAAGGATTATTATGACTCCAAATATGGCAGTTTTGTTTATTGGCGTATCCATTGAAAGAAATGTGAGCTGCAACACTAAACAAAATTTGCTTATGAAAATCGGAGTTAACGGCAATCTTGTTTTGGGCCCAATTCGTACAATTGTTAAGTGCTGTTCACCCGTCAGTTTATTCATGTTGAAATGTCAAACCAAACTAAACATAACTCATAAATATTAATCGAATATTTTAATATTACATATCTAATATGCGATTAAGTGGCGTATTCGAATAAAATTTCATAACGTTTTTTTAATTAGAAATGTGTTTTGAAATAACAAATTAAAAATAAATTAAAAGAATTAATTTTATAAATATTAAACGAATATTTTAATATTACATATTATTTCATATTCGATTAGGTGGCATATTCGAATAAAACTTGAGATTTTTTTAATCACGTAAAATGTGTTTTAAAATAAAAAAAAATTAAAAATAAATAAAAACAACTAATTTTATAAATATTAAACGTTTATTCGAATAAGTGGCACATCCATTTGTGGTTAATTGGCCAGTGAATCGCACTACGCATTACAGTGTAAAATCGTTTTTTAGCAGAACAGTCCGTATGTGGAATAAAATCCCTCCGGAGATCTTTCCTGTCATTTTCAATCTGGGAAAATTCAAATTGAATATCCACAGACACTACTCTCTCTTTTTTCGTTCCCGTAACCTAATTTCCTAGTTCTGGCACCATACGTTGCATGTGTAGGGGTCATCCCCTGAGTATTGGTCTAAAAAAAAACATTAATCACTTGACAGCTGACAAAATGGTCAGCTATAAAGAATGCCCTATATTATGATTGAAACTGATTCAAAAGTGACTACAGAATAAAGTGGCAGAAACAAGAATCCGAGTGGACAGTGACAATGGCATGAAATGAAGATTGCTGCAATCATGTTCATATATTTCGAGCGAACGATTAGCTATACAAAGACTACGGTTATTATGCTGGCAAGGTATTGAATAGTGCTCAGTATTCTAAGCATTAGCACTTCTTTCTGGATTCAAAATACTCACAAATATTAGAATGTATTACGACCGAACAATTGCTACTCTGTTAAGAGATGATAACTAAACTGCCTTTTAGTTGTACAAAGCCTACGGTTAAAATGCAAGCAAGTAATAAAATAGTGTGTAACCACATTCCGAGCATTATTACTTTTTTCCAGATTCAGAATACTTACAAGTAATTATTCAGAGTTGTATTTTTATCCAAATTGCATGGAATATATGACGTCTCAAAGTCAGCTCAAAATAAAAGTCTCAATAAACCCAAAATAAGAAGAAAATTAAAAAAATAAATTTTGTAAAATAAATATATTTTTTTAATTATTTATGTAAATATTTGTCTGTTTAAAAATTTTAAATACCCATTAAAAGTACACCGTTAAGTACCAAAATACTTAAATAAAATGAACTGCTGACTATGACTTCTCAGGTACCAGATTAGTACTATGCTGAAAATAGAATAAGGTTAGCATATGATATCGATATGAATATAAAATGACGGTTTTTGAAAATTAGTCTGCTGTCTAGAGATTTCTGACTGTATTCTATTAAAGTTATACTTAAGTTTATACTTAAAACCCACATATTCACATTGGCCTATATTTCGATAAATTTTCGACTTTACAACGTGTTTTGTATCGTTTTTTTATAACACAAAACCAGCAATAAGAAGTTCACTGCTTTAAAACAGCCTAAATCACCACTTAAAATTCACTATGCTTTGTACAGTAAGCGCCAATAAACCTGTCAATCTAAAACTTACCCTATTACAATTTCTTCAAAAACGTGAGTCTTAAATGCAATGATTTTAGCTATCAGAAACCTGTTAACACGGAATAAATTAGCATGCCATACCCTTAACAGCTATCTGATAGCATGTCATATCACTAACTGCGAATGCTTCATTTACTTCAAATATGTGCCGATTCAACATGATAAAAAATATAAAACACCTGGGTATAGAAAATATTTTAAAGTTAAGTTGCCTTCGCTCCTTTAAGGATATGTAACACAAACACTAATTATTATTGCAGTATATGTATAACTTTGTTTAAAAATAAAAAAGGAAACTTAAATAATAGTGTGTCATTAAAATTTTTTTTTAATATATTTTTCTTTTTCCCAGAGCATAATTAAACAATTTCTTATTTAATTTTATGCACAAAAACAACCGTTTTATTATAGTCCTGGGAGCCTAAATCGAAAAACTTTTTTATGTCATAACTTATATGTAATAGCATTTTTAAACTCAACACGCCTTTGGTATTTTAATATTTTTTAATTCAAAATGAAATTAATGTACGTTTGCTTCACTTGAAAAATAAATATCTGCATTAGGGCTTCCATTTATGCAACGAATATTCGATTAATCGTAACAACGTAATGTGTAATGTGTTCTTTAAGTGAAAAATATTTTATTAATAAATAAAAACAATTAATTTTATAAGTATTAATCGAAAATTTTAATAATATATATAATCTATTATTCGATTAAGTGGCGTATTCGAATTTCGTATTTAAGAATTTTTTGTTTTGAAATAAGAAAATTAAAAATAAATAAAAATAACTAATTTTGTAAATATTAATCGAATATGTTAATATTATATGTAATTTAATATTCGATTAAGTGGCATATTCGAATAAAATTTGTGAATTTTTTTAATCAGTTAAAATGTGTTTTGAAATTAGAAAATTAAAAATAAATAAAAATAACTAATTTTGGAAATATTAATCGAATATGTTAATATTATATGTAATTTAATATTCGATTAAGTGGCGTATTCGAATAAAAATTGTGAATTTTTTAATCAGTTAAAATGTGTTTTGAAATTAGAAAATTAAAAATAAATAAAAATAACTAATTTTGGAAATATTAATCGAATATGTTAATATTATATGTAATTTAATATTCGATTAAGTGGCATATTCGAATAAAAATTGTGAATTTTTTAATCAGTTAAAATGTGTTTTGAAATTAGAAAATTAAAAATAAATAAAAATAACTAATTTTGGAAATATTAATCGAATATGTTAATATTATATGTAATTTAATATTCGATTAAGTGGCGTATTCGAATAAAAATTGTGAATTTTTTTAATCAGTTAAAATGTGCTTTAAAATAAGAAAATTAAAAATAAATAAAAACAACTAATTTTATAAGTATTAGTCGAATATGTTAATATTATATATTATCTAATATTTGATTAAGAGTCGTATTCGAATAAAATTTGAGAATTTTTTAATAAGGTAAAATGTGGTTTAAAATAAAAATAAATAAAAATAAATAACTTTATAGTATTAATTGAATATTCTAATAGAACATATAATCTAAAATTCGATTAAGTGGTGTATTCGGATAAAATTTGAGATTTTTTAATAAGGTAAAATGTGTTTTGAAACAAAACATTAAATATAAATAAAAAGAACTAATTTTATAAGTATTAGTCGAATATTTTAGTATTACATGTATATTAATATTCGATTATGTGGCGTATTCGAATAAAATTTGAAAAATTTTTTTTAATCATGTAAAATGTGTTTTGAAATAAAAAAATTAAAAATAAATTAAGACAAATAATTTTATAAATATTAATCAAATATGTTAATATTCTATATAATCTAATATTCGATTAACTGGAGTATTCGAATAAAATTTGTGAATTTCTTTAATAAGATAAAATGTGTTTTGAAATATAACATTAAATATAAATAAAAATAACTAATTTTATAAGTATTAGTCGAATATTTTAATATTACATATATATTAATATTGGATTAAATGGCGTATTCGAATAAAATTTTATAACATTTTTTGATTAGAAATATGTTTTGAAATAAAAAAATTAAAAATAAATTAAAATAACTAATTTTATAAGAATTAAACGAATATATTAATATTATATATAATCTAATATTCGATTAAGTGGCATATTCGAATAAAATTTGAGATTTTTTTAATCACTTAAAATGTGTTTTGAAATACAAAAATTAAAAATAAATAAAAACAACTAATTTTATAAATATTAAACGATTATTCGAATAAGTGGCGTATTCGAATGAAATTTGAAAATGTCTTTTTGAATTAAAATATGTTTTTAAATAACTGCTTGAACTTGTTTTGAACATTTATTTTGGTAAACTGTTTAAAAAGTAAGCAATAGCCTGCATGTATTATTGTACTTATTGGTATGTATATTCTACAGTTGTATTATGATACTATAGTACAAGCTTGCAGAGTGTTTACTTATAAAAAAAATTTATATAAGTTTATTAATTTTTTTAACTTAATTAATTTTGTTTGCAAGTTCATAATATCGGTCTAGTGATTGCCACAGTTTGGAAATTAAAAGAAAAAGATAAAAATAAACACTTCTGAATGCCTAGACTTCAAGAAGCAAGCGTATATAAAAATACTTAAATTTTATTTAGCGTCATCATTTAAGATTTGGACTATTATTTATTTCAAAAAATTTAATCTTTTGTATCCTTAAAAATTAAAAAGAATATATTTATTTTGAGGATTTAAATATTAATTACAAAATATGAATTAATAATTTCTTTTTTAAATAAATTTTAAAATAATAATAATTAAACAATAAATAAAAATTTTAAAACTTTAAAGAGTAAATAAAAGTCACAGGTATTTAAAATGGCTTTCAATGAGAATTTGAAAAAATGGTAAAAATGCCTGTCTGGAACTGTACACAAATTAATATTCAGTTCGCAGCACCGACTGCTGCACTTCAATATAAAATATTAATATTTTTAACTTTATAACAGTATTCAACCAAATTATTAATATGAAAACCGGCTTAAGTTCATGTTAGTTGTAATTAATTAAAATTTATTACGAAAGAAAAAAGAATTAAAAATATTTTTGTTTTTGTTTTCAAAGAATACAGGAAAAATTAGACTGCAATTGAAGGTTATGTACCATTCTCTCAAATATTTCCTAACGCTATTGGCTTTTTGTCATTGCCATAATAAATTTTAAAACTACATTATTGATTATTAATTATTTGGTTATAAAATATTAACGTTTAGAAGTGGTTCGAAGGACCAACTGAAGTTATTGTTAAAGTAAATCAATTTCAATCGAGTAAAGGAAAAAACAGGCGTAATAAAATGAAAATGCTCTTTATCACAAACGTGCCTTTGGAACTTATTTTCAATTTTGAAAAAAAGCGAAAATAATTTTTTAACAAAATTTTCGAATTTACTTATTATTCGAATAATCATTTTTATTTGTTATTTTAGTAGATTACAAACATTTTTTTATTTTGTTTAAAACCAACGGTTTGCTAATTTCCTTAGCCGCCACAAAACAGCTTTTCCTTTCATTAACCTCTTAATGTCCCCAGACCATGAATTTATTAAGCAGCAAATAGTGTCCCGATAACTGACAGTCAAACCTTGAGAACAAAATATACGTATTCGACCGGGTCGTTCACCTGAAAACATCGCAGCCGTGAGCCACAGTGTTGAAGCAAATGCAAATTGATCAATTCCATTTGGATTTATTCAACACCACCACCTGGCAAACTTTGCCTTAGGATTTGAATTTGTAGCCTTGCAAGGTTCAATGGGTGCAGGAATCGAAGCCGACCGACCATTAACATCGCTGTACATTCGCTTAATTTATTAAAAAAGTCATTTTTTCAGACGAAGACCATTCTCAGTTGTCATGTTAACAAGTAAAATTGCCGCATTTTAGCCTCTGGAAATTGATTATTGAGAAGCCTTTGCCTGCCCGAGGTGTCACTGTATAGTGCACTATGTGTCTGGAGGCGTGAATGGGCCGTTTTTTCGAAGATGAGGCCGGAAATGCGGTAACGGTCAATGGATCATGATATCGCGTGTCACAAATTGGACAGTGATGTTTACCCAGCCTAGTTTGTGCCTGCAGTCGCTACTGGGAGTGACCAGAGCAGCGTTAAATAGTGTTTTAGTGGTTATTACTCTTGGCTATTTTCGGTATTCTGGGTATTTCCCTCGTACACTAACAATTATCTCGTGGTACTGGCCATAGTAGCACCGGTGAGATCACAACTTGGGCAGTGATTTTTAACCAGCCTGGCTAGTGCCTACAGTCGCTACTGGGAGTGGTCAGAGCAGCGTTAAGTTGTGCTCGAGTGGTTGTTACCCTACACAATTTTCGCTCATCTGGCTATTTCCCCGTTCACTAACTATGGATACGTGGTACCTAGCCCGGAGATAGCTCCGCACACCATTGCATGGCACACGGAGCAAAGAGGGTGAGCGGCCGTTAAGGAGATTAGTGGCAAATAGAGGCTGAAGATTTATACCGAATCAACCAGCCGCCTTTTAATTCAACATTGACACGACACGACCCTGTATGCTGTTGAGCATACACCATTAACTAAGGAAACTCGTGTCGTTACAGTGATTAACGAAATAGGACTGCCATTTTGCCAAAAAGTGTTTAAAAACGTTGATAAAAAAAACCGACATCTCTCAGCGTGGTCGTGCTGGATATTTGGCAGATATCATTTTTCATTCACAATTGCCGAACTTTTCTCTTCGTAAAACAATAAACATTTGAATCATCTTAATTTAAATTTTTGGTTTTATTTTGTTTTAGAAAACAAACTTCTTATTATAAAACCCTTTATAACAAAATAGGAAGCTGACTTAAATTTCGAAGTTGATATCAGGTCCTTAGGTTAGTTGATAAAATTTTTTACATTGTCTTCAGTTTTTCATTCGAGTAACAATGGCAAGTCCATATTTAATTGTTAGAAAGAAACTTTAGACAAGCCACTAAGCAAGTCACATTTTCAGTGAAATTCTCAAGTTATTGGCATCCGTTGCTTCGATAGATTTTTCGAAACCAAAATGGTGAAAAATACAAATCACTAATCTCTACACTCTTTCTGCGAACACTCAAAACTATATAGGAAATTTTATTAAAAATTTAAAAATAGCTGCCTCAAATGGATCAGGTATAATTTGTGTCTATACGCCCGCATTTAAAATTCATTAATTCTGTTTTAAGTGATGTGACATACTTACGATTTGAATGCTGAAAAACCAACGAAATTCCTTTAATTTCCCTTTTTCCAAAAAAGCGTAATTTTTCTTTTAACTCAAAATGCTGCTGATATATTTTGTTTCAATACATTTACTTGCCCTCGTATAAAATATTCTTACAATTCTCTTCTATCTCAAACAATTGTTGCGTGTCGCTGTGTTATTTAAAACAGAAATTAAAGTCTACCATTTAGGCTGCCATATTAAATATTTAAAAGTTAAAAATGGTTTCTGTACATGACATTAGAAGGTTTTTGTATTCCTCTATCTTAAATAATATGTTTACGTTAATAGCCCAACTATATTAAATTAGGACAGGTTAGTAAAATATTACATTTAAGCCATTAATAACTGTTGCATAGTTTTGGGGAGAAACATATTTACATTTTATTTCTAACATATATTTTGTAATTTTAAATGGCCAATTAAAGTTTTAATTTGTTCTAAATCGATATTATTTTATTTGTAAATATTTAACCACAAACGAAATTATATGGTAATTATTATGGCAAATTAAATATTACCATGGCAATAATGCATTTTCAATAACCACCAGCCTAAATGTAGGCAACTTAAATTATTAAATAGTTAGAATTATTAAATAATATTAAATTTTTAATTAAATATTTATTTTTTATATTTTAATTATGCAAAGAAAAATGAAAAAAACGTAAAGAGCTAAAGGCGTCTACTCAAAACCAAATTGTGTTATAGAAATAAATAAATCACATAATCCTTTAAATAGTTTCTGTGAAATAATATTTACATTCTTTTCTTTTTTGCTGTAATGCTCTTAAAATAGTTAATAATTTTTAGGCAAAATGTGTTATGAAATTACAATTATTTTACCACAAATCTATTAGCACAATAATTATGGTAAACCACAATACGCCACGTCAACAATAAATATTTAATATTTGCCTAATTTTAGGCAAACGTATTAAATATTTTTGTATAATTTTTTATTTAACTGAAATGCTTGAAAAGCATATTTAATAAATTTAATAATTAACTTTAGCTCTGTAAAATATAAATTTAGTATAAAATTTAAATCTGTTAAATAGAATTATATTGTTGACTTCATTAAAATTTTATTCAAATTTCCTTTCTCTTTAAATTAATAATAACAATAACAAAATTCTTTTTTATTTTAGGTAAGTTTCAGCTGTCAACTCAACTAAAAATTAAAAAGCATTCAATGCAGTCATCTGTGAAAAGCATCATCAGCGTAAGCTATAAATTAAACAAAGTATTAATTTAGCACTTATTTAAATCTTATCATTGTTGCATAAGTTTATTTACAAAACTTTTTAGAAATTATTGCATACTTTAAGGAGTAGTTTTAATTTACATACAGCGTGTCCGCCGAGAAGGTATACTACTTTCTTTGTTTTTAACTTTTGGTTCAATGAAAGAGAATGAATCTAATATTGATAAATGTTTTACTTAATGACGACAATTTTATATGGAATACAATATCACATAAATATCCATCCTCTGGTGCCCTCACAAATGCGAGCACATTTTTCATTACATTCTCACATATTTCATGCGCTATTTTATTCATTTCATCCCCAATACTTTGTTTGAGTGGCTCAAGCGTTTCTGCTGTGTTTGCACAATTCTTGCTTTTCAGATATCCCCACAATAAGAAGACCGGAGCGGTCAAATCAGGCGGCCGTGGAGGCCAATCGACATCACCAATTTTTGAAATAGCTTGTTATAAAAAGAGCCCTCGCAGTAATTCCATTGTAATCCTGGCTATATACGATGTGACACCACCTTGTTAATACCACATGTTAATCAAGCCCAAAGCATGCAGTTGTGGTGTTATAAAGTTTTCAATCATATCACGATATTGCTCACCATTCCCAGTTACTGTTACGCTGTTTTAATTTCAAAGAAATAAGGTCCTATAATTCCTCTTGACCAAATTGCACACCAGACTGTCAATTTAAATGGATGCAAAAGTGACTGTTGAATAATTTGAGGATTTCCCATTCCCCAGAATAAACAATTCTGGTTATTCACATATCCATTCAAATGAAAATGTGCCTCGTCACTCATTATGATGTTTTCTTGAAAATCGGAGTTGTAATGGGCCAGCGGTAGCATCCTATTGAAGAAGATCTTGTGTGAACTGAATGTTATATGAAAACAAATGCAAATTCTTGTGCAAAATTATGGCCAAAGTTGTTCTTAAAAGAACAAGCTCCTGAGCAGGGTGTCGAATTGAGGTTGATGGATTGTTTTAAACACTTTCGTGAGCAGCAGTAATGTTTTCAGCCGATCTTGTAGTACGTTGTGGTCCATACTTTGGCCTATCATCTACAGACTCTCTTTCTTCGAAATTATTTACCACACGATAAATAGTGCATTTTATTGGCACCTTGTTTCTCGCAAAAATTTCACGTAACCTTCTCATCCTCACAGCAATCGATGGTTGATTTTAATAAAGTGTTTTAACGATTAAAATACGTTGGTTTATCGAATATTTTTCCATAATAAATTTGCCACGTAACTACTTCACGAATGCCAAATATGTACGGTCAGAATTAAAATTTACCAAAATGGCGGCAAAACAAAGTACCTTCCCGGTAGACTCTCGGTATATTTTAAGGTATCATAAACAGTTAATGGCTAAAATACGTTTTATGGTTTCACTAGGGTGTAGTTAAATTTATTGCGTTCTTGTTTTAATTATGAGATCTTCATCTTATATTTATGTCAGCTGATTAGGTGAAGGTAGACAAACAGTGAAGAAGCAGAAAGAGAGTGATTTTTATAAATACTCTCTCTCTTTCTCTTTCTCACGCCACTACATTAAACGTGGCCTCAATTAATATAACATATAAACAGTACGTTTAGGGAAAGATTATCACACACTGGTTATTTTAATAACCCCAACCAAATTTGTATTATGTAAGATGCCCCATTAGGCTAGAAGGTAGTGTACTAGCTTGTCAGTCTAGGGGTTGTAGGTTCGATTCCCAACGAAGACTTAGGTTTTTTTCACTACAAAAATAAAAATTGACTGTCGGTGGGGCTGCTCAGCGATGAAGGCAGATCGCTGTGCTGCCTTATACAGCAGTTAATTTTCGACTATCCTTCTACTTTCACCACCTGTTTCATCTCTTCTCTATCCCTTTCCTAAAGAATGTAGCACGGTACTTGACTAAATAGGCACTGTTGCCTGAAGTGCTAAAAAAGGCTCTCTAAATTTTATATAGCACATTGAATAGAATGAAATGCAATCCGTCATGATGGCAGTCCATTGATGCTAGCTATGCCGTATACAATGACTTTAAAATAGTTTTTAAATCACGATTTGCAACAGTTGTATTTCAGGGTATGATAGTTCTCTATGGAATTTTAAAGATCCATTCTGATGAAATCCTAAATTTAACTGTTAAATCACACGATCTGGCTGGCTACTTAACTGCTGATTGTTGTGAAATTATACGATCGGGAAATTTGGTTTGCGATAAATTGATCCTTTCATTGACTGTGTGACATGTGGCACCATTCTGTTGAAACCACAGCGATACCCAATAATAGGCCAAAATTGAGGTGTTAGCGTGATTCATTGACCGTTACCGCATTTTCATCTTCATAGCGCACGATATGCAAAGACTTCTCGATTAATGCTCTGGGATTTTCAGAAGCCCAAATGCCACAATTTCGCTTGCTGACATACCCTGACAAGTGAAAATGGGCTTCGTCTGAAAAAATCATTTTTTTCCAAAAAAAAACTAGCTGGTTCTTCCTGAATGAATTGAGCGTATCTATGGCGATGTGAATGGTCAGTCGGCTTCAATTCCTGCACCAGTTGAATCTTGTAATCCCAATTGTTGAGAACGTCGAAGAATTGACAAATTTGGATCTCCTTCAGCTGCGATGTTTTCATTTGAACGACTCGATTGAACACGCCTTAGGGTTTACATATTTTTCATCGAGTCTGCCGACTTAAATTTAATGAATAAATTCTTAATAGCGATCTCAGAAGGACGATTATGTTGTCCATAATATCACGAATTTCACGAAATGTAACTTTAATAGAACGACTATTTTTATACTGGATTTTAATTAATTTAATGCGATTTTCGTGCGAAATTGAATTCATTGTAACAATTGTCAATGCCTCTACTACGAATACGTCAAAATATTAAATGTCTAAACTACATGCGATTTAACGTCGTTATACTTTCTGTTCGCAGTCCGTAACGATTGACCACATTGAGGTCAAAATTCGCCGCATTATTGCCGATATCCGGTCACGAATATTCCCAATTGATGTTGCATCCCTTGCATTTATAAATATCAGGTCCTTCAAAGCCGAAAGGATCATCTTCGTCTACAGCAGACTTAAGGAAGTATTGCTTGGTAAGCACTTGGTAGGTAAAGTAATCGTTTTTATCAAAATGGAATTCCAAAGTATACGAATGCTCATCATCATATTTAATTGTAATATCAATAAGTTTTTTGTAAAACCCGCTTATCATGTTCCTGCACCATTTCAGAAAGAATTTTCGTATTGCGGAATATAGTCAACCAAAAATTTGGTATGCCCTTTGTATCCTCAGGAATATCTTTGACTTTAGTCAATAACTTGCTAAAATCGGGCAAATCATCACTGTTTTCTTCTGCTGACTCTGGCTTCCACTTCGGCTCTTCCTTTTCCGGTTCTACTTCAGCAGTAACAATAGTTTTTCGCTTTTCAAACAGAGGTCGATACTTCTCTTAATACTTTTTCTCTAGTTTGTAAACCTCGTCGAAAAATTCAGCCTCAAGTTGCAAGTGTTCCAATTGTAGATTCCTTAAAAAAGTGATGCAATTTTCCAATGGAGCTGGTAGACTCTTAACCATTTCTTGAAGAAATTGGCGACGCAATATAGCATTGATATACGCCGGCACTATTTGGTTAGATGAAAATCCATTCTCCACATTCATAGAATCGACAGTGTCTTCAGCGTCGTGAGGAGCAGCCATATTTTCGTTTGATCCAACAAAACAAAATTGTATTTTAAATTAAATATATTTGGAAACTTCAACCTCCAACAATTTCACGACTTCATAGAGATACACCCCCAAAGAAAAAGAGAAGTAGCACGCAGTTGACTGTATGGGGGTTGTGGGTTCGATTTCACTACAAAAGTAAAAATTGACTGTCGGTGGGACTGCTCAGCGATGAGCAGTATTCTTCTACTTTCACCACCTGTTTCATCTATTCTCTATCTCTTTCCTAAAAAATGTAGCACGGTACTTGACTTGACTAAATAGGCATGTTGCCTGAAGTGTTACTCCTCTTTTTTTAAAAAAAAATTAAAAATATTGGAAAATCCTCGAAAATTGGACTGCGAGATAAGACTTCATTCGAGCCAACTGTGGCGATCAAATCAGAAGTCATAATTAACATATAATGCCAGAAGATTATCTTATCGAATAAAATAAAGTTCATAGCAAATTAAAAAATTCATCTTTGTTTAAATGCCATTTAAAAAAACACCCTATATTTGTATTTAACTTCGAAACATTTCCTTACAAAATTATTTCCCAGGGATTTAATTATTCATATTCTGTAAATGTAGAAGCATAATTTTGCTTTCTTTATTAAGTTAAGAATTATTTCGCCATTTCACTCCTAATTCGCCAACATACGTTTCCCATTAATATGACATTTTAGACGAACAGAGGCAAAAGCAAAAGTTAGAAAATATTATTTATTTCACTGATAATATCGAAAAACTTTTATTCCTTCAAACATTTATTCATAAATATTTTATTTATTTAATAACAATAATTTTTCGTAAAGAAATCAATGCTTAAGCTGCGAGAGAGTATTTTTAATTCTGTGAAAAAATGTTTGTTTCATAATTTATGTTTCATTTCATTCGAATAAATATTCATGGACATAGAAACTGATACTTAGGTTTCATGTTACAAAATACAATGTCTAGTTTCATCCACCCATCGACTGCCGGCAAATATACAAATCTTATAATATATTTTTATGAATGATGAATTAGAATAAAACAAGCATCTTGAAATTAATGTAGAATACTCTGGAGGAAAATAAATCTTATTTAAGAAGCTCCTTTCTCTTATTTTTCTTTTAATAATTTTTCATTTTAATATTTCAAGAAATATATTGTCGCTTAGTCTGTACACTCATCGCTTTGGGAATTTATATTAATTCAAATAATGGTCAATATTAAAGGACATTTTAATTTTAGCATGTTTGTCAACTACTTAAAAATATTCTAGTCACTTGCTTATTAGTTGTGTGTGTGTGTGTGTAGGTATGTGTGCTTTAGGCAAAGTGCGTCAGTTAATGTGGTGATGGCTAGAAGAAGAATCAAACAATAACAACATGAATCAATATTTTAATTAAACTTAAGATGTGTAAATGGGCCATAATAAATAACAAATTTTAACGTATGGAATACTCTATGGCCTGAAGTGTATAATGATTGTGGCAGCTCTTTTGAAAAACTACACTGAAAGAATTTAATATTTCTATTAACAAATATTTAGCCCATTAATGCCTACTATACTATAAATAGTACGCAACTTCAAGTTTTAATAAAAATTATATAATTAGGTTTTTCATTCTAGCAAGGATTTTAATCTGTCATTAATAACACATACATACAACGATCATGTAGTAAAAATATTTATAGCTATGTGATCAAAATGAGGTTTGTGTTGGCAATTTATTTCATATTGGCTGCTGGGTTCTATTTAACTTTATTTTAAAATATTTGGCTGTAGAAAGTGTTAAAAAGTATTAAATTTATTCATAAAAAGCACATAAAACGGCTTAATTCGTGTAAATTTTTTTCCACACTATAGCGTATAAAGTGTAGCTGTACTAACTTTAGTACACTGGTCGCTTAAAGTAAAATAAAGTAGTAAAGTAAATACATATTTATTTGTCTTATGTGCTTCTGGGCTAAAATTTTTACTCGTGTTTGCTTCTTATTTTTTCAATTAGTGACCTTTTATTAACATTCTTACCGGTAAATTAGTACAGAAAGTATTTATCAAATGGCGAAACGATAAATTTTACACACAAAAAAGATTATTTTGGATTACAATGAGCAATAAATGATATCATTGGCGACAGCAGTGATGATAATGCTAGATGCGATGTGTTTATGTTGTCACCAAATCCAGGCATTATAACCGATGAGGACGAAGGTGGATATGATGAGTTATATGAAAACAAATTACCTCTAGATGTTCCTGGTAATGTAGAAGTTATTACTCAAAGACAAAGCACAACCGTCAAAGAACAATGGAGTAGCAATGACGATGAACCTCTTAACACATTAACGTCATCTACTTTGCGTAATGTATCAAAAAGAAAGAGATTTTAAAATACTGAGTTACCAAATTGGAGAAAATGTACGCCAGTTTACTCAGTTTATCAGACAACTCCTTTTAAATTTGTATTGAAGAAAGACGTGCTTTTGTTACGAATATTTTGAAAGACATGACCCCTGTGAAAGTCTTTGAGCCCTTTTTTGATTATGAAGTGCTAGAGATTATTTTCTACAAAAGATGAATTCCGTAAGTTCTTGGGCATAATTATACTTACCGGATATCATAAATTACCCAGTGAAAGATCATATTGGAGCTTAAATGAAGATCTAGCTATGTCATTAGTTTCAGGATGCATGTCAAGAAACAGATTCTTGGAAATTAAAAGAAACCTGCATTTTTCACATAACACTTTGATTATGAACTCAACTGATAAGATGTTCGTTCAAAATGTGTCCAGTTTGGGATGTTTTGCAAAAAACAATTTGCCAATTCGTAATGTTACATGAAGACTTATCGATAGACGAATCAATGGTTAAGTACTTTGGCCACCATTCAGTCAAACAATTTATAATGGGTAAACCAGTGCGATTCGGATATCGTAATTGGGCGTTGACCAGTTCTGACGGTTATTGTTACAAATTTGATGTATATTGTGGGAAACCTTCTGAGACTACCACTGTTCCTCTTGGCTCCCGTGTTGTACAGAAGTTGCTGGTAAATGCACCAACCAAACCAGGAGAAAATTCAGTTTATTTTCACAACTTTTTTATAAGTTATGATCTGCTTGTGGATTTAAGCAATCTTGAGTACAGAGCCACTGGAACCTTGCATGAAAATAGAACAAAACGGTGTCCATCACAAAAGATATGCGCAAAAAGCCTAAAGCTGAATAGGTTTTATAAAATAAATGAAATTCTTATGGTTAGGTGGAAAGATGATAATAATGTTTGCACCATTGTTACTAATTTCGATACTGTAGAACCAATGGAAAAAGTCAAAAGATGGTGTTCCATAAAAAAGCAAAAAGTGGATCTAGACATGCCTCATGTATTCGAAAATTATAATAAAGGAATAGAAGACGTAAATCTAATGGACCAGTCAATAGGATAATACCGAATTGGAGTGAAAGGAAAAAAGTGGTGGTGGGTCTTGTTTACATATGTAGTGGACATGACTATATCAAATGCATGGAGGTTATACGGCATTACAAACCCTGATAATCGCATGGATCATGAATCGTTTCGCAGACATATAGTACGGATATATCTGAGCGACAAAAAATAAACCGGTAAAGGAAGGCAATCGTCCTCTAGAATTTATGGAGAAGACAGGAAAAATAATGGTCATAACTCTCAAAAAATACCTAACCAACTCAGATGTGCTTTATTCTCAAACCGAGTTAAAACGTCGTGTGCCAAATGCCTAAAAACCCCTTGCTTGAAAAGAGGATATTTTGCTAAACATCACTCCTTAACGCCCATTGTACTAAACTTAGTAGAACTCTCTAAACCTGACATTGCATTATTTTTTGCTATTTTTTCTTTTGTAGTAGCTTAAGACAAATAATTTTACACTAGAATTAAAAATATTTTTTTGGTAAAAATGTTCAAATTGTTTAGATTGTTTTTAAGTATTTCAGTCTAGGTTAGATAAAATCGTGATATCTTAGCAGGCTTTCATGCAAGACTTTGAAGAAAATGGTATTGCAAGGACTCTTTATTCTGTTTGAAAACATCTATAATTCTCACTTTAAACGACTTCTATATGCTACAAAAAATTACTACTTCTTACCCTTTAATTTTAAATCCATCAAAAATGCCCCAGAGTTACTTTCCAGAGAGAAGGGAAGTTACTCTCAAACTAATAGCCATAATCTACTTGATTGTAGTTATGTTAAGCTACCTTAACATATGTGCTGTTTAAAAAATCATCATCTTCTCGACGAATTAACTTTCCGGGTATAAAGGAAAACCGGCAATGTGTCAAGGACATGCAATACAAATTTTAATATTTCAGATCTGACCGGCAACACCGGGGATACCAAGTCTCTGTCTGTATAGAGGGTCAATCTATTTCAAAATTTTAAATGCAACGAAATGGTATTGAGTCTTCCATGATCTTTTATAAAAAAAAAAAAGAAACGGCGAAAAGTCCGGTGCCAACAACACAGAAAAAAATTCATGGTACTCAAGCTTTTTAATCCACAATATTTTATTTTAAGAGCACCCTGAGATTCGAAGTATTTAAACGATTACTTTCCGTTTAAATGGTTTTTCCATCATTTCTGATTTGCTGTCTTTAAAAAGTCTTATTCCCCGAATATTCCATTCTTATTTCAGCTCATTTTTGTACCCTATGGAGCCAAAAAAAATGTATTAAAAACGTAAAAAAGATTTGAAGGACTCAAGTCAAAGTGCTAATGCTGGGAATAAAAACATTAAGAACAAGCAATAACATGTTATCTGACTTCTTATTGTGCTGCAATATCCTTAACGATTTTCGAATTCTCTAAAATAAAATTTTCTACTGGCCGTGTGGCCCCTGGCATGAGCACACCATTACAGTCGAAGAAAGCAAATCATTTACATTTGATGGAAGAGATTTCATATCTCCCACGGCTAATGTGAGGAGTTGGCAGCATTGCGTGATATGATTTAAATCTGCGCCTGACTATGTAGTCTTAATCAGATGGTGGTCAACCACTGTGCATAAATAGGAACGTCATGCTAATCCTAGGAAGCCAAAGACTAATTCTAGTAACAGGTCTCTCTAAGTTGCAACTTTAATGATTCCAGAGCAGGGCTGCAAATTATCACTCCTTGCTGAAGAGTTGGAGACTATCCAACTCCTGTCCAGAACACATGTCTAGCATGCTCACCGGACTGGATCATTCACTTAGGGTGTCATTAACGGTGAAATGATCCTGGCCACCATATTAAACAACAAACCTAATATGGGGCCGCGAAACCACAAACACCACGATACTCCCATATAGGGGCCAACATCAATAATCAGCCAGAGAACAGTTAAATGTCTAAAGAGACAAATAACGGAACTCTGGGGCTTACTGATTCCCGTGGAAATAAAGTGGAGTTCCCAATTGACCCCTGCTGCCTTCAGGAGACTGGACTCCCTTTTTCCCCCAGTTGCACAGGTCTAGATAGTCAAGTATTCTATAAAGACCGATAAATGTGCACCCGGGGGGGAAGTTGGCAGCATTGTTAGATGTCCAAAGTATACCAAAATATATCTTAGGTTACGTGAAAATAATTTGCGTGCACCTAATGTCCTTAGATGTAGACTTAAGCCGGAAACAATCGCAGGAACTCGCACAAAATTTTTTTGCAATTTTCAATCAGTCACGCTGAGATAAATTGTAAGCGGTATTAAATCACTTGCAAAATTTGGGAATCTTAATCTAGCCAAAACACGGTAATGTCTTAGGCAATGCTAAAACGTTTCAATATTCTAACCACCTCATTTACCTTAGGCTCTTCCTGCAATTAGAATGCGATGTATGTATGTCTGCATGTATGTTCGAATCAGAATACACACCACTCATCACGCTTAGTTCGAACTTATCCAATATGTTTTGTACCTTTTTGGTACCCCCAATTCAGCTACCATGTGTATGAAAGGCTTCACGATTGCCAAATTAACTTATTTCTGGCAAATCTCTAAGTTTGAGATCTCGCAGATCTCTAAGTTTGATTATTGCCCTCATAATTAGAATTAGTACATTGTATTCTGGCACCTCGATGATTAATTATATTTATTGTTACGAACATGCTTAGTTATTATAGTTATAAAAAGATAATTATCACTAAAAAAAAGTCAAGTGAAATGACCTATGGTTTTTGTTAACAAATAAAAAAGTTTAAAGAAATGTTATGAATGCAAATCAACAACAATATACTACATTCAAATTCTATGAACTAAGATTTACAGTCAGAAAAAAAAGATGTAGACACACATCGAAACAACACCTACACTAAATAATAATTGGGGCTATTCGGCGTTTCGATTCGAATCGAAATTTTCTCCATCTGGCAGCTTTGGTATTCTGCGTTTCGATTCCGCTTAGTTTCTTTCGACTGTATGTATTCTGCATTACGATCGCAGCTCCGTGTTTCTCAGTTGATTTTTTGTTAACAGAGGGGTTTTCACTGTGTTTTTTATTAAAAATTTAAAATTAAAAAAAACGTAAGTAGAAAATGAGATAAAATGTTCAGAAACAATAAAAAAACACTTTAAATAATTTTTAAATAATTTATTTAATTAAATTAATTTTTTTATTTTAAATTGTTAATTTTTGTAACCGAATATGATGTGCTTTTAGGTGTTACAGGTCAAAAACAACAACACCGCAGTAGTATGACAAATTGGCAAATTTAATGGCATCTAAAGCAGACATTGCATGTGGCGATCAAAGGAAGAAGTGGCAGTGTTCTGGGGGGAAGTTGCAGGAGTCCTCAATGCACTAAGTCCTTCAACAAAAAAATGCTTATTTTTAATTATGTATACATACAAGTTTTTGTATTTATTTTTACATTTGTTTATGAAACTGACTTATCTTGCTATTTCATTTCCACATTCTACAGTGATGCTATTAATTTTGTAAGCATTGTTGTATTTTTCTTTCGATTCCGTGTTTCTTCAGAATACCAATTTTCTATCGCAACGGAACTGAATGCGGAGACTTAATCGAAACGCAGAATAGGGGTGAATAACTGCGGCGATGAATTAGAATTCTTATAATAAGTTCTGCTCAAAATAGGCTATCTCTCTCTCTCTTGTAGGCCAAGAGCAGTTTAATTGTGAGCGTGATCAAGTGAAGACATAAAAGATTACATCCGTTGAAATGGTAAAGTTGCCATCGTTCATTTTTGTGTATAAACGCGAATATACTAAATAATCGTTTAAACAAAACGTATAATTTATTTTAATTATTTTGCAATAAAAGGACTCGATAAGCTAAACGTTAAAGGATTAAATTTCATAATATTTTTATAGCAGCTAAAAATAAAGAATTACTGCCAGATTGGGTATATAACGAAATATTAAATTTGAAAACTCAAATTTATGAAGGATATGAAATTTTAAAAGGCTTTATTTTTATTTTTTTTTTTTTTATTCTTTTTATTCGATAATTTATTTATTCCTTTTTTTTAAATCACTTAAAATTGTATCCATTTGTAAGTGTCATATGATATTTAAAAGGATTTACTCCTGCTGAGCGTATAATACTACACTCCTCAATGTTTGTTTAATAGAGAAGCTAAATCAAAGGGAAGTAATAAATGAAGTGTTGCAATAAATTTTTAACGCTCATTACGCACAGTTTACAAACACTTTTCCATTTTGTTTACTATGACACAAGGAAGGAAATAGGAAAATATAAAAAAAAAATATTTCTGCTCGTTAAGGCACTCTAATATACACACACACATGCACATACATACTTCTTTTCCTTTGCGAAAAATATAAAAATGAATAATACTCGGTATCCATAATATGAACACATACTTAAAAACTGGTTTATGAGTTATTATAAAATTATTTATGATTCACTCAACAACAATTCTTTGTATAAATATTTTGTTACACATGTTACCAGGTCACCTGGGATAATTACAGAAAAACTGCCAAAAACCCCAGAAATTTGTTAATTTTCTGGCTCAATGAAATGGTTAATATTTGTTGGACACCTCTAAATAATTATATTTGTAGAGAGGAACAATCCTGGGCCAGGAAAGTTTAGATTAACAAAATAAAATATTACACAAGTAGAAGTCCATACGGTTACAAAGGATATTTTTACAAATTGTTTACATGTCTTACGAGAGATTTTTTCAGTATCCTGTAATTCAGCTATTTAGCTCCTCTTTTTTCGATATTTTTTGCTTCAAATCAAATTCCCACTTTATACCTTGTCGAATCTTGCATTATTTCTAGTAAACTTAATGTGTAACGTAAGGAAGAATTGCCGACTTTTGCTGCTTAAAGTCCACTCTTTACTGAACATGTTAGAAGCTGAATTTAGCTCATATTTCTCTCCATCATTTTACGCTTGCTTGTTTGAGATTTATTGGAAGCACGTCAACAAGCTTGTGTTTGATGTGCTTTTGGTTTTATATTTTCTGAAAAAATATCTCGAAATTTAGGTGCCCCTGTAGGGTAGTAGGTAGTGTGCTAGCTTACATGACTGGGGGTTGTGGGTTCGATTCCCAACAAAAATCTTGGTTTTTTTCACTACAAATAAAAATTGACAGTCTCTGGAGCTGCTCAGTAATGAAGGCATGGCCACTGGTCACTGAGCTGTCTTATACGACAGTTAATTTCCGTAAACTATCCTTATACTTTCAGTACCTGTCGCATCTCTTCCCTATTCCTTTCCTAAAAAATGTAGCACTTGACTAAATAAGCATTGTTGCCCAAAGTGCTACTTCTCTTAAAAAAAAAATCTCGAAATTTCTATTAGTTTATCAATTCTATTGTACAGTGAAAGTACAAGCGTTATGAACAGCATGGTCAAATTCATGCTTAAACTGTGAGAATAGTGACATCCAGCTTCTAAAGATCGACTGCTACTCTAAAGACTTGTTAGTTAAAAAATCCCATCAGCATTCAGTTTTTAATCATTTATTTTTTAAAAATCTTCAATTTCCCAAGATTTTGGTTAAAAAAAGTGCAGCTCTAAAGACCACTATTAACATCGTCAAACTCAAGATTATTCAAGTCGATATCTTTCATTTCAAATCATGAGAAAACTGCGGCTGGTGATTTTTCTTTGATTGTTTGGTCAACTGGATTCACCCTGAATGCTTTATTTAACAGAAACTTATTTTCAACAATTAGAAAAAAATTTTTAATCTTTCCCATCGTTTCTCAAGCATAGAAAGTGAGTTATTTTGATCCACAAAGGCATAATACTAGCGGATACTCAATATTAAACAAACGAAAATTCTATAGCAGCAAAAGCTACAGATTTGTAAAAATACTTGTGTTTGGACCACTCAGAAAAATACGTTTTTTCACAACTTTATTTGAATAAATAAACAAAAGTTTTAAAAAATATCTTTTTTCTTTTTTAAGATTTTTTTTATATATTTTTTCTTCTCAATATTTCGCTTTCCTTTGGAAAGCTTCTTCAGGAAAAAATTTTTTTTATTTTTGAAAACAAAAAAATTATTAACAATTATTAATTATTATTATTATTAATTATTATTAATTGTTAATAATTTTTTTTTGTTTTCAAAAATATAAAAAATTTTTTCCTGAAGAAGCTTTCCAAAGGAAAGCGAAATATTGAGAAGAAAAAATATATAAAAAAGATCTTAAAAAAGAAAAAAGATATTTATTAAAGACAAAAAAGATCGTTTAAAAAAACTATAAAAATTATCAAAAGTTTTAAAAAAATAAATAAATTTTTGAATAAATAATATAAAAATAGTAAAAGCTTAGAATGGATTCGCAATGAGTATGTTTTATTGCACCACCTGGCACTGAAAATCATTGAAGATAGTTGTCGTGACCCATTACGGTATTCTATGATTATTTAAAATATCAAATTGTTCGCAAGGCCTTGAAGTGACCCTGCTTAGTTTCTACATTCATGAAAAGCTCATTCTAAAATGTTTGCTAAGCATATCGCCATCAAATTGTAATTTTCTCGTCATAAACATTAAACATGTTTACAATTAATTATTATATAAATAACAGAGAATCGCTCCTTGTTAATTTAATATGATCTAAATAATAAAGTATAAAAAGAAAAGCAAAAAGTTTGTTAAATTAACTAAAATTTCATCTTCATTTATGCATGAAGAGACTTTCCTTAATTACCATCTAACAAATATTTGCATTATTTAATTCAAGCATAATCATTAGTAATCAAATTTTATATATTCTGAACTATAATAGACTTAATTGCAATAATGACAACACAACCAGCACCAGCAACTCCTTTTGAAAACTATCTCACAGTATATACTTACATTATGCATGCAGCATCATGCTGATAAATATTTAAAATATGCAATAAAATGCTTGATAGTAATGATATTCCAAATAATATGCAAAGTGACTTAAATAAATTCACAAAAAAAAATTAAAACAGAATAACAGAATAAAAGGAATTTGAATAAATTTATTTTATCATAGCTGATTTTAAGCGATCTCACAACTTACTAAGTGAATTAACTCACACCTGCTATGCATTTACGTATACTTTATATTCTTGGGGTCGTTTATCCAAAATATAACCCTACTGTTTTTCATTCAATGTCTGTCCGCTTATCGAAAAAAAATGTATTATATATTTTTAATAATAATTTTTCTAAAAAACATTTCCTCAGTCAAAATGTTTCTGTAGCAAAATTTCCTCAGTCAACATTTTCTCTAAAAAATTTTATCAGTCATAGGTTTTCTATAAAAAATTAGTCGAAATTTTTTAATAAAAATTTATATCTGTCGAAGTTTTTTTATAAAAAATTATATCAGTCGAAATTTTTTTGTCAAATAATGATATCAGTCGAAATTTTTTTATAAAAAATTATTTCAGTCGAAATTTTTTTATAAAATTTTTTTATCAAAAAATATTTCAGTCGAAATTTTTTATAAAAAAAGTATTTCAGTCGAAAATTTTTCATCAAAAAATTATATCAGTCGAAAATTTTTCATCAAAAAATTATATCAGTCGAAATTTTTTCATCAAAAAATTATATCAGTCGAAATATTTTTATAAAAAATTATATCAGTCGAAATTTTTTATAAAAACTTATATCAGTTGAAATTTTTTTATAAAAAATTATAGGTCGAAATTTTTTTATAAAAAATTATATGTCGAAATTTTTTTATAAAAAATTATTTCAGTCGAAATATTTTTCTAAAAAATTATTTCAGTCGAAGTTTTTCTATAAACAATTATATTAGTCGAATTTTTTTTATAAAAAGTTCTATCAGTCGAAATTTTTTCATCAAAAAATTATGTCAGCCGAAATATTTTTATCAAAAAATTATATGAGTCGAAATTTTTTTATCAAAAAATTATATCAGTCCAAATTTTTTTATAAAAATTTTTGTCAGACATAAGTTTTCAATAAAAAAATATATCAGTCAAAGTTTTTTTATCAGCAATTCTATTAGTCGAATTTTTTGTTGTAAAAACTTATATCAGTCGAAATTGTTTTGTCAAATAATGATATCACTCGAAATTTTCTTATAAAAAATCTTATCAGTCATAAGTTTTCTATAAAAAATGTTATCAGTCGAAGTTTTTTATAAACAATTCTATTAGTCGATTTTTTTTTTTATAAAAAGTTATATCAGTCGAAAGTTTTTAAAAAAAATTATATGAGTAAAATTTTTTTATGAATAATTATATCAGTCAGCATTTTTCTATAAAAATTATAACAGTCAAAATTTTCTATAAAAAATTATTTCAGTCGAAATTTTTCTATAAAAAATTATTTCAGTCGAAATATTTCTGTAAGAAATTATATCGTTTGTAATTTTTCTATTATAAATTATATCAGTTAAAATTTTTCCACAAAAAATTTAATCGGTTATAAAATTTCTATAAAAAATTATATCAGTCATTATTACCCTATAATAAATTTTATTAGTCATATGTTTTCAATAAAAAATTATATCAGTCAAAATTTTTCTATAAAAAATTATATCAATCAAAATAAAAAAAAAATATATCAGTCGAAATTTTTCTATTAAAAAATTTTTTTGTCATAACATTATTATAAAAAATTTTATCGTTCATTATTATTCTACAAAAAAAATTAACGAGTCGTAATTTTATTATCAAAATTTTATTGAGTTATAATTTTGGTGTAGAAAATTTTCATCAATTTCTATAAAAAAATTTTAATGGGCCATTATTTTTTTATGGGATATTTTCGTCAGTCATTTCTAGAGATAGTTTTCATTAGTAATAACCTTTCTGCAGACAATTTTCATGTCAATCTAATTCTTCTATAGAAAATTTTCATGTCAAACTAAATTTTCTATAAACAATTTTCCTGTCAAATTCTTCTATGAAAAATTTTCCTGACAAATTCTTCTATAGAAAATTTTCCTGTCAATTTCTTCTATAAAAAATTTACCTGTCAAATCCATCAATAGAAAATTTTCCTGTCAAATTCTTCTATAGAAAATTTTCCCTCCAAATTCTTCTATAGAAAATTTTCCTATCAAATTCTTCTATAGACAACTTTCCTGTTAAATTCTTCTATAAAAAATTTTCCTGACAAATTCATCTATAGAAAATTTTCCTATCAAATTCTTCTATACAAAATTTTCCTGTCAAATTCTTCTATAGAAAATTTTCCTGTCAAATTCTTCTTTGAAAATTTTCCTGTCAAACTCTTCTATAGAAAATTTTCCTGTCACTTTCATCTATATAAAATTTTCCTGTCAAATTCTTCTATAAAAATTTTCTTGTCAAATTCTTCTAGAGAAAATTTTCCTGTCAAATTCTTCTATAGAAAATATTCCTGTCAAATTCTTCTGTAGAAAATTTTCCCGTCAAATAATTCTACAGAAAATATTCATGTTAAATTCTTCATAATTTTTCCATTTAAAAAAATGTTATCAGCCATAACTTTTGTAGGGTCGTAATTTTACTATGGAAAATTTTCATCAGTTTTATGTCACTAATGAAAATTTTAATGGCGTAATTTTACTATAGAAAATTTTTAACGGTCATAATTTTTTATAGGAAATTTTCAGAAATAGTTTTCATTGGTAATAACTTTTCCGTAGAAAATTTTCATGTCAAACAAATTCTTCTTTAGAAAACTAAGTCCAACTAATTCTTCTATAGAAAATTTTGATGCCAAACAAATTCTTCTATAGAAAATGTTCTTCTATAGAAAATTTTTATGTCAAATTCTTCTATAGAAAATTTTCCTTTCAAAACATTCTACAGAAAATATTCATGTTAAATTCTTCATAAATTTTCCATTCAAAAAATATTACCAGCCATAACTTTTGTATGGAAAATTTTCATCAGTTATACTTCACTAATGAAAATTTTCATGACGTAATTTTAAAGACATATTTTTTTATAGGAAATTTTCATCAGTCATAATTTTTCTACAGATAGTTTTCATCAGTCATATTACTTCTATAAAAACTTTCTTCACTAATATTATTTTATTTTATAGAAAATGGTCGTCAGTCAAAACTTTTTCATTAAAAAAAAATATTTATTTTTGTATAGAAAATTTTTTGTATAGAAAATTTTCATGAGTCATAATTTTTAAAAAATTAAAAAATATTATCAGTCATATTTTTTCTATAAAAAATTTTTTCTTTGGTCAAAATCTTTTATCTCTGTAAACTTAATTAACTAAAGCCACTATAACAACAAGTACTTAAAATTAAAAGGTGCCTAAAAAATAACGCTATAATCATATATATATAGTTACTTTTTTAACCGTGGCAGGCAGAACTAATTATGTCCGTTATTGCAGTAAGTAAAAACAATAAATTTTAAACTAAAGGGTGTCCCAATACTGTTACGATTTGCTTAGGTAGCATTGTTTCTTAATTCCCAACAGAAAAATCGCTTAGCTTAAGCTTTAATTAAAAATAAAGTTTAAATATAAAGAGTGTTCCAAGACTAATGTAATTTAAAGTTACGTATTTGGTAGACATTTGAAATTTACATACAGTATATACAAATAATTTCGCTGTAACAATTAGTGTAAAATATCAGTATAAAGAGAACACTGAAGATGGCAAATGGCCGAAACCGGTTTGTTCAGAAACCAAATTTGACGAGGGTGGACGTAAAACCGTACCCAAATAAAAATTAATTAAACCCCGTTGGAAAATACACGCACATATCGTAAAATATAAATTTTAAATTAAAAGGTGGTTCCATAGATGTCAAGATGTTAACAAGTAGGCCATACTCTTATCTTTTAAATCATTATGCGCAGACTTCTGAAATTTTAACAGATTAGGTATTGCTATTATATATTAGGACAATTGAATTTAATCAATTTAAGGGTTTTGCGATAGTAACATGATTTTGACGTATACTATCACTAAATTTCAAAAACAAAAATAATAAAAAGATCAAATAGGAAATTAAAACATTAAGGAATAAAAGTATATAACAGCTAGATAATTAATACTTTAACCCTGTCTAAAAAAGCCTTCACCTTAATTTACCAAGGGCAATCTAAAGCATCTACTCATTTATGGGCATATTAAAAATGTTAAAACTGTTAAATAATTTTCTAACAACTTAAAGATGTTTTGTATGCAAGCAAAGGTCATATTTGAAATACCCCAAGTGTTCGTCTTCAGTCATATATCGTACCATGAAAATTCTATTGTAACACATGCTCGTACAATTACTTAGAATCATTACAAAAACACTGACAGCATTCAAAATTACATGCCAATGTAATTAGCATACATTTACCCATACACACACACACACCCAAATATTTTCATACAAATTCATTACCAAATTTGTACAACATTTATCTCCGCAAAGTATGCTACATATATCAACAGTTTCAAAACTTAATTATTCTAGGAAAACCATTATTACCCAAAAATTTAGTACATTTTCATTCTATTTGCTTTTCATGTCCTCCTAACATGTTATCAGTTCTATAGTACAACTCTATGAAATTGAGACACAAACAAAAAAAACATTTCAAGACAATTTAAATAATATTGATTTTTATTTTGGAGAAAACTTGTTTCCATGCTTTCTTATTTACTGCATTTAAAAGATAGAAGTTTCGTAGTCTTTCATGAGCAACAGGATGTTATTTTAATGTTTTGTACAACATTTCAAATTATCGATGTAAAACAAAATACCAAAACGATGAAAATTACTATTTAAATATCAATTATTAAAAGAATTTTATAATGAATTATTTATAGAGCCTAAAAGTAGGTAATGGCAATAAATATTTCAAACAAAATTTTAAAGCTTTCAAAAATATAGTTGGATCTACAGGTAATCTACAGGTGTGTTTGCTTAAATACAGTGGCCAATATAATTTTAACTTGTAGAACAATGCAAAGTACTTTATCTTATGAAATTTAGAAACTTTACAATAACAATACGTTTAATCAACCTACCTAGGTGAAATCGTTTTAGTTGTTGTTTTTGTTGTTTCAGAATTGTTTTGGTTGGCTTACATATAAATTAAAAATAATATGAAATAAATAGCTAGAGAAGCTTGCCAGACTTTTTCTTCTAAGTAGAATATAGACGTATTAACTCGCCTAAAAATATAAATAGAAGATTCGCACTGTATGGCACTATTATGCAAAAAGAGAAAAGAGAATTGTATAATAAAATATTTATAGAGCCTAAAAATAGGTAATGGCAATAAATATTTAACAACAAAATACAATTGGATGCATAAAATATGAAACCCTAGATTACATGATCTGCAGCTGCGTTTTCTTAACTACAACGGCCAATATAACTTTATATTGTAGAATAATGCAAATTACTTGTAGAAAGTTTACAATAACAATACGCTTAATAAACGTAAGTTAAAGGATTCTAAACGGTTGGTCACAAAAAATATTAAGGCGCACCAACTTGCGCCTGTATCTAATTGAAACACTTTTATTTTAAATTACTAAATTAATTCACAAACTTACTATTTATTATTCAATTTAATTTAAATTACAAAATTTGATATTTATTACTAAAATTAATTTAATTACAACCGAAACACGCAACGTCGTAGCCAAGACTGATCTTCCTATCATCCTTTATTCTCACCTCCGTTGCACCAACACGCGCGAATTGCCAGCTAACTGCTAACCCAGCAAATTAGCCCTTCATGCATCGCAAGCAAATTGCAATTAGACCGGATGCGCATATTAGTTCATCGAACTTGTTCGGTTGCGCGTGCATTGATCAATTGCCGATCAAGCATTTTCGGGCTGGACAAAGGTGTCACCAATGTCAATAATTCGTATATGATATTAGTTGTTATTGTTGCAGAATTGTTTTGGTTGGCTCATACCCACATAGAAATAAAAAAAAATAATATGAAATAAATAATTAGAGAAGCTTGCCAGACTTTTCTATCTAAGTGAAATATAGACGTTTTAGCTCGCCTATAAATATAAATAGCAGCTTCAAACTGTATGGCAGTATTAAGCAAAACTGCGAAAAGCGGCATTGTTGTATGCGCATAAGAACAGGGTGTGGCTAATTAATTTGTTTTCAATAAGATTATGCTAATTAATTAAAGTAACATCACTTATTAATATATTTTATTTTGCAACGGAAAGAACTTAACGGAAAAACAAAATAAAATTAAAAACTAGCGAGCAAAAATAACATCCTACACAATGAATTAATCACCACTAAAAAAAGTAAGCTGACTGTGGGTGAGTGAATCACTAAGCTTAAAAAAATATATAACGATTGACTAATGCAAGTTGCACTATTCCCAGAAAAACTTTAAAAATTTCCAAAAATGGGATTTTTATAATTTCTTGCTGTTTTTTTTCTGTAAAGCAAACTCGGGCACACATTTCAATTGCATGGTAAGGAGGTACATATTATAGCATTCAATTTAGATCTTCACCACTTAATTGCGTTTAATCCATGAGAGAAAATTTGGCTGCTAATTTACAAAAAAATTGTTTATTTTGGAAACCGGAAAAATTAATTTGAATAAGAGAACCTTTTCTAAAACAAAAACCGAAACTTTTAAAATTATTTTCGCATATTTTCTGGAATACAAGAACTATAGCCGAAACTTAAAATTTCCAAAATCCTTAAAACAAATATGAATTTGGCAATGGTATTAAGTTATCACACAGCCGAGGTGATGTACAAGTTTAAAGCATCGCAGCAACGGCTCCTTAAACAGTATGCCCGTATTTCAAAAGGCGTTTAGCCGTTTTCATTTCTTTGTCAATTTGTTTACCAAATCGCCACTCAAATCGCTGGTAGACCTCATGTACAGAGTATCTACTCATCTAGGATAAGTACTTTAAAACTAATAGCAGGTTCGCTTATTTCGTAAAGAGTTACATTACTTATTTATATAATCCTTTCAGTGCTTCTTACCTATTACTAACGCTCAGGATCGAATTTGTGTTTATTCTATTGCTAACAGTTGAGATGGCACAGATACTGGAGCTGAACTGACTCAAATTCTTAATGTGTTTTAATCCTTTTATTTATACATTATCATTCTTGACTGGTGGCAACTCTTGCAAAACATCGTTGTCTCTTTCTTAAGGGGCGAACTCCTAAAATTAATATGTGAATTTACTGGAATTTTTCATTCACATTACCCGGATAACGAAGAAATTATCTGCCTGCCTCAGCTAAGTAAAGGACTTTTCAACAAGAAGTTTGTTTTCTAACAAAAAAAAATAAAAAATTTAGATTAAAATAATTATTAATTTAATTTCTTTCTTTCGACCCAGTCGAAAACGCTTTGATGTTCGCAAATTTTGTATCGAACCTGTCGACTCAAAATTTAACTACCAAATTCTTAATAGACGATTATGTTCGTCCTTCTGAGACCGATATTAAGAATTTGGTACGAAAATATCTCAAATTTTACGAAATGTAACTTTAACAGAACCACCATTTTCATAGTGAATATTCATTTTTTTAATGCGATTTTCGTGCGAAATTAAGTTCATTGTAATAAATAACACTGAGACCACAAATTCTATTTTATTTCAACCGACAATTCTTAATCTTTCTTAGGCAGAAGTGGTTGCCTTAAATTATAAATTAAATACTAGGTCACAGCTGTGATATATTTTGGATTACCATAACTTTAATAAATAAAAGGAAAGAAGGTTTAAGCACTTCCTGGCAGGAATCCTTGTATTTATATATTTTTCTCTTCAAAACCACTTCCCAATTATGCGTGTTTAAGTATTTTTAATTAAATTGCCGTTTTTGTTTATTGCCATCCTATCGCTTTGTTCACAAGTATGTGTGTGTGTTTGTGTGTGTGTGTGATGGTCTGTATATGAAAACCATTCTTTGCTTTACAAATACTTAAATGCCAAAACAATCAGCCGTAAGTTTATTTATCTGTCTTCTCTGTTTATCATTATTTTTATTTTATAAATGAGCTTTAAAGCTGTCCGTAGCCACAACTGCAAATATACTTAACAACAGGCGAGTGATAGCAGAAATATTGTATACTTTAACGCGCTTAAACTTTAAAAGGGAATTATAAAACATCTCAATGGCATGAAATAATTTAAAATAAAAAGGATTTTTATTTTCCTTGTAATGGAGCGTTTTAAATTACAAAAAAAAAATGCAAACAGCTCTTTTCAATGAAAATAAAATCTTTTATTTTAAACAACAGAATTATTTTATAGAATCCGCAGAGTAATTCGAAAATTTGCAAACTATGTCAATCAAAGATTGCTTTTTGTTAAAAAAAAGCATTTTATATCTCTCCATTCTTACTGACTCCATTTAATCCTTTTTTTTAAGAAGAACACTGAAGATGGCAAACAGCCGAAACCGGTTTGTTCACAAACCAAATTTGACGAGGGTCGACGTACGTACTTAAGAAAGTACAATAAAAAATTATCAAAATATACTCTCCGTCACTAGTTTGTTATAACTAGGAAAATTATTAAAAGTTCATTCGCACACTTGCAGTGCCTTAAACGAGCAGTAACTAGAGTGGTAAATTTATACCGGGACATTTCTACTAAGAGAAGCACATCTTAGCCGACTTCTAGGGAGATTTTCGAATCAATTAGGTATCCTGTGCAAACCATCTTAGTCCATGCGCTTCTTACATGGTTTTCCTAAAAGTTTCAATTACAGTATTTAAAGCGGTTCAGTCGGAGGTATAAATTCCTGATTTAGTCTAGTTTATTTATTGTTATATTTTTCAATACGCTCTTGCGTCCTTAAATAGACTAAATAGTTTCATTCCAACTTGAAATATTATCCATCAGCTATTGATGTAATTTTACATATTCAGATGTAATTCCGCATATTAAATAAAGCCACAGGCACTCTTGTAATGGTTTATTCAACATTTGCGACAATAACGCTACAACTGTTGTCCTTCAAGTGACGCGTGATAAGATTTACGTCTGTACCTAGCTGTGTAAGCCATAACCAGACGGTGGATCATACCACTGTGGATGAAATGTAACGTCATTCTCGCCCTAGGAAGCTTTCAGATACGTATATCCTTCAGTCACTCCTAGTTGCAACTTCAAGAGCTCAGAGCAGGCCGTAGCCCTCACTCATTGCTGAAGAGTTGGATATTATCCAACTTGACTAATCAGGAATTCATTCGTTGGATATTATCCAACTCTTGGTCCAGAAAGCATGAAGCTTAATAAAACTTAAGAACACAACGGCAATCAGTTTCACTGGACCTGAACCATTCATTGTGTTCAAATTGTGAATCATCCGACCCACACAACTCAAACGAAGGCCTCTAAACCACAACCACCACGAGAATCCCGAAGGACCAACTTTAATAATCAGCCAGAGAACAGCTAAAAGGCTAAAAAGAAAAATAGCTGAACTTTGGGGCTTAACTGGTTGCCGTGGAATTGTCCAGTTGGCTCCTGCTAGCCTTGAATGGAACTGAGCTCCATTTTACCCCCGCTGACACATGTAATGACGGTGAGATTTCGTCAAAACATATTAATGTGCCTCTGTGATCAACGAATTTATCGAAAATATACTAGTGACTTCAAATATCTCCACAGAAAATAGTTTAGCCACGTTAAATCTCACGATCTTGGAGACCGATTCACAAGTTCGAAACGTAAAACCAGATGGTTACCAAAGGTTTTCTTCAGTAAATCGATTGTGGCATGAACTTTAATGATAAGATTTACATCTGCACCTGGCCGTAGGCCTTAATCAGATGGTGGTCGAACCACTGGGAATGAAAAGCAACGTCAAACACGCCCTAGGAAGCCGAGGAGTAATTCTAGCAATAGGTCTTTCCCAGTTGCAATTTCAGCGGTTCCAAAGCAGGGTTGCAAATCACTACTCCTTGTTAAAGAGCTAAAGACTATCCAACTCCTGGTCCAGAACACATGACTAGCATGCTTACTGGAGCCGGATCATTTACCCGTTGGTGTTATTATAAGCGAGGTGATCCTGGCTCCCATAATCAAATTCATGCGAGGGCCATAAAACCACAACCACCACGATACTCCCGAAGGGCCAACCTCAATAATCAGTCAGAGAAACAGCTAAAAGTCTAAAGAGACAACTAGCGGAAACTCTGCGGGCTACTGACTCCCGTGGAGCTTCCAGTTGATCCCTGCTTGCCTTCAGGGGACTGGGCTGCCTTAAACCCCCAGCAGCACAGGTCTAGATGGTTAAATAAATCCATAAAGACCGATAACTGTGCATGAACTGTGTGACATGCTGCACTTTGGGTTTTGTTGAAACCACAGCTCCTGTACATTATGGATGTTTGGTTGATGAACGAATAAATCATGACTCTATAAAGATCACTATTGATTAAAACTTTCTGACCAGCATCTATTTCAAAGAAGAATGGACGTATAATTCCACCAGCCCTTAAAGCTCATCAAACAGTCAGTTTCTCTGGATGTAAAGGTGTCTCAACTAACACTTAAATATGATTTCAAATATGACAGTTTTATTTATTGATAACGTAATAACTTATTTTCTGTGTAGCCAACCTATTCTATTTTTATTTTATTTTATAAACTGATCTTTAAATTTAACTAAAATGGAGAATTGGGACAATAAAACAAGAATTTGGATAGTGCAACGCTTTCATGCTTTAGAGTCGATCCAAAGAGTATATAGGCACACGTTTGGTGACACTCCTCCTAGCAGATGGACTATAATGAGGCTCCTGAAGAATTTTGCAGAGCGTGGCACAATGGCAAGAAGGTCTTATCATCGAGATCCCTCAGTTCGGACGCAGAAAACTATTGCGGCTCTAGCTGCAGCCATACAATCCAATCCTCGAGTTTTGACAAGGAGCTTATCTGCTCAAATGCACTGCAGATAATTTTGCACCAAGTTTTAAACTTATTTCCATATAAGATTCAATTAACAAACAAACTAAAACCAAGAGACTTCCCGATTTGCTTGGAACTTTATGAGAAAATCATTCAAATGGCGTCAGAGAATGAAGACGTCTTAAACTGCTTTTTTTATGTCTGACGAGGCACATTCTGATTTAAGCGGCAATGTTAATAAACAAAACTATCGAATATGGAGTAATTCTAACCCACAGATACTCCATCATCTGCAATTACATCCACTTCGCGTTACAGTGTGGTGTGCAGTTTTTTTAAGGTTCATTGTCGCGCCTTATTTTTTCGAAAAAAACGGTTTTACTGTTACGGTCAATTGAGACCGTTACTTAAAGATGTAGAAAGGATTTTTCTTTCCAGAATTACGCCGAAAGAGAATCCCTTTCAACTCTATTTGGCTTCAACGAGATGGAGCCACGTGTCACATAGCCACGTCTGTTATGACAGAATTGGAGCAAAAATTCCCCAATAAACTGATTTCAAGAAACTCCACATTTCGTTGGCCTTCCAGGTCTCCTAACCTCACTGCACCTGATTTCTTAATTTTTTTTTGTGAGGTTATTTCAAAGAAGTTTGCAAAAGAAACCCAACAAATTTGGATGATTTAAAGCAATCCATTCACATGTGTCACCAAGGGTGCAGGCCATTTGAATTCAATTATTTTGAAAAATAAATAATAATGAAAAATAAATTACATAAACTTTACAAAAAGTTATTTGAATTTCTTAATTGATGAGCCACCCGATATCTTAAAATGAAAAGTTACTGATAATAGCTGCTTGACAACTGGGTTTAAAATAATTTTGGCTATAAGTGCGTCCACAAAGTATCATTTTTTACAACTCTTTCCATGTATTCGAAAGACATTAAATAAAAATTACTTGTTCAGGTTCTGATCATATTCCCATGTATTCTCAATGAATTTATATTCACATCTCCACCAGAATTTCCATTTTTCTCGCAGTAAATTCGTGATATTCATATCAAGTAGAAAGTAATTAATTCATCGTCATTCCTGCTTTACTATTCCAGCGTAATTTTGTGTTATTGTTGTTGGTACAATGTGGCATTTATTACTTTCTTAGTTAAAACATGCTAATGTTTTATTTTGTTTTTATTTTAGCATACTTGTTATAGTTGTTGTTGTTGTTCCTATTCCTGGTAATGCAGTATATCCATCAGTTAAATGAAGTATT
The DNA here is from genome assembly GCA_030448955.1 of Trichopoda pennipes. Classification (NCBI taxonomy): domain Eukaryota; kingdom Metazoa; phylum Arthropoda; class Insecta; order Diptera; family Tachinidae; genus Trichopoda; species Trichopoda pennipes. The sequence goes on along the minus strand of JASKUP010000060.1, from coordinate 12,068,798 downwards.
CGTTTTGCCTTTTCGTTCAGCAATCGTTAAGAATTTTTATGAAAATATTTTGTTTATTATCGTTTCTGTTTTATTTTCTTTTCACAGTGGATATCAATATGGTTACCAGTGGATGTAGGTATTTAATTTTATAATTCTCCTTTTATTATTTAGATATTTCTTATTACTAAAAATTCTTTTATAAACGTGCAAATATCACTAAATTAAGAAATTTAAAAAAAAAAATATAAAATTAAATAAAAAGGTTTTGGTATAAAAAAATTTATTTAAATTCAAACGAGTTGTAAACATCAACTAAAATTAAGCTGGACTTAGCAATAACACAATAATCACTAAAGGAGAAAGGAAATACAAAATGAAAGAACACGATCAGAAGTAAAGAAAAATTGAACTAAAATTTAATTAAGGCTTAACTTAATAAAACAAGAGCTAATCTTGTCTTAGGTGCCCCTTTAGGCTAGTTGGTAGTGTACTAGCTTCTCAAGTCTAGGGGTTTTGAGATCAATTCCCAACGTAGGCTTTGGTTTTTTTCACTACAAAACTAAAAATTGACTGTCTGTGGGGGCTGCTTAGTGATGAAGGCATAGTCACTGGTCAGTGTGCTGTCTTATACGGCAGTTAATTTCCGACTACCCTTCTACTTTCACCACCTGTTTCATCTCTTCTCTATCCTTCCTTTTCCTAAAGAATGTGGCACGGTACTTGACTAAATAGGCATTGTTGCCTGAAGTGCTACTTCTTTAAAAAAAGTACAAACCTTACATAAATCTTAACCCGCAGCTTTCGCCAGACATTTTTAAATAATTTTAGTCTTACACAAAATTATATATATAACGGAAATTATAATAACGAGCGTATGGCTTACACAGCCTTGCTGGCACATCACAAATTTTTTTATTAAAATTAAAAAAAAAATTCTTTAGCATAATATCGGAATATCGGAAGAGAAATGAATACAAACTCAATGGGTTTTTCAATAGGGAGTGGATATTGAAATTCTCCCATGCCCAAGTTGCATTAGTTACGTTTGTCAAACATGTTTTATCATTTGTCGTTTAGTCAGAAAAACAATCTTCGAGGCAAGTATCAGTCAACTTCACATATAAATTAAAAAAAATTTCCAATGTGCCATTGCAAGGACATTCACGATCAATAGAAAGCTTAAGGCCTTAAACAATTTTTCGTGACCCAAAATTGCATGATGTGTCCATTTACGTGTTCCAACAACCAAAGTCTCCAGAAATATTTTAAAGGATTTCTTATCTCTTGCGAATATAAAGCTATCTGAAAAATCAGATCGTTTTACTTAAAACTTATTTTGAAATAGCTTTTGTGGTCACTTAAGTCAGCACGTAAGAAATGGTTCCCCAGCAAACTGCATATTTAACATCTGGATTCCGAATGATATTCGCCTGGATAAGTCGGCTGCAAGAAACGTTCAAATTCCATTCCGCAGAGTTGCCTCGTTTGTCTTCTGCACTCTGCGTGGTAACTTTTTCTCCATTGACCCATCCATTGTTACTGGCCACCGTTTCAAACTGGAACTTAAAAACATTAAGAGGTGGGATACCGTCAAATCTCGAAATAATTATGCTCAGAGAATGTGCTCAGAGATGACTCTCACCAGTTCCTCTCGAGTATGTAGATCTCCCATTTGCGTGCTGATAAAACAAATAATTTTTTCTGAATGAATTGAGCGAAATTACGACAAAGTAAATAGCCGGTCTGCTTCAATTCCTGCACCACTTAAACCTTGTAAGATTTCAAAGTCATAGCCTTATGCAAAATTGACAAATTTGATTCTGCTTCAACACTGTGGCTCACAGCTGTGTTGTTTTCAGTTAAACGACATTTTGTATCGAGCCTGTCGACTCAAATTTAACTATCAAATTCTTAACAGCGTTAGTAATATAACTTTAACAGAACCACCATTTTCATAGTGAGGTTCTAATTATTTTAATGCGATTTTAGTGCGAAATTGAATTCCTTGTAACAATTACCAATACGAATTCGTCAAAAAACGAAATGTCAAAATTATCATGTTGGTGTTGCCACAGTTGAAAAAAAACAAACTTTTGTAGAGCTCTCCAAATGTGCTGATTTACGGTTATTTAGATAATTCTAGAACTGCTCAAAGGAGTGTATAAAACCTGCGTAATTTAAAAGTAAGGAAGTCTAATAGTGAAGATGATCAAGTGAAGTAACAGCAGTTAATATGGCAGCTTTTATCCGTTAAAGTAGTAAAGCTATCAACGTGTATTTTTTTATAATTAAATCAATAAACCAAATCATTATTTAAGAAGCAAACGTAACAATATGTATTAAGGATTCTCACAACGACATAAAATATTAAAGTGCTCTCCCTCTCCAGTATTGCTCCTCAACTTTAAGTAATCTCTTTATATAAAAATATGTCGGGTTTTCCTTCCTAACGCTATAACTCCAGAATGCACGAACCGATTTCCACGGTTTTGCATTGGTTGGAAAGGTTTCGGGCTCCGTGAGGTCTGTAGCAAGGAAAATTCAGGAATTTCAAGAGAAAAGCAGGAAAACAGGGAAAATAATTTTTTACATACAGCGCCATCTCTGATACATAGCATGTACTACAACGGCACCAGTACGTGGTGTGTGAGTATACCTCACATCGCATGCGCATTTGAACGAATAATCCCGACAGGATTGATACTGATTGAGGATCAATGCTTCACTATTGCAAACAAGCTACTGATTGAAGTAGGAATGATTGCGCCAAATCGATTTACGAATCAAATTTACGAAACATTTATGCAAGCGGTGGACAATAATACTTGTGGTCTATTTTTCCTGGACGCACCTGGAGGAACTGGCAAAGCATTTGTCATTTCATTGATTTTGGCCACTATTCGATCAAGATGCGACATAGCTTTGGCGTTAGCATCATCTGGAATCGCGGCGACTCTTCTAGCTGGCGGTCGTACTGCACATTCTGCGCTTAAGTTGTCACTCAACATGCAATATTTGCCGATCCAGTGCAATGGGAAAATTATTGATGCAATGCAAGCTCATTGTTTGGGATGAGTGCACAATGGCACATAACTTGAAGCACTTAACTTTACACTAAAGGATCTTCGGCGAAATAATAACATCTTTGGCGGCTTGATGGTATTGTTGGTAGGCGATTTCAGGCCAACGTTGCGTGATTTGATTTACATCTGCACCGACTATATAGTCATAATCAGATGGTGGTCAAACCACTTGGTTGATTGGACATCACCCACGCCCTAGAAGGCCTTCGGATACGTATATCCTCCAGTCACTCCTAGTAGCAATTTAGAAAGTCCGGAGTAGGCCGTGCCCTTACTCCTTGCTGAGGAGTTGGAGACTTTCCAACTCCTGGTCCAGAACGCATGAAGCTCTTATTTATCAAGAACACGCCAGCATTCATACTCACTGGACCTGAACCATTCATTGTGTTAATTTGAATGGTCCGACCCACAAACTCTCACGAGGGTCCGAAACCACAACCACCACGATACTCCCATATAGGGGCCAACCTCAATAACCAGTCAGAGCACATCATTGTCTAAAGAGAACAAATAGTGTACCTGATTCCCCGTGGAAATATGTGGATTGTCCAGGTGACTCCTACTAGCTTTTGAGAGGCCTGGGCTCCCTTTTACCCCGCAAGACACAAATCTAAATGGAATAGTAAGTTCCAAAAAGACTGTAATGTGCCCCCGGGGGGCGGCCAACGTTGCCAGTAATTCCCCGTTCAACGCCTGCAGATTAATTGAATGCTTGCCTGAAGGCATCATCTATGTGAAATAACGTAAAAACTTTATCGCTAACCACCACTAATATGAGAGTTCAACTTTAAAATGATCAAAGTGCTGCACAATTTTCTAAACAATTGTTAGCTGTTGGAAATGGAAAAGACCCAGTTGAGGCGACAGCAGGATTAATTACTTTTACCAACGACTTTTGCCGATTTGTAGACTCTCAATTAGCTCTTATTGAAAATGTTTCCCCAAATATTAGTGAGAATTACAAGAATTATGCTTGGTGAAGTTAACGAGCAATTCTCGCCCCAAAGAATAATGATGCTGCACATGCACTGAATTTCACCATTCCATCAAAAATCGATGGCGATTTGGTGACATAGAAATCCGTTGATTCCATAACAAATCCCGATGATGCAGTAAGTTATCCAACGCAATTTTTGAACTCTCTGGAGTTACCAGGATTTCCATCACATAACTTGCAACTAGAAGTTGGTTCAGTTTTTATGATATTGCGTAATTTAATTCCACCGCGACTTTGCAACGGTACTCGACTTGCGGTGAAAAGACTTATGCCGAATTTGATTAAGGCAGCTATTAACGGAAAGTACGCAGGTGCAAATGTATGTATTCCTCGAATACCAATGTTTCCGACTGATCTTCCGTTTGACTTCAAACGATTACAATTTCCGGTTCGCCTTGCGTTTGCAATGACAATTAACGAGTCGAAAGGCCAATCGCTTTGTGTTTGCGGGATAAATTTAGAAAATCATTGTTTTTCATATGGGCAGCTATACGTTGTGTGTTCACGAGTTGGGAAACCATCCGCTATGTTTTTGTTAACGTCAAAGCAAAAAACAAAAAATGTGGTTTACCAAAAAGCACTTCAATGAAACGGATAATCTGCGGACACATATAACGCTTCGATTCAGTATTTACTTTGGATTCACTTTCATTTTTTACTTAGAGAAATTCAACTTAATTCCACTTTATTTTTGTAATCGAAATGAATTCATTACTGTTGTGCAATGAAATAAAATTTTGCCTTTTCAAATATAAAACAAAAAAAATAATTTCTCTTCATCTTTTAATCCCCAAACGAAATGTTAAAAAAAAACGAAGCCATCTTATGGCGAAACGGAGTTCGCCGGATTTGCTAGTCGAAGAATAAAATGGCTGCACCGTCTTAAAAACTGAGACACTTTTTACTCTATGTCTACTGCGACGAATCTGACTATCACATTAAAAAAAATTATACTATTTTTAGCTATCTGTGTTATTATAGCAGCTATAGTAATATATATTTTATGAAAATTACAACAGCCTACCTATTGCGTTGCCGAAGATAGAGGACTGTGACAGATGGATATACTTGGTATCCATGGCAGACATTAAAGCCAACATAGTTGGATTACGTTTTAAGCTTTTGGTTAAGTAACCCTAAAACTGATTTATACGATTTATTTTGCTGTCATACTGAAATTATCTAAACTTTCCTTTGAATTTATTTTTGAATTAATTTTATGCTAAAAGAAACATAAAATCCTTCAAGCAACTTATCATAAGAGTTGTCTGTAACCTTACTAGAATGTTTGTATTGGGACTCTGATGGCGAACTAAATAAATCCTTGGCATCATAAATTTACAAATACATAAAGGCTTTCTTATTTTTTTTTAAGGCATTTTTATTCAATGTCGTAAGTCCTTGTTTATTACACCTTTTCAAACAATTACTTTGACAGGAAAAGTTAATGTACCGCTAAAAGGCAATTAGCCGGTGCGGCTTCTTAAAAAAAAATTAGAAAGAATTGGTGGCCTTTGTAAGAGTTTTAAGTTGTTATTAAAAGATGTAAATTATTTTTAAAACACGCTATGAATTAAAAGTTTATTTAAAAGTATTGCATATTCTAGGGCTTTAAATTTTTTATAAATTTATTGCATACTTTTTTCCTTTTTATTATTTTTTTTTAAATGATAAAATCTATTTCTCGTGTTTATTTTTAGATTTTTTTATTATTTTTCTCTCCTTTGCTTCTACGGTTTTCAAATGAAAAAGTGCAGAAAGTAGAAAAAATAAAATTGATTGCTAAATGAAATATATTTCAACAAGTAAACCAAAACTTCTAGGGGAAAGGAAACAAGAACCGGAATTTTTACTTCAAATTTTTAATTAACATTTTTCTTCATTTCTCTTCATTCTCCTCATTAAATGTTGGAAGCGAATAAAATTTTTCGATGCTTAAAATTTAATTCCACAAATTTGCAGTTCCTTGCTGACTCACCTGTCATTCTGCGGCTGCTGTTTACAGCAAATATTCCACTTTAATTCTGTTTTTTTTTTTATATTTTGTTCAAAAAGTACTTTTCCATTTTGCCTTTGCTTTACTTAAGCCGTATTGATAAGTCTTGTTATTTTCAGCTTCAATTCAACAAGATGGCTTTTAACATCAACAGAAAGTTATTATATCGATATCAATATTATTTTTCCTTTATGCATAGTTTTTGATTTTATTTACTTTTTTAATATCCACTCAAAGGTTATTAAAGCAGATGCATAAATCAACATCAATAACCTTTTGCTGGAAATCTTTTAAATTGTAAAAACGAAATAGATATTTAACGTGGTGGCTGTAGTTTAATTGGGCTTTGAAGAAAGTTCCGAAGAGATGTTAACGAAAAGACAAGGATAACATCCAAAAATGTCCTAGCTTGCACATACCGCACGAGTGGGAGCTCGGGCCTGCTACCGTGCACTCGAAAACTGCTAATAAGGCGTATATGCGTCTTAGAGCCAGGCTGCTCACTTTCTTACACCCAATGGTCCCCCCCGGGGGCACATTATAAATCTTTACGGATCACTAAACCATCTAGACTTGTGTCTTGCGGGGGTAAAAGAGAGCCCAGGCCCCTAACAGGTTAGCAGGAGCCAACTGGACAATCCACTATATTTCCACGGGAATCAGTAAAGCCCCAGAGTTCCGCTATTTGTCTCTTTAGGCATTTAGCAGTTCTCCGACTAATTATTGAGGTAAGCTCTTCGGGAGTATCATGGTGGCTGTGTGTTTCGAGGCCCTCGTTTGAGTTTGCGGGTTGGATCATTCACAATGAACACAATGAATGGTCCAGGTACAGTGGGTATGAATGCCGTCGTGTTCTTAATTATATTAAGCTTCATGCGTTCTGGACTAGGAAATGGATAGTCTCCAACTCTTTAGCAAGGAGTGAAGGCTCCGGCCTTCTTCGGGCTTTTGAAGTTGCAACTAGGAGCGACCGGAGGATATACATATCCGAAGGCCTACATTTCATCCGTAATCCACCATCTGGTTACGGCCAGGCGCGTAATGAACCCAGTGGTAAGACCACCATCAGAGTAAAGGCTCACGACCAGGTGTTGATATAATCCTATCACGTTTGTCCAATTTTTAGTCATTGGACTTACTTTTCTGGGGAAATTTGAAGCATTCGAGCCTATTAAAGCAAAGTCCTTAAGAATATTATCAGCAAAAGTATGTCTATGCCAAAGGAAGAAGAACGTAAAGTGTAATTATTTACTCAAATTCCTTTGTGTACATAAACCTCCCTGGTGTATTTTACAATACAATTCGAATCTTAAATAAATCCTGGGTTTTATATAAAATCATGACAGCCTTGTCCACTTAATTAAAAACAAAAATGAAAGAGACAAAAACATCTTCGTTTGGGCAAAAAGAATGTGTGTCTACATTTTGGCTGCCAAAACTATTCAATACCGTAGAAGTTTTTTTTTAAATTTTTCAAACCACAAATATTGTTGCATACTTTTTGGCAGCTTTACTAAGGTGAATTCAACATGCTATTGACATTAACCTAAATAAATAAAATTTAATTTAAACAGTATCAGGTTACACAAATCCACAGTCATTTCCAGTTGACTTTAAAAACAGTTACATTTGTTAAAATACAAAGTATTGCATAATTTTAGGGGATTTTTTTAAAAAATAACTTTAGTTTATCATCTTACAGCATATACGTGACATTTCATAGCATTAAAATGAACCACTAAATATTGTGGCTTATTTACTAGTTAACCTATTTTCTACTTGACCTAAAACCTTGAGTTAATTCTCTTTAGTATACCCCACTGTGTTAATTAAACTTTACCAAGAATTTTTTAGTGAATTCATGTTAGAATATCATATTCTACTATTAACAAAAACTATAGCATACTAAATTATAAAAATTTTAATTTTATCTTTTCTAAAACCATTTTACGTGACAAAGTTGCTAAACAAATATTTTTCCTTAATTAAATATTACAGCCACGGCATAAAGAGCCGTTAAATAAAAAACTCTCAAGTTGCGTATTCAATGGGCAATTCGAAAATTTTTCGAATAAATTCCCAGCTTAAAATCAATATTTGGTAATTTTTTAAATTAAAAGCATACTTTTAGGTGTTCAACTTTATCCTAAGTAAAGCATACTTTAGCTTGGCAATTGTTTCTTTTATTTTTGTTTTAAATTAAATACTTTGCTTTACAGTTTAAACAGTTTTATGCTTCAATATTTTGCATTAAATATTTGAATAAATTCGCTGAAAGACATTTAAATTGATTTGGAAAATATTTTATTTAAATATCATTTGAAGAGTGTGTTAATGAATTTGAAAGCAGCAATAATGGGAAGTCATTTTATATTTACAAAATTAGACCTTAAATTATACATTATAAAGGGTGTTTTTGTAGAGGTATATAACTTTGAGTTGGCAAATCTTTAAATGGCAGCCATTTTGTCAGCTATCAAATGATCTACATTTAGTTTGGTTTGACTTTTCAACATAAATAGACTCAAACCACTTCCATATTGCCAATGCTGTCGGTATTCATAAGCGAATTTCGTTTATCGATTAAGCTTACTTTTGTGGTCCTTTATAAGCTAGTGGATTCATTAATCCGTAGTTCTTCCCAAAACAATGTTGGTCATAACTTCACTGTCAATGGTGACTCATGATTGCAAGCCCCACACAACGTGCCGTAGTTGATTTATTGTAGGAAACAATTAATAACCGCATAGTTTCACATTTAAGACCCTTGAATTGGATTCCAAGATCGTGTGATATAAAGCCACTAAACTAGTCCACGCGGATAAGCATGAAACAATTGATCACTAGGAGGACAATATTTTTATTTTGTTTTTTTTTTTTAAGAGAAGTAGCACTTCAGGCAACAATGCCTATTTAGTCAAGTACCGCCCTATATTCTTTTAGGAAAGGGATAGAGAAGAGATGAAATAGGTAGTGAAAGTAGAAGGATAGTCGGAAATTAACCGCCGTATAAGACAGCACAGCGACCACCAAAAGTCAATTTTTATTTTTGTAGTGAAAAAAACCAAGGCCTTCGTTGGGAATCGAACCCACAACCCCCAGACTGACAAGCTAGTACGCTACCTACTAGCCTACAGGGGCACCAATATTACAAACCAATAAGCGATGAAACTCACTTTTGTTTGAAAGTATACGTCATTTAACAAAATTACCGTAGCTGTAGTGATAACAACCCTTAAAATGACGGTATGTCTAGAAAAACTGACTGTTTAGCAGGCTTCATGTTGGTCAGAATGTTACAGTCAACGGTGACAACTATAGATCCATCATAACTGACTTTTTGTTCATCAATTGAAAATCCATGATGTGTTGGAGTTGTAGTTTCAACAAGACAGCGGAACATGTCACACAACTCCTGTTACTATTGTTGATTATTTGAAGAACACATTTAGTAAGCGCATAGTTTCTAGTTTCGCAACTGTAAATTGGCTTCCAAGATCGTGCCAATAAGCGTCACTAGACTATTCTCTATGGGGATACTCTACGGCGATAAACCCGACGTAATTGATTACTTGGAGGACAGCATTCGCCTTGTTATTGCCGATATACGGCCACCAATATTATAAAAGGTCATCAAAAATCGCTCCTCCGGATCAGATTACATACGAGTCAGCCATAGCGGTCAAATGCTAACACTCATATATAAAGTATAGTCGCAGAAGGTGATCTTTCTAACAAAGCAAATTTCGTGTCAATGTAAAAAAAGAAAACATCTTTTTTTTATACAACCTCAAAGTTCTATACCTCTATAAAAAAAACACCCTATATATTAAAAAGGACGTAAGGTAGGCAATTATAGAAAATATAATAAAAATTTTGTCAACTAATACTTTTTTAAAGTCTTTCTCTTTTTTAATATCTTTTTCTCCCATCACTTCACTGACAAGAGCTGCTCCGTACAAAAAATCTCAGTATTTGAAAACATTTAATTTAATAATAAATTTATAACTTAGTTACAAAATATTTCATGACATAAACTGTAGAAAAGCCTCTTGTTCATTGCTCTCAATGTTTTATAACTCAACTCTATTAGCTAATAAGCCCAAAAGTATGCTTTAAAACTTTAAGTGCAAAAATATGTTTTTTTTTTCTTTTCTATTTTACCACAAAAAAAGTTTGAATTCTACAAACATTTAATGTAAATATAATAATAATAATTTAACTTTGATATTATCTCATCACAAAACATGTATCTTGAATTACATATGCCAAGAGCCCTTAAGTAGGCTTCAAAACAAACAACACGTCTTGTGCATTAAAAACATTTTAATTTGAGGTGCTAAAATTTAAAAGTATGAGCAATTTCAAGTATAAAAGAGTTTAGAACACATGTTTTGTATAAATACAAGAGATTATTTTTTTATGTAAATAGCCCTAAGGTAGGCCAAGAAATATTTAGATTTTATAACTTGCTGTTGTTTGTTTTTTTAGTTTTGTTTATCATGTTTGTTTGTTTGTCAGAAATTTACATAAAAAATTTAAGAAAATTTTTATAAAAGAAAACCAGAATTACATGAGGTGTTCTTTAAGGCGCAGCACAAAGTCATAGCCATTTTTAAATACACCAAACACTTCTAAGTTAACGTAAATGTAATGCTTAGTTACAATTTACATTAAACTTCAACAAAGTGATGTGAAATTTACTTTATTCGAAAGATAATCTTCTGCCATTATAATTTTAATATGACTTATGGTATATGACCGCCATGTTTCGAATGTAGTCTAGTCTGGAGGGTCCAATTCGCAATGTTTTTTTCTAACATTTGTAGCCGTATATCGGCAATAACCTGACGAATGTTGTCCTCCAAGTGATCAGTTGCTTCCTCACAGAAAATAGTCAAATGACGCTGAATGTAGTGTTATTACCTTAGAAGCCAATTTACAGAAACTGTGCACTTTCTATATATTTTCTTCAATTACTTCATTGTAACACCAGTTGTGTGACATGCTCCGCCATTTTGTTGAAAACACATCTCCAGTACATCGCAACTGTTCAATTGGTGAACAAAAAAGTCAGTTATGATGGTTCTATAGCTGGCACCGTTGACTGTAACATTCTAACCAACATAGTTTTTAAAAAAGTATGGACCAATGATTCCACCAGTCCATAAAGCACATCAAACATTCAGTTTTTCTCAGACGTAACGGTATCTCAGCACACGCTTAACGGTTATCGTCACTCCAACTATGGCAATTTTGTTTATTTGACGTATCTTTCCAAATAAATGTGAGTTTGACCGTTTCATTGGCTTATGACATTAAATGGAATCATGAGTTTCAAAACGTTTTTACGATTTACGATTTACTAAACGTTTACTCCATTTAATAAACATTTTGTTATGTATTATTATTTTATTGCGAAATAATAGCACAGCACTTTAAAGTTTTACATTTAATTAAACGATTTATTCCCTTTTAATATGCACACAAAACAAACACTATGGTAACTTCACCACTGTAACGCTTAAAAGATGCTTTATTATTTGGTTATTTTTTCTCAATGGTGTTTTAACTTGAATTCATTAATTTATATATCTGTTTTAAACGGTGTTATCACATATTGTTGTTATTATCTGCATTCAGTGTAAGCGCCTGTTTGGCTGTGTGTTTGTTTCTGTTCTGTGTTACTTGTTTTTGTTTTCTGTTGCTTAGCTTCTATAATGAACATGTTGTTGTTGTCTTGTGTTTATAGGTTTTTTTTGGAAAACTAACCAGTTTTTTAAATACACAATAGGTCATTTCGTTTACTTTTTTACTAATCATTATATTCTTTTAAGACTTAAACAAAACATCTTTGTAACAATATATTTGGACAGCGTTATTCAGGTGTTAGAGCAGTCATGTTGAAATGCCAAGCTGAACTGAAGAAAAACTGCCTGCCAGCTAACAAAAGGGCCACCAGTTAAAAAAGTGTTGGAAACTTAAAGTTCTATACATTTATAAAAAAAAAAACATGTAAATAAATATAAGGAATTACGGTTTGTATGTATTAACACAACTGTTTTCCTTGATGTCTTTTTCACAAATGTGGCTAACTGTTTGTTAACGAATTCAGTTACCCAAATTCACGCTGTCAAAAATAAATCTATATTTGTTTTTTTTTTAACTCTCAATAATTATTTATTGTATCTTCACGAAAAGAACTAACAATAAGTATTAAAATCTTAAATTCTAAAAAAAGTTACATTGGTCCTGACCATGTCAGGCCTAACCTTTTGGGTAAAAAAGAAAATTGTCATAAAAAAAACAAAGCAAATATTTCTAAGATGTGTCATCTGTAGCATTGAGGATTAAAGCTGCGGTATCCCTCTTTTTTAATCGGCTATGTCCACTATAATCCAAGATATTGCGAGCAAGGGGGTTATAATGGTCTTCAAGCTTTATCAAGCATTTGCCTGCGTATTTGATGATTTCTGTAGTCACCAGCGGTATGTCTAAATCACAATGTATGTTTGAATTTCTGATGTACCATGGGGCGGAAGTTATCAACCGTAAAATTTTATTCTGCATACGTTGGATTCTATCCACGTTTGAAGCTGAGGCAGTGCCCTAAAGTTGGATTCCGTAAGACCATATCGGTTTGGAAATAGTCCTATAAATTAGAAGCTTACAATGTAGGCTAAGTTTTGAGTTCCTGCTGAGTTCCAGTTGTGTTAGCTTTGAGTCAACATGATGTTTCCATGTAAGGCGACGGTCAAGATGTATACCAAGATATCTCACATAAGTATGGTGAGGTACAATGTGATTATTGATTCGAACGGATGAACAATTATCTCTTCGCAGGGTGAAGGTCACATGAATGCACTTTTGAACGTTCACTTTAATTCTCCATAATTTTAACCACAACTCCAATTGAGTAATATGTTGCTGAAGACTTATGGAGGCTTGATATGAGTTTTCGTGCGAACTTAGACACGCTGTATCATCAGCAAACGTAGAAGTGTGGACAGTTTCACTTACAGGCACATCGCAGGTATATATCAAGTATAAAACTGGTCCAAGAATGCTATCTTGTGGTACGCCTGAGGAAATTGGTTTAGATACACTAACGAAGTCTCCTTCAACAACAGAAAATTTTCGTCAAATTATGTAGCTTTTCAGTAGGTTGCCTATATTACAAGGCAAGTGAGCGGTCAGTTTCAGAAATAGACCTTCATGCCAAACTTTATCAAAAGCCTGAGAAACATCAATAAAAATAGCTGAACAATACTTCTTCTCTTCAAAAGTCCTTCTTATCACCTGAACCAATCTATGGGTTTGTTCAATTGTGCTATGTCTACTTCTAAAACCAAATTGATGGTTTCGGATACACCCACTATCCCTTAGCATTGGAGACAATTTATCCATAAGCAACCTTTCGAAGACCTTTGAAATAGTTGGTAATAGACTTATGGGCCTATATGACTCGGTTTTGGTTAGGTCTTTACCCGGTTTTGGAATCATTTTAACTTTAGAAATCTTCCAGTTGTCAGGATAGTATTCAAGCCGTAAAATGGCATTAAAAATTAATAGCATGATTCTGACTGCTGACTGACTGTTTATTTTCTCTTCAACAATTCTTAGAATTAAGAAACTGTCAAAAATTAGGTTCAAAAGCCTCTGGTACATTGCCCTCAGTTTTTTTAACTCAACTCTAATAGTTTATAAGCCCCAATGTATGCTTTTATTGCAGTTGCAGTTACTAAAGTGTTAATTTTCTTCTACAACGAACACATCTCATACAATTGTACGGCTTCCAGAAAAATTTTTAAATCAATTAGGTTACCTGTTTAAACAATTTAGCCCGATCAATACTTGCATAATTTTCCGAAAATTACAGCTCCTAAAGCTGATCGATTTGACAAATGAATTCCTGAATAATCCATTTTTTTTTTTCGTTCAGACCAGCACTCATGCAATGCATTGTACCGGAACTAAGAAATTAGGTCATTGGGAGGAGGAAAGAGAAAGTAGTGTTTGTAGACATTCGATTAAAATTTCCTAGATTAAAAAAGACAGGAAAGACCTCTTGAGGGAGTTTATTCCACATACGAACCGTTCTGCTAAAAAATTAATTCTCCCTGTAATGCGTAGTGCGATTCACTGTTCCCTAATATCGTTAGAGCACTAACCATTGAATTAACGATAAAACAGTGAAATACAACCTACATTGCGTCGGTGATCTAGAGAATTAATAGAGCCGGATACCGTACCGCCCCCAATGAGCCTCTTGGTCCTCTCCTGTACGCGGTCGAATAACTCCAACATAGGCTTTGGGACGCCGGAAAATTGTATTCCATTTTTAGATAGATGTAGGTGGTATAAATAGTAAATAGATCGGATGGAATGAAGTATTGAAAGCTTCTTTAGAAACTTGAAAAATGTGTTTAGTCCATCGAACATCACACTTAATTTTCATGCCAAGAACCTCAAGAGCGTCCGATTCTGTAACATAGTAACAGATGCAGCACCATTTCCAAACACAGATCTATGCCTAAGCGTGCAACATTGCATCTTACAGGCATTAAAATCGACGCTATTCGCACGACCCAATCAGAGATTGCGAGATTGTGATTGAGTGCATCATTCATGTTCCGCCTTTTGGAACTCACCTCCAACTGGTTCGGTCTATTACTAAATGAATACGAATGGCAAATGGCGCTGTCATCTGCGAAAGAGTAAATGGGGTTGAAAGTTTGACGAAGAAGGTCATTTAGAAAAATAAGAAATAAAGTAGGAGAAATAGGTTAGTTTTTATACTTTTCGATACGCTCTTGCATCCTTAAATAGACTAAATAGTTCGATTTCAACCTGAAATATTATCCATCAATTGTTTATATGAGTTTACTTAATATATCCATATGTAAGCTCCGTATATCAAATGGCGGCCACAGCAATTTATTAATCTTATTATGGCTGATAAACAGCCCCTCACGGAAAAAACACCGAATTAAAGCAAGTGAAAAAAGCAATTAAGAAGTTGCCAGATACCAGAAAATACAAAATAAGTCACGAAACGATCGAAAAGTAGAAGAGAACCATTGCAAATTGAAATAAATCGTTCCAAAATGAGGTCATGTTTCTGGAATGTCAGACACGAGAAATTTGTAGGAGAGACACAGACATAGAACAATAAGTTGGCAGAAACAATGGACAGCATCTTTGTTGAAAACGAACTCGATAAACGAAAAGCCTAAATAACAGCACAAATGGAATTTGCAAAAATCTCTGCCCGAAAAGCTAGAAGAGCTCCAAAGGAAAAAAAAAATTCGTTAAGAAAGATTTTAGCCGCTTCTTTGAAAAAACAAAATATGACATTACAAAATACAACTCATTTGTTTATGTTTATTATAAAGTCACAAAAAGCTACAACGACACACTCAAATGTTTACTATCATGTTGTCACAAAACACGTAATGACATTGTCATCAGCAATAAATGAAATGTTAGACGAAAATATATATTTTAAGCCACTGCAATTACCCACCATAATTTTAGCCCATCATACATACATATGTATCCTTTATGCACGAATGAATATTTTATAGAGGGTATTTTTATAGAGGTACAATATTCTGAAATGGAATAAAACAAAAAAAATGAATGTAGTCTCATTTGGAAGCCCAATTTCTATGAGCTTTCCCAACACTTGTAGTCGTACATCCTTAATATGGCAACGCAGAGAATGTTGACATCCAAATGGTCAATCGTTTCAGGCTTGTTGGCGTAAACTAGCCACCCCACAGAAAACAGTCTAGCGGCATTCAATTGCACGCTCTCACAGGCCAATTTACGGATTTGAAACGTGAAACTGTGTGACAAGTTGTGCCGCCTTGTTGAAACCCAAGATGCTGCACATCATGGTTGTTCCATTGACGAACGAAGAAATCAATAACCATGGCTCTATAGCGGTCAACGTTCATGATAACTTGACTAGCATCGTTTATAAAAACGAAAAAAATCCACCAGCCCATAAAGCACAGTTTTTCAGTTTTTCTGGACATAACGGCTTCTCAGCATACTCTTGGGTATTATCATCACTCCGAATCCGGAAGTTTTATTTATTGACGTAGCCATTTAAAAATCGAGATCATGAGCGATCTTGTGTTGGTTCCAATTCGCTCAATTTGGAAGTGTTGTTCCAGCGTCAGTCCATTTATGTGGAAATGCCAAATCGAACTACACGTAAATCACTTACACAGCTGATAAAATGGCCGCCAATTAAGAAGTGTTGCCAACAGAAAATTTTATAACAAACACTGTAAAAACACCCTTTGTTAATAAAGGGTCCGCCAAATAACTCTTTTTTTGTTGTTTTAAATGCTGTAAACAAAACTACTGAATATTTGCTCAGATTTCTTTTTTTTTATTTGAAAGTACAATCCTTCCGGTTAATAATGGAAAATAATTTCATTCAAATGGCTGCTTCGGCTGGCCATGCAGTAGCCTACACGATCGGTCCAATATTTAAACACATTATTGTTTGGGTGCAGCTGTATGTCACCAATGGCTTCACGAATATTGTCCTTTAAAGCGTCAATTGCCTCTGGCTTGTCGGCGTAACACTTACCCTTGACGGCACTCCACAAATAATAGTCCAACGGTGTCAAATCGCAGCTACGAGGTGGCCAAATGACATCAGCTCTGCGGCTGATAATGCGATCTTTAAAAATAGGGCACAAAATATGGAGTGTAGTTTCGTTTGTGTGGCACGTAGCGCCGTCCTGGTGAAACCAAATGTTGCCAATATCCTCCTCTTCAATTTTTGTAAACAAAAATTCGTTCAACATGGCCCGCCATGACTATAACGGCCACTCCTTGCTGATTTTCGAAGAAAAATGGCTCAAAATCCGCACTAAACAGTGACTCGTTTTGGGTGCGTCGGCTTTTCAATGTATGCGTGCGGGTTTTCTGTGCCCCAAATGCGACAATTTTGCTTGTTTACATACCCGCCAAGATCAAAATGAGCTTCATCTGAAAATATAACTTTTTGTTTTTTTTTGCACAATCGGCATCTTCTATAAGTCGATCGCAGGCCCACTTAGCGAAGCGAAAACGCGTTGGATGGTCACTCGGCTTCAACTCATAAACCAATTGGGCTTTTTATGGCGTCATACCAAAGTCTTAATGCAAAATTCGTGTCAATGATGTCTTTGAAATGTTCAATTGTTGAGAACGACGGTGAATTGATGTTGACGGCTTTTCACGCACACTTTCTGCCACAGCAGCAATATTCATGGGTGCACGCACTGTTTTTGGCTTATCACGTTTTGGTTTATCAATAAGGATGCCAGTTTCTTTCACTTTTTTCACAAGATAACGAACATACAGAGCTGACGGTGCTTCTCTTCTTCTTCCAAAATCCGTACGCAATTTTCGCACACATTCTGCAACTTTAACATGATTTTCAAAGTAATATCACAATATTTCCCAGCATTGTTCAAGCGTATGCACAACCATATTCGTTCAGCGGAAGGATAAAACTAATTATCTGTCAAATCAAACATGAGCTAACGAAATAAGCACTAATTGAAAAAAAACGTTAGATGGCGGACCCTTTACATTTAAATTTCCATATAAACGTTTTTATATAAATAATTGTTCGCCCAAGTGAGGATAATATGAATTTGTGAGAATCACTGTTTAGGTAAGGAAAATATATTCATAAGCTATTCGAGTTACATTTATGATGAGCATAACAATTGCAAGACTGATATGACAAGTGGTCTCACGACCAACACATTCACAAACACTTCTAAATGAATGATGGCCATTGTCTGATTTTATCTTCGTAATTGTTATCCATGTTGTTGCTGTCATACAGAAATATGTACATTAGAAACGTCTGTCACAGTTAAAGTGGATTTAAATAAATTAAAGGCGTTTAATATGGAATACAAAATGTGAATATTTTCTAATTTGTAAATTAATTCGTTAAATGTAAAGAAAAATTGTGTTTAAACTAAATGTTCATGCAATAAAGTTTTTCGTTTTTCGATAACGAAATATTTTAACAGGATATTTTAGCCAAATCTTGTTCCGACTAATTTATTAATTTTGTTTTTTCTATTGGTCCAATAAGAGCAAGAGCTGTGCTTAAGCAAAAGAGATGTGATAACTTCTATAAAAGCTATTGTATAATAAACTAAAGTATCTGGGCCCTGCGGTACATCTCTCTCAGGGCACACCACTACTTTTGTAAATATTTAATTTTTAATGAATTGCAATGACGTGATAAGGTTTACAACTGCACCTGGCAGTAAGCTTTAATCAGATGGTGGTCATACCACTGGGAATGAAAAGCAACGTCATTCACTCCTAGGAAGCCGAAGACTAATTCTAGCAACAGGTCTTTCCTAGTTGCAGCTTTGATGATTCCAGAGCAGGGCTGTAATCTACCACTCCTTGTTGAAGAGCTGGAGACCATCCAACTCCTGTCCAGAACACATGTCTAGCATGCTCACTGGATCTGGATCATTCACCTGTGGGTGTTATTATTGGCGACCTGCTATGGGGCCGCGAAACCACAACCACCACGATACTCCCATATAGGAGCCAATAATAAACAATAATCAGCCAGAGAACAGCTAAAGGCCTAAAGAGAGAAATAGCGGAACTCTGCGGTTCCTGATTCCCGTGAAAATATAGTTGATTGTCCAGTTGATTCCTACTAGCCTTGAAGGAGACTGGACTCCATTTTACCCCGCAAGATACAAGTCTAGATGGCTATTGTTGGATCCATAAAGACTATCATGTGCCCCCCAGGGGGGGGGGATAAGAAAAGCAATATCCGCGAAATTTTAATTTTGGATCTCTTAAACTTTTATTTAATATTTATTTTTGAGTTCTTTTTTTTGAAGAATTTTATATGCCGCTGCTAAAACACCTTCTTTATTATTAACAAATTCGTAATCTACTATTGCAAATAATTTTTATGCTATCAGCTATACATTTTATACTCTTCCTGTATAACTTAGTTTTTGTGAGTCCTTGACTTTTTGGGATATTTTTGTTCTTTTTTTTGCTATTTAAAATGTTTACAAAAGCAAATGAAAACAACAAGAACAAGAAATTAACCAAAAAAAAAGCAAAATTGGAATATCAAACTTTCAGAATTGTAGTGGGTCTCCCTTAAAAAGCTCTAGGAATATCAATAGCAATATTCGCTATTAAAATTTTTTTAACCGTAACAAAATTATTTTTCAAAAGATCTTAACTTTTTTAAGTCGTTTTGTAAAATTTTGTTTAAAAGCTCATTTTAAAAGCTCATTATAAAACCGCTTATAAATAGCCTGCTTCGGAAAGCTTTTCTAATCTCTCATAAAAAAACAAAGTTTCAAAAGTATTCTTTTTCTAAGCCATTATTTAGCTTAAATAAATCGTTTATTATCTGACACTATTAAAATATTCGTCTTTAATTAAACAATAAGTTTTCAATGGAGCTAAAAGCTTTGTGAAAGCAATTATTTAAAATATTGTTAATCATAACTTTTGTCATTTGAATAAAGCTTTCGTTAAAAAAGACATAGAAAGTAGCTAATTTAACGCTAAAATAACAAAAAGATTTCCTTCTAAAAGCAAAGCTTTTGGTAAAAAGTTCTATTAGAGCTTTTTTTTAACTATCTGCAATATTTAAGAAATTGGTTTTGCTTTAACAAACTTGTTCAATATCATAGAAAACAGCAATACTTTTTTATTTTAACTTTATTTATGGAGATATTTTATTTTAATATCTATAAAAGTTCTAGTTAAAAAGCTTTTTTTTAAAGCATTCGCATGATCAATGAGCACAAATATATAAATAAATATATTATTTGATTTATAGAAAAGCTTGCTTCTCAAACAGCAATCTTATGCGCAATAATATCAGGTGGTTTCTTGTAGGGGTATAGAAGTTTTAGTTGGCAAAACATTTTCCACTGGTTATCGGCTTATCAGCTGTATAAAGCTTAACTTAGTTTGGCATTTCAACATAAATAGACTGACGCCAAATTGTACAAATTGGCTGTAAACTGGTGCCAAATTGTACAGATTGGCTTTCCCCCCGGGGGCACATTATAGTCTTTTTGGAACCTACTATTCCATTTAGATTTGTGACTTTCGGGGTAAAAGGGAGCCCAGGCCCCTCAAAGACTAGTAGGAGTCATCTGGACAATCCACATATTTCCACGGGAAATCAGTTGCCCCAGAGTACAATATTTGCTCTCTTTAGACAAAAAATGTGCTCTGACTGGTTATTGAGGTTGGCCCCTATATGGGAGTATCGTGGTGGTTGTGGTTTCGGACCCTCGTGAGAGTTTGTGGGTCGGACCATTCAGATAACACAATGAATGGTTCAGGTTCAGTGAGTATGAATGCTGTCGTGTTCTTGAGAAATAAGAGCTTCATGCGTTCTGGACCAGGAGTTGGAAAGTCTCCAACTCCTCAGCAAGGAGTGAGGGCACGGCCTACTCCGGACTTTCTAAATTGCTACTAGAAGTGACTGGAGGATATACGTATCTGAAGGCCTTCTAGGGCGTAGTTGGTGTCCAATCAACTAAGTGGTTTAACTACCATCTGATTATGACCTCGCGGTCGGTGCAGATGTAAAACAAATCACACATTGTACAGATTGGCTGGAAACAGACAAATGCCGTTGATCCCGATTGTCATTAACGATGAAGATCACTTTTTTTGAATGAATAGGTCAATTTTGGATTGATCATAATCCTTAAGCATATACTTAACCACCGTTACATTTCGAAAAACTGACTGTTTTGTGTTATTTGTGGGTTAGTGCGATTATTAGAAAAGTTTTTTTGTCCTCCTTTTGTTATTTATTGAATCTTCAAAATATGAAATAACAATAAGTTGTCAAATCTTAAATCTAGAGCTAATCATTAAGCCCGACCAATGTCAGACATATACCTAGTGGCAGAAAATGAATGATGCTCAAGACGCTTCATCTGTAGCATTGACAACTAGATCCTTAGTGTCCCTCTTTTTCAGGCGAATGTGACCACTAAAGTTTAATATATTGCGAGCAAGTAGATTGGGATGGGTTTCGAGTTTTGTTAGGTATTTTCCTGCGTATATAACTATTTCAGCAGTTACTAGTGGCATGTTTAAGTCCCGATGGATGTTAGAATTTTTGACGTACCATGGAGCTGATGTTACTAGGCGCAAAATCTTTTTTTGTCTACGTTGGATCTTTTCCACATTAGAAGCTGATGCAGTGCCCCATAGCTGGATTCCATAGCACCATATTGGTTTCAAAAGAGACTTGTACAATAATAGTTTGCAATCCAGACTCAGGGTAGAATTTCTACCAATGAGCCAATGTATCTGAGCCAATTTTAGCTTCATCTGAGTCAGCTTTGCTTCAATGTGATTCTTCCACGTAAGTCAAGATGAATACCAAGGTATTTCACATGCGAATGTTCCGGAACAATTTCGTTATTAATTCGAATGAGGGAAGTATCCCTCCGCAGTGTGAACGTTATATAAACAGACTTTTGTTCGTTCACCTTTATTCTCCATAATTTCAACCATGTTTCTAGCTGGCTAATATGTTCCTAAAGATTTTGAGATGCTTCGCGCGAGTTTTCGTGCATACTAAGACAGGCTGTATCATCAGCAAATGTAGATATGTGAATAATACTACTTACAGGCATATCACAAGTATAAATTAAATATAAAATGGACCAAGTGTACTGCCCTGTGGCACCCCTGCGGCAACAGATTCGAGTGGACTCATGAAGTTTCCTTCTGTAACAGTAAACTTCCGGCCAATAATGTAACTTTCCAAAAGCTTCAGAATGTTGACTGGCAGATATGTTTTCAGTTTTAAAAGCAGTCCTTCATGCCACACTTTGTCAAAAGCCTGAGATACATCTATGAAAAGAGCAGAACAATACTTCTTTTGTTCAAATATCCTTCTGATGACTTGAATCAATCTGTGCGTTTGTTCAATGGTACTATTGTGACTTCTAAAACCAAATTGATGATCCGGAATGCATTCACTATTTGTTAGAATAGGCGACAATTTACTCATGAGGAGCTTTTCGAAAAGCTTTGACATTGTCGACAACAAACTAATTGGCCTATATGACTCAGCCCTGGTAAGATCTTTTCCTGGTTTCGAAATCATTTTGACTTTGACAATCTTCCAATTTTATGGATAATATTCAAGTCTTAAAATTGAATTGAATATAAATAGCAAAATTCTA
This sequence comes from Trichopoda pennipes, assembly GCA_030448955.1. NCBI lineage: Eukaryota > Metazoa > Arthropoda > Insecta > Diptera > Tachinidae > Trichopoda > Trichopoda pennipes. The sequence continues at coordinate 12,046,493 of JASKUP010000060.1, read as the reverse complement.
AGTGCAATAACAGGTAACTCAATCAGCATTCTGTTACTGATACCGTCGATACCCGGTATCAAAAAGTTTGACCTTCAGATTAAACTACGTCTGAGCCAGCCGGGTTGAAATGGTCCATACTGCTATAAAAATAATGCTGAAAAGAGTATTATAGGCAATGATGACTGCTATACAGCCATGTTTATTGGCTTTTCCATCGCGTGGTTTCCATAGGATGTCAGAACATGGCAAACTAGGGCGATTACAAAAAATTAATTTTGAATTTTCCACCGGCTCACTTCCCTAAATATGCCAATTGACTAGAAAACGAGATCGCGTACCGCATTACTAGTAGCATTGGCGCAATGCGACATGTGCTATTATTCTCAGATTGAGTTGAAACTTTGCCAATCTCATTTTCTAGTCAATTGGCATATTAACTACCACACAGATCACAGATCGTGCCACAATTGATTTATGGAAGGAAACGCGTGGTAACCGCATGGTTCCACGTTTCAGAAACTTGCTCGTGCGACCCACTAAAATCGTGCGATTTAACGCCGCTGCACTTTTATCTGTGAGAATATGTGAAGTCACTAGTCTATTCCGATAAAACCGATACGATTGTCCAGTTGGCGTAAAGAATTCATCGCATTATTGTCGATATACAGTTACAAATGTTAAAAAAGTATAGAGCGAACACTGAAGATGGCAAATAGCCGAAACTGGTTTGTTCACAAACCAAATTTAACGCGGGTTGACGTTAAATCACACCCAAATTAAAAAAGATCATCGACGTTTTCATCAGCAGATTAGACTATATCCGAGATAGCCCTCAGGGGGGTTCACATTTATATGTCTTTACGGAATCTCACTTTCATTACATATGTCACCGGGGGTAAAAGGTTGCCCAGTCCCCTTATAGGCTAGCAGGAGCCAACTGGACAACTCATTTTTTTAGCCTTTTAGATGTTCTCTGACTGATTATTTAGGTTGGCTCTTCGGGAACGTTGTGGTGGCTGTGGTTTCGCGGTCTTCGTTTCAGTTGTATAGGTCGGATCATTCACAATGAACACAATGAATGGTCCTGGTTAAGTGAGCATGCTTGGGGTTGAGTTCTGAAATTTTGTTAAGCTTGCATTTGTTCTAGATCGGTACTTTAATAGTCTCCAACTCTTCAGCAAGAAGTTTGCCGTCGGTCTTGCGACCAGGATTGACTGGAGGATAGAGATATCCGAAGGCTTCCTGGGCCATGGGTAACGCTAATCTCATCCACAGTGGATTGATCCAAGGTCAGGTTATGGCTTACACGGCTTAGTACTGCAGTAAATTTTATCACGCATCCGAGATAACTTTGGACAGAAGTCATATTTAGATTAAAGTAAATTTCATGTCAATTTTAAAAAATTCAACTTTATTTTATTTCACAGCTCTATACCTCTATAAAAAATATCCTTTATTTTTAATTTCACTTTTACAAGCAGTTAAAGAAAGTGTTTAACTTTTATTTTATTGCTATCGATTTAATAGCATCATCTTATTTTTTATTCCTTTAAGAACCGACGTCGTCTTTTTATATGTCTGATGAGACAAACAAATAAAATCTTGTTTGCCATTGTGTTTTTGCCGTTTGAATATCAATTATTATGGAGAATAAATTAGGATATTAAAGGGCTACATGTGGTTAAGGCTAGTTTAATCTGTTACTCTTGTGTATATTTTGTATTTCGGTTTTTCAATAACGTGCTGAGAGAAAAACAAGGCAAAATGTACAACAATGTGTTAACTGAAGCTGTCTACTGCAAGTAGGAATTTTATGGATAAAATGTAGACAACTGAAAACTTCTAAATCGGTCAGTCGGTTGGTCGGTGTGAAAGTAAATTTAATTCGTAAGAGTTGCTGTTTGGTAGACAATTTATCATAAGAAAAATTTAAGAGTGTGGCTGGCTGTTAAGAAGCCTTCATATGTTGTTCTTCTAACTGCTGTCAATGACCATTCAAAAAATTCTTTTCAGCTTTTCTTTTGTATTTCCATTTTTATTTTATTATTTAAATTAAATGAAATGAAATTTTCTTTCTTGAACAAAAGTATGCTTGAAGGCAAAAGATAAGAGTATAAAAGTAGAAAACAATTTGATTGTGTCTTTTTTTCTTTTTGTAATATTCTCCTATTGTCTTTTCTATCTACTTTTACAACAACAAGTTAAAAGGAATTTGTCTTGTCTTTAATATTGCAAATGCATTTTTTCTAAATTTTTCTAAAGCATACTTACGGGCTACAAAAATTTGTGTTGAAGAAGCTCACACAATTTGTTGTGGCTAAAGATAATACTGAACACAATTTAAAGAATTTTAGTTTCTGTCTTATTCTTATGCACAAGTAACAAAAATATTTTTAGCATACTTTAAGGCTAACTATTCATAATGACAGGAAAAGAAACTTATTATTTCGAAAACTTTTTTAAAAAAATAAACAACACATATTTTTAGTCATTTAAAAATCTATGAAATATTTTATTTAAGACTTCTTTGAAGCAACCATCCACACAAAATATTTTTGCAATTTATTATACAACGCATTATAAAGCATACATGGGGGCGTTGTATAAAAATATTGCATAACTACAATGTTGTACATTTTGCTTCAAAATTTTTAGAGATATTGCCAATCAAACATAACCTTTAAAAAGTTAAGTTAAGCAGTGATAATAGTTGAACACTATTGGGAACAACATTTTTGAATATATGAATTATATAAAAAACTAGCAAACCCGGTGAACTAATTTTCGCCACCAGATGGCTTCGTTTTTTGTAACATTTCGTTTGGGGATTAAAAGATTAAGAGAAATAATTTTTTTTTGTTTTATTTTTGAAAAGGCAAAATTTTATTTCATTGCACAACAGTAATGAATTCATTTCGATTACAAAAATGAAGTGGAATTAAGTTGAACTTCTCTAAGTAAAAAATGAAAGTGAATCCAAAGTAAATACTGAATCGAAGCGTTATATGTGTCCGCAAATTATCCGTTTCATTGAGGTGCTCTTTGGTAAACCACATTTTTTTTTTTTACAAAGCGGATGGTTTCCCAACTCGTGATCACGCAACGTATAGCTGCCCATGTGAAAAACAATGATTTTTCTAAATTTATCCCGCAAACACAAAGCGATTGGCCTTGCGACTTGTACAATGATTTGCATTTGCTTCCATATAAGATTTAGTTGGCATAAGAACTTCTTCCACAAGACCATTTAGGCCTTCCTACATATTCCAGTAGGATGTTAGAACTCGCCCATGACAATACCGATTTTTATGAAAAAATCATAATAATTGAAGAGACACATTATGGATTATTTAACCATCTAGACTTGTGTCGTTCGGGGGTATAAGGGAGCCCAGTCCCCTGAAGGCAGCAAGGAATCAACTGGAAACTCTACATTAATTCCACGAATATCGGTAAGCCCCACAGTTCCGCCAATTGTCTCTTTAGCCTTTTAGCTGTTTCTCTGACTGGTTATTGAGGTTTGCCCTTCGGGAGTATCGTGGTGGTTGTAGTTTTGCGGCCCCAAGCATGAATTGATTATGTTGGCCAGGATCATCTCACCTTTAATCACACCAACGGGTAAATGATCCAGATTTAGTGAGCATGCTAGTCATGTGTTCTGGACAGGAGTTCCAGTTCTTCAGCCAGGAGTAGTGGTTTGCAACCCTGCTTTGGAACCGCTGAAATTGCAACTAGAAAAGACCTGTTGCTAGAATTAGTCTTTGGCTTCCTAGGGCATGAATGGCGCTGCTTTTCATTCACAGTAGTTTGATCACCATCTGATTAAGGCCCACGGCCAGGTGCAGATTTAAATCTTATTGCGCATACAGCCCATAAAATAATTTAATTATTTAATATTAAATTCCGTGGTCTTATGCTACCAGGTTTTGGTGATAGCAGCTTTTCAATTTAAGTCCCTTGAAATCCCTTTCCTTTTAAAAAATTATTTTAACTCTGAGTTGCAGGACAACAAGCCCTTATACAATAGTTCCTTAAAGGTAAGAACGTTAGTGCTGTATCAAGGAAATTTAAAAAAATTATTAAAAAGGATTAAAAAAGGATATGAATGTGCAAGCAAACTTGTAGGGGTCACTTATCTCATGTAAGATGCCAATTCTAAGATTCACTGTTTTAATAAAAAAAAAACAGGAATAAAGGTTTTTTTATTACATTACATTACATTGAAACTCTCATCAATTATGCGTAACTCTTTAGAATATAAAATTTAACAGCAGTTACAAAAATGATGCCATAAACTTAAACTTAAAAGTTTTATTGAACATTTGTTTTTATAGATTCATTAAGCTGCAATTGTTCTTTTAAACTAACAAAAACAAAAAAAAACAAAAACAACGTTAATCTAGAAAACAGTCTATAGCATACTTTAGGGCAATAAAAGATATATTTTGCAAATAATAAAAGCATAACACAAAAGGTGCAATTAAAACAAATTTATCCAGCATTTTTATATTTAAACTTTTGAAAACTTTTCATCTATTATGCATCTCAAGAAAAGAAAAGAAAACAAACAAAAGCTTTAAATTTATTTTCTTTTTCTTTGTCTACTTTTAGGGGTTTTGGCAAGCAAGGTTTTCAGTGTCAAGGTAAGTTGAAGTACAAACATGGAAAAACAATTTATGTTCAAAAGGAAGTGGAAAAGTTTTTTTTTTATGTTTAAATATTAAAAAGAAAAACTTTTTCTTTAATAAAAGAAAATGTAAAATATTTGACGTTTAACAGTTTAGAATTTTTTTTTTAATTTTTAATTTTTTGTTTTCTTCTTCTTCTTCTTTCGTTATCACAGTTTGTTCGTATGTCGTTCACAAGCGCTGTCATGAGTATGTTACCTTCAAATGTCCCGGAAAGGACAAAGGAATTGATTCCGTAAGTTTTCCAATTATATTTTTTTAGATGTTGTTTATTATTTTTATTTTTTTTAATTTAAAATTCTGTAGTAAGAGATAAAGGCAGCAATTTAATAGCAGCAGGTACAGTAGGTTGAGTAGCTTTTTTTTTACTTTTATAGAAAAATTAATTTTTTATTTTTACAAAAAATTTTATATGGTTGCAAGTTATTTTAAAAAAAAATGCGAAACTATGAAATCATTCTTTTTAAGAAAATGTTATTATAATTTGGTTATCGATAAGCATAATATGATATTTGAAATACTCCTATTTCTTAGGAATTTTAAAGATACAGAATATATTTTTTCAGTTCAAAAATGTTATTACCGATTAAATAACCATTTTTTATTTTAAATTATTTTGTTATCAATAATATGGAAATTTTAATTTCTATATAAATATTGTAAGAATGTATCGGGTTTTTCAACAAAAAGTTTGTTTTTCAATTATGGCAACACCAACAGATTTTACATAGTTTTTTTTTCTTACAATGAATTCAAATTCGCACGAAGATCGCATTAAACTAATTTAAATGTCTATGAAAATGGTGGTTTTGTTAAAGTCACATTTCGTAAAATTCGTGTTATTTTCGGACAACATAATCGTCCTTTTGAGAATGCTATTAAGAATTAACTCCTTAAGTTTGAGTCGACAGGCTCGATATAAAATGTGCGAACACCAACGCATGTTTGACTGGGTCCTTCAAATGAAAACATTGCAGCCGTGAGCCACAGTGTTAAAGCAGATTCAAATTTGTCAACTCCTCGACGTTCTCAACAATTGGAGTTATCCAAAATCACCACATGGCGAATTTCGTGTAAGAATTTGACTTTAAAGCCCTGCCAGGTTCAACTGGTGCATGAATTGAAGCCATTCACACTGCCGTAGATTCGCTCAATTCATTCAAGAATATTTGATTGGTTTTTCTGAAAAAATTATTTTTTCAGACATAGCCCATTTTCACTTGTCAAGGTATGATATGATTTGATTTACATCTGCACCGACTAGGTAGTCATAATCAGATGGTGGTCAAACCACTTGAATGATTTGTAAACGTCATGCACGCCCTAGGAGGCCATAGAATACGTATATCCTCCGGTCATTCCTAGTAGCAATTTCGAAAGCCCGAAGTAGGCCGCAGCCTTCACTCCTTGCTATAGAGTTGGAGACTTTCCAACTCCTGGTCCAGAACGCATGAAGCTTAATATAATTAAGAACACGACGGCATTCATACTCACTGGACCTGAACCATTCATTGTGTTCATTTTTATTGATCCGACCCACAAGCTCTCATGAGGATCTCGAAACCACAAACACCACGATACTCCCGTATAGGGGCCAACCTCAATAATCAGTCAGAGAACATCTAATTGTCTAAAGAGACAAATAGTGAACTCTGCGAGCGTACTGATTCCCGTGGAAATATGTGGATTGTCCAGGTGACTCCTACTAGCCTTTGAGGGGCCTGGGCTCCCTTATACCCCGCAAGACACCAGTCTAAATGAAATAGTAGGCTCCAAAAAGACTATCATGTGCCCCCGGGGGGACTTGTCAGGGTATGTCAACAAGCAAAATTGTCACATTAGGGCTTCTGAAAATCCTAGAGCGACTATTAAGAAGTCTTTGCATGCTAAACGTATGGTGCGCTATGTGGTCAGGAGGCGTGATTGGGATTGGAAGATACTGCTGGAAATGCGGTATCAGTCAAAACGTCACGCTATCGCCAGATGCTAACAACTCAATTTTGAACTATTGTTGACAAATGACATATGGTTTCAACAGGATGGTGCCACCAAGGGGTAACGGTCAATGGGTCATGCTATCGCGAGATGATAACAGCTCAATTTTGCTTCATTATGGACGACGTATGCCTGTAATGGTTTCAATAGGACAGTGCCTTGTGTCACACAGCCAATGAAACGATCAATGAAATAATCAAATAATTTCACGACATGTGGCCAGTCAGATCGAGTGATCTAACACCACTGCATTACTTTTTTGTGAAGCTGTGTTAAGGACAGAGTTTATACGAAGCCAATCGAATCTATTTCAGCCTTAAAACTTAAGTCCGTATTGTGATAAGTGTTATAGGACAGCCATTGTGTCAAAAACTGATTAAAAACTTTGGTGAAAAAATCGACATGCGTCAGCGTGGTCGTGGTGGACATTATCATTTTTCATTCATAATTGACCAAATTTTCTCTTCGTAACACAAAAAGAATTTGAATCATCTTAATTTTTTGTGATATGCGCGAGTACAAAGAGAACACTGAAGATGGCAAATAGCCGAAACCGGTTTGTTCACAAACCAAATTTGACGAGGGTCGACGGAAAACCGTACCCAAATAAAAAGACATTTTTTGTTTTAAAAAGCAAACTTCTTGTTGAAAAACCCCTTTAAATAAAGCATTAATAGTTTCAATAGTTAGATAAATGTCGTTATCGATAATAAAAACAATTTTGCATAATTGCCTGGATTGTGGAAAATAAAATCTATTAACAGAAAACGATTATCTTTCAATGATAACATCAGCGTCTATAGCAAATCCTGCACCTATCTACTATATAGCGAAACTACACCCAAGGAAACAGACTTGGAAAAATTGGCGGGAAAAGAAGACTCTGTTGAGTTTGACTCTAATCTGGCAGTGTTAGGAGACATAAAAGGTATAAAATAAGTGGGCTATACTGACTCTTCGTGGCCTGAGTTATGATGCAAGCTTCTTGATCAAAGCAGTAGAGTTAGTTATATAATTGTAAACAAATTATGATGAGATAATGACATTTCGTTGTCGTGTCATTGTAGAAAATTTGGTATAACTCGCAATACTCAAGTATGATCCTGTACAACTATAAAGCTGTACAACTTTTATATCGAAACATTTAGTTGATCTGAACATAAATTCACTAGAAAAACACACCGTTCTATTTTGTACTGCCTTAGTACTATCGAATATATCTGCATATTAACCAAATTATATTACAAAGAATATTTCCTAACCAAAACTCTATAATGGCATATTAGTAGATCCGTTTTATTTTCGGGCTGATCCGATTAACATCATTATATGCTCTGATATAAGCTTTAAGATTACTATTCCCACTGAATCCGTTCTTGATGGGATGTATTCGGTCCATCTGATCCAAAGCAAATTACTCTTCATAAACATTGGCGGCATATCTCTCAAATAATAACAGAGGTATCTCAAGGCCAGCTCAGTGCGGCCAGAAACCACATATAGAGCACAAGGGCAAATGCTATCTTGATATCTGTGTTAAGTACATTTAGAGACAGCAACAGCTTGCGCTATCATTCCATTTAATTTAAGGAGTTGTTAACTAGAGGTGCCAGAAAAGTTACTGGATTGTGGTTCGCAAGAGTTCATAGCGACGTCGCTTATTGATCCTTCGATGTTGGCTCTTCCTATCTTTGTGAAACCAAATTCATCTAGCGTTTGAACGTTCATCCATTTAATTTATATTGTTGTCGATAGAAAAATTTAATATTAATCGATAAATTTGGTATATAACCATTTTTTAAATCAATTATTTTTATACAAAGTTTTATTTTTATACAAATAAAAAAATGTTCATGCATAGAATATGATTTTTACATATCGATAATTATGTTATCGAATATTTTTTATTCTTAATTGTATCATTAACGACAACATTTCTCCATCATATGTTTATCGAAATGTCTTTTTTTTTTAAATTTTATTAACAGTTTTGCAAATTTTAATCTCGCAAAATAAAGACCAACAACAATGATGTTATAAATAAATATTTTGTCATCAATTATTTATGAAATATTTTTTTAATATTTATTTTTTTAATAAATAGTTTATTTTATTATCGAATCGAAAATATTGGCTAGCAATAAATCAGTTTTCGATTACTTAGCTATTTTGTTTAACAAATAATAATTTAGTTATTCGTATGAACAAAATTTTATTCGAATAATTTTTTTCAATATAATAATTTTATTTATCTATCTTTAAAGGCATAAAACAAAAACTTGTTAGAAATTTAAATTTATTTTTATGTTTAAAACAACAGCTGGACACTAGTGTTATCGATTACTTACAAATTTTTACGTGATATTTGATTGAATAAACTAATAAATTATAAAAAGGCATTTTATTGCATTTATTAAAATCGATAACATGAAATCTTTTTCGTCTTGGCATATGCGAACAACAAGTTCGGAATAATACTTCTCTCAATTTCATCATTTTTTTATGAAGGATACGCTGGTTGCTTCGGCTAAATTGGATCAAAATTCATAACCAACATTAGTTATCAAATATTATGTGATTGATTTCCTTGTCAATTCTAAAAAAAAATTTTATATTCACCAAGAAGAATTTACTATCGATTTTTTTTGATCGATAACAATTAAGTCTATAATAAAAAATTGTTTGTTTTTTTTTAATACAAAAGAAAATTAAAACACCTAATAGTATTTTAAAAATAAAAATTTATTTTTTTAACGATAATATTTAATCGATTACACTTAATCGATTATTTTTTTAATCGACAATTTTTTTATCGGTATTATACTTTATTAAAACAATCTTCCATGGCAATAGTTTTAGCATTAAAAAAAAATTTAATATAAAATAAAAAAATTTAATCGATTATTTTTGTGGCATAACTTTTAATCATGTAATTTATTATTAATGTAACACAATCTCTTACTTCATCATTTTACTAAAGAAATTTTAATAATAACCATTACAAGTTTTTAAATTCGTATAATTATAATTTTTCGATAACTTATCGATAACTTTTTTATATAAATATGAATTTTATATAGATTGACATTTTGCTACCAATAAAGAAACTAAAAAATAATGTATTTAATCACAAAATTAAAATATTTGCAACTTTTAAATTTTTAAAAGATTAAAAATCTTTTTTTCAATTATATTTGACTTAATAACATGTAAACTGCTTTCGATAATTTTGTTATCGTTAACTGTATAATAGCTATTATTTCTTGAGAATGCTCGGTCAGTTAGTTATTGCAGTAAAAAAGCTGTTGACTTTGAGAATATTTTCTATGTTAACCGCTTTATAAACGATATGTTCTTTTCAATTTTATTTCAATCGATAACAGAAATTTGTTTTATTATAATTTTTTTTTAATATTAACACGAAAAATTTTTAATATTTTAAGTTGTTATTTAACAAAAAAAGAAAGTTATTATTTTTCTATTGATTTCAAAATTTTTCAAAAATACAAAATATGTGTTATCGATAATTTCTCTCTAAATTTTTTTGTATTTCCATAAAATTTTATCATCAATAGCAAAAAAAAACTAACTTTCTGATTTCATTTACAAAAAATTATATTCTATTTCAATTAACAAAATTATTTTCTTTACGGAAAAATTTTTAAACTTTAACTAATGTTAGAAGTGATTTCTGTAGCATAGTTTTAGGAGTATTAAAAAAAATTATCTTAAACGTTAACGTTTCTTATGTTTCGCATTATTTACTTTACATCAAAACTTGGATAAAGGAAGTTTTTCATTTATAAAAATGAAGACTGTTTTTCTTCTCCTCTGTGGTGTAAAGTTTATCTCATTACGTTTGACTGACGGTTCACTCATGCAAGCAAAAACCATATAAAATTTTTTAGTAAATTGAAATGGCAGACAAATGTTTTTTAGTTTTTATTTATTTTTTTTCTTTTTTATTTAAATGTTTATGTTTTTTTTTTTTTTAAAGCATGATGCTTTTCAGACAACTAATTAGGAGCTTTCTTTCGTTTAAAGATTTAAGACTCATTTAAGCTTTAAATATATTTTTTAAATTTATTTTAAGTTTTTGTATTTGTCTTATCAACACGTGTGGTTTGTTATTTGAAGTCGACTTTCAAAAGATTATTTATTTATTATCATTATGATTTAGATTAAATAAACACTTTCATTATTTTTATTTTAATTAAAAAATATTTTTTTTCTTTTTTAATTAAAACATAAACTATTTTAAAATATTTCATTAAATATTAACTCATATGTTTGTGTGATTTATATTATAAATAAATATAAAAAAATATTAAAAAAAAAACATTTATAAAACACCTTAAAAATTGGCTGGAACGATTTGCAAAACGATCAATTTAAACTCACATTAAATCTGTAAAGGATTCCCCCAAAACTGTACATCATTTTGAACCATTTACATACGCAGGACCTACATTCTGCGATCACTGCGGTTCCTTGTTATATGGCATTTATCATCAAGGTCTAAAATGTTCAGGTAACATATTTTCAACAACAATAAAAACAACTTTTCAAAACCCCTCCAAAATTCTTCTCTCTTAAAACTTCCTTCTCAATTAAAAAATATAGTGCGACTCCTTCTTTAATAATAAGACTTCTTTTCCAAACTCTAACTCTTTATCTTTACTCTCTTTGCTGGTTTATTTTTAAGTGTGCTTGTATATAGAGTGATTTTTTAAGCGTTTGGTTTCTTTGTAATGCGAAAAAACAGGCGCTAACAGTAATTAGTCACTAATTATTATTTCAACAGTTTCTATTCATTAGAAAAATGTTAAGCTAAAAAGAAGCCGAAATATTACTTAATTAACAATTGTTTTAGTCAGCAGTTTGCCATTCACAATTTTAATATTACTAAACAGAGAAAATACATTTTAAATATTGCGGGATATCGAGTAAACTCGTTGCTAAGCCATTAACTGTTCGCAATAAATTTTAATATTTACCTGGGTAAATTTAAGGTTAGGAAGTAAATTGCCCTAAAACACACACACCATTTTCCACAATTTCAAAACTATTTGATATCACTCTAAAGTAGAAATATTGAAATTGATAATGGAACCTAATGTCAGACAAATATCCACCTATACCACATCGACAGACGTTCACTCTTTTTGCATATTTTTGAGGCACATTTTACCATAAAGCTTAGCTTAATTCGTAATGCAGTGCCAAATTGTATCTATCAGAGCGTCAGTTGTTTGTAGTTTATTCACTTAAATCCAGTCTCTCAAATGGCTAAAGAGAAAAAAATCCAACGGCTTTAAATCACAATAACGAGACCATCGACATTGACATCACCAAATTAAGAAATTACACAACCAGGAAATTTTTCATACAAAAGCTGCCTGCGTGGCTTGTGGATTCGTCTTGTTGAAGCCAAAGGTCACCATTAGCCATTTGTAGCCACGAAAAATGGTTGTTGTGATTTGTAGAATTCACGTTCACAGCGTTACCTTACCAACCTTGTTACCAACGCGTCATAAATTTATGCGACTAGGAAATTTAGTTTGCCATAAATTGATCGTTTCATTGGCTGTGTGACATGTGACACCATTCTGTTGAAATCACATGTCGGTAATACTCACGTCGTCAATAATAGGCCAAAATTGAGTTGCTAACAACTCGCGATAGCGTGATCCATTAACCGTTACCGCATTTCCAAACTCATCTTCAAAAAATAACGGCCCAATTACGCCTCCAGACCACATAGCTCACCACACAGTAAAAAATTGAGCATTCAAAGATTTCCCAATAATCGCTCTAGGATTTACGGAAACCCTAGCCTGATAAGTGAAAATAGACTTCGTTTAAAAAAGTGAATTTTTCAGAAAAACCGACCGGTTGTTCGTGAATGAATTGAGCGAATCAACGCCGATATGAATGATCAGTCCCATTCAATTTCTGTACCAGTTGAAACTTTTAAGGCTTTGAAATCAAATCCTTACTCAAAATTCGCCATATGGTTGTTTTGAATAGCCTTAATTGTTGAGAACGTCAAGGAATTGTTAAGTTTACAACTGCTTCAACACTGTTGGTCACAGCTGCGATGCTTTCAGTTAAACGACCGGATCGAATCTGTCGACTCAAATTTAACAACAAAATTTAATTATCGGTCTCAGAAGAACGATTATATTGTCCGAAATTATCACGTATTTTGCGAAATGTAAGTTTAAGTTATTGCGCAAAGTGCCTGTAGTGATGGCCAATGCAATGAGTTGATGTTCCAATCTCATTCTCAAAAATTTTCCGCAGTCATTTGTAGTGTAGGATTAAAAGTCTACCATCAGACACGACACAAAACATCCTCAGACTTGCCACACCTCTACTTAAACTACAAATACTTTGAATCCGAGAGGAAACATGTCGACATAATGCTGAAAGCCCACATTGATTGTGATAAATTTATTAATGGATAAAATTTTAGCCTAAAAAATATTTGAAATTAAAGCACAGCGCCATCTATAGACTAAAAATAAGATTGATGAAAACTAAAGTTTCAAGTCGTTTTAAGTCTAAAAACCTATAAATAAAGTGTTTTTCAACAAGGATTTTGTTATCTAAACCACAATAAAAAAATTAGATTAAGATGATTCAAATTTTTATTGCATTGCGAAGAGAAAGGTTCGGAAATTATGAATGAAAAATGATATCACTACGGCCACTACAAGCGTATTGTTTTGATCTGTTATCAGTAAAAGTGGACCTCGAATTCATCGATAATATTACGCAGAAGGAGCCCGATTACAAAAGCTGTTCGAATTTAACGAATTACATTTTCACCATTTTGACAGTGAATTGTCACAATTAAAATTCTTTGATCAAGAGCGATATGTTTCATATTTTTACTAAATAAATATCATGAGATTAAATCTCTTGACAGCCAATTTACTTTCTAACCCCGAATTTGCCCACTCTGTATGATCCGATGAGTCAATAAACAAACCTTCAAGGCAAAATTTGATCGCTTGACTTTAGTTCTTCAACGAATTGTACTTTATAAGCCTGAAGATAAAAGTCTTTACGCAAAGTGTTGCGCAAAGTACCTGACAGGGGAGACCAATTTTTCGAATAGATCTTTTAGGCTTATTATCAACGCTTTGTGCTGTCCAGCGAATAAATTTAATCATAAAATATATCCAGCATAACTACGGACACACATGAGCATATTCGTTTGGTCTATTGTCAACAACAATGCCTGGAGCCTTTAATGTACGCACCCTGATTTCAGAAGGGCTTACTTACTAAAAAACGTTTAAAAATTGGTACAGTAAAATTTTTTAATTTAAATTCTTTGCTCAAGAGTGCAACGTTCTGTTTTTTATTACATAAATGTCGAAGGATGATAGCTTGGTTCATGAAATTTAAAAATTTAACAGCCAATTTACTTCCTAACCTCAAACTGTTCACACGCGATACTTTTATTCTTGCCAAAAGCAACAGAAGCCATAAAATATTGAAATAAAAATACATGTAAGGTAAATATAATACCGCTCGATCCTTAACTATACTGTCATATACATAATATTGTTAATAAAGTAAATTTATCGCGAGATTTTACAACAATAAACAAATTTTATTTAGCTTCTCTATGCACTATTCATAATATCAATAAAACTACCAAACCAAGATGCCAGATTTTTCGTTAATAGAACAATATAGACGTTTTAATTCGCCAATAAATAAAAATCGTAGTTTTAAGTGGCATGATAAAATAAAATAGAGTTAAATAACTCAATTGACATAAAAAAATAATACCTGCCGTTTGTTATTTTGAAATTAAAAAAAGCCAACCATTAAATAAATACTGTTTGGTCTTAATTAATAATAAATATTTGACATATTTTATATTGTTATATAAATTAAAATTAATCAAAAGGGCGGTAAATCACTTTTTTTCTCTGCATGAATTTTTACATAAGAATACAAATGCTTTAAGCATTTAAGCAAAACATAAAAAGCCTAAACTATTATTAATTTCTTCACGAGAAGTGATAAAGAAGCTTAAACCTCAGCAAAAAATCACTCTATATACAGATTCCCTATAGCTTGAGTAAATAAATAATTTCAAATTTCCTTTCGCCAAAAAAAAATTCGTATGAATGTTTATTGAACATTAATTATTTCGTGGTCATTTTCCTTTACTTATTTAAAAATTTAATTATTTTTTATTATTATTAGATAAATGTCATTTTTATATTTTTTTCTAATTAAATTGAAATTTGTGCAGCTGTGTCATTACTTATTAATTTTTTATTATTATTATGTGTACTTTCTGGGTTTATTTTATTATTTTGCTTAATTTCCATAATTATTATAATTAAAACACAATATCAATGTGTATGAGTCTATACGTGCCTGGGTGTGTGTGTGTGTGTGTATAATTTTTAAATTTATTTTATTTGTATATTTATTGCATTTACTGTATTGGCTCGTTTAATGCAAATAACTGTGCTCTGTGTATCTGATTACATGTGTGTGTGTGGGTGTGTCTGTATATATATGCTTTTGCAAACTATTTCCTCTTGTCAACTGCAGCTGTTAGTAAAGAGTATGTGAGTATAAAAATGTTTGCGTACTCCATAAGTAACTGGGAAGAAGCTTATTGTGAATAACAAACGTTTTGGGAAGTTATTTTTTATAAACCTTTAAAAAGAAAATCGATAATGTTCTCAACTCGAAAATTTGCACACATAAGACATCTTAAGTAAAACCAAATTTTAACTCAGTAACAATTTACAAATAAGGTTTTCCCCTTTAAAACAATTTGATCGCAGACCCAAGTTCGTGGTTTATTATTTATTATTATATACTAGCGTGCCCGTGACTGCTTTGCAAGTCATTTCTTCGACATTTTTTGATCGATTTTGGTTCGCGGTATTGAAAAACAAAGCACGTGAACGTGATACATATAACTGAAAGTGCAAAAAACAGGGATCATTGAAAAGCAACAGGTATGGGGAACTGAAGCCATTTAAAATCAAACGGCAAATCTGGAGGAATCATAGGAATGCGTGGTTTCAACACATCGCCCTTATATTTTTCTTTTAAAATTTTTGCTTCAATCACATTTTTCATGACTTTTTTGACTACTAACATATGTCATTGCATCTGCCAAGTGTGCATACAACGCCATCTACTGGCAATATAGCATTTACAATCATGTTTTTATGGGTTCTTGAGTTGAGATAGCGTTGTAAAAAAAATGTATGTGAAAATGAATTTTCTTCATAATTTTTTTTTGGGAAATTTTCCAAAATTTTCTTGTGTATTCTTCTTATTTGGCCGGAGACCTGTCCGAATTGGTGCTAATCACCGAAATCGGTCCAGGCTTTCTCGAGTTATAAGCGTAGTAACTAACATCACTTTCTTTTATATATATAGATTTAAGGAAGAAAAAGTATTAATAAAACTTTTTTAAGAGAATAAGGAATCCCAATTTTTCGATTTTATATTCCAAACCTGGACTTGTAAGGAACCATGGCTTCACTAAAAATCGAACAGTTTTTATTAGATTTATAATTCAAAAATAAAAACTGAAATTTTAAATTATATATATGATTTTTTTTAAATTTTCTTAATACAGTTTTAGTTACGTCAAGCAATCAGTTGTCAGGAATTTTTATTCTCTTCTACACTACAGATGAAAATCAACTCTATTCTCTTTCAATTTCTTAAATTTGATGTTAGAAAGTAAATTGACTTAAAAAGCACACTTTTTTATCACAACTTCAGTTTTACTGATACCAATATAACGAATAAATATGCGATTAATAATGAAATATAATGTCGGCTAAATGCCCGTCTCTAGCACAGTGGCAGGCATCTAAGCTCTTCACAAAAATGTTCTCGTCCTTTGATGCGCTGAATTTCATTTTTCAGAGCTTTAGTTTTCTGTGAGTTGTTCACGGTTTTTTTCCTTGCCCAGAGAATATATTTTTCAGGGGCGTTAAATCTCAAGAATAAGGCGATTAATTGACACCGCTAGAGATCTATGATTACTGTCTTTTTTATTAATCAATTGAACAACCATGATGTTCAGGAGCTGTGGTTTCAAGAAGACAGTGCAACATATCACACGGCTAGCTACACGTTTCAGACTTTTGAAATGATGTAACGAAACATTTCCCTGGTTTCTGGGGTATGCTCTACGGCGTCCAGAGTCGCGTTTTGCCAATGTTTGTTTAAAAGTCGGCTGAATAATTCGGTATAACTTTTTACTCTTTATTTGCTACTAACTTCCTTAACGGCAACTCACTCTCTTTGCTCCGTGTGCCATGCAATGTCGAGTGGAGGTACCTCAGGACTAGATAGAGTTAGTGGACGAGGGAAATAGTCAGGACAGCAAATATTTTGCAGACTAAAAACCACTAGACCACATTTAAACGCTGCTTTGATCACTCTCAGTAGCGACTGTAAGTTGTGACCTCACAGTAGTTGCCAATGATGCTCAGAAATATTTTTGGGCGATATGCTGGTATCTGTCGGCCCGCTGCGCACCAACTCCTTCTTTGTTCATTAAGTTGTTCTTTATATATCCAATCGCCACCACATACACCTATATACGTCAGCTTACAGCTAATGTATAAAACAGCTGATGGCTGTGTTCATTATGTGCCGCCAGTACATCATCACGCAAAGAGCCCAGCGAGCTACCGTTAAATTTAAAATATAAATATAATTATGAAATAAAATTAAACTTCATTTAACTTAAACAATAAATATAATTTTAAAATAAAAATATTTATTAAATAAAAATAATTATAAATTAAAAATAATTATAAAATTAAAATAATTATAAAATAAATATAATTATAAAATAAAAATAATTATGAAATAAAAATAATTATAAAATAAAAATATTTATAAAATGAAAATAATTATAAAATAAAACAATTTATAAAATAAAAATATTTATAAAAAAAATTTATAAAAAAAAGTAATTATAAAATAAAAATAATTATCAAATAAAGATAATTATAAAATAAAAATAATTAAAAAATAAAAATAATTATAAAATAAAGATAACTATAAAATAAAAAGAATTATAAAATAAAAATAATTATAAAATAAAAATATATTAAAAATAAAAATAATTATAAAATAAAAATATATTAAACATAAAAATAATTGTAAAATAAAAATAGTTATAAAATTAAAAGGATTATAAAATACAAATAATTATAAAATAAATATAATTATAAAATAAAAATAATTATAAAATTAAAATATTTATAAAATAAAAATAATTATAAAATAAAAATAATTATAAAAAAAAAATATTTATAAAATAAATATAATTATACAATAAAAATAATTATAAAATAAAAATAATTATAAAATAAAAATAATTATAAAATAAAAAAAAATACAAAAAAAAACATTTTGATAAAATAAAAATAATTATAAAATACAAATATTTATAAAATAAAATTAAATACAAAATAAAAATATTTATAAAATAAAAATAATTATTAAATAAAAATAATTATAAAATAAAAATATTTATAAAATAAAACTATTATTAAAATTAAAATAATTATAAAATAAATATAATTATAAAATAAAAATAATTATAAAATAAAAATATTTATAAAATAAAAATATTTATAAAATAAAAAAAATTATAAAATAAAAATAATTATAAAATAAAAATATTTATTAAATAAAAATATTTATAAAATGAAAATAATTATAAAATAAAACAATTTATAAAATAAAAATATTTATAAAAAAAATTTATAAAATAAAAATAATTATAAAATAAAAATAATTATCAAATAAAGATAATTATAAAATAAAAATAATTAAAAAATAAAAATAATTATAAAATAAAAATAATTATAAAATTAAATAATAGTTCCTTTGACTTTGCCTGTGTCGCTTAAAACAAGCATTAAAATTTTTAGCGTTACAGTGGCTTCGAAGATAGTGCGATGTAACGCCGCTAGATAATTTGCTGTAAGGATTTTTGAAGTCTCTAGTCTGTGATGATAAGCTCGAAACGATTGACCACGTAGAGTTAAACATTCGCCGCGTTATTGCCGATATATGGTAACAAATGTTGGAGAAAAAAAACCCCGAAGTTGACTTCCAGTTAAGATTACGTGTAAGCTAATTGGGGCGATTCTATGCCAGAAAACATATTAAAATTGTGTTAAAAGGTTGTCTTCCTAATACCGTGTTAATTTACAACATTCATCTTTATTGTATTCTATTTCAAAGATCTATACCTCTATAAAAAAACACGCTTTATATTGGTGTTCTGCTTTGATGTAATGCTCAACTTTAAATAATCGGATAAATTTTAGGTGACAGCTGTTGCCACTTTCACAAAGGACAGCAACATATTTCTTACGGCGTATAAACAATATTTTGAAGAATATTGATAATATAGCAGGCGTATGAGCAATATTTTTTCATATTAAGAATACAATAACAATCATACGTTATGGTGAAACATAGTAAATCAAAAACAAAATTCTATATGTTAATATTAACTATTAAAGAGAAAAAGGTCAAACATGACTTGAATATTATGTTAAGATTCTCCACTAAATCATTATCATGACTGTTAACTTGTCCCTTTCATTTAAGTTTACTAACAATATTTTGCGCTGCTCCCCTAATAAATTGTTTTGCTATTTTGCATAACAAATGTTTAAGTTTTTATTTATTTGCAAAAAAAAATATTTTTCTTTACAAAAACCAAGGGATCATCTTTCTATTTTAACATGTTGTAAATTAATTCAAATTTTATTTGCAAATGTTGGGGGATAATTTCTAATACAATTTATATTCGTCATTAATCAAATACGACAATTGTATCCTAGAGTATTGCTGTTCTTAAAGGAAAATTGGAAAATTTGTAAAAAAAAAATATATATATATAAAATTATTGATGTTATTTGCTTAAGATCTTTTGCGCTTTCAAAAGAATAATTGCATGTATATTTATCAGAAAGTTTAAACTTTAGTTAGAAACTGTCATAAAAGTTTTATTTGTTTTGTTATATTTCGCTTGTGCTTTGTCATAACATACTATATTGGAATTAATACGGGGGGGTGTAGAAAGTTATACAGAAAGAAATGAAAGAAACTCTGCATAAATAAATAGCAAATGACAGGTTGTAATGGAAAAGAATAATTTTTGCGAGGAAATATATATTTTATTGCAATATATTCCAGATTTATTTTTTCCTTTCAAACTTAACAAAATATGATGTTAAGTGCAGAACGCCTTTGTGGGTCACAGATACACAATTCAGTTGTTAGTATTTCTCGTATTCCGTAAAAATCACGTTTGAACTTAAATCTTTTAAAAACTTAAATGTGTTTTTGTATTCCAGAAAATATTGGAAAAAAGTTTAAAATCCTTAAGAGCTTAATGGTGGACTATTTTGCATAAATTTTAATTTTTTTCAAATGGTAAAATTTACTATTTTAGAAATATGTTGAAATATATTGAATATTTCTAAAATAGTAAAATTTAGAATTTAATTTCTTGATGAAGCTTTTTAAATTTCATCGATTAGCAAAAATTTTTAATTTTTAAGGGCTTTTCAGCTGTTGCATTCTAATCAAAAAGGACGAAGACTACTTGAAAGCATGGAAATCTACAAAATAAAAACTTTTGACAGCAGCATTATAAAAGAACAGTTATACACAACCTCAGACACAATTTTCACACTCGTTAATCATAAACTCAAATAAACAAAAAATACCCTCAGAAGGACACACGCACCCGGACAACAACAAAAGACGACAATATTAAAAACTAATTCCCACCATAAACGCCAGATGGCTGATATTCTGACTACAACGAAAAATGTTCTCTAGAAAATTTATTCGTTAACGGTAAATGTTCTCTAGAAAATTTATTCGTTAACGACAAATTTTCTCTAAAAAAGTTATTTTTTAATGATAAAGTTTCTCTAAAAAAATTATTCGTTAACGATAAATGTTCTCTAGAAAATTTATTCGTTAATGATTAATGTTCTCTAGAAAATTTATTCGTTAACAATAAATGTTCTCTAGAAAATTTATTCGTTAACGATAAATGTTCTCTAGAAAAGTTATTAGTTAACGATAAATATTCTCTAAAAAAATTATTCGTTAACGATAAATTTTCTCTAAAAAAATTATTCGTTAACGAAAAATGTTCTCTAGAAAATTTATTAGTTAACGATTAATGTTCTCTAGAAAATTTATTCGTTAACTATTAATGTTCTCTAAAAAAATTATTCGTTAACGATAAATGTTCTCTAGAAAATATATTCGTTAACGACAAATTTTCTCTAAAAAAGTTATTTTTTAATGATAAAGTTTCTCTAAAAAAATTATTCGTTAACGATAAATATTCTCTAAAAAAATTATTCGTTAATGATAAACTTTCTCTAAAAAAATTATTCGTTAATGATAAATGTTCATTAAAAAGTTTATTCGTTAATGATAAATTTTCTCTAAAAAAGTTATTCGTTAATGATAAATTTTCTCTAAAAATATTATTCGTTAACGATAAATTTTCTCCAAAAAAATTATTCGTTAACGATAAATTTTCTCTAAAAAAATTATTCGTTAACGATAAATTTTCTCTAAAAAAATTATTCGTTAACGATTGACGTTCTCTAAAAAATTTATTCGTTAATCATAAATGTTCTCTAGAAAATTTATTCGTTAACGATAAATGTTCTCTAGAAAATTTATTTTTTAACTATTAATGTTCTGTAGAAAATTTATTCGTTAACGATAAATATTCTCTAAAAAAATTATTTATTAATGATAAATGTTCTCTAAAAAATTTATTCGTTAATGATAAATTTTCTCTAAAAAAGTTATTCGTTAACGATAAATTTTCTCTAGAAAATTTAATCGTTAACTATTAATGTTCTCTAAAAAATTTATTCGTTATCGATAAATGTTTTATAAAAAATTTATGTTCTATAAAAAATATAAATTTATTCGTTATCGATAAATGTTCTATAAAAAATATATACGTTATCGATAAATCTTCTATAAAAATTTCTTCGTTATCGATAAATGTTCTTTAAAGTATCTGTTAACATTTTTTTTAAATTACAGAACTTTGAATAAATTTCGGTTTTTCTAAATATTTCATACTCAGATATTAATAACGAGATTCAATCGTTTTCGGTACAATGTATTTTTAAATTTTCTCAGACGTTGTTCTATAATGGGCACTATAATATTTAATACTAAAATGTGTATAGAACTAAAGGGTTACCCAATAATTCCGCTTTCTCACATTACAGTTTGACACTTGAAATTTACACCGATTATAAAGTAATAACTATATCAACTATTAGAATCAGGATAAAAATAAAATTAAAGGGGGTTCCATCAGTGTCATGGTTTTTATGCATATAACCTGTTATGAACCTTTCAAAAATGTGTGAATTAAAAAAAATCTAAACTAAAACTTGACCTAATAGACAGATATCGTATATATATGTGGCTAAAACATTCTTTTTTAAATTAAAGGGTGACCCAAAAAACCTACGGAAACAATTTTTATTTGTATGTTAGTCCAGTCCACACTATTCTAATTTATTAATGTTGCGTAAAAATAAAAATAATAATTTTAGAATCTTTACAAACAAGATTCTAGAAATATATTCTCCCAAGAAGCAACTACTGTAAGAGCGATGCTCTGGTAATGGAGTCGTTTAATTTAAGATGTCACAACATTTTAAAAGTCAATGATTTCTATATTAAATTCATTTAATTAATGTTAAAAATGAATCATTTTATTTTTCTATTTTCTCCTTTGTCAACACAAAGGAAATCTCTTAATCTCTTAAACAAACGAATGTAAAGATTTTCATACTTGTGTCCTTAAACAAATAATTGTGCATTAATTCGAATAATTTTAAATTCAAACATTTGACAAGTCTGTTTTTAATATTATTTTATTTCATCTAACCAAAGAAAATTGTTTATTTATGTCTTCAAAGTCTGATTATCGTCATCGTTGTAACAATATTTAGCTTTAAAGTAAACAGTATCAAACAAAAATAAATAAATAAATAAAAAAAAATTGTTTAAAAAAAATCAGCTTAAATTTCACTCATTGCTCGTAGTATTAATTAAATACGAGGTCAGTCTGGCTCACTAAATAATGACTTCGTAAACAATTAAGGTAAAATCAATAGAAAATCCTTAAAACGAATTGAATATTTATTAGTGATATTTAAGGGGAATGACATACCTTTTATAGTTAAAGCTGGCATTCTTTATCTACTTCAAAGGATACAAAATCTTAAAAACACAATAGCATTCTAATTTTAATGTTAATTAGTACAACTTTACTCCTTAAATAATTGTTCTTTAGAGATAAGTAAAAGAGTAAATCAAAAGCCATTTTTCTTAGCTGAATTGCTTACAATTATTATGTTTTCTTTATTTGTGGCTTAAGATTAAAAGTCCTTCTGTGTCATCCTATAAACATAGTTCCCAAAAGTCATCAAGTATCAGTGGATAGCCACCTGATTTTCTAAGCATATTGCCAGTAATCACTGAACATTAAAATTCCATTTATTTTCTTTCTCAATTTTTATCAGTGTTAAATTACATTTAAAGCTCTCATATTTCTTCGCCAGCTAAGGCTTTTACATTACTGTTTTCATGAGTTCTATTAACATAATGTCTGCTTAATTACCAAATACCTATCGCTGAAGATATTTTGCTCCATCTCTAGACTAATCATAAATTATTTAAAGGTTATTTTAGAGATTTATCTGTTCCGCATCTGCTCCTTCTGCTTCTTTCTCCTAAGTCCACTTCTTAAAATGCCTTCCAATATGTGGCACCATCCTGTTAAAACCATATGACAGTGATATCCACGTTGTCAATAATGGGCCAAAGTTGAATTTTTAGCTTCTCGTGATAGCGTAACTCATTGGCGGTTAACGCATTTCCAGCCTCATCTTCGAAAAACAAACGGCTCAGTCAAGCCTCCAGAGCACAAGACATACCATGTTGAACATGCAAAGTCTTTGCAAATAATCGCTTTTGGATTGTCAGAAGCCCAAATGCGGCACTTTTGCTAGTTGACAAACCCCGACAAGGGAAAATGGGCTTTGTCGAAAAAAATAATTTTTTCAGAAAAACCAGCCGGTGGTTCCTAAATGAATTGAGCAAATCTACTGCGAAATTAATGGTCAATCGGCTTCAATTCCTGCACCAGTTGAACCTTGTAAGGCTTCAAAATCAAATCCTCACACAAAATTCACCATGTGGTGGTTTTGCATAACTACAATTGGTGAGAAAGTCGAGGAATTGACAAATTTAGATCTACTACAATACTATGACTCACAGCTGCGCTGTTTTCATTTGTACGACCTGGGCAAACACGCGTTGGTACATTTCGCACATTTCGTATCGAGTCTGTCTACTCAAATTTTTAATTGTCTCAGAGGGACGACTATGTTGTCCGAAAATGTTATGAATTTTACGAAATATAACTTTAAGGCGATTTTCGTGCGAAAATGAATTTCCAATGCATCTACTACAAATGCGTCAAAACAGTAATTGCCAAAATTATCATGTTGTTGGTGTTGCCGCAATTGAAAAACAAAATTCTTGTTTAAAAAAACCGATATTATCTGCCAGTGTTTCACTGTAAGCTGCAACAAAGCTTAAGTCTTATGCCAAATAGTTTTTGAACATTTTTAGGTGCCCCTGTATGCTAGTAGGTAGTGTACTATGGGGGTTGTAAATATGTGGGTTGTGGGTTCGATTCCCAACAAAGACCTTGGTTTTTTTCACTACAAAAATAAAAATTGACTGTCGGTGGGGCTGCTCAGCGATGAAGGCATAGTCACTGGTCGCTGTTGCTGTCTTTATACGGCAGTTAATTTCCGACTATCCTTCTACTTTCACCACCTGTTTCATCTCTTCTCTATCCCTTTCTTAAAGAATGTAGCACGGTACTTGACTAAATAGGCATTGTTGCCTGAAGTGCTACTTCTCTCTTAAAAAAAAATAAAAAATATGCGTGATAAGATTTATGTCAGTACCTAGCTGACGGTGGATCATACCACTTTGGATGAATTTTAGCGTCAGCCACGCTCCAGGAAGCCTTCGGATATGTTTATTCTCCAGTCACTCCTGGTCGCAACTCCGAGAGCAGGCCACAGTGGTGAAGAGTTGAAGACTATCCAATTCCTGGTCCAGAACACAAGCTTAATAAAATTTCAGAACACAGCTACAAGCATGCTCACTGAACTAAGACCATTCATTGTGTTCATTGTGAATGATCCGTCCCACACAACTCAAACGAGGGTCGCGAAACCACAATTACCACAACGATACCGCAGGACCCTCCTCAATAATCAGTCAGAGAACAGCTAAAAGGCTAAATAGCCAAAAAGCTGAAATCTGGGGCTTACTGATTCCCAGGAAAATAAAGTAGTGTTGTCCAGCTGGCTCCTGCTAGCCTTTTAGGGGACTGGGCTCCCTTTTACCCCCAGTGACACATGTAATGACGGTGAGATTCCGTCAAAATATATCAATGTGCCCCCGGGGGGGGAGATTTTTATATAGTTGCCCAAAGTTTTAATAGGATTTCAAGGTTGTGAACTAAAGGTTTTGAAAGAAAGAAAACAATTTTTTTATACATATTAATACCGCCGATAGGAGTTGAACTTATGGTTGTCTGTTTCAACAAGCTTTAACCCGCAACATTGCATGAAAAAATCAAATATTTTAAGTTAACGCTTGCAGATCTGTTAGAATCACATTCATGCACGCTCGATTTATTAAAGCTTGTACCTTGTAAATTTGATTACTTGATTTGACTTACAAATCAATAAATTTAATTTTGACCTTATAAATCTTAATCTTAATCTTTTAAACGGTCCTTTAAATTATAATGATTTGTTTTTTTTTTCCTCGATATTTCGCTTTCCTATGGAAAGCTTCTTTAGGAAATTATTTTTTATATTTTCAAAAACAAAAATTATAACAATTATATAAATGAAAATATAAAAAATAATTTCCTGAAGAAGCTTTCCACAGGAAAGCGAAATATCGAGAAAAAAAAATAAATCGTTATAATTTAAAGAACCGTTTAAAAGATTAAGATTTAATAGAAATAAAAAAAAAGGTCGAATAAAACTGAAAATAATTTTGACCTTATAAAATCTTGATTTTAAACTATAAATTCTTTTGTTAATAAATTTTATTGCAAAATTTTAGCTAGAAAATTGAATTAGTTCGTTTAAAATAATTAAGTAAATAAATTTTATTGTTATTTTTGATATTTCGCCACATCTTTGTGTGGCATCTTTGGTAAAAGAAATATTTTTATACACTTTTCTTTTCTTTGTAAACCATTCTTCTCACAATTGCTTACACATTTTAATTTATTTGAAGATGCCACCCAATAGTGTGGTGTAATATAGAAAATTAAATGTCTTTACAAAGACCTTCTTCGTAAGGAAAATATTTATAAAATATTGAAAAAAGTCAATAAACTTAAAAATAAAATAATTTAAACTCATTTTAATGTGGGTAATCGACTTAATGTAGAACTTGTCTATAACTTTATAAAAATATTCACCCTTATTCTGTTTGGCGATGGTAACATCCTCGTCGATTTTGAGGCAACATCATTTTAACACAGCACCAATACTAATTTGATATTCCCTAACAGTCTTATGACGACGTTGTCACTTTATCGATCATTTTAATAAAATATAACACACATATTTAATATTTATGTAAGCTGATTTATTTATGTACTATTTTGCTCCTGTAGGCTAGTAGGTAGTGTACTGGCTTGTCAGTCTGGGGATTGTGAATTCGATTCCCAACAAAGACCATCGCTGTTCTTTTTTTTTACTACAAAAATTAAAATTTACTGTCGGTGGGGCTGCTCAGTGATGAAGGCATGGTCACTGGTCGCTGTGCTGTCTTATACGACCGTTAATTTCCGTGACTATCCCATTCCTAAAGAATGTAGCACGGTACTTGACTAAATAGACATTGTTGCCTGAAGTGCTACTTCTCTTACAAAAAATAAATCAAACTAAAATCAGAATAAATTAAAATCAAAAATCGTCGCCAAATCTGTAAAAAGAATTTTGTGAAGCATGTATTTGTAAATTATACCTTTTGCCCTCCATCACTCATTCTATTTGGTGGGCCAAGGGCGTTTAGAGCAGTCGAATACTTTTCTATTGTTCTTTAAAATTATTAGAAACACTGCCTCTTCGAAATTCCCCGGCAAGTCATGGATTTTTTTCCAATTCTTCCACTAATTTTTTTCAAATTGGTTGGCGTTGGTAATTTTAATTTTTTTTATTTTATTGTTACTTTTTTATATTTTATTTTGTATTTTTTAGTTTTTTCAATCTTGTTATAAATTTTTATTTATAACAACACGACACCAAAATCACAGACAACAATATCAACAGCAATTTAAGGCAACATCAACGTTAAATTGTCTTACAGAATACAAAACATGCAGTCATGCCAGTCATCGATAAATGGCAATATTGCCAACGAGAATACGGATTTACAACAAACAATAAAAAAACGACGTCGTCTTGTATTGGCGTCGCCAAACAGAATAAGGCTGATTATTTTAGGTCTTTATGTATTAATATAAGAAAGGAAAATATTAGTAAATGGTTTTAAAATGTTAGTTTCATAACCGTATTATCTTCTTAACAGTTGATTTAGAATATAATGTCTTAAATTAGTTGCAGGATCCCACACGAAAAACTTATGGTGGATCATATTTGAATTTACCTTTCACTTACAGTAAATCTAGTATACAGTACAACATATGATTTTGGACTTCAGTTCTGAGAATTTCACGTGAAAGTAGCCCCAAAAATAACAACTTCTGCGTTATTCGTTTTGCTGTTTAATGGCAACAAAATTTACAACATTTTCAATTTTTTCTCGTTATAGTTGCCGCTTGTGGATTTAATGATCTTGTTTTCTTCTTAGGTTGTTTTTGTATTCATGCTCTGAGTCTTAATAAACGTTCAACCTGCACATAATATTCAAGGGCATACTCTCTTCAGTGTGTTCACCAATTTTTTAGTGTCATCGCCATCTTCGACGCTTTCACCGTCAAACTGCATAATGTTAGAACCTCTCCAACAAACCTCTGCAAGCATTACATCTAATTTTTGCTTTCTAATCCATGTACCATTGTCATGGTGACGTGGGGGTGGGAATCCTGAGGTAATTGTGTTAAAAAGGTATCAAGTTGGAAATGCATTAAATATAATTTTAAAGTCCAGGGATACATTTATCTTATCAAAATAATACAACAACTTGTCCATTTGGATCTATATTTCATATCGCTGTATACGATTCTTTGCTAAAACGCCTTAAATGACTTTTTTGAATGCATCCCATGCACAAAGGTTAACCACCTAATGGATCGAAAGCAGATTTGTAAAAGATTCACTTTTTATTAATTTTTGTATATCGTGTCCATTCAGAGTACCTTCAGACTCGGAAGTTTAAGCGAATCGATAATAACAGCGCATTGTACTGTAAACGTCGTAGTAAAAGCGAGAATCCGATCTCCGTACTATCTATACCACCTATATTCGTTCGAAAATGGAGTACAACTCTTATATATGGGCCGGCGCTCCAAAGTATAATTTGAAGTTACTCGACCGCGTACAGAAGAGGGCCAAAAGGCTCATTGGGGACGGTAGGGTATCCAACTCTATTGATTCTCTAGAGCATCAACGCAATGTGGGGTGTATGTCACTGTTCTATCGTTACTACAATGGTAAGTGCTCTAATGAAATTAGGGAACTTGTTCCCGTTTTCACGTTTAACACGATTTTCGTTGAGAACGCATCCATTTGTGGTTGATTGGCCAGTGAATCGCACTACGCATTAGAGGGAAAATTCGTTTTTTAGCAGAACAGTCCGTATGTGGAATAAGATCCCTCCGGGGGTCTTTCCTGTCACTTTCAATTTAGGAAAATTCAAGCTGAATGTCCACAGACACTACTCCCTATTTCCTCCTTCCCGTAACCTAATTTCCTAGTTCTGGCACAATGCATTGCATATATAGGGGTCATCCCCTAAGTGCTGGTCCGAAAAAAATCTATACTTTTGTCTTAAGTTTTTTTTTCTGGTCACTCTCCCTAACTGGAATTTATGCATGAATAGCATCCTGGATTTATCATGTCCAGTTAGGTTTTGCTCTCATGTTATCCTTGCTTCATGTATCCACATTAGAAGGGTATTATAACAACTTGTTCGTATTATTTTCTGATCATCGAAATAATGACAATACGCCGTTTTAAATTCCCCAGTAAACACGTTTTTTCCATACTGTTTGCCTATTTTTTGGGACGATATGGCCACAACCGCAACAAAAAACTTTAAATTTTAGGCACTTGGTCTTCTGGTTTTAAAATCCAATTCAGTTTGAACAAAAGGGTCATTAAATTATTATTATTGCGGCCAACTGGACAAAACGAAAGATCCAAAAGTTCCTATTCTTCGAAATATTTTCACGTGCAATTCTCAGAATTGAGTCCCAAATTAATGAGCTGAAAAAAGTTGCAAAGTGTTACTTTTTCCCATCACTAGTTGTGGAACCGCCTTCGTATATTTATATAATACTTCCCTTAGAGCCTTCACACAATTGCCTACTGGGCCTTAAGAAAAAATCCTTACACACACACACAAATTCATTGTATCTTGACAGTTTTACACATTATTTATTTATGAAAGCACAAATGTAATTGAGAAATAAAATAAAGAAAACGTTAAAAAGAACAAGCCATGGGGGCTTAATATTTTCAAGTATTCTTCTTCTTTTCTCAAACTATTTTCACTCTAGGTGATGTGTGGGTTTTTTAGTGGGTGGTATTTGTATTTGTTTTCAATTGAAAGTCCTAGAAGATTTATACTTCGTTGCCAGCTTGATGGTTTTAAATGAAAAATAAAAAATTTTAAATAACTTATTTAAATCGTTAAAACTAATTTTGGCGATTTTAATTGGATTGCCTCGTTCTAAGTAAATCGTTTGGTTTTAAAAGAAAAATAAAAAAAAAAAACTGTTTCATGGTCAGAAGAAATCTTAATGATTTCGTTTTACGGAAATTTTGTGAAATACTAAAGCACAATATTAAAAACTTTAAAGCAATAAGTTTTCTAATACACTGGTATTAGATGAATTAAATTGGTATTAATAGAATAAAATTGCTATTGTTGGATAGAATGCCACTAAACTATTCTAACGTTATTCTTTCTAAAAGAATACTTTCGAATTTTCTGCCTATTTTAACTAATTTTAAAAATTGCTTATGACTAGAACAATCACATTTTAATATTTTTTTCAAGAATCAATATCGAATTGAATATGACACCCTGTAGACTAGTAGGTAGTATACTAGCTTACCAGTCTGAGGGTTGTAAGTTCGATTCCCAATAAAGAACTTGGCTGTTTTCACTGCAAAAAAAAATAAAAATTGACTGTCGGTGAGGCTACTCAGTGATGAATGCATAGTCACTGGTCGCTGTGCTGCTTTATATGACAGTTAATTTCCGATAACATTGTCCTTCTAGAATTGAAAGCTGCCCGAATAGGCTAGTAGGTAGTGTATGTAGCCTACCAATCTAGGGGTGTTTATTGTCACTACCAAAATAAGAGCTTGAAGACTAATGAATTAACCTTCTACTTTCACCACCTGTCTTATCTCTTCTATATCTCTTTCCTAAAAAATGTAGCACGGTGCTTGACTAAATAGGCATTGTTGCCTGAAGTGCTACTTCTCTTTAAAAAAACAAAAAAATGTAGTTAGTAGTATAACTTGCCATTGTGTGTATCGCAGTAAAATAGAGATTTCTGCAAAATTATTTACCAAAAGGGGTAACACATTAGTATTAGAATTTGATTAATTAAAATTCCTCTAAGGTTCATATCCCATAATCACTTGTAAAGGGTGGGAAGATGTGAGGTTAGGAACTCATTGGCTTAAAATTGTCTGTTGTAACTATTTCAGTTTTATTGATATCGATGTCAACTAGAAACATGGGAATAAATATTGGCATATGATGTCGGGCAAATGTCCATCTCTAGCACGTCAACAGACATCTGCTCTTTTCACATAATCAATAAGCACATTTTGCAACAAAGCTTGGCTTATTTTGTCAATGTAGCGCCGAATTTTATTTCTTTTTTTTTTATAAAGAGAAGTAGCACTTCAGGCAACAATGCCTATTTAGTCAAGTACCGTGCTACATTCTTTTAGGAAAGGGATAGAGAAAAGATGAGACAGGTGGCGAAAGTAAAAGGATAGTTACAGAAAATAACTGTCGTATAAGACAGCACAGCGACCAGTGACCATGCCTTTATCACTGAGCAGGCCCACCGACAGTCAATTTTTATTTGTAGTGAAAAAAACCAAGGTCTTCGTTGGGAATCGAACCCACAACCCCCGTCTTGTAAGCTAAGAATTTGTATATTGTTCACATAATCCCGGTCTTTTAAATTACACAGGGAAAAATAATACAGTGGCGTTAAATACAAGAGCGAAGCGGCCAACTGATGTCGTTAAATCAAGAAATTACGCACGCGGGAAATTTGACATGCAATAACTGAATAAATTTAAGAATGACATATAAGCAGAAGATAAACCTTCGGATCCTAGCCATAAGGCAAATGAAAACTATCGCTAAATGAAGGGTTGTGTAAGGCATTGCTATTTTTAATTATCCAAATTAAAGATTGCAAGATTTCTTGACGTTCTTCGGCAAGACGAAGCAGAAGCAAACTGAATGCGAATCGGCTGAAGTACCCCAGTTTTAAAGTCAAAAGAAGAATTTCACCAATTGAAAACTACAGTAAAGTAGAGAAGGATGTTTGTTATTTTAATTTTCACTCCTACAAGTATCTTCAGTTAAAAAGCGAAACATTTGGTAGCAGAAACAAACTTTGCATGAATGTGTTGAGGTACCTCATTCTTTGAAGACCCAAGAGCAAAAGGTCGTCAACTGAAAACCATCAAAAAAGTGCTTAACACCTATAAGAGTCGTCTTTACGTTTCACTTCAATAAATTTTCAAGTGAAGGAACCAAATATTTGTTGCCGTTCACAAAGTTCATTCCTGCAACACGAAAGTGGCTTATTGCAATCAAAGGTCACCATTAGTGAAATGTGGCTACAAGAAATTAGTTATCATGGTTTGGCAACGCAGAGAATTCACGAACGTTGACGAACTGATTTTCCAAACTCATTCTCAACACTTTGCTTTACAGAGGCTATTCGAGAATATTTTTTT
Organism: Trichopoda pennipes; assembly: GCA_030448955.1. NCBI lineage: Eukaryota > Metazoa > Arthropoda > Insecta > Diptera > Tachinidae > Trichopoda > Trichopoda pennipes. The sequence continues at coordinate 12,014,485 of JASKUP010000060.1, read as the reverse complement.
AGTCTATTTTCAGCAAAAAATACCGTGAGCCTCAAACTTATAAATTATATTACGCACAGCGGGCTTTAAAGGAGCGTGATTACCAGGTAGAGCTTTTCGAATTTTAGAAAATTATGCAGGAAAATTTTTACACTTTAAATTTTTTTGCTCAAAAGAATAATATTACATGCTAAAAATTTCCCAACTTTTAGCTAAATAGATTTCAAAAGATGACAGCTCGAGTTTTAATATTTAATCATTTGACAGACAATTTACTTCCTAACCTCAAATTTCGCCAGTCATTATATTGGCGCTTTTAGACGGTAATTCTACCTAGCAATTGCCGAATTGATTGAAAAAGAAGACCAGATTTACTATTCCCAATTTAAAGACAGAATTCGCCAGAATTTCTTTTTTTTGGACTCGTTTAAAAATTGTTATTTATTTTACAGTTAAGGACTCGCAAGTAAAAGTTATTATTTTTAAAAGCTCCTAAGCATAAATATATTTTTAATAGGTGTAATTTCAATTAATTTATTGGCATTCGAAGTTAATTCGAAATTTATGTAGTTTTATAAGAAATCGTTAACAAAGCTATTCTGGTTTTTAAAGAAATCGAATAAACAATAAATCGCTTGATCTGGCAGCCATGTATTTTTAATCATACTACAGAAAGAGAAACAGCAAAGAAGAAGATGCAGAGTGAGAAAGAGACGGAGAGAGTGAAATTTATTTAAACAAACTTGAACGTGATTTTTTTATTCTTTTTGTGTTTTCTTTTTTTTTTTTTAATCCTTGGCCTTAGACTTACTGTTGAATAAAAAAGATTTAAATAGGAAATGTTCTGAAACGAACAAGGTAAAGGACATTGTTGTAATTTTGTATAGCTAATTTTTGATATCTTAATGATTTTAGTGTTTTAGACAACACATAAGGCTGTTTAGTTTATAAGTTTGATTTAACTTTACTATGTCATTTTTAAAAGTCCTTTCAAATTAAGGATTATAGAATTTAAATTGAATTAAAAGTGACAGTTTTTGAAATTGAATAAAATTAATTATCTTTTTAAGTTTATAAGACATTCTGAAAAGCATAGCATAGCGTAGCGTAGCAGTCGTTCTCTTAACGCTCTCGCTAAAATCAATATTAAGTGCGGAATTTAACACTTTACTTTACTAAGCATTTTTAAAGAAAGAATTGTCGAAAATTGTCTAGAGGTTTGAAATGAAAAATTCTCGCTGCAAATCATCACTCCTTGCTGAAGAGTTGGAGACTATCCAACTCCTGTCCAGAACACATGTCTAGCATGCTCACTGGACTGAATCATTCACCTAGGGTGTCATTAATGGCGAAATGGTCATGGCCACCATATTAAACACAAAACCTGATATGGGGCCGCGAAACCACAACCACCACGATACTTCCATATAGGGGCCAACCTCAATAATCAGCCAGAGAACAGTTAAATGTCTAAAGAGACAAATAACGGAACTCTGCGAGCTTACTGATTCCCGCGGAAATAAAGTGGAGTTCCCAGTTGACCCCTGATGACTTCAGGGGACTGGACTCCCTTTTTCCCCAGTTGCACAGGTCTAGATAGTCAAGTATTCTATAAAGACCGATAAATGTGCCCCCGGGGGTTAACCACTTTGGGTGATATGTAGCGTGTACCCACGTCCTAGGAAGCCGATGGATTTAAAACGTCATTTCTAGTTGCAATTGTGGGAACTCGGAGCAGAGCCGCCACCCCCACTCTTTGCTGAAGTGTTGGAGACTTCCTGGTTCAAAACATATGACATAGCATGCTCAGTGGATTCGTATCATTCACCCTATATTCTTGGTCAAAAGTAAGATGATCCTGGCCCCTTAATTATTTAATGAGGCCCTGCGAAACCACAACCACCACGATACTCTCCGAAGGGTCAACCTCAGTAATCAGTCAGCCCTGAATAATTTCCAGTCCCGTGCAAATAAAGTGGAAGTTGCCCAGTTGGCTGCTGCTAGCCTTTAGAAGACTGGACTGCATTTGAACCCCAGATGACACATGTCTTAATGGTGACATATCAATGTGAACACGGGGGGTACATTCTTGCAAGAACAATTGCAATCTTGTCTCAGTCAGCAGTCCTATGAAGGAAATATCCAAAAAATAAGCTTCAAGGTGACCTAGCGACCTTTATTGCACTGAAAACCCCCAAAGTGGATCCACCTGGATAACCCTTCCACTTGTTGACTCCCATAGAAAAACGGACAAATGTTCCCCAGATAAATTTCAAAATTTCACGCCAGATAACACATTCCTGCATTGACGTATTAGGAATGAAGAGTTTCTCCTTTGCAGTTTATTTGCCTGGTGGCTGTTAACAGAAATTCTACTAACTTATCGTAAAGAACTCTAGAAGCATCCAGAGTTTTTGTCCGAAAAATACATTACCCGTTAGGCAGAAGCCTAAAGCTCATCGGAAAAGTTCCAGAACCAATGTCGCAAAACATCTTCAATTCGTCAATCATGCCTTTTAATATTCTTCCACCTGTATAAAACCTTAAAAAAGGAAATAGATATCCTCAAATTCAATGGGAGCTGACCAGAATGCTACCATAACCATATATCCTAACTGTCCATTTTTCATTACATTCTCACACATTTTAGGGGGTGCGCAAGGATTTGCATATGTTTCCATATAATACTCAGCTGACACAAGAGCATTTACGCCGCCATACATATGCCAATAGGATATGACGTGATGAGATTTACATCTGTACCTGGCCGTAAGCCTTAATCACATTGTGGATCATTACCACTGTGAATGATATGTAGCGTCATCCTCGCCCTAGAAGGCCTTCGGATACGTATATCCTCCGGTCACTGCTAGTTGCAACTTAAAAAGCTCGGAGTAGGCCGCAGCCTACGATGGCATTCATGCCCACTGGACCTGGACCATTCGTTGCGTTCATTGTGAATGATCTGACCCACACAACTCAAACGAGGGCCTTCAAAGATACAGCCACCACGATACTCCCGAAGGGCCTACCTCAATAATCAGTCAGAGAACAGTTAAATGCCGGAATTCTGGGGCTTTACTGATTCCCGTGGAAATATAGTGGATTGTCCACTTGGCTCCTACTGGCCTTGAAGGGGACTGGGCTCCCTTTTACCCCCGCAAGACACAAGTCTAGATGGTTGGGTGATCCATAAAGACTTATAATGTGCCCCCGGGGGGGATGCCAATAGGATATTACAGCTTGCCCATGACAACCCAAATTTTCATGATAAAATCAGAAGTGACGAGGCACATTTTTATTTGAATAGATATGTGAATAAACCGAATATTCGGTTCTGGGAATGGAAAACCCTCAACAGTCACCTCTGTATCCATTAAAAGTGACAGTCTGGTGTCCATATTTGTCAGGAGGAATCATTGGACCTTACTTCTTGGAAAATGAAAACGGCCTAACGGTAACTGTTAATGGAGAGCGATATCGTGATATGATTGAAAACTTTTTAACGCCACAACTGCATGCTTTGGACTCGATTAACATGCGGGATCAACAAGACGGTGCCACATCGCATATAGCGAGGATTACAATGGAATTACTGCGAGATCTCTTTTCACAACAAGCTTTTTCAAGAAGTGGTGAAGTTGAATGGCCTTCACGGTCGCCTGATTTGATTGCTCCAGACTTCTTTTTGTGGGGATATCTGAAAAGCCAGCATTATGCACACAAACCAGGAAGGCTTGAGCAACTCAAACCAAATAGTGTAAGAATGTAATAGTGTGATTCGTTTTACATCCGCACCTGGCTATGTAGCTTTAATCAGATGGTGGACAAACCACAATTGTATAATTTGGAACATCATACATGCGTCCTAGGAAGCCGAAGACATAATTCTAAGCAACAGAACCACCTAGTTGCAACTTTAATGATTCCCGGGCAGGGCTGCAAACCATCACACCTTGCTAAAGAGTTGGAGACTTTCCTACTCCTGTCCAGAACACATGTCTAGCATGCTCACTGGACTGGATCATTCACTTTGCGTATCATTATCAGTGAGATGATCCTGGGCACCATAATAACCATTATACTGTTATGGAGCCGCGAAAGCACAACCACCACGATACTCCCATATAGAAGCTAACCTCAATGATCAGTCAGAGAACTATTAAATGTCTAAAGAGACAAATAATGAACTCTGCGGCTCACTGATCCCCGAGATTTTTTAATATTTTTATTTTTTAATATTTTATTTTTGTAGTTAAAATGCAGAATTAATATTTTTTTAGAAATATTATGCAAAACTTTAAGTATAATTTATATTAAAGCTGCTAAAGTTTTTAGTAATTAGTTGCCTTACTTTCGATGCCAGCCACTGTAGTTCTACATCCGTTCTTGCCATTATAATAAAATAACAGTAAAACTTTGTTTAAACGACGCATTCTTGATGTGCATCACATTGTTTAGAAAAATGTTTATTATCACTGTCATTTAAAAACAAGACAAGACGTTAAACCGAAACCTGCTAATAATTTCATACGAGGTCGGTAAGTTAAGTTATGAGACTGATTATTTGAAATCGTTTTATTCAAAATGCAAATTGCAATTTTATACTGTTGCCCTCAAAATAACTTCCTTCTGAAGCCACACAGGGCTGGAGACGGCCTTTTCACTCCTCATATCATATCTAGAACTCCGATACTGGAATAGACTTCAGCTGCTTGTTTTTGGTGGTGGCTGGTGTTTTTCAATTGCGCCAAAATGAATTCCCTTGGGTATGATTAACGTCGTTCCTGGTCAAACTGGCACTTTCCAACACTTTTTAATTGGTAGCGATTTTATCAGTTGTCACGTGATTTATGTTTAATTTGGTTTGCCATTACAATATTAATAGACTTTCTAAAAATCATATCCCTGTTCGTAATACATATCGCGAACTATGTCCAGTTTACGATAAACATAACATAGAGAAAAAGAACACTGAAGATGGCATATAGCCGAAACCAGTATGTTCACAAACCAAATTTGACGCAGGTTGACGTAAAATCATTACCAAAAAAATAAACCCCATCGGAAAATATACGCACATATTAAAGAGGAAAAAATTACATGAACATAAGTCCAGTGAATATGGAGGCGGAAGAGCCACAATAATGTTTTTACTGGCCAAAAATTTATGTATTGAAATTGATCTGTGACAAGGAGCATTATCGTGCTGCAACACCCAGTTGTTCTTGATGTTTGGTCTCACACGAATGATACTTTTTCGAAATCTTTCAAGAAATTTGGGTATGATTTTACGTCCAGCCGCGTCAAATTTAATTTGTGAACAAATCGGTTTCGGCTATATGCCATTTTCCGAAGGATTTGAACAGGAGTACACTGAAGCTGGCATATAGCCGAAACTGATTTATTCGCAAACTAAATTGGACGCGAGTTGACGTAAAATCATACCCAAATAAATCAATCCGCATCAGACAATATAGGCACATAGCTTTCAAGAAACTTCCGATAGAAGTGTTGATTGACTGTTTGGCCTTGAGTTACATATACTTTGCGAACGATTTCGTGGATACCGAAAAAAGAAATCCGCATGCGTTTGATCTTTGCTTTTCTGGGCCTTCGAGGGGTTGAAGTGTACCACTCGATGCTCTGGCGCTTGGTTACTGGCTCGCATTCAAACACCCAAGATTCGTCACCAGTAATGACGCGTTCTAAAACTTGGGAGTTATTTTCAATCGATTGCAAAAATCAAGGCGCCTTTCTTTCCTGACGTCCTTTTTCTCTTGCGAAAAGTTTTTTTTGGGACCAGATTTTTACGCAGATTTTTCTTATTCCCAATTCATTGGTCAAAATCTGATGAACGGTGGTGTGAGTCAAATTTAATTCTTCTCCCATCATTCTGACTGTCAACTAACGATCTAAACGCAAAAAATCCCGGATTCTGTCGACATTTTTATGGGTTCTTCAAGATGAAAGCCTTCCACTTTTTAAATCATCTTCGATCAATTCTTTTCCCTCTGAAAATGCCTTAAATCACCGAAAAACTTGGGCTCTTGACAAAACACTATCTCCGTAGGCCTAACGAAGTTTAGCACTGTGCCCAAGTCTAACCCAAAACCAGATAGCACACCCTTGTTTGAAACTAATAGCACTCCCAAAAAAAAACACTACTAACGACCAAATGACTCGAGCGATTTCAAACCCGCACTGAAGGCAAATTACATGTTTATCTGCCGTCCCTCTAAGTCCAGTGCCACCAGTGTTGCCAGACCGAACGTAACGTTACCTTTCCCATTATTTAATCTACAGGCCTCGTACAAATTCTCTTCTTAAAATTTACTTTTCTCTTCCAACTATGTATGTGTGTTCGCTTGTGCAATAAATATCTCTTTTTTTTATTCCACAAACAACAGGGAAGAAAACGTCAGTTAAGGAAGTTAAAAGTTTTGCAATTTAAAACTGAAACTTTATTTTCACGGAATAGAATAAATAAATAAATAAATAAACTTTTCTCATTATTCCATATACCTTGAAAATGATATTATTAAATTTTATGTTGAATTGCACTTTAATAGCATTAAATATTATATATGTGCCTACGTGTGTGTGTGTGTATGTTTTAAGGAATATTTTCTGAAAATTACTTACAATTATTATTCTTAAAATACAAAAGAAATGAGTTTCGGTATATTATTTTACGATTTCATTTTACAAGGTGTTTTTAATTAGTGTTTACTTAACTATTCTAATGATTTTTTTGGTAAGTTAGTAAAGGGTTTTTCAACAGTAAGTTTGTTTTGTAAAAAAAAAATAAAACAAAAAATTTAGATTAAGATAATTCAAATTTTTAGTGTGTTACGAAGAGAAAAGTTCGGCAATTTTGAATGAAAAATGATTCTGTTAGATGTTCACCGCGACCACTCTGACAGATGCCGATTCTTTCATCAAAGTTTTTAATTACTTTTTGCCAAAATGGCGGTGCAATTTCGTTGATCACATCACAGATTTTGAGTTTTAAGACTAAAATCGATTCGTTTGGCTACGTATAGGCTCTGTCCTTAACATAGCCCCACAAAAAATAATTCAGTGGTGTTAAATCACACTATCTGCCTGGCCACTTAACTGCTGATTGTGGCGAAATTAGGCGATCGGGAAATTTGGTTTTTAAGAACACGACGGCATTCATACTCACTGGACCTGTAACATTCATTGTGTTCATTGTGAATGATCCGACCCACAAACTCAAACGAGGACCTCGAAACACACAGCTACCACGATACTCATAAAAGGGCCAACCTCAATAATCAGCCAGAGAACAGCTAAATGCCTAAAGAGACAAATAGCGGGCCACTTATTCCCGTGGAAATATAGTGGATTGTCCAGTTGGCTCCTACTAGTCTTGAAGGGGTCTGGGCTCCCTTTTACCCAGCAAGACACCAGTCTAGATGGAAGTAGTAGGATCCATAAAGACTATCATGTGCCCCCGGGGAGTGACTGTGTGACATGTGGCACCGTCCTGTTGAAACCACTTGTTAGTTAGTGATATCCACGACGTCAACAATAGGTAAAAATTGACTTGTTGGCATCTCGCGATAGACCACATAGCACACCATGCAGTGGCACGTTGAGCATGCAAAGGCTTCTCAATAACCTCTCTAGGATTTTCAGAAGCCCAAATGCGCCAATTTTGCTTGTTGACAAGTGAAATGCGCAAGTAAAAATGGGCTTCGTCTGAAATAATGATTTTTTCAGAAAAATCAGTCGGTTGTTCCTGAATGTGTTGAGCGATTCTACGACGATATGAGTGGTCGGTCGACTTTTAATTCCTGCATCAATTGGTTTGGAATAACCCAGATAGCTGAAAACGTCGAGAAATTGACAAATTTGGATCTTTTTCAACAGTGTAGCGCACGGCTACGATGCTTTCAGTTGAACGACCCACCAGTCGAACACATTGATGTTCTTACAGAAATTTAGCAACTAATTTCTTAATAGCGATCTCAGAAGGACGATTATGTTGTCCGAAAATATCACGAATTTTACGACATATAACTTTTTTACCCACCCTGGGGGACACATCTATATGTCTTGACGGAATCTTACCATCATTGCATGTGTCACCGGGGGGTAAAAGGAAGCCCCAGAGTTCAGCATTTTGGCTTTTTAGCCTTTAAGCTGTTCTCTGACTGATTAGTGAGGTTGGCCCTTCGGGAGAATCGTGGTGGTTGTGATTTCGCGGCCCCCATGAAATTGATAAAGGGGCCAGGATCATCTCACCTCTACTCAAAGGGTGAATGATCTGAATCCAGTGAGCATGCTTGTCATGTGTTCTGGGCCAGGAGTTGTATAATCTCCAACTCTTCAACAAGGAGTGGGGGTTAGCGGCCCTACTCCGAAACTTCCGAAATTGCAACTAGGAATAACCTGTTGCTAGAACTATGTCTTCGGCTTCCTAGGGCGCATCATATCACCCCAGTGGTTTGACCACTGTCGAGTTATGGCATACACACGCCAGGTACCGACGTAAATCTTATCACGGATAATGCGTTTTTTGTACGAAATTGATTTCATTGTAACAATTTTCAAAGCATCTACTACGAATACACCAAAGAACTAAAAAGCAAAACTATCATGTTGTTGGTATTGCCACAATTGAAAAACAAACTTCTTGTTGAAAATTTTTTGTTTAGACACTGTTTTTTTTAAATCTCTTTTTGAAAGGTACCTACTTAAGATACTTTATTTTAGACCTTTTTATATTAAAAGGTGTTTGTTAAAACTAAATTTCCTGTAGTCATTGCTTTTTGATGGTCTGCTATTAACGTTATTCTTTATATGGTTACTTTTATTAAAAGTGTACCTTTTGAGGTACTTTTAGAATGTATTTATTTACTTTTTACAGCTAAATAAGAAATGCTTTAAAGGTACTTTTCTTAGGGACATTTTCAAAGCACATCTTTTATAAAAAGCATTAAAAAGTGTCAAAAGCTGCAAATTTTTTTGTGGTGGGTGTTTTTTAGGTGTATAGAAATCTAAGTTGGCAACACTATTTTAAATGAAGGCCATTTTTGAGCTGTTGAATGAATTATGCTTAGTTTGGTTAAACATTTAATATGAACAACGCTCCGAAATTGTACAAATTGAATCCAAAGCAAGATTAACGTTGATCCTGAGTTTCATAAGCGAATTTGGTTGAACCAAGAAGCTCACTTTTCTTTAAATGGATACGTTACTAAACAAAACTGACGTATATGGAGTCATGATAATTCTCAAGTGTATGTTGAGACACGATAACATTCAGAAAAATTAACTGGTAGTTATGCTTTTTGGACAGGTGAAATCATTATTATGCTGATGAGAACGTTACAGTAGCTGGTGGCTGCTATGGAACCATGTTTTCTGAATTTTTCGTTTATCAACTGAATAACCATGATGTACAGGAGTTTAATAAGGCGGCACAATATGTCACACAGCCTGTGCGATAATTAATTTATTGAAGGAAACTTTAAATAACTGCATTGTTTCACGTTTCGGATTCGTGAATTGGCCTCCAAGATCGTGCGGTTTAATGACGATATTTTTTTTTTTTTAATGGTGATATGTAAACTTGCTAGTCTAGGACATTAAGCCCGAAACCATTGACAACTTGAAGTCAACATTTGCCGTATTATTGCCGATAAACGGCTATAAATGTTGGAAAATTCATCGATAATCGGAGCTCTAGATTATTCTATGTCCGAGCTAGCCGTGGCGATCTTATTCCAAAAGTCATATCTAAATTTTTATGGGAGAATATTTTCTTTTAATTAAAGTAAATTTCATGTGAAGAACTTTGCTTTAATCTGTTTCAAAGTTCTACACCTCTATAAAATCTACCTTTAGTTACTCTTTTAATAAAAAAATACTTTGCAAAATGTAGTTTTTAAAATGCCAGGGGTAATGTTTTTGAAGGTATTTGCTTTAAAGAACACATCTTTTAAACTTTGATTTTAACGTCTTTAATTTTAATGTTTAAAAATGTCCTAAAAAATGTCCGTTTTAAAGTTAAATTTTTTCATGAGATTCCTTCTAATATTTATGTAAAGTGTCATGAAAAATTTTTTTTCTACTTTATCCCAAGATTGGTAGAACTAGTGTTAACACTTATTAAGTTGGACATTTTCCAAGTAAGTTTTGTAAATAAAAAATATCACACCTGTTGTTTTTATAAGAAGGCAATTTATACTTTTTTCAATGGGATGGTCGTACATTTACTTGAAGAAACAATTTATCAGAAGAAACAATTTATCATGTCATTATCATACAAACACAATTGCACATATTGATTGTTACAACAAAAACTAAAAAGTTTTCCAGTTAGAAAAGAAAATATAAAGAAAAAATATTCAAAGAAAAAATATTTAAAAAAACAATTAATTGCCGGTTATTCTGTTTGCCAATTTGACTTAAAATTGTTATGACGATGAATCAGTGAAACCTGCTTTAGCCACTTACTTTCAGAATTTCGACTTCATGAACTTACCGCATTTTCAGCACATCACTATTAAAGGTTCTCTTATGAGGACGAATCAATATGCCCGCGACTTTTGAAATATTCCGCTTCTTAATTGAAATGGTAACACTGCTTCTGTCAACAGGCGACTGTCAGTTTAGTGCTACTGTTTAGACTCCGGTTTATTTTGGTGGATGCACGTTTTGAGCACGGTTACCCAACGGCGCAAAAATCCATTCGTTCATATTGCTTAGATCCTTCAAGGACTTATTACCCCCACTCTCGTATCTTATTTTCTTCTCTGTTAGCAGTCGATTTTTGTCCCATTCTCCTGATCGATTCCACTTTCATCGGTAGACTGTTTAATAATTTTCATCAAAGAACTCACTCTTAGTAAAATTAAACAAAAAGTGTTCCACTACACTATCTTCTTCGAGAATATATCCTCGAGATATATAGAAGCCTACGACAGTTTGTTCGCCGCTTTGTTTTCTTCTCAACAAAATAGTGTTGACAGCACCATCACACCATTTTAACAGGATCTTAACACTATTTTAGATTCTTAGAGACAACTTATTGTAATCGTTAGCATCTTCTGCTTTATGATACGTGAAGGTTTCCAACAACTCATTTACTGCTTCATATTTCTACAAAACTATTTACTTACAACCTCCTGAGTTTTATTCGAATAAATTTTATTAAAGTTTTTCAATGACAAGAAAACTCTAAATCAAATCAATATTCCATCAATCTATAGGGTTCGCCAAATAATTTTTTTTTGTTTTAAATGCGATAAACAAAACTACACAGCTTCGGCTATGTGCCACGTAGCGCCGTCCTGTTGAAACCAAATGTTGTCAATATCCTCCCTCCTCTTGAATTTTTGTGAACAAAAGTTCATTCAACATGGCCCGATGACGATCGCCATTGACTGTAACAGCCACTGCTGAAAAATGGCCCAATTATGCCTCTGAACCAAAAACCGCACCAAACAGTGACTCGTTTTCTAAGCGTCGGCTTTTCAATGTATGCGTGCGGGTTTTCTGTACCCCAAATGCGACAATTTTGCTTGTTTACATACCCGCCAAAATCAAAATGAGCTTCATCTGAAAAGATGATTTTTTTTTTTTTGCAAAATCGGCATCTTCTGTAAGTCGATCGCAGGCCCACTTAGCGAACCGAAAACGCATTGGATGGTCACTTGACTTCAACTCCAAGGTCTTTATGCAAAATTCGTCTCAATGATGTCTCTGAAATGTTCAATTGTTAAGAACGACGGTGAAATTATGTTGATGGCGCTTCACGCACATTTTCTGCCGCAGCAGCAATATTCTCGGGTGTACGCACTATTTTTGGCTTTTAACGCTTTGGTTTACCGATGAGAATGCCAGTTTCTTTCACTTTTTTCTCAAGATAACGAACATACGCAGCTGACGATGCTTTTCTTCCTCCAAAATCCGTACGCAATTTTCGCACGTACATTCTGCAACATTAACATGATTTTCAAAGTAATGTCGCAATATTTCCCAGCGTTGTTGAAGCGTATACACAACCATATTCGTTCAGCGGAAGGATAAAGCTAATTATCTGTCAAATCAAACATGAGCTGAAGTGTTACCATTCACGAAATAAGCACTAGTTGAAAAAAAACCTTAGATAGCTGACCCGTTATTAGTATAGCCATTGATTTTGTCTTATGAATAAGTGCTTGATACGACTTAAGTGACCTTAAGCACTTTTATTGCTTACATGGCACTCATACTCGTATTCAGGGACCTTGAATTTTGTTAAGTTGCTATGGAAAGCAACTTCGTTACATATTCCACGAATACGCCAACTTTTTATTCCTAAAATAAGAGCCTTTAGTCCACTGTTACACATAACTACTATTCACACATTATTGCATTATGCAGAGAATACTAGGTCGGCATAGTTTTCCGCTAAAACGTTTTATGGTTTCTGTTTTTTTCCTATTCGAATCTAATTTAATTCTAATTTAAATTAAAGATTTCTTCTTTCATTTCATCATTTTTCTCCTTGAAAACATTTAGAAATGAAAGTCGGCTTTCTCCTCATTAAGTCTTAAGTATATTTCAGTTTCTTTGCGAATCCTTAGTAAGTGAACTAATTCGTTTTCATTATTAAAATATCCTGCCATCCTTTTGCTTTAAACCTCGACCTGAAGCTAGATGCTAATTTCTGTTTAAGGAACTACCGCCTCTCGCTTTTTGGTACCAAAAAAAAAAATTCACTTACTTTTTCAAAGCTTTCAAGTCCAACAATTGCAAGCGCTTTACTTTAACTTTATTAACTGCTAATTAAAAGTCATCTACTGCTTCGCCAATCAACAGTATAATTTGTTGCTCTACGGAACCCCTAAAACCTATTTTCCTAAATATATGTTTGTGGTCTTGCAAAGCGTGGAATACGTTAATTTTCCAGTTTAAAGTAGAGAGATATCAGGGTCACTTGTGTTGGGTTCTACACAACAGAGTCTATAAAAACTTGATTCCTCGTAGTCGTCATACTAAAAATCCTGAGAAGGGTAACTTTCCCTCGAAGAGAGGACATTTTCAATCAACGGCGCCACTGAAACTCTGCCAAGTGAGGACTGAAATATATAAAGGATGTTTTTATAGAGCTATGCCAACTTTAAGTTGGCATCACTTATCTTAGCTGGCAGCTATTTCATGCTGACACCTGAACAGCGTTTCAAATTTGTGAAAATTTATTTTGAAAATTTTGGTTCTGTTCGAAATTCTCGCTCCCGACTTCACAAGCGATTTTTTTTGTTTGTTATGGGATGAAGCTCATTTTTGTTTGAATCGATATGTCATTAAGCAAAACTACCTAATTTAGTGGTATGATAATCCTTAAGGATATGTTGAGAGATTAGTACATCCTGAAAAACTGACGGTTTGGTGTGCTTTATGGAACGGTGGTATCATTAGTCCGCAGTTCTTCAAAAACCATGCTGGTGATCGATATAGAACCGTGATTACCAACTTTTTCTTTCATCCATCAACCATGTGCAATAGCTGCTGTTTCAAAACGACAGCGCGATATCACAATTGATTTTTAAAGGAAGCATTTAGTAATTGCATAATTTAATGGTTCGAACCCGTGAATAGGCCTTAAAAGACGTGCGATTTAACATGGCTAGACTATTTTCTGTGAAGATATGTAAAGTCGTAAGTCTATGCCGATAAGCCCGAAACGATTGACGACTTGGCGGATAACATTCGTCGCGTTATTGCCGACATACGGTCACAGATGTTGGAAAAAAATCATCGAAAATTTAACCTCCAAATTACGTCAAAACCAGCCGTGGCGCAAGGGGGCACATTGATATATTTTGATGGAATCTCACCATCATTACATGTATCAACGGTATTAAAAAGGGAACCCAGTCCCCTTAAAGGCTAGTTGGAGCTTACTGGACAATTGCACTATATATCCACGGGAATCAGTAAAGCCCCAGAGTTTAGCTTTTTGGCTCTTTAGTATTTTAGTTGTTCTCTGAGTGATTATTGAGGTTGGCACTTCGGGAGTATCGTGGTATTTGTGGTTACGAGGCCCTCGTTTGAGTTGTGTTGGTCGGATCATTCACAATGAACACAGGTCCAGTGAGCATGATTGCCGTTGTATTCCTAAATTTTATTAAGCTTCATGCCTTTTGGACCAGGAGTTAGATAGTCTCCAACTCTTCAGCAAGGAGTAAGTGGCTGCGACCTACTTCGAGCTCTTGAAGTTGCAACTTGGAGTGACCGGAGGATATACATATCTGAAAACTTCCTAGGGCGAGGATGACGCTACATTACATCCACAGCCCCCCCCCCGGGGGCACATTTATCGGTTTGTATAGAATATTTGACTATCTAGACCTGTGCTGCTGGGGGTATAAGGGAGCCCAGTCCCCTGAAGTTAGCAGGGGTACAACTGAAAGCTCCACGTTATTTGCACGGAAATCAGTGAGCCCCATAATTCCCTAGCTTTTTGTCTCTTTAGGTATTTAGCTGTGCTCTGGCTGATTGTTGAGGTTGGCCCTTTTGGGAGTATTGTGGTGGTTGTTGTTTTGCAGCCACATACAGGTATTGTTTTTATGGTGGTCAGGATCATCTCGCCTTTAATAACACCCACTGGTGAATGATCCAGATCCAGTAAGCATGCTAGTCATTTATTCTGGACAGGAGTTGGATAGTCTCCAGCTCCTCAGCAAGGAGTAGTGGTTTGCAGGCCTGCTCTGGAACCGCTGCAACTAGGAAGGACCTTTGCTAGAATTAGCTTTCGGCCTCCGAGGGCGTGAGTGGCGCTGCTTTTCACTCACAGTGGTTTGACCACCATCTGATTAAGGCTCACGGCCAGGTGCAGAAATTACATCCACAGTGGTATGATCCACTGTCAGGTTATGGCTTACACAGCTAGGTACTGATGTAAATCTTATCACGCCAGCGGTGGCGGTCATTTTTTAGAAGTCATATTGGAATTCTAATGCCAGAAGATTATTTTTCGAATAAAGTAAATAATCATAACAATTTGAAAAATGCATCCTTGTTTTATTCCATTTCAAAGTTCTACACCTCTATAAAAACACCCGTTATTTGCTCTGGGATTGTATGGGAAAATGGTTTCTAGAGATTAGAGATTTTTGCAGGCGCCGTTTATTGCAAAATGGATTTTATTGTGAGCTGTTCCTACACTAGGGATCACATGAAAATCTTATTACAGTTTATACCTGTCCAAAAAACACAATATATTTTCTTAATTAGGATTCTTCATTTTCAAATAACATTTCAAAATCTGGTTATTCGTTTCATATCAAATTCGTTAAAGTAGTGTTAAGAGCTTTCGATTCAATCAATTCATTGAATAAAAAGCCACATCAGGAATTTTTTTTTATAAAACTTTCGATAAAATTTAAAATTCGAAAGATTATAATTTCAGACTAAAATCTTTGAAACCAGCTTGCACAGCTTTGGAGATTAACACTGTATTTCGATCTGATGGAAAATACTGTCGGAACATCATGTTTAAGACATACAAATCCAAAAGTTGTTCTTTCGAATCAAAATATAGAGTAAACCCTCCCCTCCCGTATAATTGTTTGTTAAGTGGGTTGTATTTTCTCGTAAAGTGAAATTTCTAATTTAGTTACAATAAGGACTCTAAAAAGCACTGAAGCTAATAGTATTAACTGTTTCTAAACCTTTTCCAATCGAGTTGTTCCACATGTCCCTAAAATAAGGTGACAACTTTCTAATCAATGATTGATTTCTTTTGCCAATATTTGCATGTTAATGTGTTTGTTAAGTTTTGTTTGTATTAATCTTTTATGTTTTGTTGTTGTTGCTGTATTATTCACAATTGTTAGCAAATTAAAAGAAAAATCGTATTTCAAAAAATTCAATGTGTCATGGATGTGTCAGTTTAGGTTTGAGCATAAACTCTCTCCAACAAAAGGCAGAACGATGACTAGTCTGCATTTGCTGGTGTTAATATTTTTACCTTTTTGTGTGTGTGTGTATTGCTTGGTGTTGTATGGAAAAATCATACAGAGTCATATCAGCTATAAAACACTAATTTTCTATTGATGTCGTTGTCAAAGAAAATTGAAAAGCTAATTTTATTATGGGTATTTATAAATAATAATTTTCAATTTCTATTGTATTCTCTATAATGGAATTGAAACGCTTAAATAATTTTCCATTAGCAACAAGTCTGTTGAGAGTTGTGTTTCTAAGCAGGTGGAAGAGCATGACTAAAGCACGTATTCAATTAAAATGTTTTCTTATTCTTATTATTTAACCAAAGTCCCTTTTTGCTTTAAAAGGGAAACATTTTTGCGTCGTACTTTCCGCCCTAAGCAGTAACCACGTTTCTTTTTAGAGGAAGTGTGTTAAAAATATTGAATTATAAGAAAGTTTATTATATTTTATTTTTTAAAGTTCACCTGTTAGCATAAAATTAATTTAAAGAGTTAATTAAAAAGTTCCTTTTTTTGTCATGTCACAACTTGTAAAAAAGGGTTTTAATTAAGAGCCAGATACTTTGTAAAACAAATTGCCCTTCTTTATGATTAAGTTTGCTTTAAGCGCCCCCTTTTTGAAATTATAATTTCTAAATATAATTGCATATTTACAAAATGCTTTAAAATATTATTTTATAACGTACTTAATTGAAAAATATTTTTAATTAAAAAAAATTTTACATGACTACTTTTTAGTAGACTATAAAAACAGGCACTTTTTTTAAAATAATATTATGTTTAAAAAATAATACCTTTTTTTTAGTTTTTGGAAAAATTACTTTTTGCCAGAAGTACATTTTGCAAAAAGTACTTTTTCGGAATGGTACTTTTTCTTAAAAGTACTTTTTGGAAAAGTACTTTTTATAAAAATATTTTCGCGACGGTAACTTTTGGTTTAGACAGTTTTTTTTTTGAAGTTCCTTTTTCTTAAAAATTCTTTAAAAAAATAAAATTTTTAACGTTATTTTTTTTTTAAATTGCATATTAAAACAGCTCTCTTTATAATAGTCTCTTAAAAGGTACTTTTGCGAAACCTACATATTTCAAAGCTTAGCATTTTTTAACGTAAAGGGTTTTTCAACAAGAAAAGTTGCAAAAAGTAATATTTCGGAATGGTACTTTTTCTAAAAAGTACTTTTTGGAAAAGTACCTTTTATAAAAATATTTTCGGGACGGTAGCATTTGGTTTAGACAGTTTTCTTTTTGAAGTTCCTTTTCCTTAAAAATTCTTTAAAAAATAAAATTTTTAACGTTATTTTTTTAAAATTGCATATTAGAACAGCTCTCTTTATAACACTCTCTTAAAAGGTACTTTTGCGAAACCTACATATTTCAAAGCTTAGCATTTTTTTAACGTAAAGGGTTTTTCAAAAAGAAGTTTGTTTTCTAAAACAAAATACAACAAAAAATTTAATTAAGACGATTCAAATTTTTTTTTAATTACGAAGAGAAAAGTTCGGCCATTATGAATGCAAAATAATATCTGGCAAATGACCACCACAATCACGCTGACGGATGTTGAATTTTTAGTCACTTTTTGGCAAAATGGCGGTTTTACTTCGTTAATCACATCACGGGCTTTGAGTTTTAACGCTGAAATCTATTCGATTGACTCCATATAGACTTTGTCCTTCACATAGTCCTACAAAAAATAATCCAGTAGTGTTAAATCACACGATCTAGCTGACCACTTAACTGCTGATTGTCGTGAAATTATGCCATCGGGAAATTTGGTTTGAAATAAATTTATCGTTTTATTGACTGTATGACATGTGGCACTGTCCTGTTGAAACCACAAGTGAGTAATATCCACATCGTCACCAATAGGCCAAAATTGTGTTGCTACCATCTCATGATAGCTTCTCCCCGGGGACACATTTATCAGTCTTTATAGAATACTTGACTATCTAGACCTGTGCTGCTGGGGGTATAAGGGAGCCCAGTCCCCTGAAGCCCGCAGAGTTTTCGCAATTTGTCTCTTTACGCATTTAGCTGTTTCTCTGACTGATTATTGAGGTTGGCTCTTCGGTAGTATCGTGGTGACTGTGGTTTCGCGGCCCCATACTGGTCTGTTTTTTATGCTGGCCAGGATCATTTCATCTTTAAGAACACCTACCTGGTGAGCATGCCTGTCATATGTTCTGGACAGGAGTTGGATAGTCTCCAGCTCTTCAGCAAGGAGTAGTGGTTTGCAGCCCTGCTCTGGAACCGCTGAAATTGCAACCAGGAAAGACCTGTTGCTAGAATTAGTCTTCGGCCTCCTAGAGCGTGAGTGACGCTACTTTTCACTCACAGTGGTTTAACCACCATCTGATTAAGGCTCACGGCCAGGTGCAGATGTAAATCTTATCACGAAATCCCGTGATAGCGTGACCATTACCGCATGTCCAGCCTTATCTCCGAAAACAAAAGGGCCCAATCACGCCTTCAGACGACATAGCGCTTTATGCAGTAACACGTTGAGCATGCAAAGGCTTTTCAATAATCGCTCCAGGATTTTCAGAAGCCCTACCCTGACAAGTGAAAATGGGCTTTGCCTGAAAAAATGATTTTTTCAGAAAAACCAACTGGTAGTTCCTAAATGAATTAGGCGAATCTACGAAGATGACTTCGATTCCTGCACCATTTAAACCTTGTAAAGCAAATCCTTACGCAAAATTCTCCATGTGGTGGTTTTGTTGAGAACGTCGAGAAATTAACAAATTTCGATCTGCTTTAACATTGTGGCTCTCACCCACGAAGAGTTTAGTTGAACGACCTGTGCGAACATACGTTGGTTTTCGCACATTTTGTATCGAGCATGTCAACTCAAATTTTACGCCAAAATTCCTAGTAGCGATTTTAGAACAACGATTATGTTTTCCGAAAATGTCACGAATCTTACGAAATGTAACTTTAATAAAAATCACCATTTTTATGGTGGATTTTAACTATTTTAATGCGATTTTCGTGCGAAATTGAATTCATTGTAATAATTCCCGGTGCAGCTACTACGAATACGTCAAAAAATTTAATGGAAAAACTATCATGTGGTTAGTGTTGCCACAATTGAAAAACAAACTTCTTGTTGAAAAACCCTATACAAAGTGGCAATAGTAATTATAGTTATAACACGAACGTAGTCTATTTTGGATGTCCAATTTTCGCTGTTTTCCAACATTTGCGAACATATATCAGCAATAATACGGCTAATGTTGTCCTCCACGTCTGTCATCAAGGGGTCACGAAAGCTCAAAGATAACCAAAAATGAACAAGAGTTTCTTTTTAACCTTTCAACAAAAGCACTGTAATCGCTAGGTTTGTCAACTGACGATGCTAACAGAATCAATAAATTGTTATTGTTCACACTAATAAATGTGTTACTTGGTTTATTTACAGTGCCTGCTCCGTATGATCAAACCGGAATTTGACTGATGCAAATGTGTTGTAAATGAAAATGATTCCAAATAATAAATTTTTTATCCTGGGTTTTATTTTGCTGTCCCATAAAAGCTATTCCCAGAACTACACAGAAATGCTGAAATGATTTCTTTTTCAATTGTAACTAAAACAAAATAACATTTTCTTACCACTACAACCATAACACACAAATAGTACTTCACTTGAATAACAAAGTTTATTGTTCTAACCAACACAGCGTAATGTTGATTTATAGACATCACTCCTTTGAACAGACCGTAATGGTTATTTATTTTTTGGACGGTCTTATTTGGGTAAACAGCATTTGTGTGTAAAGTTGGATTTAAGTTTCAAGAGATTTATTAGCCTGAACAATGGATTTAAACAAAAGTTTTTTGGGGGAAATTTGTAAAAAAATTATTAATTGCGAAAATATATTTTTTAATTGCAATCGAAAAAATTTGTTTATCGAAATTTGAAAACTTAAAATTGTGTGTTTGTTCGCTTTGCAAAATAAAAATCACCTTGAAAACGACTTCATGTCTAATTGTCCTCAACACAACGCAAATCATAATCGTCTTTAGTTGTAGTGTCAAATTATACTTTATTATCTATTCTAATTTAGTACATTTTATAAACGGCAGACAGAGTCTTAAATAGTTGCAACAGCAACAAAAAGTTTAAATTTTTAATAAGTTTTTGTTTTAGTTTAATATAGAAAAAAAATGTCAAAGCGAAAAAGTCTGTTAATTTTCCATTAGTTTTCTCACCTTATCCTTAGGCCCACCAGATGCCACACAAATGGCAGAATGTAACATTCCTGTCACCGATGTTTTGTGATCATTGCGGTTCCCTGTTGCACGGTATAACACATAAAGGTCTCAAGTGTCGAGGTAATTCTCATACTGTTTTCATTCTATTTGTTAGTTTTACAGTAATTTTGTGGTGATGTTGCAAATAAAAACAGTTGCATTTATAATTAAACAATAACACCACTACATTAACAAATCACACATATGTTTTCTTAGTGGTCGTATAAAAATACATCAAGTAAAACGAAAACGTAAAAAAAGTGTAAAAGAGCGGTTGTTGTGTCCTTTATTAGAGTTACGTTTGGTACAATTTAAAAATTATTTAAGTTTATAAAATATAACACATTTTATAAATAAAAATAATAGCATGAATTTTTTTTACGTGTAGATAGTCTTTACACACTCTACAGACCCGGAATAAAATAAAAATATAGCATCTCCTATTATAATGAAGCAATTCCATGACAAATATTAAGAGTAGCAGAAGTTAAGTAAAGGCTGATTTTGCCATACCTTTATGGAAATTATTATTTTAAAATTTATAAATAGAAAATTTTTTAAGGTACTTTTTAAAATGGTACTTTTCTGCACATGGTACTTTAATGCCTTTTAAAAAAGTCTCACTTTTTTTTGAAAGCTAACTTTTTCAAAATATAATTATCTCAAATTGTACTTTTAACTCCATGGTACTTTCCATAAAAATCCATTTTTTTAATATACACCAATTTTTTTAAGCACCCTAAGAGCTAATTTAACAATGAATTTGTTTAGAGGTAACTATTTCAAAAGTAACTATTTCAAAAGTTTTTTTACTGATAAGGGCCCTTTTACCAAATGGTACTTAAACACATGGTACTTACAAAATGCTAACAATTATCTTTTTTAAAAATTATTCAAAATGAAATAACTCCAAACAGTCTTCTTTAAATGTTCTTTTACCTAATGGTACTGACAAAAATATTACTTTTTAAGGTACTTTTTAAAATGGTACTTTTCTACACAATTAATTTTTTTAATGCCTTTTAATACAGTCTCACTTTTTTTAAAAATTCTTTTGTCAAATACATAACTATTTTTGAAAGCTAACTTTTTTTTAATATATTTTTCTCAAATTGTACTTTTTACTCAATGGTACTTTCTATGAAAATCCATTTTTTAATATACAACAATTTTTTTAAGTACCCTAAGATCTAATTTAGCAATGAATTTGTTTAGAATAGCTTTATAAAGGTATTTTATTTGAAAAAGTAACTATTTCCTTTTAACTAATGGTACTAACAAAAATAGTACTTACAAAAAAGTAATGGGGACTTTACTCTTTTTAAAAATTATTTAAAATATAATAACTCAAAATTGTTTTCCTTATTTTGAAAGGTTCTCTATATATAAATTTATATAAAATGTCATTTTTAAATCAAAGAATTTCGAAAGGTACTTTTCATATGGTACTTTTCTACTCATACAATTTTTTAAATAACTTTTTCAAAGGTCTCATTTCAAAATGAGTTTTGTTACAAATACTTTTGTAAGATATAACTTATTTTTGAAAGCTATCTATTTCTTAAAATGTACATTTTATTAAATGGTACTTTCTGCAAAAATACTTTCTTTAATAGACATGCATTTTTTAAGTACCCCTTTAAAAGATCTAATTTTATAATGAATATGTTTCGAAATAGCTTTTAAAGGTACTTACTTTTATAAGGTAACTATTTCAAAGATTTTTTTACTGATAATGGCTCTTTTACCAAATGGTACTTACAAACATGGTACTTACAAAAACATAAATGGGATATTAATCTTATTTAAAAGTTATTCAAAATGAAATAACTCAAAACAATGTTTTTTAAATGTCCTTTTACTTAATTGTACTGACAAAAATAGTACTTACAAAAAAGTAACTGGGATATTACTCTTTTTAAAAATTATTCAAAATAAAATAATTCTTTTTTTAATTAAATTAAATTTTTCCTAAAAGAGTTATTTTATTAAAAAATGAATTTGTATGGAAAAAAATAGTTTCGTAAGCTGAACCTTTGTTAAAGGCCCTTCGAACTAAAGAGGTACTTTTTCGAAAAATACATACATACATTTAAATAAATACATCTTTATTACATTACTTAGAAAGAAAGGTTTTTTTGTAGAAAGGTACTTTTTAGAAAGGTACTTTTTTTAGAGAGGTACTTTTTTAGAAAGGTACTTTTTTAGAAAGTTACTTTTTTAGAAAGTTACTTTTTTTATTTTATTTGTTTTGTTGCTGAACGTTCTTTTCAAAACTTCCCAACTGAAATCATTGAAATTTTATTTCAATTAAATTAAATTTAGTTTTTCCTAAACGAGTTAGTTATTTTGTATACAAAAATTAATTTGTATGGAAAAAAGGATTTTGCTAAACGGATTGCTTTTTCAAAGGGCCTTTGAACTAAGGAAGTACTTTATTTAAAAAGAACTATGTACATGCTGTTAAATAATTACTTCTTAATTACATTAAATAGAAGGAGAGCAGCTTTTGCAGAAAGGTACTTTTTTAAAAAGTTACTTTTTTTCTAAAAAAAATTGGTTTTAATACTTTTGTTTCCAAACGTACTTTTCAAGATTCCAACTGAAACCATAAAGGCCATATTTACTGTTTAATTAAATTTAATTTTCCCTAAAATAGTTATTTTTTATCCAAAAATTTATTTGTATGAAAAAAAAGATTTTCCTAAATAGAATCTCCATAAAAAGCCCTTCGAACTAAAAACGTACTTTTTCTTATACAATATTAATATTATTTTTCTTATATTTATTACAGGAATTGCAGAAAGGTACTTTTTTTAAAAGTTACTTTTTTTTAAATTATTTTAGTGGTTTTTATACTGAAAATACTTTACAAAATTTCATATTTTATCAAATATTTTAATCAAATTAAATTAAATTGTTCCTAAAAGAGTTATTTTTTATACAAAAAATAATTTGACCCTTCGAGCTGGGAACGGTACTTTTTCTTAAAAGAACTACGTACATGTATTTTAATAAATATCTCTTTATTAGAGAAAAGTTCTTTTGTTCAATGGTACTTTTTAAAAATTTACTTCTTTTTCTAAAAAATTTATTTTATTACTTGTGTTTCTGAACGTCCTTTATAAAACTCCAAGATTCCAACTGAAATCTAATTACATTAATTAAATTAACTTCTGTCATTAAAATGTTCAAGCAACTTAATATTTGTCAACTTGTTTCATTACCAACTACTAAAAGCCAAAAAATAATTTCTGTTTAATTCTTTTCTTCTTATTTTTCTTGTTAAATGGGTTTCATTTTGTTTTGTTGTTGCTGTTATTAATGTTACTAATATTGTTGTTGTTATTGTTAGTGATTTTATTCCTTAAGTCACCTTTATCCATTTACATATATTCAAAAAAGGAGACAATAAAAATACTAAACATGCCTTGTCATTCATTTTACTACTAATTTAACAGTTACACTCACATTATTGTTGTTGTTTTTGTTAATGGTTTTTCATAACAATTATATATGAGAATGGAAACATGTCTTTTCTGGTTAATGTTTTCACATTGTTATTTATATATGTATGTATGGATGTATGTATGTGTGGCAATATATGTACGTATGTATGTATGTGAATTGAAATGACTGTATGTAGATTTGCAATTGCTTTAATTTTTATTTATTTCTGTTTTATTGTAACCATTAACATTCTAGTTTTTATCTTTGTTATTACATTAATTTTTTACTTTGTTTACAACTTTATAACGGTATTTTATATTTTGCTTAAAAATTAATATGAGAGAGAAAGAGAGTACGTGCCAGTTAGTTGTGTATATTTTTTTATAATTTTGCTTAGGTTTTAAACAGAGTGACCATCTAAAATTTTTGAATGTGTTTAAATGAAAACGTACATTTATATTGAAAAGCAAGTTTTTAATAGGTACTTAATTAATAAAGAGTTTTTCAATAAGAAGTTTGTTTTCTAAAACAAAATAAAACAACAAATTTAGATTAAGATGACTCATATTTTTATTATATTAAGCAGAAAAAAAAATTCGACACTTATGAATGAAAAATGATATCTGGTAAATGTCTACTACGACCGATTATATATCGATTTTTTCCTCAAAATTTTTAATCCATTTTTGACAGATTGGCATTCCTATTTTGTTAATCACATCACGGATTTTAACTTTTAAGATTGAAATCGATTTGATTGGCTCCGTATAGACTCTATCCTTAACATAGCGCCACTTACCTGCTGCTTGTCGTGAAATTACAATTGCAATCGAGAAATTTGGTTTGCTTATTAAACGGTGAAATATGGCACCATCCTGTTGAAACCACATGTCAGTGATACCACGCCGTCAATTGTAGACCAAAATTGAGCTGTTAGCATGTCGCTATAGCGTAATCCATTGGCCGTTGCCGTTTTTCAAGTCTCATCTTCGAGAAAGAAAGAGTCTAATAACGCCTCCAGACCACATAACACACTATACAGTGACATGTTAAGCATGCAAAGGCTTCTCAATAATCGCCCTAGCATTTTCAGAAGCCCAAATGCGGCAATAGATGCCCCTTTAAGCTAGTAGCTAGTGTACTAGCTTGTCAGTCTGGGGGTTGTGGGTTCGATTCCCAACGAAGTCCTTGGTTTTTCTACTACAAAAATAAAAATTGATTGTCGGTGGGGCTGCTCAGTGGTGAAGGCATAGTCACTGGTCGCTGTGCTGTCTTATAAGGCAGTTAATTTCCAACTATCCTTCTACTTTCACCACCTATTTCATCTCTTCTCTATCCTTTTCCTAAAGAACGTAGCATGGTACTTGACTAAATAGGCATTGTTGCCCGAAGTGCTACTTCTCTTTAAAAAAAAAAAATTTTTTTGCTTGTTGACATACCCTGACAGTTAAAATGGACTCCGTCTGAAGAAAATGATTTTTCCAGAAAAACCAGCCGATTATTCTTGAATGAATTGAGCGAATCTACAGCTTCAATTTCTACAGTAGTTGAAACTTGTAAGGCTTCAAAGTCAGATCCTTAGCCAAAAATTGTCAAGTGCGGGTTTTGAATAACCCAAATTGTTGAGAACGTCGAGGAATTGATAAATTTTGATTTGCTTCAACACTATGGCTCACAGCTGTCATGTTTTCAGTTAAACGACCTGATCGAACACGCATTGGTGTGCGCACATTTTGTATCGCGCCTGTCGACTTAAATTTAACAATCAAATTCTTAATGGCGGTTTCAGAACGACGATTATGTTGATTGAAAATATCACGCATTTCACGATATGTAACTTTAACAGACCCATCATTTTCGCAGTGGTTTTTAATTATATTTTAATACGATTTTCGTAACAATTGCCATTGCATCTACTACGAATATATAAAAAAATTAAATGTCAACACTATCACGTGGTGGGTGTTGCCACAAGTGAAAAAAAAACTTCTTGTTGAAAAACTCCATTTTTTTAGATAAGAGTAGACACATGATTTTGGGGACTAAATTCTGAGAATTGCACGTGAAGGAAACCGTAAACATAAAACTAAAAACTGCTGCATCATTCGTTTTAACAAGTTGGCGACATTAATAATTTAATGGCTATACAAATATTTTTGCCCAAGTTGGATTTTTATCACTTTTTCCATAATTTAACACGGTTATATCGCGGTATACCGTAAGGAATATCTCTTTTGCATCTGAAATAAAATTGTAGATATTGAATAGCAGAAAAAAAGCGGATTAAATCTACCCGAGAAAGTGCATCTAGTGCCTTAAAAATCGCACACAAAATTCCACATTTCCTCAACTTCAGTGTCACCTTAATTTTCGGTGTTTTTATCATCAAACTGCATAATTTTAAAACTCCACCAACGAACCTCCGCCAGCAATGCAGCTTTTCCTAATTTCCAGTGTAATACATCCTTTATTAAACGCTCATTACCTAATTTTAATTGTTTCTCGAGGTCGGGAGTATTTTTTTTTCCAATCTTTATATTGTCATTGACTCCTTGTATATCGCGACTGCCAGTTACAAAAAAAAGGTCTTATTTTTGCGACTACTTTCACGTGCAATCTCTCTGTGAAGCTTTAAGCTCTTTCTATAATTTGAAAATTAATTTATTTGAAAAATCTGGTCACTCTCTTTTTAAGAAATTTCTTATTTGTTTATTAAAATTAATTTTGAATTTTAATAATATTGATTGCATGCCTAAGTGAGTGAGTGAGTGCTTTATTAATATTTTTTATATGATTCGCAAAAGCTTTCCGTAGTATTTTCAGATCAATGACCGGTAAGTATAAATTTTTGTAACTTATAACGATGACAAGCAGAAAAGAAACAACAAATTTTTAAAAGGAAAACAACTTTAATGACATAAAATTTACACAATAATAGGCAATTTATAAATTGTCTATATATGGGGTAGTTTTTATAGAGGTATAGAACTTTATATAAAGCATTAGAACCTTAGGTATAAAACTTTTTTCACTGGCGGCCATTTTGTCATCTCTCAACCGATTAATAAAATATTTTGCTGTTGAACCTAATTTTCATATAATGAATTTTGTTTAGCAATGAAGTTCGCCATATTTGGAGTGATGATAATCCACAAGTATACGTTGAGACACCTTTACACTCAGAAAAACCAACTATTTGGTGTGCTATATCGTATCATTGGTCCGAGCTTTTTACGAAACAATGCCCAAAAAGTTACACTCATTTGATGACCGCTATAGAGCCATTATTACCAGCTTTTTCGTTTATAAGCTGAACAACCATAATGTGCAGGAGCTATGGTTTCAACAAGACGGCACAACAAGTCACATAGCTCATGCCACATTTGATTTACTGATACTATTAGCAGCCGTATATTTTCACGTTTTGTAGCCATAAATTGGCCCCTAAGATCGTCTGATTTAAAGCCGCTAGACTTATTTCTATGGGGACTTGTGTAGTCGCTACTCTCCGCTGTTGGCCACTTGGAGGGTAATAATCACCGCATTATTGTCGATACACGCCCGCAAATGTTGATAAAAGTCATTGAAAATTTGATCGCCAGGTTAAACCAGCCATGAGAATCATATGCTAGACGTCATATTTAAATCATATCACCCGCAGCTTATTTTTCGAATAAAGTCATGCCAATTTAAAAAATTCATCTTTATTTTATTTAATTTAAAATTTCTATACCTTCTTAATAACGCCCTTTACTTATAAAAATACCAAATAGTAAGTGAAAACAAAATTTTCAAACACTCTTGACTACATAAGTGTTGCAAGATTTCCGTTTTTTGTTTTTTTTTCTTTTGTTTTGTTTTGTCCAATTTGAAAGCGAGTGATTAAAGCTTTTTAATTTAAACCTGTTATACAAATTTAACAAAATAAATTTTTAACAGCGGTCTCAGAAGGACGAGTCACGAAAATGTTACGAATTTTACGAAATGTAACTTTAATAGAAAATCACCATTTTCATAGTGGATGTGAATTATTTTAATGGGATTTTGATGCGAAATCGATTTTATTGTACGAATATTTCAAAAAACTAAATGTCAAAACTTTTATGTTGTTGGTGTTGCCACAGTTGAAAAACCGATATTTGTTTCTTGCATTTCTTATCGAATTAAAATCATAATTTATATAAAAAGAAATTACAAATTTGATTGGCTAAATAATTTCTCAGTGGCAACTCTGTTCGTAAGTCAAATCATTCACTTTCTTCAAAAAAAAAAATGCCACGTCAATGAGTATCATAAGCCAAAAAATTCTATAAAATTGTTTCACATTTGAAACAAGAACTTATGGAAACGGTGTTAAGTGCTCCCCTTAACAATTTTAATAATTTTAAATATTATTTTCTATTTTTAGACATTTTCTTTTAGCAAACATAACATTGTCACTTATCATCAATCTTTTTTGTGTTTTTGTTATTTTCCTTTAATATTATTTATGCTGATTATCCTTGTGCTTTCTTTGGAAAGATAAACTTTCGCAGATGTTTGTTATTGTTAAGGTCGTACTTATGTGATAAACAAAAAAGGCAGCCATGTTAATGTTGAATAAATGACATGTTTCCTCATGTCAACCCATGTGCGCAAAATTATTTTAGAAAAACAGTCTGAAAATTTATTTATTTACGTCTTACGAAATGAGACGTTATCGCGAAAATAATATTTTTTATATTAAAATATTTTAGTACTTTGACGTGAAAGCATCATTTATTTATTATTCTAATACTCATACAAAGTGCTTCAAGCAAATCCAAATAGCGTGACGTCAGTGGCTTTCCAACTGTTAAATTCAATTTTTAGAGAGCGATAGTAAGTAAAGTTGACTTTTTGTTGGTTTGTCTCTTTCCTTTTTTCCGGAAGAATTGCTTGGGTACTTGTTGATAAGAAATTACAATATATAGGGTGTTTCTTACAGAGGCACAGACATTTGAAAAAGGTATAAAATAAAGTTTAATTCTTTACATTGGCATTAAATTAACTTTATTCGAGAGATAATCTTCCGCCATTTTAATTTAAATATGACTTCTGATATAGGATAGACACATCTGTCTCTGGCATAGTCTAACGCAGAGGTCTAAATATCAAAAACGTATCGGCACATATCGGCAAGTGCCCAATCGCTTCGAGCCTGTCGGCGTGATCTAGCGACTTCACATATTCGGCTTCACAGAAAATAGTTTAGCGGCATTAAATCGCACGACCTTCTAGGCCAATTCACAAGTCCGAAATGTAAAACTATGCGGTTACGGAACGTTTCCTTCCATAAATCAATTATGGCATGAGCTGTTTAAAGAAACTCTGATTTCAACAAGATGTTGAAATATGTCACAACATCTTGTTGAAATCAGAGTTCCTGCAAACTGGGTTGTTCAGTTGACGCACAAAACAGATGGTAGTCACACACTCTGTGGTAGGTCTAAAAGAAATACGGGTCAATGATTCCACCAGCCTACAAAGCACTCCAAACAATCAGTTTTGCTGGATGTACACTTAAGGATTATCATCACTCCAAATACGGTAATTTTTGCTTATTGACGTATCCTTTCACATAAAAGTGAGTTTTATCGCTAAACAAACTTCGCTTAATAAATCGGGATCGGTTATTTCGAATAGAACAATTATTTTTCAAATATATTTGCACAATTAGGAAGCGTTCTTCAGCCACAAGTCTTTCATGTTAAAATGCCAAACCAAACAATTCACTTGACAGCTGACAAAATGGTAGTCAGTTAAAAAAGTGTTGCCAAATTAAGTTCTTTACTTATATAAAAAAAAAGCATTCTTTGCATACGTTCAGTTTCGTCTAGGAGTTTGTTAAACAACAACAGTTTGCATTACTATACATGGCATTACTGTTCAGTGTTAAGTCTAGACGCTAGACAAAGTTACAGTTGGCTTGAAGATTTAGGTGGATCAGTGATCTTAAAAACACTATGCCAAAATAGCTAAAATGTTCATTAATTTATGCAGGCAATTTATAAGCTTATCACCCTGAATCCCCGAGTACTGCAGCTATGCTCACAACGCTATTATGCCACAGAGAATCAATATGGTGTAGAGCACCATTGAATCTTCTTTGATTTCTTTTGATAGTTTGTCTTTCATGTAGAAAGACATCAGAATTCACTAATAATTTTGAGTGCGCGGAGAGAAGATTCAAAGAAAATTTCACTTTGAAAATTTAGATTTAAAAAAACGACAGCGGGCTTTACTTGCTTATTCGTATATAAGAACACAAGCGATAACTGGGTCGCGAACAGGATTAATAACAGAAAAAAAAATGCTTCTTGTTCTAAGTAACGACCCCCCGGGGGCACATTAATCGGTTCTTATAGAATACTCGACTATCTGGACCTGTGCAACTGGGGGAAAAAGGGAGCCCAGTCCCCTGAAGACAGGCATTTGGTTAACTGGAAACTCCACTTTATTTCCACGGGGATCAGTGAGCTTGCAGAGTTCATTATTTG
Source organism: Trichopoda pennipes (assembly GCA_030448955.1). Taxonomy (NCBI): domain Eukaryota; kingdom Metazoa; phylum Arthropoda; class Insecta; order Diptera; family Tachinidae; genus Trichopoda; species Trichopoda pennipes. Next base: position 11,984,310 of record JASKUP010000060.1, on the reverse strand, counting down.
TCTCTTTAGACATTTAATAGTTCTCTGGCTGATCATTGAGGTTGGCCCCTACATGGGAGCATCGTGGTGGTTGTGGTTTTGCGGCCGCATATCCAATGGTTTTCTATGGTGGCCAGGATCATCTCACTGATAATGACACGCAAAGTGAATGATCCAGTCCAGTGAGCATGCTTGACATGTGTTCTGGACAAGGAGTTAGAAAGTCTCCAACTCTTAGCAAGGTGTGATATTTTGCAGACCTGCCCTGGAATTATTCAAGTTGCAACTAGATGGTATCTGTTGCTTAGAATTATGTCTTCGGCTATCTAGGACGTTTGTATAACGTTCCAAATTATACAAAGTGGTTTGTCCACCATCTGATTAAGACTAATGGTCAGGCGCGAATGTAAAACAAATCACACTCTGTTCTAAGTAACGACCCCCCGAGGGCACATATATGGTCTTAATAGAGAGCTACTATATAGACCTGTGCAACTGAGGGAAAAAGGGAGCCCAGTCCCCTGAAGTCAGCAGGGGTACAACTGGAAACTCCACTTTATTTCCACGGGAATCAGTGACCCGCAGAGTTCCGTTATTTGTCTCTTTAGACACTTAACTGTTCTCTGGCTGATTATTGATGTTGGCCCTTTATGGGAGTATCGTGGTGGTTGTGGTTTCGCGGCCCCATATCAGTCTATTGTTCTATGGTGGCCGGGTTTATTTCACCTATAATAACACCTACCTGGTGAAATGTTCCCAGATCCAGTGAGCATGCTAGACATGTGTTCTGGACAGGAATTGGAAAATCTCCAACTCTTAAGCAAGGAGTGATGATTTGCACCCCTGCTCTGGAATCATCGAAGTTGCAACTAGAAAGTTCTGTTGCATAGAATTATAGCTTCGGCTTCCTAGGATGAGCATGACGTTCCAAATTATGCAGTGGTTTGATCCACCATCTGATTACGGCTTCATGGCCAGGCGCAGATGTACGAACGTTGACGAGTTGATGTTATAGGTTCAGTGCCAACACTTTGCTGCTTGCATCACTGCGGCCAATACAAGTTTATTATTTTAGTTTATTCTCAGCAACATAACTGTGAGGCTCGAATTTACCGATTAAATTACGCCCAGCGATCTCAAACGAAGCATGACTACGAGGATAAACTGCTCCAATTTACAAAAGTGATAAAGTGAACCTTTCACCATTTTCATAGTAAATGTTCACTATTAAATTTATTTGCTCAGGAGCGTCATGTTCCATGCTGCAAATTTTCCAACTTTTTACAAAATAAATGTCAAGGGATGACGGCTCAATCCTTAAATTTTAATCATTTCCTAACCTCAAATTTATCTAATTAATTTCACATTTTTTTAAACATATTTAACTCTTGTATTCATTTGCTGGATTCTTCCAAGCCATTCGAGCTCTTCCAGCATTAAGGCAGCGATTCGAGTTAAATGCAATAAAAAAAATACTTTGAGTTTAATTTGCCTGTAATTATAGAACTGGTGAGCAGAGTGAAGTATTCATAAAACAGGAAAGAATAATTTTCGACAGCTTTTTGCTCCAGCTCAGGCATATCCAGTACCATTTTATAGGCAGATCTACATATAATATATTTAATTTCTTGTTCGGAGGAACCCAGAATTCGGCAAGATTTTTGTAACATCAGTTCAATTGCAAAAGTCGGATTGAAATTTAAAAGTCACCTCGACATTAATTTGTCCAGTTCAATCATTTCCGGTGCCGACCCACCATTGGAGGTTGTGTCCAAAAAATAAACAAAAAATATATTACTTTTATTTGGGTACGATTTTCCGTCGACCCTCGGTTTGTGAAAAATAAAAGTAATTTTAACCCCGTCGGAAAATCAAAGCACATATCAAAAAATATATTCTTTTTAACGGTTACTTAAAGCGGACTTTCGTCGCGGAATTAACAAATTTGGTTCTGCTTCGACAATGTGGCTTACAACTGTGATGTTTTCAGTTGAACGGCCCGGTTGAACACTCGATGGTGTTCGCACATTTTGTATCGAGCTTGTCGACTTAAATTTAACAACCGAAAATATCATGAATTTTACGAAATATAACTTTAACAGAACCACCATTTTCATAGTGGATTTTAATTATTTTAATGCGATTTTCGTGTGAAATTTAATTCATTGTAACATTTGCCAATGCATCCATCAAAAAACTAAATGTCATAATTATCATGTTGTTGCTAGTGCCACAATATAAAAATAAATTTCTTGTACAAAAGCCCGATATTTCGGCTATCCAAGCCTCTCCTTGGTTTCTATGTCGAAATGACCACTTTTGAATTGCGCAAACTATCGTTCACGATATTTTTGAGTTGGTGCATGCTGCCCGTAAGCTTCTAATAAAAATCAATAACTTTCAGCAGCAATTTTATTCAAATCAAAGAAGGTTTTTAGACTTTAAAGCAGCCGTTTTCTTTAAGTGAAAAGAAGATTATCAGACCTCCCCGCAAAACCTCTTTTTAGGCTCAAAATGCGAAATTGAAAAATGTGTGTTCACACTTTGACAACTATCGAATACTGAATTATAATGATAGATGTTTACCCTTCCACTTGCCATATTTGTTATTATTGAGACACATACCTTAGGTAATAGTTATGATAACACAAGAACATTATTATTATTGTAAGATTTAAATGAACAGCTGCCCGTCTAACCTAACCTTTAAATCTTTTAACTTTTATTGTAAGTCGGCTAAGCGTTGAACTTTAGCAATTTATCTATAGTTTCTAAATTTCTAGAAATTTTAATTTACTCTTCATATATTAAGGACATTTTAGATTGACCTTGTATGCAAAAATCCTTTCATTTTTTTTTTGTATAATTTTGAAGGGCATTTTATTAAGTTTTATACAAAAAAAAAAGACAAACAGTCATAATTTATAATTTATTGTTGTTATTGTTGTTGTTGCTGTTGTATAAATACAATACAATCAACAGCAAAGGCTTCTGATTTGTTAAGCTAATATTATAATGCTCTACTGGCGCTATTTCAGCTGCTGTTTTTATTTATTTTCACAATAATTTTTATGTTTTTTTTCGTTTCTGCGTATAAAAAGGCATAAAAGCAAAAATAGCAAACTTAAAACTTGTGTGTTCCTGTGAACATTTATGTATTAAAAATACAGGGTGTGATAATATTCACTGAAAATTAAAACTGAGCATAAAGCAAAATAATAATTTAAATAAATAATTCCTGGCTTTCTGGGCATCTTTTCTTTATGGCCATTCCTTAGTGGTACTGGGCTTCTTTATTGCATTATTGTTTGCCGTATGATCTTGCAGGTAACCGTAGTTTCAAATAGCTTCAAGGTCGAACTAACAGTAAGCTGCTAATAACCTGTGCTGTTGAAGATCTTGTCTTGCATAATTTAAGAAGCTAATTGGAATCAGAAGATTTTGAAAAACATTTTCGAAAAATAATTGAAATATTTCAAAACATCAGCTGAGGAATAGCAACATCTATCATTCGAGTTAGAGAAGCAGCTTGTATCATCCCTATTTAAAAAAAAAATATGGCGTAGTGATGCCACCGGTCCAAAAAATGATAATAATTGTGAGTGACTGATAATAATAATGTCGAACTTTGTGCCTAAGGAAGTCTGTTTTGCATGGAAGTCTGAATGTTATTGATTGCTGCTAGAAACTTAGTGACTTCAAATATCTCCACAAAAAATAGTGTAGCCACGTTAAATCTTACGATCTTGGTGACCGATTCACAAGTCCGAAACGTAAAACCAGATGGTTACCAAAGGTTTTCTTCAGTAAATCGATTGTGGCATGAACTTTCTTGATAAGATTTACATCTGCACTTGGCCGTGGGCCTTAATGAATGAAAAGCAGCACCATTCACGCCCTAGGAAGCTGAAAACTAATTCTAGCAACAGGTTATTCCTAGTTGCAATTTCAACGATTCCAAAGCAGGGTTGCAAATCACTACTCCTTGCTGAAGAGCTGGAACTCCTGTCCAGAACACATGACTAGCATGCTCACTAAATCTGGATCATTCACCCGTTGGTGTTATTAAAGACGAGATAATTCTGGCCCCCATAATCAAATTCATGTTTGGGGCCGCAAAACCACAACCACCATGATATTCCCGTAGGGCCAACCTCAATAATCAGTCAGAGAAACAGCTAAAAGTCTACAGAGATAATTAGCGGAAACTCTAGGGCTTACTTATTCCCGTGGAAATAACGTGGAACTTCCAGTTGACTCCCTACTTGCCTTCAGGGGACCGGGCTCCCTTATACCCCCAGCAGCACCGGTCTAGATAGTCAAATATTCTATAAAAACCGATAAATGTGCCCCCGGGGGGACTAGAAACTTACAGTCAACATGTACCAACAAAAAAAACTTGTGAACGATAGTATGCGCAAGGCAAAAATGGTGATTTCGACACTCAGAAAATACCGAGAGGTCTGATCAACCGAAGAAGTTTGAAGCTGAGGAATTGAAAGCATTAGTCTTCGAAGATTATTGTCAAACGCACGAAGAACTTGTATTATCATTAGGAGTTACCCAAAAAGCCATTTCGCTACGTTTAAAAAAAATTAAATTAGATCCCATATGAACTGCAGCCGAGAAACTTTGAAAGGTGATTTTGCATATCGAAAATAGTGCTTGAGCGCTATGCGAAATAAAGACATTACCATAACTCCAATTACAAAAACTCATATGTAAAGCCCAACCAACCAGCCACATCAACGCCGCAGCCGAATGAATATACCTGACGCGAAGGTAATGCTCTATATATTGGTAGGATTAGAATGTTGTTTTGCATTATGGGCTGTTTAAATTCCATTATATCATCACGGAGTACCTATTCTGGAGGCAATTGTTTTATTTGAAAAGAACAGTCAAAAGAAACCCAACTAGAAATTCGAGCAGCCACAAGACCATAATCTTCAATTACGACAAAACTCGGCCATATGTTGCAAGACCGGTTAAAAACTATTTGGAAAGGAGTGGATGGAAAGCTTTGGCTCACCCACCTTATAGCCCATAACTTGCCCCTTCTCACTACCATTAGTTTCGATCTATATATGTAAAATGTCCTTAGGGGAATACACTTCACTTTAGAATAAAGTATCAGAAATATACTTGATTCATTTTTTACCTCCAAACCGAAGCAGTTCTTTTGGCGCGCAAGCCATATGCTATCAAAAAGGTGGTTAAAAGTAGTGACTAATGACAGGCAATTTTTTGAACAGTGTATCAACTCATTTTGTTATATATGCATTTGTCAAGCAAAAAAATCGATGTTCTGAACTGGTATACCCATTATAGAGGGTGCTGCGATCTCTGATATCCCTTAAACCACCATAAAAACTTTGCGCTAATAGAAGTTTTTCAGCATGAGTAGTGTTCACTTTAAGAAATGTCTTTAAAATTAGCCATTTTGTTCAAATGTTGGCAACTTGAAATCTTACAAAAATTTTGTGTCACTTCGCACAATCCATCAAAAAACCATAAGGCAAAAACTACAATAATAACAACAACAACAATAACAACTATACGTACCGCCTGTATATAATCTAAGGGAAAATGTTATTTACACATCATGAACACATATGGACCTTCTAAAGGACATTTGTACTTTTTTTTTTTTTGTTCTTAATATAAATAAAATTTTGTGTACACGTATGTGTGAATGTAAATGTGCTGATGTTTGTAAGCATTTTCCACTTAAATTAAGTTATACAAAAAAAACAGCAGCCAAACGAATTCCAAATAAAGGAAATAAAATTTGTATTTATAAAAAAATATTTGGGTAGAAAATAACAATATTTTCATTGCTGATCGAAGTTAAAAAAGACGATTTAATTCTTTAGCATTGGTGCACTATGGGAAGAAAACCATAAATAATATTATATAACTGAGTTCGTCTATTTTCTTGATTTTTCTTTAGTTAAGTTGCGACTAACTACAAAAGCATGGGATTGAACAATCATTTTATCCCACCATTCTATGCTTTTAATTGATTTTCTGGAAAATGAATTAACACCTAAGGCTTTACAGCTAATGAACTCTCTGAAAATAGAATGGAGCTTGGAGTCTTCAAGCTCCATTTGGCGCTGAACAGTCATCTGCAACAGTATGAATACATCACACTTCTTTCACTCCTCACTCACTCACTCACGCCTCACTCCTGCTTACCTGCATAAAAAGCTTTTTCAATAATCCCTTTAACACTCCAAAAGCTAATGGAACGCATGAGTAGAAGAAAAAAAAAAGAAGGGATTCATTGCACTAGACACTGTATACAATGAGTGTATCGAGAAGAACATCAGCATTTTCCCTGACTCTCTTATGATTGGTCCAGCAAGAGCAGGTGTATACTCAGCTGAGCTGAACCTGTTCTGTTAACTACCTGTGGGTGAGTACGTTTCGAATTACATGTATTAAATCACCTACTGCAAGAAAGGTTTTTATTTCAATACACAACCACTCGGTTATCAAACGCATGAGGCAAGTGGACCTGTAAGCCGAATTAGTACTGGAATACTTTCTACAACTTAACAGATATGACTTAATTAATAATATAACACTTATGTGGGTTAAAAAACACATAACCACAGCCGGGAAAGAAACACCAGACCAACTAGCAAAAGGTGAAGCCTCTATTAATTTCTGTACATCATAACCCAGAGTAGCACTGCGAAATAGCTTAATGCGTGATAAAGTCCTACACAATGGCACTTACGGAAGGCGTTATACACAATGAGTGTAACAATAACGACGTCAGCATTTTCCCTGATTCTCTTATGGACGGTAGAGGAGAAGCAAAAATAGGAGCAGGAGCGAAATAGCTTAATGCGTAATAAAGTCCAACAAAATGAGTATAACGATAACGACATTAGCACTTTCCCTGATTCCCACCCTTTTGTTTTTAAAGAGAAGTAGCACTTCAGGCAACAATGCCTATTTAGTCAAGAACCGTGCTACATTCTTTAGGAAAGGGATAGAGAATAGATGAAACAGGTGGTGAAAGTAGAAGGATAGTCGGAAATTAACTGCCGTATATAAGACAGCACAGCGACCAGTGACAATGCCTTCATCGCTGAGCAGCCCCAACGACAATCAATTTTTATTTTTGTAGTGAAAAAAAACCAAGGTCTTCGTTGGGAATCGAACCCACAACCCCCATATTTACAAGCTAGTACACTACCTACTAGCCTACAGGGGCACCCTGTTGTGCGAGCATGTCTCATTTACCAGGCATAATTACATGAGCTCTTGCATGTGTTGGATCACCTAGTAGAAAATCGGGTGCATGGAAGAAAGATTCTGATTGCAGTAGACAGTAAGTCATGACGCTAGTGAACGTACACTCCAGATTAGTGCTGAAATATGTTACAAACCAGAAATGCCTCGGTTAATGTGGTAGCACTAATGTGGATTAAAGGACACATTAGTGTGGAAATGAATTTCTCTCGACCAGAGTCCCAAAAATGCATTACAAACTGGCTTAATTCGAATAGCACTAATGTGTTAAGTGGTTGAAGGACACATACGCGCAGCTGGAATTGAAACAGCACGCCAACTAGAAATAGGCGGATCCGCTGTTTATTACGCTAGAGCAGAAGCAAGTTTATACTCAGCTAAGTTAAACTTAGCCTGTTGATTGCGTTTGGGTGAGTATGTCTCGTTTACCAGTCCCTCCGGGGGCACATTGTAAGTCTATATGGATCACTCAACCATCTATACTTGTGTCTTTCGGGGGTAAAAGGGAGCCCAGTCCCATTCAAGGCTAGTAGGAGCCAAGTGGACAATCAACTATTGTTCCACGGGAATCAGTAAAGCCCCAGAGTTCCGCTATTTGTCTCTTTAGGCATTAAGCTGTTCTCTGACTGATTATTGAGATAGGGCCTTTGGGAGTATCGTGGTGGCTGTGTGTTTCAAAGCCCTCGTTTGAGTTTGTGTTCATTGTGTTCACAATGAATTGTGTTCACAATGAATGCTTCAGGGTGAGCATGAATGCCGTCGTGTTCTTAAATTATATTAAGCTTTATGTGTTCTGGACCAGGAGTTGGATAATCTCTTCAACAAGGAGTGAAGTCTGCGGCCTGCTTCGGACTTTTGAAGTTGCAACTAGGAGTGACCGGAGGACATACGTATCCGAAGGTCTTCTAGGGCTAAGATGGCGCTACATATTATCTACAGTATAAAGATTCATCATCTGATTAGGGCCCACGGCCAGGTGCAGATGTAAATCTTATCACGTCATGTCTCGTTTACGAGTCAAAGTTGCTTGAGCATAACTGCTAGAAAGTCTGGTGCATGGAAGAAAATTTCTAATTGTACTAGACAACCAGTCGGTTTTAAAAGGCATGTGAACGTGTACTGTAAATAAGTGCTGGAATATATATTTTAAAAGTTGACAGATATTCTCCGGTTAATAATGGGTTAAAAGACACGTAGATATATGTGGGAATTAAGCAGCACACCAACTAGTTGTAAAATTCTGTAGATCAAAGTCCTACAGTTGCATTGAAAAATGGCCTAATCCGAGTAAAACTCCTACAACGGGTAAACGAATTAAACCTAAAGAGGAGGAGAGAGGCTACTATAAATAGACTGGCTCGAACAATGTTCTAAGAGCCCTTTGGCATGAAGGCTATCAAATTGTTTAGATATAATAAAAGTACCTTAATTGGCTGATTAATTGCGTAAGTGAAGGATCATGGAAATTTAAAGTAGCATCTAGCCAGGATGAAATGTGAAGAAGATGTTACTTGCAGACTGTGTTTAGAAGAGGCTAAAACAGTGATGCATATTATATGTGAACGTTCAGCATTAGGTTAGGACCACGTACAGAAATCTATATATATAAAAATAAGTCGGGTTTTCCTTCCTGACGCTATAACTCCAGAACGCACGAACCGATTTCCATGGTTTTGCATTGGTTGGAAAGGTCTCGGACTTTGTGAGGTTTATAGCAAAGAAAATTAAGGGAATATAAGTGGTGGGTGAGTATCCCTCACGAATATAAGTACTTTTCATTATAAGTAGATGGCGCCGGTGCGTGAGACATTGTTTGACAGCTACTTAATCGCACGTGAAATTGAGGTTAAAGTTATTCATTTCCTAACAGTTCAATTGGAAACCATCAAATCAATCACGCGTATTGTGCAAATTTTTATTCAACTTTAACAGCAGGCATTTGTCCTTAAGGTGGTAAGTTGAACTGTGTAAATTATATGGATCGTGCATTTGAGGTTAAATTCACCAGTCTGCTCATAGTCCAAAATGCCGAAAGAACGACGTGCGAACATCGGCCGCCGCACAAGACATGCAAGCCAGCAACAAGTGTATTCGCATAACTCAAGCGAAGAAAGACATAATATAATAATAGAAAATGCCCGATTGACAGAACGCGTGAGCACACGAAGATCATTGGCATCATACAAACGCTTGGCATTCCAATATGATACTGCGAATTACAGTGATGATGACAATTTAGATATTGGATCAATTAAAATATTGGCTGGATTGTGCTGCGCAAGTGGAAAAGTCAAATTGGATCCATTACTTACACCACCACAGCCACTGAAACCATTGTCCGATGGAACTGATCACGATTCCAACCTTTTTCTTCAACGCAATACTTGAATACAATAACTGCTTTCGCATGACTCCCTTTGGAGCTAATATCATTCGAGAAGGCGGCTTCATGCCGACTTGCAAGTAAAAGATTTTATTCAACCAATCAATCATACCAACACAATCAATTGCAACACATAACAACTACACATACACCACACACAACACCATCACACGACAGAATTCACACCGTATTCAACGTCAGACCAAAACACAAAAAATGTGGTTTACCAAAGAGTACTTCATTGAAACGGATAATTTGCGGACACGTATAACGCTTCGATTTAGTATTTACTTTGGATTCACTTTCATCTTGAACTTAGAGATGTTCAACTAAATTATACTTTGTTTTTGTAATCGAAATGAATTCATTACTGTTGGGCAATGAAATAAAACAAAAAAAAAATTTTTTCTTTATCTTTTAATCCCCAAACGAAATGTTACAAAAAACGAAGTTATCTGGTGGCGAAACGAAGTTCGCCGGATTTGCTAGTTTGTATATAAATATGAATGTAACGCAAGATATAAGTCCCTGAACAAATGCTGGCAATTACTAAAGACTGTGTGATGAAATAGAAGGCCGATAGTTACAAATTGAAAGACGGAAATCGCTAAAGTCAAAAGAAAAGGCTGGTGATAGAACGTAATTTTAACTAAAATAAGATTTGCCTTAAATTACAGATCGGTTTGCCTGCAATCACTGAGCAGGAGAGAACTCATTAAAGAAACTGTCTAACCTCCCTGTATTAATAATAAAATAACACTCTAAATTACTGTACATTTATAATCTTTTTTACTACATTCATCCTGGTCAAAGATTTATCCTGCGAATTGTCTAAGATTATTTGTATTATGTTAAAAAACCGAGTGTAAATGACAAATGGGGACTTTAGAGAAGACTCTAAGGCACACATCATAACCTTACCCATGTACACTCAACAGAAAATTATACACAAATTTAAGTGAGACCTAAAGAACCATTAATCAACCAACCCACCTTGTTTCATCATCATCATTTTTATTATCCGTACAACAGAACAGTGTTATCATTTCATTTCCAAAGTTCTGCTACAGTGGTGACCATTTATCTGTAAAATTCTTTAACAGCATACAAGTGTAAATATAAAAATGATTAAAGTATAAAATCCCTTTTTTTCATTTCATTAAATCCTTTTAACAAAATAAACACAAAAAGTAATTGTAAAGTTCAACACCTGCGTACAACTGAGGACAAAAAATGTCAGCAAAAATAAATTCTCTTTTTTCGTTTCTCGAATTTTATTCAATTTAAATTGAAAATAAATAAATTTAATGAATTAAAGTATTTCTTTTTCATTTTTATTTTAATTAAATTGATATTGGCATAACAAGAGGAGATGAGAAAGGAACCAATTTGTCAGTAACGCTGTTGAAAGCCACACAATTTCAAACACACAGAAAAAAAAAGAAAAGAAAAGAAAAACAAAGGCAAAGACAAAGGCAACAGCTGGAGTAAGAACTACTGAAACCAACATTTTTTAACCATGAAAGATTGATGTTGTGACTGCAGCATCAGTTGCAACAGCAGTTTAAAATATGCACCAATAAATTACAGATAAAATAGAGACAAATATTAAACTGGTTCTTTTTCTATATTTTCTGTTCTTAAAGCGAAAATATTTAAGCGATTATTTACAAATAACGGGAAACATATTAAAGTTATTAGACGCAACTAGATCTGTACACTAAAAGTACTCTCAAAGTACTTAGTACGCAAATAGATCTGTAAATGAAAAGTACTTTCGAAATAAATTAATTCTATAGAGTAGCCCACATCCGATGTTAGATTTTCTCATTTGCACCACTGTATTCTCATACAGGTAACACCTTAACCAATTGCTTTCCAAGCCGATACATATTTAACAGCTTGCTGTTAAGATATACAATCGAATCGCACTTCGCGTCGAAGTTATTATACATTATGCTGCACGATCGTAAAGACTAAATCGCGATTTTCAACGAGGCGATTGTTTTTCACTTGTGGCAACCCCAACAGCATTTAGATTTTTGTCGAATTCGTAGTAGATGCATTAGCAATAGTTACAATAAATTCAATTTCGCACCAAAATCGCATTTAAATAATTGAAAACCACTATGAAAATGGTGGTTCTGCTAAAATTATATTTCGTAAAATTCGTAATATTTTCGTTGCCCCTGTAGGCCAGTGGGTAGTGTACTAGCTTCTAAGACTGGGGGTTGTGGGTTCGATTCCCAACAAAGACCTTGGTTTTTTGTTCACTACAAATATAAAAAATTTAATGTCGGTGGGGCTGCTCAGTGATGAAGGCATATGGTCACTGGTCACTGTGCCGTCTTATACGACAGTTAATTTCCGTAACTATCCTTCTACTTTCACCAGCTGTCTCATCTCTTCTCTATCCTTTTTCCAAAGGATGTAGCACGGTGTTTGACTAAATAGGCATTATTGCCTGAAGTTGCTACATAATCTTCCTTCTGAGACCGCTATTAAGAATTTAGTCGTTAAATTTGAATCGACAGGCTCGATACAAAAATGAAAACATCGCACCCTTAAGCCACAGAGCTGAAGCAGATCCAAATTAGTCAATTCCTCGACGTTCTCAACAATTGGGGTTATCCAAAACCACCACATGGCGAATTTCGCCTTACAAGGTTCAACGGATGCAGAAATTAAAGCCAACCGACCATTCACATCGCCGTAGATTCGCTCAATTCTTTTGGGAATAACCGACTGTTTTTTCGGAGAAAATCGTTTTTTCAGACAAAACCCATTTTTACTTGTCAGAGTATGTCAACAAGTAAAATTGCCGCATTTGGGCTTTTGAGTATCCTAGACCGATTATTGACAAGCGTTTGCTACACCACATGTCAGCCCATGGCGCACTATGTTATCTAGAAGCATGATTGGACTGTTTTTTTACGAAGATCAATCTGAAAATGCGGGTAACAGTCACGCTATCGCGAGATGCTAACAATTTTAGCCTATTTATTTTAGATGAAACAGGTGGTGAAAGTATAAGGATAGTCGGAAATTAACTGCCGTATAAAGACAGCACTGCGACCAGCGACTATGCGTTCATCGCTGAGCAGCCCTACAGACAGTAAATTTTTATTTTTGTAGTGAAAAAAAACCAAGGTCTTCGTTGGGAATCGAACCCACAACCTCCATATTTACAAGCTAGTACACTACCTACTAGCCTACAGGAACGACGTGGATATTCAGTGACATGTAGTTTAACAGGATGGTGCCACATGTCAGACAGCCAATGATCGCATAGTTTTACGACAATCAGCCGTTAAGTGACCAGCCAGATCATGTGATTTAACACCATTGGATTATTTCTTTGTCGGGCTATGTTAAGGACAGAGTCTATTCGGAGCCGAGCGAATCGACTTCAGCTTTAAAACTTAAAAGCTGAAACGAATGTGATTTGATTAACGTAATTGGAACGACATTTTGGCAAAAAGTTATTAAGATCTTTGATAAAAGAATCTGTCAGCGTAGTCCCGGTAGACAATAAAAATTTGAAACATCTTAATCCACATTTTTTTGTTTTTATTTTTTTTTTGGTTTTAGAAATCAAACTTCTTGTTGAAAAACCCCGTTTATTGATATTTAATTACAATTTTATTTTCATTAACTACACACAAGATAAAATTTGTACGTTGTTAGCACTACAAAACAATTTACTAAAGATGCAAGTCTTTTACTTCACTTAGACGCTGTCTTTTATACTTTTCCGCTAGAGGTCTAGAAAACTTAAGAATTTTCTACTTCCTTTGTATCACATTTTGTTGTTGTTATTATGGTAGTCATTCAGTGTATAGGCGCCTGTTGAAATGTGTGTAGTTTTGTTTTCATGCTATTAAATTGTATTTTTTCCTGGAATTTATTTAAAGATAGTTGTTGTTGTTGTCTTGTGTATACAAGTTTTCATAGGAAACTACGCAGTTAGTGGTAAAGACTTTAGGTTCGTTGTATGTTTGCATGGGGTGGGAAAATTAGGGGTTAGGAAGCCAAATGCCTGTTAAACCTTTAAATCTAAAGAATGGAATTGTAATCCTCTAAAATTTATTTAATAGAAGAAGAGAAAAAATTTAAGGATGGAATGTGACACTCTTTTAAATGTGATAATTTACAAAATTGTGAACATGTCACTGCATTATTTTGTTGAAATTCTGGCAGCTTTTTCTCGTAAACAGGCTTATTTGGTGACGGCTGTGCGTAGTTTAATCCCATATTCGAGACTCATGATACCGTTGTTACCAATAGACTAAAAAAAATATGCTCGTTGCAGCCGCAGTGATAAAAATATAGCTAATAGAACATCAATTCGTCGACGTTCGCAACAATTGGACAACATTCTGCAGCATAAATATCTTCACCTTCACGCTTAAAAAACTACAACTCATTCAAGAATTATCATTGTTTGTGTCGAACGTTTGTGAATTGACTGACGCCTTTTTCAACAAAATCATCTTTAGTGATAAGGCTGACTTTCATATAAGCGGTTATGTAGAGAAACACAATTATCGCAAAATCCACAAACAGTCCTCGAAAAACGATTACATTCAAAGAAAATGATCGTATGGTGCGGTTTGTGGTCAGGGGGCATCATCGGTCCGTATTTTTTTCTTTTTTTTCGAAACTGAGCAAGAAAATGCCGTCACCGTGTATTCTCTGTGCTACTAAAGCATTATAATCAATTTGATGTTACCACAATTGACTAACGTTGACATCAGTGACCCAAATAATTCAGTTATTGAAAATTTCCATGTAATGTCTTGATTAGGCAACGCTAATTGGCCGCCTCGTTTTTGTTATTTGATGGCGCTAGATTATCTTCTCTGGTACTGAAATAATGAGTTTACGTAAATAACCCGGAAACAACTGACGCTGTGAAATATGAAATTCGGTAGTGCATTGATGAGACCCCCCTGGGGCACATTATCGGTCTTTGCGGAGAGTGACTATTTAGACCTGTGCAACTGGGGGAAAAAGGGTGCCCAGTCCCCTGAAGTCAGCAGGGGTACAACTGGAAGCTCCACGTTATTTCCACGGGAACCAGAGTTCCCCAGAGTTCTTTAGACATTTAACTGTTAAGTCTTTAGACATTTAACTGTTCTCTGGCTGATTATTGAGGTTGGCCCCTACATGGGAGTATCGTGGTGGTTGTGGTTTCGCGGCCCCATAACAGAGAGATCAGTTTTTATATGGTGGCGGGGTTCATTTCACCTTTAATAACACCTACCTGGTGAAATGTTCCCAGATCCAGTGAGCATGCTAGACATGTGTTCTGGACAGGAGGTAGATGGTCTCCAGCTCTTCAGCAAAGAGTGGTAGATTGTAGCCCTGCTCCGGAATCATTAAAGTTGCAACTAGGAAAGACCTGTTGCTAGAATTAGTCTTCGGCTTCCTAGGACGAGCATGACGTCCCAAATTATACAGTGGTTTGACCACCATCTGATAAAGACTACATAGTCAAGCGCAAATGTAAATCTAATCACACAGTGCATTGATGAGATAAGCGATGATTTGTTGCAAAATGTGCTTTTAAATTTTGTGAACAAAAGCAGACATATGCCGACGTGAATAGAAGTGGGCATTTGTCCGATATTATATACCATTATTAGTTGCCATATTTTTACTTGACATTGGTATCACTAAAATAGAAGTTGTCAAAAAAAAGTGTGTATTTTAAGCCAATTTATTTCCTAACCTCAAATTTTCCCACCGCACAATATATGACAGAAAGCACTTCCTGTCCTGCAGTACTGTAGTCCCAGGCTTATAAAAATGGAAGCTATTGTAATGTTAGTTAAGTTGTGTGCTTCTAAACTGTATATATAAAAGATTTATATTTTTTTTTATTGTTGTTGTACTCATAAGTACTGTATACATAGAATTCTTTATTTAAAGTGCACTCACAAAACAAATAATTCATTTTTTTATTCGAATAAAATTATTTTAAATATAAATTTTCTTTGAAATGAAAATTTATGACGTTCGAAATAAAACTCAAACAATTCCCAACAAAGTTTTGAGAGAATCTATTTAATCAAATATACAATGACATGACGTACTTATGGATGTATTCGTTTGAACTTTAAACAACTGTTTTAATAAATTAATTTCATAAAAGAAGCTTCAAAACGTATATATGTACATGTATGCATGTATGTGCATATGTACATGTGTATATAGAAATATCGATCTGTTTTTATGTTTATAACAGAAGACGTTCAAAGAAGAGAGAACGCACGTGTTGTAACATGCGTGAAATTTCTTATAAAATTTAAAATTTTTGTGCTCTCATGCGTAGGGAAAAATTATATTTAATCCAAAATAAGTCGAAGTATCGATTATTAAAGCCTCTAAATAAACCAAGAATTTTTTTATTAATTCTCTTTCAAAAAGTACATGTGTACAAAAGTACATATGTAGTACCATGACGATTTAATTAAAATTTTCCCCCTTAAACAATTTATTTAATAATATTTAGGATATACAATCAATTCTGCTTTATTTTGTTGTTCCAAAACTGAAAAGTTCAACAGGTCATAATTTACGCGTACTATTTAAATTTAAAGAATTTAAGGCAAATTCGTACCTTGTTGTACTCCTACCGTAGCAAAATATACACTGGGGCACTTGGTATATTTACAATAAGCTTTAAAAAACAAAAACTTAAAAATTAATAAATAAGGACACAAATTTTACATATAAATAAAAGTACCTTTAAAAAAAGCCCTTCAAAAAGTCCAAATTATGATGCGTATCTTTTTCGTTAGAGCACCATGATCAATTAAAGGACCTGTTGAAAGCATATTTAACAAAAAAAAAAAAATAAACCTTAAAAATTATACTTTAAAAACAGGATATTTGCCAAAAATACGGTTAAAAACGGTTTCTCCAAAAAGTACTTCACAAATAATCTCTAAAAAGCACTTTTTAGATAACGTATATATTGCCTACATTTTAAAAGTGAAGCTAATAAAACTTTGTCTTTCCAAATACATCTTTTAAAAAAGTGAATTTTTATGAAAATTAAACAAATTATTACAAAAAAAAAAGTACTTTTTCTGAAAAATTTTAAAAATTAATTTTAAATAAAATTCTTCCAAAAAAACTTTTAAAAAATTGCATTTTAAAAATGAAATCAAAACAACTTTTAAAAAAAGTACTTTTCATACAATTTCTAAAAAGGAACCCTTTAAAAACCCCCTGCAAAATAATTTATTTAATTTAATTGCATTAATTTAAATAATTAAATTTTAAAAAAGGCCCTTTCTAAGGCTAGTCTTCAAGGAATGCATTCTTAGAAAAATTTTATTTCAATTAAATCAGTTTCTCAAAATGGTACTTCAAAAATATGTTTAAAAAGCACTTTTTGAATAAAAAAAAGATGAAGGAATGTATATTTTACTTACATTAAAAAAATTAAGCAAATAAATGTTTGAATTCACAAATAATTTTTTTTTAAATTAGCAATGTTTACAAAAATTATATAAATCATTACAAAAAGGTACCTTTTATAGGTGATATATAAAACTTAATTTGAAAACTTAAAAAAAAAGTCAGTTTTAAAAACGAAATGAGAAATACTTATAAAAAAACAGTATTTTTTTTAAAAAGTACTTTTGAAAAAAAAAGCTATTTTTCGAAAAAGTACCATAAAAAAGTTTTGTTTTCAAAAATCAATTTTACAGAAATTAACTTTTATGATTAATCAAGAAAAATAACAAAACTGTCTTTTAAAACAAAAATTATTCTTAAAAGGTACGTTTTGAAAAGTACTTTTTGAAAAATTTCTAAAACGAAACCTTTTAAAATATTTGGAAAGTGTATTTTTTTTCAAAATAATTTATTTAATTTAATTGTATTTTTTTAAGTAGAGCATATCACATCAGAAAAATTTTGAAAAGAGCCTTCAAGGAATGTATTCCTTAATAAATTTTACTTAAAAAAAAAGATTAATTTTAAATATTAATATGCCTTTAAATAAAATACCATTTAGAAATCAGCTATTTTTCAAATTGGCTGCTTTGTAAAAAGTACCTTTAAAAAGCTTTTAAAAGGACAAATTACAATATGAACCCTTTTAGTTGGAATAGTACGATCAATATAAGGAAACCTTTAAAGACATTTAACAAAAAAAAACAAAAAAGAAAATTTTAAAATTATATTTTAAAAACAGGATATTTAAGTAAAATATCTTTTAGAAATATAAAAATTATAAAAATATTTTAAAAAAATTCGCTCTTTAAAAACCACTTTTTAAATATTAAAAATATGGGAACGTTCATTTCAAATAGTGATGTGAATAAAGCTTTAACTTCCCAAACATATTTTTAAAAAAGGGGGTTTTTCCAAAAATTAAATAAATTACTACAAAAAAGTACCTTTTCTAAAAGGTAAATAAAAAAATTAATTGGAATTGAAATGTAGTTATAAAAAAAGTAATTGTTTTCAATAGTACCATAAAAAGTGTCCTTTTCAGAACTTAATTTTACAGCAAATAACTTTTATAACAAATCAAGAATAATAACAAAAATATCTTTTGAAAGAAAAATTGTTCCAAGCAGCTAGTTTTTGAAAAGTACTTTTTAAAAAACTTCTAAAAAGGTACCTTTTAAAATTTTTGAGAAATTGATGATTTTGAATACCCTTTCAAAATAATTTATTTAATTTAATTATAATTTTCAGCAGAGCATATAAAGAAGCAAACTTTTAAAAAAGGTCTTGTTAAAGTTAGTCTTCAGGGAATGCATTCTTAAATATATTTCACTTCAACTGCAAAAAAAAGTCTTGCAGAAAGTTTCTGATGCACTTGAGTCTTCAAAAATACTTTTCTCGAAAAGTACTTTTCATCAAAAGTACTTTTCATCAAAAGTACTTTCTATTAAAACTACTTTTTATCAAAATTAATTTTCATTAAAAGTACTTTTTATCAGAAGTACGTTTATAGTTTTCTCCCTCTATACTTTTATTAGAAGTTGCAGTATGCTATTTTTGTTATTTGTTCTTTTTTATGAATAACATTTGAAAACATATTTGTTTTACACAAAATAGTTTTGCTCTCACTACAGTGAAGATTCTTTGCACTTTCATTCAGTCAACTAGTTCACTAGTTTCGTGTGTCTACAAAAAGTTGTTAATAAAAATTGTTTTCAACAACTTTTATCAATATTTTCAATTTATCTAACGGAAATTAAAACACATGTTCTACCAGAATTTCAATAAGCAGCATTTACACACAGAAAAAATTAAAAGAAAAAAAAACAGTTGCATACTTTATGGCAGGCAAGGAGCGAAAAATGTGCTTTTATTCGTATTTCCTTTTACAAAACGTATATTTGTTTTCCTTTATTCATGAATATTAAATAATTACACATTCTATTTTAGTTTCAAAGTAATAAATTACAAAAGTTAGGCAAAAATTGAATTTTAATAAATTTTAATTACAATAATAAATGTGAGTGTTGGTAAGTGGTTGCTTACACTTATGCGAATACTCGTGTGTGATATCATGCATCATTCATTGACATAAATAATAAATTCACAGAATTTTATTTTAGTAAAAGTTGTACTTTTTATTACTGTATAGTACGTCGTAAAAAGTAAAGCATACTTTTAGGGTGTTTACACACATTTCAACAAACGTTAAAGCTTTCATTTAAATCCTTTTATAAAAATTTAGCTTTGCTTTCGAAGAAATTAGGACGAAATTATTTAGCCTTAATTTTCTTTTCATTGTTTTATGTGATAAAGCCTTGAGAGAATTTTGGTTGATTACTTTTTTAATGAAAAGTACTTTATTAAACAATTGCAGAAAGTTAATTTTTCAGGATTTTTAATGCCTTAGGGCGGCTGAAGCTCTTCGTCCTTTGGCAGACTTAAACGAAATTTAGATTTGCATTAGACTTCTAGTGTAGGAACAGCCCATAATTCACAATAAACAGCGTCCGCAAAATTCTTTAAATAGGAAATTCCCTAGAAACCGTTCTCCTGTTCAATCTCAAAGCAAATAACGGGTGTCTTTATAGAGGTATAGAATTTTGAAATCGAATAAAGCAAAGATGAATTTTTTAATTAACAAAAAATTTACTTTATTTGTATGGCCGCCACGGCTGGCTAAGACAGATTCCGATGGAGTTTAACATCAGTACCTAGTGATGTACTCCTAATCTCACGGTGGTCTTACAAGTGGGTGAATGCTATGCGGCTACCAACGCCCCCAAGATGCATAACACATGACAAGTGGCAAAAATCTGAAGCACAGCAAGCCGGGGTTAAGAGCCTGTCGCCTCCTACTTAGTGACATTCTGTTGCAGTGCAACACCACTTTGGTTAGGAAAACGCTACACCTTCCCTCTGGAGGGAGTTTATTCCACAAAGGGACTGTTCTGCTAAAAAACGAATTTTCCCTGTAATGTGTAGAGCGATTTACTCAACAATCAATCACCAATGGATGAGCTCTCCGCGAAAAACTTGTTAAACGTAAAAACGAGCGAGTAACGGGAATAAGTTCCCCATTTACCATTGTAGCAACGATAAAACAGTGAAAAACAACCCGCGACTTGGATTTAAACCGCAGCCACCGTGTTACTCCCCAAAGGGCCAGTGCAGGTACGTAGCCCTGTGGCCTACAGGTTTCTGTAGTACTAATTGGTAAGTCAGTGGTGTGACTTTATGTGTCCAATTCCTATAGTTTCAGGTTCCAAACTTTTCCTTAAAGAAATCAATTGTGTGTGATAAGCTGCGCTGCTGCACATTATGGTTGATCAATTGATAAACGAAAAAAGTCAGTAATTAAGGTTCTCTAACGGTCACCATTGACTGCAACATTTTGACCAGCATCGTTTTTTAAAAAAAAGTACGTACCAATGATACCACTAAATAGTCTGTTTTTCTGAATGTAACTGTGTCTCGAGATAAACTTGCGGCTTAACATCACTCCATTTACTGCAATTTTGTTTATTATGGTATCCCATCAAGCAAAGCGATGAAGCTACGCAAATTTTACTTATGAAAATCGGGATTAACGTTAATATTGGAAACCTTATTTAGCCGTCAGTCTATTTATGTTTCAATGCCAAATCAAACTTAGCATAAATGACTTGACAGCTGATAAAATGGCCGCCAGTTTACTCACCTTAAACTGGATGTGTTCGCAACAAAGGCTTTAGCTATTCCTGCTACCGATATTCCTTTAAAAATCTTATTAACTACAGAAAACCTACGCAGGGCTTTGATATATAATTTCCGAAACAGTTCCTTAATCCTTTCTCAGACCTAAAAAACAGGCTTAGTGTACTATCGAAATACAGAATGTCCGCCAGAAAGGTATACTAATTTCTTTTGCCGACATTTTGGTAGACATAAGTCTTGACAGTTGATTTTTTGTTAGCCGTGAAGTAGACACGTGGCAAATTTATTGTGGAAAAATATTCGATAAACGAACGTATTTTAATCGTTAAAACATGTTATCAAAATCAATCATCGATTACTGTGACGATGAGAAACTTACGTGAATTTTTTTGAAGCAACATCGTGCCAATAAAATGCACTATTTATCGTCTAGTAAATGATTTCGAAAAAAGAAAGTCTGTAGGTGAAAGGCCTAAGCATGGACCACAACTTGCCGCAAGATCGGGTGAAGAAAGTGTTCAAAACAATCCATCAGTCTCATTTCAACACCGTGCTCAGGACCTCCATCTTCAAAGAGCAACTTTGGCCACAATTTTGCAAAAGGATTTGCATTTGTTTCCATATAAGATTCAGTTGGCACAAGAGCTTCTTCCACAAGATCGTATATGCCGCCGTACCTTTGCCAATACGATGTTAAAGCTCGTCTATGACAACCCCGATTTTCATGAAAAAATCATAATAAGTGACAAGACACATTTTCATTTGAATGGATATGTGAATAAACAGAATTGTTGGTTCTGGGGACTGGGACACCCCCAAGTTATTCAACAGTCACCTTTTAGGAGGAATCATTGGATCTTACTTCTTTAAAAATGAAAACACCGTAGGAGTAGTTGTGAATGGAGAGCGATATCGTGATATGAACGAAAACTTTTTAACGCATGCTTTGAGCTTGATTAACATGTGATATCAACAAGACGTTTCCACATCCCAAACAGCCAGGGTTACAATGGAATTACTGCGAAATCTCTTTCAACAACAAGTTATTTTAAGAAATGGTGATGTTGCTTGAACTCCACGGTCGCCTGATGTGACTACTCCGGACTTCTTTTTGTGGGGGTATCTGAAATGCAAGGTTTAAGTTGCTTAAGCAATTCAAATAAAATATTTGTGATGTAATTAATGAAATAATGCGTTAAATGTGTGAGAATGTAATGAAAAATGTGATCAAAAGGGCTCGCATTTTTGAGCCTAACAGAGGCGGACATTTATCCGATATTGTATTCCATACATAATTGCCAACATTAAATAAAACATTTGTCAATATAACATCCATTTTCTTTCATTTAATCAAAAATTATTAACACACAAAATTGTATACCTCCCCGGCGGACACCCTGTACATTTTTAGTAAAATAAATAAACTTTAAAAAGACTTTTTGTACTTTGAAGCGCTTTAAAGTCACTAACATCATCATAATGACCTTTCACAGCCAATTACAATTTAATTATTCGAATTACTTAATATTGTCTTCCTTTACAACAACAAAAAATTGCTTAATCGTGTAATGTGACAATTTTGTTTTTGTTTTATTCTTATTTTGTTTGTGTTTTATAATTAATAATCAATAAATGTTATAATTAAAACTGACGTGTGTTTACGTTATGAATTTCAATTTTAATTATCCTCAATCAATATAAAATTAGTGACGACACGTTAAGTTAGAGAATATTCTTTTATAATAAGAAGCGTGAAATAACACAGTTAAACTTGTAGAAAAAATTGTTAAATTATATTCAACAATGAAATGAATTAAATAAATGGAAAAACAAGGTCGAACCCTTAATGTATGCATTATTATTTTAACAAGGCCAATCACTTAATGTATGCACTACTTTTTATAATAAATTAACAAAACTATTTTTCATTTTTGTGGAGTTTAATAGCTCGAAACTTTAATTTAATTTATATAAACCTGCTTTATGTAAAGGAAGAATACGCTGCGAGCTACGCCACTGATAATTATTTAAAAAAACAAATAATTTTTAATTTTTCAGATCCTAAACAGATGCTATATTTTATATTTCTTAATAACTAAAAACTTTTCTATCTTACGAATCAAAACTCCTTTGTGCTAAACATTCGAGAACAAAGGATCAGCGCGTAGGTTGCGATAAAATCAGACATTATTCTGTGTATTTGAGAAAAAAATTAATAAAAATGAGGAAGAAGAGAGAGTATGACGTGATAAGATTTACATCTGCACCTGGCCGTGGGCCTTAATCAGATGGTAGATCATTACCACTGTGGATGAAATGCAGCTTCATCCTCGCCCTATAAGGACTTCGGATACGTATATCCTTCGGTCACTCCTAGTAGCAACTTCAAAAGCCCGGAGTAGGCCCCGCAGCCTTCACTCCTTGCTGAAGAGGTAAAGACTATCCAACTCCTGGTCCAGAACGCATGAAGTTTAATATAATTAAGAACACGACGGCATTCATACTCACTGGACCTGGACCATTCATTGTGTTCATTGTGAATGATCCGACCCACAAACTCAAACGAGGATCTCGAAACACACAGCCACCACGATACTCCCAAAGGGCCTACCTCAACAATCAGTCAGAGAACAGCTAAAAGCCTAAAGAGACAAATAGCGAAACTCTGGGGCTTTACTGATTCCCGTGGATATAACGTGGAGTTCCCAGTTGACCCCTGCTGCCTTCAGGGGACTGGGGACCTTTTTCCCCCAGTTGCACAGGTCTAGATAGTCAAGTATTCTATAAAGACCGATAAATGTGCCCCCGGGGGGTACAATTTCATATACGAAATCTCGGCAAATCTGAGAAGATTTAATTTTCACTCGCTTTTAATTCGAATTCGCTTTAACTTTTATCTTGTCCAAAGTCGCGGAAGTTTTTTCTCGAAAGCAAGCGTTAATGAGAAACAGAAACTAAGATAAGAAAAGTAATCCATAATCCAATTATGCTGGCTTATTCCAATGAAAAATGGTATCACTGATCCTAGTGAACCAGGTGCAAATTTCCATTTAGCTCTCTGGTTTAAATATGCGTCGAAAGCCAGTTGAAAAAAAGTAAAAAAAATTTTCTTAAAGAGAAGTAGCACTTCAGGCAACAATGTCTATTTAGTCAAGTAACGTGCTACCGCTCTTTAGTAATTAGTAAAGGGATAGAGAGGAGATAAAACAGGTGGTGAAAGTAAAAGGATAGTCGGAAAATTAACTATGCCATGCCTTCACCACTGAGCAGCCCCACCGACAGTCAGTTTTTATTTTTGTAGTGAGAAAAACCAAGGTCTTTATTGGGAATCGAACCCACAACCCCCAGACTGGCAAGCTAGTACACTACCTACTAGCCAACAGGGGCACCTAAAAACTGCTTTTGTAAAATATATATGTAAGCACATCTGTTGTCTTAAAAACTCTTCAGATAATATCAATTGTGAGCAGTATCTTTCGGTTGCCACTTTATGCTCTTCTCATCATTTATCCAATATATTGTGATTCTAAGCAGTTGAGTCTTTTTCTAAGCCCTTAAAATATGCAATAATTTTTTGGTAAACATAAACCTAATAAAATTTTATTGCATAGCACAGTGGAATATATGATTATATGATTATGCAATTCTGAGAATTGCACATGAAACTGGCCCCACAAAATAAGAACTTCTGCATCATTAATTTTGTCCAGTTCGCTGCATTAATAATTTTTGGCCATTTTTTTTAACTCAAAGTGGATTTTTATCACTTTTCCAATATTTTAGCACGGCTATATCTCGGTATACTGTGTCTGAAGCAAATTTGTAGATATTGAATAGCAGAAAGAAAGCGAAACAAAGCTACCCGAAAAAAGTGAAAATCGAAAAAATTCTCATTTTTCCCGCTTTTCACCTTTTGTGCTCAATTTTTGGTTTACAGATTCATTTTCTTCGTCAACGAAATAACATTTCTAAAAGTTAGCTTGACGATTTCGGTATGATGTTGCGCTACCATTTTACTCTATGGGTTTGCCACGCTTCATAACTATTGCCAAAAATCTGAATTTTATGTGATATTCCCCTCTTAGCCACTATGCAATGCACTTCTATTTAGGGTACTGGTTGTGGTGCATTATTTTCAATATCGAGTGACCAATCTGTATCATTTATTTTGGTCGGATTGGTGAAAATGGTTTCGGCTTGCAGTGATCAATCTGCATCATTTAGATTGGCCGGATTGGTGGAAATGGTTTCGGCTTGCAGGGACACATTATCCAAATCCGGAAGCTTAGGTGAATCAGAGACTTAGGTAAATGGGTAACAGCAGTACATTACACTGGAAGTGTTGCCATTTATGCTTGCGTAATACCTGGAGTCATCATGTCTAGTTTACTGGTTGCATAAAAGAAAACTGTACACCTTTTCCATCTATTTACATTATAGGGAAAGGTATTATAACAACTTTTACACACTGTGTTCGAGGACTTGAATCTGTTTTATCAAAGTAATGACAATATGGTGCTTTAAATTCCTCAGTTAAGAAGTTCTCCCGATTCTGTTTGCCTATTTTTGGGACGATATGACCACAAAGGTAACAAAACAAAAATAATTTAATTTTGGGCACTTGTTACTTTCCACATTGAACTACTCAATGTTTTAAAATGGATTTTACTATGAACAAAAGGATTGTTTATTCCTCAGTCAATAAATTAATAATGCAGCCAACGGAACGATGCAGAAAGTTCTTATTTTTTAAGGCCACTTTCACATGCAATTCTTAGAATTGAATCCCAAATCAATGATCAATCTTTGAGCTGTAACAGACAAATTTGCAAACCTCACACTCTAGTGAGGGATTTAAATTTATTGGCGAAGATATAGAGAACGATATCTCGTGTAGTAACCTCTATCCAATGTATTTTACACCATCACATACTCCAAATATTCGAGATATTTTTGTTACACAAACATATCAGTTTAAAGCAAGGAAATCTTTAAAATTAATACTTCATTAGGGCGGTTACAAAAAATAAATTTTGGATTTTCCACGGGATATTTAATAAGATATTTTTTACTTATTTACAAGTCCACCCTGGCCCCCAAACCAAGGCCTATAATTATCAAAATATAGAATAATTGACAAAGAAGTTGAAGACAAGGCATTGTCTAAAATAGTTAACCATTTATGGTATCTTATTTCGAAGCAAGTTGCCTTTTCATTTTTCAATGATACTTTGCATGGTTAGAAAATTATAGGCCAAAAAAGATAATGATGATTTTAATTCTGATAACAGGGATCTAAAACTAAAACTTAATTTTGAAGAAGTTGATCATTTGTTGATCAAAGAAATTGAATATTTTGTTTCTTCTCGGGCTTTAAATTTTTTTAAGAGATGTGAAATCGATACTCTTAAATACTGATCCTGGGGAGTAGTTAATGAAACAGCTGAGAGAGGAGTAAAACTAATCCAAAGCATCAACTCATAATTGAAGAACAACGATAGTTTTTATTACAAGCAATATCTGAACGTAGGCATCTTTTTCCGGACTCTACAAAAGCTACCGTATGTGAGCCATTACCATTATAAAATTTATTTGCAATTTAAAATTATAATTAATAAATATGTATTAATCTTTTGAACGGTCTTTTTAATTAAATTTAATTTATTGTTTTAAAAAATTTGTTCGAATTGTTAATAATTTTTGTTTTTTTAAAAATTAATTTTCTGAAGAAGCTTTCCGAAGGAAAGGAAATATGGAAAAAAATATATTGCTAAATTTAATTAAAAAGACCGTTAAAAAGATTAATACATATTTATTTAAGATATAAAATATCGAATAAAAATAATAATCAATTATAATTAATAAAATTTATTTTAACACTATTCAACAATGTCCTTTAGCCTTTGCATGGGAATTTCTATATGAGGAAATTCATTACGAACTGAACTGGTAAATGCTTAATGCCCCTAAAACTATTTATTTTAGCAAAAAAATTATAAAATTCGAAATTAATAACAGTGAAAAACTAGGATTTTTTTTCTGGCAAAACCGCTGCTTTCCTTAACTTTAACCTCAATGTGACTCGCGTTAATATTTTCAGATTGAACAGAAACTTTGCCAATCTCATTTTCTAGTTAATTGGCATTTTTTTGGGGGGGTGACCGAAAAATAGGATAACTTTTTTTTATCTCATATACCTTGTAACCCCCCTAATACATCATCATTGTGGAATATTCTCCCCAAAAATTAAACAATTTTTTAATAATTTCATCCGAATTGCATACCTTTTCTATAGGACGTCATGTGTGTGTAAATAAAAACTTTTCTTTTTTACTTTAAAAATTCAAATTCGATTTTAATAAATTAGACAAAAAAGAAACTGTTATGAAATCAATAACAAACAAAAACCATGTGCTAAGCCCATGTGTTGACAAACTAATTTGGCATTTACATGGCTTAAACTTTTCCAAAAGTTAAAAGAAAAAGGTCAGATAAATGTTTTTTTTTTTTGCTGTTGAGAAAAATATGTTGCCCCAAGGTCAAGTACCACTTGTATGCCTGTTGTATCCTTGGCAACCTTAAAAAACGTAACAAGTGTAAGTTTCCTTTTTTTAAGTTCTATTTTTTTATATTTTTAGCAGCATATTGGATTTTATTTTCGGATAAGATAAACACACTCGCCAAAAAAAAAAAGTTAAAAAGGTTCAACAATAAAAATTATGCCGAAAACTACTTTTTTGTGAGCAAAAATCACTTAAGCATAATGTTTATAAAGGGTTTTTCAATAAGAAGTTAGATTTCGATATATGAAGGCTTGTTCACAAACACTACTTCCTCTTTCTTCCTTCCTGTAACTTAATTTCCTAGTTCTGGTACAGTGCAGTGCATAAGTAGGAATAGTTTGGTAGTGTGCAGGTCCAGGCACACTACCAAACTATTGTGGTTTTAAGTTCCTTTAGTGATATAACACTGTACATAATCTTCCAGGCTTTAGTTTAAATCCAAAACTATTTTTATTGCACCTCCTAATTTATCATTGAGATACGCGTTATAAATATCGGATTTTTCAACAAGAAGTTTCTTGTGGCAACACCAACAATATGATAGTTTTGACATTTAATTTTTTGACGTATTCATAGTGGATGCATTGGCACTTGTTACAATGAATTCGATTTCCCACGATAATCGCATTAATATAATTAAAATCCACTATGAAAATGGTGGTTCTGTTAATGTTACATTTCGTAAAATTTGTAATATTTTCGGACAACATAATCGTCCTTCTGAGACTGGTATTAAAAGTTTGGTCGTTAAATTTGAATCAAAAGGCTCGATACAAAATGTGCAAACACCAACGTGTTTTCTAGCGGGTCGTTCAATTGAAAATATCGCTGTCCTGAGCCATAGTGTTAAAGCAGATCCAAATTTGTCAATTCCTCAATGTTCTCAACAATTTGGGTTATCCAAAACCACCACATGGCGAATTTCACATAAGGACTTTGAAGCTTTTATTTGGGTACGGTTTTCTGTCGACCCTCGTCAAATTTGGTTTGTGAACAAACCGGTTTCGGCTGTTTGCCATCTTCAGTGTTCTTTTCGTACTGAAGCCTTACAAGGTTCAACTGGTGCAGCAATTGAAGCCGGCCGATCATTCAAATCAGCGTAGATTTGCTCAATTAATTAAGGAACAATCGGCTGGTTTTTTCGAAAAAATATTTTTTTCAGAGGAAGTCCATTTTCACTTGCCTATTTTAGTTGTCTACAAGCAACATTACCGCAATTTGGATTTCTGAAAATTCTAGACCGCTTTCTGAGAAGCCTTTGCATGCTCAACGTGTCACTATATGGTGCGCTATGTGGTCTGAAGGCAACTCAATTTTGACCTATTATTGATGACGTGGATATCACTAACATGTGGTTTCAACGAGACGATGCCGTATGTCACACAGCCAATAAAACGATCAATTTATTGCAAACCAAATTTCCCGAAAATCAGCAGCTAAGTAGCCATGCGTGATAAGATTTACGTTTGTGTAACTGTGTAAGCCATAACCCGGCGGTGGATCAAACATCTGCACCTGGCTGTAAGCCTTAATCAGATGGTAGTCCAACCACTGGGAATGAAAAGCAACGTCATTCACGCCCTAGGAAGCCGAGGACTAATGCTAGCAACAGGTCTTTCCTAGTTACAATTTCAGGGGTTTCAAACCACTACTCCTTGCTGAAGAGCTGGAGACTATCCAACTCCTAGTCCAAAACCCATGACTAGCATGCTCACTGGATTTGGATCATTCACCCGTTGGTGTTATTAAAGGCGAGATGATCCTGGTCCCCATAATCAAATTCATGCGAGGGCCGCAAAACCACAACCACCACGATATTCCCGAAGAGCCAACCTCAATAATCAGTCAGAGAAACAGCTAAAAGTCTAAAGAAACAATTAGCGGAACTCTGGGGCTTACTGATTCCCTTCGAAATAACGTGGAGCTTCCAGTTGACCCCTGCTGCCCTCAGGGGACTGGGCTCCCTTATACCCCCAGCGGCACAGGTCTAGGTGATCAAGTAATCCATAAAGACCGATAAATGTGCCCCCGGGGGGCCCACTTTGTGTGACATGTAGCGTTACCCTCGCCTTAGGAAGCCGTCGATATCTTTATCCTCCAGTCACTCCTAGTTGGAACTTTGAGAGCTTGGGCAGGCCGCCACCCTCACTCATCACTGAAGAGTTGAAGATTATCCAACTGCTTGTGCAGAACACATGGCAAGTATGCTCACTGCACCTGGATTGTTCACCCTGTGTTAACGTCAAAAATTAATGATCCTGCAAAAGTACAACCACCACGATGCTCACGAAGGGCCAACTTCCTGAAAGCTGAACTGTGGGTCTTACTGATGTCCCTGGAAATAACATGGAGTTTTCCAGTTGGCTCCTGCTAACCTTTAGGGGACTGGGCTCCCTTTTACCCCCGGTGACACATGACATATCAATGTGGACGGGGGAGAATATCATAGGTGTTAGCGCGACTTCCAAAGGCCACTTAAATGAGATGGTATCACCGATTTTATTTCGGTGTAGCATCGGCTCTGATTCATTGTTGTGTTGCCGCCTTCGCCATTTTCTTTTTTTTATATATTTCTTTTAGTACTAGGACAGCAAGCAGTTCAGACGAGAATATCTATAATAAAAATTTCCACAATTTCCTTGCTAAAAGAAATTTTAATAAACTTAATATTTCATAATAATTTGTAATAATTTGTTGTGTTTATTAATTATTCAAAAATCCAGAGGAAATTGTTGGGCCTGGTCGACTGCCTTTTCAACAATAGGTATTATGTGATAAGATTTACATCTGCGCCGGCGACACATTTAATCACGGTGAAATTCCGCCAAGACATGTAGATGTGCACACCAGGTACGGGGGGGAGGGAGTTAAGTGGCCAGCCAGATCGTGTGATTTAACATCACTGAATTATTTTTTATGGGGCTTTGTTAAGGACAGAGTTTATACGGAGCGAAATGATCTCCACCTTAAAACTCAAAATCAGTGATGTGATTAACGAAATAAGACCGCCATTTTGCCAAAAAGTGATTAAAATTTGCATGAAAGATTCAACATCTGTCAGCATGGTCGGGGTGGACATTTGCCAGATATCATTTTTCATTCATAATTAATGAATTTGTCTCTTCGTAGTACAGTAAAAATTTAAATTATCTTAATCTAAATTTTTTGTTTTATTTTATTTTAGAAAACAAACTTCTTGTTGAAAAACCCTTTAATTACGAAAGTTGACAAAGAAAGTAGGAGAAATATTATCGTTTTTAAAAATTTTTTAACTCAAAGCAAGATCTTTTTATAAAAATTAAATAAATTTTAGTTTTCTTTTGAATGTTGCGCCACATCATTGGGTGGTAGCTTTAGTAAAAGAAATATGTATAAATATAAATTTCTAACAACTTTTTCCAACTTTATTTAATTAGTTCAGTTTTTGTAGTGTTTTTTTTTTTTGTAAAAGCACTTAACAAAAACTAAACGATGATAATCAAAAAACTTTATTAAGGTCAGCACGCAAATTTAAAATCATTGCATACTTTTAGTAGTCTTAATTTAATAAAATTACTGCATATATTTTATGGAGTGAAAAAAGTTGGTAATTTTATATTTATTAAATGATTAAAAAATTCTTGGAAATGCTGGAAATAAGAAGATTTCTTTTACCCTGGAACTCAAGGTAAGAAATTTGTTAATTCTTACAATTGATATATTAGCGAAGGTAAGTTTTTTCCTCGTAATAATAACAGAAATATATTTTTATACTCTAAACATTTTAAGTAGTCACTAATAATTAAAAAGAGTGTGTATTTTATAAAAAAAAAGATAAAAGATAAACATGTGTGAGTGGGAGCGTATACCTCTCTGTCCTGTCCTTTAAAGCTTTATAACCTTAAAAACACTTTCTTTTAATGTCTAAACTTTTGCAAACTATTTTTGTAGCCACACCAATTAACTAATATTTTATAAGCTAAATTATTTTTATTCGAATTACTTTGTTTTTGTTGTTTCATTTTTAATAAAAATTTGATTTAAATCAATTTTATTCTTAAATCTTTGTTTTTTGTAACTTTTACTGAAACAAACAAAAACTTGCTAAACAAAATAGCATGTGACATGAACGTACATGCACGTTGCAAAGAGAACGTGCCCAGTTTATGCGGTTGTGATCACACTGAACGCCGTGGACGTATTCTATTGGAATTAGGGGTTAAGGAAAATACTCTCACTGTACACAGTAAGTACACGACTATTAAACATTTTTTAAATAAAAATTATTTTTTAAATAGTTTTAATAATGAGACCACAAAGAGAATCACAAAAACAAGTCGACTGCTGGGTTTAGTAAATGTTAAGATATAAAATTATTTACTTTAATTATCTGGGCTTATAAAGTTAAGCTTACTTCACGCGATAATTCCCCTACCTGGGATAAAGAGAGCAATATCTGGTTTTCCTAGAAGAGGTTGCTTTTTAATTGTGGCAACACCACAAACATGATAGTTTTCACATTTAGTTTTTTGACGTATTCGTAGTCGATGCATTGACAATTATTACAATGACTTTAATTTCGCACGAAAATCGCATTAAAATGATTAAAATCCACAATGAAAATGGTGGTTCTGTTAAAATTCATGATATTTTCAGACAACATAATCGTCCTACTCAGATCGCTATTAAGAATTTGGTCGTTAAACTTGAGCCGACAGGCTCAATACAAAAAAACACCAACGCATGTTCGACTGGGTCGTTCAACTGAAACTATCGCTGCCATGAGCTACAGTGTGGAAGCAGATGCGAAATCATCAATTAGGCGACGTTATAAACAATTGGGTTATCCAAAACCACCACATATCGTGATAAGATTTACATCTGCGCCTGGCCGTAAGCCTTAATCAGATGGTGGTCAAACCACTGGGAACAAAAAGCAACATCATTCACGCCCTAGAAAGCCGAGGACTAATTTCAGCAACAGGTTATTCCTAGTTGCAATTGCAGCGGTTTCAAAGCAGGGTTGCAAACCACTACTCCTTGCTGAAGACTAGCCAACTCCTGGTATAGAACGCATGAAGCATAATATAATTAAGAACACGACGGCATTCATACTCACTAGACCTGGACCATTCATTGTGTTCATTGTGAATGATCCGATCCACACAATTCAAACGAGGGCTTCGAAACACACAGCCACCACGATACTTCCAAAGGGCCTACTTCAATAATCTGTCAGCGAATAGCTAAATGCCTAAAAAGATAAATAGCGAAACTGTGGAGCTTTTCTAATTTCCGTGGAAATATAGTGGATTTTCCAGTTGGCTCCTTGCTAACCTAAGGGGACCCCCGCAAAACATAAGTCTACATGGTTGTGTGATCCATAAAAACTTATAAATAAGCCCCTGCAGGGGGAGTTCAAAACCACCCCATGGCGAATTTTGCCTAAAGATTTTAATTTAAAACCTTACAAGCTTCAACTAATGCAGTAATTAAAGCCAACCGACCATTCACATCGCCGTAGATTCGCTCACTTTATTCAGGAACAAACGGCTGGTTTCTCTAAACAAAAAATCATTCTTTCAGACGCAGCCCATTTGCACTTGTCAGAGTATATCAACAAGCAATATTCCCGCATAAGGGCTTCTAAAAATCCTAGAGCGATTATTGAGAAGTCTTTGTATGCTCAACATGTCACTGTATGGTGCGTTATGTGGTCTGGAGACGTGATTGAGCCGTTATTTTTTCGAAGATGAGACTAGAAATGCGGTAACGGTCAGTGGATCACGCTATTGCGAGATGCTAACCACTCAAGTTTGGCCTTTCATTGTCGACATGGATATCGGTGGCATGTAGGACAGCCACTGAAACGTTCAATTTGTTGCAACCCAAATATCTCGATCGCCCAATTTCGCAACAATCAGCCAAAATTGAATTGTTAGCATCTCGCGATACCCCCCCCCCCCTGGGACACGCAGGATTGATGTTTCTCTTCCCCATCTTAACACGTGCCTTTGGGGGTAAGAGGCGGCACCAGTCCCCTGGGCTAGCACAAACCCTATACTGGAGACATAGGACTCTCGAAGTCCGACCATTGATTTCTTATACACACACTGGTACCACACGGAAACCAGTTGTCCGTAGAGCCACGGCCCATTTCTGGTTGTTGGTGAAGCCCCTCAGGCAGCAACGTGGCGGCTTTGAAAAAGCGGGCTTTGAAGAAAAATCCGAAGAGATGTTAACGAAAAGATACGGTGAGCATCCACATAAATGTCCAAGTTGAATAGCCTCCAAATCTTTAGCAAGGAGTGAGGGCACAGCCCTGCTACCGTGCATTTGAAAGTTGCTGCTAAGGCGTTTGTGCACCTGGTCTTAGGACGTGGGTGTCGCTTTCTTACACCCAGGAGTAAGACTACTTAAATCCTATCACACATCATACACACGTGATCCATTGACCGTTACCGTATTTCCCGCCTCATCTTTGACAAAAACCAGCCCAATCACGCCTCCAAACCACATATCACACCATACAGTGACACCTTGAGCATGCAAAGGCTTCTCAATAATCGCTCTAGAATTTTCAGAAGTCCAAATGTGGCAATTTTGCTTGTTGATATATTTTGACAAGTGAAAATGGGCTTCGTCTGAAAAAACGATTTTTTCAAAAAAAACCAGCCGGTTGTAGCTGAAAGAATTGAGCGAATCTACGGCGATGTGAATGATCGGTTGGCTTTAATTCCTGCAACAGTTGAACCTTGTGAGGCATCAAAGTCGCATCCTTATGCAAAATTCGCCATATGGTTTTGGATATCCCCAATTGTCGAAAACGTCGTGCAATTGACAAATTTTAATTTGCTTCAATACTGTGGCTTACGGCTGTGACGTTTTCAGTTCGCACATTTTATATTGAGCCTGTCGACACAAATTTAAAGACCATATACTTAATAGCGGTGTCAGAAGGACGATTATATTGTCCGAAAATATCACAAATTTTACGAAATGTGACTTTAACAGAACCACCTTGTTTTATAGTGGATTTAAATTATTTTAAAGCGATTTTCGTGCGAAATTCAATTTATTGTAATGCATCTACTACGAATACGTCAAAGAACTAAATGTCAAAACTATTATATTGTTGCTGTTGTGACAATTTAAAAACAAACTTCTTCTTGAAAAACGCGATATATCATAAATAGCCAGTGTCACCTATAGATGACATTTAATAAACAGCCCATAATTTTGGCTCGAATATACTTAAGTTTTCAAAAGTACTTTCCCACATTGTTGGTCTGAATAGCCAACAGTATTTAGAAAAATAATTAATGTGATTAACACGAGATACACGATGTGTAAAAGGACTAAGATCCTGTATAGAAATTTATAAAATCCCCTAAATTTGAAAATGCCAACGCTGCCAAACAAAAAACCAGACATACAATAAGGTGCTGTCTATATGTTAATAATATTTATGTTTATCAGTGATGCCGGCTGTATTTATGTTTAAAAATACCGTTAGTCTTTGGCTTATTGGGAATTGCCAGATTAATATGATAATGTTGCTGCTGATGTTAATGTCTTGTGATAAAGCACATGTGATATAATCATTGTTAGGTATGATCAAGTTAATTAAAAATTATAAAGCATACTTTTGGGGGCACACCTTTTTATGGGTGAATTTTTTTATTTATTTTCGTAATAAAATTACGAAACTCTTTAAATGTTGATGGTTTTTATTTTGCTGCTTTATTTTCCATCATTAAAATGTGAACAATTTAAAATGCACAAGACTCTTAAAACGACAAAGTTAATTAAAATATAAAAAGCATACCTTAAGGCGTTAAAAAATATAACATAATATAAATCTCTTTAAATTTTTAAATAAGCCAAAGGACTCGATAATATAAAATTATATCGCTATTTAACTTCTATTTCTTTTTTTTTATCGCAACACGTTTAAAATAAATTAAAGATTTTTATTGGCTGCAAAAATTTAAAAGGAAAACTTTTGCTTTAATCCAAAGCTTCAGCAATTATATTTGTTATTTAAAACTGTAATAATAAATAACAACCAGAAATAACAGCATATAGCATATAACGTTAAAATTTCTTTTTAATTTGTTTTGTTTATGACAATTCTTTTTGGTAATTTCTTTTTTTCTTAAAAACAGTCAAAGAGGGACGCAATCTCATTCCAATGGATCCCAATGGTTTAAGTGATCCATATGTTAAAGTTAAATTAATACCCGATGAACATGATAAAGCTAAAAAGAAGACACGCACCATAAAGGCATCATTAAATCCCATATGGAATGAAACAATTACATAGTAAGTATTCAATGTAAAAAATATAAATTCTTTACATGCGCATTTTACATCTTTTAATTTGCCATAAACCGAGAAAATTCTTAAAGGAATATAAAAGGTAATAAATAAAGATTGTTTTATATGGAGGTATAGTGCTTTGAAATGGAATAAATATATAAATTGACGTAACATTTACTTCACTGGAAAGGTAATCTTCTGCCATTATAATTTATATATGACTTCTGGCATATGATCGCCACCGGTGGCTTGAAAGTACTCCAATCTGGAGGTTTAGTTGTGACAGCATATCAGCAATAACTCGGCGAATGTTGTTTCTCCAAGTGGTTAATCATTTTGGGTTTATCGGTGGAGACTGGTGATGTCACATATCACCACAGAAAATAGTGTAGCGACGTTTAAATCGCACGATTTTGAAGGGAAATTTACGGTTCCCCAACGTAAAACTATGCGCTTACCAAAACTTTCCTTCAATAAACCAATAATGACAGGAGCTATCGGATTATTCAGCAAGAAGTTTGTTTTTCAACTGTGGCAACACCAACAACATGATAGTTTTGACATTTAGTTTTTTGACGTAATCGTACTAGATGCATTGACAGTTGTCACAATGAATTGTAAAATTCAATGCTCGTAAGACACAATGTTGCATGCTTACGCATAGATCTTTGTTTGGTAGTGGTACTGCATCTGTTACTATGGGTGATATAGGTATTACGGAATCGGAAGCTCTTGATGTTCTTAGTATGAAAATTCAGTGTGATGTTTGTTGGACTAAACACATTTTCAGGTTTCCAAAGAAGCTTTCAAGTGCCTCAGTTTTCAGTAGAAGATACTTCACCCCATCCGATCTCCGTACTATCTATACCACCTACATTCGTCCGAAAATGGAATACAACTCTCATGTATGGGCCGGCGCTCCAAAGTCTATTTTAGGGTTACTCGACCGAGTACAGGAGAGGGCCAAGAGCCTCATTGCTGACAGTAGGGTATCCAACTCTATTGATTCTCTAGAGCATCGACGCAATGTGGGGTGCATTTCACTGTTCTATCGTTACTACAATGGTAAGTGCTCTAATGAAATTAGGGAACTTGTTCCTGATACTCATACGTTTTCACGTTTAACTAGATTTTCGATGAGAGCACATCCTTTTGTGGTTGATTGGCCAGTGAATCGCACTACGCATTACAGGGAAAATTCGTTTTTCAGCAGAACAGTCCGTATATGGAATAAGATCCCTCCGGAGGTCTTTCCTGTCACTTTCAATCTGAGAAAGTTCAAATTTAATGTCCACAGACACTACTCCCTCTCTCCTCCTTCCCATAACCTAATTTCCTAGTTCAGGCACAATGCATTGCATAGGTAGGGGTCAACCCCTAAGTGCTGGTCCTATAAAAAAAAAAAAAAATTCGCATGATAATCGCGTAGAAATAATTAAAATCAACTATAAAAATGGTGGTTCTGTTAAAGTTACATCTCGTAAAATTCGTGATATTTTTGGACAATATAATCGCCCTTCTGCTTAAATTTGAGTAGACAGGCTCCATAAAAATGTGCGAATACCAACGCGTGTTCGACCGGTCGTTTAACTGAAAACATCGCAGCCGTGAGCTACAGTGCGGAAACAGATCAAAATTTGTCAATTCCTCGACGTTCTAAACAATTAGGGTTATCTCAAACCACCACATGGCGAATTTTTGGTAAGGATTTGGGTTTAAAGCCTTACAAGGTTCAAAGGGTGCTGGTGTTAAAGCCGACCGACCATTCACATCGCCGAAGAATCGCTGAATTTATTCAGGAATAACCGGCTGATTTTTCTGAAGAAGCCCATTTTCACTTGTCAAGAAAAGTTGCCGCATTTGAACTTCTGAAAATCCTTGAGTTATTATTGAAAAGCCTTTGCATGCCCCACGCATTAGTGTAGTGCACTATGTGGTTTTTAAGGCGTAATTGGGCCGCTTTTTTAGAAGAGGAGGATGAAAATGCGGTAACGGTCAATGGATCACCCTATCGTGAGATGCTAAAAACTCAATTTTAGCCTACTATTGAGAACATGGATATCACTGAAATGTGGTTTCAACAAGACAGTACCACATATCACACAGCCTATTGCAAACCAAATTTCCCGATTGCATAATTTCAAGACAATCAGCAGTTAAGTGTTCAGCCAAAACGTGTGATTTAACACCACTGGATTAATTTTTGGGGGTCTGTGTTAAGCACAGAGTCTATACGAGGCCAATCGAATCGATTTCAGCCTTAAAACTCTAAATCCGTAATGTGGTTAATGGAATATGACCGCCATTTTGTCAAAAAGTAATTAAAAACATTGATGAACAAATCGACACCTTTCAGCGTGGTCGCGGTGGACTTTTACCAGATATCATTTTTCATTCATAATTTTCGAGCTTTTCTCTTCGTAATAAAATAAAAATTCGAATCATTTTTAGAAAGCAAACTTCTTCGGAGCTAATCCAACTTTAAAACTCAAAATCCATAACGAAATAGAAATGTCATTTTTCATTGATTAAAAACTTTAATAAAATACTCGTCATCTATCACCGCGGTCCTGGTGGACTCGCCTCTTCCTAATTCAATACAAATTTTAGTCATCTTTATCAAAATTTTTTGTTTTTTTATATTGTTTAAAAAAACAAACTTCTTGTTGAAAAACCCTTTATATAACATGTTACACCGTCTTATTGATTGTACGAAAAAATCAGGAATCAGGGCTTTATAGCAGTAACCATTGACTGTAACTTTCTGATCAGCATCGCTTTTAAAGAAGTACTTTCACCTTCCCATAAAGCACACCGAACATACGTGATAAGATTTACATCTGCACCTAGCTGTGTAAGCCTTAACCAGATGGTGGATCATACCACTCTAGATGTAATGTATCGTTATCTTCGTGCTAGAAGGCCTTCAGATACGTATATCCTCCGGTCACTCCGAGTTGCAACTTTAAAAGCCCGAATCAGGCCGCAGCCTTCACTCCTTGCTGAAGAGCTGGAGACTATCCAACTCCTGGTTCAGAACGCATGAAGCTTAATATAATTTAAGAGTTCGACGGCATTTATGCTCACTGGACCTGGACCATTCATTGTGTTCATTGTGAATGATCTGACCCACAAACTCAAACGAAGGCTTCGAAACATACAACCACAACGAAACTCCCGAAGGGCGGACCGCAATGATCAGTCAGAGAACAGCTAAAAGGCTAAAAAGACAAATAGCTGAACTCAAGGGTTTTACTGATTCCCGTGGAAATATAGTGGATTTTCCAGTTGCCTCCTGCTAGCATATTAAGGTACTGGGCTCCCTTTTACCCCGAAGGTTCTTAAATTATATTAAGCTTCATGCGTTTTTGACCAGGAGCTGGATAGTCTCCAATTCTTCAGCAATGAGTAGTGGTTTGCAACCCTGGTTTGGAACCACTGAAATCGCAACTAGGAATGATCTGTTGCTGGAATTAGTCCTCGGCTTCCTTGGGCGTGAATGACGTTGCTTTTCATTCACAGTGGTTTGACCACCATCTGATTAAGGCTCACGGCCAGGCGCAGATGTAAATCTTATCACGTAATACCTACGATATTCTCTACCGGGCACATTGATATGTCATATGTCACCAGGGGTAAAAGGAAGTCCAGTCCCCTAAAGGCAAGCGGGAGTCAACTGGGCAACTCTACGTTATTTCCACGGGAATCAGTAGGTCCCAGAGTTCAGTTTTTTAGCTGTTCTCTGACTGATCATTGAGGTTGGCCCTTCGGGAACATCGTGGTGGTTGTGTTTTTGCAGGCCCTCATGAAATGATGAAAGGGTCGAGATAATTCAGTTTTGACCAAGAACACAGGGTGAATGATCCAGATCTAGTAACCATGCTTGTCATGTGTTCTGGACCAGGAGTTGGATAGTTTCCAACTATTCAGCAAGGAGTGGAGGTGGTGACCTGCGGCAAGGTCTCGAAGTTGCAACTAGAAGTGAGGATAGAGATATCCGACAGCTTTCTAGGGCGAGGGTGACGCTACATATCACCCAAGTAGTTTGATCCACCATCAGGTTATGGCTAACACGGCTAGGTACTGATGTAAATCTTATCACTCATACCTATGATAATTTCAATTCTTAGAAAACCAACAGATCTCTCTAGTTCTCCTCTGTGGTCAGGCAACCGAAAATATTTGGAAAGCGTATGTTTAGCGTCATCCATTGTACCATCATCCTCTTAAAAGCAATACAGCGTACTGCATTTTCCCAGTCTATGCAGGTATTTTTCTGTAATAGCCATGGCCTGATAACATCTGCGTTAGATAATAATTTACCTCGCGGTGTCGCCTATCTAAACGTTTGCCAAGTTAAGTAACGATTCTCGCGGTCCATCTGTCCTTAGCGTCTGTACGCCATTTTGTCTGCCATTCCTGCATAGTTTCCTGTCCGACATTGCCTGCATTTATAGGACTTGTTGCAATTTTCCGCGTTGCCGTCCATGTTCTCCTGCGTTCTAAGACGATTAGATTTCATAACATGTTGCTGTAATAATTTTTATTTTTTAGTGATCTTAAGCCTGAGGACAAGGATCGCCGAGTATTAATAGAAGTATGGGATTGGGATCGTACTTCACGCAATGATTTTATGGGTGCTTTATCGTTTGGTATATCCGAAATTATTAAGGTAAAATATTATTGAATATTTTTTATGAATTTTTATGAATTGAATTTAAATATTTTTTTTGTCAGAATCCTGCCAATGGCTGGTTTAAATTGTTGACTCAAGAGGAGGGTGAATATTATAATGTGCCATGTGCTGATGCTGCACAAGATTTATTGAAACTCAAATCACAGATGAGAGTAAGTTTTAACTAGTTTACTTAAGAAAAATAGCTTGAAGCTTAATTAAAAAATAACAAGATAATGCATAAAGAAGAAAGCCTTTTTTCCTATAATTTTCTTCTAAAAAGCTTCTTGCAGTAAAAATATCAATTAAGCCAAGGATTTAATGAATTTTTAGAAGAAAATCTATAATGCTTTTAAAAACTTTTTTTGCTTTTGTTATTATTTTTTAGAAGCTTTTTTTTGTTATTCGTTTTTTAAAGATAAAAATGTTGGATATGCAATTTATTTTGCAAAGCTTTTGATTGTGGAAAAAATATTCAAACGAATGTGTTTCTAATAAATCTTTTGTAGAACTGAGATCCGTAATTTATTTTATATTAAGTTTTGAACAAATTAAATTTTTTTTAAATTAATCAGACAAAGCTGAAAATTTTAATTTATTTGGTTAATGACACTAAAAGCTTAAAGCTTAACCTTAGTCTTCAAGATAAGAATTAACTAATTCCAAGGCTTAAAATTTTTTTTTAATCTTTTAATAAGTACGATTATAAAAAGAAAACTCTTTTAAATGCTTTAGAAGAAAAAGCTTTTTTAATTCTTTACGTTAAGTTATAAGCTATAATGTGTACGGATATTAAGAAAACTTTATTGTGGAGTCTTTGAAAAAATATATAAGAAAAAGCTTAAATAGAAAAAAATCTTCAGATATGAAAAGTTTTATGTACGTAAGCTTATTTGCAATTATTTATTTTGGAAATTAATTTTTTACTACAAAAGCTTTTCTTGAAAACTTTTGTTTGTAAAACTTTGCAAATAGAAGGTGGGCAAATTTAAAGTTAAGAAATAATTTATCTGTCTAATGAATAAATGTCAAGACAGCTCGGTCCTTTTTTAATTTGTTTGGTTCCCTCAACCGATCTCTCCTCAGATCACTTGCCTACTCTAATGAGTTTTTTCCATGCCCCTAATAAGGAGGAGCAAAGCAGTATCTATTCAATCAAGCGAACAAATTGGCTGGAATATAAAATGTATGTTAGCGCACACATGCCGCAAAGTATTTCTTTGAAATCTGAAGAAGAAAATGAGGATGCTGTAGAGCTCGTCACCAACATCTTGACAGATGCTACTATAGCTTCATCGGCCATGGTCAGTATGAAACCCAGGCATCAATACAGCTTCAGCCGCAGTATCGAGCTTCTAGTAAAACAAAAAAGAAAATTAAGGCGGAAATGGCAGCAATGTCGTTCACCAAACCTAAAGGCACAACTGAGGGAGTGCCAAAAAAATTTGCGTAATGCACTGAAGAAGGATAAGGAACGCAATCTGGAGAAGTACTTGCAAAGCTTAGACTCCACTGAGCAGTCTGAAGACAGTTTATGGAAGGCTGTTAAAAGAATGAAACATCCTACTGCATACGAGTCTCCTGTGCGACTACACAACGGTGAATGGGCAAAGACCGCTGAGGAAAAAGTTGAAGCATTTGCCAACCATTTAGAGAAGGTATTTGTTTCAAATATTACTAACTCCCATGTTGACCCTATCATTATTAACGATATAGTAGAGAGTCCAATGAAGTTCAGATTTTCTCAGATTCAAACTGCTGTTAAATCGCTGAAAGCTAGAAAAGCACCAGGCGCAGACAAAATCACTGTACCTATGATTACTAATCTGCCTATTTGTGCTTTACGGAGTATTCTATTTATTTTTAACTCTATGTTACGTGTTGGTGCTTTTCCGAAGCTATGGAAACATTCTGAAATTGTAATGATACCAAAGCCTGGTAAAGATATTTCACAAGTAACGTCGTACCGCCCAATCAGCTTGTTGCCGATCTTTTCGAAGCTTTTTGAAAAATTGCTGCTTGAGAGTCTAAAGTCTTTCATTATCCCAGACCATCAGTTTGGATTCAGGAAGATGCACAGTACTATAGAACAGGTACACAGGATAACAAATCTCATCCGAAGTGCTTTCGAAAGTAAACAATATTGTTCAGCGCTTTTTATAGACATATCACAGGCATTTGACAAGGTCTGGCAAAGTGGTCTATTATTGAAAATTGTAGAGTTGCTACCGGTAAATGTGCACAAATTATTCAAGAATTACTTAAGCAATAGATCTTTTCATATAAGATCAAAATCTATCCTCCACGAAACAAATTTCTGCTGGTGAACCACAGGGTAGCATTGTTGGGCCGTTCCTTAACATTTTGTTTACCGCTGATATGCCCACTAGTCCACTAACTCATACATCTACATTTGCTAATGATACTGCTTTTGTAAGCATTCACAAAGATCCAAAAGTTGCATCTGAACAACTTCAATCATACGTAAAAGTGTTGGAGATATGGCTCAAAAAATTGAAGATAAAAGTAAATGCCTCAAAGTGCGTTCACATTACTTTTACCTTGAGAAGAGAAAATCGTCGTCCGGTTTCAATTGATGGCATAAGAATTCCTGAGCAAAATAATGTGAGGTATCTCGGAATTCATGTTGATAGACGTATCACATGGACTTACCACATAGCGGCAAAAATAACACAAATAAAGCTGAAATCTGCCCAACTTTACTGGCTTATCGGACCAAGAACCTCATTCAAATTTGACCTCAAGGTCCTTCTATATAAGGCCATTTTAAAGCCCATATGGTTATACGGTATACAACTATGGGGAACTGCTTCGTCATCTAACATCGAAAAACTACAAAGACGGCAGTCAAAACTCCTGCGAATAATAACGTGTGCCCCGTGGTACATCAGGAATAATAATATTCACAGAGATCTCAGCATTCCCACTATTCGTGAGGAAACTAGGAAAGTTATCACAAACTATAAATCAAAAATTACAACTCATCCAAATCAATTTGCAAGAGACTTGCTCATATTTGAGGGCCATAAACGTCTTAAAAAGAGGGGAACCTTTGAACTCATCAGATGAAGACAACACCCGTTGGAACTTAATGTTGTAGTTGCAGTGGCAACGAAAACTTTTTATTCTTAGGCTAAGATTTGAATACTCATTGTAAATTTCGTAATAATGTGAAAGATTCAATGATTAAGGAAGATTAAAAAAAAAAAACAATTTAGAAAAAGTCGGGAAGTTTTAGAAATGGAAAATTACACTCTTGAGTAAAGCATTTTAATTGTAAAAATTTACTATTAAAATGGTAAAAATTGCAGGGTATCACTCTGTAAAATTCTAGCAGCTTTTTCTCGTAGTTAGGCTCCTTCTAAAACGGCTGTACATAATTTAATCGCTAAATTGAAGGCTCACACTATTGTTGCTGACAACAGACCAAAACAATAAGTTTTTGGTGGCCATAGCGATGCAAACATAGCCACTGTAAAGCAAAGTGTTGAGTATGAGACTGAAACATAAACTCATCACGGTTCCCAATAATTGGGCGTCACTATAGGCACTTTAAACAACATGTTGAATTACGATCTTCGTATTCACGCTTATAAGTTTCAATACGTTTAAGAATTAAAACCGATCGACCATTGTTTGTGTCGCTCGTTTGTGAATTGGCTGTTTGAAAACGCACTTTTCAACGACCATCTTCAGTGCTGAGACTCATTTGTTATTAGGCCGGTCTGTAAGCAAATAAAATTGTCGAATATGACGCTCACAAAATCCACCAAATCCACAAAATGTCCTCGAAAACCTATTACACCCAAAGAAAGTAGCCCCATAGCCAGTATATGATCAGACTGCATTATCGGCCTGTATTTTTTCGAAAATGAGCAAGAAAACGCCGTTACCTTAAATTCTCTGCACTACCAAACTATGATAACAAATTTTTGTGTCCACATTAGTGACGTTTGAATTTAGCAAGATGGCGCCACAAGCAACACAGCTACGCAAACAATTCAGTTATTGCATGAGATATTTCTCGGTCGCATGATTTCTCGATTTAACGATATCGACTGACCGCATCGCTCTTGTGATGGATATGGATTATTTTCTCTGAGCCATTTGATATACCCGATTTGCCTGAACCACCTTCAAACAACTGACGATCTGAAAGATAAAATTTGGGGCTGCATTGACGAGACAAGCGAAATTTTATTATAAACTGCTTTGAAATTTTGTGAAAAGAGCGGACCTGTGCCAACGTGCTAGAGGTGGATATTTAGCCATCATCATATTCCATTATTAGTCCCCATATTTTTACTTTTCATTGGTATTA
This sequence comes from Trichopoda pennipes, assembly GCA_030448955.1. Taxonomy (NCBI): domain Eukaryota; kingdom Metazoa; phylum Arthropoda; class Insecta; order Diptera; family Tachinidae; genus Trichopoda; species Trichopoda pennipes. Next base: position 11,939,632 of record JASKUP010000060.1, on the reverse strand, counting down.
AATTGAAGTTGTCGAAAAAAGTTTGTGTTTTAAATAAATTTACTATCTAACCTCAAATTTGCCCACCCTATATAAAAAAAGCTTTCTAGAAGAAAAAGTTTTTCCTAAACGATAATAAGTTGTAACTATCATGAGCTTGAAATAAGCTTTCAAATACATTTTTCTAAATTTTAAAAATTTAAAAGCTTTAATTTAAATTTGAGAAAATGTAAAAGAAAAAATTTTTTGTAAAGCTTTTTTCGATGCAACGAACATTTTTATACTTTCATTCTTTTATTCACATGAGAATTTAAAAATAAAACTTTTGAATAATTAGAGACATCAAATAAATATTTGATTTTAGAAAAATCAAACTAAAGCTAAATTAAAGCTCATGTGAGAATAGATTTTAATTATAATTTAAAGAAAAAAAAATTCAAATGTAAACATAATTTTTATATTTTTAAGGTGTTGAAAACTTTTAAAAAGTTATTTTAAAAGAATAGCAGAAAGCCTTGGAAAAAGCTTTTAGTAAGAGTTTTTCCTTTTTTATTACTTTTAAAGAAATCTTCCCAAAGAAAGCCCATGGCTATGCGTACAGAAACAAATCAAAATGCCAGTAAAGCTGATATGATAAGAGCTTCTGACTTTAATTTCATTAAGGTTTTAGGCAAAGGTTCCTTTGGCAAGGTAAGCTTTTTTAACCAAAAATTTTTGCAAAACGCTTTTTCAATATTTAATTAATATTTAAAGGTTTTACTGGCTGAACGCAAGGGCACTGAGGAATTGTATGCCATTAAAATCCTTAAAAAGGATGTTATAATACAAGACGATGATGTTGAGTGTACACTGATTGAAAAGAGAGTATTGGCTTTGGGTGATAAGCCGCCATTTTTGGTACAATTACATTCCTGTTTCCAAACTTTGGATCGTTTATTTTTTGTTATGGAATATGTAAATGGTGGTGATTTAATGTTTCAAATACAACAATTTGGAAAATTTAAAGAGCCAGTAGCTGTGTAAGTATTTATCAAAAAGCTCTTTAAGCTCAACTGCTTTTAATGAAAAAGTAAGGAAATAATTAAACAAATTTATAGATTTTATGCTGCCGAAATAGCAGCTGGCTTGTTTTTCTTGCACAGCAAGGGCATTTTGTACAGAGACTTGAAATTGGACAATGTGTTATTAGATGCCGATGGTCATGTCAAAATTGCCGATTTCGGCATGTGTAAAGAGAATATTATTGGTGAGAAGACAACAAAAACATTTTGTGGCACTCCCGATTATATAGCGCCAGAGGTATTAGAAATAGTTTTTATTGCTTTTTAATATTTTTACATTATTATTTCATTTTATTAAAACAGATCATTTTATATCAACCGTATGGCAAATCGGTAGATTGGTGGGCTTATGGCGTTTTACTATATGAAATGTTGGTGGGTCAACCCCCATTTGATGGCGAAGATGAGGAGGAATTGTTTGCCGCCATTACAGATCATAATGTTTCCTATCCCAAAAGCTTAAGTAAAGAGGCCAAAGAGGCTTGTAAGGGCGTAAGTTGCTGCACTTGATCTTAAGGCCAAAAAAAAAATATTAATTTCTTTTCTTTAGTTTCTTACTAAACAACCCAGCAAACGTTTAGGCTGTGGTTCGTCTGGCGAAGAAGATGTTCGCTTGCATCCCTTCTTTAGACGTATCGACTGGGAGAAAATAGAAAATCGTGAAGTTCAGCCACCGTTTAAACCCAAAATTGTAAGTTGTTTAACATTTATTACACCGAATATTTGTTTGTGTTAAATGCTTGACAATGTGTTGCTTTTTCGTCCATTTTTACATTTTAAGTTTTTTGACAGCCATAAAGCTTTGAAATGTTTTCGTGTGCTTAACGATTTTTCGCTAACTATCTCCTATATGTTCGCCCTCTTTCTTATCTATCGGGATTGTCTTCTTATTATGTGTTAGTTGCGTTTATTTTCTAATTGTTAAACTTAGTTCATTAAATTTTAATGTAAAATGTCATTAATACAGTATGTCGTTTTGTGCATAGAAGATTTCCTAGAACTGTCTTAATTTGTGAAGGGACACAATAGGTCATTTGACTTCTTTTTTATCTTTATATATATATTGGGTTTTTCAACAAGAAGTTTATTTTCCAATTGTGGCAAAATCGACAACATGATAGTTGTGGCATTTAGTTTTTTGACGTATTCGTAGTATATGCATTGCCAATTATTACAGTGAATACAATTGCGCATGAAAATTGCATTTAAATATTTTAAATATACTGTCACCACCATTTGGTTCTGTTAAACTTGCATTTCGTAAAATTTGTGATATTTTCGGTCAACAAAATCGTCCTTCGGAGAAAGCTATTAAATATTTGCTTGTTAAATTTGAGTCGACAGCCTCGCTATAAAATGTGCGAACTAAAATGCGTATCCGACCGCGACGTTCAACTGAAAATATCGCAGCCGTGAGTCACAGTGTTAAAGCAGATCCAAATTTGTCAGTTCCTCCACGATCTCAACAATTGGGGTTATCAAAAACTACCACATGGCGAATTTTGCGTAAGGATTTGACTTTGAAGCCTTACAAGGTTCAACTAGTGCAGGAATTGAATCCGACGGAGTGTTGACATCGCCGTAGATTCGCTCAATTCATTTAGGAACAACCGGCTGGCTGGCAAATTCTCACTTGTCAGCGAACAACAACAAGCAAAATTGCCACCTTTGGGCTTCTGAAAATCCTAGAACGATTATTGAGAAGCCTTTGCATGCTCAACGTGTTACTATATGGTGCGGTATGTGTTCTGGAGGTGTAATTGGGCCGTTTGTTTTCGGAGATGAGGCTGGAAATACGGTAACGGGCAATGGATCACGCTAGCACGAGATGCTAAAAACTCAATTTTGGTCTATTATTGACGAGCAGGACATCATTAGCATGTGGTTTCAACAGGACAGTGCCACATGTTTTTTTTTCGTTTTAGAAAATAAATTTCTTGTTGAAAAACCCTTTATATAAAACCTGTAAAAATTTAATTAAGGGCTCTGTCATAAGCTAAATTTTATTTACGGCGGCTTAAATTGTTTCCGGCGGCCAGTCTTACGTGGCTTTGAACTATTTTAGGACAGTTCTCTGATATAAACAAGTTTTACTTTAAAGCAGAAAAGCTGCACTGTTGAATAAACTTTCCAACTGCCGGCATGCAGTCTTGGTGGGCACCTGCCTTCTCTGACGTTAGCTTTTGGTGGTAAAAGGCGAAACCATCGCTAAAGCTAGCAGCATCTTGGATAATTGGACCCCGCGAAGCCGGACCAGTAACTTACCAACTGTACCAGTTAGTGGTAATGGCCCTTGGGTAGTTATGTGGTGGCATTGAAAAAAAATGTGGGATTTTGTTGTGGGGCGATAGGGGATAATCCTCGGCTTTCAACCAAGGGTTGGAGCACACTTGTGCTCCTTAAATTGGCACCTATGGTGTGTTATGTGGGCCTTCAGATAGTAACGTGGTGGCTGTAGTTTAAACCCAAACTGTTGGAACATAACGCTTTTTGCATTACAGCAGAATGTTGCACATTATTGTGGGGCAATAGGGGATAATCCCCGGCTCTCAAGCAGGTACTAAAGTTTATCTATATTAAAATCTGTGTCACAATCTGTTAAATAAAATTTTTTTGTTTGAAGGATAATAGGAAGTCGCCTTTAAAAAACGCAATAACACTTTATAAGTAAAATAAACTAAAAATGGCAATACTTTTTATAAATTTTTCTCTCTCTCTCTCTCTCTCTTTTAAAGAAACATCGCAAAGATGTCTCCAATTTCGATAAACAATTTACTTCAGAAAAGACCGATTTAACACCCACTGACAAAGTATTCATGATGAATTTAGATCAATCGGAATTTGTTGGCTTCTCCTATATGAATCCCGATTATGCTGTGGCGCTTTAAGCGGTTCGCTAGCAATGAATCACGCTCTAGGTACAAAAATTATAGAAACACTTCAGTACGAAGCAAAAAGCGAGTCTTAAATGGATAGAAAAGTGAAATGTTATTAAAATATTGTTTGTTTGAAAAGCAAACAGGTGCAACAGGTGGTCTCTCCAGAGAAGCAAAAAATATAAAAACAATTGATTTTGTCTGTTATTATTTTAATTAATAAAATATGTATAATTTATAATTTCAAAAAAAAAAAAACAATCACTTATAGCAAAGTTTAAAAGACAAAGCAATAATTAATTAAGTTTTAAGTTTAACAACCCTAGTAATTAAAAAAAAAACAAGAATTAAGTAAATAAAACTTTTATTTAAAATATATTTTGTTTAAAATTATTACTGTTTTTTTCTTTTAGTTTGAATTATTTTAAAAATTATAATATTCCTAAAAACTTTAAATTTTAAATTTACAAAAAAAATTTAAAAAATTTTTTTAACACTTTATATATTTAATTAAGGCCGCCAACTTTCTTTCAAGCTTAAAAAAATGTTTCTCCCAAAAAATTTCAGCTTTATTAAAGATTCTTTTACTCTCCCTGTTTATAGTAAAATCCAGGATTCAAGATTCCTACTGTTTTTAACTTTTTTTAAGTTTAAAAACATATTAAAATTAATTACATGTTTAAATTTAATATTTATCATTTAATTTTAAATAAAAATTTTTAAGTAGAACTAAAAGGACTAAAGAAACTTTTAGGCTTTTTTTAACTCAAATAAAACATTTTGCTTGCTGAAGGAAATTTATAAAAAAGTTTATATGTCGAGAATTTACAAACTTTAAATGAAAGCTAAGAAGGCTCGTAAAAACAAAAATAAATGAAATGAAATAAATAAAAGCTTAGAAGACTCTAAAAAAAATTAAAATAAAATAGTAATAAATTCAATTACATTTGTAAAGCTTTTTAAATTTTTAAAAACAATAAAGCTTTAAAACTTAAAAAAAAATCATATTAATACTGTTAGTCAAAGCTTTTTATATTTCGATAAAGTTCAAGAGCTTTATAAAAGCAGTTTCTATTAAAATATATTTACATACATACAAACATGCATGCACATACACATACACAACACACACACACCCACACACATACATACATACATACATACGTACGTACATACATAAATATATACATACATACATATGTACATACATTCATATGTACATACATAAATACATACATACATGCATACATACATACATTCATACATACTTACATTCATACATACCTACATAGATACATACATACACACATACATACATGCATACATACATACATTCATACGTACCTACATACATGCATGCATACATACATACATACATACATGCATATATACATACATACATATGCATACATGGATACATACATACTTACACACACACTCACACACACACATATGCATACATACATACATACACATAAATGTTTATATATATATATAGGTACTAAAGCTGTCTAGCTTTAAGAATTAAGTCAAAGCTTTCTTAATACCTGTAAATCTTAATTTGGAGCTTGAGAAAATTTAAAGCATTTTACGAAAATTTTCACATTTTTGCAAGAATTGTTTTTCAATTCTATGTTAAATTGTATAAAAGCTAAGTTTTTTAACGAAAGTTTCAATAATACAAAATCTGCAGTGAATGTGTGAATATTTAATAATAATTTTGGAGCTTTTATGAATTTATTGAGAATTGTTAAGCTTTAAAGCTGTGAAAAATCGGGCTAAGAAGCTATAGATATTTAAGACTTCACATCTCTTGATATTTTTATGCGAAATTAAAAATTAAAAAAATGCAGAAAGTTGTCAAATGCAAAATTTTTAAAAATCTAGAATAATGTTGATTCTTTTGTAGAAAATTTGATTTTTTTTAATATACATTAACGACTAATTAAAAGAGCTTTTTATTACAGTAATAATTTGAAAATGTATTTAAATTATCTTAAACTAAAATAACAAATTTTGTGACTTCAACATGTTGTCAGACTGCATACTTCTACATTCCACATTCAAAATTAAATAAATGGTATGTGTATATACAAAAAAGCTTTCAAAGACTTTAATGAAAAAAATAACACAAACTTTACATTTACAGTTGCCAGAAAACTTTTTCTTAATATAACAAAAGATAGTTGGTATTAAAACTTTTATTTAAAATGTTACTTAGTAAAACTTTTAAGCTTTTAATTAATTAATTAAGCTTTAAATTAATTAATGTTTAAAAGAAATATTTAAAAATCTTTTATCTGTAAAACAAAATTTTGCATAAATGCTAATTATCTCTTAAAACTTTTAATAAATTTCTTTCTAAAGCGTTTTAATATGAGTGAATTATAATTCGTTTAAAATATTTATTTTAAAATATAATTTAATTCTTAAAGATGTTATTTTTTTTAATAACTCTTTTAAATAGTTGGCTATAGATGAAATAATGGTTAAGCAAAAAAGAATTGCCAATAAAAAAAAAATATGTTAAATATTTTTGTTTAATTATAATTTAACTTTTTTCAATTTATTTTTATATAAATAATAATTAGTTAATAAAACCTTTTAATATTTTTTAATTAATTAATTTTTCTTCATATAAAAATTAAATTAATTTTATTATTATTTTATTTTCAATATTTCGCCACACCATTTTTGAGCAACAAATTCAACAATTTTTTATTTATTTCTTTTCCTGAAAATGCCACCCAATGGTGTGGCGAAATCTTAAAAGTAAAAATTACATTTATTTTATTTTTATATTACGAATTTGTGCTTGAAAAAATTATTTATAATATTTTTATATAAATTTTATTTTTTAATTAATTCCAGGTATTTTATATTCAATATCTCGTTATCGCCTTGCATAACATTATTAGAAATAAAATTTAAAAAATATAAAAAATTAAAAAATATATTAAAAAATATGTTTCACAATATTAAAATTAATGGCTCTATTATGGAAACTAATGTACAGTTATTTTGGCAAGGAGCAAAATTAACATTACGTATGATAACTTTTGCCAGTTGTTATAAGGTTATCGATAATTTTTATTTTGACATTTTGGCGGCTAAGAGTTGTGATGGCAATCAAACAATTTAATTCTAAAATGGAAATTTTAACACAAAGAGATTTAAGTTTTAATGAAAAAATGTTCGATCATACAACACGCAACTGATTTTATTCAATCAAGAATTATTCCAAATAATTGAATTTGAATAAGGGTTTCATTAAAAGGTGAAATGAATAAAACAATCATTTTGACAGTTTCTGATGTGAATAAAACATGTTTGATCAATTTTTCCATTAGTAACACGAACGAAACGTTCAAAAATCAGCATGATCCTGATCTTATTAAACGTTAATCTTTTTTTTAAATGAATAAATGCAAGTGAAAATTAAAATGTATGATTCAATCCAGAAAATCTGATTTTTGTAATACTTTGATGCACATCTTCTTCTTTTTCTTCTTCTTAAAAACTAGTTCATTTATTCATTTATTTTATTCATTTCACCTTTTATTGAAACTCTTATTCAAATTCAATTATTTCGAATAATTCTTCATTGAACAAAATCGGCTGTGTGATCGAACATGTGTTATTCCCACATTTGAGTAAATAAACTTTGACGTTGAACAAAGTCAATGCATACTGATTTTATTCAACTCCTCTGATTTTATGCAACTCTATTATATTTCTCGATTTCTATTTTCTTTCCTTTTTGATTTTGGCCCTATGCCTAGCAGGTTATTAAGTTATATATCTAAGAGGATCTAAGGCTTTAAACTACATATTTTGAATTAAATCAAGATTTCGAAATATCGAAATAATAGCGCAAATTAAGTAGACTTAATCACTATGAATCATACTATATAAACAATTGGCATAAGTCGAAAACGGCTGACACGTTTAATTAAATAAAATAAGTGTAAACCTGCAATCACTTTAATTTTATATTCAAAAAATATTTTTAAAACTAAAAAACCGCATAAAAAACATGATCAATTATGTCATGCATATGATTAACTCATGCACGACTCCTAACCGTTCGTTTTTGCTTCTTGAGTTTCATTCAACACCAATATAATCACTGATGATCCACATGATAAGAGTTCTTATGCGTTTAAAAATAATTATTGTTGATTAAAACGAACAGCCATCAGAATTGATTTGATTTAGATGCCACATGATTAAAATCACACAGCGAGCAAAATGCAACTATTTGATTGAATTAAAATCAACAGCGATTTTGTGCGTTCAAACCAGTTTCTTTGTTTGAATGTAAAAGGTTATTTTTTTTAGGATAAAAATTTTGTATGAACGCTTTTGCAATTACCCATTGTCGTGCCCTGATAAGCATCTCTTGGTAGCAATAAGAAAACATCTAAGAACTCACTCAAATCTCTTGGAATTACCATGTTCGCTGTGAGTAGATTTTTATGTTTAAGATAATTTTTAATAATCTATTGAGATTTTAACACCAAGAATCCTGTTGAAAAAGCTATTATTAAAAAAATGGTGGAAATTTTTAAATTTAATTTGTAATATCCTTATTTAAGCTTTTAAAGTAAATTCAGAGTGTATATTTCCCGCCATTTTTCTCATTTTTACTTATTCTTGTTTCATTACATATGAGAGATTATCTGCTTTATTTCTTATTTTTCATCGCTCAGGTATGAATGCGTGTGCTTTTTTATTTTTCATGAAACATTATTTTTTAATTCTTGACATCCCTCACTACTCATTAATGAAACTGCGTGAGCACATTTATTTTTACTTATGAGCAATTTTTAAAATTTAACTGTTTTAATTTTGTGAAGGGTTTTGCACCTCCTTCGCTACTCATGAATGAAACTGCGTGAGCACATTTAATTTTGCTCATCATCAATTTTTAAATTGATCATGAACTTGTTCATGAATGAAACTGCGTGAGCACATTTAACTTTGCTCACGAGCAATTTTTAAAATAATTATAAATTGTTTACCTTTTGTGAATGGTTTTCCACATGAATAAAACGGCTTGAGCACATTTAACTTTGCTCATGAGCAATTTTTAAAATAATCATGAACTTTTTTTATTTTGTGAATAATTTTGCACATCCCCCACTGCTCATGAATACAACTGCTTGAGCACATTTAACTTTGCTCATGAACCACTTTTTAACTAATAGTGAACTGTTTTAATTTTGTGAATGGTTTTGCACATCACAGCTCATGAATACAACTGCGTGAAACATTTAATTTTACTCATGAGCAATTTTTAAAATAATCATGAACTGTTTTCGTTTGGTGAATAATTTTGCACATCCCCCACTGCTCATGAATGATTGTGCGTAGGTACATTTAATTTTGCTTATGAGCAATTTTTAAAATAATCATGAACTGTTTTAATTTTGTGAATGGTTTTGCACATCACAGCTCATGAATACAACTGCTTGAAAACATTTAATTTTGCTCATGAGCAATTTTTAAAATAATCATGAACTTTTTTCATTTTGTGAATAATTTTGCACATCCCCCACTGCTCATGAATACAGCTGCGTGAGCACATTTAACTTTGCTCATGAACCACTTTTAAACTAATCGTGAACTGTTTTAATTTTGCGAATGGTTTTGCACATCCGCCACTGCTCATGAATGAAAATGCGTGAGCAGATTTAACTTTGCTCATGAGCAATTTATACACTAATTATGAACTGTTTTCATTTTGTGAATGGTTTTGCACATCCTTCGTGAATGAAACTGCGTGAGCACATTTATTTTTAATCATGAGCAATTTTTAAACTTATCATAAATTGTTTTCATTTTGTGATGCACATGAAATTTAATTGCCTTCTGTGTGCAAATAATACTGTACTGAGAGTTCTTTTATTGCAAAATAATAACACAACACTTTAAATTTTTTAATTAAATTACACTTATTGCGTGTCTTAGCTTTAAGGCAGATTTTCAACTACCGAAAGAAACAATTGTTTATTTAGTGAAAGTTTAAAAAAATTACCAAAAAAACAAGGTATCGGTTAATAGCACTACCACCATTTTTAAAAGTGTTTATAACTTTCAAGTTTTAAGTGTAGGGAAGGTTTCTTAGATCCCCTTGCAAATGACTTTAACGTCAGTAGAGCTCAGCTTGCAGCAAAAGCAAATTAACAGAAGTGGAATACAAAACAAAATATAAATTTAATTTATTCAAAAATCAACTTCCCCTAACTTAAATTCTTCTTATTTCTTTTAAAACTTTATATAGCAACCGGCAAAAAACGGTTGCCGGTAAATTCGCTATTTTGCAACTGAAATTGACAACTGCCTTTTGAAAGTTGTAATCCGTAATTTAATTTTGGCAACTGGCAATACCTCTAGACTTTAGTTGCTTGCTATATAGAAAATTATCAACAGAGAATTTTTTGTATAGAAAATTATCAACAGAGAATTTTTTCTACAGAAAATTATCAACAGAGAATTTTTTCTAAAGAAAATTTTCAACAGAGAATTTTTTCTATAGAAAATTATCAATGGAGAAAATTTTCTATAGCAAATTATCAACAAACAATTTTTTCTATAGAAAATTATCAAAAGATAATTTTTTCTATAGCAAATTATCAAAAGAGAATTTTCTTTCTATAGAAAATTATCAACAGAGAATTTTCTTTCTATAGAAAATTATCAACAGAGAAAATTTTCTTTAGCAAATTATCAACAAAGAATTTTTTCTATAGAAAATTATCAACAGAGAATTTTTTGTATAGAAAATTATCAACAGAGAATTTTTTGTATAGAAAATTATCAACAGAGAATTTTTTCTATAGAAAATTATCAACAGAGAATTTTTTCTATAGAAAATTATCAACAGAGAATTTTTTCTATAAAAAATTATCAACAGAGAAAATTTTTTATAGAAAATTATCAACAGAGAAAATTTTCTATAGAAAATTATCAACAGAGAAAATTTTCTATAGAAAATTATCAACAGAGAAAATTTTCTATAGAAAATTATCAACAGAGAAAATTTTCTATAGAAAATTATCAACAGAGAAAATTTTCTATAGAAAATTATCAACAGAGAAAATTTTCTATAGAAAATTATCAACAGAGAAAATTTTCTATAGAAAATTATCAACAGAGAAAATTTTCTATAGAAAATTATCAACAGAGAAAATTTTCTATAGAAAATTATCAACAGAGAATTTTTTGTATAGAAAATTATCAACAGAGAATTTTTTGTATAGAAAATTATCAACAGAGAAAATTTTCTATAGAAAATTATCAACAGAGAAAACTTTCTATAGAAAATTATCAACAGAGAAAACTTTCTATAGAAAATTATCAACAGAGAAAATTTTCTATAGAAAATTATCAACAGAGAAAATTTTCAATAGAAAATTATCAACAGAGAAAATTTTCTATAGCAAATTATCAACAGAGAATTTTTTCTATGGAAAATTATTAACAGAGAGAATTTCTGCTTAATAATTTTGAATTTCTATATTACAACCTGCAAAAAACAGTTGACAATAAATCACTTAATTTGAAACTGAAATTGACAACTTTGTAATTTTGGCAAGTGGCAACTCTTCTAGACTTTAGATACTTTCGATAATGGAGCCATGAAAGAATATTTTTTTATTAATTTTTAAATATTTTAGGCATTTCTCTTAATAAAAAACATTTTCCTACAAGCTTCCGCCTATGTCTAGCTAGGCGGGTAAATTATTTTCGATTTCTGTTATTAAGTATAGCATACTTTAAGGCCTTTTCTCATATATATATAACTCAACTTTACCATTTCACAGCCACAATTTGAAAAATTTTGCAAAATTTTTCCAAATTACCTATTTTTTCTAAAAAAAAAATAAAAACAAAAATAAAAACAAAATTGTAAAAAAGTTTTAAGCTAAAAACAAAAAATAACAAAGAATTATGCGCTACATCGTTTAAATTAAAATAAAATACAAAATCTTAACCTTTTAAACGGTCCTTTATATTAAAACGATTTATTTTATTTTCTCGATATTTCGCTTTCCTGTGGAAAGCTTCTTCGGGAAATTATTTTTTATATTTTTCAAAAACAAAAATTATAACAATTTAATTTAAAATTGTTATAAAATAAAAAAAAAAAATCGTTATAATTTAAAGGACCGTTTAAGAGATTAAGATTTAATAGAAATAAAATACAAAAGTAATTGAAATTTATAAATAAAATGAAAAGAAATAGTTTAACAGAAAACCAATTAGAACAGCTTAAAACAACAAAATCAAATACATATCTTTATCGAACAAAAATAAAATAAATAACACAATTCTAAAACAAAAAAAAAAAAATAAAAACAAAAACTTAACTGCTACTTAACTAAATAACACTTCCAAACCTAGCAAAACCATTTCTTAAACAACAACAAAAAAAAATTAACTTAAAATTAAGCTTAACAAAATTATTAAATTAAAAGCTTTTCAGTCTTAAGCAAAAGAAAAACTATAGAAGTTAAGATCAGCCAAAACTAAACTTTTTAATATAAATTGCTCTTGATCAAAAATTAATTAAATCTAAAAGCCCCTTAATATTATTTTAAAAACAGCTTTGAATGTTTTAAAATAATCATTGACAACTTAAAGCTTTAACATTTCAATCACACAATAAGGGCATTTTGCTATGCTAAATTTGGAGCTTTTTTTAAAATCTTTTACATAAATCTTTTATTTTTCTAAAATAAAAATACTGACTGAGCTTTAGCACTATTTTCAGTTTAAAGAACTATTTGAATACAAAAAAAAACGCAGCATAATTGAAGTTTCTGTGTTGTATTTAGAGATTTTCTTAAAAACTGTTACAAAAACTTTTTATTTCTCTAAAATAAAAATACCGACTGAGCTTCAACACTTTTTATCACTTCAATACAAAAAAAAGCAGCATAAGTGCACTTTGCTATGTTATATTTAGAGCTTTTCTTAAAAGCTTTTATTTTTCTAAAATAAAAATACTGACTGATCTTTAACAATTTTTTGATTTAAAGAACTTTTTGAACAACAAAAAATACACGGTTTTCGGCTATTAGACATTGCATAAAACTTAGATTAGATTTTACTTAAAGCTTTGACATGTTCATAAACTTAAAAAATAAGCATCCAAATATTTTTATTGTTGCATAAAAAAATCCTGCTAAAAATTGTTTATTATTTTAATCAGTTCAGTTTAGTTTAATTAAAATAAGCTTTTCCATAAGCTTTTGCCTTTTGTAAAGCTTTATAAAATCGTTACAAATCAAATATTAAATCTTTCAAATTTAAATAAGTTTTAGTAAATTAACTTTTTTTTAACTATTTTGCTAATTTCAAATCCATAGGCTATTAATATTTCTTAAAAGCTCTTAATGTGTTTATGTGAAATTAAAAATTGTTAAAAATCGTATACTAAAGCTTTCCTCTGTTTTAACCCTATTTGATTTTTAAAAGCTAGTAAAAGCTGGTAAAAATTAAAAATTAAAATTCTTCTGTTGAAATATATATTTACCTTTACTTTAAAGAGCTTTTTAGTGCAGTTAGGTTTTAAAAACTTATTTTAATTTTCTTTAACTAAAATAACGCTTTTCGTTTTTTTAAACTTTTTTTAAACTGCATTTTTTTTAAAAAAAGGGAAAAAAATGCAGTGTGTGTATATATAAAAAAGCTCTCAAAGACTTTAATAAAATTAGCATAAACTTTCTATAAAAAGTTTCAAGAAAACTTTTTGGTAATATAATTAAAGATAATTAGTATTGAAACTTTTAATTAAAATGTTACACAGTAAAGCTTTTAAGCGCTTCGTTTAGCAAATATAAGCAAAAAAATTATTTTTATTTTCTTAAAATAAAGTAAAATATAAATTAAATATAAAAAAAATAATAATACATAAAAAACATATTAAGCTGATTGCTAGCAAGCTTATTGAGATATCACTAACTTTTTCAGGCACATAAGCCCGAAACACATTGCAATTTGTACGATTTTTTTTTTTTTTTGTAATCTATACAGGAAACATGTTGTGCTTTTAATTGTTTACAATAAAAACTATTGTAATGTACTTGAAAGCTTTTAGTTTTAAATTTTAAACAAGCTGTTAGGAACTTTTTTGAAATAAAATTAAAAATAAAATTTTTATTAAAACTACTGCTGCAATTTCTTGCAAAGAGTATAAAAGCTATTCATTTGAAACAAGATTTTAACACGATAAACCCTGTTGGATAAGAGATTATTGCGAAAATAGCGAGAATGGTAGAAAACTATCCGCAACATAATTCTTTTTATGGTAATTAAAGATTGTATGTGCATAATTTTTACCAATAAAGTTTATGTTAATAATGATTTCGAAAAGCTTACACAAAATCATATTTAGTGGTTAAAGTATGATCTCTTGAGACCTGAATATTTTTATAATTTCCTTATATAAGCTTTTAAAATAAATTCAGAGTGTGTATTTGCCACCACTTTTGCTAATACTTACTCATTTTTGTATGATTGTATATAAGAGAGTATGTGCTTTGCTTATAATTTTTCACCGCTCAGGTATGAAAGCGTGTTCTTTTTTATTTTTCATGAAACAAAATTTTTTGATTTTACACATCCCTCACTGCACATTAATGAAACTGCGTGAGCAAAGTTAATTTTGCTCATGAGCAATTTTTGAACTAATCATAAACTGTTTTCATTTTGTGAATGGTTTGTATATTCCACACTACTCATGAATGATTGTGCGTGAGCACATTTAACTTTGTTCATCAGCAATTTTTAAATTGAAGTTGGACATCACCCACTGTTCATGAATGAAACTGTGTGAGCATATTTGACTTTGCTCACGAGCAATAATTAAAATAATTATGAATTGTTTTTAATTTTGTGAATGGTTTTGCACATGATTCAAACTGCGTGAGCACATTTAACTTTGTTCATCAGCAATTTTTAACTTGATCATGAACTTGTTTTCATTTTGTGAACGAAATTGGACATCTCCCACTGTTCATGAATGAAACTGCGTGAGCACATTTGACTTTACTCACGACCAATTTTTAAAATAATTATAAATTGTTTTCATTTTGTGAATGATTTTGCACATCTCCCAGTGCTCATAAATGAAACTGTGTGAGCATATTTTTTTACTCATGAGTAATTTTTAAAGTAATCATGAACTGTTTTAATTTTGTGAAAGCAGTTCATTTGTGTGAAAATAATACTGTTACATTAATTTCTTTAATTAATTAACGTTTTACTGTACTGAGAGTTTATTTATTGCGCGACTTATTCACTTTAATACACACAAGAATGCACGATGTTAACTGTACCACTTTAAGGACTAAACCCTGCTTTATTATCTTTATGTCTTTACGCAACCATATTTCAACTTGCACTCACTCTATTGCCCAACAGATGGTTCTCATGTATCTGTTTTAAGCGGTTTTCATATACCCAAAAAAAAAGAATCATTATTCCATATTATTTCTTATGCATTCACGGAAATCCCCAAGTAGCATCACGATACTTACAAGACCACATAGCTAATTTGGAAAAATGGTTAATGAGATGGCAACTGATAAGTCACAGCTGTTAATTTCAGTTGCCAAACTGGCAACCACAAATTTATAGTTGCTGTGCAGTTTTTATTTCAAAATGGGGAACAAATTTATAGGTAAGCAAAATATTATTTTATTTTTATATTGAAATGCTTTGCGCTAACAGATTTCAAAATGATAAAAATAACAAACAGACAACAATTTGATCTTCTTTAAGGTCCTAGAATTCGTACGTGTGTCCCATCCACATAGCGGACAAAGCTCGCAAACTTGGTTTTTGAATAGTACCTATTCTTGTTGTATTTTTTCTTCCTCTGTCATTCTATAGTTTATCCAAATTCCACAGATTTTATTCTCGATCCGATGGATCACCCCTTTCAAAAGCACCGACAATGTAGGTTGTACTATTCCAAGGTTGAAATCATTACCGTATGCCGTATTCTGAAAACTTCCCTCTGCAAAAAACCTTAACGCAGCACAAACCTTTAACAGCGTAGGTATTGGTCTTTTAAAATATCCACCAGATAACATACCGCTTCTTTGGGAAAGAAAAAATATAATTATTCAAAATATATTCAATTTACTGTATCACTGTTGAGCAGGTAATTCTAGAGGATTTAAATTATCACTCAAGTACCGTCTAGTTGGTGCCACAGTTTGCACTTCATTTAAGCATAATTAATTTTTAAAATTTTCAAATGCATTATTCTTATAGTTTTGTTTACTTTTTTCAGTTGCTCAGATGTTACTATCGATAACTTCTTGGCAACTGAAGAAAGTTGCCTTACATAATAATAATTTTAATGTCAGTTGCATTGCCGGTAGATACGGCAACTTAAGTTCGGTTGTTATACATAATCGAGCCATAAAATTGTAATGTTACATTTATTCCTATTGAGAGAGTTCTTTTAATGCAAAATAATAACACAACACTATAAAGTTTCTAAATTTATTTTTATTTGGGTATGTATGGTTTTACGTCGACCCTCGTCAAATTTGGTTTGCTATTTGCCATTTTCAGTGTTCTCTTTTTAAATTTAATTACACGATTTATTCGTTTGAATACACACAAAAATACATAATGGTGCCTTGAATACATAAGATTTGTAAGAGACAGTTTGTAAAAGACACAATAGGTCATTTCGTTTACTTTTTTTATTGATAATTATTTTCTTTTGAAACTAAATTAAAACATTTTCGTTGAACAGTTGAAGAAAGTTTATTAACCAGAGTTATTAATAAGAAAAATGTGATTATTACTAGGAAAACGAAATATGTTATTTAATGAAAAGGTTTTATTAAATAATACAATAATGGACTGTGCTTTGTTTTTACACAATATTTAGTAAACTCTTTGGGTAATGTCTTTCGGAAAGAAAAGTTTAATTTTCTAATAATTTTAATAATAACAGAAACACATATATTAAAATCTATTTATAATTATATCAAAGTACAACAACAAGATATATAACAGGTTTGCAATATGATTTAATTTGTCTAATAATAAATCCGTTGTATGTTATTAATTAATAAAATGGTTTCCTTAAATAGCACATTTCCCTTTCTTCATATTAATCAAATTCTTCTTATTATTAACTTTTACAAAATTGAAACACTTCAAATGTACACATTTCACTTTGCTCATGACCGGTGAAAGAAAACCTACAACACCCCCTTTCATTCAGGAGCAATGAAGTATTTGCAAACCGAAAAAATATCATTTCATGAAAAAAGAGAGAAAGCATACATACTCACATATGAGAAGTGGATAATGAAGAAGCCAAGCTGATATTCTCTCATGTGCGGGGAGCATGAGTAAAAGAGCAAATATTAATCCTGAGTAAATTATAATAAAAATATAATGAAAGAATAAAAGTAAAAATTTTTGCTTAAAACTTATTGACAATCATTATTCACAACGATGTTAGAACAATTTTCAATAGCACTAGAAATTTTAATTTAATACAACTTTCTAGAAATTGTAAATATTTAAACATTTTTAATATTTTAAAAAGCACTACTTAAACTAGAACTTTAAAGAACATAATTTTTAAGCTTTTGCCTCAAGGTAAATCCTCTTCTTACTTCATTTAAAAGACCTAATTATTTAATTGATTAAGTATCAAACCGATCTATTGAGGATTTCATTAGCTAAAGTGTATAAAAAACAGCTTTAATTACAAAAGAACTTTATGTGAAAGCTTTAACACAAATTCAACATTATTAATGATAGTATCCTTTAATATTCTCCAATAAATAAAATAAATAATTTTAGTGATCTATTTTCCATTCATAAAATCAAAACCAAAAAAAAAATTCTTTATAATACTTAAAAGCTTTAAAGCTTCTTTTAAAGCAAAGCTGAAACATTGCATTACAGCCTTCAATTTTTAATTTTTAAGTCTGCAAAAACGATTTATAATATTTAAAGACTTGTTTTCTCCAAAAGCATTAATATTGTTAATAGCAAAAGATTTATTTTGCTTAACACCGTAAAATATCATATAGCACACATATACACACACAATAAATACTAAAAGCTCCTTTATAATGTTGGCCCCTGCATTATAAAAATATGAGCTGAAAAATAAATACTTAAAAGCGATTAATTTTTATTATTAGAAAATCGTATCGTATTTTAATAAAATTATTAATTAAGAAATTAACAATTAATCTTTAAAAATTATTTTAATGTTTTTAAGCAATAACGTTCTTCTTAATTAATAAGAGTCTACAAGTATTGAAAACGATATAAAATAAAAATAAAACATTTCCTACTTAAAAGTTAAAAAACAAAAAATTGCAAAATAAAAAAAAATATCTTCAAATTAATTCAATTAAAAAAATCTATAGCATACTTTTATCGTTTATTATAAACAAAAAGTATTGCATTATTTGAGAAATTAAAAATAAATGGGAAAATTATTAAATGCTTTCTATTCTAAACTTTTTAAATTCCTAATTAGTAATGTTTTATAAAAAAAATTTCCCTGAACTATATTTCCATAAAAAATTTTCTGTCACAAACATTGTGCCGTAATTATTAAAAACAAAATGTTCATTAATTTCTTCTAAAGCAACAACTCACTGCTCTTTTCGTAGTCATTAGAAATACTAAGCTCTATAATTAACTTGAAAATGTATAAATTTTATACAAAGTAGCTCTGGAATAGATCTCACTACTTATACTTTATTCGATTAAACCTTATTCGATTAAATCTTATTTTATTAAATCTTATTCGATTTAATTTTATTTTATTAAATCTTATTCGATTAAACTTTGTTCGATTGAATCCTATTTTATTAAATCTTATTCGATTAAACTTAATTCAATTACACCTTATTCGATTAAACCTTATTCGATTAAACTTTATTCGATTAAACCTTATTCGATTACAACTTATTCGATTATACCTTATTCAATTAAACCTTCCCGGCCCATACACTGTATAAAATTAAAATTATTATTTTTAATATTTCGCCACGCCATTGGGTGGCAACTTCAGGAAAAGAAAAAACTATAAGGAATTTAATTTAATTAAATCAATAAATAAATGAAAAATTGTTGACAAGCAAATACAGAATAAGCTTCTTTTTTTACTATAGATGCCACCCAAAGGTCTGGTAAATATTCAAAATAAAAAAAAATGTTTTAATTTATTCATTTTTTATAAAAAGACCTTGTGTTTAAAAACTTAATTTTTTAAATCAAACACCATAATAAAAACATAATTATTTTTGAAATTTCGCCACACCATTGGGTGGCATCTTCATTAAAAGAAAAAGTATAAAGAATTTAATTGAATTAAATCAATCAATAAATAAAATATTATTGACAAGCAAATACAAAATAAGCACCTTTTTTCCTAAAGATGACACCCAAAGGTGTGGTAAATATTCAAAATAAAAAAAAAAAACTTTTATTTATTTTTTTTTTAAAGTAATTTTTTAATGCAAACACCATAATAAAAACATAATTAGCTAAAACTACTATAAGGTTTAATTATTTTTAAAATTTCGCCACAAGATGCCACCCAAAGGTGTGGTAAATATTAAAAATTAAAAAAAAATATTTATTTATTTTTTGTAAAAAGACCTTGTGTTTAAAAAATTAATTTTTTTAAATCAAACTCTATAATAAAAATATAATTAATAAAACTACTACAAGGTTTAATTATTTTTTAACTTTCGCCACAGAAAAAGAAAAAAGTATTAAGAATTTAATTTAATTAAATCAATCAATAAATGAAAAATTGTTGACAAGCAAATATAAAATAAGCACCTTTTTTCCTGAAGATGCCACCCAAAGGTGTGGTAAATATTCAAAATAAAAAAAAATTTTAATTTATTTCATTTTTATAAAAAGACCATGTGTTTAAAAAATTAATTTCTTAAATCAAACTCTATAATACAAATATAATTAATTAAAACTACAATAAGGTTTAATTATTAATAAAATTTCGCCACACCATTGGGTGGCAACTTCAGTTAAAGAAAAAAGTATAAAGAATTTAATTAAATCAATGAATAAATGAAAAATTGTTGACAAAATAATCACCTTTTTTCTCTGAAGATGCCACCCAAAGGTGTGGTAAATATTAAAAATAAAAAAAATTTTATTTATTTATTTTTTATAAAAAGACCTTGTGTTAAAAAAATTAATTTTTTAATTCAAACTCTGTAATAAAACTATAACTAATTAAAATTACTATAAGGTTAATCAAAGAAATACTAATCCTATATAATATAAATCTATTTTACAATTTACTTTATTAATGTTAAATAAAAACTGAATAAAAAATAACTATTGGTAGCAAAGCTATATAAATAATTTAAATTATATTAAATACGATAATAAAATATTATTAATAAAATAAAAACTTAAGAAATAACAAAACAAGAGCATTAGTACCTACTATCTTAAGTTTAAGGCGAATAAAAAATAAATATTTTCTTCTTATAAAAGATAAAATATTGAAAAATATGCGTATTTAACCAATAGAGACTATAACTTTATATACACTTTAATTTTAATATAAAATTTAGTAAAAAAAATATTAATTAATAAATTAATAAAATTAGAAAGAAAAAGGGTACCAAATAAATATTACAATATTAAAACTTAAAAAACGTACTCAATAAAAAATAAATCAAATCTTTTTTGCTCTAACTTACATATATAAAATAATGAAACAACTTTAATATTTATTTATAAAAAAAGCAAAATAAATAATTATAAACTCCAAACATGTTAACACATTTTATTATTATTAAAATTAATTAAAAATTAAAAAAAAAACATTAATAATTATTGACAACCTTTTAATTGTAATAATTATTTTTATAGTTTTAGTCATAAACGAGGTCAGTTTTGAATCCTTTCAAATAATTTATAAACAATTACTTTAAGGTCCTTATTTGCTTTGATATTGAAACCAACAAAAAATCAAACATTGTGTAGAAATCCTAAAAGATGCTGGCTTTCGATATTTCCAAGGCATTTTAATAGAGTGTGGCATGATGCACTTTTGTCAAAACTTGCTACTTTTGGAGTCGGTGATAATTTCTTTAAATTCATATCGAGTTTTCTCAGCAATCGCACTGTACGAGTTGTTCCCCCCTGGGGGCACATTTATCGGTCATTATAGAACTTCGACTATCTAGACCTGTGCAACTGGGGGTATAAGGGAGCCCAGTCCCCTGAAGTCAGCAGGGGTACAACTGGAAGCTCCACGTTATTTCCACGGGAATCAGTTAGCGCCAGAGTTTCCGCTAATTGTCTCTTTAGGCATTTAGCTGAGGGTATAAGGGAGCCCAGTCCCCTCAAGGCAGCAGGGAGTCAACTGGAAGCTCCACATTATTTCCACGGGAATCAGTAAGCCCCAGAGTTCCGCTAATTGTCTCTTTAGACTTTTAGCTGTTTCTCTGTCTGATTATTGAGGTTGGCCCTTCGGGAGTATCGTGGTGGTTGTGGTTTCGCGGCCCCATACAGGATTTGTTTTATGGTGTCGAGGATCATCTCATCTTTAATAACACCTACCTGGTGAATGATTCAGATCCAGTGAGCATGCTAGTCATGTGTTCTGGACAGGAGTTGGATAGTCTCCAGCTCTTCAGCAAGGAGTAGTGGTTTGCAGCCCTGCTCTGGAACCGCTGAAATTGCAACTAGAAAAGACCTGTTGCTAGAATTAGTCTTCGGCTTCCTAGGACGTGAATGACGTTGTTTTTCATTCACAGTGGTTTGACCACCATCTGATTAAGGCCCACGGCCAGGTGCAGATGTAAATCTTATCACGAAATCTCGTCTAGGTTTTGGGATATTATTATTTGAATAAAATACTAATATCGAAATATTTAATACGTTTAAATAATATTATGCCAGAGCTGTAACTGAATCATTTTTGAATTAATTCACGAATCATTCATTAACTGAATTAGCAAATTTTTAATTAATTCTTTTTACACAAAAAAAAAAATAATCGAATAAAATTTAAGCCAGTTCTAATGAATTTGGTAAAAGTGATTTGCAATACATTTTGAATTCAAATGAATTTTTCAAAAGAGTTGTTGCAATTCGTTTTCAATTCAAATGAATTTGTTAAAGTGAATGAATTGCAATTCATTTCCAATTCATTTAAATTTGCGCATAGTAAGTTGTGCTAATCCAAGTAAAAATTCAATTGGGTAAAATTTTACGTCGACCCTCGTCAAATTTAGTTTGTGAACAAACCGGTTTCGGCTATTTGCCATCCTCAGTGTTCTCTTTATACTGTTTATCTTTATACTCTTTATCTTTATAAAGAGAACACTGAAGATGGCAAATAGCCGAAACCAAATTTGACGAGGGTCGACGTAAAATCATACCCAAATAAATTAAACCCCGTCGGAAAATATACGCACTTATCTAAAAATTCATGCCCGTCATTATACTAAAAAGCCGTCACTGACCAAATGGGTGCTGTAAGGTGGTATGGACGCCGACATATGACCGGAAACATTTATTTCGTAAAGAACATATTGAACAGCTTCTTTAGACAGCCGAAAACGTCATTTAAATCTTTAGATATTACAATATTCAGTTTAAATCGTTCACTTCAAATGGCACACCTTACTCATAAACAGGCAATAAAAACCGATTGCTTTTGTCACAAATATTTCTTCTTATCAAGGCAATATTCGATTTATCCTCCAATGCTGAATATGAGGAACACAAAAATACATTTAATTCTTTTTTAACTTGAAGATGTCTAAAATTTTAACTAAATCTTACTATTTCTCATCGATTTGTTTATTATTATGGGTTCCTCGTTTGTTTGTTTTGATTTTCTTATTGATATATTCTAACAGTGGTGTAAAAAATAGTAGTAGGTAATGTAAATTACGATCGAATGCCATGATCCGAAATTAAAATAAACTCAAAGTAAAAAATATTTAAAAGATGGAATATCGTTTGTTTTAATTAATTGAATAGATTTAAGACTGACTTCAATGTAAATTAAAATAGTACAATGAGTGTAAATTTCAATCAATCTACATAATTATTTTTATCAATTAAATAATTAGTTTCACTACTTTCCAGCAAATAACCTGATATTTAAGAATTTTTTTATAAGTTTGAAAAAGCCACAACTAACACAAATAACCTTCATCTTATTAGCTCATAACTAATAATTTAATGTTACCTACATATTTATATAGAAAAACATTTTGAAAAAGTAGTAAATTTTGACATTCCACATAAATAATTAATTAAAAAGTTCCAATCAAAAAATAATCAATAAAATTGTATCCAAAATTTTTGTAAATTTTGAAAAATACAGCAAAATAAATTATCAGATCTAAATGTAATGCTCATTTCAAGTAAATTATTAAACAATTGCCTAAATGAATTATACGATTAAAATTGTATTTAAAAAAGTACCGAATTTTTTTTAAATTAAATATATTTAAAATTATACTATAAACAAAGCAAAGAAATAAATAAATAAAAAATAACTTCTTTAAGTCCTTGAAAAGTATTTGTTTTTTATAGTTCGAAATCTGTGATAAGCCTAAATATCGGATTTTTTCAACAAGACGATTGTTTTCCAATTGTGGTGTGGCAACACCAACAACATGATCGTTTAAATATTTAGTTTTTTGACGCAATCGTAGTATGAATTCAATTTTGCACGAAAATTGCATTAAAATAATTAAAATCGACTATGAAAATGGTGGTTCAGTTAAAGTTACATTTCGTGATATTATCGGACTGCTATTAAAAATATGGTCGTTAAATTTGACAGACTCGATACGAAATGTGCGAACACCAAGGCGTGTGCGTCGTTGAACTGAAAACATCCCAGCCGTGAGCCACAATGTTGAAGCAGATCCAAATTTGTCAATTCCTCGACGTTCTCAACAATTGGGTGTTATCCAAAACCACCACACGTGATAAGATTTACATTTGCACCTGGCCGTGGGCTTTAATCAGGTTGTGCATCATTACCACTGTCGATTGTATGTAGCGCCATCCTCGCCCTAGAAGGCCTTTGGATAGGTATATCCTCCGGTCACTCCTAGTTGCAACTACAAAAGTCCGGAGTAGGGCGCAGCCTTCACTCCTTGCTGAAGAGTCGGAGACTATCCAACTCCTGGTCCAGAACGCATGAAGCTTAATATAATTAAGAACACGACGGCATTCATACTCACTTGACCTAGACCATTCATTGTGTTCATTGTGAATGATCCGACCCACAAACTCAAACGAGGGCCTCGAAACACACAGCCACCACGATACTCCCGAAGGGCCTACCTCAATAATCAGTCAGAGAACAGCTAAATGCCTAAAGAGACAAATAGCGGAACTCTGAGGCTTTACTGATTCCCGTGGAAATATAGTGGATTGTCCAGTTGACTTCTCCGAGCCTTGAAGGGGTCTGGGCTCCCTTTTACCCTGCAAGACACAAGTCTAGATGGTTGTGTGATCCATAAAGACTTATAATGTGCCCCCGGGGGGACCAAAACCACCACATGGCGAATTTTGCATAACGATTTGACTTTAAAGCCTTACAAAGTACAACTGGACAGGAATTGAAACCAACCGACCATTCACATCGCTGTAAAACAACCGGCGAGTTTTTCTGAAAAAATCATTTTTTCAGACGAAGCCCATTTTTTTTCAGACCAGCACTTAGAGGATGACCCCTACACATGCAATGCATTGTACCAGAACTAGGAAATTAGGTTACAGGAAGGAAGAAAGAGGGAATAGTGTATATGGACACTCAGTTTGAATTTTCCCAGATTGAAAATGACATGAAAAACCTCCGGAGGGGTCTTATGCCACATACGGACTGTTCTGCTAAAAAAACGAATTTTCCCTGTAATGCGTAGTGCGATTCACTGGCCAATCAACCACAAATAGATGCGAATAGTTAAAACTATTATAAAATTTAAACATAATTTATTAATTAATTGGTAGCAAGTCATATTTGCATCCTGTCTATTAATCCATTTTTAAAAACAATTTCATCACATGCAGCCCCAAACCATTATTTACCTGCCACCATACTACACAATTAGTGAAAGATTTTTTGTCAAAATATACAGCGTTGGGATTTTTCCATACTTTAGAATGTCCAACAGATTGAACAAAATTATAATTATCATCTAAGAAGATAACTTGATCCCAGAAACTACAAGGCTCATTTTCAAACTATATTGCTTACGACATTCTCTTCTCTCGATTAATAGAACATACCAATGTCTCTCTCTCTTTCTGTTGAGTTGTAATCTGCGTACAGTTTAAGGGTGCACTTCTTTACCAAATCTGCGATGATGTTATTTTTGAATCAACTTCAACTTTCCGTGCTATTTGCTCACGTCCTATTTCAGTTAACTTGTGAGAACATCCAAAACGTTTAGCACTTTTAAGGTTACTTTCCCAAAAGCTTTATCTTTGAACATACAGATGGAGAACAATTTTTCGTTGAGATTCTATTGTTTCATTTAATTTGGACTCATTGTAACTACATTAATAGCAAACAGTTTTGTTCGCAAGTTTTAATTATTAATCAAAACAGAATATATAACGGAACATTTCAATTTGAATAAAAAGAAAAACTTAAAAGCTGCCAGATAGACGCAAATATGTCGAAGTCGGACATCGATAACTAATTGTGTTTAATTTGGACATACAGTAAAATAGGCTTTTTAATACATTTTTTGTTTTAGTTTTGTTCTAGAAGGAAACTTATTAAGATTTCCTTGTAATTTTTTAAATGTATATCCTCTATGAGTATTTTAAAACGTACACTTTTTGTAATGAACAGGTTGTGAACACACTTATGTCCATGACTGTATATTGATTTTTTTACAATGGAACACTGCACAAGCTCACTATGAGCATTAAGATAAAATCACCAAAAATTATTTTATAATCCAGAATACCTTCAATATCTTTTGGAATATCCATAACATCTAAGCGCGTGTCACATAGCCATCAATTATAGCTGAATGATGTTTTAAATTTCAAAAGTTTAGAGTGAACAAGCACTAGTCAGCTCAGTTTCCTAAATAGCGATTATAGCTAAATTGTAATCCCGTACATATTTTATAATCTTCTCAATCTTGTACCACGAACAATTACAGTTTAGCTGCGTAATGTAAAATTATTAATATTGTGGTATGTTTGCCGAAAGTTATAGCTGTGAAATTTCCAGTGGTACCGTAAGAGTATTGCAAGAAATGTTAATTAACTGTTTATGCAGTGTTTTTACTGTAAAGGTTTTTCTTGTAGCAGAAAGCTAAGTATCCGATACTCTAGTCTATATGTAGGTGTAACTAACAAACTGAATAAGTCCAGTGAGATTTTAAGGCTCTTTACGTCGTGTGTAGGCGGATTTAACGTTTTTCTAAAAAGTCATCGCAATTATAGCTGCGGTTTCTGATGAGATCTAGGTAGATCTGGATCGTTTAGATAGCACCAATAACTTTAAGTAATTCATCTATCTAAGATTATATTAGGCGTTATCCTGCTGAAACCGCAACAAATCCGGTTGACCATAATCATGCCATTTATGTTTTGCAAAAACAAATACAAGCTCTTCATCTAGCTTAGCCTATATGGTTAGGAACCTTCCTAACTTCGAACCTTAGGAACCTTCCTACCTCCTAACCTATTGAGGTTAGGAAGTAAAGTGCCTGCAAAATGATTAAATTTCAAGAATTGAGCTGTCATTCTTTGTTATTTATTAAGTAAAAAGTTGGGGAATTTCGAACATGGAACCTTGCACTCTTAAATAAAGAATTTTAATTGTGAAAATTTACTATCAAAATGGTGAAAATTTCACTATATCACTTTAATAAATTTGAGTAGAGCTTTATCGTAATCACACTCCCGCTGAGATCGTTGTGCTTTATTTAATCGTGAAAATCAAGGCTCACGGTATTGCTAATGACAGTAAGCGAAAACAGTATGCTCGTAGTGGTCGCAGTGATGCAAATATAGCCACCTATACAGAAAAGTATTGAGCATCAACTCGTCGACGTTCGCAACAATTGGGCATCACTATAGGCACTTTGCGCAACATTTTGCACAAAGACTTTGACCCCTTTCACACAGGCAAATTTTACTTTGACAAAGTTTTTTTAATTTTCTTTTAAACTTTCTTTGGTGTTCAAACACAAAAAGTTTTCTTTTACAAATTTTGTTTTAGTCACTTGGTGCTTTATGCAATCTGTGTATAAGTACAACTGTGTATAAGCGACGAAAGAAAAACAAAGCAACTTTGCGAGTATATCAAAGTCTGTACACTCAATCATGCTTTCTCCCTCGCTCTCACATAAAATCAAAACTTTGCAAAGAAAAGTTTGCCCGTGTGAAAGGGGTCTTTCATTATCACGATTTTAAAGTTCAACTCGTTCAAAAAGTAAAGTCGCCTGTATCTTTTCTATAATGAGCAACGAAACGTTGTCACCGTGATTTCTCTGCGCTACTAAACCATGATCTTGACCTTTGGTTTCAGCAAGATGGCCCAGCAAGCCACACTCACACAAACAATTCAGTTATTGCCTGACAAATTTTGGCAATGTCAATTGGCCGCCTTGTTCTTGTGGTTTAACGTCGTTGGTTTAAATTCTCTGAAAAGCCGGATTTACGTGAACTACCCACAAGCAATGGACGCTCTGAAAGATTTAGCGCTGCATTGGAGAGATAAGTGAAGCTTTGTTGCAAAATATGCTTCACAATTTTGTAAAAAGAGCGCATGTCTACCGAGCTGCTAGGGATGAACATTTGCGCGACATCATATTCCATTATTAATTCCCATATTTCTACTTTACATTGTTAACAATAAATTTGTCAAAAAAAAAATATGAGTTCTAAGAAAATTTACCTCCTAACCTGAAATGTTCCCACACATTTGCTTTGTGTTATTCAGCTGATGCCATAACAGATCTTTAAGTTGAATATAGAGTGTTTTACCGCAAAATCCGGGAATTAAATGGTGGGGAAGGTTACTGAAAACATGTTTTTCCAACAGGATATGCCACATAGCGCTTCAAACAATCGTCTTACTCTAAAGAGTCAAGTTGTTATCAATAGCCATTTAAAGGCAGACATCGTAGAGTTTACTTGCTCGATTATTTATTGAGAACAAAAACAGATATCACAATTCAGCTGAAAAGTTGAATAACTTTTTTAATATAAATTAAAACAAAATTAAGATAAATATAACATTATAAAAAGCATATTATTATTAGTCTTTTTAAAATAAACCTTTCCATAAAACAAAAAAATCAACAGGAAGAGTGACTCGAAATAATTTATAGGAATGTATTAATTATAATGGTGAGTTTGTGGACTTAAAGCTAACCAATCTTAATATTAAGGATAGTAATAAAAAAGAAAAGCTTAACATTAACATAATCTTTGGTTTAAGTGTAACGACTTCTATTGACAAACTTAAAATCAGGTATAGCATTTGTTAACTGATAGAGCATTTTTTGTCTGAGGCCTATTACGTTTCAATTGAAACTCATATAAAGCCAAGCCAAATTGATGTACAAACGAAGAAAGTTGTTTACTTATAAAGGAAAATGTTAGCTCAGGCTCTTGTTCTAAACTGCAATAACCCTTAAGGTTATCCTTGGACCAATGTGGTGGATCCACTAAGCCTGGATGTCGACCAAAGAATTGAGGGAATGCCTCTGTTGATAAATGAGGGTAAAATACATGTTTGAGATCATAGTGAAGATAAGTGGAATTGCTTTGCTGTAAAACATAATTCAGGTCATCGATTAGCGAGGTAGGCAGGGCTAGAAAAACCCGATAGCTTATTTTCTTAGTTTCCTTTTTCAGCTCATTGTTCGATATTATAAGTTTAAGTTTTGCAATTACATTTCTTAAGTCCATACTGCCATATTCATAAATATAGAAATCTTTTTGTTTCTTATAGCGTTGTTTGGTTTGACGATTAAAATGAATAATGTTGGAACTGGGCATATTTATAAAGGATAATGGCACCATATAAGTATGTGAGGTAATTAAGTGAAAATGTTGATCAGGTGATTTCATTTTTACTGCTTGTTCAAAATATTGAGCCAAAGAAAATATGCCCGCCTGATGGAGAAAGCCAAAGAATATAGTTAAAGCTATATTAGATATATACCATATTTTTAAAATGTAAGCAGCTGAGACCTTGGAACACAAAAATTTTTCGTATAGAAATCTTAGCAAGGAATTTTCAATGCGAAAAGGGTACTGTGCTGAAAATCCTAACACAAGCTTGGGACCATGTAGTAGAATAATAGGAAATGTAAAAGGTATTAGAAATCGAGCCTCTTGATGATTTATTAGAGAGAGAAAAAATAATGGTATGAAAATGGATCCCGACATAAGACCCACTATACTTTGGGCTCTTGGTAATCCTTGATATTCTGCTCGAAAGAATCGTATCATCATTTGGGCAAATGAAACCATAGCTATAATACCCAATATACCATAAAGTAAGGGTATGTTAACAAACAGGTGTATATATTTGGGATGTAAGCCATGTTCTGCTGTCTTTTTAGAATCCAAATTATATTTTATAAAATTCCAAGGAGTAAATACAAAATTATCTATACCTATTTGCCTGGTTTGTATTTCTCCGCCTGTTAAATGTTGATAGTACAACGAATCACATAAAACGAATAAGGCTGTGGAGGGTATGGCACTCAAACAAAATAATATCATGCGCAAATGAAAATCTGTAAATGTTACAGTCTTAGTTCCCAGTCCTCTCAACAACCAATAGAACACCATTGGCGAGCCAAACAATAGAAAAGTTGGACGATTAAAAACACCTGCCACACATAAAGAAGACATGGCAAATAATCTATTGAAATTGTGAGCCGGCAGAGCATTTTTAAGCTTCCACAGTTTTACACGTTCTCCTATAGAGGCGGCTTTATCATATTTTTCCTCCAGAAACTCTTTTTTATAGACAAAAGTATTTGTTGTAATCATGCATTCTGCAACCAAATACAGCAGCAAGGAGCATAAGGCCATTTCTATTGTATTAGAAAATGTGCGCGTGCCAAATACCAACATAACCCAGCAGCTACCCATAGCCAGCAAACGTATTTCATATCTTAAACTATATAAACAGCACACACGATACATAGACCAATCGTTAACGAACGACAATATACAATAAATGAGTCTTGGAAATACTAAGTACGTATAACTAACCAAAATATCTATGTTGAGGTATTCTCTCAAGTACAAAGCAATAAATTCAAAAAAACTCCATGGCACTCGTAGCAATATGAATGGCAAAGTAGTGCTGCGTATTGGTAAAGTGTTGTTAAATTCCCAAGACCTTACATGTTCCAAGCGAAAATGATCACCTAAAAGCAAAAACCACAAATGAAATTTATAACATATTCTAATAGTTTATGTTGATATCAAAACTAACCATTCACCACTTCAACTGTTTGGAAAAACTCATCTGGATGTATGTAACCCAACTGTGGTATAAACACCAATACTATCCTTAGCACCGCAAAAAAGAAATATGTACAAAGGTTTTCATTTGTGCTTGAACGTTTCTTAAACCATAATTGATTAAAATTTTTTAATTTCATTTTTTAATCGAGACCACAAGGTAAAGAATTATTTCCTGTAATTAAAGTAAGTTTATATTAACCAAAAAGTGTAATATTAACTTAAAGGATGGCTTGCTGATGTTCCAATTATTCACAATTGTTTATTTTTTCATTCATTTGATTTGAACAGCTGTTTCATACACTTAAAGAAAAGTTATCATTTTTATGAATCTTAACTTTTAACAATCACAATGCGGATTAAAACTGTTGACATGAATAAAGGCCCAACTATAATATGCATAATCTGGCTTAAGCTAATGTCAAAAGTTGGACGAAAAGTCTGTCAAATGTTTAAGCGAATCATTGAAGACTTTTACGTAGCTATGTTGTACTTAAATGAATATAGAAATTATTAATGCATAGTTGCACATTTAATTAAAATTTATTAGCAAAAAGGCGTTTAATAACCATATTTTGTATACTTAAACTATACTAGGAAAATTGCGAAAGAAAAATTACACATATATCGCTGTATGTATTATTTGGGCCAAAAGTACTAAAAAATGCAACTGTGTGCATCATTGAACTTATAAACAATAAAAAATTAAATTTTATTGCAAATTGTGTGTTAAAAAAATATAAAAGAATATAAAATGCTTAAAGGCCCGCGTTTCTTTTAATTGACGTTCTAATAAAACGCGTCTCTTTTATCATATAAGCTATTTTTTTCTGTACATATTCTATTAACTTCAGCTAAAATATTTTTTTCCCTCCATTGGAATTTGCTTACTAAAGGTGCCTTTACATGACGTGTTTTTTACATATGACTTGTCAGATTTCACATTGCAAAATACATATGTATCGTGTAAACGGTTTTAAACTTTTCTTATGTTTAATACATGTGTAAAGTCATATGACAAATTTTCATTTAGAGCGTGTTCTATTTTCATATGACAAAGCATCTGTCTTCAAGTGGTGCAACTTGTTTTTTCTTTACTTTCAGCGTTATTAAATCTTCAAAAAATGTGGAAAGCACTAAAATGGATGAAAAAAGAACAAAGTTGTCATCTTTGTTAGCATCAGCTGTGGTAAGGTAAATAAATAAAAAAGTGCAGCTAAATTAAAAGCAAGTGCAAAATTAAATAATATAAATATTATTATTGATACAATGCTGCATAATACAGTTGTAACCCTTTTTCTTTCCATTCTGTTTTTTTTAATTTGTTTTTTTTAAGCTTTTACACAATTTCTTTGATTTAACACGCAGTATAAAATAACAGCTGTGAACAATGACTTCGTAGGTTTTGTCATATGTAATTTACATGTACGTATAAACACAAAAATTATAATCCATATGTAAAATTGGCTACTTTGACATACATATGAAATTACATATGGATTTTCAAAGTGACAAGTCATATGTAAAAAACACATCATGTAAAGGCACCTTAATATATCTATAACACAATGCAAAATCAGCTGTTTCCGTACGGAATGTGCGATGTTTCGTGCTATGATTAAGCAATTGACATTTGACGAAAAGTTTTGTTAAGTGCATTATAGTTTGCCACATATGATTATTAGGTATTTGCACAATTATTTAAGTCGGCTAAGCCTGCATATGCACATTATAGTTGGTCCTTAAAACAAATTCGTCTCAGCAGCAGGCTACCGACTATAATCTTTGAAAATTAAAATAAACTTGTTTTTATGGAAATAATTATTTATATTACAGCACGGCTATACGGCCGCCGGCTTATAATTATTTTTGTTGGCTACAAAAACAAGGTTAGCCATGTCAATACATCAATGAGTGCTTTAAAAAAAAGAAAATATTTCGGATGACATAAGTATGTAGCGGTAATACAGTGGATGAATTGTTAAATTGCAGAGAATTGTTAAGCAATATTAGGGCACCATATGCGTCCAACGCGACAGAGTATTTATCTGCTTTTCAAAAATATTTACATCCTTTTGTTTTGCTGTCGAAGATACTTATGTTTATCTTATATGTACATACATAAGGTTTTTGATTGTTTTGCTTTTGTTTATTTACTGATAAGTGGGAGCTTCGTGCCCAGTCATATTTGTTAAGTTAATTTTAGAAGCGTCAGGATTTGTATAGATGAGTTGTGATAATTTCCTTCCATGTGATGCGTATTGGCGAATGTTTGTCATACGTGTTTTGTTATAGGATGCCCGTAGTAAAAATAGTTTTTTTTGTAAGGCAATACTAAGTACACTACAGCATTGCCATTTACTAATGCTGAACCGTTTTGTTTTAAATTCATTATTTAATTATAAGCTACATGTTTGTTTTTAAAGTTTTTGAAAAAAGGTGACAAATGGAAAAACTAATTATTAAACATAAATAATTAAAAATGCTAACATTGATTAGGAAAAAGATCCATTAAGAATTCTCGACCTCAAAGCCGCCATTATCACTAAAACAGTCGAAGTGGGCGGTTGCCATATATAAAAGCAACAAGTTGGCAAAAATTCAATGAAAATGTTAAATAAAAAGTTGTTTAAAATAAATAGAGGAATAAAAAGAGGAAAGCGTAGACAATAGAGTTGATATGCTGAAAATTTATTCGTTTTGTAAGTTACAAAGTAAAATATGTGTGTGAAGAACAGAACATTTTCTTGTACGTATGTGGTTGATTCAGGTCCTGGTTCTTGGCAAGAGTATTCTCTTAACTACCGAAAAAAATCGGCAAGTTACAACATCTGTTGATCCTTTTTAAAGCACTTGGAAAGTAAAGGTAAGGAGGAGAAAACAAAACAATATTATTAAATTTGAAAATAGAAAAAGAGCAACAAAATTAATTATTTTTCTATTTAACTTTTTGTAAACTACCGTTTGTTTTTTTTATTAGGTTAAGTTTTGTTTATAGTATAAGTGGCTAAAATAAAATTTAATGTTTAATTTGTTTAGACTGTGAAAGTGAAACCTACGAAAATATATGGATCAGTTTCGGTATTGTCAAAAGAGCTCGTTAAGGTTTGTGTAAAAAAATAATACCAGGAGGCTTATTCTGAATTGCGATGCGAAAGAAAATTGGTGTTCTGTTAGACTTTCGCAACCGCATTCGCAATTTATTTCAAATCATGGCACCGCTGCTCAAATAAACATCAGTGTCAACAAACGTGGAATTAAAAATAAATTAATTAATTAGGAAACTTTGCAAGAAAAAAAAAAATTGGGGCAATTCTACGTTTCGATTCGAATCGAAATTCTCTCCGTCTGGCAACTTTGGTATTCTGCATTTCGATTCCGCTCAGTTTTTTTTTTGGTTGTATGTATTCTGCATTCTGATCGGAGCTCCGTTTTTCTCAGTTGCTTTTTTGTTAAAGGAGGCGTTTTCTTTATCTGTGTTTTTTAGTTTAACGGCTGTATGCATAAAAAACGATTACTTGAGCTTTAAACTGCACGTTAGTTAACAAACACTATAAGGCTAACAGACGTTTGTTAAAAAATGGTATTCATAAACAGTACTTTAGCTAATGTATGCTTTAGTAAAATTAGTATTTTGATTCTGGCAATGCCACCATTTTCAGTTGTCGCATTGTAGTTAACGATGTATAAAAATGAATATTATTTATCCGGGTAGTTAGATCCATAAAAAATGTTTTTATTGTTTTCAGCAAAATCAAAATTTTTTTGTTTGTTTTTTTATTAATCTTTTTAATAAGAAGCAAAGCAACCAAAAAAGGTTAATTTGCTTACGGCTTACGAAGAACTTCCAAAGAATTTGTTCATATAAAAAAAATAATTATTCGGATAACGAGCTTTGTTTTGATTATATGTACATCAATAAAACTTTGTTTAAAATAATTAATTATAATTATATTTTTGTAAAATATAAAATAATGATGTAAAAATGTTTTATATTGAATGGCGTGTTATATATTAGTTTTTAATATTATTTGTATACTACAATTTGTTTTTAATAAGCATTTTTAAACATTTTTGGAATAACAAAGTAAAACTGTCAATTGAGCCGTTTACATTGAAAGTGCCATAAGTCACAACTGAACAGTTTTTTTTTTATTTTTAATAAATTTGAAATTATTAAGTTGAGATGTATTGAGATTTGTTTAAGAGGAATATTGATAATTAACGGTATAAAAAAAATGTTTATTTTGAAAGCGGCGTAAGTCGATGTACTCAGGAAATTAATTACGGAGCTTCGTGTAAAAGAAATGGAAACATGTAATAAGTGTGTATGAAGTATTGTTGTGATTATTGGGCTTATTTTTATTAGTACGAAAGAATAGTGCAGTTAACTGAGCTATATTATAGTGATATCTAATATACTACACACAATTAGCATTATTTTTGTTATTCTCAGGAAGTTGCTTCGTGTTGTATAAAATATCTAAGAATGTCACAGCTTAAAAGCATATTATTGAACATAGACTTACGTGAAGGACAAAATAGTAATAGTAGCCCCCTGTCGAAAAAATCCTTTACAGTGCACAACATGGAGAAAAAAGATTTTATTTCAACACAATCATCAGAAAAATCCGTTTCAGAGAGAAAACTAAATACAGACTAGTTGAAATGGATAAAAATTAAAATGTTATATAAACTAATTTAAAATAAGAAAGATGACAATAACAAAGTAACTTATTCCACTCTTAAAATAAACGGCTCAGTTTATTGTAAACACAATTTGTTTTGTTTTTGAACTTTCAATAATAAAATTGAACTGTCAGTTTATTGTAGGTTTAACGTAGGTTTTTCCTACTTTAAAGTTAGCAAAGGTACGTTTTTTGAATACAACTTTAGGAAATTGTGCTTAACAACGGCAATTAAACCTACTTTAAGTTTATATGCATACGGCTGTAAAACTTTAAAATTGAAAAATATTTGTATTAAATTTTACATTTGTTTATGAAAATGATAACAAGCTCATTTTGCTATTTCATTTTTACATTTCACAGTGATGCTATTTATTTTGTAAACATTGTTGTCTTCTTCTTTTTCTTTCGATTCCGTTTTTCTTCAGAATACCAATTTTCGATCGCAACGGAACTGAATGCGGAGACTTAATCGAAACGGAGAATAGGGGTGAATATTAATACTACTTCATAATATTGGTATTAATAATATTTTGACATAATTATTTTAATATATTGGAGAACCAGTCAGACTACGATACTATATAAATTTATGATTGCCTGGTTAAACCAATACAAATTATATAGTAAATGTAGCTAAGGGTGGGTAGATTTTAAGAATGACTGAGTTTTATTCTCATCGACTCTAGACTAGTAACAACCTTTTCATAGTCGGTTTATAACCGACTGATATTTAGAAGGAATGAATCAATAATTCTTTGATACTCCTAGCTCCCACTAGAGCTCCGAATAAAATTAAGAAAACTGCTCCTAAGCTGAGCAATTGAAAAATTTATAATCACCCCTATTATGCATTTCGATTAAGTCTCCGCATTCAGTTCCGTTGCGATCAAAAATTGGTATTCTGAAGAAAAACGGAATCGAAAGAAAAAGAAGACAACAATGTTTACAAAATTAATAGCATCACCGTGGAATGTGAAAATGAAATAGCAAAATAAGCAAGTTGTTATCATTTTCATAAACAAATGTAAAATTTAATACAAAAAGTTGTATGTATACATAATTAAAAATAGGCATTTTTTGTTGGAGGACCTAGTGCATTGAGGACTCCTGCAACTTCCTCCCAGAACAGTGGCACTTCTTCCTTTGATCGCTGGTGCTATCCACATGCAATGTCTGCTTTAGATGCCACTAAATTTGCCAATTTTTCATACTGGTGCGGTGTTGTTGTTTTTGACCTGTAACACATAAAAAACACATCATATTCGGGTACAAAAATTAACCATTTAAAACAAAAAAAAAAAATTAATTTAATTCAATAAATTAATTAAAAATAATTTTAAGTGTTTTTTTATCGTTTCTGAATATTTTCTCATTTTTTACTTACATTTTTTTCAATTTTAAACTTTTTAACTAAAAAACACAGATAAAGAAGACCCCTCCGTTAACAAAAAAACAACTGAGAAAAACCGAGTTCCGATCGTAATGCAGAATATATACAGTCGAAAGAAACTGAGTGGAATCGAAACGCAGAATACTAAAGCTGCTAGACGGAGAAAATTTCGATTCGAAACGCAGAATAGCCCCTAATAATAAATATGGTAAAACAAAAGTAGAAATAAAATATACAAATCTTTTATTACAAAAATAACAAAACAATTCTCATATTACTATACTACGCAGGCTAGAGATAGACAACCAGCTGCTGAGGTTATTTCATGTGGAAGCGAATAGTGCCTGGCTTCCAAATGAATTTTTAATAGATTCTAGCTTCTTACCAATAAAAAAACATATCTAAAATATTCACTTACTTAATTTATAACGCAGCTCAAAATAAAGTTATTGAAAAAATAAGGTAGTGATTTTAAATGTGCAGAACGAACACGCCTTTCTTCAGATTCCAAATCACTGAAACTAATTTTTAGAACATGCCTATATAAAGAACAAAATTCTCAAAATTTGATTAGAATACATAAAGTTTATTTTACTCATTTAATACAAAAAATATGTAGAAATTAGTGAGTGCCCACCGTAGTTATCGCAGTAACTCGAAAATATAAAAAAAGGATTAAAAACAAAAATATGTGCTTCTTTGCAAAGTCAGAGAATAATTATACAAATTACAAATTGTAATATTCCTTAATATAATCATTGAAATAATTCAGAAAAATAACTTTTAAATCATCAGAAATTATATCGAGACTCGATAACATTTCGTCCATTTCTGCTTTTGAACACTTGTATTTACGTTTGGCCATTAGATCCCATAAATATGTCATAGCTCCTACATACTCAATTGCACGATCCGAAAAAAGCTGCTTAATTGAATTTAAAAGAAACTTAACAACCTCTAGTAACTCACAGTAGTCTTGATCATTAAGATACACATTTTCTGAAAAAGTAATAAGCAAATAAACGGAAATATATAATTTTATTAATTAGACATTCATTCAACTTACGCTGGATCAACGTAAACCATTTACATATCAATATATTTGCTAGATCACATCTATGGAAATTAAAGCCCAGAAGATATTGTTCAGATTCTTTGAATAACTGATATAGACGGCGCATGGAACTAGCTGAGATATCACTAGACAATAAATATTCAGCTTCTTGCATCGATTTTAATATTTGTTTCTCACCACAAACTGTACAAAATACGTTTTTAAAAAAATGAATCCCTAACCAGTTTAGCGAAAAACTCCCTGTGAATATTTTTCCACAGTTGATATTATCACAATGATATTGAAAGAATTTTTTCTAAAATTAGAACAAGAAATTAAGAAATAGATAAGATACATGTGCTCTTACGTACATGTTTAACGACATGTTTTTGTCGACAATTCGTACATTCACATCGAGCATTGACTTTTTCCCCTAGTACCTTGAGTCTGATGTCTTGTTTAGTTCTGCGATAATCAATACAGCAACGTGTTATTTCTTCGCCCTTCCTTAGATTACGTAAAGCATATGTACTGACAAACCGTCCGGAATATTTAGTTTCAAACAACGGGACACATGAATAATTACATTGAGTGAAATATGGTAGAATTAACACTGCTACATGATTGGAATTGCTAAAGTAGTGCAAAAATCCCAATTTCAAATGAAACGCGCTAGACCAAATTACTTCATTTAACATATTAAGGTTTTCTGGCATTGGCAGTAAAGTTTTTAACAAGAATTGCTTTTGTCCAAACTGACTTATATGACGTAATAACAGAGTGCCAGTCAATAATTTCCAATCGATGTTTTTGTTTCTTGCATTTAGAACTTCAAAATACTTGGTGTAATGCTTCAGGTAGACCACTAATAAATAAACAATATTGGCGTAATTTAATTTTTCGTTATATGAAATTTTATTAAAATGCGTTGTGATGCGTAACGTTTCAGCGTAAGGTATGTTTTTGTTTTTCCAAATTTCACCATCTACATCTAGCTTACGCCACACTTCTTTAGTTGAACTTGTTTTCTTTAAGTTCAGTTCATCCAGTATTGTGAAAAGTCCATTATCTAGAAGAATTCTGAGAGCTAAATGTTCAATTTTATCAGGAGAAGAGAAAAATTGAAAACGATATGCTGGGCATTCATACACATGAATGTTATCGTGCTCTTGTTGACATTTAAGAGAACAATAGTTGACCATACCATGGCATTGTAAACAAGGAATTGGTATTAAATTTAATGTACCACACTGATGGCAAATTAGAGCATTATCCAAGGGTAAAAAAGCGGATGCTCGCTCGGTAAATATCAATTGTTTTTTTTTGATCAGGCATTTTGCTTGCATTCGACGACCAGTTTTATTAATTATGCTGAAATAATTTAATAAAATTTGTTAGGAAAATGCTTAATTTGAGTTAAAAAGAGAAAATTATTCATAAAAAATAAGTAAATGAAATGATCTATTGTGTGTGTTTAAGTTTCTAAGAAATCTTATAAACAGATAAATCCCACTTTATTATCCATGGATTTTAGTCAGCGCTTTTCTGACACAATTCATTGTTTTTCAAAGACAAAATGGCTGTCATTTTAAAGTTACACTTTTTGTAGACTTCTGTGTACTTGATGTAAAATATCTATTTTGGGTGTAATTATTAATTAGGACTGAGAACGGCAAAAAATTTTTTTAAAACACCCAGTCCAGTAAGAAACAATAAATTCACCTTGTTAAATATTCCTTAGGTTTACCATTTACCACTTTATATTCATATACATATGTAAACTGTTTATTAAGTTAATGAATTATAGCAAAAAATTGTAGTTATTTAAAATAAATTTCTCAAGTAACTAACTAAAACAAGGAAAATGTTTATATTTACATATATACTTACATTTCTTGATTTTTCATGTATTGAGAATTTTCTTTAACTACGTCTGAGCTGATATTCTTATCACCAGTTTGGTGTTTGAGCTTATCAAAGTCTTTTAATAGTTCCTCCAAATAGCTAGACGAACTGGCGTTAAGAGTTAATTTTTGCAACTCATTTAAATGCTTCTCAGCTTTCTGCAAATCTTGCATTTTGATGCTGCAATAAGCTTGCCGTATCAAAATCTTATGACGCAAGGATTCGGGATATCCCACTTTTAACGCACACACACAATCATCGTAGGCTTGTCGAAAGTAACCAAAGGCCTGTAAGGCTACAGCCCGGTTGGCAAAAGCTAATGCCAATTCTTCACTCGTATCTATAGCTGCGTATAAGGCATCGCTATAGAGCCGGCACGCTTCCAAAATATTGCGTTTACCTGCCTTAGCAGTAAACAGACGATTACCCTGTTGTCTTAATTCCTTAGATTTCTGAACTTGTTGACTACTATATATTGAACAAAATTTAATGTGCTCAGCTAACTCGAAACTTTCCAGGCAATTTGCACACAGTGACCAGAAATTATTTCTTTCCGCTTCAGGTGCATCACAAAATAAGGCACGCATTGTTCGGAATTCATCTTCAAGTGTATTCGATTCTAAATTTTGCAAAGTTTCTTTTATAAACCATGCTTCCATTTTTAGATGACCTTAATGCGTTCCTCTAAGCGACCGCGAAAAATATGTTCCTTTCAAACTGAAGCAATGCTATAAAATGCCACAAAGTCGTGTAAATTCCCTTTTTTTTAACTTTAACAAAGCGAATTCATAAAAAGTAATCAAATTTCACCACTAGCTACCACGTATACAGGGCTCCCAGATTGTTTTCAAGTGTAGTGCTCTTATTATAAGTTTGTTCCCAAAAACTTATGTTTTCACTATGTGTGGAATTGTGTACGTTAAAAAGACAGCTTATAATAAATAATAGATTACAAATTGCTTGCTTGGTCAGACACTTGCATGAGCAAGGAATATAATTTACCCCTTCTTCTTAGTGCGGTTTTAGATTTTACACGCTTCAACTTTTGTTGCTGAACTACTGTTTTTTCCATTAAAAAGAAAGAGAAGGGGTTTAAAGCTTTCTCTTTCTTTCTAATGGAAAAAACAACATTTGGAAGATGAAAACCTAAGCGGCTGTTACTATTACGAATGAACTCACTTTTTGTTATCGCGTTTATTGGAATTCCATCTTTTGCAGCCAATTTTGCAACAATTTGTTCAAGCGATTCAGGCGAGGAAGAAGTATTGAAAAAGTTGTGAAGAGTTCGGGTCTTCTTGGCTGGTGGCTGTTCTTTTGGAGCCTCATGTTCCCTTCGCTTCATGTTGTGTATCCTCTCCATGTGACGGTGAAGTCCAGATGTTGACGATGACTTGCATTTAATGATTTTATTGCATTTCAAACATGTTGCTTCGTCGTCAAATCGCTTGAAAAGCTGCCACACTTGGTCGTATTCGTATTCTGAACTCATGATTTTTAATGCTAAAAATTCAAAATTTGTTTTAAATTTTGTTTTTTAAAGGAAGTAACTAACCGGTACTCACAGTCAACGATACGTCGGTTCAAAACTTAAAAATAAGTAATATTTGGACCACAAAATATTTTATTATACGGTGTATAATTTATACTTAATCAGGTACCACAAAATGAAATGCACCCGCTTACTACAAAAAATAAATTTACAAACGTCGTCTGTGCAGTCTGCGAACAAATTGAAATTGCTTGACTACTTTCAAAGCATTTCTTATTGCTTAACTGCTGCTACATATAAGAAACACATAAAACTAAACTTCATTAGCTTGATGTTACAGTGCTTTCCCTCGACATAGCATAGCAACGCATCTAGCATTTACTCTTTTACTCTTCTTTGTAACATAATGGCCGTTACAGTTTGGTGTTTCCAGGTATTAATCATATGTATGTGTATTCTTTTACTTTTGAAAGAACTGTTTTTTCTCTTAATATTTGACAACAAAAATTTAAAAAAATGGATTTCTCGAGAAATCTTGAAACATTCTCGAGATTCGGGATTTCCCGAAAAATTTTAATTCTTGAGATTCGGGATGGAAAAATATAGAGAATTTCTCGAGAATTCCCGTCGGGAAATTCCCGAAACCCAACTCTACCTACATACACTGCATAACGATAATAACATCATCTTTGTATATGTGATGCGTTGAATTAGAGTTTTCGAGTAATTGCTAGAATCGCTCAAAGCAGACTATAAAAGCTCCCCTTTTTGGGCAATAGCTCAGTTGTCGAGTTAAGACATAAAAATTGATATTTTTAAGCGTTAAAGTGACAAAGTTATAAAGTTAAGCAAATAGCTCTAAATAAATAGTGGTATTCAAAAAAAGAACTTAATAAGCTGAAAGTTTATTAAGGAATAAACGTAACAATATGCTTGATTGAACTTTTTTTTAACTTTGGAAAGTTATTTAAAAACGGGCACGAAAAAAGATATCGATCTACTTCCGTACTCTCACACACTGATGTTTTTCATGATGTTATACATCATAGCTACGCCGATATTAAATCGTCGGCGTAGAACCCAAATAAATAAAACTTCGCAATTTGCCCTTCGTATTAACGCCGACGATCTAATACCGGCGCACTGTGGGAACATTTACAACTTGCTCAAAGAGTTTGTTTTACATAAAGTCGTATATTTTGAGACACGTTTAGAACTTATACTTATTAAAAACTTATATTTAGTCATGTAGGGCCAACCTTTGGCCACCGTGAAATTTTTAATACGAAGGCCTAAAAACAATTGAAACAACTGCAGTAGAAAAATAGCTGATTAAGTAGCAAAAACATAAAAAATATAATCATTGGGTTAAATTTAGTTTAGATAAGGAAGTATTTAAGTCCAAAATAACCATAAATACTACTCGTATTTTATTGTAAATTGATTAATACTTTATTAATGTACAAAAAAATTTTAAAAGTATGAAATACATACAGATGATAACTCTTGTGGAAAAATTGCTATTAATTAAACAAGTTTAGTAAATATTTCTTCTAAATGGCCTTGCTTTTCATCTGCTAGAGGCAGTTTAGCTTCTACGTCTAGTTCAAAAGCAGTAGTTTTTCATGCTTGCCGGATATTGGATATATAGGGACCTGATGTGCATAATAAAAAAACATGATATAGTCTTTGTTTTGTTTTTCTTGCGCCTCTTCAGATAGATCTCCTATTGGTAGAATACTGTGTTGAATTATTTGCTCCCCATGGTACAAAATTTTATGAACTGTGGATGACATATATCTGCAAGAATATTTTTCGTTGTAAAGTGTAGCTGTTTTTTGCCGTACTGTCCAAATTTTTTTGCATTTATCTTTCTGCTGCATGCTAAAACTTGTAAAATAATACTCAATCTCCTTATTAGTTCCAAATCTACTGCTGTGATAGATGCTGCAGTTTCTGGATCTGAAAAAAATCTTCTTGCAGTGTTTCCATCATTCTCTTCCCCTTGCTTTGGTTGATCGGTGATTTGGCCTTGTTCTAAATATTTTTTTTGAATTTATTTGTTTTTTTTTTGGTTTCTTTTTTCGTCATTTTCCTTATTTTTTCTCACTGTTTCGCCTAACGGACCAAAATCCAAATCATAACCCAATTTAAGAATATGCTCCATAAAACGTATTCTAGTATGAAGAGGGGACAATCCAAATTCGTATGCTGCCTTAAAAGTCTCATCTTCTAGAACTGGATGGCTTAATTGACTTGATGTCTTTTTGCATATAATGCAGCTTGATGATGCTTTTGTATCAGTTAAAGCTCGTGCAACTTTTCCATCAATCATTGTGAGATATATTTTAAAATTTACTTCGATTTCCTTTTCATCAACAGTAAATGTTACAGGTTGAAGGTCTTTGATTTCATCTTTTATTTTCGGACTTTTTCAGTTATAACATTTTTTGTTTCTTTTTTGAAAGTAAATTTTATTCGTCTGCAATATTTTGTTGACGAAGATATTTCATTTTTCCATACTCTTTTATAATCATACTATTTTAAAAAGCAAAGTACTTTTGTGACCTCCTAAATTATATCAATTTACGTTATTTTAAGTAGGCAAAAGATTTTGTGACCAACTGTGCATGACTTTGAAATTGACTAAAAATTTTTGTTTTCTTTCTAAAAATACGCGTATTCATCCAAACAACGTCTCTCACAAGGGCGTTTTGAAAAATAAATAAAATGCTTAGAAATTAGCAAAACAGAAAAAAAAATTTTTTAATTTCATTTTGAAAAAATTTTCGACCTTGTGTCAGAAAAACTGTTCTGGTGCTCACGGTCGGATCGTGCCGGATATACAATGGAGTATAGGCGTATAGGGGACATTTAGGACTATGACACAGTGCTAATGCTTTTACATTCCCTAACGAACTTAGAAGTTATTGTCTATTTAGTAAGAGAATTTAGAAAAAAATTGGACCTCTAAAAAATTAATTTCTAAAAATCGAAAATCAATCAAAAACATTTGAGTTTACTTATACTAAGAGCTAACAAATTATGTTATTATACAAAGTTTGTTTCGTTTAAAAATCTTGCATAACAAAAAAGTTATAGATGTTTAAAAATCAAAAATTTACCAAGAAATTTCTCATTTTATCAAAATACTGAAAATGCTCACTTTGAATCACCCTGTTCAGTGTGATATAGTTAAAATAAAGTTTTAATTTTTTGGCTCCCGAGGTACACTAGTATCTACTTTCGAACGAACTTTTTAATTTTACAATTGGGGACCATGAAAAAAAGAACTTTTGGCCGCCTTCTCGTAAAATGACCCACTGTGCGGCGTAGAAACCAAATAAATAAAACTTCGTAATTCCGCAGGGTTCAGGAAAAATATTCATATCACCCCTATCGTGAACAAAATTTGAAATTTTTGTTTCCATGAAATTTTCATTCCCCATAAAGGAAAAATTTCTATCCTGAATTTTTTGGGAACGTTTCTCACCGCTATCAATTTGTAGTGAACGCAAATTAGCTAGAAGAAAACATACACATGGAATAAAAATATGAAAACAAGTTTTATTGTCAAAATGTGGAAATGTTTAGAATCGGTGCAATTGTGTTGTTGCACGAGAGAACAGCTCGCCGCACTTTGCGAGATGCCTCTTATCCCTTAGAATTACGCGATACTTTGCAAGTGACTTGATTTTAGGACTTCATTTCAGTTTTATGCAATATTACAGGGAAAATAGTGCAGCTTCGGAGCTTATAGCATTTTATTAAGCTCATGGGAAGATGACCCTGCTTAATTTTTTCCGCCTTCACAAATGTCTTCTGGCAAACCAAACCTGAAGGAGTTTTCTAAACTCTC
Organism: Trichopoda pennipes; assembly: GCA_030448955.1. Classification (NCBI taxonomy): domain Eukaryota; kingdom Metazoa; phylum Arthropoda; class Insecta; order Diptera; family Tachinidae; genus Trichopoda; species Trichopoda pennipes. Next base: position 11,894,781 of record JASKUP010000060.1, on the reverse strand, counting down.
TCTATAGACTCTTTCATTCGTATTACATAGTTCATAAATACGCTGCTCGGCAACTGACAATATTTAGGTTTGGCTTGGGTCGCCTCCTGTTTCCGTTTGACTTTTAAAATTAGCGGCAGCCTTTGATTGGATATACCTTTTTTGGTGTATGTAGATGTGTAATGTATGTCTGTGTGAAAATATACAATGAACAATATTTCAAATAAAACTTCCTTTTTCCATTCAAAGACTGTTTTTATAGGAAGGAGCAGAACTATTTAGTTCTTCGACAAGAAAACTCCAGAAATCGCCCATCACATCTTTGGAAACTTTTACCAAACCACAAGCAATCGGTCGGCTATTTTGTATTTTATTGACGAGGTTGTAGCCTGTCTATGCATAGGATCTAAAATATAACTTTTAATAATCTAAATATTTAAAAGAAAATAAAAATTACTTATACGTTTTATGCTGTTCCCTAAAGAAAACAAATTAACCGAAAAAAGGTGAAAAACAATTTTGAAAAGTCGTTTACGAAATGGTAAATTTTTTAAATGGAAATAATTTTGTGGATGTTAATCCTCACTGAGTTACATTTCACAAAAGCAAAGCGGAATACATTTTAAGGAAAATATTGTTCGTGATTGCAATTTAGGAAGAAACTGTTCACGAAAGACACAAGCCGAAGTTTTCAAATTTTTGCCAAGGACTCTTGAACTAAATTTAGAATGAACTGTACTTTTATAGCATCTAACATAAAAGAGTTTGTGATTTTCCACTGATTAAAGGTCGTGTCAGATAAAACTTTTGCTTTGCGTTGCGCCAGAGTTTCGCTTTGACATTTGAGTAAAAATGTACGTAAATGTATGAAAGTTGCCACATAAAGCACTTTTGACGCAGCGCAAAGCGAAAAGTTAAGCAACATTCAACTTTTTGCGCGCTTTGACATACACATTGGCTTTTACTATTTGTGTTTGTGTATTTGTGTGTGGGCGTAAACAAAAAATTCATGAGTGTTGTCAAAGTTTATTGTGACATACACCACTTGATTTACGCCTTTGCTTTAAAGTTTCAAATGTCACGCGAAGCAACAATGTTTTATCTGACATCGCCTTAAGGCTGTTAATCGTTTACTCACTGCTTCTCGCCAAAAAATTCACTTTTAAATAAGATTAGCGCCTTTGAAAGGAAAAATATCAAAAGATGGAAAAAAGCTAGACCTACCGCGGTTTGGGTTTAAAACACAGGCACCACGTTACTCCCCAAAGGGTCTCAGGAATAAGCGGATCAGGGAGGAGGGGAGAGATCAGACGGGGATAAATACTCAGACATGTTTATCGGTTATTATGAGGTTATTGCAGTTTAATTGTCTTTGCATTTAAACGGACAATATCGGGTTAGTTTGACAAGGCGCACTCTTATCATTAAGAGGTTTAGTGAACAATGATGTACTTTTATTAACGCAACTTTACTCACTAAGGAAATAATAAAGAACATCAATATTAATAAGTGTATGAAAAAACCAACAATCTATTTCCTATCAATGGCTCATCAATTGCTATCTTGGAAGTAGGGAATAGAGCCTGACTTAAGCATCAAACCAACGAGGGAACACAAACTTGGGAGATCTGAAAGTACTTTAGGCTTCATCAATATATATTCAAGAAAAATTTTCTAACTAGTTACAAGAATAATTGAAAAATTATTGCCTATTGCATCAGAAATCCTCAAGGAAAATTTAGCACCATTACTATTTGAGTAAAGGCCAACAAGTAGCCGAAGTCAACTCGAGACCAAAATTACGAAAATGAACTTGAAATGAAGAAGTTTGATAGCTCTGACAAAAAGGGAATATATTTAATTAACTTGTTTTGGTCCCATATCGCACACTGGAACAATGGAAATCTATCAAGTCTATGAATTTTATTTCGTATGAAAAATTTTGTCTAAAATATGGTACTTGAAAACCTGCTCTTGTGACAGTAAATGTCCTCATAAACCTCTTGTAATTTATAGAATTTCAAAAGCTATTTTTATTCCCAATTTAATTTGTTTGTTTTTTCTTGCCGTTTGGTACACCCGCCACAGCGCATCTACCACTTAACATGTGGTGTTGTTATCTAGCCTTTATATGTTTACGGCCATCAATCTTTATCTAGTAACATGAATGGCTAATTAATATGAGTTATCTGTGATATTTGGAAACTTCATTGATTAGACATAACCTCATATTTAGCATGTTGTTGTGAAGAAATGTTGAAGCAGCATATAACTTGGCACAACTGATAAGTGTAGATAAAAATACTTTTGATTTGAGACTGAATTCACGAGAAAGTAGCTCTAAAAATGAGAGTTTCTGCATAATTCGCTTTGTCAAGTTGGCTGCATTAATAGTTTAATCGCTGTGGAATCAGCAACCCTTTTTTCACAGTAAATTATATTTAAAACCAGAAGAACACAGAACATTTCAATATGGAAAGTAACAAGTTCCCACATTAGATGATTTTTGTGGCGTTAGTGATTATACATATCGTCCCAAAAATAGGCAAACAGGATTGAAAAAACTAGCGTGTTGGCATTATTGTACAAACGCTGCCAGCGAACTCGTGTAATAGGGAAAAAATTATGTTAGACAGCTGCTTGCCTGTTTGTGGGAACAAAAATATGTTATACGATGTACACTATATTTTGAAGTCGACCAGAAATGCCTTCATAGAAGGTGAATTTGAAACACCAAATGGAGTAGCGAAGTTCGATGTTATAAGAAAAATTTTCGAGCTAGAAAAGTAACAAAATTTACAAAATTAATTAATTAATTAATAATGACCCAATAATTTTAAAAAGCTGAGTATTGGCATAGCTGTCCAAACTCTGAGCAATTCAGTTGCTGCTGTAATCTAATCTGTTAATGAAAACCATCAGTTTACACGAAATTCATCAGCAGTAGTCACTTCAACTTGTACATTTATAAAAAAAGCCCGACAGCTGTAAACAGCATGAATTTCAATGAGTCCAACCCTCTGAAGCGTAGCTGGAGGCTTAATAGCACAACTTGGCAAGTACTTCAAGAGCTGATGACACACTAGATGAAACAGGTTGAATATGTAGGCAACAAAATATTTTTAATTAATGGCCTAGTTCAAACCACGAGGGATATCTTATCTCTATCAGCCGAACTCTTTGAAGAAAATTCAAATTTACTCTGCATTTTAACGAGTCATTTTAAACATTTTAACGTTAGAAAATTTGTTTTCTCATATATTCGCAGTGGCTTAGCTATTATCTTTTAAAATAACTAAGTTCAGCACCTCATCAAATTGTAAGAACAACGATGCGATGTTTTTACCCATTGAGTTATAAACAATTTTAAAAGATACTCAAAGGACTGCCTGTAATGTCGCAGATATTTACAATAACAATGAAGAAAATTTTAATGAAGATGCCGATTATTTTAACTCCAACGATTTGCTAATAGAATTAACATCTACTCGATATTTTGTTGGTTACATACATAGCACAACGACTATCTTGTGTTAAATGTCGTATGGAAATAATTAAACTGGTCCAAATTTTTTCATATCCTCCAGAAATGTTTATTCATGCAAAATATTATAAAAAAGAATCAGACTTTGGAAGTTTGTTTTCACCATCCGCCTTATTTTTTGAAGTTTGTAAAATACATATAAAAGTCTTGGAAAAATATTTTTAAAAGACAAATCAAAAAAAAAAAAAACATAAAGAAACATATATACGTTCATATATGAACATCTTGTAAGTACATACATACTTACAGTTACACAGTAAAGTCGACATACCCCATTGAAAAGCGAAGTTTAGAGACTTCTGTGAACATTGTAGCATTAAAATATATTCCAAATAAATCCAATCTAATAGCAAACAATTAATTTTAACAAAAAAAAAAATTTAATCCAAAAATATTTATTAAAAAAATGAACAAAATTCATTTTTCAAACACTTCAGTCGCCTTGAAGCAACTATTGATAACCTGGTGCAAACCATAACCAATTTCACTGCCAATATGACGAACTTGATGCAGGAAATGTTACGAATGCAGAACACGTTGCTTCAGGCGATATAATTAATAAACCATGAATACTTTAAAAGTATGTTTCTGGAACGCAAGCGGCATTCGCCATCATAAGAATGAACTGGAGTACTTCCTTGCGGAAAAGAGTATTGATATAATGCTGGTCTCTGAGACTCACCTGACTACAAGAAGTTTGTTTAAAGTGGATGGTTATAAATTATATGATACAAGAGATCCTAGAGGTAGATCATGCGGTGGCTCAACGATTTTAATAAAATCGAGAATATAGCATTATTCTCTAGACGGCGTATGTGAAGAATATTTGTAAGCAACGAATATATGCGTTGAAAACTTCGGCTCGAACTTCGTTGTTTCATCAATTTATTCACCTCCCAGATTCTCAATTACCAAGGCGCAATATGAGGATTTCTACAAATCGCTCGGAGATAGATTTTTGGCAGCTGGCGATTATAATGCCAAACATACGTACTGGGGCTCCCGTCTTATTACACCTAGGGGTCGCGCACTGTTTAATAAAGTTACAAAAATGTCTCTGCATGTTATTTCAAGTGGGAAGCCGACATATTGGCCAACTGACAGATATAAAATTCCTGATGTCATAGACTTTGGGGTTATGAAAAATTTCTCCTTGAATTTGATTAATATTGAAAACTCATTAGATCTATCGTCAGATCATTCTCCAACTATTGTTACAATTTGTAACCCTCAGATAACTGATTTATATCACCCAAACGCGAATAAGATCAGTCGTATAAATTGGTTGAAATTCAAAATGTATCTCAGTAGCCATTGCACTGAAAACGTTATATTACGAACACCTGAGGATATTGAATCTAGCGTTGCCACAATGAATGAAATAATTAAGGAAGCCGCTGAACATGCAACTACTAACTTCACTCAGACTGGTCTTAAAAGAATATATTCTGTGGATATTGAACATCTCGTAGCGGAAAAAAGAAGAGCCAGAAGGGATTGGCAACAGCACAGATCACCTCAACACAAACTTCGTCTCAAGGAATGCACAAAACGACTAAAAGATTTACTAAATTATGAGAAAACCGCATCTTTTAAAAAATATCTGGAGAGACTCGATGTTTTACCAACCACTAATTAATCTTTGTGGCGAGCTGCTAAAAACCTTAAAAGACCAGTTGAATTTAAACCACCTCTGCGTACTTCAACTGGAGACTGGGCACGAAGTGATTCTGAAAAGGGTGATATATTTGTTGAGCATCTAAAATCCGTTTTCACCCCGAACGCGTTTACTGGGGAGACTGAATTGCCAGATGCAGTGGCTTTACCCCCTCTACTTATAAAATTCAAGTTGCGTGACGTTCAAGGACAAATTGATAGACTCAATCCAAAGAAAGCCCCAGGCATAGATGGTATCAGCAACAGAATGTTAATGGAGTTGCCACGTATTTGTATTCGAATTTTGCTATTTATATTTAATGCCATTTTAAGATTAAAGTATTATTATTCAAGCGTCTGGAAAATAGCCAAAGTTAGAATGATTCCGAAGCCGGGCAAGGATCTTACCAGGGCCGAATCATATAGGCCCATAAGCTTATTATCAACCTCATCAAAGCTTTTCGAGAAGTTGTTTATGACTAAGCTGTCACCAATTTTAAGTGTTAGGGGGTGCATTCCAGACCATCAATTTGGTTTCAGGAGCCAGCATGGCACCATTGAGCAAACTCATAGATTGGTTCAAGTAGTGAGAAAGGCATTTGAGGAAAGGAAATATTGTTCTGCCCTGTTTCTAGATGTTTCGCGAGCATTTGACAAAGTATGGCATAAGGGACTATTACATAAGTTGATGACATATCTCCCAATCAATATGGTGAAGTTTCTGGAAAGTTACATTGTGGGAAGAAGGTTTACAGTAGTCGAAGGAGACTTCATCAGTGAACCCGCATCGATAGCTTCCGGTGTGCCGCAGGGGAGTATACTGGGTCCAGTTTTATATCTGCTTTATACTTGTGATACGCCTGTGAGCAGTAGCATCCATACTTCAACATTTGCCGATGATACGGCCTGCCTTAGTTCTCACGAAGATCCCCGTATAGCATCTCAGATTCTTCAGGAACATATTACGCATCTGGCATTGTGGTTGAATTTATGGAGAATAAAAGTAAACGAGCAAAAGGGAAACTTGCTCCCCTATTCGTATGAACGGGCAGACTATTCCTCACCACTTGCACGCCAAATATCTTGGCATAATCCTTGATCGTAGGCTTACATGGAAACACCACATCGACACAAAGCTAATCCAAATGAAAATCGAGTTATCTCAAATATACTGGCTAATTGGCAGGAACTCGACTCTTAGTCTGGACTGTAAACTTCTATTGTATAAGTCGCTCCTGAAACCAATATGGTGCTATGGAATTCAACGCTGGGGCACTGCTTCAGCTTTAAATGTGGAAAAAATTCAACGCCGATAGAACAAAATACTACGATTAATTACATTAGGTCCACGGCACATGCGAAATTTAATTATACATCGTGATTTGGATATTCCACTCGTGACAGCTGAAATTGCTCAATACGCAGGCAAATATTTAACTAAGCTCGAGTGCCACCCGAATCCCCTTGCGCGGAACATTTTGAATTTTAGAGGTCATATCCGATTAAAAAGGAGAGACACAGGGGCATTGGTCAATAACCCTCCTAATGGAAATGGAATCTCTTGAAAATAGTTTTAATTTTTTTTTTATATTTATTTTTGATTGTGAGAATTTGCTGTCACTAGGATTATGTCTGACACTGGTCGGGCCTAATGACTATACATTTAGATTTAAAATTTGAATAATTGTTGATAATTCATATATATGAAGATACAATAAATAACTTATGAAAAAAAAAAATTTTTTCAAACACAGAAAAGTCTGCATACGGCTTTAAAATGGAGTACACAAAATGCAGGTCTGTACTCAAACAGTGCTACCAATCACTTCAGGCGCCTTTACTAGATACCGTTCGTTAGAAAGAAGTTCAATTCCTCGATAATAATATTGTAGTTGTGCTAATTTAACCAAAATGGGTTAAGAAATCAGTGTTAAAATACGTGAGCTAATTGTGAAATACTATAAGAAAAAATCTTTAAAAGAGATTGGAGAACTGGTCGGGCATCCAATATCAAGCATTCAAACAATTATTTGTTTGATATAATCAAACTAATAGTGAAGAAAACAAACCAAGAAGTGGTCGCCCACCTAAACTGACTCTTCCTTCGTGCTAAGCGAAAAATTTTGTTAGACGTGCAAGAAAATCCAAGACTAACAGCAATAGAAATTGCAAACACCCTGAAAAATCAGGATATTACTTGAGTGCATCCAGAAACGGTGAGACATTTCTTGAGAAGCAATGGCATCCACAATCGTGTGCATCAAAAGAAGCCATTCATTAGCAAAATAAATATGGAGAAACGAGTTGAATTTGCTAAGAAATATATTAATGCAGACGAAGATTTTTAGGCTAATGTTTTATTTAGTGATAAGAGCGAGTTCAAGTTATTTGGCTATGATGACAAGCAAAAAGTATGGCCTCGAAATAATGAAGCTTGCTTCCTACGGTGAAGCACGGTGGTAGCTCCATTATGGTTTGGGGACGCATGTCAGCGACTGGGGTGAGTAACTTAACATTCATTGATATTAATATTGATCGCATGGTATACTTGGATATTCTCAAAACTGATTTGAAGCAATCCGCGAGTAAACTGGCTTTTAAGGTGGTTAGTACTTACAGAAAGATAACGACCCAAAATAATAACTACACAATAGTATTGGTAAATTCCATGAAAAATAGATTAAATGCTGTTCTAGAAAGTCGTGGCGGGCCCCCACTAAGTATTAATTCTGATGTCTTTTTATTTCCTTTTTAAAGAAATACATTCTTGTTGCAAAGTATGTAGACTTTTCTCTGTTTAAAAAATGAATTTTGCTTGTTTTTGTTAATAAATATTTTTTGATTAAATTTTTTTGTTCAAATTTATTGTTTGTTAATAGACTGGACTTCTGTGGTATAAATTTTAATGCTGCAATATTCACAGAAAACTCCAAACCTTGCTTTTCAAGGGAGTATATAGACTTTACTGTGCGACTGTATGTATGTATATAACTGATATGTCTAAAAAATGGCATTAATTCGGGCATAATTCGGTGCGAATCGATGTGGTTTCATTTGCCCAACAGCAAAATACATGTTTTTACCCTACAATAACACAATCGATGCATTTAATTTCACCTACGTTTTATGCACATAAATTGTATGAAAACAAGACTTCTTTTAGTTTTTTAATCACTGCATGTGTTTTGAAGGCAGCAAAGAAATTTCAGAAAAAATGTATGTAAACATTGCTATGAACATTAACATATGTATGTATGTTTGTATGTATTATTGTGTGTTGCTTTTTGACTTCTTTTAATCTCTCAAATTTTTGCTTCCTTTGCAAAATTTTTGTAAATTTCAAATGTACTAAGTGCAACATCTTTGTTTATAGTCTGTGGTTATCCAATGAAATTTTAAATTTATAAAGGGAGGGGCGAAATTTGAGATTACTGAGTCCAAAGTACTGATGTTTTTTTGCCGCAAACCTTAAATCATGTAAATTCCTCTTTTATTAACTTTATCAAGGCGAATTCATAAAAAGTCATCATATCTCACCACATAAACAGGGCTCCCAGATTATTTTAAAGTCTAGTGCCGTTATTAAAACTGTCTGCAAAAACTAACAGTTTCGCTATGTGTGGCAGACACCGGTATTAATTATTTTTTATTTCTAAGAATTTGGATGTCGCTGACTGCTGTAGTTAGACTTAAGCGCTCTTCTTACATTCTTTTTAAATAACTGTTTTATAATGTTTAACAATTTCAGTCAATTAGCGGGCGGGGAAGTAAATTGGCCTGAAACACATCTTTTTGACAACTGCAGTTTTTTACAGATACTAATCTAAAGTAGATGTGTATATGGAAATTAATAATAAAATATAATGTCGGGTCAAATATCCAATATCTAGCAGGTCAGCAGGTCAGATTTTGAGGGAAATTTTGTAACAAAGCTTCGCTTTTATCATCAATGTAACGCTAAATTACATCTCTCAGGGAGTCAGTTGTTTGTGGGTTGTTCACGTAAACTCGGCCTTTCGAATCATAAGAACGAAGCGGCCAATTCCCATCGCTGAATCAAGAAATTACGCGATTGGTAAATTTCTCATGCAATAACTGAATTCTTTGGAAGGCTGCGTAGCTTGTGGCATCATTTTGCTGAAAGCAAGGGGTCACTGATTTAAACATTAGCCAGTTATAATGACTTCGTAGCTCATTTTCTAACAAATACAGGCCGATGATGATGTCACAGCACCATACGATTACTTTCTTTGGATATAATGGTTTTTAGAGGTCTGTTTGTGGATTTTTTGAGCTCCATATGCGACAATTTTCTTTGTTTACATAACCGCGTAATTGAAATTAAGTTTCATTACAAAACGAAAAGTACTTTGTTTTCGTTCAATTTTTCAAACAGCCAATTTATAAACGTTCGACGCCAACAATGGTCGGGGTTGGCTTTACTTCTTGAACAAGTTGAACTTTATAAGCGTGAAGAAAAAAGGTATATATGCAAAATGCTGCGCAAATTGCCTCCAGTGAGGCCTAATTATTGCCAACGTCGACGAGTGGACGTTGAGCGTATTGTTTTGGTCTATTGCCAGCAATAATACTGTAAGTAACGAATTTAGAGGCTAAATTACGAACAGTAGTCTCAGAAGGAGCGTAATTACAAGGAAAACTGCTGGAATTTTATAAAGCCATGCAATGAAATATTCATCATTTTAATAGTTAATTTTCACAACTCAACTTCTTAGCTCAAGAGTGTAAATTTTCCCAACTTTTAAGTAAATAAAAATTAAAAGATGAGAACTCAATTCTTGAAATTTTTTACTATAAATTTACTTTCTAACCTAAACCGGTTGTACCGCAATGAATTCAGCGAATGTACGGCAATGTGAGGAGTCGGTCGGTTTTAACCCCTGCACCAGTTCAAAGCCAAATCGTTACGCAAAATTCGCCATGTAATAGTTTTGAATACCCCCAACTGTTGAGAACTTCGAAAAATTGACAAATTTGGATTTGTTTTGGATAGCCCCAATTGTTGAGAACACACATTTTGTATTGCGCCTGTAGACTCAAATTAAACGACCAATTTCTTAATAGCGATCTCAGAAGGACGATTATATTGTCTGAAAATATCACGAATTTTAAGAAATGTAAGTGAAACAAAACCACCATTTTCACAGTGGATTTTAATTATTTTAATGCGATTTTCATACGAAATTTAACTCATAGTGACAATTGCCAATGCATCTACTACGAATACATCAAAAAATTAAATGTCAGAACTATCCAATTGTTGGTGTTGCCACAGTTTGAAAACAAACTTCTTGTTGAAAAACCCGATATATGAAGAAAATATAAAAAAATGTTAAAAAAAATAATGATACTAGTAGTAAGACCAAGCAAGAAAAAGCAGGTCGAAAAGGAAATAATTTCAAATTCCATATACTTTAAATTGCCCTCAAGTTTGAATTAAAAATATAAATAAATATAAACGAATAAATTATTATTAATATATATTTTTTCTTTTTATGGAATTTTGAATTTCAAATTAGGTGTTTTAACATTTTCCCTTTTGTAACACCTCTACTTTAAAATATTGGGCAACCTTGTTTTTATACTTATCTTATCTGAAACCATAAATATATAACGGTAATAGATTTGTTTGTTAAAATAAAATTTGTATGCCTGTTATGAGTGAAAATAACTTACTTGGAGAAATAAAACTCGGTTGTTTCAAATGTACCATCATCATTTACAACAAAGATCCAAAAATATGGAACATTTATGAAAGTGGCCAACAAAAATACAGCCACAATCATTCTTCTAGCCACCAGGCGTCTGCAAAATTTGGGTGTTCCGTTGGGTATGCCCCAGCGTAAATAAATAATACGATCTAAGCTAACGCATGCCAAAATGATATTTGCTGCTCCGGTTGTAATGCCGAATAAAGGTGTTTGCCACTGAAAATCAAAAACCTACCAAAATGTGCTCTCGTTAAAGAAACTGCGGGAGAGGGAAGTTAATGTTATTAGCAGGCACGATATACAGTCTAGCACAGAAAGTGCAGCCAAATAATTAAAGGCTGATGGTGTCATTTTTGGTCTCATAAATACAATAAAGTTGATAAAGTTGGTCAATAAACCAAAAACAGCCAATGTGGGTACAACAAAAGCGTAAATAACAAACTCAAAGGATGTCAAATCACTACGATACCAAACACATTGTGCGATATCTTTCGATTGTTCATTGTACGTTTCAAAAGATTGATATTTCAATGAATTTGAAGAGTTTAAAGTCAAAAGTGTAGAATCTGATACTGAATTTGTACTTTCTATGCATTGCATATCTTTAGGCGTTTATTATTATTTTTTTTTAGATTGCTCTTTACAAAACTAAAAACACTAAATAAATGTATTGTGTTAAAATGTTACTTATTGAATGAAGTCTGTGCACAAACTGTACTTTTACTTATCAGACTGTGCTTGACATACTCTAGAAAACCGTTAGGAATGTTAAAATTTTCTTTTGTTTGTTTGGCTGTCTGTCATCATGATAACATTTCATTTGTATTGTGCAATTGCAAGTACTAAAAATACAACACTGGGCTGGGCTATACGACATTAGATAAGCTCGTTTCTAAAATAACAGTTTTTCTGCTAAAATATATTTAAGAGAAATTTAAACTATTCCTCACAGTTTCTATTTAGATCTCCATTCGGGGCACTCCAGATACAAATTACAAAATTGAAAATTAATTTTGTTTTTATAAAAAAGTTTTTTTAACTTTTGCAAACATGTAAATTTCTTTTTTAAATTCAAAAAGCAACGAAAAGCTTGCATTAATTATTTTATTATTTCGTAATCTACCTTAATGTGCCATTTCTCAAAGAAGATTCCCTAAGATTTAAGCACCTTTGAAACGTCGGCAAAAGTGGATTGTGAAATTCATTGCAGGAAAAGGGGTCTCATGTTTCGTTCTGGCTTTGCTTTTTATGTTTTGAATATGAGTTTTAAATGTTGGGTGTGTTAACTTACGTATAATAAAACTGTAAGAAGACCGTTTCAATAAATTTAATATTTGCAGATTTAAAGGTTATGACCTTAAATGCAGAGGATGGGTAAATTATCGAAAATTGAGATGTCATCCTTTAAAATTTATTTAGTAAAAAGTTGAACAATGAATTTAAATTGCAAAAATTTACTATGAATATCCTAATAATGAGGCTCTTTCTAACAGCGCGGTGCATGATTAAATTGCTTAGTAGGCCACTGATAGTAGTCATGCAAACATAGCCGCTGTGCAGCAACGTGTTGAGAATGAGCCTGAAACATAAACTAGTCGACGTTCGTAAATTCTTTGCGCTATCAAATCATATTAACCAATATTTTGTGGCCAATGTTGACATCAGTAGCCTTTGGTTACAGTAACACGGGGCCACACAGCTACCCAAACAATTCAGTTGTTGCCTTAGAAATTTCCTTTTCGCGAAATTTCTCGATTGGCCGCCTCATTCTTGTAATTTAACGTCGATGGATTATTTTTTTCTGGTGCCATTGGAAAGCCCGGATGAGGTAAGCGAAGATATGTTGAATATTTTTCAAAAATTTGTGAAAAGAGCAGACGTCTGCCGATGTGGATGGCTCGATATCATATTGCATTATTAATTCCCATATTTCCATTTTATATTGGTATCAAGGAAACTGAATTTGTCACACAAAAAAGTTTGTGTTTTGAGTTAATTCACTTTCCAACCTCAAATTTTTCCACACGTTTATTAGCTCAAGTTGTTAAATCCCACAAAACACTTACTATTTACAAAGTGAGGTTTTACACGCTTCAACTTTTGTTTTTTCCATTAGAAAGAAAGAAGGGGTATAAAGCGTTCTCTTTCTTTCTAATCAAATAAAAGTAGAGCAACTAAAATTGCCTTGTGTGAACCTGGTCTAGCTGTTGTTTTGCTGAAGCGAAAAGATAAGCTTTTCGAAACCAACTTTTAATAAGAAAACGTCTGGGAGCCCTGTATACGTGGTCGCTAGTGGTGAAATTTGATTAGTTTTTATGAATTCGCTTTGGTAAAGTTAAAAAAAGGGGACTTACACGATTTTAGGTTTGTGGTAGAAATCCATTAGTATTTTTGTAATTTGTGACATTCTGAAGTAGTGTTTCAGTTTGAAAGGAGCATTTTTTTTTTGGCGGTATCGTAAAGGGACGCATTAAGATCTTATAAAAATAATATTCCAAGATTTAGAATGGAATACATTTAAAGATGAGTTCCGAACAATGAGCGCCTTATTTAGTGATGCACCTGAAGCAGAAAGAAATAATTTCTGGTCATTGTGCTTAAATTGCCTGCAAAGTGTCGAGTCAGCCGAGCAAATGAAATTTCATTCAATATATAGTAGTCAACAAGTTCAGAAATCTAAGGAATTAAGACAACAGGGTAATTATCTGTTTAATTCAGGTAAAGGCAATATTTTGGAAGCGTGCCGGCTCTATAGTGATGCCTTATACGCAGCTATAGATACAAAGAGTGAACAATTGGCGTTAGCTTTTGCCAACCGGGCTGGAGCTTTACAGACCTTTGGCTACTTTCGACAAGCCTACGATGATTTTGTGTGTGCGTTAAAAGTGGGATATCCCGAATCCTTGCGTCATAGGATTTTGATACGGCAAGCTTATTGCATTTAAATGAGTTGCAAAAATTAACTCTTAACGCCAGTTCGTCTAGGGATGTGGACGAATTATTAGAAGACTTTGATAAGCTCACACACCAAACTGGCGATAAGAATGACAGCTCCGACGTAGTTAAAGAAAATTCTCAATACATGGAATATCAAGAAATGTAAGTATATATGTAAATATAAACATTTTCCTTGTTTTAGTTAGTTACTTGAGAAATTTATTTTAAATAACTACAATTTTTTGCTATAATTGGGCCAGTTCACATTGGATTAATATTTGTTTTGTACAACTTTAGTTCTTTCCAAAACACACTATACTAATTATTTTAGCACAAAATTCTATACGTATACACATCTTTGTGTGTATTAGTGTTTTTTATTCATTTCATGTTTGTTTTTCGTTCGGTATACACCACAGTATACGCATTACAAAATAAATATGGCTGTAAGTGATGATGAAATGTTTGTTTCTAATATTATTTTATGTAAAATTATTTTTATTCTTAATCGACCTTTTTTATTTTAATTAAATAAAAAAAAATTTTCAATTTGTTAATAATTTTTGTTATTAAAAATTAATTTTTCTTGAAGAATCTTTCCATAGGAAAGCGAAATATTGAAAAAATATGTATATCGTTAAAATTTAATTAAAAAGACGTTTAAAAGATTAACACATATTTAATTTTCTGTAAAATATAAAAATATTATAACAAAAACTTGAATTCAATAATAAAAAAGATAAAATAGTAAAAAAGATAAAAATAAATAGCATAAAATCTATTCATCTACTTTTGAATTCATATTCATAGTTACACTACAATAGCCAACTGAAGACTAAAAATCGCTCTGCAAAAAAAACACACAAGACCTGTGTTTTCATAAATGCATGTGTATTAGTTTTAATTTCGTTGTGCGGCTTTGAAGCTGCTAGAAAAATTGTTTCAACCAAAAACTACCCCCCTCACCGAAAATGCCAACAAACTGCCAGCACAACTAATCCAATGTGAACTGGCTCATTCATTAACTTAACAGTTTATATATGAATATAAAGTGAACTCAAGGAATACTTGACAAGGTGAATTTATTGTTTCTTACTGGACTGGGTGTGTCCAAAAAATTTTTGCCGTTCTCAGTCCTAATTAATAATTACACCCAAAATAGATATTTTACATCAAGTACACACAAGTCTACAAAAAGTGTAACTTTAAAACGACAGCCATTTTGTCTTTGAAAAACAATGAATTGTGTCAGAAAAGCGCTGACTAAAATCCATGGATAATAAAGTGGGATTTATCTGTTTATAAGATTTCTTAGAAACTTAAACACACACAATAGATCATTTCATTTACTTATTTTTTATGAATAATTTTCTCTTTTTAACTCAAATTAAGCATTTTCCTAACAAATTTTATTAAATTATTTCAGCATAATTAATAAAACTGGTCGTCGAATGCAAGCAAAATGCCTGATCAAAAAAAAACAGTTGATATTTACCGAGCGAGCATCCGCTTTTTTACCCTTGGATAATGCTCTAATTTGCCATCAGTGTGGTACATCAAATTTAATACCAATTCCTTGTTTACAATGCCATGGTATGGTCAACTATTGTTCTCTTAAATGTCAACAAGAGCACGATAACATTCATGTGTATGAATGCCCAGCATATCGTTTTCAATTTTTCTCTTCTCCTGATAAAATTGAACATTTAGCTCTCAGAATTCTTCTAGATAATGGACTTTTCACAATACTGGATGAACTGAACTTAAAGAAAACAAAGTTCAAAAAAACAAGTTCAACTAAAGAAGTGTGGCGTAAGCTAGATGTAGATGGTGAAATTTGGAAAAACAAAAACATACCTTACGCTGAAACGTTACGCATCACAACGCATTTTAATAAAATTTCATATAACGAAAAATTAAATTACGCCAATATTGTTTATTTATTAGTGGTCTACCTGAAGCATTACACCAAGTATTTTGAAGTTCTAAATGCAAGAAACAAAAACATCGATTGGAAATTATTGACTGGCACTCTGTTATTACGTCATATAAGTCAGTTTGGACAAAAGCAATTCTTGTTAAAAACTTTACTGCCAATGCCAGAAAACCTTAATATGTTAAATGAAGTAATTTGGTCTAGCGCGTTTCATTTGAAATTGGGATTTTTGCACTACTTTAGCAATTCCAATCATGTAGCAGTGTTAATTCTACCATATTTCACTCAATGTAATTATTCATGTGTCCCGTTGTTTGAAACTAAATATTCCGGACGGTTTGTCAGTACATATGCTTTACGTAATCTAAGGAAGGGCGAAGAAATAACACGTTGCTGTATTGATTATCGCAGAACTAAACAAGACATCAGACTCAAGGTACTAGGGGAAAAAGTCAATGCTCGATGTGAATGTACGAATTGTCGACAAAAACATGTCGTTAAACATGTACGTTTATTTGCTTATTATTTTTCCGTTTATTTGCTTATTATTTTTTCAGAAAATGTGTCTTAATGATCAAGACTACTGTGAGTTACTAGAGGTTGTTAAGTTTCTTTTAAATTCAAGTAAGCAGCTTTTTTCGGATCATTCAATTGAATATGTAGGAGCTATGACATTTTTATGGGATCTAATGGCCAAACGTAAATACAAGTGTTCAAAAGCAGAAATGGACGAAATGTTATCGAGTCTCGATATAATTTCTGATGATTTAAAAGTTATTTTTCTGAATTATTTCAATATATCAATTATTTCAATTTGTAATTTGTATAATTATTCTCTGACTTTGCAAAGCACATATTTTTATTTTAATTCCTTTTTCTTATATTTTCGAGTTACTTCGATAACTACGGTGGGCACTGACTAATTTCAACATATTTTTTGTATTAAATGAATAAAATAAACTTTTGATGTATTCTAATCAAATTTTGAGAATTTTGTTCTTTCTATAGGCATGTTCTGAAAACTAGTGCGGTTTTACGCACATCAACTTTTGTTGAAGGCATTATACCCCTTCTCTTTCTTTCTAATGGAAACAACAAAAGTTGATGTGTGTAAAACCGCATTTAGTTTCAGTCAAATTGCATTGAAATCGCAAGAAAGGCGTGGCGTATTCGTTCTGCACATTTAAAATCACTTCCTTATTTTTTCAATAATATTTTTTTAGCTTGGCTATAAATTAATTGAGTGAATACCTTATACTAAGTTCACACTTGTGTTTTTGAACGTGTTTAAGCAAAATCACCTCAATTATCAATACTCCCAGGAAATAATGTTCCCTGGGAACTCGCTTTTCCCAAAAATAAAATTCTCCTATTATAAACAGTTTGGGAAGGGAATAAAAAGGGAGAGGGAATTCGAAAAGTCAGAAGTCAGCTGTTTTTCTTCAGCTGTGTTGTTTTGTGTAAAAGTTTGCAAATAGTTTAAGGAAACAGCAAACAAAAAAGGTTTTAAAAGATATATAAAATATTAAAAAAGAGAAAAAACATGATTAGTATAGCGTTTATGATAAATGTTACTGCAATGGAAAACACTGAAGTACAGCAAATGGATAGCACGGAACAAAGGGTAGAAAGAAAATATCTACGCGATGCCAGCAATCCACTTGAGTTGCCAAAAGCTTTGTTAGTTTTTAAAAAAATGGGGTTTTTTATAAATTTATAAAAAAAATTTTAATTTTGAAGGTTTGAGAAGTATTACAGAGTTAATAAACCGGCCTTCAAATATCTTGTGGATGTATTAACGACCAACATTCCCATAGTTAAATTAAGTGCGGCTTTAGGCTTCTTCGCCGAAGGTGGGTATCAAACTGGTATAGGGAAGGATTGTGATGTATCTGTTTGCCAGAGTATTCTTAGCAAAGTTCTAACAGATGTTATTAATGTGTTTGAAGAACACTAGTGCCCAAGATGGATAAATTTCTGTCTTACGGAAGAAGAAAAAAGGAAAATATCTTTATATCTTTATGTTAAGCATGGCATTCCCAGCGTAATGGGATGCGTTGATGGAACTCATGTCCGCATAATTGCCCCTCCTACTAACAAACACTTATATTATAACAGAAAGGGTTTCTACAGCTTGAATGTGATGTTGGTTAGTTTATACTCTATATTAAAGCGCAATAATTGATACTAAAGTAATAACAAATTATAACAGGTCTGTGATCATGAGCTAAGGATTCAGTATGTTGATGCGTCTCATCCCGATGCTTGTCACGACTCTTTTATTTGGAATACTGGCGCATTGCGATCTCATCTAGAACAAGAATTCCTAAGAGTCGGCAGCAACTACTGGCTTCTTGGTAAGTTTTAAATTACATCAGGCAATACTCATAAATTAATAATTCATTATTTTATAGGATACGCAGGATATTCTCTGGAGCCGTGGCTAGTGACCCCTCATAGATGTCCCCAAAAGGGGTCCAACGAGATAAAATTCAATAAAGCTCAATCCAAGTGTCGCAATGTGATTGAACGCACCAATGGAGTATTGAAAAATCGATGGAGGTGCCTTCTGGGTGCTAGAGAGTTGCCCTATGCTCCAGATAAGGCAGCAAAAATAACAAATGTTTGCTGCGCATTGCATAATATATGCATTCATTTTAAATGTAATAATGATGTGAGCAACATTGAAGTTTTTGATGAATCTATCGTTCAACACAGTGATGTGATATCCTTAGCCTCACCGCAGTATTTGTCGGTTGCTCGAAATATAAGGAATAATATTGGAAATAATCTGTAAATTGTTGCGAATAAAATACATATGCATTTTGATTTTATTATAGAAAGTAATAAAAATATTCACAGAGGTAAGTGTGTAGACAGGCTTGTTTTTGTAAAACATAAATTTTATATATCACATTTTTTTCTTTTAAATATTTAATACTTACATTTTTTAGCACAATTCCCTTTTTGTTGGCGCGAATTTTCCCAAGTTTTGTTATTTTATTCCCCTTTTAATTGACATTCGTAATACCTACTTTTATTCCCAGGGAAGAATTTCCCAATTCGAAATTCATTTATAATACGGGAATAGGGAAAATTTCCCCAAGAACATTTGGTTTAAAATAGGGGAACAGGGAAGAGGGAAAAAACTCACAGGGAATGGTTATTGATAATTGAGGTGAATGTTTTAGAATTTAAACACTGCCGTTCACACTATAATTGAGATGTTTAAGGCTGACGTTTTATCTACTTTTTTACCTTAAAAATGATTTTTAGACCTGAAAACAGCCTTTTTAGTTGGGAATCAAACCTCAGACAAATTACCTAATTACACTACCTACTAGCATAAAGGGGCAAAATGCTTAAACACGATTGAGATGTTAAACACGCTAGGTGAATATTCGTTTTTTTCTGAATAAATATTTTCGCATAATTGATTTTTATTTTTTTCACCTAAAAGCTACTGTAGCGGAACCACCTTAATACAAATAATAAATATGAAAATTATTTTTTATAGATTCTTAAGAACTAACTTCTTACCAATAAAAAACATATCTAAGGTATTCACTCAATTAATTTATAGCCAAGGTAAAAAAATATTCACCATTATTGTGAATGTCAACAACGCCTTAAATGACATCGGCGGCAATCTCACCGCATTGCCATTGGCAACATTGCCAACTTTCGATGAAAACCGACAATATTTTGGCATTATGAGAGGTGACAATATGGCGACATTGCCTTAGATTGGCTTTAGTTTTGTCGACAGACATTTTGTTAACGACTCAGTGGAAAATTTCATCTGTGACGGTTAGTTGTTTAAAAAATTTTTCAAATGGATAAAAAAATTAAAATCACAACAAATAAAACAATTTGAATTATTGATACAGCAGCTTGAAAGTAAACCAAGCTTAGCAAAAGGGTTTCACAGAGGCCCAAGTGGTATTAATTATAAAGAAGATTGGGAAGAAATCAAGATGAAGCTAAATTCTATTGGACCACCAATTAGAGACAGCGATGGATGGCAAAAAGTAAGGATACAAATTTCTTCAAAGTATAAATTTTAAATTTGTCATATTTAGGTTTGGAGGGATTTTAAATGCAAACTAAAAAAAAACCTAACACACAACAAAGCTGAGCTGAATGCAACAGGTGGAGGTTTGTGCAAATTAATACCACTCTCAACATTGGAAGAAGCTGCTTTTAACCTGCTTCAATTTGAGAAGCAGTTTAATCCTGAAGGTGTTGCCCAAGGTCTACAACAGTCAAATTTAGAAAACGAACCTACCGTAGAAGAAATCTGCGAGGAAATAGTGATGATATTTATGTTCTTCAAATTATCGATAACAGAACAGCGTCAACACAATACTCTTAATTAATACCAATATTGCGTTGGGGTGACGGCAAGAGCATTGCAATGTGACGACGACTATAGTATTGTGTTGACGTCGATGTCAGCATTCATAATACGGGCGATTATTGAAAAAATAAGGAAGTGATTTTAAATGTGCAGAACGAATACGCCTTCCTTGCGATTTCACATCAATTTGACTGAAACTAAGTGCGGTTTTAAGAAAGAGAAGGCATTATACCCCTTCTCTTTCTAATGGAAACAAAAAAAGTTGAGTGTGTAAAACCGCACTAATTTTCAGAACATGCCTATAGAAAGAACAAAATTCGATTAGAATACATCAAAAGTTTATTTTATTTATTTAATACAAAAAATATGTTGAAATTAGTGAGTGCCCACCGTAGTTATCGAAGTAACTCGAAAATATAAGAAAAAGGAATTAAAA
This sequence comes from Trichopoda pennipes, assembly GCA_030448955.1. Classification (NCBI taxonomy): domain Eukaryota; kingdom Metazoa; phylum Arthropoda; class Insecta; order Diptera; family Tachinidae; genus Trichopoda; species Trichopoda pennipes. Next base: position 11,874,201 of record JASKUP010000060.1, on the reverse strand, counting down.
TAAAAATATGTGCTTCTTTGCAAAGTCAGAGAATAATTATACAAATTACAAATTGTAATATTCCTTAATATAATCATTGAAATAATTCAGAAAAATAACTTTTAAATCATCAGAAATTATATCGAGACTCGATAACATTTCGTCCATTTCTGCTTTTGAACACTTGTATTTACGTTTGGCCATTAGATCCCATAAAAATGTCATAGCTCCTACATATTCAATTGAACGATCCGAAAAAAGCTGCTTAATTGAATTTAAAAGAAACTTAACAACCTCTAGTAACTCACAGTAGTCTTGATCATTAAGAGACACATTGTCTGAAAAAATAATACGTAAATAAACGGAAATGTATAATTTTATTAATTAGACATTCATTAAACTTACGCTGGATCAACGTAAACCATTTACATGTCAATATATATGCTAGATCACATCTATGGAAATTAAAGCCCAGTAGATATTGTCCAGATTCTTTGAATAACTGATATAGACGACGCCTGGAACTAGCTGAGATATCACTAGACAAGAAATATTCAGCTTCGTGAATCCATTTTAATGTTTGTTTCTCACCACAAACTGTGCAAAATACGCTTTCAAGAAAATTAATTCCTAAAGAGTTTAGCGAAATATTCCCTGTGAATATTTTTCCACAGTTTATGTTATCACAACGATATTGAAATAATTTTTTCTAAAATTAGAACAAGAAAAACATTTAAAATTAAGAAATAGATAAGACACATTTTCTCTTACGTACAAATTCAGCGAGATGTTTTTGTTGACAATGCATACATTCCCCTGGTACCTCGAGTGTGATATCTCTGTTAGGTGTGCGATGATCAATACAGTACCGTGTTACTTCTTCGCCCTTTCTTAGATTACGTAAAGCGTATGTACTGGCAAACCGTCCGGAAAACTTAATTTCAAACAACGGGACACATGAATAATTACATTGACTGAGATGTGGTAGATTTAACACTGCTACATCATTGGAATCGTTAAAGCAGTGCAAAAATCCCAATTTCAAATGATACGCGCTAGACCAAGCAATTTCATTTAACAGAAAGTTTCTTGGTTTTGGCAGTAAGGTTTTTAACAAGAATTGTTTTTGTCCAAACTGACTTATATGGCGTAATAACAGAGTGCCAGTCAATAATTTCCAATCGATGTTTTTATTTCTTGCATTTAGAACCTCAAAATACTTGGTATAATGCTTCAGATAGACCACTAACAAATAAACAATACTGACATAACCTAATTTTTCGTTAAAGGAAATTTTATTAAAATGCGTTGTGATGCGTAACGTTTCGGCGTAAGGTATGTTTTTGTTTTTCCAAATGTCACCATCCACATCTAGCTTACGCCACACTTCTTTAGTTGAACTTGTTTTCTTTAAGTTCAGTTCATTTAGTATTGTGAAAAGTCCATTATCTAGAAGAATTCTGAGAGCTAAATGTTCAATTTTATCAGGAGAAGAGAAAAATTGAAAACGATATGCTGGGCATTCATACACATGAATGTTATCGTGCTCTTGTTGACATTTAAGAGAACAATAGTTGACCATACCATGGCATTGTAAACAAGGAATTGGTATTAAATTTGATGTACCACACTGATGGCAAATTAGAGCATTATCCAAGGGTAAAAAAGCGGATGCTCGCTCGGTAAATATCAATTGTTTTTTTTTGATCAGGCATTTTGCTTGCATTCGACGACCAGTTTTATTAATTATGCTGAAATAATTTAATAAAATTTGTTAGGAAAATGCTTAATTTGAGTTAAAAAGAGAAAATTATTCATAAAAAATAAGTAAATGAAATGATCTATTGTGTGTGTTTAAGTTTCTAAGAAATCTTATAAACACAAGACAACAACAATATGCTGCATTTTAACTCCACGAACTAAAATTAACAATGATAAAATAAAAACAATTATCACAGAATAAGACACAGCGAAACAGGCGGCTACACATTAACTAATGATAACGAATATATGTGATCAGCTTGAAGTTGGAATTTTCTTGTATATACATATGAGAATCGCTGAAAACAGGTTATATAACCTGCCTCTTTTGATCAATAGCGCAGCAGAATTATGAGCGTCGTCAATTAACGACATTAAGATAATAAAGCAGCTTTTAGGCGTGAACAATTTTTTTGTGTATAAAAATGAATAACTCTTGTAAATTAATATAAAAGTATTGTAATTTTAATAAAAACAAATAAATTGTTTTATGTCTTTTATTTACCAAAATTTGTTTAGATAAATGCCACTTTACTATCCATGAACTTTAGTCAGCGGTTTTCCGACACAATTTTTCAAAGACAGAATGGCTGTCGTTTTAAAGTTAAGACCCAAATATAATATGCAGGCTTAAGCCAACTTAAGCAACTGTGCAAATACCTAATAATCATATGTGGCGAACTATTATAATGTACTTAAGAAAACTTTTCGTCAAGTTTCGTCAAAAGTCAATTGCATAAGCAAAGTACGAAACTGATCGCACATTCCGTACGGAAAAAGCTGATTTTGCATTGTGTTATAGATATATTAGTATACAAATTCCAATCGAGGGCAAAAAATATTTTATCCGAATATAATAGAAAATGTACAAAGAAAAAAAAGCTTATATGACAAAAAGAGACGCGTTTTATTAGAACGGCAATTAAAAGGAACGCGGGCCTTTAAGCATTTTATATTCTTTTCCATTCTTTTAACACAGAACTTGCAAATAAAAGTTAATTTTTTATTGTTTATAAATTCAATGATGCACAGTTGCATTTTTTAGTACTTTTAGCCCAAATAATTCGTACAGCGATATATGTGTAATTTTTCTCTCGCAATTTTCTTAAAACTATTAAAAAAAAATTATAAATTTGTATCCTTATACGAATTAATGTATTAATAAATATAATAATAAAGTACCAAATATACAAAATATAATTAATGAACGCCTTTTTGCTAATAAATTTCATTTATTTAGTACGAAATTATTTTTTTGCAAAAGTACGAAGAAGATAAATGTGCAACTGTGCATAATAATTTTTATATTCATATAAGTACAATATAGTCACGTAAAAGACTTCAATGATTCGCTTAAACACGCGCTAGATGGACTTTTCGTGCATCTTTTGACATTAGCTTAAGCCAGATTATGCATATTATAATTGGGCCTTTACACTTCTTGTAGACTTGTTCGTACTTGATGTAAAATATCTATTTTGGATGTAACTATTAATTATGACTGAGAACGGCAAAAATTTTTTGGACACACCCAGTCCAGTAAGAAACAATAAATTCACCTTGTTAAGTATTCCTTGAGTTCACTTTATATTCATATATAAACTGTTAAGTTAATGAATTATAGCAAAAAATTGTAGTTATTTAAAATAAATTTCTCAAGTAACTAACTAAAACAAGGAAAATGTTTATATTTACATATATACTTACATTTCTTGATTTTTCATGTATTGAAAATTTCCTTTTACTACGTCTGAGCTGTCATTCTTATCGCCAGTTTGGTATTTGAGCTTATCAAAGTCTTTTAATAATTCTTCCACATCCCTAGACGAACTGGTGTTAAGAGTTAATTTTTGCAACTCTTTTAAATGCTTCTCAGCTTTCTGCAAATCTTGCATTTTGATGCTGCAATAAGCTTGCCGTATCAAAATCTTATGACGCAAGGATTCGGGATATCCCACTTTTAACGCACACACACAATCATCGTAGGCTTGTCGAAAGTAGCCAAAGGTCTGTAAAGCTACAGCCCGGTTGGCAAAAGCTAACGCCAATTCTTCACTCTTTGTATCTATAGCTGCGTATAAGGCATAACTATAGAGCCGGCACGCTTCCAAAATATTGCCTTTACCTGCCTTAAACAGATAATTACCCTGTTGTCTTAATTCCTTAGATTTCTGAACTTGTTGACTACTATATATTGAACAAAATTTCATTTTCTCGGCTAACTCGACACTTTGCAGGCAATTTAAGTACAATGACCAGAAATTATTTCTTTCTGCTTCAGGTGCATCACTAAATAAGACACGCATTGTTCGGAATTCATCTTTAAATGTATTCCATTCTAAATCTTGGAAAATTATTTTTATAAACTCTGGGTCCATTTTTATAAGATCTTAATGCGTCCCTTTACGATACCGACAAAAACAATGCTCCTTTCAAACTGAAACACTACTTCAAAATGTCACAAATTACAAAAATACTAAGTGCGGTTTTACACACATCAACTTTTGTTGCTCAACTTTTGTTGTTTCCATTAGAAGGAAAGAGAAGGGGTATAATGTTTTCTCTTTCTTTCTAATGGAAAAAACAACAGTTGAGCAACACAAGTTGATGTGTGTAAAACCGCACTAATGGATTTCTACCACACACCTAAAATCGTGTAAATCCCCTTTTTTTAACTTTAACAAAGCGAATTCATAAAAACTAATCAAATTTCACCACTAGCGACCACGTGTACAGGGCTCCCAGACTGTTTTCTTATTAAAAGTTTGTTCCCAAAAACTTATTTGTTCGTAATAGCAATTTCAAATATACAATACTAAAATCATTAATGTTGTGAAAAATAATAAGGGCCATAGTTTATTTCTGAAAAGGATTTACAGAAAAAGTTACAAGTAGCAAAATTTTAAAGTTAGAAAAAATTGTCGAAATTTTTAAGTTTTTCATTAACAACTAGAAAATCATTCCTATATACGAACAATAAAGAATAAAAATAAATCTTGATACAGTTTACTTCTGAAAAGACTGTGTCAAAAGGTTGAAAGCAACAAAGTTTTATAATGAGCAGAAGACATCGAAAATACAATTACCGACACAAAACACTAGCCAAACAAAGAAGAAAGCTTGGTTAGATATTGAATAAGATTGTGTTGTGTATTTTTGTTTTTTTTCTTAAAAAATAATTTCGCATAATTGTATTTTTATATTTTTGACCTAAAAGCTACTGTAGCGGAACCATCTCAATACAAATAATAAATATTCACACATGCGGTCAGAACAAAAGATTTCACATAATTCAAATTTCTCAAGTGCAATGCATACATGTTTATTGTTGTTATATTTGGCATGCATACGGCGACTAAACGGCCTTCAACAAATATACCACAAATAGACGTCTCTTGTGTTGTTGTTGTTCCGACCACTTGTGCTGATCGGTGCGTTTCAAATGACACATTAATTTTGTGGAAAACAATCCGAAAATAAATGCAATAACAGTTACATCGCATTACACTTTTCGCCCAATTCATAATATTAATACTACTTCATAATATTAGTATTAATAATATTTGAATATAATTATTTTAATATGTTGGAGAACCACTCAACCACAGACTTTATGAGTGAGTTTTTTTCTCACCGGCTTTAGACTGATATTTAGAAGGAATGAATCAATAATTGAGGCGTATGAAACAAGTAAAAAAGCAATTGTATGAGCCCTTTCACACAGACAAATTTTACTTTGAGAAAGTTTTGTTAATTTTCTTTTAAACTTTCTTTGGTGTTCAAACACAAAAAGTTTTCTTTTACAAATTTTGTTTTAGTCACTTGGTGCTTTATGCAATCTGTGTATAAATACAACTGTGCGACGAAAGAAAAACAAAGCAACTTTGCGAGAACATCAAAGTCTGTACACTCAATCATGCTTTCTCCCTCGCTCTCACATAAAATCAAAACTTTGCAAAGAAAAGTTTGCCTGTGTGAAAGGGGTCAATCAGAGGGCTTTATGGTTAAACAATGAATTAAATTGGAGTAATTACAGACAATTTAGGAATCAATATAAAAGCCAAATTTCAATTGCCAAGAATACGAATATAAGCAACAAAATCAGTAGATGCACGGAACAAAAATCTATGTGGAAAGCCCTAAAATTGCTTGTACTAAAAAAAGACAACTCTAAAATAAAAGAATTAAATATTAAAGGCAACGTCATATCAAATGAGCAGGAAATCGCTAATGAACTAAATTAATTTTTTATATTAAGTGTGGAAGAAATAATAAAGAGCATACAATACGTTAAATATGTAAATCTTATAGAAAACACAACCAAAAATTTTAAATTCCAAAACGTTGATATAGACGCATTAAAAAACGTCATGAAAGCAATGAACAGTAAAAAAGATCAAAATTTTCTCACAGTGAAGATGTTACTAAATAATTTTGATATTGTTGGCGCACAATTGCAGCAGATCGTAGTATTGTCTCTTCAAACAGGAACATATCCCGAATGCCTCAAAGAGTCTTGCATAGTCCCAATACAGAAAGTTAAAAACACTATGGAGCCGCACGAAATGCGCCCAATAAATATGCTTCCAATTATTAGTAAAATATTGGAAAAAGTTGTTCGATCCCAACTCAATAAATATTTCGAAGAAAATAACTTTTTACATAATGTCCAGTCTGGTTTTAGAAATCAACATAGTTGTGAATCTCTTCTGAACTTGGTAACAACGCAGTGGAAGACTGAAGTATACAAAAAAAGGCATATAATAGCAGTTTTTTTGGACATGAAACGCGCTTTCGAAACTGTCAATAGAGAAATCTTGCTTGATAAACTAAGTAAGTATGGCGTAAAAGGAGTAGAACTAAGATGGTTTGAAAGTTATTTAAGCAGCAGAAAGCAGAGAATAAAATGTGGTGAAGCTATTAATAACGGAGTTCCTCAGGGAGCGGTATTAGGAACACTACTTTTCTTAATACACATTAATGATTTAGGAGAAATATTAAACAAAACAAAAATATGTATGTTTGCGGATGATGCCCTAATTTATATTAGCGGTACAAATATGGTAGAAAGCATAAGGACACTGAACAATGAGCTGCTTAATGTTGAAAAATATTTACAAATGAAAAAGGTGAAACTTAATACGAGGAAGACTAAAGTAATGGTAATAAATGGTGATATTGATGAGAATATCGTGATTGAAGGAGAAATAATAGAAAAAGTAGAGAGCATTAAATACATGGGTGTCTTTTTCGATAAAAAGTTAAAGTTCGACTTAGCATTTTTCAAACGAAATCGTAACAAAGTTTCTATTCTAACCTCGATAAAAATATATAATACTATTATAAAGCCTCATTTTGAGTATTGTTCTACTTTATTGTATCTTGGGACACAACAGATGAAAGAGCGACTTCAAAAATTGCAGAATAAAGGAATGAGAATTATATTAAGATGTCATAGATTAACACATATATATGTTATGTTAGACAAGTTGAAGTGGCTCTCAATCAACCAAAGGCTAGTAATGAATGTGTTAGTGTTTATATTTAAAATGAAGAATGGAATGCTGCCTGAATATTTACGTAACCAGTTACTGAACGTAGCGGACGTTCAACCATATTATTTGCGAAATGCAAATGACTTCAGACTTAACTTTAGTACAACGAATTTTTATCAGAACCTTTTATTTTGTAATGGTCTTAAATCATTTAATTCCTTACCTCCAGATATAAAAACGGAGAATAATTTTTATATATTCAAGCGTACAATTATATCTTATGTTAAGCAAACTTTCTAAAGTCAAGCAATATAAAACTCTTTTGTGAAAAATCGTAAATTGTAAAACTTCTCAAATGTAAAACATATTGCAATTAATAGCAAATCAGCTAAATAAATAAAAATAATAAATAATATAATAGTTATAATTTTTTGACCTTTTTTAATATTTTTTAGTAATTAATTTTAAGCACTAGGTCTTATTTAATAAAAAAAAATTTTTTTTTTAAAAACTTTATTTTTTATTATATTTTCGGTATTTTGCCACACCGTTGGTTGGCATCATCAGGAAAAACAAAAATAATGAACAAACAAATTGAAAAAATTTTTTGATTAACAAATTTAACATAATCAAAAAATTTTTCCTCTACTCTCTTTACACCCTTTATTTACAACAACAAACTAAGAATTGCAGCGACCAAAATCGCACAATGTAAATTGGGACTTACCATGATGGAAGCCAACGCAGATATAACGTGCGGATTTTTTAAAAGCAACAAAGAGGCACTCAAAAAATTTTGGAAAAAAAAAGCATTTTTTATATTTTTCTTTTTATATTTTCCTTTATTTAATTAAAGTAAAATTCTCCGATGAACGTTTGTAAATAAACAAAAAATCTTAAGTTACAAACAAAAAAAGGAAAAATAAATGTAAATAAGCAAAACCATAGATAAGGACTAGATAGGACACGGGGAAAAAATCTCGGCAAGTGGCCCGCACACAGTTAACCGCTTTGTTTTTACAAGACAGCATGCTATTCAATTTGTATGCATCTATTTCTTTTATATAAAGGAGTTAATGAATTTTATTTGTTTACATTTTTATTTTACAATTTTATGCAAGTTGGCGCAAATTTTTAGAAAATGTGGGTTTTTAGCCATAATTTTCTAATTTTTGCGCCAATTTACTGGTCAAAAATACAGCAAGTGAATCCGCATGCAGAGGTGTTATAAAATAGCAAAGGATATACGAAGAAGGTTAAAAAATGTGAGTATTTTTCTTTCTAAGGAACTAGTTCGAATTGACGAGGCATATTTTTATTTTATGTTTTCTCTCTCTGTTTTTAGTTTTTTTTTATTGCGTTTTTGTACAGCTTCAGTCGTTGTTATGCTCTTCGTGTGCGCTCAGATTTAGCTAACTACGCAGTAGGTAAGGTTATTTTTTCGGAAAATGCGTCGTCGAAATGACGATATATGATATTTGTGTAATTTTTTGAAACATAATTTTCTTTTATAGCATTAGTTTTTTAATATTTTTTTTTGGCTTCATATTTACTCGTTACTATTAACCAGTTGTGGTTTAACTGATGAAGAAATTGAAAGATTTCTTTCAAATTGCGACGAGGAAATCGAACTGGACGACGAAAGCGAACAAAATTTATATAACTTAGAGAATAGCAATACGTCAGTTGATGAGCCAGAAGTAGAAGAAGATAGTTCATCAGAAGAATCAGTCGATTCAGATGAGGACGATGTTCCTTTAAATACTTTAATGTGTAAGTCCAATATAATACCGTTCACAAAATCAATATTGCTCGGAAAAGATAAGCACAAGTGGTCGACCAGAGAAGCTAAATCTCACCATAACGGACTCAATATCGTTCACCAAATAAGAGGACCGACTAGGGAGTGTAAAAATATTACTGACCCTCTGCAGTGTTTTCAGATGTTTATAAAAAATGATATTATTACTGAAATAGTTAAACGGACAAATGTTGAGATAGCCAATCGAAAATCGAACTTACTTGTTACTACAGATGAGTCGCAAAGGAAAGAAACTTCATTACTTGAAATATCTGCCCTCATAGGTATATTAGTTTTAACTGCTATCAAAAAAGATCAGCATCTGTCTGCTGATAAATTGTTCGACCGATCCTATTCGGGAGCTCAGTATTTGTCTACAATGACTAAGGCCAGGTTTAAGTTTCTTTTATCTTGTCTTCGATTTGATGATAAAGCTGTACGCATTCAACAAGTTTGTGACAAATTTGCTCCAATAAGAAAAGTGTTGGAAATATTTGTTCAGAAATGTAGAGACAATTATACTCCCGGGCCGTACCTAACAATCGATGAACAACTTCTGGCTTTCAGAGGTAAATATAATATCCGAATGTACATACCAAATAAACATGCAAAGTACGGCCTAAGAATGGTAATGATGTGTGACAGCGGAACGAAGTACATGGTTGACGCTGCACCGTATTTAGGAAAAGGTTCAAACCAAACTAATCTACTAAACTTGGCGAATATTATGTAAAACAACTAGCAAAAACTGTTTATGAAACAAATAGAAATATTACAATAGACAATTGGTTTACGTCAGTTCCACTTGCAAAATCCCTTTTACGTGAACCATATAAGCTGACGTTAGTTGGTACGCTGCGATCAAACAAAAAGGAAATACCTAAAGAATTAAAAAATAAAAAGGGACGTAAATGTGGCACATCTATGTTCTGTTATGACAACGAATTAACGCTACTTTCTTATAAACCAAAACCAAACAAAATGGTTTATTTGCTATCGTCATGCAATGAAGAAGGATCAGTCAATCAAACGTCCAATAAACCTTATATAGTTGAGTCTTACAATAAAACAAAAGGTGGCGTCGATACTTTCGATCAAATGTGCTCTACTATGAGCTGCTCCAGAAAGACAAACAGATGGCCAATGTGTCAGTTCTACGGTATTTTGAATATGGCTTTCATAAACAGCTACGTTATTTATGCACATAATATGTTCGAAGCAAAACTTAAGCCTCTAAGTCGTAGTGAGTTTATGAAGAAATTACATTTTTCGCTTGTCCAAATGCACATATCTGAAAGGCTTGATATACCAACCTTGAGAAATTCGGTGCGCGAAAATATCGCAAGTGTATTACCGCATAGTACGGAAAACAGTGACGGTGTGTGCCAGCAACGAAAGAACGAGAAGCGGAAGGTATGTGCATTTTGCCCTTCATTTAAACGGCGTATGATAAAGTCATTATGCTCAAAATGTAGAAAAAGCCTTTGTGGGGAGCACAAAATAGAACTCTGCGCCTCTTGTATAAAATAAAGACTGAGACTTTGAAACTTAGAAGTTTTTTCTAATATAATATGTTAATTTTAAGATAAAAAATTTTATTTGAATTTTATGTTTTTATGTTATCCTTTTTGATCGTTTTCTTTTTGTTATATTTTATTAATAAGGCAAATAATGGAGTGCTGTAAAACTTTTTTTTAGGATTAAATTTTATTTAAAAACGACATTTATTCGTTTTATTTCAATAAAATACATAAGAAACAATTGGAAAAGCTAAGCATTAAAAACTTTCAGTATTTAAATAATCCTTTGCATCCTTTTGAATACAGCCGTAGTCGATTCATTTCATTTTCATTTGAAGATCAATTTATTGTAATATTCGACAAAGTATGACGTTTGGGATATAAAAATAAGTATGATATTCTAGGGTTAATAAAACATTTTATCTTATTTATAGGAGCCGCAAATGTGTAATGAACTGTCCAGACGTAAGGAAACTCCACCGGTTCCCGAAGAATCTGACAAGGTAAGTTTTTTATGTATTATGTGTTGACGAACGTTCGTTTATAAAAAAAAAACAAGTGTATTTCCGTGTGCGGTTCCATTTGCCAACTAAATAAATAATGTCCAATTGGAATTGTGATCGTTATGTAGAATGTGCTTTTTTCTTCCTAAGCAACAAACTTAAATTATTTAATTACACATTTTATCTTATTTTTTACGAGTCGCCAGTATTAAATAATTACAAATATTTGCCTGTTTTGTGAAATCATTTTTTGTTGGCTTATAGCTTGTTTCCACGGCACCTGCTTCGCTCTCTATTCTTGCTTCACACCCCAATCATAAGCGAATCAACCTGCTTCGCCATACAAAATTTTGAGAACGAAGCTGGTAGATTCATATTGAATCTAGCTGCGAATCAAGGAAAAATCCTCTCTTCTCTAATTTTTATCGTAAGTTTATCTGCACTAGTTATCAAAATTAAACATTTTTGTAAACAAAGAAAAATTACAAACAAAACAAAGTTAAAAGTGAAAACTTAAAAAATATAATTGTTTTAATTAACACACCCAGTTAATTAAATTTAATTTTATAAAATTAAAAAAAAATGGATAGGAAAAAAATTATACTTAATGCTATCGCGGCAAGAAGGATGTCTTCTGTTGTTTTTCAACTGTTGTTGTTGTTTTTCAACTGTTGTTGTTGTTTTTCAACTAATGTTTTTCTGTTTAATAACAACTGTCAAATCGAACCAGATAAATGAGTCATGTAAACAGCATGATTCATAAACTTGCTTCAGAGAGCGAAACACGAGATTCAAATTGTCGTGGAAACAGGCTATTATCTTATTTTCCAAACGCAGAAGTCAAACGCAAAGAAGCATTCAATAAGCTAACTAAAGCTTTAGTGGACCATTTCAATTTTTGGTATGTGCTACTTTTACATAAAATTAATTCTCTTGTTCTAAATATACTTATTTGGTTTCTACTGTGGCGCAGGTATACATAAATCAGAAGCGGTTAGATGCGGAAGCGAAGCAGTTGCATGTAGGAGCTACTAATTTTGCAAAACAAACTCAACAATTGTTGCAATTAATCGATAAGTTTAATAGTGCCAACAAAGTATAGGGTGACGTGGAGAATTTGGCCCGAAGTATAGAGTCTGATATTTGTGAGCAAAACAGTTGGTTATAAAATTCAATGATGCCACTTTTTGATTTTTGTTTGTTCCTGCGGAATTTGTGATTGGAGGAATTCTTTCTCGAGAAAAGTATTTTCCGTGAGAAAGAAATTCTTAGGGAATATTCGTAATTGAGCTGAACAAAACAATTTTCATATTACTACACTACGAAAACTAGAAATAGACAACCAACTGCAGAGGTAATTTCCTGTGGAAGCGAATAGTGCCTGGCTTCCAAATGAATTTTTAATAGATTCTTAAGAACTAACTTCTTACCAATAAAAAACCATATCTAAGATACACCAATACCTCGCTTTGCGACGATAATTGGTTCCAAAAAAATTCGTCGCAATCAAAACGTCGCAATTCGAAAAAAATTTTTTTTGTTTGTATGGAATTGCACTGAATATTAAGGATACGTTCAAGTTCTAAAGCAAAGCATTTTTAAGTTTTTTATAAATTTATTTATAAATACAAAAAATTAAAAGATAAAAAATTAAAGGAATCATTAAAATTTAACATAATTCAGTTCTACTTTCTCGAATTTAAACAAAAAACTCATTCAATTTAAAATAAAACGTAACAACTTTTTAAATAAAAAAAAAATATTTCTGGAAAAATATGCATTCATTTAGTTTAAACGAATTAAAAAAAGTAACAAATTCATTAAAATTAAAAACCGTAGAAATAAAAAAAAATTGATTGAAATTGGAAAAAAGAACATTCAATACTGTTGGAATCTAGAATTTTTAATGTTTACGAAGAATCAGAATCTAGCGTTATTGGGGATTCTGTATCGGATTTGTTGTTGGATGTGTAGACGAAGATGCTAATGGCTGCAAATATTTTTCCAAAGTTTGCTGGATCGTTTTCTTTTTTTGTTGCAAATAAATCTCGTTGTAGTAACTTATGCAATCAGTTAAGGATCGTACAACTTTTGAACTTCTTTCTTCGTCAGGGTCATTTTGTGTAAAAATGGAAGCTGCTTTGTCATAGCTTTGCTAATTTGTTTTGAAGTAAGGATTTTTGGATCAGGAGTTTCAATTAAATCTTCTGTTTGGTTGTCTTTATACGCCAACTCAATATCCAAATCTTTCAAATCACTATTGCTTACGTCTTCATTCTGTGTAGAAATGAGCTCTTTCACACCATCTTCGTCAATTCCTTCAAATTCATTATCCTTTGCCAGATTTACAATTTCAGTACAAACTGCAGATGTGTCACCAACATCTGCAATATGACTAGAGTCAAGGTTTCTGAAATGTTGTTGATTGCATCTAGTACGTTAAATGTTTTCCAAAATTGGGGGGGAAGTAGTTATCATAAATGAAAAAAAGGGAGAAAATATTGTTATATCTCAAGTTTTTTTCCACCTGCTATATAGAAGGGAGTTTGCACAAAAATGTAAGTAATGTTTGGTTTTTAAATTTTTATTACTAGGTCAAAAACACAAATAAACAACAAATGCAGCATTTACTTATTGTGATGGAAGTCAACGCAGATACAGCGTGCGGGTTTTTTAAAGGCAACAACAAAGAGGCACTCCAAAAATTTTGGAAAAAAAAATTTTTTATATTTTCCTTTATTTAATTAAAATTCCCCGATAAACGTTGTAAATAAATAAAAAATCTTAAGTTACAAACAAAAAAAGGAAAAATAAATGTAAATAAACAGAACACTTTTTAATTATTTTTGTTCCCGCGAAATTTTTTCTCGAGAAAAGTAAATTCCGTGAGAAAGAAATTCCTAGGGAATATTCGTGATTGGTCTGATATTGCCTTTAACGTATTAACAATGTTAATATTACACACAGCATACAATAATTGTATTGTGAAAGCAAACAAAAAAAATTCGCAAAATTTTTTTTTCGATGCAATATGAAATGTCGCAAAGCGAGGTCTTGGTGTATTCACTCAATTAATTTATAGCGAAGCTAAAAAAAGTTATTTGAAAAATAAGAGTGATTTTAAATGTGCAGAACGAACACGCCTTTCTTGCGATTTCAAATCAATTTCACTGAAATTAATTTTCAGAACGTGCCTATAGAAAGAACAAAATTCTCAAAATTTGATTAGAATACATCAAAAGTTTATTTTATTCATTTAATACAAAAATTATGTAATAATTAGTGAGTGCCCATCGTAGTTATCGAAGTAACTCGAAAATATAAAAAAAGGGTTAAAAACAAAAATATGTGCTTCTTTGCAAAGTCAGAGAATAATTATACAAATTACAAATTGTAATATTCCTTAATATAATCATTGAAATAATTCAGAAAAATAACTTTTAAACCATCAGAAATTATATCGAGACTCGATAACATTTCGTCCATTTCTGCTTTTGAACACTTGTATTTACGTTTGGCCATTAGATCCCATAAAAATGTCATAGCTCCTACATAGTTAATTGAACGATCCGAAAAAAGCTGCTTAATTGCATTTAAAAAAAACTTAACAACCTCTAGCAACTCAGTGTAGTCTTGATCATTAAGAGAAACATTTTCTGAAAAAATAATAAGCAAATAAACGGAAATATATAATTTTATTAATTAGACATTCATTAAACTTACGCCGGATCAACATAAACCATTTACATATCAATAAATATGCTAGTTCACATCTATGGAAATTAACGCCCAGTAGATATTGTCCAGATTCTTTAAATAACTGATATAGACGACACCTGGAACTAGCTGAGATATCACTAGACAACAAATATTCAGCTTCGTGAATCCATTTTAATGTTTGTTTCGCACCACAAACTGTACAAAATACTTCTTGAACATATGTATGTCTAACATGGCTCTCTAAACAGTTTTGCGAAATATTGCCTGTGAATATTTTTCCACAGTTGATATTATCACAACGATATTGAAGGCATTTTTTCTAAGATTATAACAAGAAAAACATTTAAAATTAAGAAATAGATAAGACACATTTTCTCTTACGTACAAATTCAGCGAGATGTTTTTGTTGACAATTCATACATTCCCCTGGTACCTCGAGTGTGATATCTCTGTTAGGTGTGCGATGATCAATACAGTACCGTGTTATTTCTTCGCCCTTTCTTAGATTACGTAAAGCATATGTATTGGCAAACCGTCCGGAAAACTTAATTTCAAACAACGGGACACATGAATAATTACATTGACTGAGATGTGGTAGAATTAACACTGCTACATGATCTGGAACGCTGAAGTAGTGCAAAAATCCCAATTTCAAGTGACACGCGCTAGACCAAGCAATTTCATTTAACAGAAAGTTTCTTGGTTTTGGCAGTAAAGTTTTTAACACGAATTGGTTTTGTCCAAACTGACTTATATGGCGTATAACAGAGTGCCAGTCAATAATTTCCAATCGATGTTTTTGTTTCTTGCATTTAGAACCTCAAAATACTTGGTGTAATGCTTCAGATAGACCACTAACAAAAAAACAATATTGCCGTAATTTAATTTTTCCTTAAATGAAAATTTATTAAAAAGCGTTGTGATGCGTAACGTTTCAGCGTAAGGTATGTTTTTGTTTTTCCAAATGTCACCATCTACATCTAGCTTACGCCACACTTCTTTAGTTGAACTTGTTTTCTTTAAGTTTAGTTCATCCAGTATTGTGAAAAGTCCATTATCTACAAGAATTCTGAGAGCTAAATGTTCAATTTTATCAGAAGAGAAAAATTGAAAACGATATGCTGGGCATTCATACACATGAATGTTATCGTGCTCTTGTTGACATTTAAGAGAACAATAGTTGACCATACCATGGCATTGTAAGCAAGGAATTGGTATTAAATTTGATGTACCACACTGATGGCAAATTAGAGCATTATTTAAGGGTAAAAAAGTGGATGCTCGTTCGGTAAATATCAATTGTTTTTTTTCGATCAGGCATTTTGCTTGCATTCGACGACCAGTTTTATTAATTATGCTAAAATAATTTAATAAAATTTGTTAGCAAAATGCTTAATTTAAGTTATAAAAGAAAAAAATTATTCATAAAAAAAGTAAATGAAACGGGCTGTTGTGTCTGTTAACAAAATAAGAAATATCTAAAAACTCTTATGAACACAAGACAACAACAATATGCTACATTTTAACTCCACGAACTAAATTTAACAATGATAAAATAAAAACAATTAGCACAGAACAAGACAGCGAAACAGGTGGCTGCACATTAACTAATGATAACGAATATATACATATGATCAGCTTGTAGTTGGAATTTTCTTGTATATATGAGAATCGCTGATAACAGGTTATATACGGGCATGTTCTCACAATCGCAAGGTTTTCAAATCGCCAGGCGACTTAAAAACGCCAATTTCAATTTTACATGTTCTGTAAATCGTACGTTTTGCTGGCGATTTGTTCTTCTTTTTCTTTTTGATCTTTTGATCAGCTGTTTGTTCAAATCGCCATTTTAAAGTAACAAAAAAAGAGCAATTTTGAAATTGTTACTTTTAATTTAAAGTGTAAAATTGTTTTAAATTTTTGTTGAAATAAAAAGAAAACATATTAAAATTTCATTGTGAACCATTTTACTTTGTCTTGAATGTTTTGTATAAGCAAACTCAATCAGTTCACTTCAGTAAATGCTTGCGAGTTGAAATCGCAATTATTAAGCGTTTAGCGTTTGTCAGAACACCTATTTTGTGTCTTCAAAACGCAAGATATTATTTGCGTTTTTCAGAACACCAATTTGGCGTTTTCAAAACGAAAGCGCCAATTTTAAGCGTTTTGCGTTTTTGAGAACATGCCCGATAACCTGCCTCTTTTGATCAATATCGCAGTAGAATTATGAGCGTCGACAATTACTGACGTAAAGATAATAAAGCGGCTTTTAGACGTGAAAATTTTTTTTGTATATAAAAATGAATAACTCGTGTAAATTAATATAAAAGTATTGTAATTATAATAAAAACAAATAATTTGTTTTATTTACCAAAAGTTGTCTAGATAAATCCCACTTTACTATCCATGAACTTTTCAGCGGTTTTCTGACACAATTCATTGTTTTTCAAAGACAAAATGGCTGTCGTTTTAAAGCTACACTTTTTGTAGACTTGTGTGTACTTGATGTAAAATATCTATTTTGGGTGTAATTATTAATTAGGACTGAGAACGACAAAAAAATTTTTGACATACCCAGTCTAGTAACAATAAATTCACCTTGTTAAATATTCCTTACGTTTACCATTTACATTCATATAAACTGTTTATTAAGTTAATAAATTATAGCAAAAAATTGTAGTTATTTAAAATAAATTTGTGAAGTAACTAACTAAAACTAAGAAAATGTTTATATTTACATATATACTTACATTTCTTGATTTTTCATGTATTGAGAATTTCCTTTAACTCCGTCTGAGCTGTCATTCTTATCGCCAGTTTTGTGTTTGAGCTTATCAAAATCTTTTAATAATTCTTCCAGATCCCTAGACGAACTGGCGTTAAGAGTTAATTTTTGCAACTCATTTAAATGCTTCTCAGCTTTCTGCAAATCTTGCATTTTGATGCTGCAATAAGATTGGCGTATCAAAATCTTATGACGCAAGGATTCGAGATATCCCACTTTTAACGCACATACACAATCATCGTAGGCTTGTCGAAAGTAGCCAAAGGCCTGTAGAGCTACAGCCCGGTTGGCAAAAGCTAATGCCAATTCTTCACTCTTTGTATCTATAGCTGCGTATAAGGCATCACTATAGAGCCGGCACGCTTCCAAAATATTGCCTTTACCTGCCTTAAACAGATAATTACCCTGTTGTCTTAATTCCTTAGATTTCTGAACTTGTTGACTACTATATATTGAATGAAATTTCATTTGCTCGTCTGACTCGACACTTTGCAGGCAATTTAAGCACAATGACCAGAAATTACTTCTTTCTGCTTCACTAAATATGGCACGCATTGTTCGGAACTCATCTTTAAATGTATTCCATTCTAAACCTTGGAAATTTATTTTTATAAACCCTGGGTCCATTTTTATAAGACCTTAATGCGTTCCTTTAAAACACCGCCAAAAAATGATCCGTTAAAACTCAAAGGGCCAGTTCACATTGGATTAATATTTGTTTTGAACAACTTTAGTTCTTTCCAAAACACACTATACTAATTATTTTAGCACAAAATTCTATGCGTATACACATCTTTGTGTGTATTAGTGTTTTTTATTCATTTCACGTTTGTTTTTCGTTCGGTATACACCACAGTATACGCATTGCAAAATAAATATCGCTGGATTAAGTGATGATGAAAATTTTGTTTCTAATTTTGTTTTCTGTAAAATTATTTTTATTCTTATTCGACCTTTTTTTTTATTTTAATTAAATAAAAAAATTTTTCAATTTGTTAATATTTTTTGTTATTAAAAATTAATTTTTCCTGAAGAAGCTTTCCATAGGAAAGCAAAATATTGAAAAAATATATCGTTAAAATTTAATTAAAAATACCGTTTAAAAGATTAACACATGTTTAATTTTCTGTAAAATATAAAAATATTATAGCAAAAACTTGAATTCAATAATAATAAAATCGCAAGTATTTAATTTTCATGTGATTTGTTCAGGTTACAGGTAAAAATGATAAAAACAAATAGCATAAACAACGCCACTTGTTGTCTATACAGATTTATCAACTTTAATGTTAGTTGCCGCGACCAACCACCTTCTACTTTTGCATTCATACTTAAATGACAAGGCAATAGCCAACTGAAGACTAAAAATCGCTCTGCAAAAAAAACACACAAGACCTGTGTTTTCATAAATGCATGTGTATTAGTTTTGTTTTCGTTGTGCGGCTTTGAAGCTGGACCCCTTTCAGACAGGCAAATTTTACTTTGCAAAGTTTTGATTTTATGTGAGAGCGAGGGAGAAAGCATGATTGAGAGTACAGACTTTGATATACTCGCAAAGTTGCTTTGTTTTTCTTTCGTCGCTTATACACAGTTGTACTTATACACAGATTACATTACAGATTACATTGACTAAAACAAAATTTGTAAAAGAAAACTTTTTGTGTTTGAACACCAAAGAAAGTTTAAAAGAAAATTAAAAAAACTTTGTCAAAGTAAAATTTGCCTGTGTGAAAGCGGTCCTGCTAGAAAAATTGTTTCAAACAAAAACTACCCCCCTCACCGAAAATGCCTACAAACTGCCAGCACAACTAATCCAATGTGAACTGGCTCAAAGACTACTTTAAAATGCCACAAAGTACAGAAATATAAAAGGGTTTCTCCTACAAACCTAAAATTGTGTGAATCCCCTTTTTTAACTTTAATAAAGCGAATTCGTAAAAAGTAGTCAAATTTCACCACTAACTACCTCGCATATAGGGCTCCCAGACTGTTTTATTATCAAAGGGCCAGTTCACATTGGATTAATATTTATTTTGCACAACTTTAGTTCTTTCCAAAACACACTAGACTAATTATTTTAGCACAAAATTCTATACGTATACATCTTTGTGTGTATTAGTGTTTTTTATTCATTTCATGTTTGTTTTTCGTTCGGTATACACCACAGTATACGCATTACAAAGTAAATATGGCTGTAAGTGATGATGAAATGTTTGTTTCTAATTTTATTTTATGTAAAATTATTTTTATTCTTAATCGACCTTTTTTATTTTAATTAAATCCAAAAAAAATTTTTCAATTTGTTAATTTTTGTTATTAAAAATTAATTTTTCTTGAAGAATCTTTCCATAGGAAAGGGAAATATTGAAAAAATATGTATATCGTTAAAATTTAATTAAAAAGAGGTTTAAAAGATTAACACATATTTAATTTTCTGTAGAATATAAAAATATTATAACAAAAACTTGAATTCAATAATAAAAAAGATAAAAATAAATAGCATAAGATCTATTTATCTACTTTTGAATTCTTATTCATAGTTACACTACAATAGCCAACTGAAGACTAAAAATCGCTCTGCAAAAAAAAAACACACAAGACCTGTGTTTTCATAAATGCATGTGTATTAGTTTTGTTTTCGTTGTGCGGCGTTGAAGCTGATAGAAAAATTGTTTCAACCAAAAACTACCCCGCTCACCGAAAATGCCAACAAACTGCCAGCACAACTAATCCAATGTGAACTGGCTCAAATGTTCGTTCCCAAAAACGTCTGTTCGTAATAGCAATTTCAAATATACTACACTAAAATCGTAAATGTTGCGAACCATAATAGGGGCCATGGTTTATATCTGAAAAGGCTTTACGGAAAAATTTACAAGCAGTAAAATTTTAAATTTAGAAAAAATCACCGAAATTTTTAAGTTTTTCATTAACAACTAGAAAATCATTCCTATATACGAACAATAAAGAATAAAAATAAATCGTGATACAGTTTACTTCTGAAAAGACTGCGTCAAAAGGTTGAAAGCAACAAAGTTTTATAATGAGCAGAAGACATCGAAAATACAATTACCGACACAAAACACTAGCCAAACAAAGAAGAAAGCTTGGTTAGATATTGAAAAAGATTGTGTTGTGTATTTTTGTTTTTTTCTTAAAAAATATTTTCGCATAATTGTATTTTTATATTTTTCACCTAAAAGCTACTGTAGCGGAACCATCTCAATACAAATAATAAATATTCACACATGCGGTCAGAACGAAAGATTTCACATAATTCAAATTTCTGAAGTGCAATGCATACATGTTTATTGTTGTTATATTTGGCATGCATACGGCGACTAAACGGCCTTCAACAAATATACCACAAATAGACGTCTCTTGTGTTGTTGTTGTTCCGACCACTTGTACTGATCGGTGCGTTTCAAATGACACATTAATTTTGTGGTAACAATCCGAAAATAAATGCAATAACAGTTACATCGCATTACACTTTTCGCCCAATTCATAATATTAACACTACTTCATAATATTAGTATTAATAATATTTGAATATAATTATTTTAATATGTTGGAGAACCACTCAACTACAGACTTTATGATACCATCTAAATTTATGATTGCCTGGTTAAACCAATACAAATTATATAGTAAATGTAGCTAAGGGTGGGTAGATTTTAAGAATGAGTGAGTTTTTTTCTCACCGGCTTTAGACTGATATTTAAAAGGAATGAATCAATAATTGAGGCGTATGAAACAAGTAAAAAAGCAATTGTATGAGCCCTTTCACACAGGCAAATTTTACTTTGAGAAAGTTTTGTTAATTTTCTTTTAAACTTTCTTTGGTGTTCAAACACAAAAAGTTTTCTTTTACAAATTTTGTTTTAGTCACTTGGTGCTTTATGCAATCTGTGTATAAGTACAACTGTGCGACGAAAGAAAAACAAAGCAACTTTGCGAGTACATCAAAGTCTGTACACTCAATCATGCTTTCTCCCTCGCTCTCACATAAAATCAAAACTTTGCAAAGAAAAGTTTGCCTGTGTGAAAGGGGTCTATCAGAGGGCTTTATGGTAAAACAATGAATTAAATTGGAGTAATTACAGACAATTTAGGAATCAATATAAAAGCCAAATTTCAATTGCCAAGAATACGTATATAAGCAACAAAATCAGTAGATGCACGGAACAAAAATCTATGTGGAAAGCCCTAAAATTGCTTGTACTAAAAAAAGACAACTCTAAAATAAAAGAATTAAATATTAAAGGCAAAGTCATATCAAATGAGCAGGAAATTGCTAATAAACTAAATTAATTTTTTATATTAAGTGTGGAAGAAATAATAAAGAGCATACAATACGTTAAATATGAAAATCTTATAGAAAACACAACCAAAAATTTTAAATTCCAAAACGTTGATATAGACGCATTAAAAAACGCCATGAAAGCAATGAACAGTAAAAAAGATCAAAATTTTCTCACAGTGAAGATGTTACTAAATAATTTTGATATTGTTGGCGCACAATTGCAGCAGATCGTAGTATTGTCTCTTCAAACAGGAACATATCCCGAATACCTCAAAGAGTCTTGCATAGTCCCAATACAGAAAGTTAAAAACACTATGGAGCCGCACGAAATGGGCCCAATAAATATGCTTCCAATTATTAGTAAAATATTGGAAAAAGTTGTTCGATCCCAACTCAATAAATATTTCGAAGAAAATAACTTTTTACATAATGTCCAGTCTGGTTTTAGAAATCAACATAGTTGTGAATCTCTTCTGAACTTGGTAACAACGCAGTGGAAGACTGAAGTATACAAAAAAAGGCATATAATAGCAGTTTTTTTGGACATGAAACGCGCTTTCGAAACTGTCAATAGAGAAATCTTGCTTGATAAACTAAGTAAGTATGGCGTAAAAGGAGTAGAACTAAGATGGTTTGAAAGTTATTTTAGCAACAGAAAGCAGAGAATAAAATGTGGTGAAGCTATTAATAACGGAGTTCCTCAGGGAGCGGTATTAGGAACACTACTTTTTTTAATATACATTAATGATTTGGGAGAAATATTAAACAAAACAAAAATATGTATGTTTGCGGATGATGCCCTAATTTATATTAGCGGTACAAATATGGTAGAAAGCATAAGGACACTGAACAATAAGCTGCTTAATGTTGAAAAATATTTAAAAATGAACAAGATGAAACTTAATACGAGGAATACTAAAGTAATGGTAATAAATGGTGATACTGATGAGAATATCGTGATTGAAGGAGAAATAATAGAAAAAGTAGAGAGCATTGAATACCTGGGTGTCTTTTTCGATAAAAAGTTAAAGTTCGACTTGCACTTCAATTACATTTGTAAAAAGATTTCAAAAAAATTAGCATTTTTCAAACGAAATCGTAACAAAGTTTCTATCCTAACCTCGATAAAAATATATAATACTATTATAAAGCCTCTGTAGCGAGGATAAATCAAAAAAGGAGAAGAATTGTTTAGTTGTCTTTAATTTTAATGTTTATTCCTGAGCTCCTCAATTAGAGCTGGAAGGTATGTTTAATAATTAATAATAATTATGATTATGATTGCTTTATTCTTAATTTCTACAGCTTATATACTAACAATGAAAATAATCTAGATTCTAGGTTTGAGTGACGTCACTCCATTCCTTCTTCATATACTTATACTTAACTACATACATTAATATAAATATTAGTAGACATGAAAGTATTTAGTGTAATTACCAACAAAACTGACCTATAAATATAGAGAAACTCAACGTCATCAAAAATACTTCCGCATGCAGTGTCCCCATTAATGCCCATGCATAATATAGTAACAACAACAATACAGTACAATTAAATTATGCTGATGATCAATAAATTGGTCACAATAAGTGATTCGATAATATTCATTAATACAAATGTATTGGCAATTAAGGTCTCTTTGTTTCTCTACTTATGTGTCAATTATGCCAATTGGTTAATCACACTACACCTCATTTTGAGTATTGTTCTACTTTATTGTATCTTGGGACACAACAGATGAAAGAGCGACTTCAAAAATTGCAGAATAAAGGAATGAGAATTATATTAAGATGTCATAGATTAACACATATATATGTTATGTTAGACAAGTTGAAGTGGCTCTCAATCAACCAAAGGCTAGTAATGAATGTGCTAGTGTTTATATTTAAAATGAAGAATGGAATGCTGCCTGAATATTTACGTAACCAGTTACTGAACGTAGCGGACGTTCAACCATATTATTTGCGAAATGCAAATGACTTCAGACTTAACTTTAGTACAACGAATTTTTATCAGAACCTTTTATTTTGTAATGGTCTTAAATCATTTAATTCCTTACCTCCAGATATAAAAACGGAGAATAATTTTTATATATTCAAGCGTAGAATTATATCTTATGTTAAGCAAACTTTCTAAAGTCAAGCAATATAAAACTCTTTAGTTATAATTTTTTGACCTTTTTTAATATTTTTTAGTAATTAATTTTAAGCACTAGGTCTTATTTAATAAAAAAAAAATTTTTTTTTTAAAACTTTATTTTTAATTATATTTTCGATATTTCGCCACACCGTTGGTTGGCATCATCAGGAAAAACAAAAATAATGAACAAACAAATTGAAAAAATTTTTTGATTAACAAATTCAACATAATCAAAAAATTTTTCCTCTACTCTCTTTACACCCTTTATTTACAACAACAAACTAAGAATTGCAGCGACAAAAATCGCACAATGTAAATTGGGACTTACCATGATGGAAGCCAACGCAGATATAACGTGCGGGTTTTTTAAAAGCAACAAAGAGGCACTCGAAAAATTTTGGAAAAAAAAGCATTTTTTATATTTTTCTTTTTATATTTTCCTTTATTTAATTAAAGTAAAATTCTCCGATGAACGTTTGTAAATAAATAAAAAATCTTAAGTTACAAACAAAAAAAAGGAAAAATAAATGTAAATAAGCAAAACCATAGACAAGGACTAGATAGGACACGGGGAAAAAATCTCGGCAAGTGGCCCGCCACAGTTAACCGCTTTGTTTTTACAAGACAGCATGCTATTCAATTTGTATGCATCTATTTCTTTTATATAAAGGAGTTAATGAATTTTATTTGTTTACATTTTTATTTTACAATTTTATGCAAGTTGGCGCAAATTTTTAGAAAATGTGGGTTTTTAGCCATAATTTTCTAATTTTTGCGCCAATTTACTGGTCAAAAATACAGCAAGTGAATCCGCATGCAGAGGTGTTATAAAATAGCAAAGGATATAAGAAGAAGGTTAAAAAATGTGAGTATTTTTCTTTCTAAGGAACAAGTTTTAATTACTTAACCCTGGAGTATCATACTTCGTCGAATTGACGAGGCATATTTTTATTTTATGTTTTCTCTCTCTGTTTTTAGTTTTTTTTTATTGCGTTTTTGTACAGCTTCAGTCGTTGTTATGCTCTTCGTGTGCGCTCAGGCTTAGCTAACTACGCAATAGGTAAGGTTATTTTTTCGGAAAATGCGTCGTCGAAATGACGATATATGATATTTGTGTAATTTTTTGAAACATAATTTTCTTTTATAGCATTAGTTTTTTAATATTTTTTTTTGGCTTCATATTTACTCGTTACTATTAACCAGTTGTGGTTTAACTGATGAAGAAATTGAAAGATTTCTTTCAAATTGCGACGAGGAAATCGAACTGGACGACGATAGCGAACAAAATTTATATAACTTAGAGAATAGCAATACGTCAGTTGATGAGCCAGAAGTATAAGAAGGTAGTTCATCAGAAGAATCAGTCGATTCAGATGAGGACGATGTTCCTTTAAATACTTTAATGTGTAAGTCCAATATAATACCGTTCACAAAATCAATATTGAGCGGAAAAGATAAGCACAAGTGGTCGACCAGAGAAGCTAAATCTCACCATAACGGACTCAATATCGTTCACCAAATAAGAGGACCGACTAGGGAGTGTAAGAATATTACTGACCCTCTGCAGTGTTTTCAGATGTTTATAACAAATGATATTATTACTGAAATAGTTAAACGGACAAATGTTGAGATAGCCAATCGAAAATCGAACTTACTTGTTACTACAGATGAGTCGCAAAGGAAAGAAACTTCATTACTTGAAATATCTGCCCTCATAGGTATATTAGTTTTAACTGCTATCAAAAAAGATCAACATCTGTCTGCTGATGAATTGTTCGACCGATCCTATTCGGGAGCTCAGTATTTGTCTACAATGACTAAGGCCAGGTTTAGATTTCTTTTATCTTGTCTTCGATTTGATGATAAAGCTGTACGCATTCAACAAGTTTGTGACAAATTTGCTTCAACAAGAAAAGTGTGGGAAATATTTGTTTAGAAATGTAGAGACAATTATACTCCCGGGCCGTACCTAACAATTGATGAACAACTTCTGGCTTTCAGAGGTAAATATAATATCCAAATGTACATACCAAATAAACCTGCAAAGTACGGCCTAAAAATGGTAATGATGTGTGACAGCGGAACGAAGTACATGGTTGATGCTGCACCGTATTTAGGAAAAGGTTCAAACCAAACTAATCTACTAAACTTGGCGAGTATTATGTAAAACAACTAGCAAAAACTGTTTATGGAACAAATAGAAAGATTACAATGGACAATTGGTTTACGTCAGTTCCACTTGCAAAATCCCTTTTACGTGAACCATATAAGCTGACGTTAGTTGGTACGCTGCGATCAAACAAAAAGGAAATACCTAAAGAATTAAAAAATAAAAAGGGACGTAAATGTGGCACATCTATGTTCTGTTATGACAACGAATTAACGCTACTTTCTTATAAACCAAAACCAAACAAAATGGTTTATTTGCTATCGTCATGCAATGAAGAAGGATCAGTCAATCAAACGTCAAATAAACCTTATATAGTTGAGTTTTACAATAAAACAAAAGGTAGCGTCGATACTTTCGATCAAATGTGCTCTACTATGAGCTGCTCCAGAAAGACAAACAGATGGCCAATGTGTCAGTTCTACGGTATTTTGAATATGGCTTTCATAAACAGCTACGTTATTTATGCACATAATATGTTCGAAGCAAAACTTAAGCCTCTAAGTCGTAGTGAGTTTATGAAGAAATTACATTTTTCGCTTGTCCAAATGCACATATCTGAAAGGCTTGATATACCAAC
This sequence comes from Trichopoda pennipes, assembly GCA_030448955.1. NCBI lineage: Eukaryota > Metazoa > Arthropoda > Insecta > Diptera > Tachinidae > Trichopoda > Trichopoda pennipes. Next base: position 11,847,442 of record JASKUP010000060.1, on the reverse strand, counting down.
CTTGAGAAATTCGGTGCGCGAACATATCGCAAGTGTATTGCCGCATAGTACGGAAAGCAGTGACGGTGTGTGCCAGCAACGAAAGAACGAGAAGCGGAAGGTATGTGCATTTTGCCCTTCATTTAAACGGCGTATGACAAAGTCATTATGCTCAAAATGTAGAAAAAGCCTTTGTGGGGAGCACAAAATAGAACTCTGCGCCTCTTGTATAAAATAAAGTCTGAGACTTTGAAACTTAGAAGTTTTTTTTTCTAATATAATATGTTAATTTTAAGATAAAAAATTTTATATGAATTTTATGTTTTTATGTTATCCTTTCTGATCGTTTTCTTTTTGTTATATTTTATTAATAAGGCAAATGAAGGAGTGTTGTAAAACTTTTTTTTAGGATTAAATTTTATTTAAAAACGACATTTATTCGTTTTATTTCAATAAAATACATAAGAAACAATTGGAAAAGCTAAGCATTAAAAACTTTCAGTATTTAAATAATCCTTTGCATCCTTTTGAATACAGCCGTAGTCGATTCATTTCATTTCATTTTCATTTGACGATCAATTTATTGTAATATTCGACGAAGTATGACGTTTGGGATATAAAAATAAGTATGCTATTCTAGGGTTAATAAAACATTTTATCTTATTTATAGGAGTCGCAAATGTGTAATGAACTGTCCAGACGTAAGGAAACTCCACCGGTTCCCGAAGAATCTGACAAGGAAAGTTTTTTTTATGTATTATGTGTTGACGAACGTTCGTTTATAAAAAAACAAGTATATTTCCGTGTGCGGTTCCATTTGCCAACTAAATAAATAATGTCCAATTGGAATTGTGATCGTTATGTAGAATGTGCTTTTTTCTTCCTAAGCAACAAACTTAAATTATTTAATTACACATTTTATCTTATTTTTTACGAGTCGCCAGTATTAAATAATTACAAATATTTGCCTGTTTTGTGATATCATTTTTTGTTAGCTTATAGCTTGTTTCCACGGCACCTGCTTCGCTCTCTATTCTTGCTTCACACCTTAATCATAAGCGAATCAACCTGCTTCGCCATACAAAATTTTGAGAACGAAGCTGGTAGATTCATATTGAATCTAGCTGCGAATCATATGGTGTTTCCACGGCACCTGCTTCGCTCTCTATTCTTGCTTCACACCCCAATCATAAGCGAATCAACCTGCTTCGCCATACAAAATTTTGAGAGCGAAGCTGGTAGATTTATATTGAAGCTAGTTGCGAAGCAAGTAAAAATCCTCTCTTCCCTAATTTTTATCGTAAGTTTATCTGCACTAGTTATCAAAATTAAACGTTTTTGTAAACAAAGAAAATTTACAAACAAAATAAAGTTAAAACTTAATTAATTAATTTTAATTTTATAAAATTAAAAAAAAATGGATAGGAAAAAAAATTATACTTAATGCTATCGCGGCAAGAAGGATATCTTCTGTTGTTTTTCAACTGTTGTTGTTGTTTTTCAACTTATGTTTTTCTGTTTAATAACAACAGCCAAATCGAAGCAGATAAATGAGTCGTGTAAACAGCATGATTCACAAACTTGCTTCAGAGAGCGAAGCACGAGATTCAAACTGTCGTGGAAACAGGCTATAAAGGAAAAATCCTCTCTTCTCTAATTTTTATCGTAAGTTTATCTGCACTAGTTATCAAAATTAAACATTTAAACATTTTTGTAAACAAAGAAAAATTACAAACAAAACAAAGTTAAAAGTGAAAACTTAAAAAACATAATTGTTTTGTGGGTGTGTTAATTAATTTTAATTTTATAAACTTAAAAAAAAAATGGATAGGAAAAAAATTATACTTAATGGTATCGCGGCAAGAAGGATGTCTTCTGTTGTTTTTCAACTGTTGTTGTTGTTTTTCAACTAATGTTTTTCTGTTTAATAACAACTGTCAAATCGAACCAGATAAATGAGTCGTGTAAACAACATGATTCATAAACTTGCTTCAGAGAGCGAAACACGAGATTCAAATTGTCGTGGAAACAGGCTATTATCTTATTTTCCAAACGCAGAAGTCAAATGCAAAGAAGCATTCAATAAGCTAACTAAAGCTTTAGTGGACCATTTCAATTTTTGGTATGTACTACTTTTACATAAAATTAATTGTCTTGTTCTAAATATACTTATTTGGTTTCTACTGTGGCGCAGGTATACATAAATCAGAAGCGGTTAGATGCGGAAGCGAATCAGTTGCATGTAGGAGCTACTAATTTTGCAAAACAAACTCAACAATGGTTGCAATTAATCGATAAGTTTAATAGTGCCACAAAGTATAGGGTGACGTGGAGAATTTGGCCCGAAGTATAGAGTCTGATATTTGTGAGCAAAACAGTTGGTTATAAAATTCAATGATGCCATTTTTTGATTTTTTTTTGTTACCGCAGAATTTGTGATTGGAGGAATTCTTTCTCGAGAAAAGTATTTTCCGTGAGAAAGAAATTCCTAGGGAATATTCATAATTGAGCTGAACAAAACAATTTTCATATTACTACACTACGAAAACTAGAAATAGACAACCAACTGCAGAGGTAATTTCCTGTGGAAGCGAATAGTGCCTGACTTCCAAATGAATAGATTCTTAAGAACTAACTTCTTACCAAGATACACCAATACCTCGCTTTGCGACGATAATTGGTTCCAAAAAAATTCGTCGCAATCAAAACGTTGCAATACGAAAGAAAATATTATTTGTTTGTATGGAATTGCACTGAATATTAAAGATACGTTCAAGTTCTAAAGCAAAGCGTTTTTAAGTTTTTTATAAATTTATTTATAAATACAAAAAATTAAAAGATACAAAATTAAAGGAATCATTAAAATTAAAATTTAACATAATTCAGTTCTTTTTCGAATTTTAACAAAAAATTCATTCAATTTAAAATAAAACGTAACAACTCAATAGTTTTTTTTAAATAAAAAAAAATATTTCTGGAAAAAATGCATTCATTTAGTTTAAACAAATTAAAAAAAAGTAACAAATTCATTAAAATTAAAAACCGTAGAAATAAAAAAAATATTGATTGAAATTGGAAAAAAGAACATTCAATACTGTTAGAATCTAGAATTTTTAATGTTTACGAAGAATCAGAATCTAGCGTTATTGGGGATTCTGTATCGGATTTGTTGTTGGATGTGTAGACGAAGATGCTAATGGCTGCAAATATTTTTCCAAAGTTTTCTTTTTTTGTTGCAAATAAATGTAGTAACTTATGCAATCAGTTAAGGATCGTACAACTTTTGAACTTCTTTCTTCGTCAGGGTCATTTTGTGTAAAAATGAAAGGTGCTTTGTCAATTAGGGCCATAGCTTTGCTAATTTGTTTTGAAGTAAGGATTTTTGGATCAGGAGTTTCAATTAAATCTTCTGTTTGGTTGTCTTTATACGCCAACTCAATATTCAAATCTTTCAAATCACTATTTTTTTTTTTTAAAGAGAAGTAGCACTTCAGGCAACAATGCCTATTTAGTCAAGTACCGTGCTACCTTCTTTAGGAAAGGGATAGAGAAGAGATGAAATAGGTGGTGAAAGTAGAAGGATAGTCGGAAATTAACTGCCGTATAAAGACAGCAACAGCGACCAGTGACTATGCCTTCATCGCTGAGCAGCTCACGTCTTCATTCTATGTAGAAATGAGCTCTTTCACACCATCTTCGTCAACTCCTTCAAATTCATTATCCTTTGCCAGATTTACAATTTCAGTACAAACTGCAGATGTGTCACCAACATCTGCAATATGACTAGAGTCAAGGTATTTATGAACACATTCAGTCCATATTTTCCGCCATACACATTCATACAAGAGGGTGTAACTTCATTCCACGATTCTGAAATGTTGTTGATTGCATCCAATACGTTAAATGTTTTCCAAAATTCTGGAATTGTGCTATTTTTTTCAGAATCATCAATAACGTTTACAAGCTGTTTGAATGTTCTTCGAAGATAGTAGCTTTTAAACGTTGAAATTACTCCTTGATCCATTGGAGTGATAAGTGAAGTGGTGTTTGGTGGCATAAATAAAAATTTCAAATTGTCTGTTTAATCATTAATGTAAATAGGATGACTGGGAGATTTATCCACGATGATCAAAGCTTTAAAATCCCAGTTTTCTTTAGAGCAATAGGATCTTATTTCATGAATAGTATATTCACAAACTCAGTCTTTAAATATTTCAGACGTCATCCACGCTTTATGGTTTTATCGCCAATGTATAGGAAGATCTTTTTTATTAACGCCTTTCATTGCTATCGGATTTTCTGAATTATGAATAAGAAATGGTTTGAATTTAAAATCTCCTTCAGCGTTTCCGCCCAGCAGAAGAGTGTTTGACTTAGGTCCTGAAACAGATTTTTCTGCTTTAGAAATATAAGTTCTGCTCGGGAGCCTTTTCCAAAACAATCCCGTCTCGTCAACGTTCACTACGGATAATGACTTTTAAAACATCGGGGAATTACGCAGCTGCAACACTATCGGTACTAGCTGCTTCACCTCTTAGTTTTACATTATGAAGATTGTATCGTGCTTTAAATCTTTCGAACCAGTCTTGACTCGCTGAAAGCTTTGGTTGCCTTTCGCCAGCATTTTCGTCCTCCATATTATTTGATAATGATTGTTTTTCAATATCTTCATATAATTTCTTTGCTTTTTCTTGAATTATGCTTCTAGATAGTGGAACTTTTTCATGAACCTATTTTTTAATCCATATAGAAAGTAAGGATTCCATTTTCACTAAAAGAAAGTCTCTTGCGCGTGTTATTTTTTTTGTATCTGAGACAGAACAGCTGCTGCAATTTTTTTAATTTTACTGCCGTCACGATCTCTTCTTGTTTTTATAGTTGATTCTGTTAGACCAAGTGCTTTAGCTATATTAACAGGTCGTTCTCCTGCTTCAAAATACCTTAAAAATTTTATTTTGTTTTCCAGGGTTATTGCCTTTCTATTTTTTTCAACTTTTCCACTCATGATTAGTAGCTAAAAAATATCGATGGTTTAATATAGAAAATTCGCAAAATTTTTTTTCGATGCAATATGAAATGTCGCAAAGCGAGGTCTTGGTGTATTCCCTCAATTAATTTATAGCGAAGCCAAAAAAAAGTTATTTGAAAAATAAGAGCGATTTTAAATGTGCAGAACGAACACGCCTTTCTTGCGATTTCAAATCAATTTCACTGAAATTAATTTTCAGAACGCGCCTATAGAAAGAACAAAATTCTCAAAATTTGATTAGAATACATAAAACGTTTATTTTATTCATTTAATACAAAAAATATGTTGAAATTAGTGAGTGCCCACCGTTGTTATCGAAGTAACTCGAAAATATAAAAAAAGGGTTAAAAACAAAAATATGTGCTTCTTTGCAAAGTCAGAGAATAATTATACAAATTACAAATTGTAATATTCCTTAATATAATCATTGAAATAATTCAGAAAAATAACTTTTAAATCATCAGAAATTATATCGAGACTCGATAACATATCGTCCATTTCTGCTTTTGAACACTTGTATTTACGTTTGGCCATTAGATCCCATAAAAATGTCATAGCTCCTACATATTCAATTGACCGATCCGAAAAAAGCTGCTTAATTGAATTTAAAAGAAACTTAACAACCTCTAGTAACTCACAGCGGTCTTGATCATTAAGAGACACATTGTCTGAAAAAATAATAAGTAAATAAACGGAAATGTATAATTTTATTAATTAGACATTCATTAAACTTACGCTGGATCAACGTAAACCATTTACATGTCAATATATATGCTAGATCACATCTATGGAAATTAACGCCCAGTAGATATTGTTCCGATTGTTTGAATAACTGATATAGACGGCGCATTAAACTAGGTGAGATATCACTAGACAATAAACATTCAGCTTCGTGCATCGATTTTAATGTTTGTTTCTCACCACAAACTGTGCAAAATACGCTTTCAAGAAAATGAATTCCTAAAGAGTTTTTCGAAATATTGCCTGTGAATATTTTTCCACAGTTGATATTATCACAACGATATTGAAGGCATTTTTTCTAAGATTATAACAAGAAAAACATTTAAAATTAAGAAATATATAAGATACATTTTCTCTTACGTACAACTTCAGTAATATGTTTTTGCGTGCAATTCATACATTCAGATTCAGTATATAATTCTTCTCCTGATTCCTTGATCTCTTGTTTAATCATGGGAAGATCAATACAGTAACGTGTTATTTCTTCGCCCTTTCTTAAATTACGTAAAGCATATGTACTGGCAAACCGTCCGGAAAACTTAGTTTCAAATAACGGGACACATGAATAATTACATTGACTGAAATATGGTAGAATTAACACTGCTACATGGTCTCGATCGCTAAAGCAGTGCAAAAATCCCAATTTCAAATGATACGCGCTAGACCAAGCAATTTCATTTAACAGAAAGTTTCTTGGTTTTGGCAGTAAGGTTTTTAACAAGAATTGCTTTTGTCCAAACTGACTTATATGGCGTAATAACAGAGTGCCAGTCAATAATTTCCAATCGATGTTTTTATTTCTTGCATTTAGAACCTCAAAATACTTGGTGTAATGCTTCAGATAGACCACTAACAAATAAACAATACTGACATAATCTAATTTTTCGTTAAATGAAAACTTATTAAAATCTGTTGTGATGCGTAACGTTTCAGCGTAAGGTATGTTTTTGTTTTTCCAAATGTCACCATCTACATCTAGCTTACGCCACACTTCTTTAGTTGAACTTGTTTTCTTTAAGTTCAGTTCATCCAGTATTGTGAAAAGTCCATTATCTAGAAGAATTCTGAGAGCTAAATGTTCAATTTTATCAGGAGAAGAGAAAAATTGAAAACGATATGCTGGACATTCATACACATGAATGTTATCGTGCTCTTGTTGACATTTAAGAGAACAATAGTTTACCATACCATGGCATTGTAAACAAGGAATTGGTATTAAATTTGCTGTACCGCACTGATGGCAAATTAGAGCATTATCCAAGGGTAAAAAAGCGGATGCTCGCTCGGTAAATATCAATTGTTTTTTTTCGATCAGGCATTTTGCTTGCATTCGACGACCAGTTTTATTAATTATGCTGAAATAATTTAATAAAATTTGTTAGGAAAATGCTTACTTTAAGTTATAAAAGAAAAAAATTATTCATAAAAAAAGTAAATGAAACGGGCTGTTGTGTCTGTTAACAAAATAAGAAGTTTCTAAAAAACTTTATGAACACAAGACAACAACAATATGCTTCATTTTAATTCCACGAACTAAATTTAACAATGATAAAATAAAAACAATTAGCACAGAACAAGACACAGCGAAACAGGCGGCTACACATTAACTAATGATAACGAATATGTGTGATCAGCTTGAAGTTAGAATTTTCTTATATATGCGAGAATCGATGAAAACAGGTTTTATAACCTGCTTCTTTTGGTCAATAGCGCAATAGAATTATGAGCGTCGATAATTAACGACATTAAGATAATAAAGCAGCTTTTAGGCGTGAAAAATTTTTTTGTGTATAAAAATAAATAACTCTTGTAAATTAATATAAAAGTATTGTAATTTTAATAAAAACAAATAAATTGTTTTATGTCTTTTATTTACCAAAATTTGTTTAGATAAATGCCACTTTACTACCCATGAACTTTAGTCAGCGGTTTTTCGACACAATTTTTCAAAGACAAAATGGCTGTCGTTTTAAAGTTAAGACCCAACTATAATATGCATATGCAGGCTTAAGCAAACTTAAACAACTGTGCAAATACCTAATAATCATATGTGGCGAACTATAATGTACTTAAAAAAACTTTTCGTCAAGTTTCGTCAAAAGTCAATTGCATAAGCAAAGTACGAAACTGACCGCACATTCCGTACGGAAACAGCTGATTTTGCATTGTGTTATAGATATATTAGTATACAAATTCCAATGGAGGGCAAAAAATATTTTATCTGAATTTAATAGAAAATGTACAGAGAAAAAATAGGTTATATGACAAAAGAGACGCGTTTTATTAACACAAAACTTGGAATAAAATTTAAGTTTTTATTGTTTATAAATTCAATGATGCACGCAGTTGCATTTTTTAGTACTTTTGGCCCAAATAATACATACAGCGATATATGTGTAATTTTTCTTTCGCAATTTTCTTAAAACTATTAACAAAAAATTATAAATTTGTATCCCTATACAAATTAAAGTATTAATACGGCAAACATTTTTTGGACACACCCAGTTCAGTAAGAAACAATAAATTCACCTTGTTAAGTATTCCTTGAGTTCACTTTGTCAAGTAACTAGAAAACAAGGAAAATGTTTATATTTATATACTTACATTTCTTGATTTTTCATGTATTGAGTATTTTCTTTAACTACGTCTGAGCTGATATTCTTATCACCAGTTTGGTGTTTGAGCTTATCAAAGTCTTTTAATAGTTCCTCCAGATAGCTAGACGAACTGGCGTTAAGAGTTAATTTTTGCAACTCATTTAAATGCTTCTCAGCTTTCTGCAAATCTTGCATTTTGATGCTGCAATAAGCTTGCCGTATCAAAATCTTATGACGCAAGGATTCGGGATATCCCACTTTTAACGCACATACACAATCATCGTAGGCTTGTCGAAAGTAGCCAAAGGCCTGTAAAGCTACAGCCCGGTTGGCAAAAGCTAATGCCAATTCTTCACTCTTTGTATCTATAGCTGCGTATAAGGCATCACTATAGAGCCGGCACGCTTCCAAAATATTGCCTTTACCTGCCTTAAACAGATAATTACCCTGTTGTCTTAATTCCTTAGATTTCTGAACTTGTTGACTACTATATATTGAACAAAATTTCATTTTCTCGGCTAACTCGACACTTTGCAGGCAATTTAAGCACAATGACCAGAAATTATTTCTTTCTGCTTCAGGTGCATCACTAAATAAGGCACTCATTGTTCGGAACTCATCTTTAAATGTATTCCATTCTAAATCTTGGAAAATTATTTTTATAAACCCTGGGTCCATTTTTATAAGATCTTAATGCGTTACTTTAAGATACCGCCAAAAAAAATGCTCCTTTCAAACTGAAACACTACTTCAGAATGTCACAAATTACAAAAATACTAATGGATTTCTACCACAAACCTAAAATCGTGTAAATCCCCTTTTTTTAACTCTAACAAAGCGAATTCATAAAAACTAATCAAATTTCACCACTAGCGACCACGTGTACAGGGCTCCCAGACGTTTTCTTATTAAAAGTTGGTTTCGAAAAACTTATCTTTCACAAAATTTTGAAAAATATTTAACAAAACTTCGCTTACCTCATCCGGGCTTTCCAATGGCACCAGATGAAATAATCCATCGACGTTAAAATACAAGAATAAGGTGGCCAATCGAGAGATTTCGCGAAAAGGAAATTTCTAAGGCAACAACTGAATTGTTTGGGTAGCTGTGTGGCCCCGTGTTACTGTAATCAAATGCTACTGATGTCAACACTGGCCCTAAAATATTGGTTATTATGATTTGTTAATCATGCACAGCGCTGTTAGAAAGAGCCTCATTACGAGGAAAAGCTGCTCAAATTTTGCGAGATGATATAGTGATATTATTAGGATATTCATAGTAAATTTTTGCAATTCAAATTCATTGCTCAACTTTTTACTAAATAAATGTTAAAGGATGACATTTCAATTTTCGATAACTTACCCATCCTCTGCATTTAAGATCATAACCTTTAAATCTGCAAATATTCAATTAATTGAAACGGTCTTCTTACAGTTTTATTTTACGTAAGTTAACACACCCAACATTTAAAACTCATATTCAAAACATAAAAAGCAAAGCCAGACCGAAACATGAGACCCCTTTTCCTGCAATGAATTTCACAATCCACTTTTGCCGACGTTTCAAAGGTGCTTAAATCTTAGGGAATCTTCTTTGAGAAATGGCACAATAAGGCAGATTAAGAAATAATAAAATAATTATTGCACGCTTTTCGTTACATTTTGAATTTAAAAAAAAAATTTACATATTTGCGAAAGTAAAAAAACTTTTTTATAAAAACAAAATTAATTGTTAATTTTTTAACTTGTATCTGGAGTGCCCCGAATGGAGATCTAAATAGAAACTGTGAGGAATAGTTTAAATTTCTCTGAAATATATTTTAGCAGAAAAACTGATTAATTACTGTTATTTTAGAAACGAGCTTATCTAATATCGTATAGCCCAGCCCAGTGTTGTATTTTTAGTACTTGCAATTGCAGAGTACAAATGAAATGTTATCATGATGACAGACAGCCAAACAAACAAAAGAAAAATTTAACATTCCTAACGGTTTTCTAGAGTATGTCAAGCACAGTCTGATAAGTAAAAATACAGTTTGTGCACAGACTTCATTCAATAAGTGGCATTTTAATATAATACATTCAGTGTTTTTAGTTTTTTTAAGAGCAATCTAAAAAAAATAATAATAAACGCCTAAAGATATGCAATGCATAGAAAGTACAAATTCAGTATCAGATTCTACGCTTTTGACTTTAAACTCTTCAAATTCATTGAGTTATCAATCTTTTGAAACGTACAATGAACAATCGAAAGATATCGCACAATGTGTTTGGTATCGTAGTGATTTGACATCCTTTGAGTTTGTTATTTACGCTTTTGTTGTACCTACATTGGCTGTTTTTGGTTTATTGACCAACTTTATCAACTTTATTGTATTTATGAGACCAAAAATGACACCATCAGCCTTTAGTTATTTGGCTGCACTTTCTGTGCTAGACTGTATATCGTGCCTGTTAATAACATTAACTTCCCTCTCCCGCAGTTTCTTTAACGAGAGCACATTTTGGATGGTTTTTGATTTTCAGTGGCAAACACCTTTATTCGGCATTACAACCGGAGCAGCAAATATCATTTTGGCATGCGTTAGCTTAGATCGTATTATTTATTTACGCTGGGGCATACCCAACGGAACACCCAAATTTTGCAGACGCCTGGTGGCTAGAAGAATGATTGTGGCTGTATTTTTGTTGGCCACTTTCATAAATGTTCCATATTTTTGGATCTTTGTTGTAAATGATGATGGTACATTTGAAACAACCGAGTTTTATTTCTCCAAGTAAGTTATTTTCACTCATAACAGGCATACAAATTTTATTTTAACAAACAAATCTATTACCGTTATATGTATATTTATGGTGTCAGATAAGATAAGTATGAAAACAAGGTTGCCCAATATTTTAAAGTAGAGTTATTACAAAAGGGAAAATGTTAAAACACCTAATTTGAAATTCAAAATTCCATAAAAAGAAAAAATATATATATTAATAATAATTTATTCGTTTATATTTATTTATATTTTTAATTCAAACTTGAGGGCAATTTAAAGTATATGGAATTTGAAATTATTTCCTTTTCGACCTGCTTTTTCTTGCTTGGTCTTACTTCTGGTATCATTATTTTTTTTTAACACTTTTTTAAAATATTTTCTTCATGTATCGGGTTTTTCAACAAGAAGTTTCTTTTTTAACTGTGGCAACACCAACAATAGGATAGTTCTGACATTTAATTTTTTGATGTATTCGTAGTAGATGCATTGGCAATTGTCACTATGAGTTAAATTTCGTACGAAAATCGCATTAAAATAATTAAAATCCACTGTGAAAATGGTGGTTTTGTTTCACTTACATTTCTGAAAATTCGTGATATTTTCAGACAATATAATCGTCCTTCTGAGGTCGCTATTAAGAAATTGGTCGTTTAATTTGAGTCTACAGGCGCAATACAAAATGTGTGTTTTCAACAATTGGGGTTATCCAAAACAAATCCAAATTTGTCAATTCCTCGAAGTTCTCAACAGTTGGGGTTATCCATAACTATCACATGGCGAATTTTGCGTAAGGATTTGGCTTTGAACTGGTGCAGGAGTTAAAACCGATCGACTCCTCACATCGCCGGTGATTCGCTGAATTCATTGCGGAACAACAGGTTTAGGTTAGAAAGTAAATTTATAGTCAAAAATTTCAAGAATTGAGTTCTCATCTTTTAATTTTTATTTACTTAAAAGTTGGGAAAATTTACACTCTTGAGCTAAGAAGTTGAGTTGTGAAAATTAACTATTAAAATGATGAATATTTCACTGCATGGCTTCGTAAAATTCCAGCAGTTTTCCTTGTAATTACGCTCCTTCTGAGACTACTGTTTGTAATTTAGCCTCTAAATTCGTTACTTACAGTATTATTGCTGGCAATAGACCAAAACAATACGCTCAAAGTCCACTCGTCGACGTTGGCAATAATTAGGCCTCACTGGAGGCAATTTGCGCAGCATTTTGCATAAATACCTTTTTTCTTCACGCTTATAAAGTTCAACTCGTTCAAGAACTAAAGCCGACCCCAACCATTGTTGGCGTCGAACGTTCATGAATTGGCTGTTTGAAAAATTGAACGAAAACAAAGTATTTTTCGTTTAGTAATGAAACTTAATTTCAATTACGCGGTTATGTAAACAAACAAAATAGTCGCATATGGAGCTCACAAAATCCACAAACAGACCTCTAAAAACCATTATATCTAAAGAAAGTGATCGTATGGAACTGTGGCATCATCATCAGCCTGTATTTGTTAGAAAATGAGCTACGAAGTCATTATAACTGGCTAATGTTTAAATCAGTGACCCCTTGCTTTCAGCAAAATGAATTCAGTTATTGCATGAGAAATTTATCGATCGCGTAATTTCTTGATTTAGCGATGGGAATTGGCCGCTTCGTACTTATGATTCGAAAGGCCGAGTTTACGTGAACAACCCACAAACAACTGACTCACTGAGAGATGTAATTTAGCGTTACATTGACGATAAAAGTGAAGCTTTGTTACAAAATTTCCCTAAAAATTTTGTAAAAGAGCGGAAGTCTGCTGACGTGCTAGAGGTTGACATTGGCCCGACATTATATTTTATTATTAATTCCCATATACATATCTACTTTAGATTAGTATCTGTAAAAAACTGCAGTTGTCAAAAAGATGTGTTTCAGGCCAATTTACTTCCCCGCCCGCTAATTGGCTGAAATTGTTAAACATTATAAAACAGTTATTTAAAAAGAATGCAAGAAGAGCGCTTGAGTCTAACTACAGCTGTCAGCGACATCCAAATTCTAAGAAATAAAAAATAATTAATACCGGTGTCTGATCCCATCAATTTTTAATATATATATATATATATATCTTTTTAACGTAGACAATGTCACACATAGTGAAACTGTTAGTTTTTGCAGACAGTTTTAATAACGGCACTAGACTTTAAAATAATCTGGGAGCCCTGTGTATGTGGTGAGATATGATGACTTTTTATGAATTCGCTTTGATAAAGTTAAAAAAGAGGAATTTACATGATTTAAGGTTTGCGGCAAAAAAACATCAGTACTTTGGACTCAGTAATCTCAAATTTCGCCCCTCCCTTTATAAATATAAAATTTCATCGGATAACCACAGACTATAAACAAAGATGTTGCACTTAGTACATTTGAAATTTACAAAAATTTTGCAAAGGAAGCAAAAATTTGAGAGATTAAAAGAAATCAAAAAGCAACATACAATAATAAATACAAACATACATACATATGTTAATGTTCATAGCAATGTTTACATACATTTTTTTCTGAAATTTCTTTGCTGCCTTCAAAACACATGCAGTGATTAAAAATCTACAAGAAGTCCTGTTTTCATACAATTTATGTGCATAAAACGTACGTGAAATTAAATGTATCGATTGTGTTATTGTAGGGTAAAAACATGTATTTTGCTGTTGTGCAAATGAAACCACATCGATTCGCGCCGAATTATAATGCCATTTTTTAGACATATCAGTTATATACATACAGTCGCACAGTAAAGTCTATATACTCCCTTGAAAAGCAAGGTTTGGATTTTTCTGTGAATATTGCAGCATTAAAATTTATACCACAGAAAACCAGTCTATTAATAAACAATAAATTTTAACAAAAAAATTTAATCAAAAAAATATTTATTAACAAAAACAAACAAAATTCATTTTTTAAACACAGAAAAGTCTACATACTTTGCAAAAAGAATGTATTTCTTTAAAAAGGAAATGAAAAGACAACAGAATTAATACTTAGTGGGGGCCTGCCACGACTTTCTAGAACAGCATTTAATCTATTTTTCATGGAATTTACCAATACTTCTGTGTAGTTATTCGAAATTAAATTCGACTTTTCAAGTAGAGCATTTTTAAGGTCCTGTTTATTTTTAATTGTCCTTTTCCTAATGCGACGATCCAATTCATCCCATAAATTCTCTATGGGGTTCAAATTCGGTGACTGGGGTGTTTAATGAAGTTGCTGGGGCACATTATATAGTAGCCATTCATTGACAACACTAGCGGTATGTTTTGGGTCGTTATCTTTCTGTAAGTACTAACCACCTCAAAAGCCAGTTTACTCGCGGATTGCTTCAAATCAGTTTTGAGAATATCCAAGTATACCATGCGATCAATATTAATATCAATGAATGTTAAGTTACTCACCCTGACATGTTACTCACGCTGACATGCGTCCCCAAACCATAATGGAGCTACCACCATGCTTCACCGTAGGAAGCAAGCTTTTGGGCAATAATGCTTCATTATTTCGAGGCCATACTTTTTGCTTGTCATCATACCCAAATAACTTGAACTCGCTCTTATCACTAAATAAAACATTAGCCTAAAAATCTTCGTCTGCATTAATATATTTCTTAGCAAATTCAACTCGTTTCTCCATATTTATTTTGCTAATGAATGGCTTCTTTTGATGCACACGATTGTGGAAGCCATTGCTTTTCAAGAAATGTCTCACCATTTCTGGATGCACTCCAGTAATATCCTGATTTTTCAGGGTGTTTGCAATTTCTCTTGCTGTTAGTCTTGGATTTTCTTGCACGTCTAACAAAATTTTTCGCTTAGCACGAAGAGTCAGTTTAGGTGGGCGACCACTTCTTGGTTTGTTTTCTACACTATTAGTTTGATTATATCAAACGAATAATTGTTTGAATGCTTGATTTTGGATGCCCGACCAGTTCTCTAATCTCAAAAATTTGTTCCTTATAATATTTCACAATTAGCTCACGTATTTTAACACAGCTTTCTTTAAATTAAATTAACACAACAACAATATTAATATCGAACAATTGAACTTCTTTCTAACGAACGGTATCTAGTAAAGGCGCCTGAAGTGACTGGTAGCACTGTTTGAGTACAGACCTGCATTTTGTGTACTCCATTTTAAAGCCGTATGCAGACTTTTTTGTGCTTGAAAAATGAATTTTGTTCATTTTTTTAATAAATATTTTTGGAGTAAATTTTTTTTTTTGTTAAAATTAATTGTTTGTTATCAGATTGGATTTATTTGGAATATATTTTAATGCTACAATGTTCACAGAAATCTCTAAACCTCGCTTTTCAATGGGGTATGTCGACTTTATTGTGTAACTGTAAGTATATATGCACTTACAAGATGTTCATATATGAACGTATATATGTTTGTTAATGTTTTTTTTATTGATTTGTCTTTTAAAAATATTTTTCCAAGTCTTTTATATCGCACTTGATCAACAAGAGGGTATTAACTCAAAATTTTTAAAATATCACTTTTTTCAAGAAATCAGCTAACAACATCAATATCTATCTACTGTAAAAATTTCAACGTATTCCGTTTACTCTTTCATCTCGAAAACCACTTTTGAGACCATATTCATGATAATGTAGTGATTACCTTTATTTCAACAAAAAGGTATTATTTCGAATTAATACAAAAGTTGAAATAGGTATGAATCGTATAGTTTCATAAAAAAAGTATTATTTTGATTTGAGCCTTTATTTATGTTAAAAATAATCAAACTGTTTTTATTTATATTTGGTTGTATTTTGAGTTGATACTATTTTTTTCATAAAATTTGTTTTATTCTATAATTTTAATTCGAAATTTTTTTTGAGTTGTGACCCTTTTCATAAAAAAATTCTTTAGTTATAACCATTTACATGATATCCTGTTTTTAGTAATTCTACTTTAACATAAAAACTTGTTGATAACGAAATCAATTACACATTGCAATAATAATAAAAATATTAATATATAAAAATCATTGTATTTTATATTGGTCAAACCAACAATAGTTAATAAAAATTCAATATGACGTGTCTAAACCTACAACATTATTCTGCGCCTTCGCGTATCCTGTAATTCATAGTGATAATAATAGTTATAGCTCTGCAGATCCATTCAGCAGTGATTCCAATGACGATTTCAATCCATCGTTAGTAAGTCAAAGCAGTTCTTCGGACATAGAAATGCAGGAAGTGGCTAACGGAAGAAAAAACTTACTAATTATAAGGCACAAAACAAGAAACAAAAACGCCAACAGCATTTGCGAAACTCAGGATATTCATATACTTCGCTAAATAATGCTACATATAAAAAAAATGAAAAGCGCCTGCGAACTCCTTGTGGAGAAAACTGCCGTTTTAGGTGCAACGAAAAAATAACAGAATCTTCACGTTATCAAATATTTCAAAAGTATTGGGATACAAGTGACTTACAAAGACAGAGGGAATTCATTTCAAGTCACACAAAACCTAAGTATAAGCCCCAAATATAGATATTCAAGCACTCAAAATTATCGTAGTTTAAACAACGCTTGTTTCTTGGAAATGGACTCAAAACTTATCCGAGTATGCAAAAAATTTATTAAATCAACTCTCGACATTAATGATAAAGTTATTGCAACAGTAATTCAAAAAACGAGCGAAGAAGGATTTGTGGAACCTGATTATCGTGGAAAGCATAATAAGCACAAGTGCGTTAGCCCAGAAATCAAAGATGGAATAAGGCAATTTATAAAAGATATTCCAAAAATTGACCCCACTACTTGCGCACGCAAGCTCCATCACTTTAGTCTTTTGTGTCGGTGGAACTTGTAGTGTTTTTATGTATGACTGGAGGTCAACAGAGAAAATTTTAATAGCAGTGAAAAGGAAAGTTGGGGGGCTGAGAGTTTAAATTTTCAACTATCGGAAAAATGTCGCACATTATTAGTTAATCTAAGCGTGCAAAAATATTTTTACATGCAAATAATAAGAATTTTTAGTTCTTAATAATAGAAAAAGAACCATTTTTCCTATACTCATTTCAGATACTATATGATTCATAATTGGCTTTCATTTATATTGCTGACATTATTGCCTGTGATGTTTTTGGTGGGGGTAAATGTTGCCATCTTAATTATATTCTGCAAATGGACTAAGCAAAGTAAAAAATGCCAAAGTAATTGCCCTAATTCGTTTAAAAATAATAATTTTCAAAAACGTTATAAGGTAAAACTTTAATTAAATGTTAAAATTTAATATAATGGAAAAATCTTTTACTTTTTTCCCCCTTACAAAGCATCAAATGAAATTAACTGTTACCATAGTCATCGTTATAACGCTTTATCTCGTGGGAGAGTTGCCAGCCAATTTAACCTCTCGCAAAAATGCCGTTAATCTACTATATGGTGGAGATGCTACTAAAGTAAATTTCAAGAATATGCAACGTTTGGAGGTTATATGCGCGACATTAAATGCAGTACAACTTAGTTTGAATATTGTTGTTTATGCTATAACAAATCCTTGCTTTGTTTCTGAGTTTTTTAAATGCCTTAAAGGTGCTTCAAATATATGCTTTCGTTTTGTAGGTCTTACGCTTGTGACCACTTTCTGTGAAAAATGTTGGAATTCCGTATATGAAAAAAAGAAGCATACTAATTCCGAATGTTTTAATAACTCGACATGCAAGGAAATTGATAATTGCCAGAATCAAATTACGAGTGATGTAGACTGGCAAGCTAAAAGACCGGTAGAAGATACAAAATGTGTAACTAGCACTGCGAACGCTGAAAATAAGACGTTAAAGTGTCCAGATAAATATTTAACAAATTCAAAGCTGTCATTTGATAATCCCTCATTTAATTTAGAAACTATATAAAATAAGGATTATTCAGAAGAAATATTGATTGCATTTGGATTTTATTTTGTTATGTAAGAATGAGTATTATGAGTATTTTTTGAAAAATGTAAGAGCACCATCACCTTTAAATTGGGAAGTCTGACTTTCGTTAGCTACTTATTTGTTTTTTTGTAATTTTAAAATTGTTTTTATTATTGCGAAGTCCGAATTTACATTCAGGCATATTCTTGAAATCACTTAGTTTCAAATCACATGCAGTTTTAAAATCACACTTGTGTTTTTATGCTGTTCTGTAAATCACACTGTTTTTGTAGTTTGCGATGTGATTTTACTTTCCTGAAAGCACAAGAAAACAGCTGATTTACTTGGCAATTGTTTCTTTAAATTTCTGTTGTGCAAACATAAAAACGAAAATAAAATGCCTGGAGCTTTTGTGTTGTCTTTAATTAAACGCAAAAAAAACGATTATTAAAATTAATTTTTATGCAAATATACACACATGAATGTTTGCATATACTTTTTTGCAGGCTTGCACTGTTTTGGCTGGTGGTCCCGAAGCATTCAGTTCATTTGCGAGTTCCATCCACAACTGTTCAAAATAAACTTTGTCGCCATGTACAAAGCCTTTTGCCAAATCAGAGTGCTGTTCCATAAATGCCAAGAAAATCTCGAGTTGGCTCTGATTTTTGTGTGGTCCCCTAAAAATATCTGTATTAATACCTACTTACATACAATTACTAGACATTATTTTATAATACTTACATTTTAATTAGGTTTCGCAAGAAAATTTAATAACTTTAAAACTTAACGTCTGTTGGCAAAAAGAAAACAAACCAATAAAGTTGCCACAGTACACAATAGGTTTTGAATGCCACTTGCTTAAACTTTGTTGTACTTTTTTAGTGAATTAATGCAAAAAGCTTATTATTATTTAATAAATTATATTATAATTTAACGATAATTTAACATTTTTTTGCTGGCACTGATTATTAATATATTCATATTTCATATAATATTTTAAGCAGCCATAAAAAAAATTCCAATGGCAACCTTCTATGTATTTTCGAAAACCTTTAAACAGCTGAGAGCAAACAACAAAATTGAAATCACAATGGAAAACACAAAAGCAAATAACAAATTTTCAGTTAAAAAGGTGCCCTTACAATTTTCTTAATTTTAAAGTATTTGTTTTCAATAAAAAGTAATTATATAACAAAATTAATAAGAAAACATATTGGTTGAATTATTTCAGTAATTTATTTTACAGTTTTCATTGTGATAGTAGCAAAATTACCCCAGTGATTTCAAATTGCAAGTGGCAAACGTGAACGTTTTAAAAGCACAAAATTTTGTGCACAGAACACATTTCTTGTGCTTTCAAATCACTTTCATTAAATGTGATTTTCAGAACAGGCCTGATTGTACGATTTTTGTCGTTCTTTCTTTAAAGTTGCATTCGCGTATACATTTGCCAATTTTGTATTCATATGCACACAAACTTCACATTTAAAATTACGAATTATGGACAAAACGAATTGCAAAAGTACACTGGCATGTGTACTTTTTTAGTTCCTCTCTTCCCCTGTTCTTTCTACATCCCTTATTTACCGGCAAACTAAGAACTGCAGCGACAAAAATCCTACAATCTAAATTCGGACAAAGACATTCGACACAGCAGGTTACACGATTAGACGACTACAAATTCCGCCAGCTGCAATTGACGCCGTAAAGCCAGCTACTTACACTCAATTTACATTGGACGATTTTTGTCGCTGCAATTCTTAGTTTGTTGTTGTAAATAAGGGGTGTAAAGAGAATGTAAATTGGGACTTAATAATTTTGAGAGTAGCAGCAGCATCAACGTTTATTTATGATCTTAACGTCTGGTAATGTTTATTTTCTAATTCATTATAAATATTGAAAATTGTATATCTTTCATCTGAAATTTAGCAATAATATAAAAATATAATAACAGAAAAAATTAAATACCTACAAAGCACAATAAAGCAAATCCACAATTGAAACTAATATGGTGTTTCCACGGCACCTGCTTCGCTCTCTATTCTTGCTTCACACCCCAATCATAAGCGAATCAACCTGCTTCGCCATACAAAATTTTGAGAGCGAAGCTGGTAGATTCATATTGAAGCTAGTTGCGAAGCAAGTAAAAATCCTCTCTTCTCTAATTTTTATCGTAAGTTTATCTGCACTAGTTATCAAAATTAAACGTTTTTGTAAACAAAGAAAATTTACAAACAAAACAAAGTTAAAAGTGAAAACTTAAAAAATATAATTGTTTTGTGGGTGTGTCAATTAATTTTAATTTTATAAAATTAAAAAAAAAATGGATAGGAAAAAAAATTATACATAATGCTATCGCGGCAAGAAGGATATCTTCTGTTGTTTTTCAACTGTTGTTGTTGTTTTTCAACTTATGTTTTTCTGTTTAATAACAACTGCCAAATCGAAGCAGATAAATGAGTCGTGTAAACAGCATGATTCACAAACTTGCTTCAGAGAGCGAAGCACGAAATTCAAACTGTCGTGGAAACAGGCTATAAAACTTAAAAAATATGTACAGCCGCTTTTGTTTTTCGGTGATGCCACTTTTAAAAATTTTCCAGTGTTTTTTACTCTATGCTCTATGAAAAGTTAACAAAAACTAAAATGCACGAAACAAACTATTTAATAGTAAAGAAATTAATTGAACGGTCAGGGCTCTTTGGTTGAGCGGACAATTTGGCCGTCCGTAAAGCTCAGTTTTAAATAGCGCTATCATTTTTAAACCAATGAACGGAAGTTAAAACAATTTAAACATTCCAAAAAACTGAGAAAAGTTTTTATAAGTTAAGGATAAGAATTATGTTC
Organism: Trichopoda pennipes; assembly: GCA_030448955.1. NCBI lineage: Eukaryota > Metazoa > Arthropoda > Insecta > Diptera > Tachinidae > Trichopoda > Trichopoda pennipes. The sequence goes on along the minus strand of JASKUP010000060.1, from coordinate 11,826,573 downwards.
ACCAAACCAATGGTCGAATAACTATAATTATTATATATGTTCAATAATATAATTTGTATTTAAGTACTTTTAATACCACCTAGTAGTCTTTATAAACTAACACAAATACACAATTTTGTACTAACATTCTTAGAGCTTTTCACAAAAGATTTAGAATTTTTATAGAAAAATTCGATCAAGCTAGGCCGTTATTACTCTATGGTTAAAACACTTAAGTATCTTTGAAACATATTACGTTTCTACACAAATATTTTTCCGTTTAGAAATTAATGGAAAGAACACATAATGTGTTCACATCGAAAGCGTTCGCCGTTCATACCGAATAAACAGTCAGCAAAGACACAAAAAATGACAACAAAATTTGAACCCTGAAATTCCGTACGGTATTTTTATCGTTTCACAATAAAATCGAAATTTAAAAGTTGTTAAGTTTAAAAATAAGAAAGCCAAATATTTAATAAATATAATCTAAGCTGGCGGCAGCTACAACGGCGTTCGTGTTGCCTTGTAGCTGTGGTGTCGCCAAAATAACTGTTTCTATAAGAACGTGTGTATTTTAATTAGCTATGCCAGCTAACCTTGGTTATTAATAAAAAAAAATCCTTTTATTGCTGTTATAGCACCTTGAGCTGATATTTTTTAAAAATACATTTCCTCTAGGCTTTGGCATCAGTTGAGAACTGTCATTTATATAAAATCAGTTGAGAACTGTCATTTATATAAAATGACAGTTCTCAACTGATGCCAAAGCCTAGAGGAAATGTATTTTTAAAAAATATCAGCTCAAGGTGCTATAACAGCAATAAAAGGATTTTTTTTTTTAATAACCAAGGTTAGCTGGCATAGCTAAACTAGCAAGGTATAAAGTTATAATGGTAGAGGATAGTTCCTGATAGTGTATATAAGTAACTACTCTGCAGAGAAATAAATATTTCAGACTCAAAAATGCTATAAAAAACAAATGCCATAAACCTTTTTTTTAAATAATTTTATAAATAGAAAATTTATATGAAAAATTCCACCGAAGTTTGTAGTGAACCAGAAGTTCTACTGGCACTTAAATTATGAAACTCGTATTCGAAATAAATTCGTACCTAAATTAATTTTAGTTATACGATTTTTTCTGATAGTGGGGCTCGATACCTTGCAATTTGATTTTTTTGATAGTGCTGAAAAAAAAAAGACTAACACTAGATATATATAAACAAACAATCTATTAAATTTTAATCTTTTTACACGGTCCTTTAAATTATAACGATTTATTTTTTTTTTCTCTTAAATCGTTATAATTTAAAGGACCGTGTAAAAAGATTAAAATTTAATAGAAATAAAAAAGGGTCGAATAAAACTGAAAATAATAAACAAACAATTTTATAATTTTGTAGGGAGCCCTGTAGGCTAGTAGATAGTGTACTAGCTTGTCAGTCCAGGGGTTGTTGGTTCAATTCGCAACAAAGACACTGGCTATTTTTCACTACAAAAATCAAAATTGACTGTCGGTGGGGCTGCTCAGTGATGAAGGCATAGTCACTGGTCACTGTGCTATCTTATAAGACAGTTAATTTCCGTAACTATCCTTCTTCTACTTACACTACTTGTCTCTTCTCTATCCCTTTCCTAAAGAATGTAGCACTGTACTTGACTAAACAGGCATTATTGCCTGAGGTGCTACTTTACTTCTCTTTAAAAAAAATACAGGGTGTCCGCCGTATAATTTTTGATTAAATGAAAGAGAATGAATGTTATATTAATAAATAAATTTATTTAATGTCGGCAATTATGTATGGAATACAATATCTGGCAAATGTCCGCCTCTGTTAGCCTCACAAATTCGAACCCTTTCGTAATTTCATTACGAGTTGCTCAAGCGTTGATTTTCAGATATTTCCACAAAAAGAAGTCTGGAGCAGTAAAATCGGGCGACCGTGGAGGTCAATCAACATTTCTTGAAATAACTTGTTGGGGAAAGAGATCTCGCAGTAATTCCATTGCAATCCTGACTGTATGCAATGTGGCTCCGTCTTGTTGATACCACACGTCAATCAAACCCAAAGCAGGCAGTTGTGGCGTTAAAAAGTTTTTAATCATGTCACACGATATTGCTCCCCATTTACAGTTACCGTTACGCCGTTTTCATTTTCAAAGAAGTAAGGTCCAATGTTTCCTCCTGACCAAATTGCACACTAGACTGTCACTTTTAATGGATGCAAAGGTGACTGTTAAACAATTTAAGAGTTTCCCATTCCCCAGAACGGACTATTCTGTTTATTCACATATCCATTCAAATGTTCCTCGGCACTCATTATGATTTTTTCATGAAAGTCGGGGCTGTCATGGGCGAGCTGCAACATCCTATTGGCATATGTACGGCGGCGTAAATAGTCTTGTAGCTACTTAACGACTGCCAAATGCAAACTGTTAAGACTAATGTTTTCCAAAAATGGTGGCAAAATAAAGTAGTATACCTTCCCGGCGGACACCCGTGCCTACAAATCAAAACATGTAAATTAAAAAATATAAATATTTTTTAATTTTGTATTGTAACTACAATTTAATTAATTTAAGTTTTATAACTAATAAATATATACTCATTTTGTAACTATTTCTTTCCGTCATCAGTTATGTACATGATTATCGTGTGGCCAAAATCTTAAGCGTTCGGTCTTATGTGTTTTATTTTCCATTAAAATAATTTTGTTATTGAATTATACGAAACATGATTAAAATCACACAGCCAAAGAAATGCACATTATTTGAATGAATTAAAATCAAGAGCTGTTATGTGCTTTCGAACAAGTTTGATCGTTTGAACGTAGTTTGTTTTTAGTATGAAAATTTTATATGATCGTTATTACAGTCACACATTGTCGCTCTCTGGTCCTAACTCTATATTAAACTGTGTCACCTTCATAGAAACGCTCACAGCTTAATAATAAATTTGTAACGGGTGATATATCATATGGAAACAGTTGACTTGATACCAAACGTGATATTTGCAAACGTAAACTTATTAAAACACTCATGGCATCATCCAATGTTGATTGTTGGTGCTGCTGGAAACCAGCAACAACTGCAAAATCATGACAACTATCAACAAACATTTGCCAATTTTTGCAAATAAATTTAAGGAAACGCAGCAAATACAACAGGAAACAAGTCTCATTGCTGACTAACAAATCGAGCAGCAGATCATACTTATAATGGATAGAGTTCAAGAATTCTAGAAATATATAGACCGGACTAAGCGTAGTTCCTAGTAAATTAAGACGTCGTGATTGAACTTCGGGTAAATCATTGTTGAGAAATAAAATGCGTGCTGCTACGTCCAGAGTACAAAGCATCGCTTCAATAAGATGATCGTCTTGATCATCAAATAGACGAATTAAGATTTTACTAAAATGACACTGAGGCAAAGTTTCAAGAGCATACTTAATGTAAGACTCGAATTTATGCACAACATTAATAATAGTTTCAATAAGCTGCATATCTTGAAAGGTGCCACAGTTTGTCGACTCCATTGAAGAATCTGAAGACTCAATGCGTATTATTTTAATTTGAATCGCCATTGATTTAAGCACCAAAAGTACAAATTTTTGCAATACAGTCTTATCCATTTTGATGCCATCGCTTATGTTCAACCAAAATTCTGAATCATCATCACACGAATTATGTTGCAGTGAATTGAAATTGTAATTGATAGGTTTTCCTTTAAAACCTATTAGACCCACTTCGTTTTTAGGTTGTTTACGGGGTAAATATTCTAAAATGGGGGAGTCTTGAACATCCGTAACTATTTGTTGGGCCAACTTGCAGATGTCGTTGGGCAATACATTCTGTAGCGCCAAAGTAGAGCCATAACATAAGACTTCATTGAATAAGCATAACATTTGCTTATATACTGTACAAGATAGATTTTCATTAAGCAGTAATGCAACATCTAATTGAGCATAAAAAGGCTGACTTTCCCCTATAGGTAGATTGGCCTTAACCGATATAATTTTCTCCCACAACTGTAAAAAATTTAATAAACAATATTCAGCATTTGCCTTTAGATTTGGATTTCTTATCAAGACTATCATGTTTTTAACTGCAGCGGGCCATTCGTTTTCCAGCATATTTATAGTTTTATTTTTAAGATGTGTGCTATCGAAATATTTCGAGTGTGGTAATATTATTAGATGACAATCGTGTTGCTGTATGAATGTGGAGGAATGGTGCTGAGGTAAACGATGATTGGCTGGACTTGTCAAATTATTGAAATTTTGCTTTGTAAAGGCCTTGCTATTGCAGTACCCTGACGACGAACTCGAAGATGAGAGCTCATCCAAACCTTCTGTTGAACGGTAGTGTACAGCAAAATAGTTATACTTTAGAGAAAGCTTTTGCTCCCGAAAGTGTATACAACTAGAATTCGCTTCTTTATCATTATTATGAGACGTTGATATGGTGCCGTCGATTATATTTTGCGAATCATCAATTTCCTCTTCTAATGGATGTAAATCAATATCCCTCCAATAGACTATCCTTTTAATGACCTCTAAGCTAAAGTTTATCTTTTGTACTGTCTTTTGTTCCAAATAATCAAAATTAAATAAAGTATCTATTAGTTTTTTTAGCCAATTATCATTCATTTCCTGTTTAGCAATTAACAAAAACGATGCCAATAATCGCCCAGCCAGAAATTGCACATAAGCATTGCTATAGTCAGCAAGCATTATGATATCATCGATTAGATTGTGATCATTGCGTATGAGAGCATCGCACACATCCATAATACGGGCGCAAACGAACCCCTTCGAATTCTGTTTCAAGTAGATATCAAGTAACAGCTGATAATTCGAGAGGAATTGTAGTAATTTACTTGATGGCCATTCTCTTAAATTGGCAACACGTTTTCGACCATTAACATCCAAGGAATTGTAAGACTGCAATGGTTTTCTAATTATGCGGTCTGATACACCACACAAACACTGTTTCTTTAGCAAATCTTCAAATTCCCGTATATCCTGAATTGTTGACAGCTCATCTAAATTTTGTTTTTGTTGAAACGATGTTTTGGTATTCATAGAAAAATATTGACCTGGGTTTTTACTAGTAGAGGTATTTTCTATTGTATCGGTAGTTTGATTATCAGATAAACTGCTAAGGTTTAATACATTATCAGTTAAATCGCTAGATGATGAGGAGGATGAACATGATCTTGCGTCATCTTCGTTTCTATTATCAGGAAAATGATGTTGATAATGATAGTTATTTGATGAAAGCAAGATATGGTCAGCATTTTGAACATTTATTAGTTGTGCCAGTGAAGTTGTTCTGAACGGAAAACGTGGTAAAATGGTTGTGTCATCCGCTGAAGAAGGTGATGTTGAAAAATGGACAGAAGGCGATATTGACGAACTTAAAACTTTAGACATTTCTGCAGCGACTTTACAGGGAGATAGCGACAGTGCAGGTTGAATCACATTTGACTTTGTTTTGGAAATGCCATTTGTAAGATTGAATTTATCAATTTTTGGCCGTTTCGTTAAAGGTTGTTCTGAGTTTTTATATGTTTTCAAATTGTCAATGTTTAAAGCCATATCTGTCATTATAACATGTGGCGCATCATGCGAATGAACTCGGTTTGGTTCTGTTGAGGAAGGCATTGTGATTTATAGTGATCCAGACGCTTTTCCGTTTATAGTATCTGCTAAAAGAAAAATATATAACATATGTAAGTAAAATCTTCGCGCATACTGTGATACATAACACAGTGCAACACATGGTTTTGGAACTCAATTCTCAGAATTTTACGTGAAAGTAGCCCTAAAAATAATAACTTCTACATCATTCGTTTTGTCAAGGTATTAATTATTTAATGGCCATTCGAATCTTTTTGGTCAAGGTGGACTTTTCTATATTTTAACACGATTATATTTCAGTATACCGTATGACATATCTCTTTTGTGTCCAAAGCAAAGTAGATGTTTAATTGGAGAGAAAAAAGAGCGCAACAAACAAAAGTGCATCCAGTGTCTTAAAAACCGCCAAATTTCCTATTTTCCCCCTTTTTTGCTCAGTAAGGTCCTGAAGGTACTTGGTTCGTCAGAGGAATAAAATTTCTGAAAATCACCGTTTTCGGAATGATGTTGCGTTGAATTTTGCTGTTACTTTTTTAGACTTCCAAAATGATGTCCAAAATTATAAATTTGTTTTGTGATAGTCTCATCTTAGCCACAAAGTAATCGATTTCTATTTGTTGTTAGCGGTTGTAGTGCATTAGTTTCAGCTTGAAGGGACAGAATATCCAGATTTGGAAGTCTAGTTAAATAGAAAACAGCAGCGCCTTGTACTTTTGTTTGCAATTTGTTTCTATTCAATCCATAACGGAATTTATGTATGCTTAGCACCTGGAGTCATCATGTCCAGTTAGGTCTTCCACCCAAATTACTGGCTTTATAAAAGAAAACCGCCCATGTATCCTTATTACAATGGCATTATAAAATCTTTTGCACACTATGATCGACAATATGTTTATCGATCTTGTTTGCCTTCTTTTCGAAACGATATAACCACAAACGTAGTAAAGATCATCCAATTTTATTTTCTGTATTGAAATATTTAATGATCTTCTAGTTTTAAAATGTATTTCACTCTGAACAAAAGGGTTTTAAATTCCACAACCATTAAATTATTAATGCTCCCAACTTGACAAAACGAATGATGCAGAAGTCCTTATTTTTAGGACTACTTTTACGTGCAATTATCAGAATTGAGCTGTACTCTGTAAGTTAACAAATTTATTATTTTAGTAATTTCATAATGTAAAATTGCGCGGTTGACAAAGAAATAAATTGTTTGAATTGGGCAAAACATACTACCGTTCTACGCATTCATTTACACTTATGCATTTTTTGCTTAGGCGTAGTCATTTTTAGGTAGCAGTTTGGAATATTCTAACATTTTTCTTTAAAAATTTACAGAATCTTATTAATTTTATTTAAACTTTTTGTTACCATTGTTTAAATCTTGTTTACCTTGCTTAAATTGTTTTTGTGTTTTTTTACATTTTTTGTCGGCATTCATTGTTTACACATATCATTTCTATGTAACATTTTAGTGAAAAATATACTTAACTTTAGTTAACAACTTTCCATAGATAAAGTTAACAGCATTTTTAAACTTTTTGGAATTAAAGCTAATTAATACTTTGTGAAACTACACTCGGAAAATCTTAAATTGACATCTGACTGATTGAATAAAACAGGGCTCCCAGACTATTTTTCAAAGTCAAATCTTTAAATTAAAAATTGCCATATTCGTTTAACTGTTATGATCAAACCACAGGCTAAAGCCTGTGGCTAAAGGCCGACCTTTAATATGCGTAATGTCAAAAGTTGGACGAAAAGTCTGTCAAATGTTCAAGCGAATCATTGAAGACTTTTACGTGGCTATTTTGTACTTACATGAATATAGAAATTATTATGCACAGTTGCACATTTATTTTATTCGTACTTTTGCAAAAAAAAAAAATCGTTCGAAATAAATGAAATTTATTATCAAAAACCGTTTAAAAATCATATTTTGTATACTTAATACCATGAATAAAAATTAATTATCTATGCTTAATACTATCCTTATACTAATTTATAATTTTTTGTTAATAGTTTTAAGAAAATTACGAACGAAAAATTACACATATATCGCTGTATTATTTGGGCCAAAAGTACTAAAAAATGCAACTGTGTGCATCATTGAATTTATAAACAAACAAAAAATTAAATTTTATTACAAATTGTGTGTTAAAAAATGGAAAAGAAAATGTTTACAGGCGCTCGTTCCTTTGAATTGCCGTTATAATAAAAAGCGTCTCTTTTTCATATAAACTATTTTTTCTCTGTACATTTTCTATTAAATTCAGATAAAATATTTTTTGCCCTCCATTGGAATTTGTTTATTAATGTACACAATGCAAAATCAGCTGTTTCCGTACGGAAGGTGCAATCAGTTTTGTACTCTGCATAAGCAATTGACATTTGACGAAACTTTACGAAAAGTTTTGTTAAGTACATTATAGTTCGCCACATATAATTATTATGTATTTGCACAGTTGTTTAAGTTGGCTTAAGCCTGCATATGCATATTATAGTTGGGCCTTAAGTATTAATCGAGCAGAAGATAACAACCTTTTTAGCAAACTTTTTTTTGCAAACTTTTTTTAGAGTTGCGCGAAAGGTACGTGTACAACAACGTGCTTTCATGTATTACAATAACAAAAAGTAAACAAATTATGACAAAAATATACCATTTTTAAAATCGATTTTAAATAGTTAATTTAAATTGTATTTAAAATAAAAAATAAATTGAAAAGCCTGTAGATCACAGAATCAGATTTTTCAGTTGTCACTTTTATTAGTTAAGAAACAAAGGCACTGCACGTTAAACATTTTGAAGTTGTTTTGAAAATTTATGATTTCAGTTTTCCACCAATAACTCGATAACCATTTCGTGTGCACAAATAGCACTATATACGATCGATAGAGGTTAAAAATATGATGATATGTTTCTAAAAAGACTTTACGAAAAAGGTTATAAGGCAGCAAACTTCTGAAATTGTGAAAAAATCGTAAAATCGTATTCCGTGTGCACATATACGGCTATATACGTTCGATAGATAAAGATAAAAATACAAATCGATAGTGATATGGTTTCTTTCTGCAAAGACTGTACGGAAAAAGTTATAAAGCAGGAAACTTTTAAAATTTAAAAAAATCGTCAATTCTTTTTGGTTTTTCATTAATAACTAGAAAACTATATCGCGTGCACATATACGGCTATATGCGATGGATAGAGGACAGAAATATGAATCGATCGTGGTATAAGCTATCTTTGGAAAGACTTCTCTAAACTCTCTTGTTAATGTTATTACATTGCGACTTTAATAGCAAAAAGTCAGGCTTTAGTTTTGTCTGATACTGTATAAGCATATTTTCTAGTTTCCCTTGAATGGTAAAAATACAATTGCATCAATGTTACCATCCCTGAGCTTTAAACATTATTTTAGCTGCGCAAGAGAGGAATGTTTATTCGCTCTTAAAATTTTGTGTGTGTGGAAAAGGTTGCCAGAAAAGATTACTAGATTAGGCATAACGGTATAAAATTGTTCTTACCAAAAGTCTTTATTAAATTAAAAAATGTAATTAAAAATTAAATAATACTTTAAGTAACACCTTAATTGATATTATAATAAGTAAACATTAGTTTTAATAAAAACTACTTTCTAAATTCCAATAACAACAATTACTTGCGCGAGCTATTGATTTTTCCAATTGCATTTATTCCTTCAAAAACAATTTTATCCATATAAAACAAAAGTTAAGTAGAATGCAGTACATACTTATGTAAATGAACTAATGCCAATACAAAAATGAAAATAAATTAATAAGTTTACTAAGGGAATGGAGAATATGGAACTGGATGAAGGTCAAGAAATCTTTCTGGAATGTGATACTTTTGTATCAAAAGATGAATGCAAAGATTATTTAAGTGACCTAAATTTGCAGCATGAAACAGAAAAAGGATTATTAGATAAAAATATTGACTTTAACAAACGCAAACAAACTAATAATAACCATCATATTGTTCACGTGGGAATTATTATAGTCTTATTAACCATTTACTTGGGCACAATCAGTGTGCAAAAATGTTTAGTCAATTGTGTAGAAAATGCTTCAATAGCCAAACAGCAGAAGACTAAATTTGTAAATTATTTACAAGAAAAAGAAAAACTTGAAAATAATAAAATTTTAGAAAGACTTTTGGAATATAAAGATATATGCAAAGATTTGGAAATTTTTACAAAAGCAAAAGAACGTAAAAGTTTAGAGAAACAAAAAGAAGATAAATATCATAGAAATGAAATTTTAAAGGATATTGAAGTCACAGGTGGTGCTATAGAGGAAGAAAATAGCATGGAGTATGAAGATAGTAGTGGTTCAAATGGCAATGACAACTGTGCTCCAGCAGATCGCAATAAATCCAAAAAATCAAAATATTCTATTAAAACTACGGGAACTAAAAATGGTTTCAACAAATATAATAAATCGACCAAATTCAAATACCAGAAAAATCCAAAAAAGGATTTAAATCTTAACAAAAAGAATTCAACTGCAGAACCAATAATTTATCTATTTGCTTTAGTATTTATCTATTTATTACTGAAGGCTGCATCAGATATTAATCAACATTATAAAACGGTAAGTGAAGTTCCTATTTAAATAATTATTAAAATATTTATATCGACTTTATATACACACGCAGTGTTGCCAGCTCTTGCAGCATAAAAAGTAGTGTGAGCATATAAAAAACGGTAAAAACTAAAAAAAGCACTATTTTTTAATGTTCCTTATTATTGCTGTTATCTAACAAAATAGCAAAAATTTTTTACTTTATTGAGATCAGTTGATGGATTTACTATCAGAAAAAAATGTCTGTGCAGACCGAACATTACGTTTGGTTCATTCCACAGCGCCACTTCTGCTTACCAAAAGTGGCCCACTGGGCACATTATAACACAACCACAACCTTCATACCAAGGAAGGCGAGGAGGTTCTTACCCATTTCAAGTCTGAGTTTCACCCATTTGAGTTAGCTTTACTAGATAAGATTATTTTACATAACCAACTATCCTGAGGAAAATTTCGAAGAGAGCTAGCTACTAAAGGGTTCGATTGGTCTTTTGCCTCTATACTCAATTCTTACAATCGATTTGCACGTCCGAGCTGTTTATTTTTGGCCTAAAATACTAAATTCATTATTTTTATTCATCACATGCAAACAAACTCATCCGAAATTTTCCTTTTTCATAAATTTTATGTTTAGAAAAACGTAACTTGTTTAATTCACTGTTTAATTGTTACTACAATGGAACGTATTTAATGAAATCAAGAAGAAAAGTAAAATTTTTTTCTTTACTTTCTAAGAACATCTTCTTCAACAAGATGCCATTCCTTTGTGATCCATTGGGCAGTGAATTATTACAGGGAGACATTGTTCTGAAGCCAAACAGTTCGTATAAATAAAATAAATTCCGTGCAGAGATCTTTCCTGTCACTTACACTTTTTTTTTTGTTAAAGAGAAGTAGCAGTTCAGGCAACAATGCCTATTTAGTCAAGTACCGTGCTACATTCTTTTCGAAAGGGATAGAGAAGAGATGAGACTGGTGGTGAAAGTAGAAGGATAGTTACGGAAATTAACTGCCGTATAAGACAGCACAGTGACCAGTGACCATGCCGTCATCACTGAGTAGGGCCACCGACAGTCAATTTTTATTGCTAGTGAAAAAAAAAATATTGTAAGCTAGTACACTACCTACTAGCCTACAGGGGCACCTTTGCAAAGATTAAAATAGAATGTCTGGAAATATTACTATCTCTATCCTTATTTCTTAAGCATAATTTCCTAATTCGAAATATCTGATGCCAAAACTATTTTACATTATACATATTTGACATTATTTTTAATATACATCGAAAATCAAAAGAGTAGAAAGTCAATTGTGTGCCAAATAATTAATTGTACAGAATGGAACTGTCATCCTTTGACATTTATTTAGTAAAAAGTTAGGAAATGCAACATTACACTCTTGAGCAAAGAATTTTTATTATGATAATTTATTATTGAAATGGTGAAAAATTCCCTGTACACCACTTCGTATTAACCAAGCAGCTTTGCCTTTTAATCTGGTTCCTTTGGAGATCACTGTACATATATAGTTTAAACGCTCAATTTGGTCGTAGTGATGCAAGCACAGTCGCAGTACAGCAATGTGTTGAGTGTTGGAACCTGAGCTTGACGACATTCACAACAATTGGGCATCACTAGAACCACTTTGCGCAACATTTTGTTTTACCCTGATAAAGTTCAGCTCGTTGAAGAACTATCGATTACACTGCACAACAAAAAAATATTTTTTGAATGTTTCGTACACTAAATTAGTCAATTTCTACTAATTTTGGGGTGACAAAAACGAAAATGACAATGAAAAATTTTTATTACCTCTGGTTTTTTCAGATACACAGTACTAAATCTTAAAGAGTAGTTATACTTTACGTGAAAAGTGAAAGTACATAAAACAATACTTCTGGAGCATCCCTACACACAGACCAGCAGTAGTCTGCAAGCATTGCTTCATTCCAACGGCCCTGATAAGGCAATATCTTGATGGAATCTTTTACCATGTTCGTCACTCACAGCTCCACAGTTTTGTGGGAAGAAATTAAGATGAGAGTGAAGAAAATGAATTTTAAAGGACATGTTGCATCCAAGTTGGTGGTAAGCTTGAAGAAGCTCTTTAACCAATGCTGTGAAGTTATCATCTCTTTTCTTACCTAAAAACCCATGTACAACTCCCTTAAAGGCTTCCCAGACTCTTTTTTCATTTCCTGTTAAAATCATGTCAAAAGCAGGATAATTATCGATTGACCATTGACGGTGTTTGAAAATTGAACGAAAACAAAGTCATCTTTCGTGTGAGGCTCATTTTCAATGGAGATTACAAAATCCACACAGTGCTTTTCATCTTCACGCTTAAAAAGCTCGTTGAAGAATTAAAGCCGATCGACCATTGTTTGCGTCAAGCGTATGCTTCGAACGCTATTTAAAAACTGAACGACAAAAAAACGCATTTTTCAACAAAGTCATCTTTCGTAATGGGGATCACAAAATTCACACCGTGGTCAAGAAACCAGTACATTCAAAGAAAGTGACCGCATGTTGCCGTTTGTGGCCAGGCAGTCGAAAATGAGCAAGAAAATGCCGTTGCCGTGAATTGCCTGCGTGCGGTATTAACGCAAGATCAACAATTTTTTTATACGCAAACAAATCAGTTAAAGCATAAAAAATTTGCCAGTCGCATAATATCTCGATTTGGCATTTTGAATTTGCCGTGTCGTTCTTCTGATTTAATGTTACTGGATTATTTTCTCTAGAGTCATTTGAAAGACCGGACTTACACTGTCGCTCATCTGATTAGGTTTGGCATTAAAATAATTTTGTTTACCATCTCTGTCTAAAACTAACGCATAAACTAGTAATACAATTGGTTTTATTTTAAAATTGCATGTATACCTAAAATCTTTGAAAAAAATCTAACGGGAATATTGTGCCGTTATCTTAATACATGCTGTAAAAGAAATATTGTATTAAAACAATGCATTTTTTTAAGCTCATCAGAATAGGTTTAACAACAAAAACAATTTTTTTTTTGATAAAATAACAGTTGTTTTATTAAATTTGTTTAATATTTTATAAATTAATAGTGTATGCTTCCACCTTTATTTAGAATGACTTCGAATATTCTTTTTGGCATTGAATTATGATGAGTTTGGCCAGATAATTCAGGTTGATTTCGCTCCAAGCATCTTGAATGGCAGCAATCAAGTCATTTTTGTTTTCGAATTGACGGCCCGACTCGTAAACCTTACGTTAAAGAAATCCCCATACATTTTCAATAATATTAAGGTCGGGAGAATAAGGAGGCCATTGCAGTAAACCCACATTCTGCCCATCAATCCACTGTTTCACCAGCCTTGCAGTATGAATTGGAGCGTTATCATGTTGAAAAGTCCATGAAATGGGTCCAAAGATGTCATTGAATAGTGGAAAAGCTTTTTCTAGGACTCCTTTATAATTTACTGCATTCATTTTCGTTGAAAGAAACTGCAGTTCAACTGTGCCGTATATGAAATAGCACCCCACACCATAACACCACCCGCACTGCTATGATTTCGCTTTACATAAAGTTCTTCCTTACGGAGATCATGGAAATAGTAATTAAAACCATCAGGACCATCCAGATTGAACTTTTTTTCGTCTGAAAAGACAACACGTTTCCATTCGTCCTTCCAGGTCATGTAATTTTCACCAAACTTTAGGCGGTTTTCCTTACGTAAAGGATTAAGTGGTGGCTTTTTTTGTAGTTTCAATCTTTTTAAGTGTTTGGCATTTTGAATGACTCGCTTTACAGTCGCTAAACTACTTTTACAACCAACTCTTTCCTTTATTTTTGCCGCTGATTCCTTCGAATTGGAGGCAGATCTAACGATCGCTCGTCTTTCAGTTGCTGAAGTTGCCTATAAGTGCCTCGTTTCATGTTTTTTCCATAGGTTTTTTCTTTTCGTAAGAAATTACTCACACAATTTTGGCTTTTGTTAATTTTTTTTTGCAATTTCATTGTGAGGAAGACCTCCTTCTGCGTAGATTTTAACTTTGACCCTTTCGGCTTCAGATAAAGGTTTTCCACGACCCATTTAAATTACAAATTGTTGTAACAGTTTAGAAATTAAAAAAAACATTATTCAAAACAACGCACTCGCGGTCAAACGTTAGTGTAAACTAATACAATTAGTCGTAAACCTATTCTGATGAGCTTAAAAAATGCATTGTTTTAATACAATATTTCTTTTACAGCATGTATTAAGATAACGGCACAATATTCCCGTTAGATTTTTTCAAAGATTTTAGGTATACATGCAATTTTGAAATAAAACCAATTGTATTGCTAGTTTATGCGTTAGTTTTAGACAGAGATGGTAAACAAAATTATTTTAATGCCAAACCTAATCAGATGAGCGGCAGTGTACGTAAACAACTCACAAACAACTGACGAGACAAAATAAGCGAAGCTGTGTTGCAAAATGTTCTTCAAAATTTTGTGAAAAGAGCGGCTGTTTGCCAATGTGCTAGAAATGGACATTTGCTCGAAATCATATTTAATTATTGGTATTAAGAAAACTAAAGCATACTTTTTAAGTCAATCAATTAACTGCATAACCTCAAATTTCCTCGCTCAATATATTATTAACTAAATTATAGACATTTTTCTTTAATGAATTTCTCTAAATCTTTTATAAATTTTAGCAAAATAAAAATGATAAACGTTTGAGACGTTGTTCTTTACAATCCTATGCCCAAACCCATCGACCGGATCGTCGAGCTTCAAAAGGTATTTTTTCTACTAAAAGTTTGCCGAAATTTTAAAAACAATTTTTATTACTGTCTACACTATATTTACTTCTAAGATTAGCATTTAATGTAAAACACATTATAACAAAAACAACAACAACAACAAAATAATTGCAATTATAATCAAAATTAGTCTTTATTTAAAATCAAATTTTAAACTAAAGCAAAATATTTATAACAAATTTTAAGAAAAAATTAATTATTTAAAAAAAACCAGAACTATAAAGCTTTAGAAACTCTTATATTTGAACTAAATGGACTTTTTACCCCCAATTTATTTTAAATGTGCATATTTAATAGACTTGATATTAAAAGTAAATGTGTGCTATTTTAAATTATTTATGTAGCATATAAAAGAAAAATTTTAAATATCTTTATGTGTCTCCTCTGAATGTTTGTACTGTCGTTGTGATCAATAGCTATTGCAAATAACTTTTTCTTTTTAATATATGAATTTCGATTTTTAAGGAGCACGACTAGTCTGATATTGTCATTATTGTCTGATTATTGATCGGGCTATATTTTTATGAAGTTATACATTTACTTATAGGCTTTCGCCTTAGAAGTAACATTTCAACATGAAGCAGCAGATATTTCAGGCTAAATGTCCAATTTAATGACTAGGAAAGCTATCTTGTCTATCTTAATCGGATACTGCCTCATTTGGTGACCAAAGGAGCCGTTAACAATAACTGTCCCATATAAATTTGAAAACGAAAAAGAAGTTGACGTATGAACAGTGGCTCACATCGAAAGTCTGGCAACTATTCACAGAAAAGTTCATTTGTCAAAACAAAAAATACTTATTAAAAAATTTCATTAAAATCTTTATTCTGCATAAACTGGATACATCAGTCTTATACCAATAGGAATAATGTAGGAATAATCAGAAAAACCTTAACACACAACACAAACTTTCGCAGATAACAGCACTATTTGTCATTCGTATTCATTTGGTAATAGACCGAACCAGTTGGAGGTGAGTTTCAAAAGGTGGAACATTAATGATACGCTCAATCACGATCTCGCGGCGATCTCCAAATGGGGTCGTGCAAATAGGTTCGATTTTAATTCGCGTAAGAGGTAATGTTGCATGCTTATCCATAGATCTGCGTTCGAAAATGATGCTGTACCTGTTACTATGGGGGATATACGTAGGTGTTACGAAATCAGAAGGTCTTGATGGTCGATGGAGTATAAAAATACTCTTCTCTGAGTATAAAGAGAACACTGAAGATGGCAAATAGCCATAGCAAATTTGACGAGAGTCGACGTAAAACCGTACCCAAATAAAAAGCTTTCAAGTGCCTCAGTTTTCTAAAACGGTGCGAGAGATACTGCACTTCATCCGATCTTCATACTATTTATATCACCTCTATCCGTCCAAAGGTGGAATACAACTCTCATGTATAGGCCGCCGCCCCAAAGTCTATTGTGGAGTTTCTCGACTGCATATAGGAGAGGGGGACGGTAGGGTATCCAACTCCATTGATTCCCTAGAGCATCGACGCAATTTAGATTGTATTTCACTGTTTTATCGTTACTACAATGGTAAGTGCTTTAGAGAAATTAGGGAACTTATTCCCGAAGCTCGTACTTTTTTGCGTTTAACTCGATTTTCGTTGAGAGCGCATATACTTGTGTTCGATTGACCAGTGAATCGCACTACGCATTACAGGGAATTTTTGTTTTTTAGCAGAATAGACAGTTCCAGCGTAGTATACAGACTTGCTTACTTATACATTTAAACATACTTATATAGGACAATTTGGATGAACACCAAAAGCAAGAGAACAGAACAGTCCGTATGTGAAAAAACTCCCTCCAGCGGTCTTACCTGGCACTTTCAATGTGGGAAAGTTCAAATTGTCCCTCTTTCCTCCACCCCGTAATCTAATTTCCTAGCTCTGGTACAATGCATTGCATGAGTAGGGATCATCCCCTGAGTGCTGGTCTGAACGAAAAAAAAAGCCTTAAAATCACAATATGATCACGCTGAAGGTCGGGTAGTCTTTAAATACGATTGTTTATGGGTTAATAAATATTTGATTCCGTAATCTATTTGCTTTTTTACAGATTTCAATTTGTTTAAAATAGATTCCACAAATTTTTTGCACATACCAGATGTTATTTGTCTCCATTCCTCCAGTAATGCTGCCTTAAGTTCCTTTTATTTACTGCACAATCTGCTTTGCATACTACGTCCAAGTTTCATTCATTATTGCTCGATTACCTTTATATATGGGTTTTGTGCAGGTGTTTGGATGACCTTAGGACAGTTTTAAAGCAACCAGTTCCTTACTATCAGCGATGAGTGCTTAGAGTCATTGACTTGATAAATCTTTCCTTAACACTTTCCTTAACATTAGATTTTAAAAAATCGAGATACACGTTCTTGTCCAAGACACCTGCTATACAGTGAATGTTTCCGACACCTGAAGCTGCCATGCAGCCCCCACACCATCACTGAGAAGCCTTCATGCTTCCCTGTTTTCTTAGTGTTTTTGTGCTAAAATTCTTCATTGTGTTTATGCCACACGTAACGCCACCGACCATAAGAATGAAACAAATTGAACTTGCTTTCAACCGTTAAAAGAACCTCGCATTTTAAAGTTCTATACCTCTATAAAAACACCCTTTATATTTCTCAATCTCAAATACTAAAGCTGGCCTAGTTTAAAATCTTAATGTATCCTTACGTAATTATACTAACCATTATACTGGTTTTGCGTTAACATTGGGAGCTACATTTAAAACCATTGCGATTTATTCAAGATCAAGAAAATTGGGTCCCATATGAATTGAAGCCGAGAGAAGTTTAAAGGCGATTTTGAATGTCGGAAATGATGCTTGAACGCTACAAAAAGAAATTCTCCTTTTTTACATTGTATTGTCAACGAGTCAAATCAACACCGAATATCCTTGACTTCAAGGTAATGCTCAGTATTTGGTGGGATCAGAAGGAAGTTTTGTATTATGAACTGTTGAAATGGGGTCAGACGATTACACGGATGCTATACCGAAGACAATTCATTCGTTTGAAGAGAGCAATCAATGAAAAACGACCAGACATGAGGCCATAATCTTCCATCATGACAACGCTCAGCCATATAATGCAGGACCTGTCAAAAACTAATTGGAAAACAGTGGATGGGAAGTTTTGGTCCACCCGCCTTATAACCCAGACCTTGCGCCCTTCTGACTAGCATTTGTTCGATAAAGAACACCCTCACTGGAATACGCCTTACTTTCAAACAGCGTATCAGAAATTGGCTTGATTCATTCTTTACCCCAAACCGTTTTTTGACACGGATCCATATAGGAAATGGTGGTGGACAATATTTTGAATAATGTATCAACTCATTTTGTTATTATGATAAATGCATTTTTCATGCAAAAAAATTTACATTATCAATTTGTATACCTATTACAATTGCATTTACTACTGATATCTTTGTTATAATTAATCAGTGTAGGTCTTCTTTTTTTTTCTGATTGTTAATCTTAGTTCAAGGAATTTAAATGTAGCATATTGCTGCTGTTTTGTGTTTATAAGATTTCTTAGAAATTTCTTGATTTATTAACAAACACAAATAGGTAATTTTTTGCAGTGATAATTATCAGTTGATAACTTTAACTAAGCATCTTCGTAACGACATGCTTCAACACAAAATGTATAACATGATCAGACTAGTCGTACTCTTATAAGTATTAAACAAGAATTTTGATGTTTTTCTTTTTATTACTTGGCAGTATTTTGTTTTTAATCAAATATCTATCGTATTTAACTTTAACTCTCACGTTTTAAAAAATTATTTTTTAATATTTACATACATCTTATCCTTATAAAACTAAATTCCTGACTGTATTGTATATAAATGAAGCCTTTATACTGATTTATATAATCAGCAAATCTCTACTGTTTTAATTTTATAGAAAAATTTATATATATTTTATTTAAAAACTAAGTAATTGTATGAATTTAGAAAAACTTGTTGCAACTTTTAAATGTTTATTATCGTAACAATGAATTTATAAAAAAATAAAAATCCTATTGTTGTCCTTAAATGTTGTCTAATGCTGTTTTCGTTTATTTATTGTCATTTAAAAAATATCCTTTGGCTTAAATTCTTTAATTATATCGGGTGGGCAAATTTGAGGTTAGAAAGTAAATTGACTCTTCTTCTTCCATTTTCAATATTCCTGAAGAAATAGATTTCCTTTTTTGGTTTTTTCATTATCCACGAAAGAAATTTTATGTTGCTTTTCTTTTTTTTCAACGCACACAAATGAATTTCACACGCACACATTTTTCATTTTTCATGAATCTTGGCTTTTCAAACTGATCACAACTCATTGTTCACGAAATTATTTTTGTTCAGCTTCTTTCTTTTTCATCGCCATGAAAGAAGCAAAAAATTTTACACCATTCATTCTTCATGAAGTATGTATAGTTTCTTTCTTCCTCACTTAACATTAAATTATGTATTGAGTATGATTTATTTCGCTTGTTTGAAGTGTGTGAGGAACAAGATAGTTACATGTTGTGTTGAAAAGGATATTATTGATTGTAAATATTTAGGAGGGATTATGAAAATGTTCATTGATCTCTTATATTTCGTCCAAGCAGTATGAGCAGATGTTTTTTAAAAAAGATATGAGCGGTGAAAAAGAAAGCAGCTGAACAAAAATTACTTCATGAACAATGAGTGAGTTGTGATCAGTTTGAAAAGCAAACATTCGTGAAGATGAAATTTGTGTTAGTATGTGAAACGCATTGGTATGCGGTGAAAAACAAAAGCAAAACACACCTTCACTCATGAAAAGTGATAGGAGAATGAACAAAAATGTACTATTCGTGGTAAACAAATACACACCCTGCTCTTTTTTGATCACATCAGTTTTATAGATACCAATGTAAAGTGGAAATATGGGAATTACTAATGGAATATGATGTCGGGAAAATCTCTATAATAAACTTCAAACATTCAAATTTAAGATTTTTTTAAATAAAACAATTTCGCAACAAAGATTCGATACGCAAAGAACTCGACAATTACTCTATCTAGGCTCATTTTAACAGTAGTAGCCTTCTATTAAGATAATAAAACTAATTTTATTTTAATCTACGTTAATATGTTCTATATTATTGAAATGAATTACTGCTACTGCTCATATAGCTTATCAGTGAATTTTAACCCAATTTTTATAGAAAACTAGCGAACCCCCAGCACACTTCGTAGTGCAGAAAAGAAAATAACAAATCAATTCGAATTCATTAAAATCAGTGATAAATTGCTTTTATTGTAATGCTCTGTGGTAAACAACATTTGTTGTTTTTCCATTTTCGGTGTAAATATACAAAACCGATGGTTTTCCAATGCGCGAACAGGCTACATACAACTGTCCATGTGAGAAAACTGGATACTCTACACTCCACAAATTCCTAAGGATTGCACTTGCGCCTTATTATGGTAGCCGCAAACGCAAGGCGAACAGGAAACTGAAGTAATTTCAATTCAATTGGCATATCAGACGGTATCATTCGAATTCAAAAATTCTGTTGGATAATTCACAACATCTTTTTCATTGGTAACAGTATCCACAGATTTGTATGACACCAATTCGCCAGGAATATTTGATTGTATAGCCATTTTTAATTCCGTAACAAATTTGTTCTTTGTCGATAAAATTGCTCTGTCACTCAACCATGCATGCCATGTATATTTTTGTGCTATGTTAGGGAAAACACATTCAATCAATTCCCTTTTTTGACTGTACGAAACTGCAAAAATCATTTGGCAATGTTATCAATCCAGTGTCATCAACAGGCATTGCAGCCTTCCCAATTTTCAGCAATTGCTTAGAGAACTTTGAACTGAACACGAACGTTGGCAGTGAGTTTCAATGTTTTAACAAATCTCCATAAATATGAAGACGTTAATTTCATCAGCAGCTGTATGCCTAAAATCGCCTGACAATAAAATCAACGCACCATCAAACAATTCTGAATTATCTTGGAGATCTTTCATTGTTCTTTTCAAAGCTTCAACAGATTTCTTATGCGCCATAGTGCATTCATCCCAAATAATGGTACTGAAACGTTTCAATAATCTTGCCGTTCCAGATGTTTTTGAAACGTTACATATGGGAGTTTTATTAACTTGGTAATTCTGTGGCAATTTCAAATCAGAATGTGCTGTCCGATCACCATCTAACAAAGGGGCTGCAATGCCAGAAGACGCCAATGCAAATTTATTCTGGAACCGCATCGTTGCCAACAACAATGAAATTAAAAACGTTTTTCCGGTGCTTCCTGGTGCATCTAGGAAATAAAATCCACCGGCTTCACTATTGATAGCTTGCATAATAATATCGTACGCATTTTTTTGTTTGTTTCGCAATTAACGTCGAAAGATTTTCGTGAACAAAAGCATTTAATTCGTTGCGATCGTATTGTTGTTCACTTTGCAGTTCTAACTCAAAAATGCCATGCATTGCGCGATTAGGTGATGGCATTCCCAACTGTCTTGTTAGCAATCGACAAACAGAAATCTTCAATACAAATCAATGCTTCATTGTAAATTTCCAGCGTGAAATCCATTGAAGGATTACGATTTTCTTGACGCACTTGAAACAGAATATCTCCTGACAGACAGTCTTGAAATTTTATCCACAATTCAGATGGATTCGATGGAAGACAGGCAGAAAAAATAATTGCAAACAAAGTACGAATTTGATAATGATGAGTGACAACTGCTGCATCTGCAAGTGTTTGTTTCCAATGAATATCATTTTTCAACAAATTAAGCTGAACAGTATAAAAATGTCCCAAAGTATCACTTGAATATAAATTTTGAGGGCTATCAACACGATTTCCTTGCTTGTGCCGTTGGAACTCCACGTAAAATACGTTGGCACTTCTGCATACAATAACGTTCCGGCAAAAGCATCAACTTCACACAATTTAAAAAATGCAGTAAGAGTTGTATGAATGCAGTGTTCACTAAAATGGCTATAACTCATGAACCAATACACAAACAGAGATCGTTTATAAATAAAAACCTTGGTATTTAAGTCACCTGTCATATGAACTTTGCAGAAACAAAATCGGTTCACGCATTCCGGAGAACATCAATTACTAACACAATGCAACTTATTTTTATATATGTAGATTCAAGAGTCTTATACCGTAACCCAAATTGATTAAATGACAGTTCTCATTTAAACAACACAGCAAATAACAAAACTCAAAAACACTTCTATATGAAAATATTGAAAGGGTTTTGTTTTCGAATTGTGTGCTGGTGTTTGCTGTGAGAACTCTTGGCTGCCTCGGGCGTTGTCTGTTTGGAGGTCCAATTATGTATGAATTTTTCCACAATTTGGGAGCGTGTATCGGCAATCCCCACAGAAAATAGTGTAGCGGCAGTTTGAAAATTTCTTCTGACTCAGATCGTGTAAGAAACCGTCATTTTGTTATCACCAGGTAAAGAGGAGAATGCCACAGAAAGCATCGATTGACATGTGGGGTTTCATGTAAATGTGGAAACATTCTCTTTCCCGCATAAGGGAAAAATAAAGCTTCTTCAGAAAAAGGTTCCCACAAATCCAGATTAACCTGTGATTTCTAGCGCCAATTTCAGAAAGGATCGATTGCCATGTGGGGTTTCGTGGAAATGTGAACACATCCTCTTTCCCACTTAAGGAGAAAATAAATCTTGTCGAAAAAAAGTTTCCCACAATTCGTACGACCTGTGATTTCAATGCAATTTCATGTAGCCTGGCTGCTATCATTAATGTCTGCTTCCTAGCCAATAATTTTATTTGTTTAATTTATTTGGTTTATTGTTTACTTTAAAATCACAATCACACTTACATTTTTGCCTTCAAACTTAATTTGCAAAATTTTTAAAAACTTCTAAATTGTAAACAATTTTAGCTGTAAACATTATTTTATTAAAATCCTTTAATTATCCCTATAAAATAATTTAAAAAAAATACCACAACAGAATTGGCTTTAAAACACAAACAACAACAGCTACAAGAACGTTTAAAATCATTATCACGCTCCTCAAGTCAAGAACAGCAAAATTATAATTACAACCATCACCAACGACAACAATATTTAATGGAAGGTTCTATACAAAAATCTATAGAACAAACGCAACAAGCAAACACAGTCTCACCTAAAAGCTCTTATGTTTCCTATTCCAACAATTGGCAATTGTTAAGACAACATACCACAACACAGTCCGTAGATAATTCTGATATTGTTAACAGTGCTCGTGGTAATCCAGGTAATAAATAATTCCTTTTTTATTTCCATTTAAATTGAAATAATTTATTGATTTTTTGTTCGTTTATTATTTAAGAAATATCTTCTCCAATGATGGCCAGACGTTGCTCAGTACCCGCCGCTTTAAGTTATCCGAAGCAAAAATTCTCAACTCCCTCATCTTTAAGTACTGTGAATGATCATGTTAATTTAAGCGTTGCGTCAAGTAGACGAACCTCTATAACATCATCTCCTTTATATTTGCCTATGGATTATAATGAAAGTTTAGCACTCGAAGTTAAACGACGAGTTCGCATGATTAATAGACATTAGAAGAAATCTAAATTACGATAATAGTTTCTGGTTTTGGTTTAAGTGGATAATCAGAAGAGCGTAAAGACAATTGCAATAAACAATCTTCGATATCGAGTACTTTTCCCCGAAATGTTGTCAATGTGGATCACGGCATTCGTTATCGAAAGTTACACTCGATTGGTAATGTACATACTATCAAAGGCAGCTAAAAATAAGTAGGTGTGAAATAAAACGAAGAAACAAAATAAATAAGGAAAAGAAGAAGTTACAATCCTTATCTATTAAATAACATACATATACCGTCTACACATACGATCACTAAAAATAACTATTATAAATTAAATAGTTTCCAACATATTGTCGTATAAATACCTCCAGGAACTTTAAAACCATAAAATATTGCATGCAGTCTTCAGACGGAACGGAACATATTGAAAAGCTTTTTAAGACAGCTGAATACGTCTTTTAAATCTATGGATATAGCAATTTTCAAATTAAATCATTTACTTTAAATGGCACAACTTCTCAACATCAGCCAAATAAAAAAAGGATTGCTTTAGTCAAAAATATTTGTTCTTATCAGGGCAACATTTAACTCATTCTTCGATTCGGAGATGAGATACATATGTATACAAAAAACAAAAATATTTAAATCCATTTTAATTTAAAAACATCTAAATTTTTAACTAAGTTTAACTATTTTTCATCGATTTGTTTAGTTTTTGATTGATTCCGTTATTTTGTTTTTCGTATTGATATATTTTTACAGTGATGTAAAAAATAGAGCACGTATTATAAATAACCATTGAAAATTTTCTGAAGTCCCAATTTCTTAGTTTGTTGTTGTAAATAATGTGTGTAAAGAGAATAGTGGAAGAGTTCCTCTCTTCCCCTATTATCTTTACACACATTATTTACAACAACAAACTAAGTATTGCAGCCACAAAAATCGTCCAATGTAAATTGGGACTAACACGAACCTGCCCTCGATATCAAGTGCGATATTTTGCTCCCTGCTTTTAATACAATTCATAAATCGCAGTAGACCTCATAAATTTAGCTTTTATTTATTGGCTGTATCCATATGCAGGTATGTA
This sequence comes from Trichopoda pennipes, assembly GCA_030448955.1. Lineage (NCBI taxonomy): Eukaryota > Metazoa > Arthropoda > Insecta > Diptera > Tachinidae > Trichopoda > Trichopoda pennipes. Next base: position 11,801,876 of record JASKUP010000060.1, on the reverse strand, counting down.
TGTATGCATTTGTTTGCCAGACTTCGCTTAAAAAGGATTTGGGAGAAATAAAAATCGTTTTTTTTCCAAAATTAAATACAATTTTGTATTTTTTCAATATGTATATGAACAATAAAACTGAGCATAAGCTTCTGCCACATTTCCGTGAACATGGATATGGAGTTTTCTTATTCCATATTGAATATTAATGAGGCTAATGTTTATCTGAAACACAAACTTCACTTAAGTCTCTTTTGGAATATATTTGTTTAGTCTAACAATATTGCTCTTTTGATGGCACTTTGTCAATTGGTGTGGTTTTACAATTCCATACAACTAAATTCTATAAGATATTATTTGCAATAATTTTTTCAAGTTTGTTTGTGCGGTTTTACACACTTCAACTTTTGTTGCTCAGCTGTTGTTTTTTCCATTAGAAAGAAAGATAAAGCTTTATACCCCTTCTTTTTCTTTCTAATGAAAAAAACAGCAGTTGAGCAACAAATGTTGAAGTGTGTAAAACCGCACTTTACATTTATTGTGCTTGATTCCTTAAAAACAAAAATATATGTACTTCACATCATCATGATAGTCCCAATTTACATTGGACTACTTTTGTCGCTGCAACTCGTAGTTTGTTGTTGTAAATAATGTGAGTAAAGAGAATAGGGAAATAGAGTAACTCTACCACTATTCTCTTTTACACACATTATTTACAACAACAAACTACGAGTTGCAGCGACAAAAATCATCCAATGTAAATTAGGACATATTCTCATAAAACCTTATTAATAAAAACTACTAATATGAAATGTATTAAGGCCGTGTCAGATAAAACTTTTGCTTTGCGTTGCGTCAGAGTTTCGCTTTGACATTTGAGTTAAAATGTACGTAAATGTATGAAAGTTGCCACATAAAGCACTTTTGACGCAGCGCAAAGCGAAAAGTTAACCAACATTCAACCAAAGATTATAGAATTATAAAGATGTTGCACTGCGAACATTTTACATAAACAAAAATTTTAAGCATCAAACGACGAGGGGGGAAAGTGTAAAGGGTAAATAGAGAATACTGTCTTTGCATTGAGCAAAACTAATAACAGAAAAGAGAGTATTACTTTTTATGCACAGAAACACACGTTTGTTCATGTATGCATACATATGCTTCCCATTAATACTTGTGTTTGGGTGTGCGTGTATTGTTTTAGGTATATTTTTGTTTTTAATTCTGTTTTAAAATTAAAAATGATTTTCGCTTTACTAGCAACTTTATTAATGTAGGCAGCATACAGCTTGTGTGGATGTTCAACATTAATAGAAAACGAACATGATTCCTTTCGTTATTGTAGGGCAAATATACTTACTTTATTGTTGTATGAATGAAAAAATTTACGTTTACACCGAAGTCATGATGCTGTTATTTACTTATTTTTTAAAGTTAATTCAACCGCGCACAACTTTCGGTATAAGATCTATTATAATGGAGGTAAAATAAAAGACATGTAAATATAGTAAATATTTTGTATGATTTTTAATTTTTATTCAAATTAGTGTTTTAAAATTTTTACTTTTTCAATAAGTGCTCGTTTATACTGGTAAGTTTCCCAGGAAGAATGCTTTCTTAGTAATATTATTACAAGCAAATTTAAAATTTCCAGCCTGTGATTGTAACAAGCACTCTTCTCGTCAAACCAAAAGGAATAAATTGTACTATTAGTACATTCTATGCATTGCTGAACTATGTCTTTTTTAATATTTTTCATTGCTTTATTGGCAGAAAAAAGCTTTTCAAAAACTTTTATATGAATCTTACAAACTTCGAAAAATTGATTGGCGGGTGCACATAAACTTCCAAAATCTAAGTCACTTTCATAGTTTTTTTGTGTGGATACACATTTCTGATGGATATGTTAGAATTTTTGCAGGTTTTACTGTATCCATTCTACATTTGCTGCATGATATTCGTTGCGCTATGTATTCAATGAAATATCGGCTTGAAGTAAGTTCTATTGATACATTCGGAGAGTTAAAACAGTCGGCACTTTCATCAAAATATTCTTCATTATTCTGATATATGTCTACGATATCTATCAGTGGACATTGATTATCAGCTGATACAGTTTCACTACATTCGGCGGAGCTTTGAAAATCCACCGGTAAGAATATGGTATCGTCGTTTTCACAATTTTTTGACGAAGTAAACTGGCTTATTTTTAAAGATATCAGCTTTGCCATTGCGATATTAAAATCGTGAACTGAAAGGTTCTTACAATGTCCGCCTTTGGCGCGAACATATGAAAATACGTTTTCTAATGGCTCCTGATTAAACCGGCTAGTTAAAATTGTGAATAAATTAGAACTTTCTTGAAACATTTCTTCACTTAAAGATAATATGCCCCTGGTGGTTTGGATAAGACCGCGGATGGAAAATATTTTATTGCCGACATATTCAATTTGTTGCATATATATTATTAGATCCTGCAATACCTTCCAAGTATTATTATTATGCTTTAAACCACGCTTTAGAGGATTAGGATCGCTAAAATATTTACTATTTAAACAGTCAAAATAACTATCAAGTTTTTTTATAAATACGTAAGTAGAAGAGGCTATTTCCGATGAAGTCCTTGTAAATTTACGATTTTCGTTAAGAGTTTGAATCGCATCTGCAACAGAACGGCTTAAAGTTTGAACAGCCAACCCCACGAATTATCTTATTATTTTATTGAGTACTTAACTCCTTTATTTACTTCTTAAGACTAACTTATTTTTCTAAATCAAGCTTATGGTAAGCAACGTAAGAATATTTTACTTACGTTGCTGTCTGGCAAAACGTAGAAACAAAGAAGAATAGCGTAAAAACTAAATATACTTATACGTCAATGTTTCCCTACGTTTTACCAGCCGTTATTATCAATTGGGGTGTTGCGGATGTAACTCACGCGCATTTTATTTTATTTATATATTGTCAACTTTGTCATTTTTGTGACTTTACCATGCTCTAGTTCAAAAACTTCTCTAATAACATCAAACCGCGCTATTCCATCAGGTGTTTTAAAGTCACCTTTGATAAAAGCATTTCTAATGGATTTAAAAATATGAGGTACATCATATAGCATATATACTTTATTGGTGTTATAAAGAAAATAAGGCTGTTCTGGTGACACTCCCAATAGGTCGTAACATTTCCTATTTTTTGGACCTTGATCACATGTAACTGGTCATCTAAATTTGATATTAGAAGTGTTTTCAATATTTCTCCTTTTATGGAACTAGCAGTTACAAAGTAGTTTAACACAAATTTCCAATTTTCTATAATTACTCTAATCATGAAAACACCAATTTGAGAACCCATTTCATTTGTTCGCTCGTCTACTCCATCTATAACATCCGCACAATCATTATAACTTAAATTTCTTCTGATTGATATTTCATCAAATATTAAAATGCACTCTCTTTCAAGAGGTTTCATCTTTAAAACCGTTTTCTTAAGAACATTATATATGCAAACATTGTTTCCTGGCTGCAAATTCTTAATATCTGCTTGGTTCAATTTCAAAATATTACGCAAGAACAAGTACGTAGAGGTTGATCTATAATAAATGCTTTGAACAAATTCTTTTCACAATCCTCCCATCGAGCGTTCGTTCCCCTGCTTCCCTTCATTAGAATTGTGCAGAATGTTTTTTCATTACGATTGATACCAAGTTTATCAATTTCACTTTCAAGAGAGGCTTTTACTTTTAACTTTGCTTCTAATGTCTTCAATCTTTTTTCAAGTTTTCGACTTCATACATCGATTTTGTTGAGTTTTACTCTTAAGTCTTTTAAACATGTTGAAAAATTTCTTTCTATAAGTTTTCATTTTTTAAACTTTTAAGGCAGTTTGAGCATAAAGGTGGCGGTGATTCGAATCTTTTTCGCTTACATGACGAACTTCAAAAAAATGTATCGTTAGTATTCTCATTTTCAGAGCAGTTGCCTTTTTCAATACTTTCTGACTCAGCACTATCAATTAAGTATAATGTTGGCACGGCTCCTCGATGTAAATATCTTTTACCAATTAAATCAGGCGAAAAGTGCCTATCACATAAAAAAAGGGAAGTAGTTTCTTCCACAAACTGTTTTTCAAAATTGCACTTTTTTAGCCATTGTTTAAATAATGGTGAGTTTGTGTTTGGAAAACAGAAAAGTTTCATTTCAGGAAATTTTCTTTTCGATCTGCTACAATGTGGCAGAGAACATTTATTGCCTGCTTCTTTGAAAACTTCATTTTTCACAGCATTATTTAACTCAACTTTTCTGTTCTATTCATTATTTTATTTATTTTTTTAACTATGTAAGTTAAAAACCTTTTACATATGAACTGCTGAATAGAAGTATTTACACTTCTATTTATACTTTCATTCCTTATACCTTAGAGATGGGTATACTTAAAACTAAATAAATGTATAGTTTTTCCCATATTTCTGTGCTGATATCATGCTTTGAGTAATGTCTTTCTAATTATCTTTTTTACAACTATATTTTATTATCATGTTTATGATCTATGGGAATTTACATGCAGTAACCAGAAGAAGGGCTTATCATTTACTTTTTTGTCATATTCCTAAAAGAACAAAAATTAACAAATGTAGCAAACACTGCCTTAATGAAAATATTGGTTAATAAGGCTTCCAAAGTTCGTCGACAGTCGATGCTGTTTTATTTTTACAATAAAAAATCTGTATGGTTTGGCTACGGCAACACAGAAGATCCAATTAGTTTTGTATACAATAATACCACTCGAATTTGTAGAGCCCAACAAACACAATATAACAACGTTGATTTTCATTGTTTATTACTAATCGTATTTATAGTATATAATTTTAGCTTACAATTTAAGACTAAGTTTAGAATAATGTTTTGTTTTTCTTGTTTACAAAGTGAAAAGAAATTAATGCTAGTGAACTAAGAAAAGGCTTGATCACATAATATTATTTTTAATTAGTTCATATGCACTTATCTGAAAGCAAACCTTTTTGTTTGTTGGGCATAATATTGACAACGTAAACACACATACCCACATACACATAAACAATGTTCGTAAGTATGAATTGCTTTTGCTGAGAGTTTATTTATGTTTTGGTAATTTGCTCTCCGTTGATGAAATTTCGCTCATTAGTCGTACACACGAGGATTTTCAGAAAATCCCATCAATAATTTAGCAGTGGCAGAACAATGTATGGCAGTGCAACATCTTTGTAATTCTATAATCTTTGATTCAACTTTTTGCGCGCTTTGACAAACACCTCGCTTTTATTATTTGTGTTTGTGTATTTGTCTGTGGGCGTAAACAAAAAATTCATGAGTGTTGTCAAAGTTTATTGTGACATACACCACTTGATTTACGCTTTTGCTTTAAAGTTTTAAATGTCACGCAAAGCAACAAAGTTTTATCTGACACGGCCTTTACTGTCAATTAACGGTATTTCTCAACAAAGCAAAGAAGACAACAGAACACACACAACAACAATAACCCTTGGCCCTATTTACACGAGAGTAATATTTGTTCCGCACAACTTTTGGTCTTTCCAAAACACACAGCCTAATTAGACCGAATTTAAATTGTGCAACTTTTGTCGCTGCAATTCTTAGTTTGTTGTTGTAAATAATGTGTGCAAAGAGAATAGGGGAAGAGAGGAACAAAAAAAAGTACACATTAAATACCAACAAAATAAGAATTGCAGCGACAAAAATCGTACAATGTAAATTGGGTGTAAGAGGCCATGTTAGACCAGCACAACTACTCTCGTGTAAATAGGCTCATTGAGAGACCATTTTTATTTCATTTTCTACATAAGTGTTGCCACTGCAAACCAATCAAGTGTTTTAGAAAGGTTTAATGAATAAATACAAATTGTAATCAATTTAAAAAAAAACAAACCGTTGGTGCAAATGCATCAATAATAAATTTTTAAGAGTCACGATTTTTTGTATTAAACTTACCTCAAGTGTTAACAAAAATTTTAATTAACAATTAACACAAATTGAATTGACGAATCAACAGAATTATTTGTTTTTCGCAGATATCGTAATGCACGTTTAAATAATATATTTTTTTTCCCCAAATTAAAATTGTCCATAAAAATTATGGAAACCTAATTAATTGAAAATTATGGAAACCTAATTAATTGAAAATTATTATTAAGCCATTAAAAAAATGGGATAGTTTTGTTAATAAGTTTTTTTCTTAAAATTTCTTAGATTTTATATTTGTAGGTGTCGTTTATGTATTTTAATTATTTCAAACGTATGAAAAGATGCAGAAAAGATTCGCAAATGCATGCTAGTTTTATAAATTTTAAATAATTTAAAAACATTAGTTATATTAGAAATATATATACCCTTATACATTTAATATATACAAACCATCTTAAATAATTTATTTAAATAAAAATAAAATACAACTTTATATTTATAACAAAATACATACTTGTTATAAAATATTTTTTTTACGTACAAAATTTATTCATAATCTTTATTGTTAAAACTTAATTAACTTAATTGTTATTATAATAGTTTATTTATATTTAAATATATATGTGTGTATATTACCTGTAAAGTAATTCAGTGTTTTATTAACCCTATTCTTTAGTCGTAAAATAAATTAAACAATTTTAAGGCAAGAATAATTTTTAGGTTTTTTTTTCTAGAATATTCTATAAATATAACGTTTTATAAGACCTCATACAATTTGTGCTTACAACATTGATTTTAATCTTCTTACTTTTATACTTAAACAGCGTTGTCAGGACAATTTTTGGGACAACAATGCCTGACGTTCTGATATTGTTACTTGTATCCCTTTTCATTAACGTTTTGTTACATTGAGTTCTTTTATTGCAAAATAATAATAATACAGTACGTTAGAGTTTAAAATTAAATTAAACGATTTATTTATTTTCAATGCACACACAATAAGCACGATGGTAACTTTGTTGTCTTTACTCACTGATGGCTCAACTTGAATTCCTCTCATTTGCCCAGCAAGTGGTGCTTATATAGTTTTTTAAGAGGTTCTCGCATATGCAAGAATATTCTACTTCAACTTCACCTCATATTGCTGTTGTTAGTTTAGGCCCCTAGGTTTTTTTGTATGTTTTGTTTTGTGTTAGATGTTTTTGTTTTCTGTTGTTTATCTTATTCGGTAAAATTTCTGTTGTTGAAGCATGTTGTTGTTGTCTTGTGTGTATAAGATTTCTTAGAAAACTACGCAGTTTGTTAAATGCACATTGGGTTGTTTCGTTTACTTTTTTTACTGACAATTATTTTCTTTTAAAACTTAACAAATCATCTTAGTAACAATATTCTCCTCAAATCTACATTATTACCATTATATGTATATAAATGTTTTACTGGGAATTAACGGTAATTCTCAACAGAATACAAAAATTTTAGGAGTTGCCACTACTATGCTAAAGTTTGAATTTCTTATTTTATGATATGGCAACTTTAAAAATAAAAACCTTACGTTAAAAGCGAAGAAAGGAAGAATATCTTTTCTATAGTTCAGCGGTCAGTATTTATAAAAGTTGGCATTCTTGTCTCACACAAATTTTGTCAGATTTGGGGCTTTATCCGAGAAATGGGAATTTTTGTTTTAAAATATTGAAATTCCAGAATTTGTAATTTACATAATTACATTTAATATCAGTTCAGTATGGCAATAAAAACGTTGCTCGAGGTAAAAATTTTTTATCGATGGTAAAAACATGCACATAATGAGTTTTGCTATAAAATTTGATTATCGTACTTGCCTATAGATTCAATGGATTTACATTATGTGTACGATAAAGAGCGTTTTCTTTACCAGCAATTATATGGAACAATTCAATGTTTTGAAATTGTGGGCCATATATTGCAAAACATATATTGCCGAGCAATATTTTAATTTTTTTTGTAAAAGCAAGAATAACTACCGCGAACCGAAAATGAAATAAGACGTTGTCCTTTAGGCAAACGCAGGTATAACAATGACAAAATTTTATTTTTTCAAAGGCTTAAAACTATTACAAAAATCAAATACATAATTACTGCTAATATGCAATGCACCGATCAAAAAGCAATAACAACATACATTGCTAAGTACATTACATATTATTTATTCCATAAAAATTTAACAAACAAATTTAAGTAATAAAGATAATGCAAGAAATGTGCACAGTGGTTGGTACTGGAAAATTTAACAGTGTTTAACACTGGGCAAAAAATATAAAATAGTTTGATGACTAATAATGAAATTTTACGAAAAATAAGGTAAAGAATAGTGCAGCTGTACGGTGACCTAACATTATGATTGTGAAGAAAATATTTTAACGTTTGCTTAAAAGAAAATTAGAAAACAATTTAAACAATGAAGTTTTTATATTTTTAATAATTGAAAAAACAAATATGGTCTAAAGAAAAAGTATTAAAATTAACGGTTATAAAAAGAATAAATGTCATAATTAGAAAATAAGAACCGTTAAGTAGTTCGTTTTAAATTTTGTTGTTTAGAAAAAGCATGGTAAACCATGTCGGCTTAACAATAAATAGAACTTAAAATTTACCGTTGCAAAACACAAAAAAAGAAAAAAAACAAAAGTTAAAAGCATGATCGTTGTTTAATGTTTTTGTATGCCAAAAATAATAAAACAAAACTAAAAATAGTGTCTGCATCATTTTAAACATCTCTCGTCACAGTTATCAGCTCTACGAACACGAACTAAAGTTGGAGTGTGTGTTTGTAGTGTAGGTATGTATGTATGTATGATTTTTTGTAATGCAAAAACGGTTTTATTTTTTTTTATTATAATGTACCAAAGGACAAAGAAAATGACAAAAAATCTTTTCAAAATTCAAATTCATAACTTGTATAACAATATCAACCTCTTTTATAAATTTGGGAATTTGTAAACCGTTACATAAAAAATGTCCCTATACATACATATGTATGTATGTATGTACATAAATACCGCAGTGAATATTTAAAATATTCTGTACGCGAAAAAGACGCGTTAAATGAAAGCGAAAAAGAAGATTAACTTACTTAGTATTATTATGTTTTTTTTTTAATTTTTTTTAATAAATTAATGCTTTTGTTAATTATTGATTACATTTTTTATTACTTCGTTCTATTCTAAGTTTAAAAAAAATGAACAAATCAAAAAATCAATCTTTGTTTTAATTTATTTCTAACACTAATAAATGATATCGTAAGTGCCATTTTCTACATACGCATCTACGAAATGTTGAATGAAATTATCATATGTGCCAAATATGCGTTTTTGTCGGAAAACTTGAACTTTTCCACCGGAATACTTTTAGGTGTAGTTATATTAGTAGAAAAAAGGCTGTCCCGTAAAATTTGGTTTTTGTAATATACGATAATTCCGCGCAAAGGTGTCGATATGTATACAGTCGTACAGTAAAGTCTACATACCCCCTTGAAAAGCAAAGTTTGGAGTTTTCTGTGAACACTATAGCATACAAATTTATTCCAAAGAAGTCAAATCTATTAACAAACAATAAATTTTAACAAAAAAATTTTAATCCAAAAATATTTATTAACAAAAACAAACAAAATTCATTTTTTAAACAGAGAAACGTCTACATACATAAAAGGAAATAAAAAGACAACAGAATTAATACTTCGTGGGGCCGCCACGACTTTCTAGAACAGCATTTAATCTATTTTTCATGGAATTTGCCAATACTTTTGTGTAATTATTCCACTTTACAAGTAAAACAGTTTTAAAGTCTTGTTTATTTTTAATTGTCCTTTTCCTAATGCGACGATCCAATTCATCCCATAAATTCTCTATTGGGTTCAAATCCGGTGACTGGGATGGGGAATGAAGTTGATCGTGCACATTATATAGTAGCCATTCCTTAAAAACATCAGCGGTATGTTTTGGGTCGTTATTTTGCTGAAAGTACCAACCCACCGTAAGACTCAGTTTACTCGCGGAGTGCTTCAAATTAGCTCTGAGAATGTCCAAGTATACCATGCAATTCATATTAATGTCAATAAATGTTAAATTACCCACCCTAGCCGCTGACATGGAGCCACAACCGTGCTTCACTGTGGGAAGCAAGTTTAATGCTTCATTATTTCGACGCCATACTTTTTCCTTGCCATCATAACCAAACAAGTTGAAATTGCTTTCATCACTAAATAAAACATTACCCCAAAAAAATTTCGTCGGCACACCGTTGTGGATTCCATTGCTTCTCAATAAATGTCTCATCGTTTCTGGATGCACGGAAGCAATATATCGATTTTACAGGGTTTTTGCAATTTCTATTGGATTTTCTTGCACGTCTAACAAAATTTTTCGCTTAGCACGAAGAGTCAGTTTAGATGGGCGACCACTTCTTGGTTTGTTTTCTTCACTATTAGTTTGATTATATCAAACGAATAATTGTTTTGGATACCCGACCAGTTCTCCAATCTCTCTTAAAGATTTTTTTCCTTATAATATTTCACAATTAGCTCACGTACTTTAACACAGATTTCTTTACCCATTTTGGTTAAATTAACACAACTACAATATTAATATCCAACAAATAAACTTCTTCTGCAGGCCAAAAGCCTGAAGGTAATGGTTTTTCGAGGACTATTTTGTGAGCCCCAAATGCGACAATTTCGTTTGGTTATATAAGCGCGTAATACGGCCATTGCAAATGTATTGTTTTTTGGTATGACCACAATACCGTGAGCCTCGAATTTAGCGATTAAATTACGAGCAGCATTCTCAAAAGTACCCCGATTACGAGGAAAGATTGCTCGAATTTTACAAAGTGATACATATTCACTATTTTGAGCAAATTTTCAAAATTAAAATTATTTGCGCAAGAATGTAACGTTCCATGCTTATAATTTTCCAATTTTTTGCTAAATAAATGTGAAAGGATGGCAGCTCACCCTGGAATTTTTTTTAATCATTTCACAGACAAACCCCAAATTTGCCCACCCAATACAAACATACAACCAAACTGAGGTAATAACAAACGTACGCAAGCACAGGTTGTCCGCCGGGAAGCTATACTACTTTGTTTGTTTCTAATTTTTGATTAAATGAAAGGGAATGTATCTTATATTGATAAATGTTTTACTTAATGTCCGCAATTATGTATGGAATACAATATCAGACAAATGTCCGCCTCTGTTAGCCTTACAACTGCGAGCCCTTTTGAGCACATTGTTCATACATTCTCACACATTTCACGCGGTATTTCATTAATTTCATCAAGAGTTTCTGGTTTGTTTGCATAAACCTTGCTTTTCAGATATCCCCAGAAAAAGAAGTCCGGAGCAGTCAAATCTGGCGTCCGTAAAGGCCAATCAGCATCACCTTTTCTTGCAATAACTTGTTGCGGAAAGAAGTCTCACAGTAATAACATTGTTATCCTGGCTATATGCGACGTTGCACCGTCTTATCGATACCATATGTTAATCAAGCCCAAAGCATTCAGTTTTCAATCATATCACGATATCGCTTCCCATACAAAGTTACCGTTACGCCGTTTTCATTTTCAAAGAAATAAGGGACAAAGATTCCTCCTAACCAAATTGCACAACAGACTATCACTTTTAATGGATACAAAGGTGACTGTTGAATAATTTGAGGATTTCTCATTTTCCAGAACCGACTATTTTCTTTATTCACATATCCATTCAAATGAAAATGTGCCTCGTCACTCATTATAAATTTTTCATGAAAATCGGCGTAGCCATGGACGAGCTATAACATTCGATTGGCATAGGTACGGCGGCGTAAGTGGTCTTGTGGAAGAAGCTCTTGTGTCAACTGAATCTTATATGGAAACAACTGGAAGTTGTTCTTTGAAGACCAAGCTCTTGAGCACGTCGTCGAATTGAGGTTGATGGATTGTTTTGAACACTTTCTTGAGCAGCAGTAATGTTTTCAGCCGATCTTGTAGTATGGTAGCGTCTTTCTTCAATATCATTCACTACACGATAAAATTGCGTTTTGTTGGCATGTTATTTCTTCCAAAAATTTTACGTAACTTTCTCATCGTCACAGTAATCGATGATTGAATGGCAACAAAACAAAAAGCAAACCTTCCCTGTATGTACAAGAAACCAATGCATTGCGATAAGTTCTTTATTTTTGTTACATCCCCTTTTGTTTTCCCTCCCCCAGTCACAAATTTTTGTAAAAAAATATTTAACTTTTCCTTGAGATGCACGTTCTATACGATTTATATTCTTTGGTTTAAGATAGCACTAGTCCGTATTTTAATACCAAAAACAAACAAAAAAAAACAAAAATTGTCCCATTTAAACCAAAAAGAACTTTGAAAAAATATTGAAATGAATTTTTATTGAAAATATTTTGTTGAAATTCTAAAGAATGATTTGTGAGATTATCAAATAAATTTTATCTTAAAATTATATTCGACAAAGCTGTGCTATTTTATTTTTAATACAAGCATCATCATTTGTTTGCAAAACTCTTACAATTTTCCTTTTACACATTTTTTAATTTTTTTTTTATAAATATCCACTTAAAAAGAATAAAAAACTTATTTTTTGAAAGATACATAAAAAGTTTAAATGTCTTGTATTTTATTTTATTAAATAAATAAAGGCCATTTGTGAATTATGATTTTTTCTTGCTGTTATTGTTTTGTTTACTTTAACTAATCGTACAGCAAAACTTAAAAGTAACGAAAAAATTATTGTTAAAACGAAAAACTAAAAAAACTAACTAATTACAATATCTAAACTTAGTAACTAAATATTAAAGAGGCTCACCTTCATAAAAACGCTCACAACTCTCTAACAAGTGTGACACCGGTGATATATCATATGGATACAGCTGTCGTGATACTAAATGTGATATTTGTAAACGTAAACTTATCAGCACACTCATGGCCTCATCTAATGTTGATTGTTGTTGCTGTTGCGTTTCAGCAGCCATAATCAACGTTGATGAACCAAACGTCGATGAACCGAAATCATCACAACTTGTAACAAACCAAATCCAATTCTTGCAAATACATTTGAGAAAACGCAGAAGATACAACAGGAAACAAGTCTCATTGCTGACCAATAAATACAACAACAGATCATATCTATAGCGAATAGAGTTGAGAAATTCTAGAAACGTATAGACCGGATTAAGCATGGATACTAGTTCAGGTAGGGCATTATCGCGAAACGATATGCGAACCGCGACGTCCAGCGTACAAACCATTGCTTCAATAAGATGATCATCCTGGTCATCAAATAGACGAATTAAGACTTCACTAAAATGACACTGAGGAAGTAGTTCAAGAGTGTTTTTAATGAAAGACTCTAATTTACGCAAAACAATACGTATGCTTTCGATAAGTTCAACATCCTGAAAGGTTTCATAGTCTGTGGAATCTATTGAAGAATCTGAAGAATCATGACTGATAACTTTAATTTCAACTGCTATAGATTTAAGCACCAAGAGAACAAAATTTTGTAATATAGTCTTATCCATTTTAATTACATCGCTTGAATTAAGCGACCTTTCCGAGCCATCCGTTGTTATCAGTCTAAATTGATGTTGCAGTGAATTTGGGGAATAAATGACAGGTCTTCTTTTGAAACCAATTAGACCCACTATATTTTCGGGTTGTCTGCGAGGTAGAGATTCAGAAATTGAAGAATCCTTAACATGCATTACAACTTGTTGCGCCAGCTTGCAGGTCTCATTGGGCAACATGTCCTGCAAGGCCAAAGTTGAGCCATAGCACATGGCCTCATTGAATAAACAAAGCATCTGCTTATATACTGTACAGGATAGATTATGATTAAGCAGCAGTTTTATATCCAAGTGTGCATAAAAAGGATGAGTTTCCCCAATAGGCAGATTCGCTTTGACCGATATGATTTTCTCCCAAAGTTGTAGAAAATTTAATATACAATTCTCTGCGTCTTCCACGCCTAAATGATTTTTTATTAAGGATGTCATGTTCTCGACCAATGCGGGCCATTTATTTTCGAGTATTTTTATGGTTTTACACTTAAGATGTGTAGTATCGAAACTTTCCGAATCTGTGAGGGTTATTAAGTGGCAATCCTGATGTTGGACAAGGGCATGGTGGTGCTGTGGCGTATGATGAGCCGCAAGATGTTGTTGTTGATAGGCTGGACTTGATAAGTTGTTGAAATGATGATTGGAAAATGCGCTGTGGGTGTAGTGCCCGGATGACGAGCCTGAAGGTGAAGGCTCATCTAAACTTTCTGTTGAACGATAGTGCACGGCAAAGTAGTTGGTCTCGAGAGTGGGCTGCTGTGTTTGAAAATGCATATAACTTAAATTAATTTCATCCCCAACCATGGCTCTGTTATTACTACTTTGATACGATGACGCAGATGTTGATGGCATGTTGTCCGGTATATTTTGACTATCGACGATTTCCTCTTCCAGCGGATGCAAATCTAAATCCTTCCATTCTACTATTCTTTTAATGATTTCTAAGCTAAAGTGAATTTTTTGCACCGCCTTATGATCCAAGCGATCAAATTTAAAAAGATTATCCACCAGTTTCTTCAGCCAATTATCGTCCATTTCCTGTTTAGCAATTACCAAAAACGACGCTAACACACGTCCAGCCAAAAATTGTACATAAGCATTACTATAGCCAGCAAGCACTATAATCTCATCGATTAGATTGTGATCATTCCGTATGAGAGCATCGCAGACGTCCATAATGCGAGCGCATATGAAACCTTTGGAATTCTGTTTCAAGTAAATGTCAAATAGCAGCTGAAGATTCGAGAGGAATTGTAACAATTTGTTTGTAGGCCATTCACTTAAATTAGCTACACGCTTTTGACCATTTGCATCCAGGGAATAGTGAGACTGAAATGGTTTTCTAAGCATTCGTTCTGATACACCGCACAAGCACTGTTTTTTTAAAGAATCTTCGAATTCCCTCATGTCATGAGATGCTGTTAGCTCATCTAAATTTTGTAGCTGTTGGAAGGATGTTGAAGAATTCGTGTGAAGAGAATAGCGCGGTTTATTGGAAGAGGAGGTACTGGCTGTTATTAAAGGAGATTGGCTATTGAGCGGCATTATATAAGGTAAACTGCTGCGATCCACTTCGTCTGCTGAGTTGCTGGAGGAGGAACTGCATGTTTTCGTTATACTGCTAGACATTAGATCATCCCTATTTTGAAGATGATACTGATGATTAAGTCCATTCGTTAAAGGCAAGTTGCGGTCTAAATTTTGTACATTTAATAGTTGAGTCAAAGAAGCAGCTCTTGACGAACATGGCGTAGAACTAGGTGAATTTTCTGATGAAGAAGGAGATGTTATAGAATGAGCAGAAGACGAGAGGGATGATTTTAAATTCTTAGATTCTCCGGTATCATATATATCGGGAGCCGGCGATAATGCAGTTGATGCCGTCAAGGACTTTGTTTTTGTGCTGACATTTTTAGGTTTAATTTTTTCAATTTTTTGCCTTTTCGTTTTGGGCTGTTCCGGATTGTTGACATTGTTGTTTATCGAATTGTTTGTAACCAAATTAGTGGTGGTGTTATTGTTGTTATTGGTATTTTGTATGTTCGCATTGGCTGCGTTTGCAGTCATACCATTTGCTGTGACATATCCAAGATCCTGTTGTTGCCTTTGGTTAGGATCAGATGAGGAAGACATTATGGTCTATAGCGTTCCTGACGCTATTTCTTCTAACAAATGTTATATTGTTTATTTTTCCACTACTTCATATATATTTTAGTTATCTACCGAAAGAAATAAAAACAAAAAAAAAATATTGAAAAATTCTTTAAAAAACTAGAATTTTATTTTTTATATAAATAGGTTATTAATAATGCAAAGCTTAGCAGTTTCTTTTCAGTTGTGTGTTAGTTGAAGCAACTCTATGATGCCATTGGACAAAAGATGCTACTGTGCTACGCATTCACAAGGTTACGTATGCATTTTGCTTAGGCGGAGCCACTTTAAAGTAGCACTTTCGTATATTTACACAAATTTTCGTGCAATTTTTTTAGTATTTAATTTATTTTACTAATTCTTTTTGTCAAATATATTTATTATTTACCTTTTAAAGTAACACAAACACTACTTTTGTTTTTAGATGTTTTTTCTACAATAATTCTGGCCAGCATTAGTTGTTTACACATTTCATTTATTAGCAACATTTCAGAGATATAATTGTATTTTTCTTATTATTACCATTTTACTGATAAACTTTTAAAGCACTTTAATAGTTCTTCTTAAATTATTTCATGAATAAAGATATTTTGTGAGTAAAAAGCTTAAAAAATTATTCCCAATTTTCGACTTCTTAATTACACACATTACGCGTCGCCATCTTCCTTTCTTTCTTCCTTAATTGACATTTACAGAGTTGTAATGAAATGGCATCACTTTTTGCAAAAGAGTTTTGGTATCGCTAGTGCACAGTGATTATAATCAATTTTTTTTTGCCTGGCAGAGTTAAAATTCCATCAAGCAAGAAAGTTTATGCTGCAATGAAGGAAATTTTTAAAATCGAAATGCTATTTAAGCAAATACAGTTGCTTTAGTGAACCGCATTATACAAAATACTTTAATCATAATTTTTAGAGTTCTAACAACAAATTTTTTTTATCGCAGCTACCGGTTTAATAGTAGTTAACTGAAAATATTTTTTTATTCTATCTCACAATAAGTATAACGATAAACATAAAAATACTTTTCATTTAATAGATTACATATTTCTTAAAAATTTATTTTAAATTTAACAATATTTAGTATTTGTACAAGAAGAAATAATATTTCGAGAATGACTGGTCTAGCTTTACAATTCAACTTTAAAAACCTGTTTTTAAATACCAAAAGTCTAAAATGCTCCTAAAATAAATGGTCTCATCTTTAAACACTTTTCATACTCTATTTTTTACCGTTAGTCTGTACAGTCATTTATCTACATAATCATTAATGAAAACGAAACTAATACCCATAAAAATATAATAAAAATAATGGTCTTTTTAAATAAATTTCTTATATATATATATATATATATATATATATATATATATATATATATGATATATAAATATATGTGATAAATTTATTTAAAAAGATTATTATATATTTAAAAAAAAAAGGTCGAATAATAATAAGCAAATTAAAGAAAGCAATAAAATAATTTATAAATTTCGATTAAATTTTAATCTTCTTACTCGGTCCTTTAAAATATAACGATTTATATTTCTTTTTTTTCTCTCAATATTTCGCTTTCCTTTGGAAAGCTTCTTCAGGAAATTATTTTTTTATATTTTCCTAAAAGAAGATTAAAATTTAATCGAAATTAAAAAAAACGGTCGAATAAAACTGAAAATAATAATTTATAAATTTTATCAGCGTTTTTTTATGGTTAACATTTTAATAGGTTGGCATCACTTATTACATTCGTTTTTCATTTGACATTGAATTGGTACGTTTAAAGTCACTGGAATATTTTTTTATTTTAAACACAAAAAACACAACTTATTTCTCAATCATATCGTACGAGCTCACTATTAAAGTAATATTCATTTTATTTATTTTATACCAAAATAATTGGTGCACTAACAATTCATTTAGCTAAACTTAAAACTATGGCTGGCCCACTACCTTCATTAACTACTGAAGCAGTTTACAAAAAATTACAAGATTATTATCAAGCTAACGGAAAAAATATTAATATTAAGGATTTGTTTGCCCAAGATGGTGAACGTTTTAAAAAATACAGGTATGTATTCATAAAAAGAAGATATTTTTCAATAGAAGATAATCCCTCATACCTCCAGAATTAATAACTATTAGTATACCGGTTTTTTAAAACGCATTTAAACACAGTGTAATATACATATATCAAAGCTTTAGTATACGTAATATCAAACAGGAGGTATTAAAATTTCTTTTTTAATTGCTTCGCTTAATAATTAATAATTCCGTTACTTAAGGGGTTACTGCCAAGGTCATGTAAATTTTAAACTTACAAAATATCCTATCATATGATTGGTTCTGATAACTGTATACTAATTTCTTACAATGTGTATACCTTAAAATAAAGTGTAATAAAAAAAAACTGTCCACCTACTTGCCTATGTGATCAATAAAAATATTGTTAATAGCAGCAGATGATAGGCTATTACTTTCATTTAAATATTTACATTAAAGCAAGGCCACTTTTAAAAACGTTAAAATTTTTTTTATATTTAATTTTAGCTTCTGCTTATGTAGCAAAATTTTCATTATATTATTTTCAAGTCGCTGACAGCGCTGTTTAGAACAGACATTACATGCATACAAAAGTTTCTGTAATTTGTTTCATTTTGTCATGAAAAAGGTGTTAGAAACGTTGTGCTACACAGTGATTGTTATTATCATCAATGACTGTTACTGTTTAATAGGAAGTTACAATAATTTTTAGAAATTTACATTCGACACCGCATACTACCGACTATAACTGTTAACGAATACATGTGTTTATATTAAAATGATTATTTTAAAGACGGCAAAGCAACAAGGCGGCAATATAAAATGTTTCAATACAAGACCCCTTTCAGGCAGGCAAATTTTACTTTGCAAAGTTTTGATTTTATGTGAGAGCGAGGGAGAAAGCATGATTGAGAGTACAGACTTTGATATACTCGCAAAGTTGCTTTGTTTTTCTTTCGTCGCTTATACACAGTTGTACTTATACACAGATTACATTGGCTAAAACAAAATTTGTAAAAGAAAACTTTTTGTGTTTGAACACCAAAGAAAGTTTAAAAGAAAATTAAAAAAACTTTGTCAAAGTAAAATTTGCCTGTGTGAAAGCGGTCTAAAATTTATATTTTTGTTAGCGGCAATAAACAGTTAAGTGATGCCAATGAAAAATGACATGTAAATTACAATTAAATTAATGCGTTTATTAAATTTTTTATATGTATTGTATACACAGTTTAATTGTTAAATGCTTGTTCAGTTTAAAAACGTTAATACATATGTATGTATATGTTTCCCAGTATTTTTAGGATAAAAAACTTCAATTGTGTGACAAAAGCTTGCAAAGAGCTGTAAATGTACTTATATAAAATTATAAGTATCATTTGGGTGAACACCATTTATTTCTTAATTGACTTCTGTTCGTAGCACTTGTTGTTCCAATACATATGTAGAGCTTCACACCTTTCCATGATAACTTTAATTGTCTACTGTTTATAAGTAAAAAGCTTCTATTTAAACACTATTATATTTATGTAGTTATTAAAGAAATGTATCTTTAGTATAGTATGTTGCTGCAGTCGCCAAGCTTTAATATTTTATTTGCTTTGTCACGCACGCATTACTATATTGTTTTTAAGTTATATTCCAATATATTTTTAAATTTAAAGGCACACCCAACGAAAAATGGTTTTTCTCTTTTAATAGCCTTACACAACAATTAAATTATTTATTGAGCAATAAATCGCAGCTGTTTTTTTAACGCTAAAAAAATATGGTGACGCCACTGAAACACAACAAACAGCTGTTCACAATTTTTTGATTTCATCACTTGTCAGTATGTTTTTAACTTTTATTATTACTATTTGTTTATGTGCTATTGTATTATTTCAGCCTCGGATGTTATAGAATTTATTAATTGTTCATGAGCCATCTTTTTAGCAACACATTTAATTTTAATGTTTATTGCTAAAATGTCCACAATACACACAATGTTGCAATTTTCATCTTGTTGTGTCGCTGCCGCTTTCAATATAATTTATTCGGTGGCTACAAGGCGGCGATTGCAGCTAACGGCACTTGCTGTCTTGGGTTCCCGTAGCCTGCTTTAAATATGTTTAGTGCATAACATTTTATGATATTTAAGATTCATCTTAAACCGTTTCAATCAGATTGAAGTTCATTACAGAATCATTTGATATTGTTTATTTGATATTTTAATCGGTATATGGCAGTAAGCTTTCGTAGACTAGAATGTAGGAATACTTTTCAATAAATTTCCCAGCCATAAAATTGTAAACTTAATAATTAAAATACTGCAGCTGTTTCCGTGACACTTAAATTTTTAGTTTTTTATTCTATTTTTAAATTTAGCTTACGTCTTAGCACTCCCAACGACGGTGATATTCTAATTGATTATTCCAAGAATCGCATAACTCCCGAAGTATGGAGTTTACTGCTAGATTTGGCTAAGGTCAGACGTGTAGCTGAGGCACGCGACGCCATGATGTCTGGCGTACCAATTAATATTACTGAAAATCGTGCTGTGCTACATATCGCTTTGCGTAATCGTAGCGATCAGGAAATTTTGGCTGACGGAAAAAATGTTATGCCTGATGTACGTGCTGAATTGGCCCATATGAAAGAGTTCACCAATCAAGTTCTTTCGGGAGTTTGGCGCGGTTTCACGTGTAAACAAATTACCGACGTAGTAAATATTGGTATAGGTGGCTCTGATTTGGGACCACTTATGGTGACTGAAGCTTTAAAACCGTACTGCAAGGGTTTACGTTCACATTTCGTTTCAAATATTGATGGTACCCATTTAGCTGAGGTTCTCAAGAAGGTCAACTATGAAACAACTTTATTTATTGTTGCTTCAAAGACTTTTACTACGCAAGAGACTATTACTAATGCTACTTCAGCTAAGAATTGGTTATTGGAACATACAAAAGATGTTTGTATTCTCTTTTTTAATAATTATTTTTTTTTAATTTATTTCAATTGATTGCAACTCTTTAAGGCTTCTGCTGTAGCCAAACACTTTGTAGCATTGTCTACCAATACGGAAAAGGTAACTGAATTCGGCATTGATAGCAAGAACATGTTTGGTTTTTGGAATTGGGTTGGTGGCCGTTATTCTCTATGGTCGGCTATTGGTCTATCAATTTGTCTCTCAATTGGTTTTGAAAATTTTGAAAAACTTCTAGAAGGAGCCTATTTCATGGACAATCACTTCAAGAATGCCCCATTTGAGCAAAACGTGAGTATTTACCCTGTACCCTTGATCATCACTGGCTACAATATAATTTTCAATCCATAATGTTTCATTATAATCAAAATAAAAAAAACAATTTTGTGAAATAGAGGAGAAAATATAAATTTAAAAAGAATACCCCGAAATTCACTAAATAAATTTAAATTAAAAAAAAATCGACAATTTTAAAAAAAAGTATTAAATTATTACGAAATAGTTTTGAAGTTTTTATTTCATTAAATAATAATAATAAAAAAAAAACTGAAATATTAAAAATATTTCAAAAATTTTATTTTCATCAAAAATAAAGTTCAAAATAAATTTCTCGCAAGAAACCCGGAAATTAAAAGAAATCATTAATTCTCTGCGGAAAGTTAAGGTCACTAAAACTTAAAATTTAAAACCATAAATATATGGCCAAATCATGATCAAATTTCCCATAATCTTTCCATATAATTAATATCAATATTTACGTTCGCGTTATTAATTACAAATTTTATTTGAAGCTTAAACTTTAAGTTTGAGCTACTAGGCCTAGCAAATACGGCGTTAGAGCTCCTCTGTTATGTACATTTTTTCTTTCACTTTTAAATACTTAAATAAGACCGTTAAAATTGTAAGCAGAAAAGTAATCCTTTGCAGTAAACGAGTTATTTGCAATTAAAAATAATGAAGAGGTGCTATTAGCGAAATGTAAAATTATTTCTCATGCGTTCCTTTTTTTTCTTGTTTCAAATTTTATCAGAAAGAAAAATTTTCATTTAGTTCGGTTTAGTATTTTGAAATTTATAAAGGTTTTAATGTTGCCACTAAATATTGAAAAATAATAATACACAATTCATGTATAGCATTTACATTAAGATGGCTTTATCATTTTGAAAAACTTGCTGTTTCTATAATTTGATTGGCGGTTGAGGTTCGGTTGACTAAAAATAAAACTTTACAACATGGAAGTTTTATAAAAATTATGAAAAATAAACAACTGCTTGACAAAATTATTTTAAAAAAAAAAATTTAATTTCCATAAAAAATTGATAAATTTTATTATATGGAAATTTCCATAAATTTAAATTTTGCAAAACAATTTCAAATATCAGTATTTAATAACTAATTAATTAACTATTTGGGACCTGACTTATTATCTCACATTGCAATGTTTCTCAATTTTTTATTATTATTTTTAAAACTAATTTTTTAATAAATATTTTTGGAATTTTCTCTAGGCTCCTGTTATTTTAGCAGTCTTAGGAATTTGGTATTCAAACTTCTACAACGCTGAGACCCATGCCCTTTTGCCATACGACCAATATTTGCACCGTTTTGCAGCCTATTTTCAGCAGGGCGATATGGAGAGCAATGGTAAATTTGTAACAAAAACTGGTTCCAAAGTTGTTGATTACAATACTGGACCAATTGTATGGGGTGAGCCTGGCACCAATGGTCAACATGCATTCTATCAATTGATACATCAGGGCACACGATTGATACCTTGCGATTTCATTGCGCCAGCATTAACACACAATCCTATTGCAAACGGCTCACACCATAAAATTCTGTTGGCCAATTTTTTGGCTCAAACTGAAGCTTTAATGACTGGCAAAACTGCTGAACAGGCTAGGGCTGAGTTGGTCAAATCTGGCTTATCAGATGAAAAACTAGAACAGATTTTGCCACATAAAGTATTTACTGGTAATCGTCCAACTAATTCGATTGTCGTGAAAAAAGTCACACCTTTCATTTTGGGTGCTTTAATTGGTGAGTTTTTTGAAGAGTTAACAAATGTGTTATTTAAATTTTTTAATTGTGTTTATCATTTACAGCCATGTATGAACATAAAATCTTTACCCAGGGTATAATTTGGGATATTAATTCTTTTGATCAATGGGGTGTTGAACTGGGCAAACAATTGGCTAAAGCTATTGAACCAGAATTGGCTAACAAAGATGAAGTAACAAGTCATGATGCTTCCACTAATGGTCTCATCAATTTTATCAAATCAAACTGGAACTAAACACTCATTAAGATTTTAATAAGTATTTCACATTTCCTATATGCGCGAGTACATTAATTGCCCCACAAAAATACTAAAAAAAAAGATATCCCAACTTAAATGGTCACGTGCATTTTAGTTTGCCTAATGAGAAACTGCTAATTTTATATCCCTTTTTAACATTTCCAAAATAAAAACATTACAAGCAAAATTCCTTTGAAATGTGCTTTAACTAAATGTAAGAAGCGTACAAAAAATGTTTTTTTGTACTCTCAATCCTTGTTTTTTAAGTATAAATATGGGCAACATCTCACAAAAAGTAACATTAATTTTTAATAGGCTTAAAGTTTTTCACCACCAAATCAAAACATAATGGCCAAATTCATAAAAACTATTTTTGGTTTTATAACAAGCTTTAGAAAAAAATTTGTTTCATAAACCTTTTATTAAGAAGAGCTTAACTATTTTAAACAAAAAAAAAGAAGACATTGTTAATTTTTAATTATTGTGTAAATGTACTTCATTAATTTCGTACTACAAATGATGTTATTAAAAATAAAATAGTAAATAAACCTCATATTTGTTAGATGTTACAAAAAATGCTTTTTAATTCATGTTTCAAAGTAAAAATAATAGTTTGATTTTTATTTTAAGTGGCAAAATAAAAAAATGAGTCTACTTATAGTCAGAATTAAAGTTAAGTATTTAATGGATTGTTACAGTCGGGCATGTTCTCAAAAACGCAAAACGCTTAAAATTGGTGTACTGAAAAACGCAAATAATATTTTGCGTTTTGAAGGCGCAAAATAGGTGTTCTGACAAACGCTAAACGCTTAATATTTGCGATTTCAACTCGCAAGCATTTACTGAAGTGAACTGATTGATTTTGCTTATACAAAACATTCAAGACAAAATAAAATGGTTCACAATTAAATTTTAATATGTTTTCTTTTTATTTCAACAAAAATTTAAAACAATTTTACACAATTTAAATAAAAAATACCAATTTTAAAATTGCTCTTTTTTTTGTTTAGTTTCTGTGTCAATTGTTTACTTTAAAATGGCGATTTGAGCAAACTGTTGATCAAAAGATCAAAAAGAAAAAAAACAAATCGCCAGCAAAACGTACGATTTACAGAACATCTAAAATTGAAATTGGCGATTTGAAAGCCTTGCGATTGTGAGAACATGCCCGAGTGGCTCGCATAAAAGCTCGTCCAAATCAGCTATTTTAGATGTTGTAAAACTTTTTAATATCGGGTTTTTCAACGACAAGTTTATTTTTCAATTGTGGCAACACCAAAAAAATAACAGTTCTTACATTTAGTTTTTTTGGAAATTTGTATTAGATGCATTTGCAATTGTTATAGAGAATTCAATTTCGCACGTAAATCGCATTTAAATAATTAAAATCCACTATAAAAATGGTGGTTCTGTTAAAGTTACATTTCGTAAAATTTGTGATATTTTCGGAAAACATAATCGTTCTTCTGAGACCGCTATTAAGAATTTGGTCGTTAAATTGGAGTCGACAGGCTCGATACAAATTGTGCAAACACCAACGCGTGTTCGACCGGGTCGTTCAGTTGAAAACATCGCAGCTGTGAAGCAGATCCAAATTTATCAATTCCTAAACCACCACATGGTGAATTTTGTGTAAGGATTTGACTTTAAAGCCTTACAAGCTTTAATTGGTGTACAAATTGAATTCGACCGACCATTCACCTCGCTATAGATTCGCTCAATTCATTTTTTCAGACGAAGTCCATTTTCACTTGTTGGGTATGTCAACAAGCCAAATATTGTCGCATTTGCGTTTCTGAAAATCCTAGAGCGATTATTGAAAAGCCTTTGAATGCTGCAAGTATCACTGTATGGTGCGCTATTTGGCCTGCAGGTGTGATTGTGCCGTTTTTTGGAAGATGAGGCTAGAAATGCGGTAACGGTAATGGATCACGCTGTCGCGAGATGCTAACAACTCAATTTTCGCCTATTATTGACGACGTGGATATCACTGACATGTGGTTTCAACAGCCAATGAAACGATCAATTTAATGCAAACCAAACAAATTACATGACCAAGTGGCTCGAAAGAAATCAGCCGTCAATCTGAAAAATAGAAAAGATTTCTCATTTTGCAGCAACTTAAAATTTAAATACCACGTTATGTTGGTTTTTCCCATCTATTTTTTACGGATGATAGTAAATCTAATTGGTTTTGTTACGATGGCCGGTCGGCGTTACATGTGGAGTAAACATAAAGAATTTTTCCACAAAAACAGTGAAACATGAATGAAGGCTTCTCAGCGATAGTGTTAGACCGCATGGCAACATCAGGTCTTAGAAACTTTCACTGTATAGAAGATATCATGGACAAGAACATGTATCTGAATATTTTAAAAACTCATGTTAAGGAAAGTGCGCGCAAGTTGCGTACCGCTTATAATTTTAAGTTTTATCAAGACAACGATCCTAAGCACACATCACTGCTAGCTAGAGTAAAGAACTTATTGCTATACAGCTGCTCTAAGTTCTTCAAAATATCTGCACAAAGCCTAGATAAAAATATAATAAGCATTTATGGTACGAACTCGAGCTTCGTATAGAAAACAGATTGAGCAGTAATAAAATAAAGCTTAACGCCGCATTATAAGAGGAATGGAGGCAAATAACGTCTGATGTGGACAAAAAAAGAATAAATTTCAAACTTGAATTAATTAATACAATTTTAAAATGTACATTTTATTTGCTAATAAAAATGTTAAACTTTATATAAGAAACAATCAGCTGTATACTAAATTTTGTTTCTGACTGTACTTACAATTTACGTTTGTTTTTACAGCTTAAACTAAAAAAAACACATTAAGGGAAGTGATAATTTGTCGAAAGATTGAAAAAAAAAACAATTTTACGTTTCCATAAATTTATCATCCTCGTCGCTTTCCATAATTTCATCACCATTCATTTGATTAACATCATCGTCATCCTCTGCACCCTCCTCCCATTCATCGTCCGAGGATGATTTGTTCAGACAATCTTCTAAATCAGAATTTGAAGAATCTATTTTAAAGAATTTGAAAAGAACACATTTATTTCATTTCAAATGTCATTTTCTTTTTAATTTACCATCATTGTCCTCCACTACCAGAATATTTTCACTTTTAAGATTTTCTTCCTGGGTATTACGCTTTATTTGACTGACCAACAATTGCAGACGACCATTAAGTCTAGAAGGGAGGGAATTAATTACAACAAAAGTTGTTTACTTTAATTTGGATATGAAAAACAAATTTTAAATAAATTGAAAAATATCGCATTTCGGAAATCAGGAGCTTTGGTTTTCTTGTAAACAGATTCACAATGGATCAAAATTGCACTTAAAGAAAAATATTTTGGGCTTTCTTTAAAATTGAATAACAGGATAAAGTTCGATTCAGGGAAACTTTGGCAATTAAGTTTTCACTTTTTTTTTAATAATCGATAAATTTTTAAAATATATCGACCGATCTTCAAAACATTAAACAGTAAATTATTTATTGAAGTTACTTTGCCAGGAGCCAAATATAAAGTGCACTAAAAAACCCAAACATCCAGATATCTTCAAAAGAACTTAAAATTCTGAAATGTTTAGATTTGTGTGTTTCTTGTTTTCTTCTGTGAATATAATTCTCATGCAGTCAATTAAGGATAAGATATAATATATCACAAATATGGCATTTAACACTATAAATTTCTAAAGAATTTCGAAGAATACACGGTGGACAAATTTGTGGTTAGGAAGTAAATTGTCTAATGACTACATGTCAAGAATTGAGCTGTCATCCTTTGACATTTATTTAGTTAAAAATTGGAAAATTTTTAGCATGTAACGTCACACCTCTTGAGCAGAAAATGGTGAATAGTAATTTTTCCTTGTTATCATGCTTGTTCTAAAGGCGGTGTGGGTAATTTAATTACTAAATTCAAGGCTCACGGTATTATTGCTGACAATAGACCAAAACAATACAATGGCTGTAGGGATGCAAACAAGAAAGTATGATTAATTTTCATTATGTGAGGTACCTGTAGTCCAACAGCTTACTTAGCGATCGACAGTATGGTATCCGTAAGGGTCGCTTTTGCGACTTACTGGCTCTCCTATCGGAACAATGATGCAACTCTGAACATCATTTTAAAGAGTGTAAGGTGGTGGCTATAGATACTTTCAAGGCATTTGATAGAGTGTAGTGTAAAAAGGATTAATGAATTCTGTACACTTTTCTTTTTACTGTATTTTATTTTATTCTCACTTTATTAAAATACAACGACCAGCCGCTTACGCGACTGATCGTTGGTAACGTTCTTTTATTAATGAATGTTCATAATCATTAAATTCTTACAAGCTAACTATTTACTAATACATACAATGAATGTGTGTTGTGGGAATATGCAACGTTTGCATATTCCCACACATGGGTTTGGTTTAGTGTGGACAATCACATTTCATATTGGAATGTGAGGTGTCCTATTGCATGCAGACGGCATGGCAATATCGACACTGTCAAACACACTACACCTCCCTTCTTTTCAAGAATGATCAACATCTTTGGTTGATCATTCTTTTACAATCGTAATTATAAAAATGAATGAAAGAAAATGAACACCTACAATTAAAATCGAAACATATTCTTTTTTTTTATAAATTAATGAGACATACAAGACAAAATTCAAAAGAAATACCCACTGGAATGAACAGGTGAATGAACGTGGCTGGAAATAATAATAATCTCAGATGAAAGAAGTAATACTAATCAATGTACACGAAATACATGGAGATCAATGAGGCTCCCTCACCCCTTTGGGGGGAAAAATCCCAGGACAGTTGCATAATGTATAATTCGGTATCGGCTTGAGCACTAAATTTAAATGGGGGTCCCTTAGGACTTTATTCCCCTTGTCCATTAAATCATCCCCGGGTATCAACACTATCATTTTTGATAGGTTCAAAGGTTGGCAGACCACCGTTACCAGCTATTTTTTCAAGCTTTAGATAGAGGCGACCTAGATCAGCATATCTATTAATAACGTAGTATTCCAACTAAGGTAGGAAAGTACGCGCTTTCCTTTATCATCATCACCAGGGAAAATGCTCCCGTGGCATTTTCCCGTGCTCCTGGGCAATAATTGGCCCATATATCATAAGTAACCGATTTTGTGGGCTCTGACCTCCGCCGTGCCCATTCATGCAACCGCCTCTGACCTCAAATTGATCCTGACAACGAAACATGAAGTAAAAAAAAAATTCCGTCCATCATCACAACCGATGAATCCAAAAGTGGAAAAAATTGTGTCAAACCTAACAAGGTGATCAAATTTGTCAGGTTCAAGAAAAGTTTTCCAGAAATCATACAAAAATGATCCACGAGAAGTATAAATTAAAAAAATAAAAACTAAAATAAATCAAAGAAAAATCCAAACATCCCCATGCCGTATCATCGATACTGATTACCGTCTAAAAAAAAACCGATACGAACAATTTCCGTCCCCCCGAAGGATTCCCAATAAATTCCCGATAAGAATAATGGAAGGAAAAATTCCGAGAGGAGTTCAAAGGACGACAACCACAACAACCAATGACGAATCCAATCAAATACCAATGCCACTGCTACAAATTGCTCCATGCCACTAGAGGGACTCGTGAGTTTCGCAGTCACAAGGAACTTCGCAACAGTAGCCAGCAAAAGGACCCGTAACAATGACCATTATCCCATCATCATTCCATTCCATCACCAACCCATAATCCAGTGGTACAAAAAAATTTGTTCTTAAAGTTACTTTCTAAAAATCTATTATTTTTATTTAATTTATTTAATCAATTATTTTATTATAGGTTTATTTGTTGATATAATTCAAAACGGTAAATTATTAATTATTATCATTATTAATAATTATTATTAAATTATTACGTAATATTTATTGAAATAATTTTAAATTTATATTCTATCATAAACTACTGGAGGGACTCGTAAGTATCGCAGCAGAATATAATTTTAAGGAAAATACTTTCGTTTTTTTTTCATTTCCTTTTTTTTCCTTCTTTTTTTTTTATAATTTTTTTTTTTTTTTAAAGGAATGTATTGTTTTCCTTGAATATTCTTTGTTGCAGTTATAAACAATTTTTAAACTTTTATTCTGGTCATTTAAAATGAAATCAATAATTATTTAAATTGAGAAGCCATTTGATCTGGCTTTAATTTTAGTTACTATTTAAAGAAGATAGTAGAAAAATTTATTTTGTGTTCCTTCTTTTTTTTTTCTAACAAGTATTTATTTAATATTATAATAGAAATTTTAGATCAATATTTAATTTTATGTAAAAAAAAAAATTTATATAAATTAAATTTTATATATTTGTGTTTTTTTTTTTCTTTTTATGTAATATATTTTTTTTTTGTTTCAAAATTTATATAAATATATATTATATATCATAGATATTAATTTTATTTGGAAAAAACTTACAAATTAGTAATTAATGGTTGGAAATGCTGTTGTAGTTGGTGTTGTTGTGGGTTAAAGAGGAATAGTTGATGTGGTTGGAATCTTAGTAGTAGTAGAAGTAGTTTCTGGAGCTGTAGTAGTGGTGCAGTAGTAGTTGTTTTTCAGTTGGAAATTATGTTGGGTTGGTAATTAGTGCTTGAGCAGCTTCAGACTTTGCACTTACTCGAATATTGATCTCCATGAGATCTTTGGCAGTATTATGGATCGATATCTTAATCTGCTAGGCACGTAAAATTTCACACTCGAAAACAATCATCAATTATTTGTGCTGTACTAAAAAACTGTTTTGTTTTCTTCTCTTCTGCTTTTAATAATTTTCTGCTGATGATCCTTGAAACGTTGGATAAATTGTTGCGGCTGTTGCTATTGTTGTTGTATTGGATGTAGATGATAATGATGCTGTTGTTGAAATTTGTTCTATGTTGCATTATGATGTGTTTTCCAAATTTTTTTTTTTGTTGTTGTTTTTCTAACGTAAGTCATTAATCAGATATTAGCATTTTGTTCTTTTTAATATTACACTGAGTGCAACGAATTTTTATTTAAATATTTATTTAAATATTTTGTATATTTAGTTACAGTATTTTAACTTTATAATTCATGAATAATAGCGATTGATGATGGCGGTAAAATAAAAATTGTAGTTAAGACATTTTTTTTTTTCAAAAATTAATGTTAAAAATTTGTTTTCTTTAATGTTTTTTTTTTTTTCTTATTTTTTTTTTTTTGCTCTTGTTTTATTTCATGTTATTTCAAAGGTACTTTTAAGTTTCAGTTTCTTTTGTTTATTTGTTTGTAAAACTTTCATAACTTAATATTTTTTTTGTTGTGTTTCTGTTTATATTTTTACACACTTTGTTTGCTCGTAACAATAATTAAACTTTAAATATATTTTAAACGGACACATACACTTTTGTTTTGCAACTAGATATTAAAACATTAATAGATGTTAAAACTGAAATACTGGCAGGATCGCCATGTAAAAAAGATTAATGAATTCTGTACACTTTTCTTTTTACTGTATTTTATTTTATTCTCATTTTATTAAAATACAACGACCAGCCGCTTACGCGACTGATCGTTGGTAACGTTCTTTTATTAATGAATGTTCATAATCATTAAATTCTTACAAGCTAACTATTTACTAATACATACAATGAATGTGTGTTGTGGGAATATGCAACGTTTGCATATTCCCACACATGGGTTTGGTTTAGTGTGGACAATCACATTTCATATTGGAATGTGAGGTGTCCTATTGCATGCAGACGGCATGGCAATATCGACACTGTCAAACACACTACAGTAGCATGATGCATTTCTGTCAAAACTTGCTGCTTTTGGTATCGCGATTTTCGCTTAGAGCGCATCTATTTGTGGTCAGTGAATCGCGCTACACATTATAGGGAAAATTCGTTTTTTAGCAGAACACTTCGTATGTGGAATAAACTTTCTCTAAAGATCTTTCCTGTCATTTTCAATGTAGGAAAATTCAAATGGAATGTCCATAAACACTACTCCCTCTTTCCTCCTCCCCTTAACTTAGTTTCCTAGATCTGATGTAAGGCATTGCATGAGTAGGGGTCATTCTCTGAGAACTGGTCCGAGCGACGGTTATGTAAACAAATAAAATTGTCCAAAGAAAGTGACCATGTAATGCGATTTTGGGTCAGGCGGCATTTACGGCCGATAATATCAAACCATAATAACCAAATTTTTGTGGCCACAATTGACTAATGTTGACATCAGTGACCTTTGGTTTCAGCAAGACGGCACCAAAAGCCACCAGCCACCCAAACAATACAGTTCTTGCGTGAGAAATTTCCCGGTCGCGTAAATTTCAATTTGGCGTTTGTCAATTAGTCACTTCGTTTTTGTGATATATCGTCATTAGATTTTCTCTGCGGCCATTTTATAGAACGGGCTTACGTAAAGAACCCACAAACAACTGAAATTCGACGCTGCATTAACGAGATAAGCGAAATTTTGTTGCAAATTGTATTTCAACATTTTGTGAAAAGAGTGGATGTCTGCCGATGTGCCAAAGATAAACATCTGACCGACATCATGCTCCATTATTAATTACCAAATTTTTACTTTATATTGGTATCAATAAAACCGAAGTCAAAAGAAAAGTTTGCTGTAAGTTAATTTACTTCATAACCTCAAATTATCGCATGCATTTATTGGTCAAAGATGTTAAAAACTACAAAACACTTAAGTAAGAAGTAGGGTTAAGTTCAACTATAGTTTTCAGCGGCTTAAAATTTCTCAAGTGTCTGATCAAATCTTCGTTAATTTCAAAGCTCAAATTTGCCCGTCTTTTACAATCAAAGTATAATTTAGCATAATAAAAATAATAGTAAATTAAACTTACTTTGACAATTCCTTAAGACAATTAGCTCGATGTTCAATTATACCAATGCATGGTCCAAATTTATTTAGCAACTCTTTTGAACCCATAGCCATCAATTGACTGGAATGAGTTTGAGCCAAAACCTTTAACCAATTCATAGCATACTCAACACTTAAATATAATAAAAATTATTATTATTATTAATTTTTTAAGTTTTATCGAGCTCACTAATATTTTATATGTAACAATTATAGTTATTTGACCTTTTTAATATTTAATTAGTAAAAGCAATTTTATTTTGTGCTTGATTCCTTTAAATAAATATTTCATGATATTCTCACAAAATATTTATTACAAAAATTTTTATTAAAAAATAAACATCTTATGATATTCTCATAAAACTTATTCAAATAAAAATAATAAAAATATTTGAAATGTATTGTAATGTATTGAATGGTTTCCAATGGAAACCCTTATGTAGAAATGATTGAAAATAAACAATGTTTTTTGTTGTTTTGAAATGTTTTGTAGTGTTTGTATGGAAGTGTCTTTGAGTCTTGCTGTCAATGCTATGTTGATTTTACGAAAAATTCTGATAGAATCAGTTTGGCTTTGGATATAAGCCTCTTAGGTTTTTCTATACAATATTGGGGCAAAATTCACTGATGAGCTACTTGAGCAATAGTGAAATTGCAATATGGATGTGCTCTCCCCCATTACAATACATTTCAAATATTTTTATTATTATTTTTATTGGAATAAATGTTTTATGAGAATATCATAAGATGTTTATTTTTTAATACAAATTTTTGTAATAAATATTTTGTGAGAATATCATGAAATATTTATTTAAAGGAATCAAGCACGAAATAAAATTGCTTATATTAAAAATGATTCCGAATAATTATAAATTACTTATTTAATTAGTAATTTATTATTATTAAGCACTACGTCATTTTGAATTTGTTAGTCAACAATTTTTTCATTTTTGAATTTTTTTAATTAATTGTTTATATACTTTTTTGTTTATCCTAAAGATGCCAACCAATGGTTTGGCGAAATATGGAAAAAATAATAAAACTTAAAGTTTAAAAATTTTTTATAAAATAAAAATAAGCACTAGGCTTAATAATAAATTACTAATTAATTCTTTAAGTATAAAAGAATATTAAAAAAAACTTACTTGACATGTTTCTGTTGCATTAGTAAGGTTAACTCGTTAACCAATTGGCCCACATATTGTACCGGTAATTTTTGCAAGGTCAGCTGTATAGTGGCCATATCTTTTGTACATAAAATCGAGCGTAATAAACTATTTTATTAAATTATTTAAAAGTTTTGTTAAAAATATAAAATGTTAAATTTAATTTTTACTTACACTGCATTCTTACTATGCAGCATTTGCACTAGCAATTGTACTTTACTTTGTGATTGTGGCACAACTTTGCCTTCAGGAGTATTTAAATTCAAATTTTGAAGTCTTGATTCCATAGGCATATCAACAGAATTTATTTTTTTCTTTGAAACTGTTATTGCAGATTTATAATCAATATCTTCATTTTGGATAATAGGCGTTAAAACTTTAAGGGCAGCATCTGTTCCACTTTTATCGTTCTTTCCTAATTTTTGTTTTAGCAGTTTTTTAGGATC
This sequence comes from Trichopoda pennipes, assembly GCA_030448955.1. Classification (NCBI taxonomy): domain Eukaryota; kingdom Metazoa; phylum Arthropoda; class Insecta; order Diptera; family Tachinidae; genus Trichopoda; species Trichopoda pennipes. Next base: position 11,768,371 of record JASKUP010000060.1, on the reverse strand, counting down.
TTTACGCACTAAAACTTGTAGCTTTTCGCTGAAATTAAGTTCTAACCGCTCAAATACCATAAAATGTTTATCGCCATATGTTAAAAGTATTTCTCCTGGTTTTGTTATATGCTTTAAAGAAGCTGCTATCGCAGATATGGGTTCTATGACAGATGCACTATCCGAAGCAATACTTATAGTAAGTTTAGGTTTTGTTGGTTTGTCCGCTTTAATGCTAAAAATATATGATAAAACTAGTTTTGAAGCATTTTTTTCTTAAGTGTTTACGCACCTCTGTAAGTCAATAGCATAAACATGTATAACACCACTACGCGTAACACTAGCAACTTTGAGTTGATCATTTTCTTCAAGACGGGAACAAAGACAATGGGCTATATCCTCCATAAGCAAAGTACAGGAAGCAGCTTTATTCCGTCCCTTTTTGCCAATTTTCCACAAACATATTATTCGTTCCATACGAGAGGTAGTTAAGGCATATTCTAACTTTTCTTCATGCACAAAAGACTCCATAAAATTAATTTCTGAGGTATGACCCGTGAAAGTCTGAAGTAATTCGTGCGTCTCCACAGAATACACTTTAATTATTCGCGATCCTACCACCAAAGTGTTGGATACTGGCATATATGATATACTATACGGTTTCTCTGGTCCCACTGACCAAGCCACCAATTGTTTTTCTTCGGCGATCGACCATATCACTATCTGACAGTCTTCACCACAAGTTACAAGTCTTCCCTGCGTATCGCGTATAATTGAAGTGATTTTACCTGTGTGACCTTCTCCCTGCAGATTGCGTTCGATCTAAATACGTTGTTTCATATCCAAATATTAGTCAATCTTACGTTGAAAAAATATAAAATTACTTACTTTTGCTTCGGCATAAGAATATAATGATACTTTTCCTTTGCTTGTACCCAATGCTATATATAATGATTCCTTGGCATTTAAGGACTTTCTTTGTTTTTTGTTCTTTTTAAATGAGAAAAATTTTATAAACTTAAGAAAACGTGTGCATGTCGTATTTTACCTTTTTGTATTGTGCGGCCGTAATGGAAGCCGCAGATACCCAAACAAGAGCTGAGCATGGTCCAGCCAAATGTAAATTTGGTGTATATTCTTGCTTAAGCTCATTAGTATCCGTGTCCCATATTCTGAGAATACCTTGGTTATTTATCAGAGCAAATAGTTTACCATTGGTGGAAAACCCCAACACGTGCTGTCCTCCAAAAGCCATTTCTGTGAGTGTATGTATTAAATGTTTTTATTAAATAAAAGAGTTGTTATCGAATTGTTGCAAACGTTACTTTACAACAGGGTATGTCATTGTCATCAGCTTTTTTATTATTAAAACATACGAAGGCATTATACGAACATATTCCCTGCACTGAAATTTACATTATTCCTTTTTTAATTCAGTAATATTTTAATTGTATTATTGACACAAAATAAAGGAATCAAAAATATGTATTAAAAATTCAATAAAAGTACTTTTCTGTTAGTTACTTTCAAATAAATTAAAAATTATTATTTTTTGTACTCCCTGTTGTTTTCGGGGTTTCTTTAAAATTATTTGCAAGTTAAGTAAGAAAAATATTTCAGTGCTGCATCGTGTTTTTTTGAGAAACGTTTAAATTGTTTTATGAAGGAAACATGACTATGACAGCAAGAGAAAAAAGTTTACTAGTTTCTGCAGACCATGAATGGACAGCTGAAGAGGAAATACAACTGTTTTATGCTATGGGAGGCCTAAAGCCGGTAGGGGTTAACAAGCACTTTTACATAGCCTGTATAACAGATCGTCTCTCCAAAAGCCTCAATCGCGATTACACCACGGAGAGCATATGGATTCATTTAAGGGCAATGTACAATCTAGAAGCTCTTGAAGATTTAGAGCCTCTTCCTTTTCCCAACGAAGAAAGAGAGTTTTCACTTCCGGAAGCAGAGTTTTCAACATTATTGTCAAAGAAACGTGCAGCAACTGAAGAGAGTCGTCAAAGTACGGAAGGTCCACCGTCTATAATAGCAGTGGTTACAGATAACACTACAAAGGGTAAATACATAAACATACTTATAGTTACTATAAAAAATAAAATTACGTTTTAGATAAAGCTTCTCAGCCTAAACTATCTTCATCGACCTCGCTGAGTTTTAAAGAGTTGGATAAAAAAATAACATCCAAATTAACAGAGGCCCCCAAAAGAACGCCTAAACGCACCCGTGGATCAATGTCATTAGAGTCTAGTAGTCCCTCAACTACTCCACCGCCCATACAATCTAATAAGCGACGTCGAATCTAATTTGTGTTAGCCCCATAAAGTTCGTAAGCATATTAAAATTACCATTTCAACATTTCAGTAGATATAAGCTAGCTTTAAGTTACCTTTTTTATTGAAATAATAAATCATACTTATAAAATACAAAATTAAACATTAAATTCGTGGGAATTATCATCTTCTATTTTGACGTTAGTAGATACTTCAGACATGACATTTAGACGTTTAAGGAAAGTTTTCAGCAAATGCTTGTTTAAATGATCTGTTTGCGTTATTTCCCTAACCACTGCAGAGTCCATTCCACCATTTATATCGATACGGGGAGTAACTGCATCCAATATTTGTAACGCAACATCAGCATCTTTTGAACTCTCTTCCACACAAGGCATTTTATCAAACTCACAGCGTACAAAAAAATGATTCAATTTGTGTAATACAGATAGAACAATGCAAAATAGGTGTAGAAATTGTTTGTCAATATTAGAGAACAGGGTGTAATATAAAAAATATAAATTGTGTTATCGAAAACTAGCGCGATATTTATCGTACGTGTAAACAATAACAAAGAAATGACTGTGGGGAAAAATAGTCTGGCAATAATAAGGCAAAGAAAAAGAAAATTATCTTTACAAGATTTACACAAAGATCAAGAAAATTAAAAATAATAAGAATAAAAATAAAGTTTAAAGCGTATACATATATTTAAACAAATTTTCAGCTGTAAGAAAGAGCTTAGTAAAAAGTGTAAACATAATAAAAAATATTATTAAATTTATACGTGTTGAAAAAAAAAAAATAAAAAAGGTCACGAAAACAAAAACACACACACCCACGTACATATTTATATCAAGGGAAAGTTACGAATGAAAAATATAATAGAAATACAAGAAAAATTGCGACACAAACAAACAAAGAATCCATGATTGTTTTAAAAACAAAAATATATATAAAAGTAAATCAGTTGTAAAAAGGAATAAGTAACATCATGGATTATGTGTATTGTGGTGGGGACACAATCGGGCCACCAGCAGATGACATGTTAAGTGAGTTTTGTGTAAAATACCAAAAACTAAAAAGAGAAATTTTTGTTATTTTCGCATTTGTGTTTCAGATGTTTATGATGGAGGCGGTCAAGGCACTAACAACCATTATTCCCCTAATTTTCCTGGCTTTAATTTGGGTTCTGGTGATGCTGACTACATGGAACTGGTGCCCATATTAGCAGATGGTGGTGAGAATTTTGGTGTATCTGCGGTTGCTTTTGATGATTATGAAGAACTGCTATGGATGGGCAACCAAGGGGTGAATTAAAAAAAAAATTACTTGCCGAAAACAGTAAAATAAGCAAACATAATTTTCTTTACAGGGTCATGTCACTTCCTACTTTAGCAGTAACCTGCAAAAGTATACTTCTTTTCAGGTTCATCCGTCGGATATAGTGCGTCAAATTTCCACGATTGATTCTGGTATATTAGTATTAACACAAACTTCTCTAAGGCATCAAATACGACGGGGCATTCCAAAATTTACTCATAAATCGAAAAATATGTCGGATTTGGTTTGCATGCAACAGTTGTCTCCACACCGCTTAGTAATCGCCGGCTTGCAAGATGAAATGATCGATTTTGATTTAAGAACTTTGAAAGAAACAAATCTGGTGAGTTTTTTTTCGTAATGTAAGAATATTTTCTAAATTTTCTAAAGGGACATCGGTACATTTGTCTGTATGTTTGCTTTATTTATCACAATGAATACCAAAACGTTTTTCGTGTTGCCCAAAGTTCACAGGCAGTATAGTTATAAATATTGAAACACTGATAATAAAAAAAATGTTAAACGTATGGTAACCAGTTTTTTCCGTTCTTTAAGGAACATGTTGGCTCAGCAGGCTGCACAGTACTGAGACAAAATTCACGTTATCTCTTTGCTGGTGACCCTTATGGTACGGTTACGTTGCGCGATTTAAATACCCTTCATGTTGAGCATACGATCAAAACACACACCGGCAGTTTATCTGATTTTGATGTACAAGGCAACTATCTTATATCCTGTGGTTATAGCGGACGTCAAGGTACTCTAGCAGTTGATCGTTTTTTGATGGTCTACGATTTGCGCATGTTGCGTTTAGTATCCCCTATACAGGTCCTAATCGATCCACAACTTTTAAAGTTCTTACCATCACAAGCTTCACGTTTGGCGGTCGTCTCTAGCTATGGTCAAGTACAATTGGTCGATACGGTGGAATTAAGCGAACCTCGCGTTTCTATGTACCAGATAAGTAATACAGGCAGTCAGTGTTTATTAAGTTTTGACATTAGTTCTTCGTCACAAGTCATGGCATTTGGTGATCAATCTGGTCACATTAGTATTATAGCGGCAGTTAATAGCCCTCAGCCACAATTTAATAATTTTTCTAGAGATACAGAATTTGCTGATCCGGTGCCACAGCTACCTATAGTACCAATAACGGACACCACATTCCCGCTATCATCTATCGTATTACCTCACTTAGTAACAGGTTCACGTTGGTTTTCCGATTGGCCCACAGAACTATTACGCTATCAATATCGTCGACCGAAGCAAATCGAACAGGAGGTTTTAAATAATATGAAAATGCAAGGACCCATAGGTTATTCAGCTAATCCACGCACACTAAGACGTAATCAAATTCCATACATTTTAGAAAATGGCAGTGGCATGGCTGTGGGCAGTGGTAATGGTCTAAGTAATGCAGTCAAATCTAACGAATCAGGTGTTAAAATCATACCAAGACGTTATCGCAAAGTGGAACTGAAGTACACTAAATTAGGAACACAAGATTTTGATTTTGAGCAGCACAATCAAACTTGCTTTGCTGGCCTAGAAGCCACATTACCCAATTCATATTGCAATGCCATGTTGCAAATTTTATATTTTATAGAACCATTGCGTCAGAAATTATTAAATCATTGCTGTGCTAAAGAGTTTTGCTTATCATGTGAGCTGGGTTTTTTGTTTTATATGTTGGATAAAAGTAGTGGTGAGTATTTTTAATATTGAGCTTTAAATTTAATCAAATAATAATAAAAAATATTTCTTAGCGTCTACTCCCTGTCAAGCTAGCAATTTCCTAAGATCTTTTCGTACCGTGCCGGAAGCCTCAGCCCTGGGTCTTATTTTATCTGATAGATCGTCAAATGTAAATTTAATATGTTTAATACAGGTTTGTAAAGAATTATTTGATTAAATTTCTGTTTCTTTCTTTTATTAAAATATTTATTGTAATGTATTGTTTAATATCCTAGAATTGGAATCGTTTCATTTTACACCAAATGCACTATGAAATTTTGGACTGTCATAAAAATACGCATGTTTGTGGAGTACAATTTCTAGGTCATGTTTACGGTAAATATTTTACATTTAAATTTTATTTAGTTGTATTTTTGAAATACGCTTTTATTCTTAACGTATCTTTTTAGGCAGAAAACATTATTTATCTTATACTGATGAAGCAAATACAGATTTAAATAAAACGGGAAGTGATATATTCCAGGGAATTGATGTTAGGCATGGTAAGAATATTAATTCTTATTTATTTAAAAAGCTTTTATTTAACACCATTTCTGAACGAACGCCATTAAATAACTATTTTTATAGTAAAATTATTTATATTTACATTCTTGAGACTGTACTTATAAAAAAAGTATAATTAAAAATCCAAAAAGCACTTATGGAGACACTCTTTAAGTTGTTATTTTAAGTTATAATGCTTCACTACAACTGTTCCAAAGATACGACCATATAAGTCGAACTAAGTCATCCATGGGCACAGCCTCCAATATTTAAATTTAGTTTTCTTTTTTTAGTTTCTGTTATAAACAGCTATAGTGATGGCAGTTTTTATAAAAAATTAAATCGATGTGTGTTACGTTTCATAAAACTTGTAACAGTAATGTATGCTATATGGGGACACCCTTTAACTTTTAAAATTATGAATTATTTAAATGAAACTAACTTGTAATTCTTCACATTTCACTTTCACAATGCACAAACAAAAAGACCAACCTAAATTGATATCTTTCTTCTTCTTCTTTATAAAAGCAGACAAAAAAATGTTCAAACAATGAATTGTTAAAGATTAATTATTTTAACCATTTAATTATTTTAGAAGATAACAATCGTGAAGACGAACGTGAACGTTGTAAAATTAATGAGGAAACGGAAATTAGTCGACTTTTTGGCACCAAACAAATTACTATCAATCGCTGCCTGAAATGTAATGAAGAGAAATCAAAGCACAGCATTATATTAACCTGCAATCTAACGTATCCGCCAACAACTAAAGAAACACCAGAACTTATGAATTTTGGCAGCATCTTAAAGGGTTCATTGGGGTGTGACAAGGGCATACAAGCGTTTTGTGAGAACTGTAAAAAGTTTTCGCCCACCAAGCAAACGGTCAAGGTAACAAATGTGTATTTGAAAGTTTATCACATCACTTTTGTTAATTTTAAACTTTTTAAGGTTACCGGCCTGCCACAACTTCTAACAGTTAATTGTGGCTTAAATAATGAAAAAGAATTAAATTTTTTACGTAAACAATTAAATCGCAACAATCACAATGTGTCTGAAAGTCCGGCCACTTTAAATACCAATAAGCCCTGTCGTTATGGCATCAATTGTTCGCGTAGTGATTGTCATTTTGTACATCCCGATCGTAAGTCACCTTCGATGACATCTGCAAATCAAACAACAAATATTTCACCAAGTGGTCGCCAAAATTCATGGTTTCCTCTATATTTTTCTATGGCGATCAATGAACAGGGCGATTTAAGTGTCCAGACTGAAAATAGTAATACCAAGACCGAAAATAATAAAAATTCAAACAGCCTTCAAAGTGGTCAATCTATGAATACTGAACAAACTTTTCATTTGAAATGTAAGTAAAAATAATACGGTAAAATAATATTGATATTATTGACCTTTTCTCTCATTATTAATTGAGTTAAAATTTGTACTTTTTTAGAAGTTATGAATATGAATACAAAACAATTATTTAATTTATTTATTTATTCAACATTTCACAGGTATTTTATAGTTTCTGCAGGGACAAGTTTTAATGAATCTGGCAACTTGAAAGTTAAACTAAGCATTTTCGTAACTGTAACTTTAGTTCGAAAATAGTAATAAAAATGAGATTTTAAAACAGGGCGTTTCATATATAATACCCATCTAGATTTATATGAGTAACATTAAAAAAATCTGAAATTAATAGTCTTAACAAAATCTTTTCTTATTTAATTCGAAAAAAAACAGTACAAAAATTAGTACAATTGCGTACTGGTTTGGTGTTGTGGATGCACCCCTAGTATAAATTGACGAGTGGAATAAGTAATCATCTTGTTGTTATCTATAGTGGTGTTTATATTTAATATAACGTTGCCAGATGCAATAAATCATATCCCAAAAGAAGCTAGAAAATACTAGCAAAACGTTGAATAAATAAATAGAAGAAATCATTTTTTTCACATTGATAAATGCTGAAGAGACCTTTAAAGCCTGAAAAGGTACTAAAATCTTACCTCAATTTACAAAATAATTTTCTTGTTGTTGTTTTTAAAGTTAATTAACTTAATTTATGAAATATTTAGCTTCCAATAGTAATGATTCCTTTCGGGAATATGCTCTACATGCTGTTGTTTGTCAAATCGATGATGGCAGTCAAAAGAATTTAGTTTCATTGATAAATGTAAGCAAAAAATATCATACTATGAAAACTGGAAATGCAAGCTTTGGAGAAGAACAAGAGCAGTGGTATATTTTTAATGATTTTAGGTAATGCCTACATATTAAAATAGAAACGTACAGAATTAATAAATGATTTTATTATTTTTTTCAATTTTTTTTTTTGTTAAGCATTTCGCCGGTATCAAATCAAGAATCTGTTTGGTTTACCTTAGACTGGAAAGTTCCTTGCGTATTATTTTACAGCAGTATAAATTCTGAAAAATCTGCACATGAGGGTATATTTCAAATAGCACTAACTGAACCACAGCCCCTGGTTAATCCTTTTATAAAAGTAATATTTTAACCATTTCTTATTTTTTTGGCAAAAGAAAGAATGTGTTTAAATAATGTATTTATGAAACAAAACCAAAAAAATGTTCTTTTCAGGATATAATTAATCCTGTACATCCGCTTAATCTAGGGGATACATTATTTAAACCATTGCAAGCGAATGAAATGCCGCAGGCAGGTGATTTGGTTGCTATGGATGCTGAATTTGTCACCTTAAATCCCGAAGAGAATGAAATACGTCCGGATGGCAAAACAGCAACCATAAAACCATGTCACATGAGCGTTGCGCGTATTTCTTGTATACGAGGGTAAGATGAATTTTTAATGAAATTCATTCAACTCAAGATTTTAATAATAATTTTTATTACTTTTTTCTCTTCATTTTCTTGTTTATGTTGTGTATTCGTTTTAATAAGTAGACAAGGTCCCGATGAAGGTATACCTTTTATGGATGATTACATATCAACCCAGGAAAAAGTTGTCGATTATTTAACACAATTTTCGGGTATAAAGCCAGGCGATTTGGATGCAAATTTCAGCAGCAAACGTTTAACTGCCCTCAAGAATTCATATCAAAAACTTAAATATTTAGTAGATGTGGGTGTATTATTTGTGGGCCATGGCCTGAAAAATGATTTTCGGTAAGTTTTCCTAATGGAAACACTTTCTTTTCTAATCAGCAAAACTTTTGAAATTTGTTTGTCTCTTTGTGTTTGAAACTTTCAGTGTTATTAACATTTATGTACCTTCCGAGCAAATAATCGACACCGTACACTTATTTCATTTGCCCCATCATCGTATGGTGTCTTTAAGATTTTTAGCTTGGCATTTTCTCGGCACAAAAATCCAATCCGAGACACATGATTCTGTTGAAGATGCTCGCACCACTTTACAGCTCTACAAACACTATCTGAAATTACAAGCTGAAAAGAAATTTAACGCGGCTTTGAAAAATCTTTACGATCGTGGCAAACAATTACAATGGAAAGTTCCCGATGATTGAAGGAAAACAAAAAAATGTTCAAAACAACAATAACAAACAATTAAAAAGCAAAGCAGCATTTAAACTAAAAATTACAAAACAAATGATAAAATAAAAAAATACCGTCATTTCTACAATTGAAAAAAAAATAATTAAAAGAAGAAAATAACAACAACAACAAAGTACAAACTGACACCGAACCGTGAGCAAAGCAAAAACAACAAGTTTTACCATTTTAAATGACCAGAGAACCTTTTTCGTGATGATTATTTTCTTTCAGACTTTACACAAAACTTTTTTAACATAATTATATTAATATTGATTGTATTTTGTTACAAACTTTTGTTTAAAGACATTTTTTAATAAACAACACAAGACAATGAAACATCGCCAATATTACACACACACCCACACACACACATACACACAAACTATATATAATGTCCATTAAAAATCGCTCAACATCTTTTAAAACGGTAGAAAACAAAACAGATTTCAAAGAAAATCCTTAATATATTTATTTTAAAGGACATACAAAAAATAATGATAAAAAAATCAGTTAAAAAAATATATTTTTTTGAAAAAGATTAAAATTAAAAAAAAAATAAAGCAAATTTTAAACAAAATTTTTTAAAAAGTCTTAATATTTTTTGGAAATTTTAAGATAGTAAATAATAATGGTAATATAATAAATGCATTTATTATTAACTGATACATTATTTAAAACATTGTCCAAAGTTAGCTGGTACTTTTTCCCATCTTTCTGGTAGCATATGGCTTCCGCGCCAAAAGAACTGTTCAAATATTATAAAAAGCAATTGAACATTAATCTTTTCCTGACGAATTGAAATACATATTCACTTTGACTTCGATAAGCAGAGCAAAATGTGAACAATGCTTGAAAAATATTAATCACACTGTTCGAATTTTAGTTCACAAGTAAGTTTTTGTATATAAGACAATAATATTGAAAATGCGTTTGTTATAATACAATGAGTAAATACATTATTCAAAATATTGTCTATCGTTAGCCAATACTTCCTCCATCTATCTTATGGCATATGAATTTCGCGCCAAAAAAAACTGCTCCGGTTTTGAGGTAAGAATGAATCAGGCTAATTTCTTATACCCTGTTATAAAGTAAAATGTATTCCAGTAAGGGTGTTCTGCATCGATCGAAACAAATGGTAGTCAGAAGGGGCAAGGTTTGGGCTATAAGGCGGTTGAGCCAAAACTTCCTATCCAATGTTTTCCTAATAGTTTTTGACCGGTCTTGCAACATGTGACCGAGCGTTGTCATGATAAAAGATTATGGCCTCGTGTCTGGTCGAATATTCTGATCATTTTCAGTTGATTGCTCTTCAAACCAATCAATTGTCTTTCTATAAGTCCCCTGTGATCGTCTGAACCGATTACAACATCACATAATACAAAATACCATTCTGATCCCACCTTGATGACATGGATATTCGGTTTCGTCATTGATTTAGTCGAGTTTTACATATGATTTTTTGCGCTTAGGGTTATTGTAATGTATCCATTTTCTTTCAAAATAGCCTTTCAACGTTTAATTCATATAGGACTCAAATTATCTGCATTTGAGTGAAGCCAAATTTTTTTTAACGTGGGGAAATGGCTTGTTGTGTGACCCGCAATGGTAATGCAACTTCTTCTTGCTTTTGACAACAATCTTCAACGAGTAATGCTTTAAGTTCCTTATCTTCAAACTTTTTCGGCTGCCCAGGCCTCTCCTTGTCTTCTGTGTCGAAATCGTCACTTTTAAATTGCTTAAACCACTATTCACAAGTTTTATGAGTTAGTGCTTATGTTGACCATAAGCTTCTACCCACAATCGTTAACTTTCAACAGCTGTTCAAATGAAAGAAGGTTATCAGACTTTTCCCCAAAATGATTTGATTAGGCATTAATAATGTGATAACAATTACCGATTAAAAAAATGTATTTTTACACTTTGAGATCTATCGATTACTAAAGTATGATGATAGATGTTTACCCAGATAATTAAATGTCGGGAATTAAACTGGGAAGTTGTAATTATGCGACGTTACACTCTTGAGCAAAGAATTGTAATTGTAAAAATTTTTCTTCGTCACTTCCTAAAATTCGAGCAACTTTTCCTCGTAATCAGGCTTCTTCTGTATTGTTGCTGACAACACGCTTGTAGTGAATATAGTGATGCAAGCAAAGTGTTAAAAATGACCTGGAATATAATCTCGTCGACGTTCGACGAAGGTCGCAGCCTTCACTCCTTGCTGAAGAGTCGGAGACTATCCAACCCCTTGGTTCAGAACGCATGAAGCTTAATATAATTAAGAACACGACGGCTCACTGGACCTGGACCATTCATTATGTTCATTGTAAATGATCCGACCCACAAACTCAAACGAGGGCCTCGAAATACACAACCACCACGATACTCCCGAAGGGTCTACCTCAATAATCAGCCAGAGCGCAGCTAAATGCCTAAAAGACAAATAGCGGAACTCTGCAGGCTACTGATTCCCGTGGAAATATAGTGGATTGTCCAGTTGACTCCTACTAGCTCCCTTTTACCCTGCAAGACAACAGTCTAGATAGTTGTTGAGGATCCATAAAGACTATCATGTGCCCGCGGAGGGAGTTATATAAAAGGTATATACAGGGTGTCCGCCGGGAAGGCACCATTTTGATAAACATTAGTCTTGACAGTTTATATTTGGCAGTCGTGAAGTAGACATGTGGCCGTCGTACATATACCAGTAGGATGTTACAGCTCGCAAATCATAACCCAGATTTTCATGAAAATATTATAATGAGTGAAGAGGCAAATTTTCATTTGAATGGTTATGTGAATAAACAGAATAGTCGGTTCTGGGGAATGGGAAACCGTCAAATTATTCCACAGTCACCTTTGCATCTATTGAAAGTAACAGTCTGGTATGCAATTTGGTCGGGAGGGGCCATTGGACCTTACTTCTTTGAAAATGAAACCGGTAGTTCAACGGTAACTGTTAATGGGGAGCGATATCGTAATATTATTGAAAACATTTTAACGCCACAACTGCATGCTTTAACATGTGATATTAACAAGACGATCCCACATCGCATAATTACTGCGAGACCTCTTTTTTAACAACAAGTTATTACAAGAAGTGGTGATGTTGATTGGCCTCCACGGTCGCCCGATTTGATTGCTACGGACTTTGTTTTTGTGGGAATATCTAAAAAGCAAAGTTTATGCAAACAAACCGGAAACTCTTGAGCAGCTCAAACAAAATATTCGTGTGAGAATGTAATGAAAAATATGCTGAAAAGGTTCGCATTTGTGAGGCTAACAGAGGCGGACATTTATCTGATATTGTATTCCATACATAATTGCGAACATTAAGTAAAACATTTATCAATATAAGATACATTCCTCTTCATTTAATCAAAAATTACCAACAAACAAAGTATACCTTCCTAGCGGACACCCTGTATATATAGTGGATCATGACATCTTTGTGTATACTCTGTGGAACAAACGTTATAGGATAAAGCAGGTTTTAGGCGTTAAAGTTACCATCATGTATTTTTGTGTGTATAAATGCGAATAAATCGTATAATTTAATTCAAAACTCTAAAGTGTTGCATATAATTATTTTCCAACAAAGGAGCTCGTAACACAACAAAACGTTTATTTATAGCAATCAAATATCCATGCCACAATCTTAGTTACCGTACTCCTCCGAAACGGTTTACTGATTTTTACCAAATTTTGTATACGTATTCAGTAGGTCTGAGAATCGGCTACTATCTACACTTCATGCCCCTAAGTGATAAAATTTGTTTTTAATATTTTGATGAAAATTTTTTTTTATAATGTGGCATTAAAAAATACATACAACACAAACACTTGGCGTCATTCCACGTTCAACATACGCTGATGAGTTCAACGCTTGCTTAAAATCATCTCCATTGTGGCGTAATGTTGAAAAAGTACAGTTGAAAGTAAATATGGGCGTTCAAATGCTTCAAGATCCATCCGCTGAAATATTATCAAAACAACTCCTAGATATCGGTGATGGAAAAGTTGCTACAGATGAAACTGGATACGTTAAAATACCGACCGATTTCTGTACAATCGCTGATTCGCAAGATACTCTCATTGAACATATATTTCCCGATGTACACACACACAGTACATAAATTATGAGTGGCTTGCATAAAGAGCTATCTGAGCAGCAAGAAATGCAGACGTTGACAATTTCAATTTGGAGATACAACAGTTGTTGCCAGTTAACTTGGTATCATACAAATCTATTAATACAGTTTGTGATGCCAGCGAAGCTGTCAATTTTCCCACAGAATTTTTGAACTCACTGGATTTGCCAGGCTTGCCACCGCATAATTTACAATTGAAAGTTGGATCTCTAATTATCTTATTCCCCCGGGGGCACATGATAGTCTTTATGGATCCTACTTCTTCCATCTAGACTGGTGTCTTGCGGGGTAAAAGGGAACCCAGACTCCTTCAAGGCTAGTAGGAGCCACCTGGTTAATCCACTATATTTCCACGGGAATCAGTGGCCCGCAGAGTTCCGATATTTGTCTCTTTAGGCATTTAGCTGTTCTCTGGCTGATTACTGAGGTAGGCCCTTTTGGGAGTATCGTGATGGCTGTGTGTTTCGAGGCCCTCATGAGAGTTTGTGGGTCGGATCATTCACAATGAATGGTTCAGGTCCAGTGAGTATGAAAGTCGTCGTGTTCTTAATTATATATTACCCCCCGGGGGCACATTTATCGGTCTTCATAGAATACTCGACTATCTAGACCTGTGCAACTGGGGGAAAAAGGGAGCCCAGTCCCCTGAAGACAGGCAGGTGGTCAACTGGAAACTCCACTTTATTTTCACGGGGATCAGTGAGCTCGCAGAGTTCATTATTTGTCTCTTTAGACTTATAATAGTTCTCTGGCTGATCATTGAGGTTGGCCCCTATATGGGAGCATCGTGGTGGTTGTGGCTTTGAGGCCCCATAAGGGAAGTATGAAAATTATGGTGTACAGGATCATTTCACTGATAATGACACGCAAAGTGAATGATCCAGTTCAGTGAGCATGCTTGACATGTGTTCTGGACAGGAGTTAGAAAGTCTCCAACTCTTTAGCAAGGTGTGATAGTTTGCAGACCTGCCCTGGAATTATTCAAGTTGCAACTAGGTGGTTCTGTTGCTTAGAATATGTCTTCGGCTATCTAGGACGTATGTATAACGTTCCATATTATACAAAGCGGTTTGTCCACCATCTGATTAAGACTACATAGTCAGGCGCGGATGTAAAACAAATCACGCTCTGTTCTTAATTATATTAAGCTTCATGCGTTCTGGACCAGGAGTTGGATAGTCTCCAACTCTTTAGCAAGGAGTGAAGGCTGCGGCCTACTTCGGGCTTTCGAAATTGCAACTAGGAGTGACCGGAGCATATACGTATCCGAAGGCCTTCTAGGGCGAGGATGGCGCTACATACCATCACAGTGGTAATGGCCACCATCTGGTTAAGGCTCACGGCCAGGTACAGATGTAAACCTTATCACGTCTCCAATTATCTTGCATGTTTCTTACACGGGCAATTGTACGTAGCATGCCCTCGAGTGGGTAAACCATCCAGTTTGTTTGTGCTCGGTAAAGATGGGCTAACAAAAAATATTATTCACACTAAAGCATTAAAAGATTGATGTTGTTTGTTAGTGTTGCTGTCGTAATTATTATGTAATTTTAACAAATAAACTATAATAACTTGAAAATAATATTGTTTGGCGTTTGTTATTTTTATATTCCCTTATCGTTCATAGCGCTCCATGCCCATTTCACGCATATACCATATACTTACATACGTATAATAAGTAATTTACTTTTTGTCTACACTAGAATTTATATAGAAATAATTTATTTATTTAAGGTAAAACAACGTTTTGTAAAATGGTAGGATCGCCAGGTATAATGTTATACTAAATATTTTAATTAAACTACCAAAGATATTTCATAGTTTTGTATTCCTAGAGCTCCTTTTGGTTAGAGCTCAATAGGCCTTTATTAATATTGATTGTAATTGATCAATTCTTCAATGGTAATTAATTTTATTTCTTAATTTCTACGGCTTATATACTAACAATGAATATAACCTAGAATTTGGTTTTGAGTGACATCACTCAAAATATACTATTATTAAAATTGCTAAGCTATCAATAAATATAGGTCAGTAATTAAGTGTAAATTTTACATTCATAAAAATATAAACAAAAAAATTAAAACAATTAAAAGTAGGTTGAAAATGAAGCACACCTGTCAGTGTTTACGTAAAATAAAGTATCAACAATAAATTATGCTGATGTTCAATAATTTGTTAACCCAAATAATTTGGTAATTAAACACCTTGCAATCAAGACTGTTTGTTACTCTACTTATGCATTAAACTGAACGGCACTACAGTTTACCGGGTGAGTCTTGTAATTTTATATTTATTACAATTTTCACTTAATATTAGGAATAGAAGAATTTTAGTGAATAACGACTGCACAGAATTAAAACTATGTATTTGGTTATATTTAGTTAATTTATTTTATATGAAATTATTGTCTTTTAATTTAGGTTTATTACCCTCCTTTCTTTGTTGTATAATTTTAGGGGTCTATACAGTAGTAATAATTGTTGGCTGGTCTTCTAATTCCAAATATGCTTTTTTAGCAGGTTTACGGGCTGCTGCTTCGACGATTCCTTATGGAAAGAGAGATTAAATGCTGTGTTTTTAATTATTGCGATCTGAACAGCGTGGTTGTAAATGGTCGAATCGTTATTTTTCTGCATCTGCTGGCGTTGCACACTTGTTAAAAGTAGTAAGCGGTTAATTGCAGAATTCAGTGCAGTTACAGGGAATAAATTATAATTTATTTTGTGAAAAATTACTTGTTTAACTATTAAAAACATTAACAAAATTCATTTAATTTATTTATTCGAAATGAAATTTTCGAAAAAAATAACGAAGTGATTTTCAATCGCCATCTATATGGCTGACTGGTTTAAAATCACAAAAATATAAAAAGTTTTATGTGCAGAACACCTTCTTTTTTTATTTTAATTCACTTTCACAAAAAAGTAATTTTCAGAACATGCTTGTATGTATATCGAAATTCTTGGTGGCCATTCTGTAATACATGTCGACGAAGTTAAGTTTTGCATAGAAGACACATTTGCTCTCCATATAAATGTACAGTTTTAAAAAGAAAAAAGTAACGGTCCTAGGCTTAAATGAAAAATGGTGTCTTTATTTACGAAAATTTAAACAATAATCTTTATTTTGTGATTATTTAAATAACATACAATTTATAGTTTGTTTTTTTTTTTAAACCTGCTAAACAAAGGAAAACTATTTATAACATCATTTAAGAATTAAAAAAGAAAAATAAAACAATTTTAAAAAGAAATCATCATGTCAAAATACAAAACAAAAATATGTGGGTAAAATAAAACAAAAAAAAAAAAAAACGATATATTTATTTAACTTAAAATTACTTTCGGATTGTATGTTTAATAAAATTTTTTTATTTTATTTAAATGTTGTCATAATCTTCATCCATTTCTAAATATGAATCACTTTTTATCGTTGACATTGTTGTTGTTGTTGTTGTTGTTGTGTTAGTGGCAGCAGCAACGGCAGCAGCAAGTGCAGTTGCCTTGGCTGTTACTGAAGTTGAAGAACTAAATGGCTCTGCCATTGCAGCTTTGGAATTACGAGATTGCTGATCGGCAGCAGCTATTTTGGCAGATGATGACGATGGTGATGATTTAGTTTTGCTAACTGGCGATGATGATGGTGCTATTGATGATGTTGGCGGCGTTCTTGTTGGTGTACCAATACTTATAGTAGCCATGTTGGTGACAGCTGTTGATGACGAAGCCACAATATTGGACAGATCTATATTAATGACTGGCTCGGCTGAGAAATTAAAGTGCGAATTGTTACCCGACATGCTAGAGATATTGGCAGGCGCGCTCAATGGTGTAGCCGCTAAATTGTTCTCATTTGCCACTCTAGCTAAAGGTAAATTACTGTAGTCTATTTTTACAACTGGCTTACTACAATAATCAAAGTTAACAATAGGCGCGGGTATGGCAGTCTGTTGCGGAGGTGTTCCTAAATGTTTTAAAAGGGTATTTGTATTTGGTTTGTTGTTATTGTCAATATGCGTCGGCATTGAGTATGATTGATATTTCAGTCGGGGATGTTGTTGTACTGACATCTGCTGAGGAACTGGTGTTAAATCGGTGCGTAGAAATTTTGGTGGTAAACAATCAACAGAAGTTTGACTCAAAACTGTTGTATGCCTTATAACCGAACTGGGATATGAACTTAGCGATCGTTTTAAAAAATTTCTTTGATGATCATGATTTTGCTGTATTGGTGCATACTGTCCGCCTCCATTATGGCCATTTGATGCTGTAGATTGTAGTCTTCCAGATCTCAATGAAGTTGATGGCATACTTAAATCGTACGGTGTATCCGAATCAGGATATGGTTCCTCCGGTGAACTTTGATTATCCTCCTCATTATAATTAGCCGCTTCCTCGGCCACACTTATATCGGGTATATTACGTACAAGTTCTCGTAAAAAATCAAAACGTTGTTCCGACATAATGCACTGTTTCATGTGGGATGTTGAAAGTGTCTTGGCATTTCGAGAGTTTGTTATTTTAATGGTTTTCGTTAAAAGTGATTCTACAAATAGCTCTAATGTCCTAGGTAAACATCAAAATAAAAGAAGAATTTAGATCATGCGATCCAATTTAAGGCAAACAGTTAAGGAAATCACATATAAGAAAAAACTGCCTAAAATTATAAAAATAAATTTGTTAATTCTATGAACGATAATTTCTAATAAGAATTTCCCGTTATTATTTTCAATTGGCTGTCAAAGTATGTACTTCTGTGTTGTCATGTAAAATTTTCAGCCACAAGCTTCTTTCGTATCCGTTTCGTAATGCCAGGTGGACCAGTTTAAGGTTAGGAAGTTAGCTGTCATCCTTTGACAAAAAAATTGAGAAATTTTAACCATAAAACGTTAAATTCTTAAACAAGGAATTTTAATTCTAAAAATTTGCTATCAAATTTCACGAGCAGCTTTTTCTCATAATCAGTTGGCTAATGTTGACATCAGTGACCTTTGCCTTCAGGTAGCGAACATTTGCCTGACATTATATTCCATATTTATAATTTAAATTGGCATCAAAATATTGTGTGTTAATTAAGACAAATTACTTCCTAACATTAAATTTGTCCACCCATTATACTGAATATAGTGTATTTGTTGTCACGGAATCAAATGAAATTTGTATACGAAAATATCCATCCACATACGGATGAATATTCAATTTTATTATTTTAAGCAGCAATATTTAATTTACTTATTTTATTATTTTTGTTATTCTATTTTGTTATTATTATAAGGGATGATTAATACTCCTTTTTTGGCTTTTAAATTTTTGAAAATGTTATATCTTCGATAACACGCCTCGCCTCTTTGCCCTTAAAGTCGTATTATACTGCAATTATTTAATTTATCACAGACGAAATGATGAAAAATAAACTAATGAAAATTTTTTCTTATCAAACAGACGTACAGTGGCTCACTACATTAGTAGATTTTTATCAACTATTTTAGATTATTATTTTTAAGAAAAGCGTTTTCTGCACACTAAAATTTTGTAGTAAAAACATTGCCCAAAAATTTCTAAAATTATGCTTACATTGAAAGACGGGCAAAGTTAAAACCCGTTTCAATTACCGTTATATTTCTTCATTTCTTATTTTTTTTTTCTCGGTTATATATTTGCTTTCACACTGTGAAAATATTCTTAAAAAATGTTTTTTGTAATGCCGCGTGCAATCAAACAGACTACGTCTACCTTTGAAGAGCCAATAATAGTTATTAATAAGTAGTTTCACGGTAAAATTGAACGAGAAATAGCAAATATCGTTAATAAAAGCAAATTAACTGTACATTACAGCATTACACGATACAAAAAAAAAACAGAATTACAAATAAACAATGCAAACCTTTAAAAAAAAGAAAACTTTTCTCTAAAACTTGCCACAATGGTTAAAACTAAATTTGGAAAACGAAATACATATGGAAAGAATAAGAACTCTTCTTAACGAAAAAAAAATCCAACAATGACCAAGTGAAAGAAACCGTATATCACTGTTATAGAAAGTATCACTTAAATTTTAATTATCGAAAGATTTCTTGTTTTGGGGCAAGATAGAATATATATGTATATGCCACGTTATGTTTGCTTTTTCCTATCAATATTTTAACATTTTACAGGTTATTTTTACGGATGAAAACAAATTTGTTTGGTCCCGACGGCCAGCGTTACGTGTGACGTAAATACAATGACGGCAGTAAGCATGGAGCCTTATAGCTGATGGTGTGGGGCTGCATAGCAGCTTCAAGTATTAGAAACCGTTACTTTATTGAAGTTATCATAGACAAGCAAGCTGTAGAGGATACGCAACAAAATATTAATAACCAATCGAATTTATAGACTGCCCGACTTTGAATGTGGTCACAGTTTCAAGGTTTTCTTGAGTTTTTGTTTATTATTTCTATTGTTACAAGGCTAAAGTACATAGTTTTTATTTCGTTACATTTACTAATGGGCAAAATAAATATTTTAATGAATAATTTGCAAAAGTTTTAGTATTATTTATTTTAAAGCTGCTGAACTGTTCTGTAATAAGTAGCCTGACTGCAATTACGACTTAATTTTTTACAGAATCGTTATAACATCAACAATATTAAAGTATTATATATCCGTTTGAATTTTTTTTAATAATTACAATAAACTAAAAAAAATCGAATTTTCATGACTCTCTGCAATTAGCCTGACGATACGCTGGGAAAATTATGATTAGCTCTAAAATTTAGTGAATAATAAATTTTTAAATTTTAGTCAAATATACACATTTTTAAAATTGCGAGGCGTGAAGTTAAGCCGCTAAAACTCTGTTAGTAGCGAAATGTCGATTTACTTTGAGAATATACTGTCAACCTTATTACGGAATTATTAAATCTATTTTAAAAAGTAAATAACTACCATCATCAATAATGTAATACCAAGAACGCATCATAATCCTAATTAAATTGGAAGGCTTTAAATTAACTTATGTACGAAAATATAGTTTTTTTGTTTAAAAGGATATAAATTATAACTGGTACTGCTTGGGCCACCTTTCCAACTTCCTCATCGCTTTGCATTATTTTTTTGATACGTCCCTGAAATAAAAGAAAATATTCCTTAATATTACACACTATACAATTGCCAGATTAGACGATTTTAAGAGCCATAAATAAACTTTCAGCGATTTATGTTTTTGTTGTTGTTTTTTAAAAATGTTCAAAAATATATTTCTATTTGAGAGTGTGTGTGTTTGTTTATTAGCTACAAGCCTCGTATTTTAAAATTCTTTTCAATTTTGTTTGTTTTATTAATTCTTCCTGTTCTCATTTCATATCTTTTTTTTTTTTAGAAAAACTTACCGCCGGAAAACGCGCATTATACTTTTTCTTTTTTGATGGCATTTTTTGCTAGTTTTTCTTGTTGGGTAATTTTTAGCGTTTGCACAATTAATTCACTTTTGCTTTTTCTTAGATTTCCCAAATATTTCCTTTTTATCGCCTAAGCGCTTTGTGTTGTTGTGTTCTAAAAAGTCTCTATGACAGTAGCAAAAATTACTTTTGCTTGCTTAACTATTTCCTTTTTAGAGATGTTAAGACATATATTAACACTGTATTAGCGTATTTTTTAGTAATTAAGAAACTTTTATTTCATATAAAATTTGCTATATATTTATAAATTTTGTGTATAAAAACTAAGTTATTTTTCAATAACATTTTTCACGCAAAGAACTAATAGAAAAAAAAATCTGATTTGGCGTGCTTAACTAGAGATGCCAGACTGACAGCAAGTATTGAGTGACAGTTGTGAGTGCGTGGAAAAAGCAGACGTGTAAGACCCCTTTCAGACAGGCAAATTTTACTGTGCAAAGTTTTGATTTTATGTGAGAGCGAGGGAGAAAGCATGATTGAGAGTACAGACTTTGATATACTCGCAAAGTTGCTTTGTTTTTCTTTCGTCGCTTATACACAGTTGTACTTATACACAGATTACATTACAGATTACATTGACTAAAACAAAATTTGTAAAAGAAAACTTTTTGTGTTTGAACACCAAAGAAAGTTTAAAAGAAAATTAAAAAAACTTTGTCAAAGTAAAATTTGCCTGTCTGAAAGGGGTCTAACTAAGAAGCAAGCAATAGAATTTAAGATGATATGCTATAACCCAGTATCATAAGTTTGTCTAGAAAAAGTTTATATCAAATTTAAATGAAAGGCAACAGTAAGAGGATTAAGTATTTATTTCTATTATTTTTAATTATATTAAACAATTTGTGAATTAATTATTATAAAGACCTAGTGCTTAGTTAATAAACTACTTATAAAATATTAAAAAGGTCAAATAACTGTAACTATTATATAATTATATTAGACAATTTGGGCAATCAAATTTATATTGCGTGCATAAATAAATATTTATAAATGTAAACTATAATACAAGTTTATTATTAGAGTAAAAAAATTATGCCATTAACAAAAAAATTTATAATAATAATAATAAATTTTTTAGAAATAATTTTCTTAAGCACAAGATATATATATATATATATATATATATATATATATATATATATATATATGTATTTTAATTATTGTATTATAAAAACAATTTTTGCACATTTTTGTAAGGTTCTTGCACCTATTTAAAGCTAAGAAAGCTGTAGCAAAATATGTTTGTTGGAGTGACAATAAACATTTTAATTTTTCTATTTAAACATTATATTAATTTGTGCTAGATTCCTTTAAATATAAATATTTTAGGATATTCTCACAAAATAAATGTACAGGTGCCCCTGTAGGCTAGTAGGTAGTGTACTAGCTTGTAAATATGGGGGTTGTGGGTTCGATTCCCAGCGAAGACCTTGGTTTTTTTCACTACAAAGGATAAAAATTGACTGTCGGTTGAGCTGCTCAGCGATGAAGGCATAGTCACTGGTCGCTGTTGCTGTCTTTATACGGCAGTTAATTTCCGACTATCCTTCTGCTTTCACCACCTATTTCATCTCTTCTCTATCCCTTTCCTAAAGAAGGTAGCACGGTACTTGACTAAATAGGCATTGTTGCCTGAAGTGCTACTTCTCTTAAAAAAAAAAAAATAAAAAAAAAAAAAAAATTACTATGGGGAAAGCATATTCCTATGGCCACTTCACTACAATTTGCATTTTTGTTTGATTTATATAGCTCTTTTGTATATAGGATACATAGGACTTGTCGTCTTTAAATTCTTTTTAAGCTTAACTAGGTCCAGGTAGACATATTTATAGTAAAATACAAATTATCAAACAAGAAAAATTATATTTTGTTAAAAAAATAATTAGAAGTGCGCTTACTTTTGTTTGTTTTATATAAATACAAAGAAACGGTACATTTACAAGAAAACATGTAAAATTCATGTAATATTTATTTTTTATTTATTTATTCAATCTTGTAATATGTAATTAACAATATTACAAAGCAATTTGCCTAAGACTATAATGCGATATATATGCATATATATACAATAAGTAATTTAATATTAAGTAAGGTAAAATCGCTATTGTTTTAATGTAAAATGAACTAAATCGAATTGTTGCCTTTAAGAAAAACGCCAAAGTGACATCATTATACCGTTTTCCTCGTTTTTATATGCTGCAGAAAATTTTTCCTTTCTCTGTATATTAATTGATGTCCCAGTATAATACAAAAAAAGATCCTTGCAAAGCTAGTGCCTGCAGAATTCAAGCTTGCTTAAAAGGTAAGCCTAATATATTAACGCCAGAAAAAAACCGGTAAACTAGTTATGTAATTATTAATATTTACAGATCACAACTACCAAGAAGAGAAGTGCTTGGAAGTTTTGGAACAGATGCGCCAGTGCTGTTTAAAGTGGCATAAACAGTCTTTATGTTGTTCTGGCATTGTTCTGGATCGCCCGTATATAGTTGAAAATACTTTAAAAGAATAAAAAGTTAAATAAAACAACAGACGTTAACAAAAGGTAAAGAAATCTATAAAGTGCAAGTTTGTAAATGACATACATACATATGTTAAGTATGTACAGTCATGGACATAAGTATACATATAAAAGGTGTACATTTTTAGGTACTCCAACACATAACATAAATATTTTATTGGTGTATAATGGTCGCAAGGAAACTTAAATATATTAAAAAGTCTTTTTTGTTGTGGAACTAAATTATAGGCACAATTAGTTATGAATTTCTAACTTTTGAATATTTGCGTCCATCTGGCAAATTTTGATTTTTTTTTATTTATTATATATTTATGTTTTACAATGAATGAGTCTAAAATTAACTAAAACAACAGAATGTTAACCAAAAATTATTCTCCATTTGCATGACCAACGTAATTATTTTTCTGAGATTGGAGAATTAATACGTCGTAGCTGATTTAGCATTTGGACAAAAGTAATCTTAACGTAGTAGACGTGGTAGTAAATTAATTGAAAGAGAGCGTGTGCAAATAGTAAGGAAAGTTAAAGTTGATCCAAATAACGTTATTGCTGGAAATATAGAAGAAAATTTTGGTAAAGAAGTGTACCTTAAAACTGTGTGCAAATGGATACCGGAAGCTAATTACAACTCAAGATTGGCTATATCTAACGTATCTAACAGAGGTGATTTGTTTTACATCAGCGCCTGACTGTAAGTCTTAATCGGATAGTGGACAACCCACTTTGTATAATTTGGAACGTCATACATGCGTCCTAGATAGCCGAAGCCATAATTCTATGCAACAGAACCACCTAGTTGCAACTTTAATGATTCCAGTACAGGTCTGCAAATCATTACACCTTGCTAGAGAGTCGGAGACTTTCTAACTCCTTGTCCAGAACACATGTCAAGCATGCTCACTGGACTGGATCATTCACCATGCGAGTCATTATCAGCGAAATGATCCTGGCCACCATAAATTTCATACTTCTCTTATGGGGCCGCAAAACCACAACCACCACGATTCTCCCATATAGGGGCCAACCTCAATGATCAGCCAGAGAACTATTATAAGTCTAAAGAGACAAATAATGAACCCTGCGAGCTCACTGATCCCCGTGGAAATAAAGTGGAGTTTCCAGTTGACTCCCTGTCTGCCTTCAGGGGACTGGGCTCCCTTTTTCCCCAGTTGCACAGGTCCAGATAGTCGAGTATTCTATAAGAACCGATAAATGTGCCCCGGGGGGTAGCTAATGTATCTAACGTAAGAATTGAAAATGACGTAAACAAAAACAAATTTTTAAATAAGCCTTGTAGTTTCTGGAATCAGGTTCTAGAGTATGGAGAAAGCCAAACACTCTATACGCTAAAAAATCTTACACCAATGGTAAATAATGTCGGTGGGGAGTAATGGTTTAGAGCTGCATGTTTGCAGCAGGTATTGTGGAACCTGAAGTTAAATAATAGACAATACTATTTATCTAAAAGAAAATATCTGGAAGAAAATATTAAAAAAGCGCAAAAAAATTGAAGCTACCCCAGTCATTCACATTTCAGCACGATAATGACCCTAGAAATTCAGCCCATGACGTGAAGAAGTGGCAGTCCTCAAATCAAACCCCCATCAGGCATTTTATAGAAGAATTGGACCGTAGACTGCCAGCAAGTAAGATTTATTAAACTGAGCTCGTTGAAAATACGACAATCGTGAATACTTCTCCATCTTGCTACTATGTGCCAGATTTTTTTTTAAGTTTTCATCACAAACTACCTGTAGGAAATTAAAAAAAAATTTGCTTATTGAAAATTTTACCTGCCCATTTGACGAATAATATTTCCTATTTATATAGTATTGGCCGAGATTACCTTACCTCTCGTCTGTTTTTTTCTTATGGGTTCCATCGATGGCCCTAATGACCTACTTGGTTGCGTTTGACCATGTAGGTCACCAGCATCATCTTGAAACTAAAAAAAAAAATATATCAACACTGTGGTCCCAGGAAGTTCGCTTACCTCTCCATGACCCCAACAACGCAAGGCAACCAATACCTGTAGTTGCGCAGATGTTCCTTGTCGTTTGCTGTCTAATGTGATTTTCTCTTTAACTAAATCGACTAACTTCTTTACCGTTGACGTTTAAAATCTATACTTAAGCTTAAATAGACGACACTTTTGGCTGCGGAGTATTCGACATCTGTGCTAAAATGTCTGAAAATAAAAAAATTTTGAATTAATTGTTTCCATTTGTTTATTTTGGAATTACGTTTTCTGCACACTGTGTTTATGGCTTTTATAATGACTTTTTATAACATTTAAATTAATTTGCTATTTAAAGAAAAATTTTCTTTCAAAAAGCTAAACAAATTTATAAAAAAATATTTAAATGACAAACTATCATTTTATTTTTGGTTTAAACATGGTAACATTTTTGATTTTATAAACGATTTATTATAATAACTTTTAAGCTATTGATAGTTGTGAATGAAGTTATATTAATTTTTGACTTTTTTAGTTTGTTAACCCGTTTAAAGTTTTTATCAATACGGCTGTTAATCAATAAAGTTGTAACAAATTAATTTTTTTTTTGTTTTAGCAAATAATGCAAAATACTCCTATACCGCCTTACAAACCGCCAAAAGAATTGGAAGAAATTCTACAAAAACAAGCTGCACAACGCAAACGTACCGCCCAATTACCCAAACGTAATTGGATACAGAGGAATCCGCGAACATTTCAAATTACTTTTATAACGGCGTCATTGTTGGTGTTCTTCTCACGACCCTTATATGACGCCTTTATTGAAACTTCATATCCAAGTATTGAAGATTCAATCAAATTTAAAAAAAGCGAGTAATGGAATCTGTACGTAAAGCCAACCAACGCTTACGTAACTATCCAATACTATTAGGAAAATGTGCCGAAACGGCTAAAATTTATGCTGCATGTGTTAGCCGAGATTTGAATATACAACACAAAAGCTGTGACAAGGAATTTCAGTTATTTAAGCAATGCCTTCAAAAGGCAGCACATGAAATGAAAACAAAATTATAAACCCAGCAAAGCTATAAAAAATATACGATTAAAATAAAATCAAAAAAAATCAATCAATAACAATTAACTTATGTTTTAACACTTTAACACAAAATGGATAAGTTCAGGAAAATGGAACAATTTAAACAACGTTTACTAAAACTCTCATTTCGCTTTCATATTATAACATCAATTTTAATACGTTTAGCTTTAATATGTTATGGACAACTGCATGATTTAAGCTCATCAGTGCCGTATACGGATATTGATTATAAAGTAGTAACAGATGGAGCTCGACAAATACTTAAGGGAAATTCACCTTTTAAGCGACACACATATCGCTATAGTCCTATTTTGGCCTACATTCAATTACCAAATGTGCTTTTACATCCCAGTGTGGGCAAAATTATTTATTCTTGTTTCGACTTGTTAGTGGCTGTATTAATTTATGCTATTGTCCATGCTGAATTGAAGTCACAATGTAACAAAGCTGTACAATATTTACTTTCGAAATATGGCAAATCAAATAAAACTACAAGTGCAAATTATGGCGATACTGATGAACGCAACAGGCCAGCAATGATAGCAAAAATATCAGCCTGCTTTTGGCTATATAATCCTTTGACAGCTGTTATATCTACACGTGGCAATGGCGATAGCTTTTCCAGTTTCTTTGTTATACTAACTGTATTTCTGCTATCCAAATCTGATTGCTTAACAACAAGTAAACGCAATTGGTATATTTTATTAGCGGGCTTAGCTCATGGTTTTGCAATACACTTGCGTTTATATCCTCTACTATTTAGTTTAGCCTTTTATCTTAGTTTAAATGAACGTTTAGTGCGTTCTTTAAAGCAGTTTTTACGTATCATATTATTTCCTTCTATTAAACAATTCATTTTTGTTTTCGGAACATTTTTTAGTTTATTTTTAGTAACTGGTTTCTTTTTTTGCCTCTATGGCTGGCAGTATATATATGAAGGTTATTTATATCATTTTGTTCGTAAAGATGCACGTCACAATTTTTCTCTTTACTTCTTAATGCAATACTTAAGTGGCGGTGCTGTAGAAACTAACTTAATGGAAAAATTACTTATATTTTTACCACAATTTATTATAATTTTATATTTAAGTTTGGCATTTGGACAATTTCGACAAACTTTACCCTTTTGCATATTTGCCTTGGCCTTTGTTATGGTAACCTTTAACTCAGTTGTAACTTCACAATATTTTGTTTGGTATTTGGCCTTATTGCCTTTGTGTCTAAATAACTTACAATCAATAAGTTGGCTACAAGGTGTAGCATATTTTACTATATGGTTAGTGGCCCAGGGCTTATGGCTTTTGCCTGCCTATCTATTGGAATTTAAGACTTGGAATACATTTTATTGGTTAGGCGCCCAAAGTGCCTTCTTCTTTATGGTCAACAATATGCTACTGGCACGTTTAATAGAACATTATAGCTTTACATCCTTTAAGATTAATTTTAAGAAACTTTTTTAAAATAAAATCCAATTGTTTGCAAAGTAATTGTTAAAAATAAATAAATATATTAATTTATATTAAATAAAATTTTTTCTCTTCTCAACACCAATTTTTAAAATATTTAATTAATAAACGCAAAAATGTTAGAAGGTCTAACTAAATATTAACAAACATTTAAAGCATAAATAAGTAACTTAAAGTATTATGGGAATTTTTAATGTGATTTAAAGGTAACTGAATTGAGGATATATTTTAAATCGAGTACATAAACCTGGTCGAAAGCACATGTAAGGATCATTTTTTTAAGAATACACTGAGGTGAAAATGTACCTGGTCACTGAAGATTATTTTTTTTTGTAAATTCACCACTGGTTTGTGTCTCTTCAAGCATCCAACTTTAGCGCTTGAGTTAATTGCATCTTGTAAGCATGCAAATTCAAATTTTTATTTAAAATTCGCATCAGTGATGTTGATAAAATGTTAAGTTATTGGGCACGAGGATTTTGAAAAGTTGCAAGTTTTTTGTTTCATTTATCGTAAAAAAGGACTAGTGCAAGAAAATTCGTATTTAAACATTAATTTTTATAAAATCGCAACATTTATTTCAACATCACTTTTACATCTTTGTTTATAATCAACACATTTAAACTGAAGTGTCCTCACAGCCTAAGTTCCATCCACATCTGCCATGATGCTGGGTAAACGAATTTTCGTGTTGTTATTTTGTATTTCTTCAGCACTAAAATTGAGAATTTATCCATGTTGGACAAGTGTAGGCTAGTAGGTAGTGTACTAGCTTGTCAGTATGGGGGTTGTGGGTTCGATTCCCAACCTTGGTTTTTTCAGTACAAAAATAAAAATGGACTGCCGGTGGGGCTGCTCAGCGATGAAGGCATAGTCACTGGTCGCTGTGCTGTCTTATACGTCAACTAATTTCCGACTATCCTTCTACTTTCACCACCTGTTTCATCTCTTCTCTATCCCTTTCCTAAAGAATGTAGTACGGTACTTGACTAAACAGACATTGTTGCCTAAAGTGCTACATCTCTTTAAAAAAAAAAAGCTTTGGAAAAGTACTGCGTCTGATACCTATATTGTTTGTCACTTAAGCACAAATATTAATAATTTAACAGCGATATGCATAAAAACTTAAAGCAGGTTTAACTACCGTTAAGCAAAATTTCCTTTGTTAACTTTAAAGCAGGAAGAACCTACAATAAATTAAGCCGTTTGGCATAAGTCACTTTGTTTTTAAGTCATCTTTTTTATCTAAAGATAATTTATACAACATTTTATAGGGAATATCATGGTAAAATCGAATCCATTGAATTTTCAGCCAATTCACTTTGTTTTGGTCTGTATTTACATACTTTTCTTTTTGAAATGATTGTATTCAAATAAAATCTTTATCCTCCATGTTGTGCACTGTGAAGGTTTTTTTTCGATAGGCAGTAATCATTTGGAATTTATAAAACATTTGTTTCTTCAAGGTCGTTTCTATCACACCAAAGTGACGATCATTTGATAAATGACCCGAAATTCAAAATTTGTGATCCAGAATTTCGATATCGTTTTCTGAAGACTGAATAATTTTCATCTAAGTTAATGCCTGTTTTGAGTTACTATTTTGTCCTGTACATAAGTCACTATATGCAATATATTGTATTTGAGTTGTGACATTCTTAGATGTCTTATACAACATAAAGTAACTTTTTTGACAATAAAAAAATAATGCTAATTATGTGTACTACATTAGATATCACTATAATATAGTCCAGAAAACTGCCGAAGGTTGGTGATCAATTTCCTGAGTACAGCGACTTACGCCACTTTCATAATAAACATTTTTGTTATACCGTTACTTACCAACACTTCTCTCAAACAAATTTTATCAGTTCTCAGCTAACTAATTGCAAATTTTTTAAAAATGAAAAGAAACTACTCAGTTGTGGCTTATGCCACTTTCAATATTAACGGCTAAATAGCCAGTTATATTTTGTTATTCCAACAACTCAAAAAAATATTTAATAAAAACAAATTGTTATAAATAATAATAATAAAAACTAAAACATAACAATATAAAACATTTTTACATCTTTACTTTATATTTCACATATATATAATTTTAATTAATTATCTTAAACAAAAGTTTTATTGATGTACACATAATCAAAACAAAGCTCATTATCCGAATACTTAGTTTTTTAATATAAACAAATTCTTTGTAGATTCTACGTAAGCCTTGCAAATAAACCTTTTTTGTTTTTTATTAAAAAGATTAATAAAAAAACAAAAATATATTGATTTTACTGAAAACAATAAAATTTTTTTTTATGGATCTAACTACCCGGTTAATTAATATTAACGTTAAGTACGAACTGACAACTGAAAATAGTGGCATTGCCAGAATCAAAATACTGATTTTCCTAAAGCATACATTAGTTAAAGGACTGTTTTTGCATACTATTTTTCAACAAAGGTTTGTTAGCCTTAAAGTGTTTGTTAACTAACGTGTACTTTAAAGCATTTGTGCTTTAAAGCTCAAGTAAGACTTTTATGCATAGTATTGTCAGCTTAAAACTTCAAAGTGTAAAAATTCCCATTATGGTAGATTTATTTACTAGTAAGTGTCGCCCATACAGCTGATTTTTTCCTTATTATCACACATTGTAGGTTTTATTGTTGCTTTGTAGTTCGAAATGGCAAAGGTGTTTATGATTAGTTCTTTACAATAGTCTTCGGTCAATGAAAGGGGTTTCGTCTTAAATAACTAAAGGAATTTATATATTTAACTGTATTTTTACATATTTACATATTTTATTTATTCAAATTTGTACTGAAATTCATTTTACCATAAGTTTAGAGTAAAAAGTAAGATGAAGTAACTTTGCAATTAAAAAAATAAGAGTGAAGATATGACGTAGGTTATATCAAGGGCACAAAAGTTGTAAGCTGCTCAACCACTTAGCAACGTTCTTACATCCTTCACAAATGCGATTAAACTGATTAACAGTCACACAGTTATAGCGTGAGATTTTTAAACCTTTTTCAAAAAGCCCAAAAATGGCAATAGTAGTTCTTTCTGTGACGATTTCATCACATTGAAATTATTGCTACTCATCGAGTTGAAAATATTAGAAATGAATCGTTCTTTTTTTGTGCCGTTACTTCCTTGTATTTAAAGAATATATTATTGTCAGCTACAAAATATTGTTAAATAACTTTCTAAAAATTATAAATTTTAAATATATCCAGAACATTTTTGATAAAATAATAAAATATTTAACAATTACAACTTCATTAGCGATTTACCTTGAATAAATTAACAGGTTTTATTTCTTTACGCTAACATTTGGTTTTGCACTTGCGTTTTTAATACCTTTAATCTGGCATCTCCATTTAGAAAACTTTGTTTTCTTTGTTTATTGTCTTTTTCTTTGCACATTGTCACTTTCTTGAGTAAAACGCTTTTTGGCTTTATTTCATTTTTTATAAGGCGCACAAAAATCGTTGTTTTTATTGTTCAAATAAACGGCGTGCCGGTTTTGAGAAAGGATACGAAATATAGAGATAATTTTAACTGAAAAGAAAAAACAAATTATTTCACAGGATTTTACGTAATGGCTGATACATTGGAATATGATATTTCGGCAGAAGTTAGAGGAGTAATGGTAAGTTTAAGGTGACAGTATTTTGAGAACAATAGTTCTATTTAATCTGCTGCTTTACGTTTGTACAGACTCCCGGACGCCTGAAGCTGACAGATCAAAACATTGTTTTCAAGAATAGTAAAACCGGTAAAGTCGAGCAAATAGCGGCTGATGATATAGATTTAATTAACTCCCAAAAATTTGTGGGCACTTGGGGCTTAAGAATATTTACCAAGAATGGTAATTTACATCGCTTTGTGGGCTTCAAAGACAATGAAAATGAAAAGTTGTCTAAATTTATTAAAAAAACCTACAATCAGGATTTGGTGGAAAAGGAAATGTGTGTCAAGGGCTGGAATTGGGGCACGGCGAAATTTCAAGGTTCAGTTTTAAGTTTTGATAAAGATACCAAAACCATATTCGAAGTGCCCTTGTCACATGTATCTCAGTGTATGACGGGTAAAAATGAAGTCACTTTGGAGTTTCATCAAAACGACGATGCTCCCGTTGGTTTAATGGAAATGCGTTTTCATATACCCACAGTTGAATCGGCCGAGGATGATCCAGTTGAAACATTCCAAACCAATGTAATGAATAAAGCATCGGTTATATCGGCTTCAGGTGACGCTATTGCTATATTTCGTGAAATTCATTGTCTTACGCCTAGAGGTCGTTATGACATTAAAGTTTTCTCGACTTTCTTTCAATTGCACGGCAAAACTTTCGATTACAAAATACCCATGGACTCAGTGTTGCGTTTATTTTTGTTGCCTCATAAAGATAATAGACAAATGTTTTTCGTTTTATCTTTGGATCCGCCTATAAAACAAGGTCAAACACGTTATCACTATTTGGTGTTGTTGTTTAGTCCCGAAGAGGAAACATCAATAGAGTTGCCATTTACAGAAGAAGAATTAAAGGAGAAATATGAGGGCAAATTGGAAAAGGAAATTTCTGGTCCACTCTACGAAGTGATGGGAAAAGTTATGAAAGTTTTAATTGGACGTAAAATCACTGGTCCCGGTAATTTTATAGGGTGAGTTGTAAAGTTGTTTTTTAATTCTAAACTTAAAATCTTTTTTTCAATATAAAAATATTTTACAGCCATTCTGGCACTGCAGCTGTAGGTTGCTCCTTTAAGGCCGCTGCAGGCTATCTGTATCCGCTAGAACGTGGTTTCATTTACATTCATAAACCTCCCATTCACATACGTTTTGAAGAAATTGCCTCGGTCAATTTTGCTCGTAGTGGTGGTTCAACACGTAGTTTTGATTTTGAAGTCACCCTTAAAAATGGCACCATTCACATTTTCTCTTCTATCGAGAAAGAAGAATATTCCAAATTGTATGATTTCATAAGCCAAAAGAAACTACATGTTAGCAACACTGGCAAAGATAATAAGGGCGGCTATAAAGATGTTGATTTCGGTGATTCGGATAATGAAAACGAACCAGATGCTTATTTGGCTCGTGTTAAGGCTGAGGCTCGTGAAAAAGAATCTGATGATGAAGGCTCTGAAGAAGAATCTACCGATGAAGATTTTAATCCTACTGGTGATGTATCCGATGTTGCTGAGGAATATGATTCGAATGCTCAAAGTGATTCGGACGATTCCGATGCGAGTGGAAAGGGTAGTGGTAACGAGTCAGGCGGCGATAAGAAACATAAAAAACATAAAAAGGAAAAGGAGCGGAAAGAAAAGGTAGAGAAGAAATCAAAATCGGTAAGTTTAAACTTCTTTTATTCTTTTTTAACCTCAAATTTTCAACATTTTTATGGAAAAAAATTAATCGATTGTCTTCTATGTGATTAGATAAATTTTGATATTGAGGATTATAATTATTATTTAAAAGATGTTAATTTTTTTGTTTTCTCTTTCGATTTCGTAGAAAAAACCATCCAAGAAGAAGGATTCAAATAAACCTAAACGTCCCACCACAGCTTTTATGCTGTGGCTCAATGACACACGCGAACAAATTAAAAAAGATAATCCTGGCATTAAAATCACCGAAATCGCTAAAAAGGGTGGCGAAATGTGGAAGGAATTAAAAGATAAATCGAAGTGGGATGAAAAGGCTTCGAAAGATAAACAAAGATATTTAGATGAGATGAAAGATTATAAACCGGCTGGCGATGATGATAGTGAAGAAGAGGAGAAAGACAATAGCAAAAATAAAACAGCAGCAAAGAAACGTAAGAAGGAATCACCCACCAAAAAAGTGATTAATACATCTGGATCATTTAAATCTAAAGAATACATATCTGAAGATGATTCGTCATCATCAGAAGACAAAGATAAAAAGAAGCAGAAAAAGAAATCCGATGGTGAGGATTCAGAGCCAGAAAAGAAGAAGAGTAAAGTAAGTGTTAACATTTTCGTTAAAAATTAAAGACTGAAGTATCAGTTAGTTATAATTGTTTTTATTTTTATTTATATTAGAGCGATAAAGGCAAAAAAGAAAAACCCAAACCCGGCAAAAAGAAGAATTCCAGTGAAGAAGAAGCTTCTGCTTCGGAAGATGAAGAATCTGAAGAGGAAGAAGGCAGCGATTAAAATTAAACTGTATACAATTAATTACCTTTTTCTCTATAATTTGATTTTTCTGAATAATTTATTAATTTATGTTCAACATCTGTTAACACGAAAAATATTTTCTTTATTTGCTGAGTTTGTTTTTGTAAATTAAAGTTTTTGTCCTTAAAACATTTTTCTTTTTCAATAAGTTGTGTGGAAAATTTATTTATAAATGTGATGAAATAAAATAAAGTTCAATAATTGATTTATTATTTTGTATTCCATTAAAAGCGAATGAAAATTCAAGTTTAATTTAATTTCATATTTGCTTACTCCTTTTTAATAATTTGTTCACTAAAATAGCCAGTGATATTTTTGCAAAAATTTTAAGAAGGTTTTTGCTACAGATTTTAATTGTTCAGACAGTTTTTTAATAAGAAAATTTAACCGAAAGCAGCAAGTTTTACAGAAAATTTAAATTCGCCATATTTAGTTAAACAATTTTGTTCTAACGACTGGCTTTTAAAAAAGAAATTTTAACTCCCGAAATTGTTTTTTTTAAAAAAACAAATGTTTTTCTATGGAGAATGATCAGGTAAAAGTTTTTAAAATATTTTTATATAAAAAAATTATTAAAATAAAAATTGTATTGGAACGAAAATTTTTATTTGAAAAAAATTTGGTTTCAAATTTTTGTATGAAAAAATTTAAAGGAAAGTTTTTATACAAAAAAAAATTTGAACGAAAATTTTTATACAAAAAAAAATTTGAATGGAAATTTTTATACGAAAAAAAATTTGAACGGAAACTTTTATAAGAAAAATATTTTTTTTTTTTTTCATGTCTTTATTTGCAATCTATTTATTTAATAATAAGCAAATTAATTAAAAGAAAAATAAAAATTCACATGAGTCTTGACCTATATTAAGGCTAAAGACATATTACATTAGTGCCCTTTAATCTAAGTACAATTATAAGTATGCAATTGTTTGTTTATATGTACACAAATTCATTTTCTATATTTATATATTTACGTTATTTTAAATATTTACGCTATTTTAAATATTCACATCCTTATTTTCTGAACGGAAGGTCAAGCACATGAAGCCTTTTTAATCTATGTTCTTCCTCACTATCATCTAATAAAATAATAGCAAGCCGGTTGGAATGGTTGCTAAGTCTTTCAAGGTATCGAGCTGTAGACGTTTATTTCATCTTCGATCTTTGATATATATAAATCTCTATGAATTGTATTATTTGTCACAAACCATGGAGCATCTACTAACATTCTAAGAGTTTTTGATTGGTATCTTTGAAGTATTTCTATGTTGGAGTTGCTAGCAGTGCCCCACAGTTGAATTCCGTATGTCCATATCGGTTTTAAAATAGTTTTGTATAGAAGTACTTTATTTTCTAAACTTAATTTTGATTTCCGTCCCAGCAGCCAATGCATTCGCTTTGTTTTAATGTTTAGGTGATCCCTTTTCGCTTTTATATGTTGCTTCCACGTTAGCCTTTTGTCAAGATGCATGCCAAGATATTTTACACAATCAGTTTTTGGAATTTCTTCATTGTTAAGGAAAATAGAAGGAGAAATGTCTCTTCTTAACGTAAAGGTAATGTAATTAGACTTTTCTGTGTTAATTAAAATATTCCATCTTTTAAACCAGTTCGCCAAACTGTCTAGGTGATTTTGAACCTGGTTTGAGGCCTCTAATGCAGAAATATTACTCGCCATTAAGGCTGTGTCATCCGCATATGTTGCAATAGTAACATTTTCATTTGACGGCATATCGGACGTATATAATGTATATAGAACAGGGCCCAGAACGCTTCCCTGAGGAATACCAGCTTTTATGTCACAAATATCGGAAGTTTCATCATTTATTTTTACGTAGAAATAACGATTTTGTAGGTAGGATTTAAGGACCAAAAAGAATGGAGCTGGGATAAGCAGTTTTAGTTTGTACAAAAGGCCTACATGCCATACTCTGTCGAAGGCTTGTTTAACATCCAAAAAGACAGCTGAACAGTACTGTTTCATTTCTAGAGCATTTCTAATAACATTTACGACTCGGTGACATTGTTCAGGTGTACCGTGCTTGTGGCGGAATCCAAATTGATGCTCAGGAATAATATTCTTGGTGTTTAAGACAGGCTGCAATCTATGTAAAAACAACTTTTCAAAAATTTTTGAGAATGTAGGCAAAAGACTTATTGGTCTATAAGACTTAATATCATTTTCAGGCTTAGAAGGCTTATGAAACATCATTATTTCTGCACATTTCCATTGTGTTGGAAAGTGATTAAGTCTAAGTATCGAGTTGTAAATTGTTGTTAGAAGAATAATGGCTTTTTTAGGTAAATTTTTGATGTCATTTACACAAATTTTGTCATAGCCCGGACTCTTTCTATTGTTTAATTTTGAAATTTCTCGGTTGACTTCATCTGGGGATATTTGCTTAATTGGTAAGTCCATTTGACACGGTATGTCCAAGAAGGCAGAAGTAATATCAGCGTCTCCAGGTTCGCACAAGGTAAACGGTGTAAAAAGATTTTCTAAATATTGAGAAAAAGACAAAGCTTTGTTATAGTTCGATCTACACCAGGTTCCATTCTGGTCCTTTATAGGGACATTTCTTTTAGATGGCCTTTTTAAATATTTTGTGACATTCCATAAATTGTGTTCGTTCCTTCTGTCGCATGAGGTAGTAAGGTTCTCCAAGTAAAACCTTAATTGTTCATTTTTGTTATCATCTAAACGACGTTTTAAATCGCTTGTTGCTCGGTTCAAATTGGTTTTGTCTGCTGGATTCCTTGTACGTTTCCATATTTTCCGTAACCTTCGTTTTTCTCTTATAAGATTTCTAATTTCGGCGGATACTATTACTTTGTTTCGAGCATTTTCTTGAGTCTCAGTAGGGGTGGCTTGAAATCCAGCTTCATGGATCAGGTTTGTAAAGTTTTCGACGACATCGTCAAGTTCTTTTCCATCTTTAATTCGAACGTTTAAATTTATATTTGCTTCTAACCAATTTTTAAAGAAATTTATATCAGTTTTAGGTGATATAATTTTAAACTTTTTATCCATGGTTGAGCAATACGTACTGAAATTTACAATGAGAGGGGAATGATCGGAACTCAGGTCGTCGGTGCCTAAGATATCTAAAAGATGACTTGAAATCCCTGAGTAGACAACGAAATCAAGTAAATCTGGAATTTTTCTCGGATCACTAGGCCAGTATGTTGGGCTTCCAGTGGTTAAAACCGAAAAGTTTTTGTTGGTTATAGTTTTGTATAGTTCTTTGCCTTTTGGGTTAGCTAGCCTAGAGCCCCACCACTGGTGCTTAGCGTTGAAGTCACCACCTACCATAAACTTGTTTCCAAGTGTATCGAAAAAATTGTTAAAATCTTGACATTTAACAGTATGCCTTGGTGGAATATATATGGAGTATATAGAAAACGCAGAGTTCCCTGATTTAATTTCAATACCAGCAGCTTGTAAATGTGACTTTCTATAGTTGTTGAGGGGGACGTACTTCAAAGAAGATTTTATCAAAATTGCAGAGCCACCGTGAGCTCTTTCATCAGGATGATTACAAGAAACAATATCATAATCCCTTATTTTAAAGTAACTTTTCTTGGTAAAATGAGTTTCAGATATTAAGAAAATATCTATATGTTGTAAGTGAATGAAAGTCTCAATTTCTCTTATATGGTTTATAAGA
Source organism: Trichopoda pennipes (assembly GCA_030448955.1). Taxonomy (NCBI): domain Eukaryota; kingdom Metazoa; phylum Arthropoda; class Insecta; order Diptera; family Tachinidae; genus Trichopoda; species Trichopoda pennipes. Next base: position 11,730,506 of record JASKUP010000060.1, on the reverse strand, counting down.
CCATTAGCATTCCATATTGCAATACGGAGATTTATTTGCATAGTTTTGAGACAAGCATGGTTATCATATTGAGAAGGTTTGCTAACATGGATTCAATTCTTTCCATGGCTATATTATTAATGTTATTATTATTGTTATTATTGGTTTTTAATACTTCTGAGTACGATTTATTATTTTTGGAAAAGTTCGATTTACTGAATGCATTATTACTGTTGATTTGCGGGAATTCATCAGGATGGACGTTAATCTGTTGCGGAGGATTGGGGAAGTTATAACCCTGGTACAATCTTTTTTGAAGTATGTTTTTGTAGACCTGACAACCTTTGTAATTAGCGGTATGATCTTTCAGACAGTGATAGCAGCGGGGTGGTGTATCCGCATTTTTATTACAATCGGCCGACGAATGATTTAGACCGCATTTCACACAGTTAAATGGCCTTTTGCAGTAGGGCTTTGTATGACCAAAAAGTTGGCACCTGTGACATTGGATTAAATCCATTGTTTTCCTTGGGGCTTCAACTGTTATTATAGCATAGTTTATATGCTTGACATTATAAATTTCTTTATTATTTGGATTAGGATCCAAATCAACATAAAACATGGGCAATGGTCCCTTGGTGAGTCGACTTCTAACATTTGTTACACTGCGAACTTGATGTCCTAATGCTAATAACTCAGCTTTTATATCAGCAACTGAAGTAGAGTGGTGAAGGCCTTTAATAACTACCCTAAATGCGCGTTCCTGTTTAAGTTGATAAGTGTGAAAACCTATTTTATGATCAACTAAGTGTTTGATTAATTTCCTATATAACTCAACAGTTTTTACCATAAGCCTAACTTGATTATTTCTAAGTGACTTATAAGTGAACTGATCATTAGATATAATTGTACTTATATTACTTATCATTTTTTTAATGTCAATAACATCAGGAATATATATTGGCGGTGGTTTGGGAATATTTGTTGTTCTTGTTGTTTCCGCAACCTCTTGTTCGTCATCACTATTGTTAACATCATCATCATCATCATCATTTTGAATCATAGCAAAGCGGTTACTTGTAGAAGGTTTATCATTTTGCACTTGTTTACGTTTATTTAAATACAGTTTAGGCGATTCCGGCAAATGTCTCTTTCTTGCAGAGACTATTTTCTGCCACTCAAAATCACTGCCCGCTTCTGATACATTTGTATCATCAGCCATATTATTGCCACAGCAATTATTCCACAAAGGCAGACTTGCCTTGTAACGGGGATTAACTTTTGAAATGTTCACTAATCCGTTTGTTTGTTTTATTTTTGTTAAATTTTTTTATTTTTTTTATATTTGATCTTTGTTTTTAAAATTTTGTTTTAATAAATAGATATTACCCGCGTAATATATTACAGACGTCCATTCACTATAAATTTATTTTGAGACTCTTGTAAAATCAAAGTTTTATTTTTATAAATTCTTATTTTTGATTTTAAAATTTTAAAAATTTTTTAATTTTTAATATTTTTCAATCTCAAGAAAAATATTTGAATGAAAATATTTGAAAAAAAATTGAACGAAAAATTTTATAAGAAACTAATTTGAATGAAAATTTTTGTATAAAAATATTGAATTAAATTTTTATATAAGATATTATTTTCAGTTTTTTCGACCTTTTTTTATAATTTCTATTAAATTTTAATCTTTTTACTAGGTCCTTTAAATTATAACGATTTCTTTTTCTTTTTTTTTTTTTCTTTCAATATTTCGCTTTCCTTTGGAAAGCTTCTTCAGGAAATTATTTTTTATATTTATTTAATATAAAAAATAATTTCCTGAAGAAGCTTTCCAAAGGAAAGCGAAATATTGAAAGAAAAAAAGAAAAAGAAATCGTTATAATTTAAAGGACCTAGTAAAAAGATTAAAATTTAATAGGAATTTTTATATAAGAATATTAAACAACATTTTTTGTATAAAATATTTGAACGAAAATTTTTATATAAAAATATTAGACCAACATTTTTATGTTTATATATTGAACGAAATTTTTTGCGCAAACAAATTTTAACGAAGGTTTTTGTAAGAAAACAATGTGAATGATAAATTTTATATGAAATAATTTTGAATGAAAATTTTTCAATAAAAATATTGGTAAAAAAATTGATTTAAAAATATTAGATTCAAGTTTTATATAAAAATATTGGATAAATTTTTATATAAAATATTGAATTTTATTTTTTTTTTCATGAAAAAGTTTAATAAAAAAATTTATATAAAAATTGTACAAAAATTTTTATATAGAAAAAATTTAACAGAAAGTTTTGTATAAAAAAGTTTGAATAGAAATTTTTATATAAATTTTTTTTAAATAAAAATTTGTATAAAAAAATGTATATAAATTAAAAAACTTTTACCAATTTCTTATAAAAAAATTTTTAAGAAAATCTTTATACATATAAAAAAACTAGCGAATATATTTATTACAAAAATTTAAAGAAAATTTGTATCAAAAAAATTTAATGAAATTCTTTTAAAAACAATTCCAATAATTTTTATATAAAAAAATTTCTACGAACATTTTTTGCAAAGCAAAAGTGAAAAAAGTGTTTTTATAAAGAAAAAGTAATTTAAAAAATTATAACCGACAGTTTTGTTACAGAAATCTACAATTTTACTAAAAAGAATTTTTTTTGTATAAAGATTTTGCGAAAATTTGTTTTCAATAAATTTGACGTAAGACGTTTTATATAAAAAAAAAATTAACGAAAATTGTTTTATAAAAAATTTAACGGACATTTGATATTACAGAAAATTGGATAAAATTTTTTATAAAAAATTTTTGCAAAAATTTTTATTAAATAAATTTAACGTAAATTTGTATTAATCAAATTTAACGAATTTCTTATATAAAAACCATTTTGCAAAAAATTAAAAAAAAAATTTGTGAAAATTTTTATATAAAAAAAACAATTTATGAAAATTTGTCTTTAAAAATATTTAGCGCAAATTGAACAAAAGTGTTTTATAAAAAAAAAAAATTAAAAAAATTATAACCGAAAGCTTTGTTACAGATATTTAAAACTCTACAATTTTACTAAAAAGAAAATTTTTCTATAAAGAAATTTCATCGATATTCTTTAGTTGACATTCATTAGGCCAAATAAGGGCATACACGAGCTTACAAACAATTTTTAAAAGTTTAACCTGACTGAAAATGATGGCATTAAGCTGCTTGTTATTTTAAAATGTTTATTTAAAGATTTTCCCGTAATAAAAAATAATAAAATATTGAAATATAGAACAAACAAACTGACATTTTGACTTCAACAGCCTGCAAACAAAAACCGGTGAGTAAAGAAACTTTCATCTTCTCATAATTCAATAAATGACAATAAAATTTTTCTTGTTTACAAAATGAAGTATAACAAACTCATTAATTAGAAAAAATAAAAAATAATAATCGATAAAAATGTGGGTAAAAAGATTTGTGACTTTTAATTGTGTTTTTTCCACAAAAAAATTTAAAACAAGTCGGAGAAAAAACAAAAAAAAAAAAAAGAAAAAGCAAAACGATGTCACTAAAGTAATGAAAACACGAGGGTGATTAAATGTTCTATTGACCCAAAAAATTAAAATGAATTTTTTAAAATTTTTTTTGTTTATAAAACTGTTTTAATTACGTCGATAAATAAATAAAATTTTTAAGTTCGAAATAAGAATGTGGGATATCCGAAAATTGGTCAAGCAAGAAGGCAATTTTTACTTTTTCAAAAATAGATTGATTATTTAATGCCAAACGGAATTATGGAAAAAAATTTAAAATAATTTTGTGATTATATGAATCTTATTTAGCGCATTTCTTGTTTTAAATAAAAATTTATTTTTATAAAAAAAATTCTAAGAAAAATAAAATTCAATGGGCAAATTTGAGGTTATAAAGAAAATTGCCTGTTAAATATTAAAATTTTCAGAATTCAGCTGACGTCCTTTGATACTTATTTAGTAAAAAATTGGAAAATTTTAAGCATGTAACCCTATATTCTTGCGCAAGGAATTTTAATTGTGAAAATTTACTGTCAAAATGTTGAAAACTCCACTGTAGCACTTTGTAAAATTCAAACAGCTTTTCCTCGTAATTAGGCTCCTTCTGAGTCCGCTGTTTGCAATTTAATCGCTTATTTCAATGCAGAGGGTATCGTTGCTAACAACACTACTTTCGTAGTGGCTGTAGTGCTGTAACACTGCCGCTGCACAGCAAAGTGTTGAGAATGAGCCTAGAAGCCCATCCACAAATAGTTCTCGAAATATTATTAACATCCAAAGAAAGTACCTGTACGATGCGGTTTGCAATTAGACTTCATTATCGGCCCTTATTTGTTTCAAAATCAGCAACGAAACGCCATTAACTAGATTTTTGTAGCTGCTATTGGCTAATGTTGACATCAGTGACCTTTGGTTACGGGCTACCAGTTTCGGGCTGCTACTAAGTGGTTAGAAAACTGGCCGGTTACAAAGTTTGGGATCACGGGTGTCAGGGCCCCTGGAACTTCGGTTCTAGCCTGACAATGGTGCGGCGTTTGGGAGAGCTTCATAGTGGCTGTGGTTTAAACCAAAAAACGCGAGAAGAGCGCAAGCTCTTGAAATCGGGTGCCGTGAACCATAGAACGAAAGGAGTTTTAAATAGACACCGCTTCTTCCACTCGGGGGCACATTTATGGTCTTTATAGTACGTAACAGCTATCTAGATCTGTGCAACTGGGGGTATAAAGGGAGCCCAGTCCCCTGAAGACAGGCAGGGAGTCAACTGGAAGCTCCACTTTATTTCCACGGGGATCAGTGAACCCGCAGAGTTCATTATTTGTCTCTTTAGACTTATAATAGTTCTCTGGCTGATCATTGAGGTTGACCCTATATAGGAGCATCGTGGTGGTTGTGGTTTTGCGGTCCCATAACAGTATAATGGTTATTATGGTGGCCAGAATCATCTCACTGATAATGACACGCAAAGTGAATGATCCAGTCCAGTGAGCATGCTTGACATGTGTTCTGGACAGGAGTAGGAAAGTCTCCAACTCTTTAGCAAGGTGTGATGGTTTTGCAGCCCTGCCCTGGAATCATTAAAGTTGAAACTAGGTGGTTCTGTTGCTTAGAATTATGTCTTCGGCTTCCTAGGACGCCTGTATGACGTTCCAAATTATACATTAGTGGTTTGTCCACCATCTGATTAAGGCTACATAGCCAGGTGCGGATGTAAAACGAATCACACACTCTCACTCCGCTCCAAAACAAGAGGCACGAAATGACCAAAAGCGTGGCATTAAATTGATACGCCTGGTTAGTACATGAGGGCGTTGGTGGACGCATTGTATTCAGACAGGGGTAAAACTATTCTCAGGCTTACGGCCTTCACGATTAGACACTGACGTTAATCTTTATTACACACATCAGTGAGCTTCGATTTCAGCAAGATGGTGCCATAAGCATTGGTATCAATAAAATTCAAATTGTCGACATTTTACTTCCGCACTTCAAATTTGCCCACCCATTATAAACACTTGCCTCTGCCATTAATGGACCGATTTAAAAAAAAATCTTCGCTATTTTCTGTAGCTCTTCCAAAACCTTAAGAAAGTTAATTTCAATAGGAAAATGGGAAAATGGTTAGACGCCTTGTATAATGATCCATAATATTCAAAAATTGAACCTCTGATGTGATTACATCCGAGCCGGAAATGTCGATCATATGCCAGAAGTCATATTTAAATCATAATGCTAAACAGCTCAAAATATAACAATAAGGTGCCACAGTAGGCTATTATCCTACTAGCTTGTAAATATGGGGGTTGTGGGTTCGATTCCCAACAAAGCCCTTGGTTTTTTTTCATTACAAAAATAAAAATTGACTGTCGATGGGGCTGCTCAGCGATGAAGGCATAGTCACTGGTCGCTGTGCTGTCTTATACGGCGGTTAATTTCCCACTTTCCTTCTACTTTCACCACCTGTTTCATCTATTCTCTATCCCTTTCCTAAAGAATGTAGCACGGTACTTGACTAAATAGGCATTGCTGCCTGAAGTGCTACTTCTCTTTAAAAAAAAAAAAATACTACTCTATAAGGTAACGCCCTTTAAATTTTTGGAATAAAATTTCTATTTTCTATGGGGTTACCCATTAAATCTGTAGTTTATAGTTTTTTCTGTTATATAGGGTTCGTTACAAAAAAAAAATGTTGCTTCACTGATAACACAAGAGCCACTTTTGTTTTACTAATAAAATTTTTTTATTATTATAATCCACTTCTTAAACTAAGTTAAAATTATACTACATCACTACTGAGCACGCCAACGACGATCGCTCGCCTCGTGGCCCTCAAGAGTTTTCGTCTCCACCGGCTAGCCTACTGCTTCTCACACTGGGGCGAATAAAATTCTGGTCCAGTCTGACCAGAACAGTTTGCCTGTCCACCAGTGTTTGACTTGTCGAGGTTGTCACAAATAAGATTCTGAGACAACCTCTCCACGTCGAAATTGGTGTTAGCCTTTTAACGATCTTGTCCGTCTTCTTCAGATAGGGCGAATAAAATTCTGGCCTTGCTGAACAAAGCGACAGCACTTGCTTGGCCGTAGACCTGAGCTATACTCAATTAATTCAAAGTCGAATAAAATTCTGACTCTGATTAACTGAGCTGAACCTATTCGCAAGAATATTTTAATTAAGTTGAATAAAATTCTAACTCACTTAAAAGAAGTCTTGCCCGGTTGCTTGCCCGTGGCCAACTCTTCTCAAATACGTAATTATCTCGCTTTTATGTGTTTCTGCCAGGCACACATACACACCCATACCAGTAAACTACAGCTGATTGCTACTGTTTAGGGTTGTTTTTAATGGTATGTTCTTCTCACGGATGTATCCTTGTGTTAATAGATGGCGCTTTTTAACAGCTTTTATTTGTCTTTAAAATTAACACATTTTGATTTAAAATATTTCATTACACAAATAATAAATATAATTTGAAAATATGACAAGTATATAATAGAATTCATTTGATAATCATAAAAAAACAGTAAAAAAATTAATAAATGTGAAAAATATATATAGAGTTTAATTGCCCGTGATCTAATTGCCATGTGATCCAAAAACAAGCCTGCCGACTTTTGGTCGTCACAAAGTAAAAAATAGATTGTCTATGCGATCACCTTTCAAAATGTATTTTACGTTTTAGACACGTTCTACTGTTGCGGTCATAGCAATCATTCGTTTATATGACGGAATGTCAAGGAAGGCATGTACATTGGGTTTCAAAATATCGGGAAACACCAAAAACATGATAGTTTTGACATTTAGTTTTTTGACGTGTTCGTAGTAGATGAATATTGGCAATTGTTACAATGAATTCAATTTTGCAGGAAAATCGCATTAAAATAATTAAAATCCACTAGGAAAAGGGTGATTCTGTTAAAGTTACATTTCGTAAAATTCGTGACATTTACGGACAGCATAATCGTACTTCTGAGACCGCTATTAAGAATTTGGTAGTTAAATTTGAGTCGAAAAGCTCAATAGAAAATGTGCGAACACTAATGCGTGTTCGACTGGATTTTTTAACTGAAAGCATCGCTGCCGTGAGACACCGTATTGAAGCAGATTCAAATTTGGCAATACCTCGAGGTTTTTAACAGTTGTGGTTATCCAAAACTACGACATGGCGAATTTCGCGTAAGGATTTGATTTTGAGACCTTACAAGGTTCAAGTGGTGCAGGAATTCAAGCTAACTGAACATTTACAGCGCCGTAGATTCGCTGAATTCATTCAGCAACAACCGGATGGTTTTTCTGAAAAAAAAAATAAACAATAAGCAAAATTGCTGCATTTGGGCTTCTGAAAATCCTAGAGTGATTATTAAGAAGCCTTTGTATGCTCAAGCTGTCACTGTATGGTGTGCTATGTGGTCTGGACGCGTGATTGGGCTGTTTTTTTCGAAAATGAGGCTGGAAATTTACATTTCGTAAAATTTGTGATATTTTCGGATTACATAATCGCATTTCCGAGACCGCTATTAAGAATTTGCTCGTTAAATTTGAGTAGGATGGCTCGATAGAAAATGTGCGAACACTAATTCGTGTTCGACTGGGTCCTTCAACTGAAAACATCACAGCCGTGAGCGACAGTGTTGAAGCAGATCCAAATTTGTCAATTCCGTTCACAACAATTGGGGTTACCTAAAATCACCACATGGGAAATTTTGCGTTAGAATTTGACTTTAAAGCCTTGCAAGGTTCAGCTGGTGTAGGAATTAAAGCCGTACGGTCATTTACATCGCCGTAGACTCGGTCAATTCATTTAGGAACATCCCAGTCGGGTTTTCTGAAAAAAAAATTTCTTCAGACGAAGCCAATTTTCACTTGTCAGGGTATATCAACAACCGAAATTTCGCTTCACACTATCGCGAGATACTAACAACTCAATTTTGGCCTTTTATTGACGACGTGGATATCACTGACATGTGTTAGTGCAAACCAAATTTCCAGATCGCATAATTTCAGCAGTTAAGTAACCAGCCAGAGCGTGTGATTTAATCCGGCTGGATTATTTTTTGTGGAGCTATATTAAAGACAGAGTCTATACAGAGCTAATCGAATGGATTGCAGCCTTAAAACTCAAAATTCATGATGTGAGTAAGAAACATGTCAATATCAGGTCTCTATGAGGAATGCCCTTTAACTTTTTGGGGTTAATTTACATTTTCTATGGAGTCACCTTTTTTTTGTTTTTTTTTTAAGAGAAGTAGCACTTCAGGCAACAATGCCTATTTAGTCAAGTACCGTGCTACATTCTTTTTAGGAAAGGGCTAGAGAAGAGATGCGACAGGTGGTGAAAGTAGAAGGGTAGTTAGGAATTTAACTGTTGTATAAGACTGCTCAGTGACCAGTGACTATGCCTTCATCACTGAGCAGCCCCACCGACAGTTAATTTTTATTTGTAGTGAAAAAAACCAAGGTCTTTATTGGGAATCGAACCCACAACCCCAGTCATGTAACCTAGCACACTACCAACTAGCCTAAAGAGGCATCTATCGAGTCACCCTTAAAATCTTAAATTACATTTTTAATACTTTTTTTCTTTTTTTTTTTAAATCCTGAAGTTTATCATGTTTTAGCTGCCACTGTACTGTACCTGTACATAATAATTATATTGTTAATTTTTCTTTATCAATATTAATTTATTAAACATTTTAAAAGCAAAAACAAAAACAACACAAAATTCTGAAATAGAAAATCATAAAGCGTAAATCAAAAGGAACAGTAAAAACCAAAGATTGCACAACTTTTTTTTATTATTAGGAGATTTCTTGGTGGCAATAAAAACAAACAAACAAACAAAGTTACCAACAACACTAAATCTGCATTTTGGTTTAATGTTTAAGAAACAAAAAATAAAAAAATAAAAACAAAATTATGGTGATGACAGCAAAAACAGTTCTTAATTATAATTTTGTAGCGTTTGCCTGTTATTTAGTTTAGTTCATTAACTTTTAATAAAGCGTCTGCCAAATAACTTTTCTTTTTTTTAAATGCTATAAAAAAACTACACAGTTTCGACTGTGTGGCACGTAGCGCCGTCCTGTTGAAACCAAATGTTGCCAAAATCCTCTTCTTCAATTTTTGTGAACAAAACTTCGTTCAACATGGCCTGATAACGATCGTCATTGACTGTAATGGCCACTCCTGAAAAATGGCCCAATTACGCCTCTGAACTAAAATCCGCACCAAACAGTGACTCGTTTGGGGTACGTCGGCTTTTCAATGTATCCGGGTGTTCTATGTCCCAAATGCGACAATTTTGCTTGTTTACATACCCGCCAAGATCAAAATGAGCTTCATCTGAAAAGATGATTTTTTTTTGCAAAATCGGCATTTTCTGTAAGTCGATCGCAGGCCCACTTAGCGAAGCTAAGCGTTGTTCAAGCGTATACACAACCATATTCGTTCAGCGGCAGGATAAAACTAATTATCTGTCAAATCAAACATGAGCTAAGTGTTACCATTTACGAAATAAGCACTAGTTGAAAAAAAAACGTTAGATGGCGGACCCTATATTTTTTTGGCATTTTCAAAACTCATTCAACTTTAACTGTTATTTATTTAAATAATTAACATTTTTTTATGTTTATAAATTTTTACTACTTTAACAGGATTAATAATTGATATTAAAAAAGAAGAAGAAGAAGATAATTTTTTCAAAATTTGTGGCCCCTTTCAAAATATCGAAAACATGTGTTCATTTATATTATAAGTAAATTTAACACAGAAGACTAAAATAAATAACCAAAGTTCACCAAATTCTAGTTATAACACATTTTATCGAACTTTCAAAATTCTGATAAATGTTAAAAAGGGGGGGGGGGGAGAGGGGGCATTACTTAAATAAAAATGATTTTTTTCTTATTTCAAACTATTTAGTTTAAAATACGTGACTGTTACGATTCAGCAGATAAGTTTATCCATATAAGTCAAAATCGCATGTGTATAAGATACCCTTCAAATTTTATTTTGAAATTTTAATACTTAACTTAATTGATAACTTACAATAGTAAGCATTATAACAGCATACCAGCTGTACAATATTTCATGTATTAAATTAGCAGGCTGCAAAATCATATGATGATTTAAGTCAAAATTATGCCTTCTATTGAGTTCCCTTTGAATTAATATTTTACATTTTTATTGTTGTACTTTTTACCTCCTTCCAGGGGCATATAAATATGGTCTTTATAGAATATTCCACTATCTAGACTCAGTGCAACTGGCGAAAAAGGGAGCCCAGTCCCCTGAAGACAGGCAGGTGGTCAACTGGAAACTCCAATTTATTTCCACGGGGATCAGTGAGCCGCAGAGTTCATTATTTGTCTCTTTAGACATTTAATAGTTCTCTGGCTGATCATTGAGGTTGGCCACTATATGGGAGCATCGTGGTGGTTGTGGTTTTGCGGCCCCATAAGGGACTATATGAAATTATGGTGGCCAGGATCATTTCACTGATAATGACATGCAAAGTGAATGATCCAGTCCAGTGAGCATGCTTGACATGTGTTCTGGACAGGAGTTAGAAAGTCTCCAACTCTTTAGCAAGGTGTGATAGTTTGCAGACCTGCCCTGGAATTATTCAAGTTGCAACTAGGTGGTTCTGTTGCTTAGAATTATGTCTTTGGCTATCTAGGACGTATGTATAACGTTCCAAATTATACAAAGTGGTTTGTCCACCATCTGATTAAGACTACATAGTCAGGCGCGGATGTAAAACAAATCACACTCTGTACTTTTTACGCCCATAATATTTACCCTTTGTGTAAATTTCTCATGTCTATTTATTAGGCTTTAATAGATAAGGACGTATAAGGCAAAATCATTTTTGTATGGAACACTATTTATATTTCAATTTCATATTTTTTTATACATTTTACTTTACCAGAAGAACAGCATGGTGCCTAAAAGACCAAAATATAATAACAAATACATTAATATGACGCCTCTATGGGGAACACCTTTTTAGGTTTTTGGGGTCAAATTTGTGTTTTCTATGTGGTCACCCTTAAAATAACGTTTTTATCTATTTATTACTTTTTTTCGATTGCATAGCAGCATAGCAACGATTTCTTTGAATATATTTCCAGTCTCTGTCCATTGAGTTTAAAAGATAAGGACGTGTAAATCAAAATTACATATTCTATGGAGTCACTCTTTAAATTTTATTTTATGTTTTAGATACATTTTACTGTTACAGTCATAGCAACAATGCCTCTGTATCAATTTCCATTCTGTGAGAATATAAGGTCGTATAAGTCAAAATAAGGTTTTCATTGGAGCCATCCTTCAAATTTCAGTTGAGATTTTTTAAATTTAAGGTAGCGGTGATTTAAGTAATTGTTAGTATTTCCCTATATATAAATTCCAAGTCCATGTCAATTAGGGTTAGATAAAAAAAGGTTATCTAAGTCAAAATCACTTTTCTATGGAACATCCTTTAAATTTAATTGAAGTCTTTTAATATTTTTACTATAGCGAATATAACAGCATAAAAAATATAAACTTCTTCTATGGAGTCACCCAAAAATTTATATTTTGCATTTTTAATTATTTTTACTATAGTGCCCATGACATTCACACATTTTCTTTTTGTAAATTTTACATGTTTATTAATTGAATTTCAACAGACAGCGTCGTGAAGTTTAAAAGTCAGTTTTGTGTGGGACGCCATTTTTATTTCAATTTTATATTTTTTCTATATTTTTCGTTAGCAGCAGAACAGTCTTCTGTGAAAATTTTAATTGTCAAATACATCAATATCGCGCTTCTTTGGGGAATGTCGTTTAATTTTTTCAAGTCAAATTTACTTTTTCTATGGAGTCACCCTTAAAATCTTTACTTTACATGCTTAATACTTTTTTCTTTTTTTTTGTGCAAAAGGATCCTCTGTATAAATTTCTATTGTTTGTCAATTCAAATTAAAAAATAAGGTCATGTAAGTCAAAATTATATGATCTAGGGGGTCACCTTATTTACTATTGCAGTCATAGCAACGTTAACGCTGTATAAATATCTAATTTCGGTCAATTGGGGCTTAAAATATAAGGTAAAGCCAACGCTTAAATCAAAATAATGGGGTGCCCTTTTAATTTATATTTGTCATTTTTAATACTTTTTATTGCAGCGACCATCTCTGTAAATTTCACGTGTCTATTAATTAGGCTTTAACGAAAAAAATCGTTTAAGTCAAATTTACGTCTTTTATGGGATTAACCTCAACATTTTATTTTATGTTTTCAGTAATTTTTATTATTTCAGGGATACCCTTCGTATCAACTTTCATTTTTTTTTTCAATTAGGCTTAGAAAAAGAAAAGTTCATGTAAGTCAAAAATATTTTTGTATAGGATACCCTTTAAATTTCAATTTTATATTTTGATTATTTTTTGCTATTGCAGCTATAGTTGCACATTCTTCATATACAAAATTACATTTCAGCGTTTAACAGCTTAAAATACCAAACCAAATATGTCAATATTTGACTTCTATAGAAACACCCTTCAATTTTTCAGTTTTATTTTCAATATTTGCTGTTATTAGGAGGATATAGTAGCTCTTAGTTTATATAAAATTTAAATCACTGTCCATTATGTTTCAAGTTAAAAGATGGCACACATTAAAATAATGTTCTTAAGGGCATACCCTTTAATTTTTGGGTTTATTTTTAAAGACCATCGCCATATACAATCTACGAAAATTTATATTTTAAGAGTATACAAAATTTACAAGTGTTTATTATGGAGCTATTTTTTAATTTTGTGCCTTTTTGGAAAATAAAGGGTTCTTCAATAGGAAGTTTTTTTTCTTAAACAAAAAATTTTGAATTAAATGATTAAAATTTTTATTATATTACGAAGAAAAATGATGAAGAATGATATCTGGCAACTACCCATTACGATCATGCTGCCAGATATCGATTATTTCATCAAAATTTTTAATGCCTTTTTAACAAAATAGCGCTTCTATTTTGTTAATCACATCACGGATTTTGAGTTTTAATGCTGAAATCGTTTCCATTGGCTCCGTTTTGATTCTGTCCTTAGCACAGCCCTACAAAATTGAATCCAGTGGTGTTAAATCACATAATCTGGCTGGCCACTTAACTGCTGATTGTCGTGAAATTATGGAATTATGGGGATCGGGGTTTGCAATAAATTGATCGTTTCATTGGCTGTGTGATATGTGGCACCGTCGTGTTGAAATCACATGTCCCTGATATCCACGTCATCAATAAAATGCCAAAATTAAGTTGTTAGCATCTCGCGATAGCTACCTCCCCTCCCGGGGGTACATTTATCAGTATTTATAGATTACTTAACCATCTAAACTTCTGTCGTTCGGGGGTATAAGGGAGCCCAGTTCCCTGAAGGCAAGCAGGGAGTCAACTGGAAGCTCCACGTTATTTCCATGGGAATCAATAAGCCCTAGAGTTTCGCTAATTGCCTCTTTAGCCTTTTAGCTGTTTTTCTGACTGATTATTGAGGTTGGCCCTTCGGGATTATCGTGGTGGCGGCTGTGTGTTTCGGGGCCCCTCGTGAATTTGATTAGGGGGCCAGGATTATCTCACCTTTACTGAGAACAACGGGTGAATGATCCGGATCCAGTGAGCATGCTAGTCATGTATTCTGGACCAGGAGTTGGATAGTCTCCAACTTTCCAGCAAGGAGTAGTGGTTTGCGACCCTGCTTCGAAACCGCTGAAATTGCAAATGTTGGTATAATTAGTCTTCGGCTTCCTAGGGCGAGAATGACGTTGATTTTAATTCCACAGTGGTTTAACTACCATCTGATAATGGCTTACAGCTAGGCGCAGATGTAAATCTTATCACGCATCTTGCGATAGCGTGATCCATTGACCGTTACCGCATTTTCAGCCTCATCTGCGAAAAAAATGGCCCAATCACGCCTCTAGACCGCATAGTGCACCACACAGTGACACGCTGTGCATGCAAAAGCTTTTCAATAATCGCTCTAGAATTTTCAGAAACCCAAATACGGACATTTTGCTTGTTGCCATGAACTGACAAGTGAAAATCGGCTTCGTCAGAAAAAATAATTTTTTTCAGAAAAACCTGTTTCGGTTGTTGCTGAATAATTGAGCGATGTGAGTGGTCGGTCAGCTTCAATTCCTGCACCAGTTGAACCTTGTAAGACTTAAAACTCATAGTAAAATCCCTACGCAAAATTCGCTTTGTAGTGATTTAAGATAACCGCAATTGTTGAGAACGTCGAGGCATTGACAACACTGTGGATCAAGACTGCGATGTTTTCAGTTGAACGACCCACTCGCACAACACGCATTGGTGTTTGAACATTTTGTATCGAGCCTGTCGTGTCAAATTTAACGCCAAAATAGTGTCTTAATTTAATCAGTTAATAGCCGTCTCAGAAGCACGACTATGTTGTCCGAAATTATAGCGAATTTTGCTAAATATCACTTTAACAGAACCATTGTTACTGTAGCGGATTTTAATTAATTTAATGCGATTAATTTAATTAATTTAATGCGATTAATGTCATCTATTACGTAAACGTCAAAAAACTAAATGTCAACACTAACATATTTATGGTGTTGCCACAATTTTTTTTTGAAGAAAAACCAGATGGAAAAAAATGGATGGATTAAAAAATCTCAAATTTGCCATTATGTATATAAATGTGTTGGTGTTTTTGTGTATGTGAGTGTGTGTGTGTGCCTGTGTGTTTGAATAATTAGTTTTTCAATACAATAGAAAGTTCAATTTCAATAGAAAGTTCATTTACTGGCAAATGAACTTTTATTTTAAATGAACTCATATTTTAAAAAATTGCTTTCATTTTTAAATTTCGTTTATTGTCATTTTATATTTTATTAAAATATTTATTATGCATTTAAAAAAAAAAATATTCACGTTTAAAGATTAAAGCGATAATAAAATTATAAAATATTCATATTTAAAAAAAAAAATAAAAATTGTAACCCAAAGCTATTGCGCGTGTAAATTTTACCTTCCGTCATTAATGGCAGTTTGCTCGTAGCATTCAATATTTTTTAATAAAAGGATTTTTATTTTTTATCTTTTTTTGTTTGCTTATTTTTGCTTATTTTTTCAACATCATCGATAATTGTGTTTTAATTTTAATTGTTGTTAATAAATTCAGAATTATTTAGCAGGAGTAATCACAGTTTAGCTAAGCTAGTGATGATGAACAATTATGGGCTTATGAGTTGAAATTTAGAATTTAGTGTGTAAATTATGTTTTATTTCTATTATGTGTTAATTTAATT
Organism: Trichopoda pennipes; assembly: GCA_030448955.1. NCBI lineage: Eukaryota > Metazoa > Arthropoda > Insecta > Diptera > Tachinidae > Trichopoda > Trichopoda pennipes. The sequence goes on along the minus strand of JASKUP010000060.1, from coordinate 11,714,684 downwards.
TTATTTTGTTTTTATTTTTAATTTAAATTCGAAATTTTAATGAAGATCTGTGCAGGGCCTTAATGTTTTTTTATTATTTTATATTTATTTTCTAATCGCATAATTGCATGCTTTTTGAAACAAAAAGAAACGTGTTATTTTTATTTAATAATTTGCTGTTGTTGTTGTATATAATTTATTAAAACAAAAATTATCTTTTCTAAAATGTGTTTTAAAATAAATTAGAGACTTGAGGTTAGATTTTTATTAGATATAATTAGAATGTCTTAATTTGATTATTAAAAATTAGGCCTGAATTCTATTGTTAAAAGAAAGAAACTGTCACGCAAATGATTTATGAAAATAATAGGCATACACACACACACACACATGCACACACATACATACGCACACGCCAATAATTTATTTAATCAAATTGTTTTCATAATTTAATAAAAAATCAAATTAAATGAAAAAACGTGCTGGCATTTATTTTTCTTCAAGTCAATTAATAAAACAATAGACTTAAGACAGAAGCTCGTTGATAAATAATTCTTTTTGGCTGCACGTCTCTCTAAAAATATTTTACAACTTCAACTTGAACTTGATTTTTCAACATATAAATCATATTTCTTTTTGTTTATTTATAACTTTTGCCATATACAGGGTGTCCCTCGGGCAGGTATATTTACTACTTTGTTTATAATTTTTTATAATTAAATGAAAGAAAATGGATCTTAAATTGATAGATGTTTTATTTAATGTCGGCAATTATGTATGGAATACAATATCAGCTAAATGTCCGACTCTGTTAGACCTTACATATGCCCGAGTCCTTTTGAGCTTATTTTTCATTACATTTTCACACATACTGGCCTACTGACAGACAAAAAAATTCCGGATGTAATAGATTTTGCTGTCACAAAAGATATTTCAGGAGATTTAGTGACAGTAGAAACTTCCATGGATTTATCTTCGGATCATTCTCCAACGATTGTAACTACTTGTAACCCGCTTAGAAGATATTTGTTTTTTTCCTGATACAAATATGATCAGTCCCATCAACTGGTTGAGTTTTAAAAAATATCTCAGCAGCCATTGTTCGGAGAATATTTTGCTAGGAACACCGGAGGACGTGGAGTATAGCCTTGCAACTTTAAGTGAAAATATTAAACAAGCAGCTCAGCTTGCAACAACTAAACATCCGCAGACTACTTTAGGTCACATCTATTTTGCAGACATTGAACGTCTCGTAGCGGAAAAACGAAGAGCTAGAAGAGATTGGCAACAACATAGATCGCCCCTGCAGAGGCAGAGACTTAGAGACTGCACAAAGCGGCTTAGAGACTTGCTAGCATTTAAAAAAAACTACATCGTTTGAGAAATATCTAGAGGGCCTCGATGCTACACCTAACTCCAATTATTCTTTATGGCGTGTTACAAAAAACCTTAAAAGACCCGTTGAGTACAAGCCACCTCTCAAGAAGGGACACTAAAAAAGGCGACTTGTTTGCCGAATACTTGAAAGATGTATTAACCCCACACAAATGTACTGATGATGTTAATTTGCCGAGCATAGTTACATTACCCCCTCGACCCTTAAAGTTTAGGTTGCGTGAGGTTCAAAAGTTAATTTCTGAGATAAAACCGAAATAATCTCCTGGTATGGACGGTATAAGTAACAGAATGTTGAAAGAGCTCCCCAGTATTGCAGTCAGAATCATGCTATTCGTTTTTAATGCTGTTTTACGGCTTGAATTCTATCCTGACCACTGGAAGATTTTCAAAGTTAAAATGATTCCAAAACCGGGTAAAGACCTAACCAAAACCGAGTCATACAAGCCCATAAGCCTATTACCAACTATTTCAAAGAGCTTCGAAAAGTTGCTTATGAATAAATTGTCTCCAATGCTAAGGGATAGTGGGTGTATCCCAGACCATCAATTTGGTTTTAGAAGTAGACATAGCACAATTGATCAAACCCATAGATTGGTTCAGGTGATAAGAAGGACTTTTGAAGAGAAGAAGTATTGTTTAGCTATTTTTATTGATGTTTCTCAGGCTTTTGAAAAAGTTTGGCATGAAGGTCTATTTCTGAAACTGACCGCTTACTTGCCTTGTAATATAAGCAACCTACCGAAAAGCTATATAATTGGACGAAAATGTTCTGTTGTTAAAGGAGACTTCGTTAGTTTATCCAAACCAATTTCCTCAGGCGTAGCACAAGGTAGCACATTCTTGGACCAGTTTTATATTTGATATATACCTGCTTTATGGCTGTAAGTGGAACTATCCACACTTCTATGTTTGTTGATGATACAGCGTGTTTAAGTTCGCACGAAAACTCCTATCAAGCCTCCATAAATTTTCAGCAACATATAACTCAGTTGGAGTTGCGGTTAAAATTATGGAGAATTAAAGTGAACGTTCAAAAGTGCATTCATGTGACCTTCACCCTGCGAAGAGATAATTGTTCACCCGTTCGAATCAATAATCACATTGTTCCTCACCATAGTTATGTGAGATATCTTGGTATACATCTTGGTCGTCGCCTTACATGGAAACATCATATTGACTCAAAGCTAACACAAATGAAACTTAAACTAACACAATTACATTGGCTCATTGGCAGGAACTGGAAACTTAGCCTAGATTGTAAACTTCTAATTTACAAGACTATTTCAAAACCAATATGGTCTTACGGAAACCAACTTTGGGGCACTGCCTCAGCTTCAAATGTGGATAGAATTCAACGTGGACAAAATAAAATTTTACGGTTAATAACTTCCGCTCCATGGTACATCAGAAATTCATACATACATTGTGATTTAGACATACCGCTGGTGACTACAGAAATCCCAAATACGCAGGCAAATACTTAATGAAGCTTGAAGACCATCCTAATCCGCTTGCTTGCAATATCTTGGATTATAGTGGACATAGCCGATTAAAAAAGAGGGATACCGCAGCTTTAATCCTCAATGCTACAGATGACACATATTAGAAATATTTGTTATGCTTTTTTTTAATGTCAATTTTTTTTTACCCAAAAGGTTAGTTCTGACCTGGTCGGGACTAATGTAACTTTTTTTTTAGAATTTAAGATTTTAAAACTTATTGTTAGTTCAGTTTCTTGAAGATACAATAAATAATTATTGAAAAAAAAATTTTTTCACACATTTTCCGCCGTGTTTTATTAATTTCATTATAAATATTTTGTTTGAGTTGCTTAAGCGTTTTTGGTTTGTGTGCATAACTCTGGCTTTTCAGATATCTCCACAAAAAGAAGTCCGGAGCAGTCAAATCAGGCGATCGTAGATCATCATTTCTTGAAATAATTTGTTGTGGAAAGAGATCTCGCAGAAATTCCATTGTAATCCTGGCTGTATGCGATGTGGCAACGTTTTGTTGTTATCACATATTAATCAAGCCCAAAGCATGGAGTTGTAGCATTAAAAAGTTTTCAATTATATCGCGATATCGCTCCCCCATTCACAGTTACCGCTACACCTTTTTCATTTTCAAAGAAGTAAGATTCAATGATTCCTCTCGAACAAATTGCACACCAGACTGTCACTTATAATGGATGCAAAGGTCAATATTTATTCACATTTGAATGGATCAAATGAAAATGTGCCACGTGGCTCATTATAATTTTGTCATGGGCGAGTTGTAACATTCTATTGGCATATGTACGGCGCACAGTGGCTCAGAATCGTATTTTATTGGCCAAAACTCTGTAACTTTTTAATTAACAAAGATTTTTTAGAATTTTTTTTTTTTTAGTCAATAGATAACATCTTAAGCTTTCATCGAGTTTAGCGCGCTGCACTTAAAATTATGCTTAACAATGCTTACATATTTTCTAGTTTTTGGTCAACTTTAAAATAAAGCAGTGTAACTTAATTTTTTTTTAATTATATATTTATTTATAACTAGCTGTACGACCCGGCTTCGCTCGGAAACTATTTGCTAATGATTAATATTTCATATGGAGTTAGAAAAAAATTTTCAGCATAAAGAAGAAACGACACAAATTTTTTTCAATTTATTGTTTTAATAGTTCTTAAGGTAATTCATTACAAAATAAACAAACAAAAAAGGTAAGCATATAGTTTATTTTAAAGCTTGATAGTGAAACAATATTTTTTGTTTTTCTGTTGGGAGAGAAAATAAACAGTGCTGACGATGTCCCAACTCTTGAGCATGAAACATACAATTGCTCGTGGGTTTCTAAGTTTGACCCACACACTTTTAGCGATTGTCCTTGGGATATATTAATCATCATTGCGAATGCAAGGCGAATGGGAAAACCTACAAACTTTCCTATAATTATTATTGCTAAGTTTTTGCCATCAGCGTTTGAATAACCAATATAGTACCATCGTATAGTATTGGCTGATTCAGGTTACGTAACATGACTATTACCGCTCCAACGTTAAGCTGGAAGTTATGTGGCATGTGGTGGTATTCCCGGTAAGTTTAATGAATTCAGGAACTCTACGGGGTAGTTAAGACAAATTTCGGGATCGGTAATGGAACCAATCCATTTATACGAATACCGTTCGTCAGTGGCGTACCTAGACGGGGGCGGTGGGTGCGGTCCGCACTGGGCGCCACTTACCTTGGGGCGGCATTTTTGATATTTACTTATAGTTGTAAAAAGCAACTTATTCATTTCATATTTATTTTCTTTCTTGAATAATAAATGATTATTATGATTATTATAAGTTTAATATTTGATTTATATAAATTATGAATAACTATATGATTTCGAATATTATCCTCGGGGTATAAGTTAACGACTGGAATAAATTTGTTAACTGTAAAAAATATTATCAGGCAATCATTTGTCTCCTTTGTGCAAAATTCTTTCTTGACTGTCTTTTTGGTAATCTTGAGACTGTACCAAAATAAGAGTGTCACGAATTTTGTTGCTGACACAGGAGATGGTGATTGGTCAGGACTGATTTTTTCAAATTTTGCGTAATGGCGAAAGGCTCTTAAGATCGTGGATGGTAAATTCACCATCAAGGAAAACTATTTATTGTTTCTGCTGCAAACTGTTTGATAATCTTTGTCAAGCAGGTTTTAATACGGAAAATGGTTTTAACAAATGGTGGAAACTTAATCCCAAAATTAGTCAACATGAGGTGAGTCCACTGCACATTCGATCATATTCCAAATGGAAGGAATTAGAAATAAGACTTGGACGTGGCGCAACTATTGACAAACTACAACAACAGAATGTTGATAAAGAAATAAAAAAATGGAAGGAAATTCTAACAAGAATACTTGATATAATTAGATTCTTAGTAAAACAAAATTTGGCGTTTCGAGGACATCGTGAAAGTGTTCATCAGGAAAACATCGATTCAATGGAAAATAGAAGAAATTTTCTTGAGCTTGTTGACTTATTGGCTAAGTACGATCCAGTATTACGAGAACACGTAGTAAAAACTAAGATGTGTAATAAATATGGTATCTCTTATTTGTCGCCGAAGATTCAGAACGAATTCATAGAGCTATTGACATTTCACACAAAGATCAAACCAGTCAAATTATTAGATATGTAGTTATTGATGGTAGCGAAGTTAAAGTAGTAGAATCGTTTATTGACTATGTAGAAACTAAAGGAAAAGCTGCTGGTGAAATCACAGATATGATTTTAAAGAAATTAGAAAATGACGGTTTAGATATAAAAAATTACAGAGGACAAATGCAGAATTTGTAGCATGTACAAATCATTCTTTAACCCTGGCATGTTTACACGTAGCTTCTGCAGCTATCAATTTCACCACATTTTCTGGAACTATCAAACAGTTGTTTCATTTGTTTTCTTCTTCCACTCATAGATGGAATGTTTTACTTTCTGTCACCGGTCAAGGTGTTAAACGCAGTGTAGAAACTTGTTGGAGCGCTAGAGCTGCTGCGGTAACTATAGTAAAAAACATTTTTTTTACATTTTAAGCGCTTTGGAAAAATTGACATCTGAAGAAGAAAGTAGTAAAACGAGATCAGATGCTGGAATATTATTCAATTCTATCTAATCTTTTTCTTTTTTATGTTACTTTCATTTATGTGAACCCGTCCTTTTGGAAATTAATTACGCTCAAAAATACCTGCAAATAAAATGGTTAAATATCCACCAATGCCATAGAAAACTAAATTCTTTGCAAACATATTTCATGGAACAAAGAGATACGCTAGTACAAAACGCTGTTATAGCAGTCAAAAAAATTTGTGAAGAGTTGGAGATATCGAACTGAGCGTCGAGTTAGAAGGAGAAAAAATATGAGTGGGGAAAATTCGCAAGAAGTGGGGCTATTCTTAGAAGAAGAAGTACGAAGAGAAATGTTTTCATTTATGGACAGAATTATAAAAGAAATAAAAGAATGCTTCGATCAGTTGCATGGCGTTGTAAGGAAATATTCGTGTATAATACCGTGTAACCTACTAAATGAAGAATTTAAATGTCCAATAAATTACTTGATTGACATTGATAAAGAACAGTTCCATATTGAACGAAAAAGGATCCAGGTTTTTATGGCTGTACCTACACTAAAAGAAGAGGCAAAACATTGGAAAAACGGAGAGAAGGGCCCTCTTGAACTGCTAAAATTTATTCAGCAGTATAGGTTGGAAAATTCTGTTCCCAACATTGTAATTTTGTTAAGAATTTTTTTAACAATTTCAATCAGTGTCGCTAGTTGCGAAAGAAGCTTCTCAAAACTGAAGTTGATAAATAATTATCTTCATTCTACAATGTGTCAATCAAGACTAGAAAATCTTGCAATATTGTCAATAGAATAAGAAACTACAAATAATAGGTTTGTTCCCGTACTCTACTTTGGGAGCCCGCGGGTTCCCAAATTTACCCAAAAGCGTTCCCGTACACAAAGTTTGGGCAAGTGAGAGAGAATTTGAGAGAATAATATTCTTCTTCTTTCTGCCCAAAACAGCCCGCACTTTTTCTTCGGGATGATTTGGTAAGATTGTAAATCAATCAGCTGTTGCATAAAATAAACAATAAAAATTGTCAGCGAACAAGTTTTCTTTAGACTTGAAATAAAACTTTTTATTGAAGAATGTTGAAAAATGTAAGTAAATACTTAAGTTCTTTATTTATGTATGTACATATGTACTTATATATCCATGTATAAAAAACATTCTGATAAGATATGTATGTTTATATGCATAGATAACTACACAAGTACATATTTCCATGGACATAAAACAAGTGAACAGTTTTGACATTTTATTTCGGGCTAAACATTTGGTTTTTAGTGTTCCTGTACTTTTAAACGTTTTAGTCTCTAATTGAGAGTATTTTTTTCATTACTCTCATTTGCCCAAACTTTACCCAAAAAGTACGGGAACACAGCTAATATAAATTTTGAGATCATTATACACGATTTTTCTGGTATGAAAGCTAAAAGAGTAGATATTATATAAATATGTTTACGAGTGCATACAAATATGTCTAAAAAAATTTACTCTGTGTATTAATTAATATTGATTAAATAACTTAATAATTTATTTATGTGTATTAATTTACAAAAACCACTATTTGATTGACTTATAATAGAAAGGGCGGCAAACTGGAGATCGCTCCGGGCGGCAAAAGTTCAGGTACGCCACTGCCGTTCGCCATTAATTAAGCTTTGGATTTTTTAATTTATTTAATCAACGTATTTGTTTTTTGCAGCCAAAATGGCTCTTTCACTTAACCAAAGTTAATCGCTATAATTTTGAGCAATGTATGTGAACAGTTTTGTAATTAGTTCGTCTTTAGACATTGTGAATTGGCAAGAGCCCATTGGAAAGGAAATCTGGCCTGTTGTAGATTTAGTCGGTTTTTTCCACTGCCAATGTCTAACAATATATAAGAATAGATAGATAAACCTAGACGTAGATAATCAGTCAAATTTTAAGAAATGTTGACTGCTAACAAAATCGTTCGAAGTTTAGCTTTTATTTTTTACTTTAGCAATAAAATTTTAGAACAAACGAATTTTGATATTGGATTTTTCAGCATATAAGCGATATACATATGTATGTATCGTTAAAATTGAAAATTACTTTTTATTTTTTATTTTAACACAGTGAAGTGTAATTGTCGGTGACTTAATATTTTTAAGCCCTCACTATCCAATATATCAAGGTGTTTCTTCTCTTATAAGAACTATTAATTTTAAAATTATGTTAATCAACTCGCACGAAAAATGTTAAAGCACGGATAATGTGCATACATACATATGTCCATATGTATGTAGAATATATATATTCAAATTTTCACTTTTAGTATTATCCAACACGTCTAAATTAAATCACTGAGCACTGTTTATGAGTTTTATAAAGTTTTAACCAGAGTAGCGAAGTGTTCACTCACTGTTCACACATGTATGAATATGTACATTTAATTTTTTAGCCGTTTCTTCTCATACATGTGTGAGAGACTGAAAAATATTTTGCGTTTTCTCATTTATGAATGCGACGATTTATTTTTTTCTTTCTATTCATAAGTGAAAAAATGAGAAACACACAAGTGTTCATTTTTGAATATGTACAATTTTGATAATTTTTCATAAATGAAAAGATCGTAAAAATATGTGCGTTAAGCATTCGCGTACATAAACGCACATATTTGATAATGCGCAATTGTCGGCGTATGAAGGAAAAAAAATGTTTTTTTTTTATTTCTTTTAGAATATATTGCAATATTGTATTTTGTGTTAATATGTACCCATGTGTTTTTACTACATTTTACGGTAAACTGCGATCGTAGGTAGAAAATTTTTTCACGTTTATTTATGAGAAATTTTATAAAATTTCAACGTTCATAAATGAACATGTACATTTATGAAAAAGAACATTAATGAGAAGTAGCTGATTTATCATTTATCACATATGAATAAGACTAATAATTCTTGTTGTGCGCATTCGTGTATGAACATAAGCAGAACATTTTTTCTTGTTCGTTTATGCGCGTGAAAAATAAATATAAAATTTTAGATTTCTCATTTATGAAAAATATCATGAATGTTGATTTTTGAATGTTCATAAATGAAAAATTCTGAACCCTGGTTTTAACATAGGCTAAGTAAAAAAATTGAGAAGTGAATATGATTTATTTATGTTTTCACTAACATGATTTAATACAATATAGTATATTGAAAAGTTAAAATAAAAACATGTATAAAAAAATTAATACTTTTTCTTAAAAACTCATGTAATGTGTTAAAAACTGGAGTTCTTCGAGTTGCTCTTTAAAAATTTCTCATGCGAAGAAAATTTACTTCGAAATAAAGTCTAGTTATTGAAAACGTATCATGTTCAGTATTGTAGAACACTACAGTTTTTGCATAGGTTAAAGAGACACCTCAAGTTATATAAGAAGAAAAGAGGAGTTGATGAGGAGATATCTCTTCTAAAAGAATTTGAGTTAACAGTGAATAATCGCAACTTTAAAGTAAAACATGAATTAAATTTAACAATGATTGGCGGCAGGACAGCACAATCAGTAAAAGAAACACCAGCAGCATCTTCTTGTTTTATTTGTGGAGCCACAATATTCAAGATAAATAAAATCGAAGAAGTTCTAGCTATGCCCGTAAAGGAACAAGCATGTTGGTATGTCACCACTTCGTGCGCGTATTAAGCTGATGGGGTGTCTTTTGCATATGGCTTATAATATTGAATTTAAACGTGGGATAGTCCACTCAAAAGAAACTCAAAAATGTTTGAAAAAGCGTAAACTTAGAGAGAAAATTGAAATACAGCTTGTCAACCTGTTAAGTAAGGCTCTGGTACGACAAATTCAGGAAATGCGTCATGAAGATTCTTTAAGAATCTTGCATTGATTTCCGAAATCACGGGTTTAGATGAAAACATAATCAAAAGGTTTTCAATAATTCTCGAAACTATCACAATCGCCGAGGAAGTAGATCCAAACAAATTTGGTGATTTTTGTTTGAAGACGGCAAAAGAGTTTGTTGCACTGCACGAGTGGTACAAATATGCCACCTACACTTCACAAAATTCTGATATGTGGAAAAGATATAATTAAAAAGTGTATTTTTCCTGTAGGCCTACTATCCGAAAAGGTTCAGGAATATTGTAACAAAGACTATAAAAAATATCGCCTTAGACACTCCAGAAAATGCAGTCGAATTGCCACGAACGAAAATGATATTACGCACCGAATGATGGTAACATCAGATCCCATGATTTCACATTTGACGCCTTCATTTAGCCAGAAAAAGCATAGTGTTATAAGCGACGAAGTTAAGACTCTTTTAGAATAATAAATTAAAAATTAGAAAAAATCATATAAATTTTGTTAGTTATGGCTTTTTACATTGCAGGTAGCGATCGACATTTCTCTAACTTTCTTTATTTTGATTACTTTTGTGTATTACTATATAAAACTAAACTAAATTTGTGATGAAATCACTACATTTTTTTTTCTTCACCTCCATACAAAAATCCCCAGTGTGCGCCGCACAGTGGCTCAGAATTAATTTTCATTGGCCAAAACCTATATTTTTTCTTGACATGGATTCTTAAAATTTTTATGCCATCAGAAAGGAAACAGATCAGAATTTAGGTAGCCAACAAATTTTGGCAAGTAGTAGGCGTGGCATGCTGCTAAAAGCAAAGAATTAAGTTAATTTAGATATAAAAAAAAATGGTAATATTTGATCTCATATTAATTACGATTTCTTGTAAACTGTTATTGTAATGGGCTGCGGTTTTTTTTTTGTTATGTTGGGTGGACTGTTGTTTTTCACAAATGGTACTTAAGCACCCTGTATAATTTGTAGTTAGGGCGTTATGTAATAAATATGAAACCACCATATATTCGTAAAATTTGAAGTTTAATAGTGTATAACTTTTAAAGGACAAAAAATAGAAACCACCCAAAGAAAGGCAAAAGTGTTTTCTTTAAGCCTATATTTACTTTTGCAACGCCCGGACCCGCCCGTAGAACACTTTTTTTATTTTAATGCAAATACTCAAAATTTTTACAAAAAAAAATTCTATCAAAATTGCTAATAAATTTACTTTAGAAACTATTCACTGCCATAAATACAAATTGCAGATAACAAAATGTAGGGAGAAAGAGAGGAAAGTTATTAGTGGTATACATATTTCTTCAAATGGTTCAAAAACTTCCTAGAATTTTTCATGCATTTTTGCACAGATGTTTCAATTACCTGTTAAAAATTATAGGAAAGAATGTTTAAAATTTATTTCAGTAAAGTACAGATATATAAAGTACAATTTACACCCATCACATCATCACATAACTGCAGCTAAAAAGAAACCTTATCCTCCAAAGGAATCTATTAAAATCACACCGATTTCGGCACAGTTACAACTGCAAGCTCTACTTGATCATACAGCCGAAAGGTTGCTACAATCACTTAAAGGAAGTGGCTTGAAAAACCATGAAAACTGCAATTTGACTCTTTTTTGTAAATGGTGATGCAATGAATCTTCTGGTCAAAAACAGTATAAACAATTTTTATTTGAAGATATTTCTGACACAGATATGTTGATGCTGTCATTTCTGCCATTGCGATTAATAAAGAACTTAGAAGACTCGGAACCTTCGTCCTGCACAATGCAAACAAATTGTATTTGGAAAAACTATACTCCATCGTCAACGAAATACTGCAGACCAATAAAATTTGAGAATAAAAAAGAAACTCGTGATACCATTAAGAATGAAGTAAGTGACATTAGAGCTCAAATTTCAACACTAAAGCCATTACAGTTAGAGATAGATTAACAGATTATTAAATTGAATTACCAATTAATACTTTCAATGATAGATGAAAAAATTGCCCATCCAGCTGTATTACATGTAAACCCGGTCAAACCAAGAACCGACAAGTCAGTAGATAGTATTATGCATTTGAATTTAGATTATCACCGCTACATACGAGATAAGGTTTATGGAACACGTACTCAAAATTAGCTATGATTTGGACTTCGGAGCTTCAGGATCAGTAAGTAATAATGACACCAACAAGGATAAAAGAAAATTGCAAAAGAAACAAGTTCAAGATGCATTTCCCAAACCCGGGTTAATTATAGATCAACCAAAACAAGGATCAGGCAATACAAACGATGGCAATACCTCAAGAAGATTCTTTATGAATCCCGAAACTACATCTGGTATAACAGTGTTGATATAGATGTTATTTCAAGATTTAAAACAATTACTGAAGTACTTGCGTGCAATGAACAAAATAATGCTAGAAAAATTGGTGGTTATGCCAAGGAAACCGTTGCTATATATACATCCAAATACAATTATAGAAATATGTCAGCAACAGTGCACAAAGTTCTTTACCATGGAGAATATGTCATTAAGCTCCATTTTTTACCAACTGGAGATTTATCAGAGGAAGCCAGGAAAAAAGAAATAAGGATTATTGATTTTACAGAGAACATAATACCAGAAAAATTTCACGAAGTTCTACAAATGAAGATTTATTTCATATATTATTGGCAACGTCAGATCCCTTCATCTCTAGCATTCGAAATCAATGGAAAGTGAATCATTCAGACTTACATGCCGAAACTAAATAAATTGCTACAGGACAGAAATAATACAGAGTAGAATATAAAATATTTACAGGAAATATTCCAGCAGAATGAATAATAATTATGATTTGCATTTAATATTTGAATGAAATAAAGTATACAAATATTAATATTAAATATTTATTTATTTATTTACAATCTATTTATGGCTATAAATAAATATATAATTATAAATAAATAAATATATAATTAAAGAAAAATTAAGTTACACTGCTTTATTTTAAAGTTGACCAAAAACTAGAAAATATGTAAGCATTGTTAAGCATAATTTTATGTGCAGCGCGCTGTACCGACCTTAATAAAACCTAAACTCGATGAAAGCTTAAGATGTTATCTATTGGCTAAAAAAATAATTTCTAAAAAATGTTTGTTAATTAAAAAGTTACAGAGTTTTGGCCAAGAAATACGATTCTGAGCCACTGTGCGCCGGTAGCGTGTCGTTACAACTTTTTCGAAGAACCGGAATTTTTCTTAGCGATAAATCTCACTTTTGTGACAAAACTGCCATGTTTGGACGGATGATAGTTCTCAAGTGTACGCTGACACAACGTTACATATAGAAAAACTGACTGTTTGGAGTCATTTATGGGCTGGTGGAATCAGTGGCCTGCAATTCTTTAAAAACGATGCTGATCAGAACGTTACAGTTAATGGTGACTGCTGTAGAACCATGATTACTGACTTTTCCGTTTCGCAATTGAACAACCGTAATGTGCAAGAGCTGTTTCAATAAGACAGCGCAATATATCGGGCTTTTCAACAAGAAGTTTGTTTTTCAATTGTGGCAACACCAACAACGTAAAAGTTTTGATATTTCGTTTGACGTATTCGCAGTAGCTGGCATTGGCATTGTTACAATGAATTCAATTTCGCACGAAAATCGCTTTAAAAAAATTAAGATCCGCTATGAAAATTGTAATTTTGTTAAAGTCCCATTTCATAAAATTCGTGATATTTTCAGACAACATAAACGTCCGTCTGAGAACGCTATTAAGAATTTGGTCGTTTAATTTGGGTCGAAAGGCTTGATACAGAATGTGCGAATACCCATGTGCGTTCAATCGGGTTGCTCAACTGAAAAATCGCAGCCACAATGTTGAAGCAAATCCAAATTTGTCTTCAAGTTTAAGTCGACATTTGTATTTTTATAACGACTTATTGAATTTCCCTCATATATTTGTTTCTATGACACTTTTTTTTATTGTTTTACGTTTAATGCTTAAAGTTGTTGTTGTAAAAAAGTCATTTTGAATTTCCGCTGTGCTGTTTGATTTTTTATTTTGGTTTCTTTACCGTTCAAAATTTTTATCATAATTTTAAAGTAAGCAGAAGCAACAACAATAAAAACATAAAAAAAAATCAAGTGTCTAAACCTTGACATCACACCATAATTGCATTATTTTTATAATTTAAAAAATTCCAAAAAAAAGACTATAAAAAAAATTACATACACACACACGTATACACATGCACACATTTAGGTTTTCAACTTATTTTTTTTTTCTACCAAAAATAATTAAAAGAAAATATAATTATCTTATAGCTTCTAAGCAAAGCTTAAAACTGATTACACTTAAAGGTCTCCACTATGTGGGTGTGCTTTTTGTTATTGTTGTTGTTCGACTATACAAACATACAACAAATCATTTAAGAATAGGAACTTATTAAGTGTGTTGCAAAATTTCTTTAAAATGAACTTGTGTTTAGCAACCCATTGAGATGCCCATTGAACTAAAATAAGCTTAATCTTGGCCCAATGTGTACCTCAACAACATGTAATTCCTGAACACAAAATTCGTGTAAAAACCCATCAAAGGCGGTTGAGGATTATTTTTATCATTAATAAAATAATTTACTGAATCCTTCAGAAAGTGAAGTAGGAAAAGATATTCAAATCTTAATACTAAAAAAGTCCAACCAGTGTGGTCTAGCAAAGAGACAGTTCTGCGATTACTATATCGTTGTGCTCTGGGGGTTGTAAGCGTATCCCTTCTTCTCAATCTATTATGGCCGCCAAAGATCTTCATGACGTCTCGAGTTTTTAACATGCCATAAAACTACAGTAATCATTCGAAGAATTTTGTTGTGTCGCCTTTTAATGCTTTCAATGTTTGAGGGTGAGGCGGTATCCCATAACTGCATCCCATAGCACTATAAGATTTAAGGATCACATTGTACAATTAAAGCTTACAATATAATTTTAGGGCTAAATTGCTGCCTATTAGTTATATTTGTTATACTGCCTTCCATTTCATCTGCCTCCATTTAGCAGCAATATGAGTCATCCATGTTAGTCGACAGTCCAGCACTCTATTGTGCTGCGACATTAATTTGTTGTTATTGATCGTGATGGTGGAGCATGTATTTTTACATAGAGTGAATGTAACATGACTGCCAGAGCTTCAGAAATTTCTTCAATTTGAAAATATGCTCCTGTAAATTTCCTGATGCCACTTGGTGGCTATCAGGGACGCTAAGAAATGCTGTGTCATCTGCAACAGTTGAGGTTTGAATGATGGAGCCTGTTAGCGTATCTAACGCATAAATCAAGTATAGGACAGGACCCAGTATGCTCCCTTAGGGAAATCCTAGTAAAATACGCTGAGCGGGGCTAATAAAGTTACCTTCTCTGATTTCAAATTCTCGACCAGATAAGTAATTTTTTTTAACAGTATGGGAGCAGTGTAGTTGTAGATTAAGCCATGCCACAGTTTATCAAATGCTTGCGCTACATCTATAAACAAAGCTGAACAGTATTACAATATTTTTTGTTTTCGAATGACCGCTGAATCCAAATCGATAATTAGCGATACAATTCACCTCTCCTAATGCCGTTGTCAACTTCACCATTAACAATTTTTCAAAAAATCTTGACGTAGTTGACAGTGCGTGATAAGATTTACGTCGCCACCCAACTGTGTATGCAATAACTGGATTAAACCACTTGGGTGATATGTAGCGTGCACCCACACCTTTTTTTTCTTAAAAGAGAAGTAGCATCTTCAGGCAACAATGCCTATTTAGTCAAGTACCGTGCTACATTCTTTAGGAAAGGGATAGAGAAGAGATGAAACAGGTGGTGAAAGCAGAAGGATAGTCGGAAATTAACTGCCGTATATAAGACAGCACAGCGACCAGTGACTATGCCTTCATCGCTGAGCAACCCCACCAACAGTCAATTTTTATTTTTGTAGTGAAAGAAACCAAGGTCTTCGTTGGGAATCGAACCCACAACCCCCATACTGACAAGTTAGTACACTACCTACTAGCCTACAGGGGCTGACACAGCAAAGCCCATAGCAGCATATTCGATTGGATGTGAAGAGACTTTAGGCTCAAGCAAATGCTGACAGCATAGTTGAAAATTATATTCAATGATCAACAATCAGTTAAGAGGGAGGCTGGTAATAATATTCTTGATCTAAATCGTTGTTCACTACTATGCAAAATGAAGAAGAAAAAAGGATCTCTAAAAATAACAACATGTTTCAAAATCTTCTCTAAAATATCGTAAGCTAAGGAACCGATTTCAATACTAAATTAATATTGATGAAAGGGAGGTGGTGGTAGTGGGTGACGATTAACACATTTAGAAAGGAATATAGCGATCCTACTTATTGTTTGCAACAAACTATAACAACCCTCCTACTTATCAAACGGCTCTCCAACTCTTAAGCAAGGAGTGATGATTTGCAGCCCTGCTCTGGAATCATCGAAGTTGCAACTAGAAAGTTCTGTTGCATAGAATTATAGCTTCGGCTTCCTAGAACGAGCATGACGGTCCAAATAATGCAGTGGTTTGGTCTACCATCTGATTAAGGCTTCATGGCCAGGCGCTGATGTAAATCGAATCACACAGTTGTACTTTCAACAAGATGGCTCAAAGTGTCACCCAATTTATTTTACAATTGATTTATTGAAGGAAACATTTTGTAGTCCTCCAAAATCGTGCGTTTTAATGCCGCTAGAGTATTTTCTGCAGGGCTATGTAGTGTTGCTAGTCTACAGCGATAAGCCGGAAATGATCGAGTTCTTTGAGGACACTAATAGCCGCATTATTATCCACAAGTGTTGGAAAAAATTCGAAAAACGACTTCAAAATTAGACTACGACCGAGCTAGCCGTGGCAGTCATATGTGTCGGAAGTCTTAATTTAAATTATAACGCAACAATGCTATCAATTAAAATTTAAAGTTTACACCTCTATAAAATAACCCTGTACTAATGGAATATGTTTTGTCAAAAAATAAAAAAGGTTGTCATGATTGCCAGTGATGACCCTCATCACTGGCTGTGTGTTTTGCATGGATGAAAGCCGTGTTCGCTGTAGGATTATTATAATCAAAGTAAGGGGTGGGAAAATTTGAAGTTAGTAAGTAAATAGGCCCAAAAAGTATACTTGTTATTGACAACTTCTGGCTTTATTAATACCAATGTGAAGAAAAAATATGGGAACTAATAATGGCATGTGATATTGGGCTTATGTCTTGCTGAAACTAAAAGTCGCTGATGTCGATATTAGCCCACTGTGGCCACAAAAAATTGATTATCATGGTTTGGTAGCGCCGGTATTTTTTTTGTTAATTTATGAAAAATACAGGTCGATGAAACTGGCTGACCACAAGCCGCACCATATGGCCATTATCTATGAATGGAATGGCTTTTCTAGGAACTGTTTGTGGATTTTGTGAAACTCTTATTGGACAATTTTGTTTGATTGCCTAATTGAAAAAGGAGGCTCCTCATCCCCGAAGATGATTTTGTTAAAAAAAAGCGTTGTTTTCTTTCAGTGTTTTAAGCAGCCAATTCAAAAACATTCAATGCAAACAGTAGTCGGTCAGCTCTAATTTTTAAACGAGTTTTTTTTTTTGTTATAGAGAATAGATGAAACAGGTGGTGAAAGTAGAAGGATAGTCGGAAATTAACTGCCGTATATTAGACAGCACAGCGACCAGTGACTATGCCTTCATCACTGCGCAGCCCCACAGACAGTCAATTTTTATTTTTGTAGTGAAAAACAACCAACGTCTTCGTTGGGAATCGAACCCACAACCCCCATACTGAAGAGCTAGTACACTACCTACTAGCCTACAGGGGCACCCTGAAAATGAAAATATTTATGTTGCACAGAGTGCCTCTAATGAGCGCATCTAATGTTACACAGAGTGCCTCTAATAAGTGCCTCTAATACTGCACAGAGTGCCTCTAAGGATGCCCGATTGTGGCGAACGTCGACGAATTGATGTTTTAGACTAATTCAACACACTTTGCTGTACAGTGGCTATGTTTGCATCACTACAACCATTACGAGCGTACTATTTTTTTTTAATTACTGGCAAAATACTCATAGCGGTTTTAGAGGCAGCCTAACTATGGGGAAAAACTGCTCGAATTTTATATTGATTTTTTCACCATTTTGACAATAAATTTTTACAATTAAAATTTCTTTTTCAAGCTTTAATTTTTCAACTTTTTAATAAATGTTTTTTTTTTGGATTGTGTTTTCCATTTATTTACTGCAATAATGTAATAAAAATTTCTTATTAATTTTATATAATCAACCCTATAGTGCTTGAGTAAATTTCTGTACTTCAACTTTTCTTTTTTGTTTTTTTTTTTTTTAATAAGTAATCCCTTCCCTTAAGCTTAATCCTTAAGCATAGTAAACGGGGGCCATAAATTGCCTGTTTATGCTTGTCTATTATTAAAAGACTTAAGCTGCAAACTTATTATGATTAAAGGGCCATTTAAGACTTAAGCTACGAACTTGCCATCATTTAAGAGTCTAAATATAAGAAAAATTAAAATAAATATATTTTAATTATTTTAAATTTACAATTTTCAAATAAAAAAAATTTCATATTTTTAAATATATAACAAAAATATATAATTTTATTATATTATTTTTAAAAACAACTGTGAAACATAATGTAGGCTATAATTAAATAATTTTTATGTTAAGTTTTTGTTGCGGTTTTTTTTAAAATTATTTCTGTTCATAAAATAAAAGATTTCAAAAAATCAATTTTATATAAATAAAAAAAAATATATATATATACATATATATATATATATATATATATATATATATATATATATATATATATATATATATTATTAATAATTTGCATGTTTGATGACAATAATGTCTTGGGCAAGCTGTTGCTGTTTGCTGGCCATATGATTTCATTTAACCGAGTTAACTTGCAAAATATTTATTTATGTTTTTAAGTTGTTTAATGCTTGGCTGATTGGTTTTTAAGCTTTTGATGATGTTCATAGTTAGTTTTTTTTTTATTATGTCTGTTCATCTTTAATGTTGTGTTGCTGGTTATGTTGCCATTGTGTTTTTTTTTTGTTATAGCAGCTAAATAATATTTTGTGGATGGTTAAAAATGTTTAAAATTTTGTAATAATTTTGTATTTAATGTTTAATACTTAATATCGTTGGCGCATTTGATCATTAATCAATTTAAATTAGTGTTAACTAGTGCAAGACATTTAAACAAATTTTCTGTTGCATATTGTGCTTTAACTCTTAAGAAAAATAAGCTAAGAAGGTCAGGTTAGAAGGTATAATCTTTTAATAGCTTTCAATTAAGTTTCTATACATCATAAGAGACACACCTTAAAAAAAAATTTTAGTCATCGCATGGGGGTTACCTAATCAAGCTATAAGTTAAAGCTTTTTAGAATATCATATTATTCACTTAATTGAAATGAAAGCACCCATCTTTCAAAAAAAGTAAGTCTCGTCGTTAGTTTTATAATCTTTATAAAGACCCCAAAAAATTAAAGAAGAAGAATCCGACCCACTAAGGAGAAGGTTATAAAATAAATTATTTATTTTATAACTTTTTTTTAACTCGAACAATTTGAGGTTAGGATGTAAATTATGTCAAATGATTAAATGCCATTCTTTAAAATTTTTTTTAGTAAAAAGTTGAGAAATTTTAAATTATGAAACTTAACACTCTTGAGCAAAGAATTTTAATTTCCTACTGACACTCTGACAGTTAAAATTCTGCTGATTTGCTAAAGATAGACATTTCCCTGGTACTATATTCTATTATAAAATCATGTACCTTTATTGTTCACTGATATCAATAGCATTGAAGTTGTCGAAAAAAAGTGTGTGTTTTAAGTAAATTTACTTACTAACCTCAAAATTGCCCATACATAAATAAATTTTTTATAGCAATAACGGATGGATGTAAATTGTGTCAAATAATTCAATGTCATTCTTTAACATTTAGTTAGTAAAATTTGAGAAATTTTAAATTATACTACTTAACACTCTTGAGCTAAGAATTTTAATTTCCTACTGACACTCTGACAGATAAAATTCGGCTTTGACAAGATAAGCGAAGAGTAGATGTCTGTTGACTTGCTAGAGATGGACATTTGCCGGTTAATATATTCCATTATTTATTTCTATACCTCTATTGTTCATTGTTATTAATAACATTGAAGCTGTTGAAAAAAAGTGTGTGTTTTAAGTAAATTTACTTCCTAACCTCAAAATTGCCCATATGTAAATAAATTTTTCATTGCAAAAACGGTTGGGCAAATTTGAGGTTATGAAGTAAATTTCCTGTCGAATGATTACCTGACAAGAATTGAGCTGTTATCGCTTTGACACTTATTTAATAAAAAGTTGAGAAATTTTAAGTAACACTCTTGAGCAAAGAATTTTAATTGTAAAATTTTTTATTAAAATGGTGAAAGCTCTCCTGTAAACACTTCGTTACTGATAATATACCGATACAATACGCTCGCAGGGGCCAAACTGATGCATAGGCGGTGTACAGCAAAGTGTTAAAAATGAGCCAACAACATCAACTCACCGACGTTTGCATCGACGTTGGACATCACTAGAAGCACTTTGTGCAAGTTCACGTTTATAAAGTTTAGCTTGTTTAAGAATTAAAGCCAATCGTCTTTGGTGTGGAACGTTTATAAACTGGATGTTTGAACGCAATTTTTATCACTATTACCTTTAGTGATAAGGAGACTCATTTTCAAATAGGAGATTATGTAAACAAGCAAAATTGTCTCATATGGGGGGGGGGGCTCACTAAATCCACAAACAGTCCTCGAAAAACCAAAGAATGTGACCGTGTGGTATGGTTTGTGATCAGGCGGCGTCATGGCCCATATTTTTGGGAAAATGAGCAAGGAATGCCATCATCATGAATTTTATGCGCTACCAAACAACCATGATAACCAATTTTTTTGTGGTCACAATTGGCTAATGTTGAAATCAGTGAGATTTGGTTTCAGTAAGGTGGCGTCACAAGCGATTTGGCGGTGTCAATTGGCATTTTAGTTTTTGTGATTTAAGGCTGTTGAATTATTTTCCTCTGTGGTTCTGTTAAAGTTATATTTCGTAAAATTTGTGATAGTTTCGGACAACATAATCGTCCTTCTAAAACCTCTATTAAGAATTTGGTCATTAAATTTGAGTCGACAGGCTCGAACCCCAACGCGTAATCGATCGGGTCATTCAACTGAAAGCATCGCAGTCGTGAGCTACACTACTGAAGCAGATCCAAATTTGCCAATTCCTTGACGTTCACAACAATTGGGGTTATCCAAAATCACCACAAGGCGAATTTTGCATAAGGATTTGACTTTGAAGCCTTACAAATTTCAACTGGTGAAGGAATTAAAGCCGATCGACCATTTACACCGCTTTAGATTCATTCAATTCATACAGACACAACCGGCTGGGATTTCTGAAAAAAAAACTGTTTTAAGCGAAGCCCATTTTCAATTGGCAGGGTATGTTAAGAAGCAAAATTGCCGCATTTGGGCTGCTGAAAATCCTAGAGCGATTATTAAGAAGCCTTTGCAAGCTCATCTTGTCATTGTATGAATCCCCCCCGGGGGCACATGATAGTCTTTTTGGAACCTACTATTCCATTTAGACTGGTGTCTTGCGGGGTAAAAGGAAGCCCAGGCCCCTCAAAGGCTTGTAGGAGTCACCTGGACAATCCACATATTTCCACGGGAATCAGTTGCCCCAGAGTTCAGTATTTGTCTCTTGAGACAATTAGCTGTTCTCTGACTGGTTATTAAGATTGGCCCCTATATGGGAGTATCGTGGTGGTTATGGTTTCGGACCCTTGTGAGAGTTTGTGGGTCGGATCATTCAAATTAACACAAAGAATGGTTCAGGTTCAGTGAGCATGAATGCTGTCGTGTTCTTGATAAAAAAGAGCTTCATGCGTTCTGGACCAGGGGTTGGAAAGTCTCCAACTCTTTAGCAAGGACTAAAGGCTGCGGCCTACTTCGAGCTTTCGAAATTGCTACTAGGAGTGACCGGAGGATATACGTATTCGATGGCCTCCTAGGGCGTGAATGACGTTTGCAAATCATTCAAAGTGGTTTGACCACTATCTGATTATGACTACCTAGTCGGTGCAGATGTAAATTAAATCACATCAATAGTAACACATACAGCATCACTTCCGTGCACAGATCTAGTTGCAAGCATGCAACATTGTGTCTTACGGGCATTAAAATCGAACCTATTCATACGACCCCATTTTAAGGTTGTTGTGAGATGTTGATTGAGCTTCACTTCAGGCAACAATGCCTATTTAGTCAAGTACCGTGCTACATTCTTTAGGAAAGGGCTAGAGAAGAGATGCAACAGGTGGTGAAAGTAGAAGGATAGTTATGGAAATTCACTGTCGTATAAGACAGCTTAGTGTCCAGTGACCAGCGACAGTCAATTTTTATTTGTAGTGAAAAAAAACCAAGGTCTTTGTTGACAATCGAACCCACAATCCTAGTCATGTAAGCTTGCACACTACCTACTAGCCTACAGGAGCATGTTCCGTCTTTTGGAACTCACCTCTAAATGGTTCTATCTAAATGAATACGAATGACAAATGGTGCTGTGATCTAGCAATTCTCTCATAAATTTACCCAGCCATTATTAACTTTAGAAAGTTGATGAAAAGTAGTAGTGCATTTATATTTATGCCCAGCGGTGTATAACAATTACCAGACGAAAATAAAATAAAATAGGTTAAAGACAAAAAAAGTATTTAAAAAGCGAAAGTCCTCATAATGGTACTTTGGACACGAAAAATATTTGTTATTTAGTTTGTGGACTCTTAACAAATGGTCGTGTGCTACCAGGAGTGACCGGAGGATATACGTATTCGATTGCCTCCTGGGGCGTGGGTGATGTCGAATCAACCAAGTGGTTTGACCACTATCTGATTATGACTACATAGTCGGTGCAGATGTAAATCAAATCACGCACTGTCACTGTATGGTGCGCTATGTGGCCAGGAGAGATTGGGCCGTTTTTTATTTATTTTTTTTTTGAAGATGAGGCCGGAAAGGCCGTAATGGTCATTGGATCACGTTATCGCGAGACGTTAACAACTCAATTTTGGCCTATTATTGACAATGTGGATTTGTGATTTCAACAGGATGGTGCCACATGTCACACAGCCAATGAAATTATCAATTTATTGCAAACCAAATTTCCCGATCGCATAATTTGAAGACAATCAGTAGTTAAGTAAGTGGCCAACCTGATCGTGGATTATTTTTTGTGGGGCCATGTTGAGGACAGAGTTTAAAGGAAGCCAATTGAATCGATTTCAGCCTTAAAACTTAAAATCTGTTATGTTTTATTTTGTTTTGGAAAACAAACTTCTTGTTGTTAAACCCTTTATTTCTTAGGCAACCATAAATAAGGTTTTCTTAGAAATAAACATAATAAAATTACAAACCTCGAAATGCATTTTATGAGTCATTTTTTAAAAAATTGCAAAAAATGTTATCCAGATTAAAAATTGGCAATGCAACTGGTTATGGTTGATTAAAAACAAAAAAAAAAAACAAAGAATAAATAAATAACAATAAATCTAAAAATAAAAAAAAAACATTAACTTTTTCAAAAAAATGTAAATCAATATGTTACAATTTTAAATTTCAAAAAGGTTTTTAAACTTTTTAAAACATTAATTTTTTTAATTTTAGGGACAAAAAACAAATAATTAAATTCGTTCCAGTAGCCTTGTTTTTTTTTTTAATTTCATTTCACATAAATTGTACAGGAAAATGATTTAAAGGACAAGTTATTGGGTATTCGTTGGGGGTTGAATGAACAGTAAAATGGGAATCATTTGCTAAAAACATGTTTAAACATGATATTTTGTATGAGGGGTCGGTCGTTTGCTTTTTAAATTGATATTTTTTAAGTATAAAAAAAATTTGAATTATATTTCAATTATAATGTGTCTAAAATGTAAAATAAAAATTTCTACTACACCACCAAAAAGAATGTTCTTTTGAAATGTTTGAATTTAGTTCAATAAGCTTAAAAAAAATCTTTAACTGAATGAGAGTTATAATTATTTGTTTTGTTACAAGTTTTATTCAAATTTTATTGAATCCTTCGTATAAAATATGGAAACATCAACACTGTGTTCGAGAAAAATATGATGTCTAAACCATTAGATCGAGTGTTTGCATCCTCTCGAGACGGTTATGACCCTCAAATGGGAGCAAGTTTCTCGCCAAGGAATTGGGATGAGTTTTTTTTTTATAAAGAGAAGTAGCACTCAGACAACAATGCCTGTTTAGTCAAGTATCGTGCTACATTCTTTAGGAAAGGGATATAGAAGAGATGAAACAGGTGGTTAAAGTAGAAGGATTGTTACGGAAATGAACTGTCGTATAAGACAGTTATGTGATTTAATCTATGTGGTCTTACCTATGCAACCGTTGTAATAAAACATTAGAACACTGTGTTTACTTCTATATCTGTTATTACTATAATAAGTAAAAAAATTAAAATTACAGGGTGTCCCTATTGGGTGATATTATTTGGTGTTTATAACTTATCTTTTGAACCATTGTAGACAGACAGTTAAAAATTTTAAAGAGTGTGAATTGTTAAGTTCTCTTAACTATTAGTATAACACTTCAAATTTAAATTTCAAGGGTGTATCCATAGTTGTTGTTGATTACTGTATTTAGTGTTATATTTGGATCGCTTTAGATAGACACTTGAAAGTGAAACCAATTACTATTTCCACAATTACAAGTATAGAAATAAATTAAAGGGTGTCTTCAGAGTTGATGGTAATTTGTTTTTATAATAGTATTTATGAAAACGTTATGGTCAAAGACCTGAAAATAACTAATAAATAATATATAGTTCTACTTCCCCTTTAACAAAAAGTATTATATTGTAAGTTAAAGGGTGTCTTCATAGGACATGCTATTTTTTGTATATGTCATATCTTTTGAATCGGTATATTCAAGCATTTAAAAATTACTTCTATGTTCATTATAACAATAAGAATAGTTATTTAAAACTAGAAATTAAAGAGTGTTCCTATTGAGGTTATAATTTGTGTTAAAATTTGATTTATATAGGTATTTTGTAGATAAAAAAATCACATTTAATTAAATGTGTATAAAAATTTTAATTTTATATTTGATAATCGTCTGCTCTATTATCACTATCGTTTTGTTTGGTGTTTTTGGCACCACTTTGCTGGAAGTAATGAGAAGATTATCGTGCTTTAGTTAATGTTTTTTGTTAATAAAATTCATTTGGCCCAAAATTTAGAGTGTAAATATTGTTTGTATGAGGGTAGGCCACACTAAACGGTTTTCTGTTTTAATTAAGCTGCAAAATTCTAACTCTTTTATTTATTTTTATATAAAACAGTGTTCAAATAATCTATAAATTTTACTTTTTAACTTTAAATTTCCTGGGCCAAACGTGCTCCTCTAATTTGACACAAAACAACAAATGCAAAAACAATTATATTTAAATTTAAAAATAATTTAAGAACAAAAAATATTGTCGGAAAATTTGCCTTGGTTTTGTGGCTAAATCAGTTAATTGGAGTAACACTTATATAATCATTTACCTACTAATTTTTGTTATTGTTGTAATTTAATTATAAAATCTTGTTGTGTGCATTTTTTGTTATGCTGAAAGAAAAAAAAACTAAACAAAATTAATTTGAAAGAAATTTATGTTAATGTCCATTCAGTTTTAAGTTTGAAAATGACTGATTTTTCTATTTATTTTTTGTATTAAAATTACTGGTGTGATTAAATTGTTAAAAGTTTTTTTTAAAACTATTAAATTGACGGTTTTGGTGGTTAACGCTAAGCAAAATAAATTGTAGATAATGAAATAAAAGAAAAAAATTTTTACTCGAAGAAAATAAAATCGAAGAATTGTTATGAATGAAATAAAATAAAATTTAAATTTTGTTAAAATGAAAATTAGATAAATTAGCAATATCTCCTTCGTTATTTAATTAATTTATAGAAACTTCAGTGTTTTTCATAATGCCGAATTAGCAACATTAATTTTATCGAAAATTAACACGTTTAAACTTAAATTAGATCTTAAAAATAATTTAAACCAAAAAAGTACGAAAAACGAAAAAAATGTATGCAAAGAAAATGGTTCTACTCCCTATGAGTACCGATGCAGTATCAGCAAGACTAATTTAATCGATATTTAAAACTTTTAAACTTAAATTAGATTTTAAAAATAAATTTAAACCAAAAAAGTACCAAAAAAGAAAAAAAAAGAATGAAAAAAAGGGTTATACACCCTGTGAATGCCGAGGCCAGTATAATGCAGAGTCAGCAAGACTAATTTAATCAAAATACAAAACTATTAAACTTAAATTAAATCTTTAAAATAAATTTAAACCAAAAAAGTACCAAAAAAAAATAATAAACTTAAATTGGATCTTACAAATATATTTAAACCAAAAAAGTACCAAAAAAGAAAAAAAAGTATGCAAAGAAAATGGATATACACCCTGTGAGTACCGCGACTAGCATAATGCATTTTCAGCAAGATTAATTTAATCGAAATTTAAAACTATTAAACTTAAATTAAATCTTAAAAATAAATTTAAACCAAAAAGGTACCAAAAAAATAGCCAAAAAAAAGGTTTTACCCCCCTTTCCGAGGCCAGCAATATCTTTAGAATTTTCCTGTAACATTCCAAGTAATATATTGGAGCCTTGACCAAATGGAACCTTCCTCACTAGATAAAGTTGCTTGAAAGACTTTGCCTTCTAAGAAAAACAATTTTTCGACAAAATTTCACAACAGTTCGAAAGCGTAAGGAGATATTGCAAATAGCTTGTTATTTCCGTGAATAACAGCAAAAGATCCCTGTACCCTATGTACTCTATTCCATATTAAAATGGGCTTTTCAAAAACAAACTTCTTGTGTATTTCTGGCAACACTAAAAACATTATGGTTTTGACATTTAGTTTTTTGACATATTCGCAATAGATGCATTGGAAATTATTGCAATGAATTCAATTTCGCCCAAAAAACGCATTAAAATAATTAAAATCCACTATGAAAATGGTGATTCTCTAAAAGTTATATTTTTCGGACAACATAATTGGCCTTCTGAGATCGCTATTAGGAATTTAGTCGTTAAATTTCAGTCGACAGACTCGATATAAAATGTGCGAACATGAACGGATGTTCGACAGGGTCTTTCAACTGAAAACATTGCAGTCGGTGTTAAAGCAGTTCCAAATTTTTCGATTCCTGGCCTTCTCAACAATTGGGGTTATCCAAAACCACCATATGGCGAATTTTGCGTAAGAATTTGACTTTGAAGTCTTATAAGTTTCAACTGGTGCAAGAATTGTAATCAACCGAACACTCATACCGCCACAAATTCCCTCAATCAAAAAAATTTACTTTTTCAGACGAAGCCCATTTTCGCTTATCAGGGCACGCCAACAAGCAAGATTGCCGGATTGGCGATACTGAAAATCCTAGAGCGATTATTGAAAAGCCTTTGCATGCACAGCGTGTCACTGTGTGGTGCGTTATGTGGTCTGAAGGTGAAATTGCGCCGTTTTCTTCGAAGATAAAGTTGGGAAACGCGTTAACGGTCATGGATCACGCTATCGTGAGATGATAATAACTTAATTTTGGCCTATTACTGACGACGTTGATATTACTGACATGTGATTTCACATGGTTTGCAATATATTAATTGTTTCATTGGCTGTGTGACATGTGGCACGTTGTCAATAGGAGGCCAAAATTGAGTTGTAAACACCTCGGGATAGCGTGATCCATTTATCGTTACCACGAAAAAAACGGTCCACTCACGCCTCCACACCATATAGCGCACTATAGAACGACCCTGTGAGCATGCAAAGGCTTCTCAATAATCGCTCTAGGATTTTCAGCAGCTCCAATGCAGCAATGTTGCTTGTTGACATGCCCTGACGAGTAAAAATGGGCTTCGTCTGAAGAAATGATCTTTTCAGAAAAACCAGATGTTTGTTCCTGAAATGAATTGAGCGAATCTACGGCGATGTGAATGGTGGTTGGCTTCAATTCCTGCACAAGTTAAACCTTGTAAGGCGTCAAAGTCAAATCCTTACACTAAAATCGCCGTGATTTTGAATAACCCCAATTGTTTAGAACGTCGAGAAATTGGCAAATTGAATTTGCTTTAACAATGTGGCTGACGGCTGCGATGTATTCAGTTGAACGACCCGGTCGAACACGCGTTGATGTTCGCACATTTTGTATCGAACCTGTCGACTCAAAATTTACCGACGAAATTCTTAATAGCGGTCTCAGAAGAACGATTATGTTGGTTGTCCGAAAAATATCACAAATTTTATGAAATGTAACTTTAACAGAACGACCATTTTCCCAGTGGATTTAAATTATTTTAAAGCGATTTTTCTGCGAAATTGAATTCATTGTAACAATTGCCAATACATCGACTACGAATACATCAAAAACCTAAATGTCAAAACTATCATGTTGATGGTGTTGCCACAATTGAAAAACAAACTTCTTGTTGAAAACCCCGATATAATAGACATACGTGTTAAAATATCAATTGTTGCCGAATATTTCTAACTCCTAATTTTTGGTGCTAGTGTGCTTTTTCGATTTGTAATTTCAAGTAGAAGCATCGACAGAAAAAATAACGGGTGAATGTGTAGGTCGTCTTCGCATTAAATGGAGAATTTTTAAGAGCAAATTTCAATATTTATTGCGTTATCAAATTATATATTCGATCTGAAAGGAAAAGATATTTGAAAAAAAAACAACTTCTACATTTTCTATACATTTATACCAATGTATGTATGTATGTATGTATGTGTACATAGAGTTAATGACTTCCTTCATAAAATTATTCAAAATTTTAATTCAAAGAGTTTTGCTTTGTTAAAGAAAAAACCAAAAACAATTATTAAAATTAAATCGCATTAACCGTATTGAGTTAAATTATTAAAGATTTTAACTCAATTTTAAGCTTCTAATTTCTTACAAATCTTCTACTCCAACTGAATTTACTTAAACTCTCTTCACTCTCTTACTCTCTTTACTATTCCACTTAATTGTTTGTGCTCAAAATCATAAATAAAAATGCAAGTAATTTCCCTTTCAATATAAAATCGAAGCTTGCCTAAACGAATAAAACCAACAAAACCTAAATGCAATTTTCTTGTTGTTTTTGTTTTAACTTAAGCTGTTTTGTTGTTGTTCTGTTTTTTTTGTTTGTTTTATTGTTCAAGTATTACAAGACGAAAGCTTTTTTGCCGTTTTAAAAAACTATGAGATCAAAACAAAACAAAACAAAATAAAACAAAATAAAAGCAAAACTAAGCAAAACTAGCAGTAAGAAAAAGGAAACAACAATAACAACTACAAAATAAAACTAATAATGGCGGCCTTATAAGATTTGCTTGTTTATTGTTATTGTTTTTGTTTCAATTTTGAATTTTTAGTTTTTAGTTTTTCTTGTGTACCGTTTTGTATTGTAAGTTTTATGGAAGAAAAAGCTACAAAAATGAACTTTAGCTTTAAAGGTAACAGATAGTATTAAAAACAAAAACAACAACATCTACAACATTGTGTTTTTGCTATTGTTCGTTTTGTGTACTGGGCAAGCAAGAAGTTAGCGCGAGTGCGAGTGCGAATACAAACACAAATACGATCGATCAAGTTGCAGAGCAACTTCTTTGTTGTAGTTTATTTAGACTTACGAAAACTTAAGTTAAGCTAAAGCTTGAGCAGTTAAAAATTAATGAAACCAGCTGCTTTTTAAATTGAGGGGCAAAGTCATTAACTGGTAGATGTTTCCTACAGTTACCAAGTTTTCAAGTTTTCTGTTATTCTAAGTTTTTATAGCACTGAAAGAAAAACATGGATTCGTTTCTTTAAGGCGGCATTATTTCCTTCTCCTTAAGTGAAAATTAGGGCCACTGTTTTTTTTCTCGGACCAGCACATGCAATGCATTGTGTCAAAACTAGGAAATTAGGTTATGGGGAGAAGGAAAGAAAAAGTAGTGTTTTTGGACATTAAATTTAAACTTTCCCACATTGAAAGTGTCAGGAAGGAACTCTGGAGGGAGTTTATACCATATACGGACTGTTCTGCTAAAAAAAATAATTTTCCCTGTAATGCGTAGTGCAATTCACTGGCCAATCAACCACAAATGCATGCGCTCTCAACGAAAATCGAGTTAAACGTGAAAACTTGCGAATAACAGGAACAAGTTCCCTAATTTCATTAAAGTAGTTCCCATTGGAGTAACAATAAAACAGTGAAATACATTCCACATTGATTCGATGCTGTAGAGAATCAGTAGAGTTGGATACCCTACTGTCCCCAATAAGCCTTTTGGCTCTCCTCCGTACGCGGTCGAGCAACTCCTTTAATAAAAGCTGATTCTTTTTTAACATTCTTTTTTTTGCTATATTCTTTAGGAAAGGGATAGAGAAGAGATGAAAAAGGTGGTGAAAGTAGAAGGATAGTCGGAAATTAAGTGCCGTATAAGATAGCACAGCGACCAGTGACTATGCCTTCATCGCTGAGCTGCCCCACCGACAGTCAATTTTAATTTTTTTTGTGAAAACTAACCAAGATCTTCGTTGGGAATCGAACCCACAACCCCCATACTGACAAGCTAGTACACTACCTACTAGCCTACAGGGGCTAGTAGGTAGTGTACGGATAAAGGTGTTATAAATAGTACGAAGATTGGATAGAGTGAAGTATTTCTTACACAGTTTTAGAAAACCGAAATATTTGAAAGCTTCTTTAGAAATCTGAAAAATGTGTTGGGTCCGTCGAGCATCACACTGAATGTTCACGCCAAGAAAATCAATAGCTTCCGATTCCATAAAAACTTTATCACCCATAGTAACAGATGCAGCACCATTTCCGAACACAGATCTATGCGTAACCATGCAACAGTGTATCTTACGGGCATTAAAATCGACTCTATTCACAAGACCCCATTCCGAGATTGTTGCGAGATCGTGATTGATGTTCTTCCTTATGGAATCCATCTCCAACTAATTCGGTCTATTACCAAATGTATACAAATGAAGAATGGTGCTGTCATCTCGGGCTTGATATAATCCTATATTAAAAGGAACTCACTTTTGATATATCGGTTTTTTTTATAGAGGTATAGAACTTTAAGTTGGCAATACTTTTTTAACTGGTGGCTATTTTCCCAGCTACCAAGTTATTTATGTTTAGTTTGGTTTGGCATGTCTACTTGAAATATCTCTAAATTGTGCGAATTGGAAGCGAAACAAAATTGCCGTTGCATTAGCTAATTTTGATCAGCGATGAAGCTCACTTTTCTTTGAATGGATACGTTGAGACTCCTTTAAACACAGAAAAACTGACTGTTTGATGTGTTTCTGACCTGATGCAATCATTAGTACGTACTTTTCTAAAAACGATGCTGCTTAGAAAGCTATAGTCAGGGCTGTAGAGCTACCATTACCAATTTTTTGGTTCATCAATTGAACAGCCATGAATTTAAGCAGCTGTGGTTTTAAACAGGACAGTTTAACATGCGACACAGCTGGCGTCACAGTTGATTTATTGACGAAAATATTTGGCAACCCCATTGTTCAGCGTTTGGACAAGTAAATTGGTTTTCCAGATCATACAGTTTACGGTACTAGACTATTTCCGTAGAAATGATGTGATAAGGTTTGCATCTGCACCTGGCCGTGGGCCTTAATCAGATGGTGGATTATTACCACTGCGGATAATATGTAGCGTCATCCTCGCCCTAGAAGGCCTTCGGATACGTATATCCTCCGGTCCTTCCTAGTTGCAACTTAAGAAGCCCGAAGTAGGCCGCAGCCTGCACTCCTTGCTGAAAAGTTGGATGCTATCCAACTCCTGGTCCAGAACGCATGAAGCTTAATATAATTAAGAACAGAGTGTGATTTGTTTTACATCCGCGCCTGACTATGTAGTCTTAATCAGATGGTGGACAAACCAATTTGTATAATTTGGAACTTTTATACATACGTCCTAGATAGCCGAAGACATAATTCTAAGCAACAGAACCACCTAGTTGCAACTTGAATAATTCCAGGGCAGGTCTGCAAACTATCATACCTTGCTAAAGAGTTGGAGACTTTCTAACTCCTGTCCAGAACACATGTCAAGCATGCTCACTGGACTGGATCATTCACCATGCGTGTCATTATCAGCGAGATGATCCTGGCCACCATAGAAACCATAGACTGATATAGGGCCGCAAAACCACAACTACCACGATGCTCTCATATAGGGGCTAACCTCAATGATCAGCCAGAGAACTATTATAAGTCTAAAGAGACAAATAATTAACTCTGCGGGTCACTGATCCCCGTGGAAATAAAGTGGAGTTTCCAGTTGACCACCTGCCTGTCTTCAGGGGACTGGGCTCCCTTTATACCCCAGTTGCACTGAGTCTACATAGTGGAATATTCTATAAAGACCATATTTATATGCCCCTGGGGGGAATAATTAAGAACACGACGGCATTCATACTCACTGGACCTGAACCATTCATTGTGAATGATCCGACCCACAAACTCAAACGAGAGCCTCGAAACACACAGCCACCACGATACTCCCGAAAGGCCTACCTCAATAATCAGTCAGGGAACAGCTTAATGCCTAAAGAGACAAATAGCGGAACTCTGGGGCTTTACTGATTTCCGTGGAAATATTGTGGATTGCCCAGTTGGCTTCTACTAGCCTAAGGGGACTGGGCTTCCTTTAACGCCCGCAAGACACAAATCTAGATAGTTGTGTGATCCATAAACACTTGTAGGAATATGTAAAGTCGCTAATCTACGCCGATAAGCCCGAAACGTTTGACCACTTAGAGAGCAATATTCGTTAAAATATTGCCGATATATGGCACCATATGCTGGAAAAAGTCATCAAAAATATGATCTACAGATTAGTGCCAGCCGTGGCGGTCATATACCAAACTAAGTTATTCTTAAAGTCAAATAGGTTGGAATATAAATAAAAAAAAGATTTGGCAACACTGTAACAAAAACTGAATGTTGTCCGGTAAAAACAAAGATTTGTGTCTTAGCTAAGAGTAGTACCAGTACTGAAAAAAAAATAACATACTGAGCAGGTATGTTATGTTTATTGAGCAACTGTGGTTATTGGGTTTTTAAAAGGTGGCTCTGTTCATGAGTTCAACTCCCATCGGCAGCGTGTCTTAAAAAGAAGGCAACAGTAATTGTGGTTAAACGGGTTATTCCAAAGGACCAATAAAAGGAAGGAAATAGTACAAACTTCTCGCAGTTGTAAATTAGTAAGGAAAGCAATTATTGCGCCTAGCGGTGATACATACATTTGACGGCCAATACAGAATAATTATTTAGATGCTTAAAGATAATTGCAAAGTAAGCCAAGCAAACACAAAAAATATAATGTTGAAATGGATTAAAACAAAGACGAATTTTTCAACTCGACATGAAATTTACTTTTTTCGAAAGATAATCTTCTGGCATTATAATTTAAATATGATTTCTGGCATATGACCGTCACATTTGATTTGGACGTAGTCTAATTTGGAGCTTACATTTTTCATGATTTTTTCTAACGTTTGTGGCGACAAATGTTGTTCTCCAAACGATCAATCGTTTTGAGCTTATCGGCATAGACTAGCGATTTAATATATTCCTTCAGGAATCTGTCTAGCCGCATTAAATCGCAAACCAAATTTTTGCTTCAATAAATTAATTGTGGCACAAGTCTTGGTGGACACCTTTCCACCTTGGCATACAGCTTCTGAGGGTAGAAGGCGGCACAAATCGTCTAGGCTCCCAGTAGCCTAAAATTGGAAGAATTGTATCCTCCAACTCCGACCAATATTCTACCAACTGGTGCCATGGAAACTGGTAGCCCGCGGGTCTTCGCCACTGTATCGGTTATTGGTGTGGCTCTTTGGGGAGTAACATGATGGCTGTGGTGTAAGCCTAGACCGCGGAAAGTGTGGTCTTTTCTAATCCGACATGCTGTTGCATTGTAAGGTAATGTTGCTTTTTGTTGAGCGGCGACATGAGTTCAGATAGTCTCCTGCTTTCAAGCATGGAGATGGGGTACGGACTGCTTGCTGTGTTCCTAAAATCGCCAACTGAGGTGTATTATGTACCTTACCCCCGGGGGCACATAAATATGGTCTTTATAGAACTTCGACTATCTAGACACAGTGCAACGGGGGAAAAAGGGAGTCCAGTCCCCTGAAGTCAGCAGGGGTACAACTGGAAACTTCACTTTATTTCCACGGGAATCAGTAAGCCGCAAAGTTCATTATTTGTCTCTTTAGACATTTAATAGTTCTCTGACTGATTATTGAGGTTGGCCCTTTATGGGAGTATCGTGGTGGTTGTGGTTTCGCGGCCCCATATCAGGTCTTTTGTTTAATATGGTGGCCAGGATCATTTCGCCGTTAATGACATGCTAGGTAAATGATCCAGTCCAGTGAGCATGCTAGACATGTGCTCTGGACAGGAGTTGGAAAGTCTCCAACTCTTAAGCAAGGAGTGATGATATGCAGCCCTGCTCTGGAATCATCGAGGTTGCAACTAGAAAGTTCTGTTGCATAGAATTATGGCTTCGGCTTCCTAGGACGAGCATGACGTTCCAAATTATGTATAGTGGCTTGACCACCATCTGATAAAGGCTTCATGGCCAGGTGCGGATGTAAATCAAATCACGCGTCTGTATTATGTACCTTGGAGACGTTGGTAGACGTATAATATTCATGCAGAGGTAAGACTACCGTTAGGGATAAATATAGCTAATCTCAATCACCATCTATGTCACAAGCGGGGTTTTTGCTGAAAACGCCTGGAGTGTATTATGCACCTTGGGGCAAAGTTTTTAAAGAAGTATGGATCAATGATTTAACCAGCCGGTTTTTCTGGATATAACGCTGTTTTAGTATGCACTTGAAGATGATTATCACATTTAATAGGTCAGCTTTTCTTATTGACGTGACCATTTAGACAAAAGTGAGTATCATTCGTTTAAGGAAATCGGGATCAATGGCAATCTTGTTTCGGGTTCAATTTAGACAATTGTGAAGATTTGTTCAGGTGTTAGGCTTTTTATGTTCAATTGCCAGATCAATATAAATCACTAGAGAGTTGACAAAAATTTGCTGGCAGTTAAAGAGTGTTGCCAATTAAAAGTTTAATACACCTATAAAAACACCCTGTAAAATAACATTTTTCAGCAGTTCTTTAACGCTCAATATGAATACGGGAAATTCGTTCCGTTGGTTGCTGAAAATTTAGCGACTCTACCGTTATTCGTTTGTAGTTGGTCACGTTATTGCCATTATGGTAAATTGCTTTTTTTGTTGTTGGTATTATTGTGGTATTGAAGTGATTTTTGTTGTTGGGTTTTTTTCTTATATTTTTTTAACACTTAAATGTTTTGAAAACCCATATTGCTGCCGTCTAAATGTTTTGCATGAAACATAGCAGACGCAGTGGTAAATGTTAGTTTTTGAGGTTGTTGGCTAAAACGAAACCAACAGTAACTTTAGTGTGAGCCGATAACTTTAGGCAGACGGCCACAAAAATCGAAGTGTTTTTTTTTGTTTGTTCATATGAAACGTTTCCTGGAATTAAATTCGTTAATACAACGTCACTGTAGAGAAACGGCGATTAAGAAAAAAAATTATAAAAAATCTTGAGAAAAATTTGTGATAATAACGAAATGGTTTTAAGAAAAAAATGTTGGAATAAAAGAAAAAATTTGTAATAAATTAAGAATTTAGAAAAAAAAATTGTTTTCAAAGAAAATAAAATTTTTTTGTAAAAAAACTCTGAAGAAAATTTAAAAAAAGGTAAAATTTTTGCAAATAAAAATTGAAAAATTTACTAAAATAATTAAAGCTTGGATAACAATTTTATACGTAACATGTTTGAGTGATTTGTGCAAAAAAAAAAAACAACAAAAAAATAAATAAATAAAACCGCTCAATTAAGTAATTGAAAAATTTTAATCATTTAAAGTGAATCACCCTTTTCATAAAAGAAAGAAATTAAAAATTACGCGTATTGATTGTTGTAAAAAAAAACAACAAAAAAATGTCGTAAAAATGCAGCTGATGCTGCATAATTTTTAAAAAAAAAGAGAAAAAAAATTTTAATAAAATTTCATTGTGTTTTAAACATTTTACTCAATTTCGCTGAGCTGCAATAATTTTGATATTAAAATATACGGGTTGTTGTTGGTTGTTTTTTTTAAACAAAAAAAAAATTATTTTGATGATCTTGTAAGAAAGAACAACAAAAAAAAATATACTTTTTTATAAAAGTTTTAAAATTTATTAATTTTTGTGTTTTAAAAAACGCTTTTAAATAATTGCATTCTGATTAAAACGCGTTTAATTGCTCGAGTGTTCTTAACTTGGCTTGAAGTTAAAGCGCTCTAGATAAATATTTTTAACAAAAATTATTTGCTAAATAAACTTTCTAGCAAAACAATCGTGAAATTATAATTGTTAATAAAACGAAAAATATATTTAAAAAAATTTCGTCTTGAATTATTTAAAAAAAAAATAATTTTTAAAAAATGATTGCTAAAGGAAAAATAATTTCGGTTAAAATTTGTTAAACAAAACAAAACAAAAAAAGTGTTGCATGCTAAATAAAATAAAAACTAAAATTTCCTAAAATATCATCAACTGCAGCAACAACAACAACTACCACAAGGGTTATACAAATTTTGTTGTAATAATTTATACAAATTTGTGTGGTTGTTGAGTTAAATTTTTCCAAAAGACAACTCCACTAGTGCATAATTCCCAGTTCCAACTACTCCCATCGTCATCCCAACATATAAAAAGTAAGATTTAGTTTTTAATTTATATAAAAAACAAAAAAAAAAAAAAAAATTATTAATTAAATTATTCAAAAATAATTTATTTTTTATTTTTTAGTAATTAATTTTAATTAAATTTAATTTCGCCACACCGTTGGTTGGCATCATCAGGAAAAACATTATTTTTGTTTTTGTTTTTCCTGATGACGCCAACCAACGGTGTGGCGAAATATCGAAAATATAATAAAAAATAAAGTTTTTTAAAAAAATTTTTTATTAAATAAGACCTAGTGCTTAAAATTAATTACTAAAAAATATTAAAAAAGGTCAAAAAATTATAACTATTATATTTATTTTTTATTTTTAAAGTAAAAGTTTAACTTAAGAAAGTAAACAAAAATGTTATTTGAATGTCTAAATAGAAAAATTTATAATTTTAAAATTAAAAAAAAAACAAAATAAAAATCTATCAAAGGAATCTGCTATAAAAAACTGGTCGAAAATTTTTTTCGGTTTTTTAACATTTAAAGGACAAAATGACTTGAAAGTTTAATATTAATAACTTTGTGTTAAATAAAACTTGTCGCAAAATTGTTTTAACAAACTCGTCGAAACATTTTATATTTTGCTATAGACATTTGGTCGAACATTTTTTTCAATTTCTTAACTTTATAACTAAAAGCTCCTCGAAAATATTATTTATAAAAAGCGCCCTTCAATAATTTATTAGTCGGTTAACAAATACGTTTGGAAATG
Source organism: Trichopoda pennipes (assembly GCA_030448955.1). Classification (NCBI taxonomy): domain Eukaryota; kingdom Metazoa; phylum Arthropoda; class Insecta; order Diptera; family Tachinidae; genus Trichopoda; species Trichopoda pennipes. Next base: position 11,677,154 of record JASKUP010000060.1, on the reverse strand, counting down.
ATGACAAACTTTACTTTCACAACAAATTGGTCGAAAAGATATTTTTTTTCAAACCTTTACAATTGTCCGTAGATTATTCGTAAGAGAAAATAACTCAAAAGTTTTATAAAAAAAACTTTGCAATAAAAAACTTGTTTTAACAAACTTGTCGAAATATTTTTTTAATTTGCTATAGAAAACTGGTCGAAATTTTTTTTGTCGATTTATTTAACTTTATAAATAAAAACTCCTCGAAAATATTGTTTATAAAAAGTGGCTTCAACAATTTCTTTAATCAGGCAACAAAAAAGTTAGAAAATTATAACAAACTTCACATTTACAACAAACTGGTCGAAAAAATATTTTGTTAAAAATCTCTAAAATTTAGATATTTTTTTTTAAATCTTTAAAATTTTCTTTAAAGAGAAAATACATCAAAAGTTTTGTACAAATAACTTTGCATTTAAAAAATTGTTGAAAAAACTCGTCGAAATATTTTATATTTTGCACAGAAAACTAGTCGAAATTTTTTTCAATAATTTAACTTTATAAATAAACACTCCTCGAAAATATTATTTATAAAAAGCACCCTTCAAGAATTTCATAATCAGGCAATAAAAACCTCTGGAAATGATATTAAATTTTATTTTCCCAACAAACTGGTCGAAAAGACATTTTGTTAAAAATCTTTAAAATTTTCTTTGCATCATTCAAAGGAGAAAATGACTTGAAAGTTTTATACTAATAAATTTGCGTTAAGAAAACTTGTCGAAAAAATGTTTTAACAAACTCGTCGAAATATTTTATATTTTGCTATAGACAACTGGTCAAACATTTCTTTTCAATTATTTAACTTTATAAATAAAAACTCCTCGAAAATATTATTTCTACAAAGCGGCTTCAAGAGTTTCTTAATCAGACAACAAAAATGTTTGGAAGTGATGATAAACTTTATTTTCACAACAACCTGGTCGAAAAGACATTTTGTTAAAAATCTATAAAATTTCTTTGCATCATTTAAAAGAGAGAAAATGACTCAAAAAATTTATACAAACAACTTTGTGTTAAAAAAGCTCGTCGAAAAATGGTTTGAACGAACTCGTCGAAATATTTTCGAACTATTATTTTTAAGTTTTAAGGCTATTATATTTTTGTAAATTTGTTTAAAATAAAACAATTAAAATCCCTTAAAATGCACCAAAAATTTCAAAAAAAAATAGCCAGTCGAAAAACTAATAGATTTTTCAATTTTATAACTAAGAACTAATGAAAATATGCCAAAAATTTGAAGCTTTTAAAATATCTTTGCTGAGAATGTTTTAAAAATATCAAAACTTTTTATAAAGAAAACTCATCGATATTATTGCCTTCATAGCTAAGAAATCATTGAAAAAATCCTTTATAAATTTCAATTTCTAGCGATTACAAATTTTAGAAACAACTAATGAAAAATTAATAAAAAACATTTTCGAAAAAATTCAGTTAGAATTTATTTTCAAAAAATTTTATTTAAAAAGTTTTATGAAATATTTCCTTTACACAAAATATTGATTTTTATAAAACACAATTCACTTTTTAAAAATTTTCTGTTGAAGCTCTAAAATAACGCCTAGAAAAGTCAAATTAAAACTTAATATTTAAAGCAGAAGAGGTTTAAAAACTGGTCGATTTTTTTACAAAAATCATGATGAAAATTAGTTGTCTATAGAAAACATCTTTTTTACGTCAAAAATTTTTTTGGTTGAAAAGTTTTCCGGTCGAAAATTTTTTCTCGTCGAAAAGTTTTTCTTGTCGAAAAATTGGGCAAAATGAAATTTAAAAATATTTTAAAGAAATTTCGAAATATAATGTAAACAAAATTCGTCGAAAAGTTGTTTATAAAACTCGTCGAAAATTTTTTATATTAAGATAGCAAAAAGTGCGCTGGGAAAGATTTTTTTGTTTCATAAAGAAATATGGTGTAGAACTTTTTACGCGAATTAATAGTTTTGTATAGAAAAGCTATTGAAACATTTAGCATAGAAAACTGGTCGAAAACTAATTAAACACTTATTTTAAAAAGAACTATTGTAATGTTTTTCTTAATAAATTGTGTTAATAACTTTTGGAAAATTTTTTTTTTTTTGGGAAATGTTATTTTTTCTTCATAAAAATTTTTAAAAAATTTTTAATAAAAAATTTATAAAAAATTTTTTGAAATTTATACAAAAAATTTTTAAAAAAAAAATTTGATTTAACAATAAATCAGCTGAGTGATGACTTGGCTTATGCTTTTATTTAAAGTTTTTTTTAATTTTTAATATTAATTATTTGCATCAAAATGAGGTGTACTCTTGGAATACCCTTTAGTTTTTAACTTATTTTTTATATTTGTTTTTAGAGACGGCACGAACTATATACAAGTTTAAAATGTTTCCCTAAGATGGTTTGAAAGATAAGATTATATGTTTAAAATGTTGGTTATAGGGACACCCTTTATTTTTATTTATTATACTTACTTTTATAATGAACTTGGTTTTATATGGTACTATTCGTAATTATTTTTGTGTGACAATTTAAAGGGTGACAGGGGTTGACTCTGTTGTTTTAAAATTTATTTTTAAAACGTTTGTAATGCAATGCTTTGGAAAAAAGTTTTAAAAGTTTACGGCTTAAAACATAAAGCCATAAAACATATGTTGCTATGGGAGACACCCTTTAGTTTTTAACATCACTTTGGCGTCTGCATAGAGCCCTTAAAAACTTAATTCATAAAAAAGTAAATATGTAAAGAAGAGCTATATATCGTTAGGAAATAATTAAATAACTTTTAAAGCTTTTTAAAACTATTTAAAGCTTTTTATACGAATTTCCTTTCCTGCTGAACAAATTTTTCTTTATCTCTTTTTTAATTTTTATATTTTTTTCGAAAATAAATAAAAATATTTCCTTTAATAATGTGAGATTTAATGGTTAACAAGCTAAAGTCTAAAAGGCTGTTTGTTTAATAGTTCATCTGTCTGGCTTAGGTATGCATGTATATATATATATATGTGTGTGTGTGTGTATGCGTATATGTGTGTGTGTGTGTGTGTGTATTTGTGTTAGTTAAAGCCTTAGTAAAGATTTTGTAATATGATTTAACATGTTGCATTTTTTCTTTAATATTTAATGTGGAAGCTTGTTATTGTTGTTATTTTTTTGCTCTTAAAGCTTTTCCAGTTTATCTCTTTTAAACGATTTTCCATTTAGTTTTACTTATTTTAGTGGCAATTGTAAATTTTATAAATTATTTAGTGTAAACTATATTTTTTTAAAGCTTTTGTTTTCCAATTCCAACAGCTCTTTGAAACAGCTGTTGCAAAATATTGCAGTAAACAGCCACAGAGTGAGAGAAGAGAGAGAGAAGAGAGATAATAATTTTATTAAAACAAATATGTCTCCCACCTTGAGACTGTGGATTATTTAATAATTTTCTTTGGATTATTTAATAATTTTGTAAGAAAGTATGAAGTGATTGGCGGGATGGTTAATTAATTTTTTTAATATGAAATTTTGTTTTTAATTTACTGTTTTTATTATTAATTTATTTTTATTAATTAATTAAGTTGCTAAATTCCAATTACATTATTGGATTTGATAAATAAAATAAAAAATACAAGTAGCATTATTGGAAGTCATCACTAGCTGGCGTATTTATACAAAATAATTTTAAATGAAACAAAATTTCATTAAAAATAAAAACAAAACACTTTATTTTTAACAATAAAAAGTTTAACTTAAGAAAGTGAACCAAAATTTTATTTGAATATTTAGAAAACTTAATAATTTGAAAGGGTAAAAAAATTAAAATTGATCAAATTTTATATATAGAGTTAATATTTTGTTATAGAAAACGATGTGGCTGCCCATTTAACTGCTGATTGTTATGAAAGTTTGCGATTGGAAATTTGGTTTGCAAAAAATTTATCGTTTCATTAGTTGTGTGACATGTGGCGCTGTCCTGTTAAAACCACATGTCAGTAATATCCAAACTTCTTGTTGAAAAACCAAAATATGTTGATTTACACTCCTTTCTATCATTAATAACACTGCAGCAATTGAGATCAATGATTGAGTGCATGCACAAAAATCCGTCTGCAGCGCCATCTGCCGTGTTTATTTGTGTATCTAAGCCATCCAGGGAACCACCCAAACATATGCAAATAAAATTCAGCCATTTAAGGCTTAACCGCTTCTAAACTAGTTGCATTTCTTCCCCATCTTGATATATGCTTTTCAAAAAAAAGACGACACCAGTCGCTAGGGTTAGCAGGAGCGTGATAAGATTTACGTTAGTAGCTAGCTGTGTAAGCCATAACCTGACGGTAGATCATACCACTGTGGATGAAATGTAGCGTCATCCTCGCCCTAGGAAGCCTTCAGATACGTATATCCTCCAGTCACTCTTAGTTGCAACTTCGATAGCTCGGAGCAGGTTGACGTCCCCACTCCTTGCTAAAGAGTTGGAGACTATTCAACTCCTGGTACAGAAAGCATGAAGCTTAATAAAATTTAAGAACACAACCGCAATCATGCTCACTGGTCCTGGACCATTTATTGTGCTCATTGTAAATATTTCGACTCACATAACTTAAACGAGGATCTCGAAACCACATCCACCACGATACTCGCGAAGGGCCAAACTCAATAACCAGTTAGAGAACAGCTTAAAGGTTAAAAAGGCAAAAAAACTGAATTCTAGGACTTTACCGATTCCCGTGCAAATAAAGTGAAATTGTCCAGTTGGCTCCTGCTAGCCTTGTAGGGAATTGGGCTTCCTTTTACCCCCATTGACACATGTAATGACGGTGAAATTCCGTCAAAACATATCAATGTGCCTCGGGGGCACACACATATGGTCTTTATAGAACTTCGACTATCTAGACACAGTGCAACTGGGGGAAAAAGGGAGCCCAGTCCCCTGAAGTCAGCAGGGGTACAACTGGAAACTCCACTTTATTTCCACGGGAATCAGTAGGCTCGCAGAGTTCATTATTTGTCTCTTTAGACATTTAATAGTTCTCTGGCTGATTATTGAGGTTGGCCCCGATATGGGAGTATCGTGGTGGTTGTGGTTTCGCGGCCCCATAACAGTATAATGGTTATTATGGTGGCCAGGATCATCTCACTGTTAATGACACCCTAAGTGAATGATCCAGTCCAGTGAGCATGCTAGACATGTGTTCTGGACAGGAATTGTAAAGTCTCCAACTCTTAAGCAAGGAGTGATGATTTCCAGCCCTGCTCTGGAATCATCGAAGTTGCAACTAGAAAGTTCTGTTGGATAGAATTATGGCTTCGGCTTCCTAGGACGAGCATGACGTTCCAAATTATGCAGTGGCTTGGTCTACCATCTGATTAAGGCTTCATGGCGAGGCGCGGATGTAAATCGAATCACACAGTTGTGCCTCGGGGGGGAGAGGGAAATTAGCAGCAGCTCCAAGACATAGGACCATCGAAGTCCGACCAGTGACGGGAAGCAGTTGCTTGTAGGGCTACGGCCATGTTTCTGGTTATTGGTAAGGCCCCTCGGGGAGCAACGTGGTGGCTACGGGTTAATTCGGGTTTTGAAGAAAGTTCCAAAGAGATGTTAACACAGGCTTAAAATCCAAAACCCTAAATTGCACATGCAACAGGACAAGGCGTTGGATAGTTTTCAACTCTTCAAAAAAGTGTGGGGTTGAGGGTGGTGACTCTGTTACCATATACTCGAAAACTGTGAATCTAATGCGATTGAATTGAATTTGTAGGCAAATGTTTTTGAATAAATTAAGTGTTTAACAAATTTTTACAAAAACAATTCGATTTTATAAAAATCAATTTTCGAATTCTTAACAAAATACAGTTTTCCAACCAAAACTCCACAAGTTAAAATTGTAACAACCTTAAAAGTATTTAATAAAAATCATAGTATTTTATATTGAAGAGAAAGACAAATAGTAACATAACGTCAGAGAGCAAGAGAGAGAGCGAGAGGGATAGAGTTAGAAAGAGAAAGAAAAAAAATCATCATAAAAGTTTGTTACGTAAAAAATTTTTGCATTTTTTTTTGCGGCTGCTGCTGTTTGTTGTTAACATTGTAATTTACACAAAAAAACAACAACAAGTATTGTAACATTAAAAATTGAAAGAAAAACTGCTGACAGCTAAAACATTTTTTAATTCAAATACACACAAAGTCATAAAACTTTTAACTTTAAAGTCTAAATATGTTGTCTTCACGAAACTGAAATAAGCAAAATGCCAAAAGGAAAACTTATTTTTAATGTTTCGTTTTTGTTTTTGTTTTCGTTGTGTTTCTTACAATTTAACATACAATGAATAAAATCTCACAGAAATATTGTAGCAACTTTTAACTTCAATGACAATTAAACAAACGAAATTATTATTTCATTCCTTTAAGCAAAAATTGTTAGGCCTTCAAAGCCAAAAGCCTAAAAATAAAAGTTTTTGTTTTCATTATTTAAACAATAGATTTTAATAAATATTTAGGATTTTTTTTTAATAATTTTTATAAATTTTTATAAATTTTTGTGATTTATTGTGGTTATAAATTTTTGTTAACGTGTGCGTTTGCTTTTAAATGCAAAGAGTCATTGAGCTTTAACTATTAAAGTTTCAATAGGAAATTAATTTATTTTAAATTTAAATTAAAAAAAAACTGAATTTTTAAACTCATATTTAGTATTTAAAATTTTCGAACATTATATTTCTGATGTTATTTTTAGTTTGTGTTGAAATATTTGAACATAAATTTTATGTTTTCAAAGCAGCTTTAAATTACTTAAGAAAAATTTTAATTTAAAAAATTTTAGCAGTTAAATCTCCGAATTTCGAAAATTAATTTTTGCTTTTCGAACCTTAAAATTGATAAACTTAAATATTTTTTCAAATTTTATTATTTCAATTTTAAAAATTTAGTACTTTTAATGATGTTCGAAAATTCGAAGTTAATTTCGAATTTTATATCATTATATTAAATTTTTAGGAATTTCTAAATATTCCATTAGAATTTTTTTTTAAGTTTTATACACAAATGACACTTTAATTAAATTAGTTAATACAGATTTTTAAATAAAAAAATTTTTATAGTTTAAATCTTCGAATTTCGTATATAATTTTTAATTTTTGGATCTCAAGATTAGTAATTTTAAATATTTTTTAAAGTTTAATATTAAAGTTTTTATATTTTAATACTTCAAGAAATTTTCGAACATTCGAATATAATTTCAAACTTTTTATAATTGCCATGAATTTATTATATGTTACTTTTAAGAAATTTTGGATATGCTATAAGGATTTTTTTAAATGTTTTAAAAGCAAATGAGCCCTCAATTCAATTTTACTTTTAAATTAATTATGAAAAATTTTTAAATTAAAAAATTTTTGCAGTTCAAATGTTGGAATTTTGAAATTAATTTTTGTTTCTCGAACCTTATTTTAACTAATTTTAAATACTTTAAAAATTTAATTTTAAATTTTAATAATTTAACACTTTGAATAATGTTAGAAAATTCGAACATGATTTCTAATTTTATATAATTGCCATCTATTCTTTATATTTTTATTTGGAATAATGTTTGGATATTCCAGGGGACATTTTTTAAGAGTTTTTTAAAAGCAAATAACATTTCAATTTATTTTTACTTTTAAATTAATTATGAAAAATTTTGAATTAAAAATATTTTATAGTTTAAATGTTCGGATATTGAAATTAATTTTTGTTTCTCAAGCCTCATTTTAACTAATTTTAAATACGTTAATATTTCAATGTTTAAATTTTAATAATTTAATACTTCGAATAATGTTCGAAAATTCGAACATGATTTCTAATTTTATATAATTGCCATGTACTCTTTATGTATTATTTTGAAGAAAGTTTGGATATTCCAGGGGCCATTTTTTAAGAGTTTTTTAAAAGCAAATAACATTTAATTTTAAATTTACTTTTAAATTAAATATGAAAAATTTAAAGTTAAAAATTTTTTATGTTCGAATTTTGAAATTAATTTTGATTTCTCAAGCCTCATTTGAACTAATTTTAAATATTTTAATAATTCAATGTTACAATTTTTATGATTTAATATTTTGAATAATGTTCGAAAATTCGAACATTTTTTCTAATTTTACATAATTGCCATTTACTCTTTATGTATTATTTTGAAGAAAGTTTGGATATTCCAGGGGACATTTTTTAAGAGTTTGTTAAAAGCAAATAACATTTCATTTTAAATTTAATTTTCAATTAATTATGAAAAATTTTTAAAATTAAACAATTTTAAATTTTGAATATCAAATTCTTTGCGTATCTCAATTTTAACAAGTTTAAATGTTAAAATTTTAATAATTCAACACTTTTAATAATGTTCGAAAATTCGAAAATGATTTTGAAATTTATTCTTTTTCGAATTATTATTCTTAAGAAATTTTTGATAGTCCAGGACACATTTTTTTTAATATTTTTATAAACAAATGACATTTTTTATTCCATGTATTCGTTAGAAATATAAAAAAAGTGATGGTTTCTTTATTTTATTTCTTAAGTCATTTGCTAGATTTCAAAATTAAAAAAGCAATTAAGGCTTTTAAACATTTTATTTAAATATAAACTAAGATTTCGAAATGCTGTTTTGTTTAATAATTTCAAAACGAAATTTTATATTTAAGAAAAGAAGCTGAGTTCCATTTAGTGTAAAGCGGTAAGGATTTTAAGTCGGTAGAATTTTTATTTTATGAACTAAAATGCTTTACCGCATATGTATATTGTTTTTGTTTTTAAGTGTATTTTTAATTTCGAACATATAATTTTTTTTGAAAATTCGAACATAGTTTTAATTAATTTTATTTGGGTACGGTTTTCCGTCGACCCTCGTCAAATTTGGTTTGTGAACAAACCGGTTTCGGCTGTTTGCCATCTTCAGTGTTCTTTTCGTACTAGTTGCGTTCTATTGTCAGTTGTGTTTATATAGTTCGTGTTATTGCGTTCGTCCCTTTCTGTCCTTTCCGCCTGCATCTCTCCTTCTCCGTTTGTCCCTTTTCACCTAATTTGTCGATCCTTCGTCTTTTTTTTTCTTCTTTCCTTTTTTCCCCGTTCTAACTAAATCCTTTTACGGTCATGCTTGCTGTCCGTTTTTGTCCATGTGTGAACCTATTGCGTTTTTTTTTTTTATGTGACATAATTTAATTATTAAAAAAGGTTGTATATCATTTACTTTTTACTTCCATGAAACTTAAAAGTCTTTAAACCTACAAAAAATGTATAAAAATTATTATGTTCGAATATCGAAAAAGATTTTTATTGGTCGAAAATTAAAAAAGATACATTAATTTGAATTATTTTTGATGGCGGCTAAAAATTTTGCTGTTTCAGCAATGTTCGAAAATTCGAACTTGATTTCGAAGTTTAAAAATTTTATGTAATTTTATTAGATTTCATATATTAGAAAGTTTTTAAATCGAATAAAGTTTTTTTGGGTAGTTCTATAGACGCAGAATTTACTAATTCCATGTTTTCGTTAATGTTGATGGTTGGATGACGAGACGTGATGGATACTTTTCGAAATATTGGCCAGCAAATAGTTGTTTTAAACAAGAAGTGGACATTTTTTAAATGGCCCGCAAAAATGTTCCTTTTTTTCTTTGGGCTGCTTTTTGCTTTTTTAATAAAGAAAATTCTATATTTTTATAATTTTTGTTTTAATTAGTTTAATAATGAAATCGTTATTCTAATATAATAAAATTTTTTTTTCAGTAATTTTTATGCAAATAAATTTTTTTTTAGTTTTTTTTTTAATATTTTTAATTAACACGCCTTAATATGCAAAGTATTTCTTTAAATTAATTTTTGTTTTTGTTAGCTAATATGAATGAACAAGCTTATTGTTTGCTTTTGTTGTATTAAAGTTTTTGAGGAAACTTGTAAAACTTTTATTTATAAAGTCTTCGTATTTTGTTTTAGCAGTTACTCGTTTCCAAGATTTTTTTTTGCACATTTTCTTCCATTCGCTTTTCTTTCAACATCTGTTGTAATTCACACATACACTTACATTGCAATATTATTTAATATTTACAGTGTGTGAACCATGATAAGAAAAAAATATAAAGAAGAAATAATAATAATAAAAATAATAAAATCACAAATTACAAAGTGTGCGTAAAATTTCTACAGTGTCTTCCATAACGTTATTTTGCCTGAGATCACTTTATAAACGGCGGCCTCAAATGTTTGCAAGATTAAAAATCTGGCAACTCAAAAAATTAATTTGACAGTTAACAGTTTGATATAACGGTGGCTTATTGGAGCATAATTCTTTGAACATGACGCCGGCTATTTCGAAAAAAATCCTGTGACATGGCAGGGTTTATTTTCAACTCAATTTCATCTGGTGCGTCAATGAATAAATCAGAAGGTTTTCCGATACGTGAGCACGCCACATGTGAGAATCTGGACATGTGAGAAGCATGGATTCTACAAATTTAATTCGCACACTTGTAACAACTGTCTTTGTGATTTGTTGATAGTTAATGTGAATGTACGTCGCACCAGGAACTGCGAACATTTTAATTCGAATGATATATGGCAACACTACGTTTTCACCTTTAAATTTCCCAGTCAAAATTATTGCCTCGATACCATTGATCATTATTTTCTTGACTGTGAGTCTGTATTCTATTGCAATGTCGTGGTAGATTAATCTTTCGAAGAAGAATGATGGGTATGTTCATGTAAGAACGTGCCGTGGCTTGCCTGATAAATCTATCAAACTCAAGAATTCAGTCGGATAGTAACTCCATCTTAATTTACCATAATATCGATAAACTTATATGTTGCCATTTCGCCAGGTATACCACTCTGAATACTGACATTGATGATATTGACATCAATGATTTGCCGCTAATATAGCACGCGTACAGAGTTCCTGATGATTTTTGTAGTTTGGCAACACTTTTTACACCAATTCGTCTATGCTTTCTGTGATCTTACAAAAATTTGCTGGCAAGTTTTCTGGCTGTTCACACACAAAGGGAAATATTAATATTGATGGTGATCCCGAAAAATTTCCACAGTCATTTCAAAGTTTGAAGGCTCACACGATTCAAAACATTCTCAGACATGTCATACCTATACTTAATCCACCAATCTTTTAGATTCGAGGGGAAATATGGCGATACGATACTGGTAACCCATTTTGGTTGTGGTGAATTTACAAATGCATGAAATTTGAGCACAGCGTGAAAAATAAGATTAAAGGGAACTAAATTGTCAGCTCGTTTCATGCATAACTACATAAAAATATTTGACAACCAAATGAGAATTTTAAATAAAAGACATCAAATGTTTCACAGTCACATGAACATTTTGTGTGGGTAAATTAAATTGGCGTTTTTGATGTCTTTATAGAGCAACTCCGAAATGAAATAAAACAAAGATGACGTTTTTAAATTGGCCTGATATTTAATCTAATGGAATTATATTTTAAACATGGCTTTCGGCATATGACTCCCACGGCTGGCACAGAGGTGATATAATCTTTTTTTTTTTTTTAAAGAGAAGTAGCACTTCAGGCAACAATGCCTATTTAGTCAAGCCCCACCGACAGTCAATTTTTATTTTTGTAGTAAAAAAAAAAAACAAGGTCTTCGTTGGGAATCGAACCCACAACCCCCATATTTACAAGCTAGAGGTTTTCGATGACTTTTTCCAACATTTGTGGCCGTATATTGGCAATAACATAGTGTTTTTTATCCCTCAAGTCGTTAATCATTTTAGACTTATCGGCATAGACAAGCGACTTAACATATCCATATAAAAAATAGGCGAAAGACTTTAAATCGCCTGATTTTGCAGGCCAATTCACGGATCCTAAACGTGAAAATATGGGGTTATCAAAAGTGTCATTCAATAAATCAATTGTAGCACGAGCTGTGTGACTTGATGCGCCGTCTTGTTGAAATAATAGTGCTTGCACATCAGGGTTGTTTAGTTAATGAAAGGAAAAGTAATAGTAACCCTGGCTCTATAGCGGCCACCATTGACTTTAAGGTTCTAAACCGCATTGTTTTTAATGTAGTACAGGCCAGTGACTCCACCAATTAATTAAGCACACTAAACAGCCAGTTTGTCAGAATGTATCCATGTCTTAACACACACTTTGAAAATTATTATCGCTCCAAATACGGGAGTTTTATTTATGGACACATCTTTTCGAACAAAAGTGATCTCCATCGTTAAATAAGATCGTTATGAAAATCCGTATCAGACTCAATTTTGTTTTGAGTCCGATTTGTACAATTTGGAACCATTTTTCAGGCGCCAGTTCAATCATGCTGAAATGTCAAATCAAACTAAACATAAATCTCTTAATAGCATAATCAATAATATCTTCGTTTGGCAAAGCTCCCCAAATATTGGCTATATCTGGACTTGGAGTAAGAGATTTTATCACACCAAATGTGACATTTATGTTTATCAACGCAGCCTTTCAAACAAAAGTGAGCTTCAGGTGACAACTGTGTGATTCGATTTACATCCGCACCTGGCCATGAAGCCTTAATCAGATGGTGGATCTAACCACGGCATAATTTGGAACGTCATGCTCATCCTAGGAAGCCGAAGCTATAATTCTATGCAACAGAACTTTCTAGTTGCAACTTCGATGATTCCAGAGGAGGGCTGCAAATCATCACTCTTTGCTTAAGAGTTGGAGACTTTCCAACTGCTGTCCAGAACACATGTCTAGCATGCTCACTGGACTGGATCATTCACTTAGCGTGTCATTAACAGTGAGATGATCCTGGCCACCATATTTAACAAAAGACCTGATATGGGGCCGCGAAATCACAACCACCACGATACTCCCATATAGGGGCCAACCTCAATAATCAGCCAGAGAACTATTAAATGTCTAAAAAGACAAATAATGAACTCTGCGAGCTTACTGATTCCCGGGGAAATAAAGTGGAGTTTCCAGTTGTGCCCCTGCTGACTTCAGGGGACTGGGCTCCCTTTTTCCCCAGTTGCACTGTGCTAGATAGTCGAAGTTCTATAAAGACCATATTTATGTGCCCCCGGGGGGAGGCTTAATCAGTTTAAAATAGATAACTAAACTAAAAGTATAGATCAATTCATAGTAGAAAAATGGCCACCAAATAAAAAAAGTGTTGCCAACTTAAAATTTTATAGCTCCATAAAAGAAAGCCAAGATAATTGTCGTTATAGGGGACAGAATTCTATATTCTCTGTGTGTAAAATTGGAAGTGTTTATAGCGGCTTCAAAATAATTTTCGTAACATCAATTTTTTATAGGGTGGCCCTTTAATTTTGAAGGTAATTTTTACATTTGTAGCGACACAGCTTCTTCGTTTATTAAAGTTTTAAGTGTCTAGCTGTTTATATTTCGTAGATAAAGAACAATGTCACATGGACATGTCACGTTTTAGCTCTTAAACTGACTTTTACAATTTTTTATTTTGCCCCCCAATATTTTCCACCCACACTTTTGTTGTTGTTTTTTTAAAGTTGCACATTTCAATAAAATAAAATACGAAACCCTTGAACCAGGTGTTCATTTAATTGAATTTATTGTCAATTTTTTTATTATTTATTTTTTTTATTTTTTTTCGTTAATTCTACAAACATCAGCAACATTTTCACACCGTCTGTCAATGTCAATTACAAAAGCAAAAAGTCATATGAATTTCAATGTCCAAAGAATTGAAATAAAGTTGTCACTAAAACTGTCGCCATCAGCAGTCTGTTTTTAAAATTTTTAAGTTTTCATAACAAAAAAAAAAAAAATGAAAACCGACATCAAATAAATAAATAATTACATGTGTGTCTGTATGTATGTACTCGTATGTATGTGTGTATATATGTGCAGATGCTTTTCAATACCATTGATATCAATAACAAATTCTTGTTGTTGTTGTTTTAATGTTGTCTTTAAGGTGGGAATTTCATTTTGGAGTTTTATACTTTCTGTGAATAGATTTTCGAGTTTTTTTTTTGGCGATTTTAGCGATTTTTTAGGTGCTGTTTGAAAAATGTTTCAGTTTTTTTTATAATTTCCACGCTTTTGGACAATTTATTTTTATTTTCATTAAATCCAGGTCAATGGTGCTAGATTCCTTTATTTCTAAATATTTTAATGGTTCTACAAGTTAATAATGCCGATTTGGTTATTATAGGGCATAACTGCTACATATCGGTTGAGTTGTCAATAATAACAAATGTGATATTTTGGAGGGTTAATATCTATTACTTAGTATTCGTTAGACACTAAAGTGTGAACAAACATATACTTTTCAAAATCTGTAATATCGAATTCTGTGCCTAGAAAAACGTGCTTGCCGGGGCAGTGTGATAACATTCTTTCATTTGAAGAAAACAGTTAAAAAGAAGAAAGTGACTAAAAGTGTTGTATCGATTGTTGGTAGAAGCGTGATAAGATTTACATCTGCACTTAGCCGTATGGCCCAATATCAGATGGTTGATCATTACTACTGTGGATGAAATGTAGCGTCATCTTCGCCCTAGAAGAGTTGGAGACTATCCAACTCATGGTCCAGAACGCTTGAAGCTTAATATAATTAAGAACACGACGGCATTCATACTTACTGGACTTCCACCATTCATTGTGTTCATTGTGAATGATCCGACCCACAAACTCAAATGAGGGCCTCGAAACACACAGCCACCACGATACTGCCGAAGGGCCTACCTCAATAATCAGGTAGAGAACAGCTTAATGCCTAAAGAGACAAATACCAGAACTCTGGGGCTTTACTGATTTCCGGGGAAATATAGTGGATTGTCTAGTTGGCTCCTGCTAGCCTTGAAGGGGACTGGGCTTCATTTTACCCCCGCAAGACACAAGTCTAGATGGTTGTGTGATCCATATAGACTTATAATGTGCTCCCGGGGGAGGGGGGGGAGTGTTGGTAGAAGCTTAAGATAAATATGCAACAACAGCTCAAAAAACTTGGTTTGTGTGTTTCAAAAGCGCAATTTAGCACAGAAGAAGAAATTTGGCCAGCTGAAAAAGTTTGAAGATAAGAAATAGGAAGCATTACACGATAAAAATTGTTGGTCCGTCGACTTCAATTCCTGCACCAGTTGAACCTTGTAAGGCCCCCCGGGGGCACATTTATCGGTCTTTATAGAATTCTTGACTATCTAGACCTGTGCCGCTGGGGGTATAAGGGAGGCCAGTTTCCTCAAGGCAGCAGGGGTCAACTGGAGGCTCTACGTTATTTCCACGAGAACCAGTAAGCCCCAGAGTTTCCGCTAATTGTCTCTTTAGACTTTTAGCTGTTTCTCTGACTGATTATTGAGGTTGGCCCTTCGGTAGTATCGTGGTGGCTGTGGTTTTGCGGCCCTCGCATGAATTTGATT
Organism: Trichopoda pennipes; assembly: GCA_030448955.1. NCBI lineage: Eukaryota > Metazoa > Arthropoda > Insecta > Diptera > Tachinidae > Trichopoda > Trichopoda pennipes. Next base: position 11,661,760 of record JASKUP010000060.1, on the reverse strand, counting down.
TGAGGGCCAGGGTCATCTCACCTATAACCAACGGGTGAATGATCGGGATCCAGTGAGCATGCTAGTCATGTGTACTGGATCAGGAGTTGAGTAGTCTCCAGTCTTTCAGCAAGGAGTAGTTGTTTAAAACCCTGCTTTGGAACCGCTGAAATTGCAACTAGGAAAGACCTGTTGCTAGACTTAGTCCTTGGCTTGCTAGGACGTGAATGACGTTGCTTTTCATTGCCAGTGGTTTGACCACCATCTGATTAAGGCTCCATAGCCATGTACAGATGTAAATCTTATCACGAAAAACCCTGTAAGGCTTCAAAGTCAAATCCTTTTGCAAAATTTGCCTACTGGTGGTTTTGGATGGCCCAAATTACTAAGAACGTAGAGGAATTGAGAAATTTGGATCTGCTTTAACACCGTGACACACGACTGCGATGTTTTAGGTTCAACGACTCGGTAGATTACACATTTTATATCGAGCCTGTTGACTCCTAATTTAACGACCAAATTCTTAGTAGCGGTCTCAGAAGGATGATTATATTGTCCGAAAATATCACGAATTTTATGAAATGTCACTTTAACCAGAACCACCCTTTTCATAGTGGCTTTTAATTATTTTAATGGGTTTTTCGTGCGAAATGAAATACAATGAATTCCCGTGCATCTACGGGGTCCGCAATTTAACGTTTTTTTTCTTTCAACTAGTGCTTAACACTTAACACTTGCCCTATGTTTGATTTGACAGATAATTAGTTTTATCCTTTCGCTGAACGAATGTGGTTGTGTATACGCTTGAACAACGCTGGGAAATATTGCGACACATCACATTACTTTGAAAAACATGGTATTGTTGCAGAATATGTGTGCGAAAATTGGCGTACGAATTTTGGAAGAAGAGAAGCACCGTCAGCTCCGTATGTTCGTTATCTTGTGAAAAAAAGTAAAAGAAACTGGGATCGTCATCGATAAACCAAAGCGTGAAAAGCCAAAAACAGTGCATACACCCGAGAATATTGCTGCTGTGGCAGAAAGTGTGCGTGAAGCGCCATCATCAATCACCGTCGTTCTCAACAATTAAATATTTCAAAAACACCATTGAGACGAATTTTGCATAAAGATCTTGATATGACGCCATACAAAGTCCAATTGGTTCAGAAGTTGAAACCAAGTGACGATCCAATGCGTTTTCGCTTCGCTAAGTGGGCCTGCGATCGACTTACAGAAGATTTCGATTTTGCAAAAAAAAACATCTTTTCAGATGAAGCCCATTTTCACTTGTCAGGGTATGTAAACAACCAAAATTGTCGCATTTGGGGCACAGAAAATCCGCACGCATACATTGAAAAGCCGACGCACCCAAAATGAGTCACTGTTTGGTGCGGATTTTGTTGGTCCAGAAGTATAATTGGGCCATTTTTCAGGAGTGGCCGTTACAGTCAATGGCGATCGTTATTGGGCCATGTTAAACGAATTTTTGTTCACAACAATTGAAGAGGAGGATATTGGCAACATTTGGGTTCAACAGGACGGCGCTATGTGCCACACTGAAGCTGAAGCTGTGTAGTTTTGTTTATAGAATTCAAAACAATTATTAAAAAATTATTAAAAAAAACCAAATGTCAAAACTATCATATTGTTGGTGTTGCCACAATTGAAAAATAAACTTCTTGTGGAGAAATCCAATAGAATTAAAAAGCACCACAACAACATGTACATAAACATGTACATTACATACATGCATACACACACATATACATACATCTACATACATATCTATCTATCTACATACATACAGACATTATTTTACTTGGAATTTTTAATTTTATATTCTGCTGTAACTGTCAATTCTTTGACGATGAAAAACCGCTAAAAAGTTAGAAACACATTTTGAAGCAGTTTAAAAATGCGTCTTTGTAATGCTCATTTGTTATGCAAATAAAATATAAATTATTTTTTGATAACAACCTTGATGTTTTTAGCTTCAAGTGGAATAAATTTTAATATTATTAAATTGTAAATAAAAATCCAAAAAACCAAAAATTATATATAGGGTAATTTTAATAGAGGTATAGAACTATTAAAATGGAATACAACAACGATGAATATTTTTTTTTAAATTGATATGAGATAATATTTTATTCGAACGATAATTTTCTAACATTAAAATTTAAATATGACTTCTTCCATGGCTGGCTCAGACGTAGCCTAATCTGGAGTTACAATGTTCGATGACTTTTTTTAATTTATGACCATAAGGCGAATGTTTGCATCCTAGTTGTTAATCGTCTTAATTTTTCGGCTTAGACTATTGACTTCACATAACATTTCCACAGGAAATAGTTTGGCGGCATTAAATCGCATGATTTTATAGGCCAATTCATGTGTCTCCAACGGAAAACTATGAGGTTACCACGCTTGCCGTGATAGTAACGTCATTCACGCCCTAAAAAGCCAAAGACTAATTCTAGCAACAGGTCTTTCCTAGTTGTAATTTCAGTGGTTCCAAAGCAGGGTTGCAAACCGCCACTCCTTGCTGAAGAGCTGGAGACTAGCCAACTTCTGGTCCAGAACACATGACTAGTATGCTCACTGCATCACGATCATTCACCCGTTGGTGTGATTAAAGGCGAGATGATTATGGCCACCCCATAAATCAGTTCATGTTTATGGCCGCAAAACCACAACCACCACGATACTCCCGATGGGCCAACCTCAATAATCAGTCAGAGAAACAGCTAAAAGTCTAAAGAGACAATTAGCGGAAACTCTGGGACTTACTGATTCCCGTGGAAATAACGTGGAGCTTCCAGTTGACACCCTGCTTGCCTTCAGGGGACAGGGCTCCCTTATACCCCCAGCAGCACAGGTCTGGATAGTAAACTATTCTATAAAGACCGATAAATATCCCCCTGGGGGGGAACACACTTAACGGCTTTCATCACTCCATATATGAAAGTTTTATTTATTTACTTTTATTTATACGAGTATCCATTTAGCTTTATCGCTAAACGAAATTCGCTAATTAAAATCCCCATTAATGGCAATCTTGTTTTCAGCTCGAAATGCACAAATAGGAAACATTAATCAGGTGTCAGGCCTTTAATTCTTAATGAAATGCCAAACCAAACTAAATCTAAATCATTTGACAGCTTAACTATTTTGTGGCTAACTAAAAAAAAGTGTTGCCAACTTAAAATTCGATACCTCTATAAATAACACCCTTTATAAATAATCATCTCTTTGAGATAAAATTATATTTACATATTAATTAATTTATTATTTTTTTTTTTTTTGGATTGTGGTCATCACAAAACCATAAAACGTGTAACAATTTTTAAATAAAGACTAAAAAATAAATTAAAAATTTTAATTTTTAATTTAAGATATTAATCTTAAAGGGACATTTGTTTTTGTAGCAGTTCAGAATGTTAAAAAATCGATTAAAAATTACAAAATGCAAAACAGTTCAAATCGTAAGGAAACCAAAATCAGTAGAATGTCACTGGAATTAAGGGCATGTGGTATTAATTAAAATGATTATTTTGTTTAAAATCAACCGCCATAGTTTTTTTTTTTAATAAATCATTAAAAATCCACCATCGAGTTATGACACACACGCTAGGTACTGACGTAAATCTTATTACGCATTCCTATTTATCAACGCAGTCCTTCAAACAAAAGTGAGCTTCAATTCAACATTTTTCTATTTATGCTTGGCTTTGGTGGCCATTCACAGTTCTCAAATGCGCAAATGATTTTGGTCCACGTACATTTACCAACAGCAGTCGCAAATAAAAACATTCATCATTTCTAGGATGAACAGTATACATGCGACCTAGCGCACGGCGCCCTCTACTTAAAATGAAACGTACTTATTATCGTGAGGGATACTCACACACCACGTACTGGTGCTGTTGTAGTACATGCTATGTATCATAGATGGCGCTGTATGTGAAAAATGATTTTCCCTGTTTTCCTGCTTTTCTCTTGAAATTTTGCCTGAAATGTTTCTTTGCTATAAACCTCACGGAGCCCGAGACCTTTTCAACCAATGAAAAATCGTGGAAATCGATTAGTGCGTGCTGGAATTATAGCGTCAGGAAGGAAAACCCGACTTATTTTTATATATAAAAGATAAAAATATATGTATATACGCATGTGCACTTGCATGTCTGTGTGTGTGTAGATATTGTTGGGGCGAATTGTTGAAAGTGGTTTTAGCGTATTAAATAAAACAACATCTGACAACACTGTCAGCGAGATGGCAAAGTGTAATAAATGCATTTTTTGCAAAGGCCACGAAAAGACGCTTCTTTTGCTTCTTTGTTGTGTGCATTTCCATCACTTTCTCTACTATAACATGGTGGTCAATGTTATTGCCTTTAAAAAGAATTTTGATTCTTGTTAAAATCTGAATATAACAATTTACACCTGCAGTGATGACTTTGCTTTTATTACTTAATCAATATTCTCGAACAGTTTTTCGTTTTCGTTATTATGGCGAAGATAATTATTGATATCTGCGTATATTTATAAATAAAGTATAAAAAGAACACTGAAGATGGCAAATAGCCGAAAGCGGTTGGTTCACAAACCAAATTTGACGAGGGTCGACGTAAAATCATACCCAAATAAGATAATTATTCTTATTTAATTTTCCAAGTTTTGGCTCATATTCTTTTTCCTTAAGCCTTTTTTTTAGAACTTAAAAAGGATTTTTAGAAACAATAGTTTGTTAACGTCACGAGTTTTATAGTGAAAGTTTTTTTAAAATGTTTCTCCACTTAGTTTAAATACTTTTTGTTTATTTTGATTGATTGAAAATTCATAAAAATAAAAATTATTGTTTTTTTTTTTGGAAAAACAAATTTCTATAAATTTCAAAAATATTTTTAAAAATAATTTCTTTTTTTTTTTTTGAATTCTTTATTTTGTAATAAACAAATGGATGTTAATGATTTTAATAGCGGTGGTGGGCATCATTTAAATTGTCAGTTTCTGCAGGCAATAAAAAAAACAAGTTTATTGCTTAAGTCTTTTGATTCAAAATACATTTTTTCCGTTTTTTTAGTTGTTGTTGTTAAATTGTTTGAAAATTTGTAAGTAGAAAAAAAAACTTGTTATTTATTATATTTCTTTGTTATTTATTGGATATTTCTGTTATATAATATTGTTTATTTTATGAAATACAAACGATATTAATAATTTACATACAAAATTTGAGGTTAAAAAACTAAAAAAAAAAAAAACAAAAGAGCTGGAAAAATAAGAGAAAATATAAAATTTTTATTAAAAATAATTTTTATAGATTTTTTTTAAATAAAAGAATTAAATTAAATTGTATTATTTTACACAAAAAAAAAGTTATAAAAAATATTTCTTTAATTTTATAAATATTTTAGAAAAGTTTTAAAATTATCGGAAATTAAAAGAAAGTCAAAGTCTGAACTATAACTGATTGTAAGAGTGGCTTAATTCATTACTTTATTATGATTTCGGATACGTGCGTATATTTTCCGACTGGGTTTAATTTATTCTTATTTGGGTACGGTTTTAAACCCTCGTCAATTTTGGTTTGTGAACAAACCGGTTTCAGCTATTTGTCATCTTCAGTGTTCTCTTTATCATAAGAGTAACCTAAATCGTTTTGTTCACAAACCAAATTTGACGAGGGTCGACGTAAAACCGTAAAACATTGTGCCAAAAAGTATGTGATTTGAAGAAAAGGGTTTTTTTGGTTACGAAACTTTTTTTAAAAAACAATTGCGTTACACCCAGAATTACACTGGAAACCATAGTCTTTGCTAATTGAGGACTTTAGTTTTGTTTTATTAAAACTTTCTAATTGTTATCACATTTAGGGCAATAGAAAATTAAAAATCAGACTTTTTAAATAGCTGAACAAAGTAAGGAGCCAAGCTAATGAATCTTGCTAATAGTCAAGTGTCAGATATGGCAATACTGTACCCCTCAATGAATTAGTTACGCAGAAATTAAAAAAGGCATTTTATCTACCCTGTAGGCGTGACAGAATCAAGCCATAACATAATGGCATTTAAAACACTATATTGCTCTTTAGATAAGGCAGCAAAAGGTCCACCCTGTAGCGGTAAGTTATTGCAGAAAATTATCAAGCTTAATTCTACAAATTTCATTAAAATCAGCAGTAGTGTTGTATCTCCTGATAAATAATGAATAATGAAAAATTAACTACATCTTTTTCCCTGCCCTAATAACAGTTTCTATGGTCACTAAAAGGAGTTATTAGATGATTTGTATGCTTTTTAATCATCCAGCAGCTCACTAGTACTGCCGTTAATCTTAAAATAATTTTCTGATTATGTGCCAGGCTGCATTTTATTGAAATGTTAATCTGGCAACGTGGCATATTACAAGATTTCTTTAGAAATTTTCAAATGAAAACTATGCTTTTTTTAAAAAGGGTGTCTATATACCTGGGCTACCCTTTAGTTGTAAGATATTATAGAAGATAATCAAACTTGACTCTAGAAATTTCACCAAAGTCAGCAATAAAGTGGAAAATTAATTAATTCTTTTGCCCTGCCCTTACAGCAGCTTCAAGGATCACTAAAAGAAGGCATTAGTTGATGTGTCTGCTTTTCAATCATCCAGCATTTTATTAACACTACCGGTAACCTCATAATATTCATTCAATTATGTGGCATGCTGCATTTCATCTATATGTTGATCTGGCAACCTTGCATGTTATCAGATTTCTTTATCTGTTTTAAGCTTAATAAAGAACTAACTAAAGTTATGACTTGTAAATTTCTGCAGGATTTTATTCAGGTTTAAGTTTTTAAAAGAGATTCTCCAAATGTCTTAATACGTTTTTTGTCTCCGTGCGGACCAGTACCCAGGGGATGACTCCTAATCATGTAATATTAGAACTAGAAAATTAGGTTATGAGAAGGAGGAAAGAGTATGTGGCGTTTGTGGACATTCGATTTGAATTTTCCTACAATAAAAGTGAGAGGACAGACTTCTGCAGGGAGTCTATTACACATATGAACTGTTCTGCTAAAAAAGAAAACGAATTTTCCCTGTAATGCCTAGTGCGATTCACTAGCCAATCGACCACAAATGGATGTGCTCTCACTGAAAATAGAGTCAAAGGCCAAAAAGCTTAGGTTTCGGGAGCACTTACCATAGCAGTAACGATAAAACGTGGAGAGACATTTAATTTATTTTCAAATTATTTTAAGATCAGCCTCTTGTGTGCATTTAAATAATTTTCTTTATATTAAAAACAATTTTATTTTAGAACCATTTATATAATCTAAGCCCCGCCCTATGGGCGTTACCTTTGCTTGGCCTTGTCTTATTTATTTAATTTTATTTAAAAATCTAGAAATTTTACTTTTTAATTCAAATAAAGAAAAAAAAAAGAATATGCTGCCATATATTTTTTTATAAAAAGGGTGTTTTTTATAGAGGTATAGAATTTTAAAATGAAATAAATCAAAAGTGAATTTTTTAAATTCACATAAAATTGATTTTATTTAAAAGAGAATCTTTTGATAATTTAAATATGACTTCTGACCACGTGGCTGCAACGTATCTAATCAGGAGGTCTAAATTTCGTTGACTTTATACAACATTTGCGAAGAATGTTGTTTCCCAAGTGGCAAATCATTTCGGGCTTTGCGGCGTAGAGTAGCGACTATCCATATCTGATATGTGCGTAAATTTTCCGACGGGGTTTAATTATTTTTATTTGGGTACAGTTTTCCGTCGACCCTCGTCAAATTTGGTTTGTGAACAAACCGGTCTCTTTGTACAAAGAAAACACTGAAGATGGCTTGTTCACAAACCAAATCTGACGAGGATCAACGGAAAACCGTACTCAAATGAAAACTATCCATATCCTTACACAAAATAGTCTAGTGGCGTTAAATCGTACCAATTTGGAGCCAATTCATCGGTGTCCGAAAAGTGAAGCTATGCGGCTACCAAACATTTCCTTCAATAAATCTATTTGACAAGTTGCTCAGTTTTGTTGAAACCGAAGCTCCAACTCATCATAATTGTTCAGTTCATAAATGACAAAGTCAGTGCTCATGGCTTTGTAGTGGACTGTTACGTTATGACAAGCATCCTTTTAAAGGAGGATGGATCAGTTATTTTACCAGCCCATAAAGCACTTCAAATGGTCAGTTTTTCTGAATGTGACGATGTCTCAATATGCACTTGAGGATTATCATCACTCCAAGTACCGCAGGTTTCATTTGTTTCATTCAAACAAAAGTGAGTCTCATCGTTTAATAAAATTCGCTTATGAAAACTGGAAAACACGGTAATCTTGTTGTGGGCCCATTCAAGCCCATTCGCCGTGCTAGATGATTGTGCCTTTTTAATTCTTGTACGGGTTGGATTTTGTCAGCAGGCATTTCATGATTTTTTCGTAAAATTTTCCATAAAGTGAAAGAGGATTGAGTATGAATTCCAGTGCACGATGGCGATACACTGAATCCGGTTTAAATGACTTTTTTCAAACCCACTTAACTACGTCTCTGTGCATGCGTTTTAATCTTTAGAGTAAAAATGAGACGAAAACGTTCCAAAGCTAATTGAATTAATTGCTCTAATGGACAATTATGTTGACCGTAAAATGAACCCGCGATACCTACTGAACTGAACCATGATTTTCCAAATAAATTTGCACAATTTGGAAACATATTTCAGGCATCAGTTTATATATTTTCAAATGCCAAAAGCCAAACTACACATAAATCACTTGAGGAGTAACAAAATGGCCGGCAGGTAAAAAAGTGTTGCCAATTTCTATACCTCTATAAATACAGCCAATATTATTTTATTTTAAATTTAAATTTTTTTATTTTCTATATTTTTTTTTGGATTTTCAAAAAAATTTCTTTCTGTTTCAATATTTTAATTTATTTTTATTTGTTTTTTATTTTTCTTTTCTTTTCAGTTGTCTTCTTGTTAAGTTCAGATTTTCTTTATTTAAGGCAATTTTTATTTTTTTATTTTTTAAAACATAATTTTTAATAATAAAACAAAAAAAAACAAATTTAAATAAATAAAAATGTCACATTTAATGGCAACTTTACTGGCGCTGGTGTCGTTAGCGGCTACAACCTGCAGAGCACTGCCTGATGTAAGTATTTGATATTTAAGAATTATTTTTAAAATTAAAAACAAAAAATATAAAATTTAATTTAAAAAACAAAATTCCCAAAATTGATTTGATAAAGAAATTTTAGTTTTATTTAAAAAAAAAATGTGTAATTAAAGGCTGAACTGATAAAAAACGACTAAAACAGAAAAGTTTGGCAGCACAAAACTTTAGTGGAAACATTTTTGAAAATCTCTTTTCTTTCTCTCTCTTTTCTGTTGATTTTACGACATGTGATTTAAAGATTTATTTTAATTATTTTTTTGTAGACAAAGTAAATTGTTGTTTATTAAATATTAAATATTTAAAGCTTTATTTTAACAATCTGGTGATTCTCGTATTTTTCCCCAAAAAATTTTTTTTTGCAATTGTGGCAACACCAACAACATGATAGTTTTGACATTTAGTTTTTTGATGTATTCGCTGTAGATGGCATTGGCAATTGTTACAATCAATTCAATTTCGCATGAAAATTGCTTTAAAATAATTCAAATCCACTGGTGGTTCTGTTAAAGTTTATTTCGTAAAATTCGGTTCTTCTGACACCGTTAAATTTGAGTCGATAGACTGGATACAAAATTTGCCAACACCAAGGCGTGTTTTATATGGATAACGAAATGGACAGATGATGCTGGGCCTGTAGAGTTGGATAGAGAGACTATTCGCTGCTGCTGCAGACGAGATGGAGCAATGCCACAAGTGGAAGGTAGTCGGCTAGGTTCATTCCGGAGGTAGACACCTGGATATCTAGGTGACCTGGCGATATAAACTTTTACCTGATCCAGATGCTGTTAGGTCACGCATATTATCGGAAGTATCTGTACAAAGCCGGGGAAGTGCAGTGCACCATATTGCCATACGAGCCTGAGGAAACATTAGATGATGCAGAGCACACATTCTTCGAATGTACTCGCTGGGCTGAGACCCATTCGGAGCTGGAGAATGTAGTGGGACCAGTAACTATTGGAAATATCGTGAGGATTATGAGGTCAAGCGAGCCCAACTGGAGAGTGGTATCTAAATACTGCGAGGACATCTTGAGAGCGAAGAAAGCTGACCTAGACGTGGCAGCGTGAAGGATGCGATGAAGAGCGGGAGTCTGGATGCAGACAGCAATGAAGATGATGGCACATATGGAGCCAATACGAACCCACCCTGAAGTAATGCAATGGCGGCGCTGAGGTGGAACAGAAGATCAATTCAGTCTTCTCCCAGGATGGAACAAAAGGGATTTTGTTGTCGGTATGCCAGCGCGGAGAGCCCGACATATCACGTTTGGTTGCGACCTTCGTGAATGCAGTAGTGCATTTTTTCTCCTCCTTTTCCCGCAAAAAAGGCGTGTTCGACCAGGTTGTTCAACTTCTCCTAGGATGGAACAAAGGGGATTTTGTTGTCGGTATGCCAGCGCGGAGAGCCCGACATATCACATTTGGTGACGACCTTCGTGAATGCAGTAGTGTAGTAGTGTATTTTTTTTCCTCCTTTTCCCGCAAAAGAAAAGGCGTGTTCGACCAGGTCGTTCAACTGAAAATATCGCAGCTGTAAGCCACAGTGTTGAAGCAGCTCAAAATGTGACAATTCCTCGAAGTCTTAAACAATTGGGGTTATCCAAAAGCTCCTTATGGTGAATTTTGCATAAGGATTTGACTTTGATGCCTTGAAGCCTTTGAAGATTGAACTGGTGAATTAATAAAGGCCGAGCGACCATTCAGATCATCGTAGATTCGCTCAATTCATTCAGGTACAACCGGCTGATTTTTGTGAAAAAAATCATTTTTTCAGACGAATCTCATTTTCACTTGCCAAGGCATTTCGTGATAAGATTTACCTCTCCACCTGGCCGTAAGCCTTAATCAGATAGGTGGTTAAACCACTGGAAATGAAAAGCAACTCCCTAGAAAGGCGATGACTAATTCTAGCAAGAGGTCATTCCTACATGCAATTTTAGTGGTTCTAAAGCAGGATTGTAAGCCACTACTCCTTGCTGAAGAGCTGGAGGCTATCAAGCTCCTGGTCTAGAATGCATGAAGCTTAATTTATATTAAGAACACGACGGCATTAATACTCACTGGACCTGGTCTAGAACACGTGACTGGCATGCTCACTGGATCCGGATCATTCACCCGTTGGTGTTATTAAAGGCGGGATGATCCTAACCCACTTAATCAGTTCATGCTGGGGCCCCAAAACCACAGCCACCACAATACTCCCGAATAATCAGTCAGAGAACGGCTAAAAGGCTAAAAAGACAATTTGGGGCTTTACTGTTTCCCGTGAAAATATAGTGAATTTTCCAGTTGGCTCCTTGCTAGCCATTTAGGGAACTGGGCTCCCTTTTACTCCCGCAAGACACAAGTCTAGATGGTTGTGTGATTCATAAAGACTTATAAACGTGCCCCCGGGTAGGACTTGTCAGGGCATTGATGTGATTTGATTTACATCTGCACCGACTATGTAGTCATAATCAGATGGTGGTCAAACCACTTGAATGATTTGCAAACGTCATTTACGCCCTAGGAGGCCATCGAATACGTTTATCCTCCGGTCACTCCTAGTAGCAATTTTGAAAGCCCGAAGTAGGCCGCAGCCTTCACTCCTTGCTAAAGAGTTGGAGACTTTCCAACTCCTGGTCCAGAACGCATGCAGCTTAATATAATTAAGAACACGACGGCATTCATACTCACTGGACCTGAAGCATTCATTGTGTTTAGTTTGAATGATTCGACCCACAAACTCTCACGAGGGTCTCGAAACCACAACCACCACGATACTCCCATATAGGGGCCAACCTCAATAACCAGTCAGAAAACAGCTAATTGTCTCAAGAGACAAATAGTGAACTCTGCGAGCGTACTGATTCCCGTGGAAATATGTGGATTATCCAGGTGACTCCTACTAGCCTTTGCGGGGCCTGGGCTCCCTTTTACCCCGCAAGACGCCAGTCTAAATGGAATAGTAGGTTCCAAAAAGACTATCATGTGCCCCCGGGGGGAACTTGTCAGGGCATGTTAAATTTGCTGCATTTGGACTTTTGAAATCCTAGAGCCATTATTAAGAAACCTTTGCATGCACAACGCGTCGCTGTATGGTGTGCTATGTAGTTATGCAGGCGTTATAAGACCGTTTATTTCGAAGATGAGCATGGACATGCGACAACAATGTCAATGAATCACGCTATTGTGAGATGATAATAATTCAATTTTAGCCTATTATTGACGACGTGGATATCACTGACATGTGGTTCCAACAGAACGTTGCCACAAGTCACACAGCCAATGAAGCGATCAATTAATTCAAACTAAATTTCCCGCTCACATAATTTTACGACAATTAGCAGTTAAGTGGCCAGCTAGATAGTGTGATTTAACACCACTGGATTATTTTTTGTGGGGCTATGCTAAGGACAAAGTTTATACGGAGCCAAGCGAATCGATTACAGCCTTAAAACTTTAAGAAATAGGACCGCCATTTTATGACAAAAAGTTAATAAAAACTTTGATGAAACAATCGACATTTGCCAGAAATCATTTCTCTTTCATAAAAACTTGAATCTTCATTATCAAAATTTGTTGTTTGATTTTATTTTAGAAAACAAACTTCTGGTTGAAAAACCCTTTAATATTAATGAAATTTTCATTTAAAGAGACTAGAGTTTTAAACTAAAGAAAGTGATCCTTAAAAAACCTCCTGCAGGAAAAAATTGCTCATGTGCCTTTACATTACAATTACCCTGACATTCTGCCCTTATGCACTGCCAGATCTCCCAATAAAAGGAAACAAAAAAATCACAAGTAAAATTAATATAAATTGATTGAAACCTTTTAAGAATTCTAGCCTCCTCTATTGGCAAACCCTTTATTACCGAAAACCTAAGGCGTCAAACTATCAAATGCAACAACTTAAACCTCATTGTCATTCCATTCGATTTTTCCTGCTTTAAAGACAAAAGTGTTTTTTAATATTCTTTTCTTACAAAGCAGAAAAAAAGGGATTATTTCTTCTTCTTCTTCTTCTTGCATGTTTTGTGAAATTGTGCTTCCACACAATTTGTGTGCAAGCAACATCTGCAGAAAATTTAACATAAATTTAAGCAATAAAAAATCCACTAACGAATATTTCACAACATCCGTCATTGACTAATGATTAGTTTTTCATTTGCTTTAACTAAATTCTATAATCAAACAGCAATAGTAGCAGCAGCAGCAGCGATAGCAACAGCAGCAGTGGACAAATCACACGCTTGTGCAACCATTAAAAAAAATTTATCTGCAATTTTTTCTTTACTTCTTTTTTATACAACAGATTTTCACAATTTATTTTGTTCTTATAAAATGACAAATGTTGCTGTTGGCTGCGTGTTGGACTTAAACTATAACAAATTAAATAAAATAAAATTATAAACAGACATAGTAAAAAAAATAAATAATTACCCAGCAAAATGAATTGTAATATAGCTGTGTACGTAAACACCATAGAACATAGCAATAGGTACACTTATTACTTCACGATAATACTAACTTGTTTTGTAGGTATTCGTTAGGGCTGAACAATTTTATTTAAATAGCTCTTCCTGTCTGTCTTGTTAAAAAAAAAATATTAAAACCCTATTCCCAACCCTGGACTGAAAGCATTTCTTGGCCATTAAAATTTTAAAATATTTACACATGGCCCAAAAATGTTTTTTATATACCCAGCATACATAATAAAAGCAACCTTGATATCAGTAACCCTAATAAGAACGATTAAATTGAAAATAGTATTACAACACTAACACACTATGCAGCTTTTAGTAGTTATTCAAGGGTCTAAAGCGTTAAGGATTGCATGGTTAGAAATTTAATGACATATTAAAATGCAGCATACAACAAAAAATTTTATTTTGTATAAAAAAATTTTTTATTTTATATGAAATTTTTTTGGTTGATGCAACGGTTGCCTCGTGTGTATTATCGTTAACTATTAGTTTAACAGTTTTTTTATAGTTTAAGATACTATATTAAATATTAGTTCAGACAGTTTTGAAAATTAAAAAAAAAAATCAACATCATATTGAGGTTGCATATTTGGTTGCCTCTGATGTGCGCCGAATTAAGAAAGCAAATTACTACTACACGTTACATGTTATTTTTCATATAACGTTTCTTTAATAGAAAGTAACGTTTTTTTAAAACAGTATTAATTATTGAAAATTTTTTTAAAAGTGCCTTTTATAAAGTATTTTTGCATGAAAAGTATTTTGTATAAAAAGTACTTTAAGAAAAAAACAATATTTAAAAAAAATAGTGTTTTGTTTCACAAAACAAAGTGTTTTGTTTTGTTTTCACAAAAGCAGGGGCTTTTTATAAAATGAATTTTTTGTACAAAGTACCTTTTAATGAAACTTCTATTAATAAATTGCATCTCTTACAAAACATGTGTTTAAAGAAGGCTTATTTTAAAACATAAATTCACATATAAACTAATTTTTATAAAAAGTACCTTTTATAAAATATTTATTTACAAATAAATTTACTTTTATAAAAAATATTAAAAAAAGTAATTTCCATAAAACGTTTCCCTAAAAATTATTGCTTTTATAAAAAGTACCTTGTAACGTACTAATTAAAATATACTTTTTTAAAAAGCTATCTTTATATAAACTATATAATTTATGTTCCCAAAAACTTCTTAAAAATTGTTTTTTAAAAGTGGCTTTAAAGACGGATCCTTTTTCAATAAAAATTCAGCTTTAAAAATTTTCTTTTAGCAAAATTTTCTTTATATCAGAAATAATTTTTTGTTAAAAAAAGTAAAGTTTATTTTAAATACCGTTTAGTATAAGAACGGGCTTTCAAAAATATTTTCTATAAAAAAGTACTTATTATTATTATTATTATTTAAAACAATTTTTTTAACCAAAAAATCTTTTAATAATTTTTATAGTTTTTTAAACGATATTTTTTTTATAAAATTCCTTTTATAAAATTACTTTGTTTATATCAAAAGTAACTTTTGCCGAAGTTTGCTTGAAAATAAAAACGTTTATTTTAAGTGCCATTTATGAAAATAATATATTTTTTAAAAGTATATTTTATAAAAAAGTACTTTAAAAAGTTTTATTTCAAAAAAGTTTCAACCATAAAATGTTTTTTTTTAAGAAAACACTTTTTATAAAATTTTTATGTATAAAAAATACCTGTCTTTAAAACTTTTTTTATAAAAAGTACCTTTTATAAACGAAAATATAAAAATGAATTTTCAACCAAGTATCTTCTATAAAGAGTTGCATGTTATAAAATATTTTGTATAGAAAATTTAAAAAGCTGCTTCTATTAAAGGTTCTTTTAAAAAATTATACAGTTAAAAAAGTACTTTTTGTTAAAAGTACCTGTTATAAAAAGTACCTTTTTATTAAAATTAAATTTTATAAAAAGTACCTTTAGTGAAAGTATTTAGTGCTTTTTATTTCTTATTATTTATAGTACAATTTTTTTAAAGCACGTTTTACTAAAAGTACCTTTTATAAAAAGTACTATTTTTTTTAAATTCCATCTTGAGAAAATAGCTTAGTTGCAATAAAATGCAGTTCCCAAAATTTTTATTTGTATGAATATATAGTTTATTTATCAAGGTGGCTTTGCTGGTTACCTGGTGTGTACTTAACAAGTAAACGAAGTTACTTATAGAAATTACATCATGAATTGCATCATTGATTAATAATCTTAAACACTTTTATTTGTAGTATTATATTCCACAGTAGTCGTTGTTATGCATGAATGAATTCATACACTTAAATTTATTTCAATGGGATTTCTAATGTTTGAATGCGATACATGTATCTTTCATGGAGACTATGTGTGTCTCTATATCCGTTGTTAATTCTTGTCTTGGGTTTTTTCTTGCACCTCAAATGAGGTTTCTAAACATTATTTTTCTTTAGCATTTGGAAAACTAATTTTCGCAATAAAAATATTAATTTACGTGTTAGAAATAAATATAAACAAATTATGCTTATAACAATAATATTATAAACAACTTATGGTCAAGGTTAATAAGTCATAAAAATTTAACAAGACACACAACTGTAAACAATAAATAAACAATTAATAAAAAAATATATTTTTTAATTAAAAATAATAATTTTTTTATATTTTTTTTATCTTAGTTTCCTAATTAATTTTTTTTCTGATTGTTTTTAAAAGGGCCCTCTAGGGGTGCAATTGTTTTGTGCATGACTATTTAAGTTTTGGGGTCATAAAACATTTTACACGATTTTTCATTTTGTCAACTTGCCAATTGTTGTTGTAATTGGAAATTTAGAAACAATGACAACTTAAGTTTAGATCTTTAAATATAAAAAAAGTTGTTAGCTAAAAAATGAAAGTAATATTTTAGTTGCTAAAACTGCTTAACATTACCGAAATAATTATTAATTTAATTCATTTTAAACTTTTAAGCTTTTTAAGTTTTACAACTTTTCTGTGGCAAGCGAGTATTTAGAAGCTTTTAAGAAAACAAAAAAAAACCTCGATTAAAGAAGCCTTTCAACTTTACTTATTCCAATACGACAAAAACTACTTTCAATGTCAAACTTTTAACAAAAAGTACCTAATAATAAAGTACTTTTTGTAAATAGTAAATATATTGTTAAATTTATTCCTTTTTAAAAACGTTTTATTATATTGAGTTCTTTTATGCAAAATAATACCGCAGCACTTTAGAGTTGTAAAATAAATTAAACGATTTATTGTCTTTCAAGAAATACAAAACAAACACGATGGCAACTTTGTTATCTGTACTCGCTGATAACTCAGCTTGAATTAATTTATTTGTCCAGCAAGTGGTGTTAATGCAGTTGTTTTAAATAGTTCTTGCACGTACAACAATATTCTACTTTAACATGACTATATATTTTTGTTGTTGTTATCATTCAATTTAAAAATCCGCTTTGCTATGTGTTTTGTTGTTTTTGTTTTCTGTTGTTTATCTTAATTGAAAGAATTTCTTATAAGCATGTTGTTGTTGCCTTGTATGTTCGGTTCTTTTAGAAAATTACACATTTTGTTTCTTAAGTACTTTTTTGAAAGTGTGTTTTTGAAAGTTTTTTTGGTAAATAACTTTTTACAAAGTACTCTAAATATATTTTTGAAAGTCCTTTCTGTTAAGTACTTTTTAAAAAAGTCCTTTTTTGTAATAGTAAGTAAGTAATATATCTATTACAAAAAACATTTTTCTTTAATGTTTAAAATTTCTACTCTTTATTAAAAGTATCTTTGATTGTAGCACCGTTCACATAAAAAAGTTTTAAAATGTTAGAAAAAATCATTAAAGAAAATGTTTAAAAAGATTAATTTTCCAAAAAAAGGGGATTAAAGATAAGATGGCCTTTTTTTATAAAACGAAATATGTTTTAAAAAATTTCTCTATTTCCCTTTTCGTTAAATACTTTTTAGAATGTTGTTTTTATGTCAAGTACTTTTTGGTAAGCACTTTTTAAAACATTTCAACTTTTTATTAAAACCGTTTATCAAATTAAGCTCTTTACAAAAAGTACCTTTCTACTTTTTATTAAAACCTTTTATCAAATTAAGCTTTTTACAAAAAGTACCTTTCATATTATATTTTGAGAAAATAGTTGGTTGATCTGAAGATTACTTTGTAAAAAAGAAGTTTTTTAAAAATTTTGAAAAGAAGTTTTTTAAAAATAATAAAAAGTTGTGGTGATATCATTTCCAGGAGGGTACTTTTTATAAGTTAGTTTGTTAAAAAAAGTACTTAAAAAACATATATTTAAAATGGCAATTTGAAATATAAGTAAAAAATAATATTTAAAAAGAATAGTAAAATAATATTTAAAAATTTCCTTTTTATTTACTTGCGAAAAGTACCTAGTACTTTAAAACAACGTACCTTTCGTAAACTAATAAGAATAAAAAAGTAGCGTTTTTGTAAAATAATATAAAATATATTTTTTAAAAACAAATATTTTTAAAAGGTACTTTCTAAAAAGGTACTTTTTAAAAAAATATTTTTCAAAAAGATACTTTTTAAAAATTAGATTTTCAAAAAATTAATTTTTAAAAATATACTTTTTAAGGAAATTTCATTTAAAAAAAGTATTTAAAAAAAAAACTTTTTAAAAAAGTACCTTGGAAAAAAGTACTTTTGTGTTAAGTACCTTTTAAAATTTTTATATAAAATTTGAGAAAAATTGTAGGCAAGCATTTTAAATAAAAAAAAATGTTTACATAAAGAACTTTTAAATTATATTATAGTGTACCTAAAAATTTATCATTAGCAAAACTTTTTTTTTGGTTTTAAAAAAGTCAAAAGTTCGTAATAATTTTGTGGATGTGATATTTTTTTAATATTCTGATCACGTACCATTAAATTGTTCAATCTTTGTTGTAATTAGGTGCTCAAACACATAGCAATTTTTCAAGCGTTGGCTATTGTGGTCAACATCATGTTGTTAAAAAATGTGCTTAAATGTGAATTGGTTTTTTAGTTAAGTTATTATAAAAAGTAATAATTAAATATTAATATTTAAAATATAAATTAAAGTTGTAGAAAATTTTTGTTAATTATTTTTTTTAGAAATTACAGCCTTAGAAGAGATAAATTTTTGTTTGTGAAATGTTTTTGTTGTTTTCATATTTATTGTTTTTGTTTTTAAAGTTGCAAATTATGGTTATAAAAAAGTATTATTTTTTTAAGTACTTTTTGTTATAGTGGAATATTCGTTTTATCTTTTTTGCTTAAGATAAACAAAAGTCAAGTTTAGATAAAAGATTTGTTACAGGGTCAAACTGGTCTTTATCAGGTTTTAATAATTAAGATTAAAACAATTTATAATAAAAAACTACTTTATTAAAAATTATTTATCAATAAGAGCATAAATAATATGCATAAAGTATTACTAAAATATGCACGTGTTTTTTATTAAATAAAATTAATTGTAAAGAAATAATTACAACAAAGAAATTCTTGGATTTTTAAAATAATGCAAAAGACATTTCAATATAAATATTTCGCGGTCAGCTAAGCCCACACGCTATTAATCAATTTAAAGTTATAAAATTCATATTTTATTAAAAAATTTTACTTAATTTGATGTTAAGCAAATTGGTTATATGATTTAGCATTACATTCCATTTATTTACTTCCAATTGCTGTAGAAATATATATTTTTAACAAACAAATTAGTTTCAGCAACAACTTAGTACACCCATGTTAATACCTAAATTTTTTAAAATTAAAATAACTAAATAATAATATATTATCAAAGAGAATTTTTTTTAATTCAGTAATTGGCCGAAAAAAAATCTGGCAAGCCTAAGACTTTTTAAGGAATTTTTGGGGATGAGAAACCTTATTATTCGGGATTATTGAAAATAAGGACTTTTAATTAAAATAATTTTGTATTTATTTTAATTGAGGTATTTGGTTAAAAGCAAACTAGGATCTTATGATTTTGAATTTTAGTAGAAAAGGGAATTTTTTTTGGGGCTTTCAGGGGTAAAAACATTTATTTTCAGTAAAAAACATTTATTTCCAAAAAAAATCTGGCCGAAAAAAGAAATGGCAACGCTAAGATTTTTTAAGGAATTTTTGGCGATAAAAAACTTGATTATTCGGGATTATTGAAAATAAGGACTTTTAATTAAAATATTTTTGTATTTATTTTAATTGAGGTATTTAGTTAAAAGCAAACTGGGATCTTAGGATTAGCAATTTTTCTAGAAAAGGGAATTTTTTTGGGGCTTTCAGGGGTAAAAACATTTATTTTCAGCAAAAAACATTTATTTCTAAAAAAAAATCTGGCCGAACAAATCTGGCAACGCTAAGATTTTTTAAGGAATTTTTGGCGATAAAAAACTTAATCATTCGGGATTATTGAAAATAAGGACTTTTAATTAAAATATTTTTGTATTTATTTTAATTGAGGTATTTAGTTAAAACAAACTGGGATCTTAGGATTAGAAATTTTTCTAGAAAAGGAAATTTTTTTTGGGGGCTTTCAGGGGTAAAAACATTTATTTTCAGCAAAAAACATTTATTTCTGAAAAAAATCTGGCAACTCTGAAAATTTTTGAAGGAATTTTTGGGGATAAAAAAATTGATTATTCGGGATTATTGAAAATAAGGACTTTTAATTAAAGTATTTGTATTTATTTGAAAATAGGTATTTGGTTAAAAAAAACTGGGATCTTAGGATTAGGAATTTTTCTAGAAAAGGAAATTTTTTTGGGGGCTTTCAGGGGTAAAAACATTTATTTTCAGCAAAAACATTTATTTACAAAAAAAAAAATCTGGCAACTCTGAAGATTTTTGAAGGAATTTTTGGCGATAAAAAACCTATTTATTCGAGATTATTCTGAATAAGGACTTTTAATTAAAGTATTTTGTTAGTAAACTTAGGATTAGGAAATTTTGCTTATTAGAAATCAATTTCTGGGGGCCTTTAGGGATAAAAACATTTCATTTCAGTAATTGGCTGGAAAAAAAATCTGGCTATTCTAAAGATTTTGAGAAAAATTTTTTGGCAATAAAAAAACCGGATTATGGGGGATTATTGGGAATAAGGGATTTAATTTGAGCTATTTGATTAGAAAAAAATAACTGGCAACTTAGGATTAGGAATTTTTGTAGAAAAGGCAATTTTGCTGTTTTTAAGCCAGTTTCGGGGGGTTTTAGGCATGAAAACATTTATTTTCAGCATTTGGTAATCAAAAAAAAAAAAAAAAAATAAAAAAATCAGGCAATCCTGAAGATTTTTGGAGAAATTTTTGGTGATAACAAGCCTAGTTCTTGGGAATAAGAAATTTTAATCGAGGTATTTGATTAGAAAACCTCTGGCAGTTTAGGATTATAAATTTTTCTAGGAGAGGAAATTTTGACCATTAAAAACCTTTAGGGAAAAAAAATTAATTTCATTATTTGGCTGGAATATTTTTTACCGATAAAAACCTAATTATTCGGGATTATTGGGAATAGAGACTTTTAATTAAAGTATTTGGTTAGAAAACATCTGGCAATATAGGACAATGAATTTTTCTAGGAGACGGAATTTTTCTCATTAAAATCCAATTTCTAGTAATAACATTTATTTTCAGCATTTGGCTGGAGTTTTTGGCGATAAAGACCCTGGTTATTTAAGGACTATTAAGGATATTTCAGTATTGGGCTGCTAAAAAATCCAGCAATTCTGAAGCTTTTGGGTAATATTTTTTGCTGATAAAAACCGGATTATTCGGGATTAATGGGAATAGGAGCTTTTAATAAAATTATTTAAATAGAAAACATTTGGCAACTTAGAATTTCTAAAATTTTCTAGGAGAGGGAATTTTGCTCATTAAAAGTCAATATCTGGGGACTTTGGGGGATTTAAAATGTAATTTCGGCGATAAAAGCCTGATTGTTCGGAATCATGGAGATTAAGGATTTTCACTTGAAGTATTTGAATAGAAAACATCTGGCAACCTAGGATTAGGAACTTTGCTCATTAAAAGTCAATATCTGGGGACTTTGGGGGATATAAAAATTTAATTTCAGTATTTGGCTAAACAAAGCTTTTGAGAAAAATATTTTGACGATAAAAGCCTGATTGTTCGGAATCATGGAGATTAAGGATTTTCACTTAAAGTATTTGAATAGAAAACATCTGGCAACCTAGGATTAGGAACTTTGCTCATTAAAAACCGATTTTTAGGGGCTTTTAGGTATAAGAAAATGTAATTGAAGTTTTTGGCTGAATAAAAATCTAGCAATTCTGCAACTTTTGCGGGAAATAAAACACTGAATTATTTGGGATTTTTAGGAATAAGAAATATGATTGCTGGGAGAGGCAATTATGTTCCATTAACGCGTTTTATAAATTATTTATAAAGTGTAAAATGTTAGGAGCGCTAAAAAAATAACCCTATCGAATTGTTAAAAATGATATATATTTCATGGAAAATTCAAGGGAGGGGCGGGGGTTGGGCCACAGTATAATATAAAAAAACAAAAATTGATAAAAAAAGTGTTTTAAAAAGAAAAATGGTTATTTCCTTGCATTTGTAAACAAAAACTAAAATTCTAATTAAATTATGAAATAAAACCTGACCTCTTTCTTAAGCAAAAAAAAAAAACAAAACAAAAGGAAACCAAGAAAAACTAAATAAATTAAAAATAAAATCCTGAATTTCCTTTTGGTTGATATTTTCCCGCTGTGAATATATTTTTTTTTTGTCAAGAAAAATTGCTCGCACACATTTAATCTTGCAATCGATTAATAGTTAAACTAAACGTGCGGAAGCTTTGCAAAAATGTATGCATGCGTATATATGTATGTTTTGTCTGCGCGTGTGTGTGTGTGGATAAGTACAAGTATGAATGGCTTTCAAGTGCTTTAATGCAGTTTTAACAACTAAAAAATAATATTTTCTAGATATACTTGTATGTGTGTGTATGTGTATGTATGTATGTGTGAGTGTGTGTGTGTGTTTGATTACTAGCACTACGTGTTGATTGTTGAAAACACGTTTCAAATGAAAGTAAAAATTGTCGTTTTGATTTTTTGTGTTTGTTGTTGTTGTATATTATTTTGGTTTTTTTTTCAATTTATTTTCTAACTCAGATTCGTGCATTGAAATGTGAGTAACCGCTTAAAAAGCCAAGAAGAAGATAATAAAAAAAATTATAATAAAAAATAAATACTTTATAATATTGAAAACAAAACACTAACGTAATATAAAACCATTATAACATACGAGTACAAACTCGGACATTATGGCTTTCTGAAGTAAACGGGTATCTGGCTGGTCAAATAACCATTGAATTCAAAATGAAAACAAAAATAACAGCAACAACAAAATATAAAAACTGAAGACTACCTCTTTTAGATTTTCCAATCAATGACATTGATATTATTGTGCGCATGTTGGCTAGTGCATACACACATCTAAACACACACACACTCAACACACATAATACAGCTTTAAGCCAGCAA
Organism: Trichopoda pennipes; assembly: GCA_030448955.1. Taxonomy (NCBI): domain Eukaryota; kingdom Metazoa; phylum Arthropoda; class Insecta; order Diptera; family Tachinidae; genus Trichopoda; species Trichopoda pennipes. The sequence goes on along the minus strand of JASKUP010000060.1, from coordinate 11,638,637 downwards.
ACAACTGACTGGTCGATCATAATATAACGTCATCGTTATTACAACTATTTATTTTATTTTATTGTATTTTATGCTTTAATAAAAAAAGTCACATTTGCTACCATCAATTTATTGAGGCTTGACGATACTTTAAGATTTGGTACTAAATGACGAGACGATTATTGCGTTTGTTAACCTGCTTTGAAAAATGTGATACCAATCAACAGGTTTATTTTTGTTATCTGCTTTTTATTTTTATTTTTTCTTAATTATTTAAATGGCATTTTTACCTGAGTTTGGCAATAATATTCTTATCTCATTAATTGGCTAAAACAACATAAATTTCAGAAGTCTTTTAACAAATCAACATTTTACAAATTTGTCTTGAAATATTTGTTACAATTTCTGTTTCAGCCTTAACAGCCCTAAATTGGCAACAAAATATTTTGAAATTTTTCGAAATAAAAATTAGCAAATCAAAGTTTTTGCTAAAATTTGCATTTGTTTTTTTTTAACATTAAATAGAGAATAGAAAAAAAAACTGTCTGGCAACTTTAGATTAAAGCTTGGTTTACCTTAAGAAAGTTAATTTTCAGCCATGGTTGTTTGGCATAAAAACAAAAAATTTTGATTAAATTTTTGTTGCCACCATTAAAAAACACATTTCTTGTTGAAAAACCATTTAGGTAGAATCCCCGCCACCTGCCGTATCATGCTGGGCTAATTTTTAATATTTCCACTTTTTATTATTATCCTGTTTTCTGTTTGTTCGAGTGGATGAAGTAGTTCTAGTGGTATCGAAATTATGCCTGAGGTCGTATTGACTTGGTCGTTTATAATGTCACTGTGAAAAGGTTTTTGTTTTGTAGATTTCCATGTTTTAAAAAATGCCTAGACGTCGTCCTTTTTTGCTAGGATGTAGTAATGTCATATACACATTCATCTATTTTCCTGGGCATGAGCCCCTAAGTGTCAAGTGTAATGCAAAATTAAATTCTTCTCTTTTTCATTTGTATGAGCGCATGTGTTCCGTAAATCTTTTTAGTGTTCTTCCAGTTTGTCCTGCAGAAATATGTGAGCAGGCAGAAGTAAATATGGAACTTAATTTGCCGGTTATTTCTGTCGATGTCCTGAGTGTTGTTATGTTGAGTGTTTTTAATGCTGTGAATAAATCTTCTTTGTGAAAAGGGTTAGTTAGTCCATATATTTCTGGTCCTGTGTAACTAAAAGTGTGCCGTTTTCTTTATTCCTGTTTTTAGTGTTGTGTTGTCTAAGAAGTTCGTCGATAGTAGTGGGTTTTTAGCCATTATTTAGTCTGCGCTAAAACTATATTTCTATTTTTGTGTGTTCAATTTTTGTTGTTGCATTTTAATTTTGTTTTTGTTGTTGCATTTTAAAACAAGAAAAATACAATTGTTTTCGTTGTGTTAAAAGGAAATTGGGAATCAAACAAATTGAAGCCAGTTTTAAGCCAAATACTCACTCGCTTGCTGGTCTTTAGCCAAAGCTTATTTTTATATGGAGCTGGTATATATTTAACTTTAATTTGTTTTTGTTATTTTGCTGTTTTTCATAAAATGAGGTAATTGTTGTCTTGTGGTTTTAAATGCCATTCGATTCGCTATTGTAAATGTCACTCACAAACAATTGAATTTGTAACAAAATTCACATGCACTTTTGCTCGGTAATAAGATCACTTTTTTTTTGTTATTTTATTTCATTTTATTTTATTGAAAACTATGTTGGGTTTATGTTTTTTGTTTTTGTTTTTCTTTTTGCTTATATCTTTCCAACACCGACAATTGATTTTCATTTGTTATATCTACAGATTGTTATACATTTGTTGCATTAAATGCATAACACAAATTTTATTTTGTTTTTATTTTCTTTATTTATAATTTGCTTTTTGTTACAGAGTCAGAAACTCTATATAGAAAATGAAAAAAAAATCCTTTCTATTAGTGAACTATGGATTGTAATATTTGGTTGTTGGTTTGGCCTCCATTGTTAAAGAAAATAAATTCGAATTTTTTTATAAAAAATACCAAAACAAAAGGTTTAGCACCTCTTAAAAATTTCATTTATTTTTATTTAAAAATTGACATCAATTTTACATTGACTCCAATTAAATATTTTTTTTTTAAATTAAAATTTTCTTATTAAGTAATTCATTGATTCAATTCTAAATATAATTAAAATAAAAACAACTCTCTTATGATATAAATAATTAAATCATTTAAAAATTTACTAAAATTTCAAATGGAAATTTCAAAAATAAATACATATATTAATACAGCATTACACCTTTGGATAACATTTTCATTTCTTATATTTAAAGCTGCCGCCCAAATGGTGTGATGAAATATTAAAATTAAAAATGAAATTTATAAAAATATTAAAACAAAGACTTTTGCTTTAAAAAGCATCTTAACAATATTAAAATAAATAAGCGGGGACTAAAAAAAAAATAATATTTATTAAATTAAAATATTCGAATAAAAATATTATTCGAATAAAATTATTATTCGAATAAAATATTATTCAAATACAAATATCATTCGCACAAAATTGTTATTTTAATGAAAATATTATTAAAACAAGAATATTACTCTCATCTTACTCTAATTAAAATATTATCCAAATAATATTATTCGAATAAAAATATTTTTGTTCGAATAAATATAATCAAATACAAATATTGTTCGAAATAAAATATTGTTACAATAAATATATTTAAATAAATATTATTTAAATAATAATATTATTTAACACGTTCGCCGTCTCGAATGCTATAGCATTCATTTTCACAGTGATGTAAAATGACGTGAATGCTATAGCATTCAAATTTTAAAGCCAATGTTTGTTCATTTAATTTTATACAAGCTTAAGTTTTTGTAATTAATATACATTTCAAAATAATGACCAACTGGTTCATTAGCTAATTTCATATTATTTTATTTTTTCTCCATGTATTTACAAATTTCCTTAAGCCGACACATTGAGTAAACTAGAAGTGTAATCGTCGTGGATGCTATAACATTCATTGTTTATAACGGTTAAAATGCGATGTTCTGATTACTCTTATAATACATGTCTAATCAGATTTCGGATATTACAACTAGTTTCAAAAATAATTGCCTCTATATTTTTACAGCTCTTTGAAAATTTTAGCGTCCGCGAACGTGTTAAATAAAAATTTTAATCTAATAAAAATAGTATTTAAAAAAAGTTTAAATTAAAATGATATTCAATTGAAAATATTATTCTAATAAAATTATAAAAGAATAAAGATATTATACGAATAAAAATATATATTATTCGAATACAATTATTATTCGAATAAATATTATTAAAAAAAAACAAATTTTATTGCAATAAACATATTATTAGAAAATATTATTGAAAAAAAAAATATTATTCGAATAAAAATATTTTTCGATTAAAAAAAAATATTACTCGATTACCTACTTGTTTAGAATAAATAAAAATATTATTCGAAACAAAATATTGTTGGAATAATTTTTATTTTATTTATTATTTGAATAAAAATTTTATTGAAATAAAAATATTATTCGAATAATAATATTTTTCTCTGAATAACCATATATTACTCGACTGCATGTTTTAAAAGATAAACGGCAACAGGTATAATTAAATAGTTCCTTATAGAGTGCCTTTATAACAGTATATATGAAGATATTATTTAAATACAATTAAAAAACGATTAAATATTATTAAAAAACAAATATTATTCGAATAAACATATTATTCGAACACAAAATATTATTCGAATAAAGCTGGTTTCCGATTAAACAAAAATATTAGTCGGTTACATATTTTAAAACAAAAAGCATTAACAGGCTACAGTTTTTATTAATTAATACCTTTTAGAGTTTAAACTTTTTTTATAGAAGTATAAAAAAAGTATATATAGAGATATTATTCGAATACAATTATTTCCAAATAAATATTACTAAAGTACAAACATTATTCGAATAAACATATTATTAAAAAAAAAATTATTATTTAAATAAAAAATTAATCGAATAAAAATATTTTTCGATTAAAAATTTATTACTCGACTACATAGTTTAAAGCAAAAAGTATAAACAGGTAACAGCCATATTTAATTAGTTCCGTTTTGAGTTTAGACTTTCTTTTTAAAAATATAATAAAAGTATCTATAAAGATATTATTCGAATAAAATTATTATTCGAATAAATATTATTAAAACAACAAATATTATTCGAATAAATCTATTATTAGAAAAAAAATATTATTCAAATTAAAATATTATTTGAATGAAAATATTTTTCGATTAAAAACAAATAATATTACTCGAATACATATTTTAAAGTAAAACACATAAACAGCAACCGGTATAATTAATTAGTTCAATAAGGAATTTTTTTTATTCAAATGAATATTATTAAAATACAAATATTATTTGAATAAACATATTATTAGAAAATATTATTGAAATAAAAATATTATTCGAATAAAAATATTATTCGAATAAAAATATTTTTCGATTAAAAACAAAAAAATATTACTCCACTGCATATTTTAAAGTTAAACACATAAACAGCAACCGGTATAATTAATTAGTTCAATAAGGAATTTTCCTTTCCGAGTTCAGACCTTCTTTATAGAAGTAAAATAAAAAATATATATAAAGATATTATTTGATTACAATTGTTATTCGACTGAATATTACTAAAATACAAATATTAATTGAATAAATATATTATATTAGAAAATATTATTGAAATGAAAATATTATTCGAATAAAAATATTATTCGAATGAAAATATTTTTCGATTAAAAACAAAAATACTACTCGACTACATATTTTAAAGTAAAATACATAAACAGCAACATGTATAATTAATTATTTCAAAAAGGAATTCTCCTTTTCGAGTTCAGACCTTCTTTATAAAAGTATTATAAAATATATATAAAGATATTATTCAAATAAAATTATTATTCGAATATATATTAATAAAACAACAAATAATATTCGAATAAATCCATTATTAGACAAAAAGTATTATTCAAATAAAAAAATTATTCGAATAAAAATATTTTTCGATTAAAAACAAATAATATTACTCGAATACATATTTTAAAGTAAAACACATAAACAGCAACCGGTATAATTAATTAGTTCAAAAAGGAATTTTCTTTTCGAGTTCAGACCTTCTTTATAGAAGTAAAATAAAAAACATATGTATATAAAGATATTATTTGATTACAATTGTTATTCGAATGAATATTATTAAAATACAAATATTATTTGAATAAACATATTATTAGAAAATATTATTATAATAAAAATATTATTCGAATAAAAATATTATTCGAATAAAAATATTTTTCGATTAAAAACAAAAAGTATTACTCGACTACATATTTTAAAGAAAAAAAACATATAAACAGCAACAGGTATAATTAATAATTTCAAAAAGTAACTTTCCTTTTCGAGTTCCAACCTTCTTTATAAAAGTATAGTAAAAATATATATAAGGATATTATTCGATTACAATTATTATTCGAATAAATATTATTAAAATACAAATATTATTTGAATAAACATATTATTAGAAAATATTATTGAAATAAAAATATGTATTATTCGAATAAAAATATTATTCGAATCATTGATCTTATAAATAGTGAAACTTTTATTGATCTGATTTTAATATCAGGCTATATATGTAGTTAGACGTTTAACTAACATTGTAGCCGCAACCATTTAGTGCACGTTATATTTAGTTCTATTATTATGGATGCGAAGGGTAATGATGTGAGATAATAATGACGTCCTTTATGAGACGCTTAGAATAAAGACTAGAGAGTGTGGTGAATTTTCTGCTGTTTAATTTTTAATTTTGTGTATTAATCTCATTATAAATAGCACATCTGATATAAACATTTTTATCAGTTTATAAACAATCACAAAGGGTTTCCGGAATTTAATGGTGTCCTCTTTAAAGAAGCTCTTCTGCTCAGTTTTAAATATAAACAAAGAACAACTCAAAGCCAAATTCCAACTATTTAACATTAAAGCAAAATGTTGCAACTACTATTTGCCACATTAGAACATACAAAATAGAATTACCAATAAATAAAACTTCCCCTGTACAAGTTTAATTACATTAACGTTTGGTTAAACTTTTTAAACTGTTTTCAGTATTTTTTATATGAAACATTTGCCTTTTTTTGTAACAGGAAACCGGTTTTGCTTTTCTGAAAAGGGTTTGAAATATTCTTACAGCTTCAATTGATCTTAAAAGCATAAAAAGTCAACTATAACTGGCAACAAGTCAAAGTACAAAAGATACGTTAAATTGACCGTTATTATGGTTTTCTTTAAGGCAATAAAAAGCAAACACGACTATAAACAATTGCTGAATGAGAACAGAAAAAAATAAAAGTTAAAAATAAATTGTTACTAAACCGGCTATAAATGAGTAGATACCCTTTTATTATTTAGTTTTGCATTTAGTATTTTAAAGAATACATCTTAACATGCATAACAAACAATTAAAATGAGTAGAGGAGGTGCATAGCAGCTTTAATATGGGAGCAGTTAAGAAAACAAAATAAAATACACATAAAGAAATAACAAAATAAACTTTAAGAAAAAATGATAAATCTATAAGATACATTTTAAACAACAAAACATTTGTATGTATGCGTTTGTTTTGTTTTGTTTTGTTTTTTTTTTTCAAGCAACAACAATAATAATAATCTTAATAGTAATAAAAAATAATATAAGATATAAGAGTAGCAATAATAATGGCAACAACCACAACAACTACACAACAAAATGTGGTTTACCTTGTCGTCATGAAGACAACTTTTTGTTTAAACTCTTTTTTTTCTGTTGTTTGATATTTTTTTTTCTTATAAATTTTGGTTTTATATTATTTTATCTTGATATTATGATTTGCTTTTATTTCATATTTAAATGTTATAAATTATTTTATTATATTTTATTTTATATATATTATGATTTCAAACATATTTAGGAGATTTCAAATTTATTAAAAATCAAAATTGATTTTTTCTAAAAATTACTGTATTTTAATTGAATTTTTAAAATTTAATTAATTAAAGAATTTTTATTTGAACTTTAAAAATAAGCAAAACCTGTTACATTACCCTAAAAGACTTAAGCAACGAACTGGGTTTATTTATTTCACTGATTTCTCTAAAGAGAGAGAGAGAGAGTGAGAGAAAGAGTGCTACTTAAAACTGTTCAATTTTCACTTTCAAGAAGAAATCCATGCTCACTGCTCGTACCTAATTACTTTTAAAATCCTACGTTATTTTCTCTACTCTTTTACCTAAAACAACAAAAAACAGTTGCATCCCTCTTCTTTATACTAAAAGTAGCTGTAAATAAAAAAAGCAGTTGTTTGCCTATACTGAAAATTTTAATAGGAATCTCTTTAGAGCAATCAGTGAGACACATATGAACTAGAACAAATAAAAGATTTAAGAAAAGAACTTTATTTATTTTATTATAAAAAATTATCTTCTCTTTTATCAAAATATATTTGATTTATTTACAAAATGGACATAAAATGAAAGAAAAAAAATTTTCAAAAATAGTACTCCAAAAGTTATTTAAAACTAAAGGGTGTTTTTTAAGCCAGTAAAATTTATACAAATTAAATTTTTTGTATACGAAAGTTTAACACTTCGAATTAATATTTCAAAATTAAGTTTTTTTTTAATTTTTGTGTTACATTGATGGTTGTATGTGAGAAACAAAACGATTGATTACGCTGGGAATGTTTGAAATGAACCCTTGTCCAGATAAATTATGTACTTAATAATATTTGGCGAAGCCTTAGGGTTTGTCTGCAGGTTAATGCACAAAGGTAGCCTTAACATGTATGGAACACCCTTTAATTTTTAATTTTAAATATTTATTATCTCTCTGGATGAAAATTTAAAGTGTGTGCCTAAGGTTTAAAATATAAAACAATTAACACACATTTGTCTATGGAGCCTCCTTTTAATTTGTAATTTAATTCATTATTAGCTCGTACATACTCTGTTCACGTTTGAAATGGTACCTGCTTTAAAAATTTTTATAATTAAAATTTTTATAGTTTTTTTTAAACGATCTTTTTTTATTAATCTTTAATAAATATCTTTTTTCTTTTTTATATATTTTATATTTTTTTTTGCTGAAGAAGCTTTCTAAAGGAAAGCGAAATATCGAGAAGAAAAAATATATAAAAAAGATCTTAAAAAAGAAAAAAGATATTTATATTTAAAATTTTTATACTTTCAATTTTATACCGGACATAAATATATGAAGTTTTAGCGTTGTTTGATACCTATATCTGCAATCATCACTGTACTTAACTTGTTATACATCTTAATTTATATTCCTTTATTCGATATTATTTGCCGAAAGAGTAGTGTTACTTTGTTTCTCTGAGTAACTATAATTTAACAACATGATGTTTGTTATTGTACTGGAATTTAATCGTTTATACTTTTTATCAAATATTTTTCTTTATTTGAATTTTTTATTTACTGTTTTTTAGTCTACCCTAAGAACTGCAATAAAGATAACGTTTTATTCTAATGACAATCCGTTGCGTTTGTTTTTTCAACTAATAAACAGGAGCTCTTATTCGAACTGTAAGAGCTGGACTTTTGAAAGTGACATACTTTTGGGAGTCCAGGTCAGTCAAACTAGACTGTCCGCAAACATTTGTCTTTAGTGGCGCCACATGTGATTTTGATGCCAATAACTGTCACATTACCAAATCAATCTGTACATATAAAATATATAAAGCACCCGTAAGCTTGAATGGAAGCATCTTCAAAACCATGAACTTAAAGTTCAACTAAATTAGGCACACGCACGAATCTGGGCATTTTAGCAGTTGGCAAATATTCGAAATATTGGATTGCACACGCACGAATCTGCGTATTTTAACAGTTGGCATATATTCGAAATATTTGATAAGTTTCTTCCAAATGGTGTAAGTTTCTTGAGGCACTGACTCATCCCAATGGCATTTATTTGACCATAACTGCTGCAAAAGTCTTTTGGTCCTGATGGTTAATGGACTTATAAGGCCCATTGGGTCAAATAGAGTTGAGCCTAATGATAATCCGTTGTGTTTATTTTTTCAACTAATAAAAAGAAGCTCTTTTTCGAACCGCAAGAGCTGAACTTTTGAAAGTGGCATACCTTTGGAAGTCCGGGTCAGTCAAACTAGACTGTAAAATTACTCATCTATGGGGTTACCTTTTAAATTTTAACATTATTTTATAAGTTGTTATTATAAGACGCATATTATAGTATATATACTCATAAATTTCCATAACAAATGGACAGACATTGTTATGATATTAAAGGATGTACATTTTTACCTTTCATTAACGATAACACAAAAAAAATCAATTTTCATACATAAAATTAAGGCTGAGGGTGATAAAAATTAAAAAAAAAACTGATTTAGTGTCCACAAATTATACGCTATTTAACTGCGCTGTTATTGTCTAATTTTGCTTATTAAACAAAACAGTTTTCTTGCATCATTTGTTTTATTTTTTTTTTTTGTTAAATAAAAGCCATAATTTTTTTAATTATTTTTATTTTATTTTATTTTTTTGTAATTAATTTTAAGCACTAGGTCATTATTTAATAAAAAATTTTAAAAAAATTTTATTTTTTATAATTTTTTCGATATTTCGCCACACCGTTGGTTGGCATCATCAGGAAAAACAAAAATAATGAACAAACAAATTGAAAAAATTTGTTTGTTCATTATTTTTTTTTCCCTGATGATGCCAACCAACGGTGTGGCGAAATATCGAAAAAATAATAAAAAATAAAGTTTTTTCAAAATTTTTTATTAAATACTGACCTAGTGCTTAAAATTAATTACTAAAAAATATTAAAAAAGGTCAAAAAATTATAACTATTATATTTTTATTTTATTTTTATTTTATTTTTAATATCTTAATTCCGCTTCTTACTGCCATATCAGCGAGTAAAATTGAAAAAACGTATTTGGAAAAAAATATTTCAGTTTCTAATAAACGTGTTTAATAGAATGATAACTGTTTTTAAGTTTAATTTATATAGGGTGTTTTTATATAGGTATAGAAATTTAAGTTGGCAACGCTATTTCTAATAAACGTGTTTAATAGAATGATAACTGTTTTTAAGGTTAATTTATATAGGGTGTTTTTTATAGAGGTATAAAAATTTAAGTTGGCAACGCTATTTCTAATAAACGTGTTTAATAGCCTAATAACTGGTTTAAGGTTAATTTAAATAGGGTGTTTTTTCTAGAGGTATAGAAATTTAAGTTGGCAACGTTGTTTCAATCGGAAGTCATTGTGCCAGCTGTCAAATGATTTATGTTTAGGTTGTTTTAGCATTTTAACAGTGAATAAACAGACCCTGAACAACGCATTCAGTTTGCTGAAATTTGGCCCAATACAATTTACCGCTGAAACCCATAAGCTGATAAGATCATAAGCGAGTTTTGTTCGGGAATATAGCTCACTTTTGTTTGAATGTTGGATGCGTCCACACACAAATCTATCGCATTTGAAGTGATGATAATTCTTAAGCGCATGTTGAGAAATGGGCTGTGGACTGACTCATTGCCTCATTATATATATCGCGTTATTGCCGTTATTCGGCCAAAACTGTTGGAACGAGTCATCGAAAATTGGAGTTTCAGATTAGACTATAGCCGAGCCATGGCAGATATAGTCTAATCTAGTAGTCATATTTAAATTCTTAAGCCAGAAGATTATCTTTCGAATAAAGTAAATTTCATGTCAAATTAATTTAAAACAATTGATCACTTGGAAGGCAGCATTTGTCACGTTATTGCCGATATCCTACTACAAATATTGGAAAAAGTCATCAAATTTCAGACTAATTCCGAGCCAGACAGAAGTCATCTTTAAATTATAATGCCAGAAGATTATCTTTCGATTATCTTTTCATAATGACAGGAATGATGTGTGTGTGTGTGTGTAATATTTTAATTGTCTGTATGATAAGACAATAATGACACATGTTCAATAAACTTAATTATTTTTTTATGTGTATGACAAGGGAGCCTGATATTCATGGTCAAGGTTATTTAGGGTTGGGGTTTTTTTTGATTTTTATATTAAAACTAAAAAAAAAATTTGTATAAAATGCTAAAAATTTTCTGCAGTGTGCAAGAAGATGAAGTAAAGTAAACGAGGGGCAAATAAACAAACATAAATGTTGCCTATTTTAGGGGTGTCAATAATATTTCTTTCCATGCAGTTTTAAAACAAAAGCAAACGAAAGTTATCTCAAGGGAAGGAGGGTTATCCTCAAGTATGGAATTATAATTTTTAAAGGGACAACAAGTCGCCCGAAAGTTGCAGTTTTATATTTTTATCGTTGTACAGCCAGAGTCCATGTTTCCTTATCCAGCCAGAATACAGAATGTTTACAAAAATTGATATGAAATTTTCTTTATTATAATAGATTTAGCGGGTTTTTCAACAAGAAGTTTGTTTTTCAATTGTGCCAACATCAACAGTACGATAGTTTTGACTTTTAGATTTTTGGTGTATTCGTTCAATTCTGTCTAGCATTGGCAATTTTACAATGAATTCAATTTCGCTCGAAAATCGCCTTAAAATAATTAAAATCCACTATGAAAATGGTGGTTCAAGCTAATTTAAATAAAATCTATTTTTGTTTTATATTGAATAAAAAGTTCTATACCTCTATAAAAACACCCTTTATATTAATTTTTTTTATTTGAAAATTTCTTGTGTTTATAAACTAAACTAAAAAATAAAATAAAAGTAAGAATTTTGATTTAGGAGAATATATTGTTTTTGTTATTCTTTTAACGTGGTAATAAGATAAGGATGCTGTATTAAATTAACAGACTGTGAAAATAGATCCCAAAACATAAAATTATAAATTGATGTTATTCAGGAGTAGATATCGTTTGATTGGTTTTCGAAAATTGTTTCTTTATTCGTCTACAAACATGAAGTCAAACCACAATGAATTTTGACGTCACTTGTATAACACTTTTGCGTCATTTGTTAATTAAATATGGATCCATAATTAATTTATGTTGTTTGAGAACAGTTTTTAATATGAATTTTTTCTTCATATGGAAGTGTGGAATAGAAATATCGTCACTTTTATTTCACATTTAAATTTTTAATTGATCAAAAGAAGTGTGCGTACACAATATGCGTGTGTTGAATAACCAAATAGATCAAGGTTGGTAAAATCTAAAACCTCGTCTTAGCATCATAATTGAAAATAACAAAAAAAAAGACGGTCATTTGAAAATTTAAAATTTTTCTCAATTATAAGCTTTTGTATCAAAGAGTTTGTGGTCTAGAAACACAAATATTTTACAATGTTATGCATTTATTTTTAACAATGTATGACTGACGGCCTTGAAGCCCTTTAGCGTGTCTTGAAAAACATATTTTAGAAATAATTTCAACAGGTTTTAATTACTTAAAGAGATTTTAAATCAGGTACTTTAAAGAAAAAAAAGTACTTTAACGAAAAAAACAAAAATTTGCATAATAAGCTAAATTACAAATTTTTCCTAAGAAAATTTTTATAAATGAAATTTAAACAAAAGTACTTTTTGTCAAAAGTACTTCATATTAGGTACTTTAAAGAAAAAAAGTACTTTAACAACAAAAAAAATAAAAGAAAAATTGCGTAAAAAGCTAAAAAAGCTAAATTATAAATTTTTGCTAAGGTAATTTTTATAAATAAAATTTAAACAAAAGTATTTTTACGAAAAGTACTTTAAATTAGGTATTTTAAAGAAAAAAAGTAGTTTAACGAAAAAAAAATTTTCATAAGAAGCTAAATTATTAATTTTTGCTGAGAAAATTTTTATAAATAAAAATTAAACAAAAGTACTTTTTGCCAAAAGTACTTTAAATTAGATACTTTAAAGAAAAAAAGTAATTTAACGACAACAAAAATTTGCATAAAAAGCTAAATTATTAATTTTTCCTAAGAAAATTTTTATAAATAAAAATTAAACAAAAGTCCTTTTTGCCAAAAGTACCTTTTCCAAAAAGTACTTTTGTTAAATATACTGTTTTATAAAATATGCTCATTAGAAAAACTAATTATTATAAAGTGTTACTATTAATAAAATATTTATATATAAATGTATTATTTAAACTTTAAAATAAATATACTTTTTACCAAAAGGTACTTTTTTGCTAAATAGACCATTAAACAAATTCTATCATTTACAATGCATTATATTTAAAAATATTGTACTTAATAAAATGACTTCTTACAGAAACTGTTTGTTGTAGCCAAAATCAAAGTACCGGTTTCAAAAAGTACTTATTAAAGAGGAAGTTTTTCAAAACATAATTTTAAAGAAGCCATTTTTTAAAATATTAAAAAATTTTTAATATTACAAACAAGATCTTTGTATCCAAATATTCTTTTAACAAAATTATGCAACCTAAGAAGTACTTTTTAAAGATAGGACTTTTTATAAATTTTCGTTTTATAAAAGTTCAATAGCACTTAAAGTATGCGCAATATAAATAAAAGTTATTTCTACAAAACGTACTTTTAAAATACTTTCTTTTTGCAAAAGAAAAAGAAAAAACACAATAACTCTTTAACACAATAAAAGCTTTCAAGAGAGTATTCCTGCAAAGTTTTATTTTACACAAAATACTTTTTTGCAATTAAAAAACAAAACTGCCATTTTTAAATAGTACCTTTTACATAAAATTCCTTTTGCGAAAATATTATTTAAATCAAACGATATTTTTAAAAGAGATACTTTTTATGATAATTGTTATCAGTAGTACCTTTTGAAAATATTTTTAATGGTAATTGTTATAAATAGTACCCTTTAAAAATATTTTTAATGGCAATGTTATAAATAGTACCTTTTGAAAATATTTTTAATGGTAATTGTTATAAGTAGAACCTTTTGAAAATATTTTTAATGGCAATGTTATAAATAGTACCTTTTGAAAATATTTTTAATGGTAATTGTTATAAATAGAACTTTTTGAAAATATTTTTAATGGTAATTGTTATAAATAGTACCTTCTGAAAATATGTGTTTTTTTGGTTAACCTTTTTTTAACTATTTTGTGACAAACTCTATCTTTTGCCAACAGATAATTTAAAATACTAATTTTCTTTAAAGAACTTCTCTTCTTTAAAAAAAGTACTTTTCTCAAAGGTAGTCTTCCAAAAGGTACCATAAACGAAAATAGTTTCTGAAATATACGAAATACTTTAAAAGAGCAGACGGCTCTTTTAAAGTACTTTTTATGCAAAGTACTTTTGGTATTTTTGGACAAGGTCTGTTTTGTATAAATAGATTATTTAACAAAAAGGTCCTTTTTACAAAATTTAGTATTTACAAAAGCCATTTTAAATATAAAGAATTTTTTGGCAAAATATGTTTCATAAAAAATAATTTTTGCAAGTGGTACTTTTTAAAAACTAGGTTTTTAAATAATAATAATAATAATGGTACTTTATAAAAAAATTTTCCTTTTTTTTTGAAATGTATCATGTGCTTGAGATAGTTTTTAGCAATTTTGGGATAGCGATTAAGCAAAAAAAATTTTTTTAAAAGTATATATTTTATAAATTAGGTACCTTTTATAACGAAAAAACAAAAAAAAAAAAATAATAAAACTACAATTACCGCAAGAAAGGCAGTAGCAATTTCTACATGAGTTCCTTTGCGATTTTTATAAAAGGTACTTTTTGTAGCAGGTACTTGTTTCCTAAAAGTACTTTTGAAAAATGTACTTTGCTCAAAAAAAAAAAAACAACAATTGAAATGATGTTATTTAAAAAGTAGGGAGTTATTTTTACAAAAATATTTCTTTTACAAATTTTTTACAGTTTCTTTTAAGAAAGCAAAAGATTTAATAAAGTTTGTTTAAAAAAAAGGTTTTTTTGCAAAAACAGCTATTTGCTTGCCATATTTTGCAGTTATTTGATGATAAAGGCTATATTTAGTAAAAATATTGTACACTTATTTTATATAAACAACATACATTGTACAAAAGGTACTTTCTTCAACACAAAATAGAAAAATATATATATAAAACTGGGGTTATCGCAAGAATTCCTTTTTCAGTAGTAGTTTGTACAAAGGGACATTTTTAATGTTTATTAAGCGTACCTTTTCAAAAAGTACTTTTTTTTAAAAGTACTTTTTTAAAAGTACTTTTTTAAAAAGTACTATTTTAATGTATTTTGTTTTAAAGTACTTTTTTAATGTACTTTTTTAAAAGTACTTTTTTTAAAAGTGTATTTTAGAAAGTACTTTTTTTAAAAGTGTTTTTTTAAAAGTCATTTTTTTGTAAATGAACTTTTTCTCTGAAGGTACTGTTGCAAAATAAAATATTCACGAAAAATATTTTTATACAAAAACCTCTTGTATCCATTTTGTTATATGTTATTTTTAAAAAACGAATGATATTAAAAAAAGGTACATTTTACCAATAGCTATTTTTCACAAAAAATACAATGTACAAAATTTATCTTTAAGGAAAATTAATAAAAAGCATTTCCGTAAAGGTTTCATTTAAATGTCACAAGCATTTCAGGGTAGAACAGGATGGAGAAGGCAGCATATGATGCTGCCTGTATTTAAATAAATACAAGTTTGCTATTTTTAATTTTTAGGGAATTACAGCAATTAAATTAAATTAAAAGAAAACTTTCTTTATGTTGATTACGGCTCAAAAGGTTATTGCGTATATAATTCTTGTTGCTCTCTAAACGCTTTTTAAGCGAAGCAACAGCGACATAAAACTTAAACAACATTTTTTTTGACGTTAAGAGGCTGAATTTAAATATACGATTATGATTATGCACACTTTGAGCCATAAAGCAAGACTTTTTTCCTTAACTTTAAAGTTTATTTACACCAACTTTAACACTCCCCCGCTTAATCGTTTTCTTTACAGTTTCATAAACAAATGTCACCTCAACAACTGCAAACGATATTTCATGTCGATACGCCCGATGCCGTGCCAAATTATGAAGTCGTTCAACTGTTACATTACGACACCCAAGAACCAAACACTCAACAGCATCACAGTCAGTTTAGGCGTAGAAAACGTAGCATTGAATCGCTGCAGCAATTGCAAGAACAACAAACAAAAGACGATGCACTACAAGTCAAAAAAGAACTGAATAAAAATTCCCACTACAGCGAAAGGAAGGAAAAATTAGCAAAATTTTTAAACACAAATAGCGTGTACGAGGCTATCAAAGGCTTAAAAGATATTAAAGAGCATAAAGTATCGTTTAATGCGTTTGGGAAGAATCTAAATTTAACACTGAAACCAACACAGGGTCTGTTCAAAAATGGTCAAGTGCATCGTTTGCCCATGTGGTATGTGGATAATGAAGCGAATGCTACACATGGCTTAAATATGCAAAAAATTGAAGATGAGGTAAGTGATAATGATTTCAATGTTATTTATTGTTATTAATCGCTTATTAGAAATTGAAAGCAACAACAACAACAACAAAAAATGCAAAAAGAATTATTTAATTTTTAAAAATTTTAATTTTTTATTGTTTGATAAATTGAGGCCAGCAGAAGTGTGACTCTTTTATTATTTTAAATGTAACACTTGTAGCGGGTTTTTTAACACGAAGTTTGTTTTCCATGATAGTTTGAAATTTAGTTTTTCGACGTGATATGTGGTAGATGCATTGGCAATTGTTATAATGAATTCATTTTCGCTCCAAAATCGCTTTAAAATAATTAAAATCCACTACGCGAGTAATGTTTTTGTGAAAGCGACATTTCGAGACATTTCGTCTTAAAGACGATCGTTAAATTTGAGTCGACAGGTTCGATACAAAACGTGCGAAAAACAACGTGTGTTCGATCGGGTGGTTCAACTGAAAAAACATCGCAGCCATGAGCCACAGTGTTGAAGCAATTGTCAACAATTGGGGTTCGTGATAAGATTTACATCTGCACCTGGCCGTGAGCCTTAATCAGATGATGGTCAAACCACTGTGAATGAAAAGCAAAGTCATTCACGTCCTAGGAACCCGAAGACTAATTATAGCAACAGGTCTTTCCTAGTTGCAATTTCAGCGGTTCCAGAGCAGGGCTTCAAACCACTACTCCTTGCTGAAGATCTGGAGACTATCCAACTCCTGTCCAGAACACATGACTAGCATGCTCACTGGATCTAATATCATTCTCCAGGTAGGTGTTATTAAATGTGAGCTAATCCTGGCCACCATAAAAACAGACCTGTATGGGGCCGCAAAATCACAGCCACCACGATACTCCCGAAGGGCCAACCTAAATAATCAGTCAGAGAAACAGCTAAATGTCTAAAGAGGCAAATAGCGGAAACTCTGCGGACTACTAATTTCCATGGAAATAACGTGCAGCTTCCAGTTGTACCCCTGCTGACTTCAGGGGACTGGGCTCCCTTATGCCCCCAGCAGCACAGGTCTAGATAGTCAAGTTTTCTATAAAGATCGATAAATGTGCCCCCGGGGGTTAAATCAACAATTGGGGTTATCCAAAGCCACCATATAGGGAACTCTGCGTCGTCAGGATTTGACTTTGAAGCCTTGCAAGATTCAACTGGTGCCAGAATTGAAGTAGGCCGACTATTCACATCGCCGTAGGTTCACTCAATTCATTTAGGAACAACCGGCTGGTATTTCTGAAAAAAATCATTTTTTCAGACGATGCCCATTTGCACTTGTCATGTGGGCTTCTGAAAATCTTCGAGAGATTATCGAGAAGCCTCTACATACTCCACGTGTGCTATGTCTGGTCTAGAGGCGTCGTTGCGTCGTTTTTTTTCGAAGATGAGGCTGGAAATGCGGTAACGGTTAATGGATCACGCTATAGCGAAATGCTAACAACTCACTTTTGGCATATTATTGACGGGGTGGATATCACTGACATGGGGACGGTGCCACATATCACACAGACAATTTAGTGCACAACAAATTTCCCAATCGCCTAATTTAACGACAATCAGCAGTTAGGTGGCCATACAGATGAAGTGATTTAACACCACTGGAATATTTTTTGGGTAGGGTTATGTTAAGGACAGTGTCTATACGGAGCTAATCGAATCGATTTCAGCCTTAAAACTTCATAACGAAAGAGAAGCGCCATTTTGCCAAAAAGTTAATAAAAACTTTGATGAAAGAATCGATATTTGTTAGCGTGGTTGTGGTGGGTAGTTGCCAGATATCATTTTAGATTCATAATTCGTCGAACTCTTCTCTTCATAATACAGTGTGGCCACAGTTTTGCACAAGGATTTAAATTTGTCTCCATATAAAATTCAGTTAATAGAAAAGCTTGTTCCACAAGACCATTTACGCCAATAGAATGTTACAGCTCCCCCATGACAACTCCGAGTTTTATGAAGAAATCATAATGAGTGACGAGAAATATTTTCATTTGAATGGATAATGTGAATCAATAGAGTATTTGGTTCTGGGGAATGGGAAACCCTCAACTTATTCAATAGTCATCTTTGCATTCATTACAAGTGAATAGAAACGCGATTTTGCCAAAAAGTTGTTAAAAAAACTTTGATAAAAGAATCGACATCTGGCAGTGTGATGGGTAGTTGCCAGATACAATTCTTCATTCATAATTACCAAACTTTTATCTTCGTAATACAATAAACATTTGAATCATCTGGTTTTATTTTGTTTTCGAAAACAACAACTTCTTGCTGAAGAGCCCTTTATTATCCTACTTTTTTGTTTACTTAAACCAGCCGTTTGTCTGTTTGTTTTTCAAGTCTTATATAAATTTTGACATTTTATTTTATTTTATTTTATATTTATTTTTTTTTTTATTAAGTTTTATCATTTGTACGTTAGTTTTATTTAATTTGTTGTATTTCTACTTTCATTTTATCCACTTTTACATTTTTGCCTGCCATAACTACAACTCACCGCTCTTTAATATGCTAAACATTACGTTGTTCATTTGATGACTCTACCTTCCCATTGTGCAAAATGTAATGTTTATTTAATGAAACCAAAAGTAAATACACACAAAATCCACAATTTGTATTCAGACAATATAAAATTCCATTTTTTTGTTGTTTTTGATTTAAATAAAACTTCCGCGTAATTTCCTTTCGCTATGAATTTGCAAATATTTTTTTTTGTTTTTTAATTTTAATTTTTAAGTCGCATAACATCAATTTTATAATAGAGTTTTTTGTGCTACAAGTGATTTAGTTTTTAATCGTCTTGGTTTCTTTTTTAATACTTTATGGTCATTTTTGATAGAGCGACAGAGAGAGTGAGAATAAAAGAAACAAATAAAAAAACATTCCAAAGATTTAAGATACAAACTTATTTTAGAAGAGCAAATCTAAACATATTAATGGGATCTCTTTAGAGAGTTTTAGAGAGTAAAATTATTTGGTTGTAAATTACTTTGCAAGAAGGAAGTCAGGACATGCATCTACATTTAAAAAATTTTAAAAATTTATAGAGTGTTTTTTATAGAGGTATAGAATTTTGAAATAAAGCAAAGATGACTTTTTTTTAATTGGCATGAAATCTTACTTTATTAGAAAGACAATCTTTTCGCATTATAGTTCAACTATGACTTCTGGCATAAGACCTTAACAGCTGACTTGGACAAATTGTTGTGCAATATTAACGTCAATAGCTAGCCGTGTTGTCCTAACTTATCGGTGGTCTTACCACTGAGTGAATATTATGTGTCTACCAACACTCTTAACGTGCAGAAAATGCTTCAGGTGGCCTTTTTTGAAGCACAGTAAGCAGGGCCTCCAGGGACTCCTTGCTAAAGAGCCGGAGAATATCCAAACTCCTATCGCCCCGTAACAACAAACGAAATTATGTAGCAACGCAATAGCTTATCAGATAGGAAAATGTACTAACTTTTCTAAACTAAAATTTTATACTAATTGTCTTAGTATAAGAGAAGTGATAATAAGTATAGTGATAATTTAATACTGACTGAGAAGGTCTTATACTTAGAATGCTAAAGTATTATACTAAGATTGCGAAAGCTAAAAATTAAATTAAATTAATTTAGAAAAGTGTTGCCAACTACAACTTCTATACCTCTATTAAAAACACCCTATATGCTCAGTTTCAGAGAAGCAGAAGTAGAATAGCACTGTTTAAATTAAGCTAGAGTTTTATATACATTCAATTAAACATAATAATTATGCTAAAATTAGCATCATTTTTATTAAAACTCGCCTTTTTTGCTTGCGAAGGCTTGTTGGGCATGCGGTAGTTCGAAACATTGTGTTTGTATATTTAATTCGAATTAAAATATTTTTAAATTCATTATACTTAAATGAAAGTTATAATTTGGCTAAAGTTAATTTATTTTTAATTTATAATTTTATTAAGAAAGAAAAATTATTCACAAATTTTTTTAAAAATTTCTAAATCTAAAATATGACTAAAACACACTCCATTTACTAAGACAAGAAAATTAAAAACAAATGAACTCTATACTTCCTTGATACCCCATTAATCACACTAAAGACACAACATGAATCATAGATTTTGTTTTTGTTTTTCGTTTTGTTTTTCTTTTATGCCATTAAAAACTATAAAAGATTTATAACCTCCAAAATAAGAAAAAAAGAACATAAAAAACAAAAACTGGGTCAGCTTATCAAACTGAAACGTACCACCATAAAGAAGAAGAAGAAAAAAGTTATACAAATTTAAAATGAAAAACGGCCTTAAGAACTTTAAATGCATTTAACTTTGGTATTGTTTTTGTTATTATTCTATTTTAAAGACGTTTGTTTTTTTTTTGTAGGCGAAGTTTAATTCAAATAAGAATGAAGAGAATTTTATCCCCAATAGACTTGTCATTACAGTGACACAGAAAACTAAATTTATATTTTTAAAATTAAGAATTTTTACTGCTGATAATTGTGTAAATAATCAACTCAAGAAATCATTCACCTTAAACTGTTAACACATTTTAAATTTAAATTAATTAATGAACAAAATCAAAAGATTCCGTTTTAAGACTTAATGGTCTTTATTAGAAGAACTCACCTTTACTCTTGATCTCACTATTATTCTCACTATTGAACTCACTATTAAACACAAGCGAGTTATACTTGCTATTATACTTATTTTTATTTAGTGTAGGAATGAGGTAGTGAAGTTCATGATATTTTGATGGTACATATTATAATTCCAATTTCATTTCGTAGTGACTATTACTGCTATCGGCATGCTGACCAACAGGAACTTACCGCAGGTTATACGACTGATTGTTTGTGATTAGCTTCCCTTCGCATTACAGAGTCGTGCAGAGTAACTGTCGCTCAGGTTTTTCACAATTTATGCACGAAAAGAGGACTAGAAATTTATCTGCGCCACACTATTCTCCAAAGTTCTTATTTTTTTGGAAAGTTTCGAAAGATTTTTGAAATCTTTACGTACTTGTACTTCTCTAAGCGTGAGTTTCTATGAATTTCTTCACACACAGCCAGATGGTTTTAATGCCGCATGTGTTCACATGATAAATACAATAAAATGAATGCGATTAAAGGCATTTTGCAAAATAAAAACATTAAATTGATGGGAAACCTTAAAAAGGTACCATTAAAATAATAGTGTTTGCAAACAAATTGTGCCACATTTCTCTTAAACAATTATTTATTTTATTTTTAATTTCATGGTTTAACTTAAAAGCACAATTGAACGAAGACTGACAGTTAAATGGCAATATATTTCGCTTGTTACACATGACTAAGACGATATTTTCAAAATAATTTAAGAGAAGGGAAAAACTAAAAACTGCACACCACGAAATCGTATACAAAAAGAGGGCAAAAATAATAAAAATAAAATAAAATAATAAAATAAAATAAAAGAAGTAATTAAAAGCTTGACCAAAATCAAAACCTTTTTTTAAACAACATTATTAAACTGCCGATCCAACTCACTAGCGCGATAGATTATTCAATTTTAATATAGAAGTCTTGCCCTCCAACTCTTATACTTAAATTCCTTTAACAAAATTTGGTATTATGATAATCAAAGCATTCATTTAAGGCTGAGAATAAATGTATATCAATTGTCTTATACTAAAATAATGATAGTTTAATGTGAATAACACAATAGTCTTATACATCTTATACGGAAATCGCAATACATTTGTGCTTAACATAAAGTAAATGTCTTACATTAAAAATAGTAAAGTATATTAAGATTGCGAAATTTTTATACTAAGAATGCGTAAATCTTATAATTCAGCTTCGGGTGTCTTAAACTGACACTGCGGAAAACTTTTAGTAAAAGAGTAAAGTCCTATATTAAAATTACACAAGTCTTACATTTAATCCCAGCATGTCTTATACAAAGAATGCGAAAGACTTAGGCTAAGACTGCCAGGGTTTATACTGAGACTACTGAAGTTTTATGATATGATGCCGGAAGACTTATTCTAAGACTGCAGAACTCTTTCACTGCAGAAGTCTACAACGACTCAATGTGGAAGAATGCGGAACACTTAGTTTAAAATTGCCGAGGTTTATACTGTCTTATACTAACACTGTAGAAATCTTTTACTAAAACTGTAAAGTCTGATATTAAAATAACAAAGGCCTTACATTTAGTCTGAGGAAGTCTTATACAAAGAATGCGGAAAACTTAGGCTAAGATTGCCAGGGTTTATACTGAGATTAGTGAAGTCTTATAATATGATTCCGGAAATCTTATCCTAAGACTGCTGAAGTCTTTTACTGCAGAAGTCTACTACGACTGAATGTGGAAGAATGCGTAACACTTAGGCTAAGACTGCCGAGGTTTATACCAAGACTATTGAGAATGCGAAAGTCACAAACTTCAGCTTTGGAAATCTTTAACTAAAACTGTAAGGTCTTATATTAAAATAATAAAGGTCTTACATTTGGTCTGAGGAAGAATGCGGAAAACTTTATACTGAGACTAGTGAAGTTTTATAATATGATTCCGAAAGTCTTATCCTAAGACTGTAGAAGTTTTTTACTACAAAAGTCTACTACGACTGGATGTGGAAGAATGCGGAACACTTAGGCTAAGATTTCCGGAGTTTATACTGCTTTATAATAATACTGTGGAAATCTTTTACTAAAACTTTAAAGTCTTGTATTAAAATAACAAAGGTCTTAGTCTTATAATATGATTTCGGAAATCTTATCTGAAGACTGTAAAAGTTTTTTTGTTGCAGAATTTTACTACGACTGAATGTGGAAGAATGCGGAACACTTAGGCTAAGATTGGTGGAGTTTATACTGAGACTAGTGAAGTCTTATGATATAATTTCGGAAGTCTTATCCTAAGACTGCAGAAATCTTTTACTGTAAAAGTCTACTATGAATACTGAAGTTTTATACTATTATTACGAAAGTTTTTCTATTAAGAGTGCGAAAGTATTATACTAAGGCTGTGAAAGTCCTAAACTAAGACTGAGAAAGTCTTATACTAAAACTTAGGAACTTTTATAATAAGACTGCAGAAGTCTTTTACTAAGACTGCAGAAGTCTTTTACTAAGACTGCAGAAGTCTTTTACTAAGACTGTAGAAGTCTTTTGCCAAGACTGCAGAAGTCCTATACTAAGACTATAAAAGTCTTTTACTAAGACTGCGCAGGTCTTAGAAGTCTTATAGTGAGACTAAAAAAATCTTATTTTAAAACTGCACAAGTCGTATACTAAGATTACGAAAGTGTTATACTAAGACTGCGAAAGTCTTACACTAAGACTTCCGAGCTTTTATACTGACTCTGCAGAAGTTTTTTGCTAAGACTACGGTAATCCTAAACTAAGACTGAGAAAGTCTCATACTAAAACATAGAAACTCTTACATTAAGAGCGTAGAACTATTTTATTTAGCTGTAGAAGTCTTTTGCTAAGACTGCAGAAAACTTTTACTAAGCCTTCGGAAGGTGTATAAAACTGTAAAAGTCCCATAATAAGACTACAAAAGACTTTTACTAAGACTGCAAAGGTCTTAGAAGTCTCATATTGAGATTGAAGAAATCTTATTTTAAAATTGCAGAAGTCGTATACTAAGACTGCGAAAGTCTTATAGTAAGACTTCCGAACTTTGATACTAAGACTGCAGAAGCTTTTTGCTAATACTGCGGAAATCCTAAACTAAAACTGTAAAAGTCTCATGCTACAACTTAGAAACTCTTATATTAAGACTGCAGAAGTATTTTATTTTTAATAAGACTTTGGAAGTTTTATAAAACTCCTTAAGTCCTATACTAAGATTGCGAAAGTTTTATATTATGACTGCACAAGTCTTATATTAAGACTACACAAGTCTTATGTTAAGACTGTGAAAGCTTTACATTAAAACTTTGTAAGTTTCATACTGAGATTGCAAAAGTTTTATTTTAAAACTGCAGATGTTTTATTCTAATTTTAACATTAAGACTGCAAAAGATTTTTGCTAAGAGTTTCTTTTCTTACACTAAAACTTTGAAAGTCTGCTACTAAGACTGTGGAAGTTTTATACCAAGACAGCAGAAGTCTTTTATTAAGATAATAGAAGTCTTTTACAGAGACTGCGAAAGTTTTACACTAAGACGTAGTAAATTTTATGGTAAGACTGCAGAAGTTTCACAATAAATTTGCAAAAGTCTTATATTATTACTACGAAAGTCTTATACTAAGATTGCAGAAGTTCTTTACTAAGACTGGGATATATTTCACTGCTCTTAATTTCGAAAATCTGATATTAAGGTAGCAGAAGTCTTATATTATCACAGCGAAAGTCTTATACTAAGACTGCATTTGTCCTTTACTAAGACTGGGGTAATCTTAATTTTGAAAACCTGATACTAAGGTAGCAAAAGTATTATACTAAGACGGCGGAAGTCTTATACAAAGTCTGTGGTAGTCTTATACTAAAAGTGGGGAAGTTATATAGTTAGATTGTCTTATATTAATGTCTTATATTAATACTATATTAATAGTCTTAAACTAAGACTTATGAAATTTTATACTAAGCCTACAGTAATCCTATACCTATATTATGGTATTCCTATACTGTGGTATTTTCAGTCTAAAGGACTGTAATTTAAGTATAAAATTGTTTTTTATTATACTAAACCTTCCGAAAAATTATAATACAGTTGTATAAATTACTAAATTCTTTAATTTTGTGTGTTATAAATTTCACCCGGTTATAATATTTTTAAAATTCTTTAAATCGCTTAGAGGTTCATATTATAGAAACGAAGTAAACTTTTATTTAACAAAAATTATTTATAAGTTAAAAATGCAACAAAAAAATTTTAGTAGAGAAGTTTGGAACATTAAAAGAGATAGGAAAATATATGGTGGGAATGGTGGTATTTCTTTACTACTGCTGGTCACTATTTGGCATTCAATCTCTGCTCGATTTAATTGCGAATAATAGTAAAAGCTATTCACTGACCTTTGACATACGGCATGATTGGTTAATGGTAACATACAACTCTTTTTATTTATCTATTTATTTTTTACTTTATAGAAAAAATTAAGTGAATTAATTTAAGGTGTGTTTTAACATTTACATTCAGTTGCTTTCAAAAATAATCAGAAACATAATTTACACCAACTGCCACTTGAATTAAATTTTTTCGAATGAATTAAAATATAAAAGAAACTTTGGCGCTAAAGTGTTATAATTAAGAAAACAGTAAAGTTTGTGTCGAGATAATGATTTTATTAAATCAACACAATTTTTATATTTAAAAAAATGTTTAATTTTTATTATTTAAAAAGCAAAATATTTCATTTAATTTATGTATAAATTAGACTTTAATTCGATTATTAAAAAGAAAGTTAAAAATTTCGAACATACCTATTTAAAGTTAAAAAAATTAAACATTTATTTAAAATGTTTGAAAGAAATGAAATTTTATAAATTTCCAGCTTTGAAATTTGAATAAAAAATTTTAATTTTTCGAACTTAGAAGAGATTTAAATTGACTTATATCTGAATTAAATAAAATTCAAATTAAAAATATTAAAATAACAACTATTTAAACGAAATAATTATTATTTTGTGTAATAAAAAACAAAATTATTACTTTTTTAGGAATTTCGAATAAACTTCGAAAAATAAAATCCTTCAAAAAAATTATAAATAATTGTCTTTTTATTACTTTATAATTAGCATTTTCTATTTTTTAAATTTTGTAGTATTATTGAAATTTTATAATACATTTTATAATTAACATTCACTATTTTTCAAAATTGTTGTTATGTTCGAAATTTAAAAATAGCTCCAAAATTTAAAAATGAATTTTTCTTATGTTAATTATTAATTTCGAAATTTCGAAAGTATTTTTAAACAATTTTTTTGTTTTATAGTTACATTGTTTTTTTTTTTTAAATTATAAGTTTCCAGATTTAAAAACTATATTATGACTGAATTTTTCAAGAATACATTCTTTTAATTGGCCTTTTTTCGAACTTAGGATAGATTTAAATTAAATTATGTTTTAATTAAAAAAATTCTAAATTAGGTTTAAGAATATATAAACAACAATTATTTAAACTTAATTATTTATATTCTGTCTAATAAAAAAACAGTATTACTCTTCTAGAAATTTCTCATAAACTTCGAAAAATAATTTCCTTTCGAAAAAAGAAAAACATAATTATATATAATTTTCCCTTTAATATTTGATTACCTCTATTTTTCAAATTTTGTGTTATGTTCGAAATTTCATAATCCATGTATATTATAATTGACATTCTCTATTTTTAAAACTTTTTCTTATGTTCGAAATTTTAAAAATTACTTCTGAAACTTAAGAATTTTTTCTTATTGTATAAGTTTTATATTAAAATGTATTTTTTTTATATTGTCAAAATTCGAAATTAATTTCGAAATTTCGAAAATATTTGTTTAAATAAAATTTTACATTACATTATCGTTTTTCTCGTTAAATTTATACTTAAAAAAAAATCCACATTTTTTTATTTTTTTCAGACTCTATAATTTTTTTATGTATATTAAAGATTGTATTCGAATTTCTTGAATATACTTTGAGATTTAAAGAATCGTTTTTTCTAAAGTTTTTTGGAATTTTTATATATAGAATTTATCTTTTAAAATTTATAAATTAAAAATATTTGTTATTGTACTTAAAAGGCATTAAGATTAATGTCGTCATTATACGAAAATTTTCTTTATCGAAAAAATTTCAATATCAAGTTCGAATTTCTGTTAAGAGCCGTAAAAAACAGTTTTGTTTAAATTTTTTACACAAAATAAATTGCTATAAATAAATTCTTACAAGCAACAAATCTGTCTAGTTTCGAAATTATTTTCAAAATTCGAGGTAATGTTCGAATTTTATTTATTTATTTAAATATTTTTTCTTTTAAGAGCCGTAACAAAATATTTTTGTGTATGTTTGTCACACAAAATCTCTTTCTATAAATAAATTCTTATAATCAAGAAATTTTTCTATTTTCGAAATTATTTTCGATATCGAGAAAATATTCGTAATTATTCACATATGTCTAATATTAATAACATATATTTTTTCATTAAATATTAACTACTTCTAGAACTTTTAAGGCTTTTTTTTCTTACAAATTCGAAATTAATTTCGAAATTTCGAACATAATTTTTAACCAAAAAATTTTTGTATATTTTAGTTAGTTGGTTCTAGATTGTCTTTAGGAAGCATTTTTCTATAGATTACGAAAGTTCGAAATTAAGCTAGAATTTTTATTAAAATGGTTAAACCTTAAAACTGACAAAAAGAAATTTTTAAATTATTAAGAGTTGGTCATGAAAAATTGGTATGCAAAAAATTAAAAAAAAAACAATTTTTTAGTTAAAATTTTTCAAATATTTTCGAAAAACAATTTTTATCGAAAACGAAATTTCATTATAATGGGTATAATAAGGATAATAAATAATATAATGTAGTAATGTATGTGTAGGGTGTAGTTTTTATTTATTTTTTAATTTTAAAATATTTAAATAATTTTAAAATATTTAATTATTTTAAGGGAAAAAGCCCTTAACTCAGTAATTGTTTATTAAAATAATTCTTAATTTTTCTTAAAAAAAATTTTTGTTTTCCAAAATATAAATATTTTTGAGGCGTTAATTATCCTAAGAAAAAAAAATTAAGTTAAAAAAAATAAAAAATATTTAAACCGTTTAAAAAACATTTTTTATTTAAAAAATTTATTTATTTAAATTTTTTTTTGTTTTTTTTTTTTAATAAAGAAATTATAGTTAAACCTTCCTGAGGTGCCTTACAACAAAAAAATAAA
Organism: Trichopoda pennipes; assembly: GCA_030448955.1. Lineage (NCBI taxonomy): Eukaryota > Metazoa > Arthropoda > Insecta > Diptera > Tachinidae > Trichopoda > Trichopoda pennipes. The sequence goes on along the minus strand of JASKUP010000060.1, from coordinate 11,610,308 downwards.
TAAATAAAAATAGTTTTTTAACTGCTTAATTTTAAGACATGTTTGTGCTTGTAATTAAAATAAAAACAAGCTTTATGGGTTATTAAAGCATTTCGTTACATTTTTATTGGTTGTTTATTCGCAATCTAAGAGCATTCGTTTTTATTTGTATAAAACTACAGCTGGTTGGTTGCTTGGTTGCTTGGTTGGTTAGTTGGTTGTAATACTGCTGTAGTTCCCCATTTACAAATAGTAACAAAAAAAATTAAAAATTATTTAATAATTTGCTTGGAAAAACATTTCGATTGCCACCATTTCCACCACATCCACCCCAGCAACTGTCTAAAAGAAAAAAAAAATTATTTTTTTTTTCTGCACAGTAAAAATGTAGTGAAAACCACATCAAACGTTGAAAAACTTTACTAATAAATAAATGAATGCTCCAATTTTCTATAAATTTTTTTCGATGGAGTTGAAGTAAAAATATTTTTCTTTTGAAGTTTTCGAGTTGGAAATCAACACTTTAGGATTTTGCAATACAATTGCTAATGTTGGCAATATGTTGGCATAATAATGAAATTGATATAAAACATATATTAGTAATACTTTAAAATGATTTATAAATAATTTTGAAAACAAAAAGTTTTTCTTTTTTGTTTAAATTCAATTAATTACGTTTTGTTCAAATCCCTGTATAAAATAGGTATTTAAATTAAATTTTAAAGTATAAAGAACTTCATGTCATTCAATTAGGGATACTCCTTTGAAAGCAGATATTATTTGCATGCTTCGTATCAAATTTTGTTGACTGTAAAACACCAGCAGCTTCTTATGCAAAGAAGAAATCAATTGCTTTACTCTCTGTTGCTCTGCTCTTAGATATCACATATAATTGCTATGTTGTATGTGTCATATGTATTAGGTGTTTTTTATACAGATGTACAACTTTAAGTTGACAACACTTTTTTAACTCGCGACCCTTTTGTCAGCTATGAAGTGAAGATTTTTTCAACAAGAAATTTGTTTCCTAAAACAAAAACACAAAAATTTCGCTTAAGATGACTCAAATTTTTATTGCATTACGAAGGGAAAAGTTTGGCTATTATGAACGCCATTACCAGATATAAATGTCCATCACGACCATGCTGATGCAGATGTCAATGCTTTCATAAAAGCTTTTAATCACTTTTTAACAAAATGGCGCTTCCATTTTGTCAATCCCATCACAGATTTTGAGTTTTAAGGCTAAAATCGATTGGATTGACTCCGTATAGACTCTGTCCTTAACAACGACCCCCAAAAAAATAATCTAGTGGTGTTAAATCATACGATTTGGTTGGCCATTTGACTGCTAATTATTTTGAAATTATGTCATCGGAAAATTAAACTAAACTTTTTATTGGCTGTGTGACATGTGGCGCACTAGCCTCTTGAAATTGCATGTTAGTGATATCCACCTCGTTAGTAATAGGCCACAAGTGAGTTGTTAGCTATCACGATAGTATAATCTATTGACCGTTAACGCATTTCCAAGCTCGTATTCGAAAAAAAACGGCCCAAAAGAGCATGCAAAGGCTTCTCAATAATCGCTGTAGGATTATCACAAGCAATGTTGCAATGTTGCTTCTTGACATACCCTGACAAGTTAAAATTGTTTCAGAAAAACCTGCCTATTTAGAAATAACCTAATTGAACTTTTTCGTGATAAGATTTACATCTGCACCTGTTCGTAGACCTTAATCAGATGGTGGACCAAACCACTGCATAATTTGGAACGTCATGCTCGTTCTAGGAAGCCGAAGCTATAATTCTATGCAACAGAACTTTCTAGTTGCAACTTCGATGATTCCAGAGCAAGGCTGCAAATCATCGCTCCTTGCTTAAGAGTTGGAGACTTTTTAACTCCTGTCCAGAACACATGTCTAGCATGCTCACTGGACTGGATCATTCACTTAGCGTGTCATTAACAGTGAGATGACCCTGGCCACCATTATAACCTTTATACTGTTATGGGGCCGCGAAACCACAACCACCACGATACTCCCATATAGGGGCCAACCTCAATAATCAGCCAGAGAACTATTAAATGTCTAAAGAGACAAATAATGAACTCCGCGGGCATTACTGATTCCCGTGAGAATAAAGTGGAGTTTCCAATTGTACCCCTGCTGACTTCAAGGGACTGCGCACCCTTTTTCCTCCAGTTGCAGAGGTCTAAGTTGTTGCTTTCTCCAAAGACAATATATATGTGCCCCCGGGGGGTATCCTAAATATACTGCGCGAATCTACGTCAATGTAAATGGTTGGTAGGTTTAAATTCCTGCACCATTTTGTTTGATGACATGTGAAGTCATTTGTCTACGCCGATAAGCCTAAAATGATTTTTTTTTGTTATTTGGACCAGCACTAAGAGGATGACCCCTACACATGCAATGCATTGTTTCAAAACTAGGAAATTAGGTTGTGCAGAGGAGAAGAGAGAGAGTAGTGTTTATGGACAGAGTGTGATTTGTTTTACATCCGCGCCTGACTATGTAGTCTTAATCAGATGGTGGACAAACCACTATTGTATAATTTGGAACGTCATACATGCGTTTTAGATAGCCGAAGCGATAATTCTATGCAACAAAACCACCTAGTTGCAACTTTAATGATTTCAGTACAGGTCTGCAAATCATCACTCCTTGCTTAAGAGTTGGAGACTTTCCAACTCCTGTCCAGAACACATGTCAAGCATGCTCACAGGACTGGATCATTCACTTTGCGTGTCGTTATTAGTGAAATGATCCTGGCCACCATAGAACCATAGACTGTTATGGGGCTTCGAAACCACAACCACCACGATGCTCCCATATAGGGGCCAACCTCAATGATCAGCCAGAGAACTATTAAATGTCTGAAGAGACAAATAATGAACTCTGCGGATCACTGATCCCCGTGGAAATAAAGTGGAGTTTCCAGTTGTCTCCCTGTCTGACTTCAGGGGACTGGACTCCCTTTTTCCCCAGTTGCACTGTGTCTGAATAGTGGAATATCTATAAAGACCATATTTATATGCCCCTGGGGGGAGTGTTTATGGACATTCGATTTGAACTTTCCTAAAGTGAAAGTGACAGGAACGAACTCTGTAGAGAATTTATTCCACATACGGATTGTTCTCATAAAAAGCGAATTTGCCCTATAATGCATAGTGCGATCACTGGCCAATCGACCACAAGTAGATGCGCTCTCAACAAAAATCAAGTTAAACGCAAAAACATGCGAGTAACAGGAACAAGTTCCCTAATTTCATTAGAGCCGTTCCCAATGTAGTAACAATAAAACAGTGAAATACAATCCACATTGCATCGAGTTGGGTACTCTATTGTCCCCAATAAGCCTTCTGGCCCTCTCCTTAACACGATCGAGCAACTCATAAATAGACTTTGCGGCACCGACGCATACATGAGAGTTGCGTTCCACTTTTGGAATCAAATGATTGGCCATCTACAGGACAATGTTCTCGCGCGTTATTGCTGATATATGGCCGTAAATATAAGAAAAAGTTATCAAAAATTTGACCTTCCGATTAGACTACATCCGAGCCAGCCCTGGCGGCCATATGCCAAAAGTTATAATTTTTTTAATAATAATAAAGCCAGAATATCATCTTTCGAATTAAATAAATTTCATGTCAATTTTAAAAATTTATCTTTGTTTTATAGCATTTCAAAGTTTTAAACCTCTGTAAAAACACCTTTTATTAAAATAAACTGCACTTGGCACTTAAAGCTGGCAATCATCACCTTTAATATAGGAAAGTTGATCACATCATGTGTTTTTCATGACTGGTCATCAAACAAAATGCCACAATTTTGTTTTAAAAATGACGTCATCGGCTGCTTTTAATAAATTAATAAATTTCAATTTAGTAAATTTTTTTAAATTAAATTATCACTTTTTTAACCTTCTTAAGGGCTGCTTACAAATAAATTGGTCAATTTGTTATCATTCTGTTATCTGGTCAAGTACCCAGAGAGCCAACCCAATAATTTCTACATTTTGCTTAACAGCTCCCTTAAACACTTTTATAATTTACATTAACAGTCTAATCGACTTCTTATAACACAAAAGGGAAAGTTTTCAAATGAAATAATAAATTTTATATTCATCTGCAGCAATTTTTGAATTTAATTTTATTTTTTTATTTTTTGCTCCTCAATAAAATATAATTTACATTCACCTTATGATTTTGATTGCAGATATTTAAATAGCGAACATGTGTGAAAGTATACATTTTACAATTATATAATTAAAGTATATTTTTATAACCAACAATTACTCTCTAGTTTGTGTGATTTATGTGGATAATTTTCAAAAACAAATGTCTTCCACTTTAAAAGAGTTTAGAGGATTAGAAAAAGGCTTATAAAAAGGAAACATGTGGTAAATTATATTTTTTTTTGGTTTTTTTTAAACACTTTATAATATTGAATGTGTGGCATTTCTAGTATGTTTGTATTTTTAGAATGGGATACTTGTTTACTGATGACGTTTTTTTGGTTTGTGTAAACTTTTTCAATAGAAGAGGAGTAAGCGAATAGATGAAAGGGAAAATTTTGATCAAAGATTTGATCATCTGGTGTATTTTATACAATAATTTAAGCAACAAAAAAAAATCATGTATAAATTGCATGCGTGGGCGCATTTTTAGTTTAACAGGAAATTTAACGGAATATAAATTTTTGAGCAAAAAATTAAAAAAATAACACAACAACAAGTTATTTTGAACAAAAACGAAAGTGTTTTCGTTTTATTTAATGAACAAAAAAAAATATTTTAAACCACAACAAAGAGCAAATTAAAGACAATAAAAATAAAAAAAAAAATAAAATGCTTAACAATTTCCTTAAAATAATAAAATTATGCAAGCAAACTTAATACTCACACAAACACACACACACACTCCCAAGCAAACTTTGTACATTTGTTTATTCAATACAGAAGACTTAAGACACAAACTCTAAACTCTATTATAGAAAAAAGTAAATTAAATTATAAAAATATGACTTTGCAACAACCTTGGCCACCGTTTACATTGTTACAAAGTTCACAGTTCACATATTAAATTAAGTGATTAAATTAAACGCGCACCAGCTAACACCCGGAAAAAAAAATCGTGTACTGAAATGTTTCTATGAAAATGGTGTGATGATCAGTGGAACTTTTTCCAGAGCTGCTTTGTTATACAAAATTATTGAAACGAAAACATTGTTTTGTACAAATGTGTTAAATCAATAAGTTTACTGGTATATTATTTTTAAAGGGTCCAAACGTGATGCTATTAATATCACTGTTATAACTATTTCCCTGCCTGGCCGTCTGTCACTGATCTCTAGACCTGTGAAATGTTATGATAAATTATAGGCTGCTTTTCCTTTCTATTTACACAAAGCAAGTCACATCAGGTTCTCTTTAGACTGGCAATTATAAAAATGAAGATGTATAAATATACAGAGTGCCCCATATAAGAGATGTTTTTTTTTAATATGTAAACCCATGTTTAAGCAGATTTGTGAATTTTATTTTATAGAATACGTGGTTGCAATAAAAAATTTAATTAAAAATTAAAGGGTAGCCCCATAAAATTACAGGGTGTCCACCAGGAAGGTAAACTACTCTTTTTTTTTACCACCAGATTTGTGAATTTTTTTTAATAGAATACGTGGCTGCTATAAAAAATTTAATTAAAAATTAAAGGGTAACCCCATAAAATTACAAGGTTTACACCAAGAAAGGTATACTACTCTTTTTTTTTGTCACCATTTTGGCAAACATTAGTCTTGACAATTCATATTTGACAGTAGTAAAGTAGACACGTGGAAAATTTATTAAGGAAAAATATTCGATAAACCAACGTGTTTTAATCGTTAAAACATTTTATCAAAATCAATAATCGATTACTGTGACAACGAGAAAGTTATGTGAAATTTTTGGCAGAAACAATGGCACCAACAAAACGCACTATTAATTGTATAGTGAATGATTTCACTACACAGAGAGGATCTGTTGGTGATAGGCCCAAGCATAGATCACAACGTACCGCAAGATCGGCTGAAAACGTTACTGCTGCTCAAGAAAATGCTCAAAACAATCCATCAACCTCAATTCGATGCTTTGCTCAGGAGCTTGGTCTTCAAAGAACAACTTTGACCACAATTTTGCACAAGGATTTGCATTTGTTTCCATATAAGATTCAGTTGACACAAGAGCTTCTTCCAGAAGACCATTTATGTCGTCATACATATGCCAATAAGATGTTACAGTTCGCCCATGACAATCCCGATTTTCTTGAAAAAATCACAATGAGTGACGAGGAGGCACATTTTCCTTTGAATGGATATTGTAAATAAACAGAATAGTCGGTTCTGGGGAATGGGAAAGCATCAAATTATTCATTGATGCATTCATTGAAAGTGACTGTCAATTTGGTTGCGAGGAATCATTGATACAAGAGCTTCTTCCACAAGACCATCTACGGCGCCATACCCATGCCAATAGAATGTTACAGCTCGCGCATGATGACCTCAATTTTCATGAAAATGAGTGACAACACATAAAGGGTGTCTCCATAGAGATGTAATTTTGAAACTATTACCCGATTTTTAAGGATATTTATAATTAATTATTGAGGATGTTATAGCATATGTAAAGAAAATATAATAAAAATATTAAAGGGTGTCCCTTTAGAGATGTAATTTTGGAATTATCACCAAATTTTTTAAGATATTTATAATTTATTCAAATTATTATTCAGGCGGTTATAACTTATTTAAAGAAAATATAATAAAAATTAAAGGGTATCCCTTTCGAACTGAAGTTTTGCAGTTCAAAACAGTTATATAAAGGATTTTGGTAGCTGTATATAGTGTATAGTGGAGGATAGAAAAATATGTTATAAATAATATTAAAATGTAAAGGGTGTCCCCATAGAGAAGTAAGTAAATTTTAAAAGGTTGTATGCAGAACCTTGCCGTTAATATAGAGTGTAGCCAGGTTTTTTTGATTAGCATTAAACCATACATATCAGATTTAAAGGGTATTGCCATAGTAAAGTGGCTTATATTTTTTATTTTATTTTATGTTTTATAGCCTTAAAGGCAGAAAATATAAGAAAAATATTAAATAAATAATTAAAGGGTGGAGCAGCTATTTTATGCAACCTAATAGCTTAACTGGCATTTGGCGGAGTAATTTTTCTATCTATAAATGAAGTTATAAAAGCAACGTTGCATATAAAAATGTTTAATATATTTTTATAGCCCCACTGTATTATGGTGTCTTCTAGTAGCAAAGCAAATTAATTTATACGGTTTTATATTATTAACACTTTCTACACTCAAAAGAAAAAAAAAAGTATCCTACATCGTGTTATATATTAAACATTTGAATGTATAATTTAAAAAAAAAACATAAATAAATAGAAATGAAATAATTCTATTGAATGTTAAGTGCGTGTTTAATAATTATTATGCTAAAAACGTGAACAACTATTAATTTAATTTAACCATAAATTTTAACAAACAAAATATAAAGCTAACAAATATAAAAGTTGTTTTATTAAGACATGAATTAATTAATAAAATTGTCAAGATATAAAACTGATGAGTTATTTTGCTTTACGAATTTAAATATTAAAGTATTTGCATATGAAGGTAATTTGAGAATAATAGTCGTAAATTTTTAAAAATAATAACTATTAAATGGTTATGTTTGTCATGAAAAATGAAAAGCTTTTAAAGTAATAAATTTTAATAAACAGCTGATATATTTTAAGAGAGGGCTTTAATCCAACTCCTTGTTTAAAAGCCGATGCATTGGTGACATTCTGTTTAGAATTAAATTTGTATTCCTAATACAAGTTAATCGTTCCAGAGAATTTTGCTTAAGCCACTACCAATACGATACTCACTGGACCTCTTCACTAAACCATAAAGGGGTCATAATCCCTATTAACTACAGGCTGGATGGTGACTGGTGCCAATTTTTAGTTAGAATCTTTTCTGTGAGAAGTCTTTTTTGGTACTGAATACTGAATTTGACTCGCAACTCAGAATCTTAATGCAAGTAATTTTGTAGATTTGCTTGTGAGCAAATCAATAGTGCAAAACTGTCATTTGATAACTCTGTTAGTTATGGGTATGCATAGCACGGACAATTTCATTGCAACTTTTTTTATTGTTATCGACTGTAAAATATCTTTGCTCTTATTTGTAGAGTGCAGGGGCAATAAGTCGTTTTATACGTAACTTTATTGAATACTGTTCTAATCTATATATTTCTAGAAGATAAGAAACGAATAACTAAAGAGACACTACTAATGGGAAACTACTTAGCGGGTCTAAACCGAAGAAGAAGTTTACAAAAAATTATTTTACCAAGGTCTTGAAAAATTTCTTGAAAGTGAAATTAGCTGAATTTTTATTTATATTATCAGGCTTAAGTTCGTATATTTCCATGTGATAAATTTTTTTTAATAGAACAAAGAATGCTAAATTATATAGAAGAAAAAGAAGCAGCAGATTTTTAATGAATTTCATATTTTTATTCTATTCAAGCAAATAATTAAAAGAAAAGGAGTTTCAAGGGGGCTCAAAGCTTGTTTGTTTATTGGCGATGCCTCAGGCCTGCTTATCCAAACACCATAACCTGTAGCCACTATTTTGAAAGCTTCAAACCTTTTCCTTTAAACCTTAATAATTTAAAAATATTTTTAAGACATTTAAAAATGTTTTTGTTTTGTTGATTTTAAATGTCAATTGTTCAAACGGCCAAAGGTTATTCACACTGTAAATTACGGTTCGTTAAAAATAGAGAAACTATACAAAAAAAAACAAGAAAAACATTTTGAAATTAATATAAGGCAAACAATTTTGTACAAGTGTTAAATAGTGTTGATAGTGTTGTTGACCTTTTTCGGTTTTTATTTTTGACTTTTTGCATAAAGAAATCAAAACTAGATTTTCGTTATTAGACTTTTTCAACAAGAAGTTTGTTTTTTAAAATATAATAAAATTAAAAAATTACTATTAAGATATTTCATAATTTTTATTATATTACGAAGAGACAAGCTCAGAAGTTATGAATGAAAAATAATATTTGACAAATATCCACCACGACCAGATATCGATTTTTCCATCAAAGTTTTTAATCACTTTTTGGCAAAATGGCGCTGCAAATTCGTTGGTCACATTATGGTTTTAAGGCTGAAATCGATTCAATTGTCTCCATGTAGGCTCTGTCCTTAACATTACCTTACAAAAAAATAATCTAGTGGTTTTAAGTCACACCATCTGGCTGGTCACTTAACTGCTGATTATTGTAAAATTATAAGATCGGGAAATTTTGGTTTGCAATAGTTTAATCGTTTCATTGGCTGTGTGACATATGGCAACGTCCTGTTAAAACCACATAACAGTCATACCCATATCGTCAATAATAGGCCGAAATTGAGTTATTAACCTCTTGCGATAAAGTGATCCATTAACTGTTACTAAATTCTAGCCTCATCTTCGAAAAAAATGGCCCCTTCACGCCTCCACACCACATAGCGCTCCATACAGTGATACGTTGAGCATTCAAAAACTTCTTAATAATCCCTCTAGGATTTTCAAAAGCCCAAATGCGGCAGTTTTGCTTGTTGCCATACTCTCACAAGTGAAAATGGACTTTGTTGGAAAAAATATTTTTTTTAGAAAAACCAAAGTTCTTGAATAAATTGAGCGAATCTACGGCGATGTGAATGATCGGTCGACTTCAATTCCTTCACCAGCTGCAAGCTTGTAAGGCTTCAAAGTTGAATCCCTAGGCAAAATTCGCCATGTGGTGGTTATAGTGCCCCCGTGGGGCACATTATAAGTCTTTATGGATCCTATAACCATCTAGACTTGTGTCTTGCGGGGTAAAAGGGAGCCCAGTCCCCTTCCAGGCGAGTAGGAGCCAACTGGACAATCCACTATATTTGCACGGGAATCAGTGAGCCCCAGAGTTCCGATATTTGTCTCTTTAGACATTTAGCTGTTCTCTACCTGATTATTGAGGTAGGCCCTTCGGAATTATCGTGGTGGCTGTGTGTTTCGAGGCCCTCGTTTGAGTTGGGTGAGGTGAGTCGGATCATTCAAAAATAAACACAATGAATGGTCCAGGCCCAGTGAGTATGAATGACGTCGTGTTCTTAATTATATTAAGCTTCATGCGTTCTGGACCAGGAGTTAGATAGTCTTCAACTCTTTAGCAAGGAGTGAAGGCTGCGGCCTACTCCGGGCTTTTAAAGTTGCAACTAGGAGTGACCGGAGGATATACGTATTCGAAGGCCTTCTAGGGTGAGGATGACGCTACTTTTCATCCACAGTGGTAATGATCCACCACCTGATTAAGGCAGACGGCCAGGTGCAGATGTAAATCTTATCACGTCATGTCGTGCTTATGGATAAGTGCTATTGTTGAGAAGGTCGAGAAACTGACAAATTTTGATCTGCTTCAACACTGCGATATTTTCAGTTGAACAACCCGCTCGAACACGTGTTGGTGTTCGCACATTTTGTAACGATTCTGTTTCGACTCAAATTTAACGACCAAATTCTTAATATTAATCTCAGAAGGACGATTATATTGTTCGAAAATATCACCAATTTTACGAAATGTAACTTTAACGGAACCACTATTTTCCTAATAAATAAATAAAGACACACACACACGTACACACTTCAAGAAACTTTTAATTGTGATTCGAAAGATTTGTTTCTATTTCTTAAATAATAAAAAACAAAAACAAAAAGATTAATGGCATTAAACGAAATATTTGTCACTGACCAACACAGTCAGTAGTCGCAATAGCTTGAATGATTCAATGACTGAAAGAAGTCCATTTTTTTCTTGTTGTTGTTTGGTATCAAAATAAGGAACCCAGTTAAGCGATTGAAATAACCGAGCAACACGAAACAACTAATAAAAAACAAAACAAAACAGTCTATTTGGTGTTTGTTAGTTTAAGATCAATTGTTTTATTATTTCTCAATGACCATGAACGGTCAGACGATTTAAAGTTGCATATTAAAGTAGAAGTCAGGTTGGTCTTATACTCGCCGCTAGAATCCTACTTGGTCTTGGTTTTTGTTTGTTTGTTTTTTAATGGCTGTAAAACATTAGTTTTAAATTAGATGAATTTTTGTATTTGTTTTTGGATTACATTTGCCTATTGACATCGCCATTTATTTCTACAGCAGTCATACAAGGGTACCAGTGCAGTGTTCACGAAATCTGTGTTTCTTTTATTTTTTAAAGTGTTTTCCAAATGTTTTGCTCTGTGACTTCAGACAATTTATGGTTAAACATTTGTCAAGGTGGCAGGCACAGTTGAAACTGTTTTTATTTTGAAAGAAAAAGAACAAAAAAAATAACAGAAAAAACACACACACACATTTTTTTTATGTCAAAACAAGAATGTTAATGATTTTTAGATGATTTTTGTTACCCAACGAACTTTGGGTTCAAGTTTAATTACACTAGAATGCAACATTCGTAATACGAAAGCATAAAAATTCTTTTTACAATTAATTTCAAATTTTTTTAAAGACTTTCTAAGAAAGCAGATTTCTAAAAATTGCTGAATAATATAACATGATATATAAGTAACACGGTTCTGCAAAAAAAAACAACATGCATGCAAAAAGAACATGCAAGCGAAAATAAAAGTCTTAAAACGCTTAATTAAAATCAGCTTTCAATCTTTGTCTATCCCATGCAAATTTTTTTTGTTGCACAATGGTCCGCTCAAAGAAAAATGTCACATTTTTTTATTTATACTTTTAAAAAAAATAAATTTCTAAAAATTTATTAGCCTTTGAGCAAAGGAAAAAAAAAACATTATTTGTTTTTTGTATAGAAAAATCTAAGAAATTAAATGAGTAACGTTCAATAATGGTCACGTGGCCACCAGCTATTATTTCAATATTTTTCTTTTCTTTTTCAAATTTAGTTTCTACTTTTTAACGTAATGTGTTTTTAATTGTTTAATCGAGTAATTTAGTTACCAGAATTAAATTATAAATTTAAATACACGAGCCGAGAATAGTTGTAAATTTAAGAGTTTAAATTTTATCTTGAAGTATAATTAAATTAAACTAACGCTTTCCTTTAATGATGTTATTATGTTATTGTCAATCAAAATAAAACAACAACAAAATTTACTATCAATGATTATTAGTTTTATTTGAAACGTAATTTTGTGTCATTATTTTATTTGTACTTGCAATTACATTCATGTGACCGCTTTGGCGTTGGCATAGATGATTCAATCTGAATACCCAAACTCAACAATTACATACACATGTCTTCAGTTAGTCGCTGAACTTTATATTTAAAGTATTCACTAAATTTTTTCTCACTGATAAAAACATTCTAAACAAAAATATCGATGAAAAAAATTTTTTTTCTATACAAAAATTTTTATTGATGAAAATTTTCTACAGAAATATTTTAACAGACGGAAATTTTATATAGAAAAATTATTACTAAGGCATATTTTCTATAAAAAAATATAACTATTCAATAGAGAAATTATCACTAATAAAAATCTTTATAATCAGTGATGAAAATTTTCTATAAAGAAGAATGATCACAAATGAAATTTTTGGATCAGAAAATTATTACAAATGAAATTATCACATGAAATTTTTCTATAGAAAAATGATCGCATGTGAAATTTTTCTAGAGAAAATTGATCAAAAATCAAATTTTTCTATAGAAAAATGATCACAAATGAAATTTTTCTATAAAGAAATTATCACATGAAATTTTTCTGTAGAAAAATGATCACTTATGAAATTTTTCTGTAGAAAAATGATCACTTATGAAATTTTTCTGTAGAAAAATGATCACTTATCAATTTTTTCTATAGAAAAATGATCACAAATGAAATTTTTTTAAAGAAAATTGATCACAAATGAAATTTTTCTAAAGAAAAATGATCACAAATGAAATTTTTCTATAGAAAAATGATTACAATAAAATTTTTTTATAGAAAAATGATAAGAAATAAAATGTTTCTTTAGAAAAAATAATCACTTATCAAATTTTTCTATAGAATAATAATCAAATTTGAAATTTTTGTATAGAAAAATGATCACCAATGAAATTTTTATATAGAAAAATGATCACAAATGAAATTTTTCTATAAAAAATAATAACAAATGAAATTTTTCTTAAGGAAAATGATCACAAATGAAATTTTTCTATAGCAAAATGATTACATGTGAAATTCAAATTTTCCATAGAAAAATGATCACAAATGATCCTTAAACAAATTTTTCTATAGAAAAATGATCACTTATCAAATTTTTCTATAAAAAAATGATAACAAATGAAATTTTTCTATAGAAAAATGAACACAAATGAAATTTTCTATAGAAATATGATCACAATTTTTCTAAAGAAAAATTAGAGCTGATAAAAGTTTTCAATACTTAAAATTATAGTCTCTTAGTTTTTGCAAAGTCTGCTAATACATATTATTAGATATCGAGTGATATCTAAAGTCTACAAACTGCCTAGCACTTCCCTTTCTTCTTTTGCCCTACAAATAAATTAATTCCTTAAAAAACAATTTTAAATGTATTAATTAAGAACCATCAATTTAATTAAACAAACAAAAAATTCTCATTTCCAAAAAACAAACTAACCCTCAATTAATCTATTGAATTCCATTTTCATCTTTCAAAAGTTCAATTTTAGTTTAAAAATGATTATAATTTATTGAAATGTCATCAGAATTTGGACACAATCCGCATAAATGATCTTAATATTTTCTCTTAAGCTTTTGCTAGACATTAAGACGACTTAAAGTTGACTAAAATGATGATTTCTACAAAAATATCATAAATTATAAACTTTTATAAAGAAAGAAAGAAAATATAAAAAACATTAAAAACAAATTAATAAATTTCTTCTAAAATGATCGAATCTCCCAAAATAGACTTTCTCAATTAAGAAAAAGGTTTCAAAATTTATTCAATTTTTCACAGATTGCGTTTTACATAAATTAGGGAAAAATTTGCATTTCTTAACTTGTTAATTAATGACAGGCAGCAAAAGAACTAAAAAGATCTTAAGAATTACGAGGTATAGACAATAAGTTTCAGATTTATTTATTAGAGTTCCTAATTTAACATTGACAAACTTCGGTTAATAATAGAAATAGAAAAATAGAAAATTTCAATAGAAAAATACTCACTGATAAAAATTTTCTTTAGAAATATTGCCACTAATAAAAGCAATATAAAGAAAATTTCTCACTGGTAAAAATTTTCCGTAGAAAAATTCACGACAAACAAAATTTTTTAATAGAAAATTTCTCACTTATAAAAGTTTTCTATAGAAAAATTGTTACTGAAAAAAGTTTTCTATTGAAAAATTTTCTATGGAAAAAATTCTCTCTTGGTAATTTTCTATATAAAAAATTCTCTCTTGGTAATTTTCTATATAAAAAATTCTCTGTTGATAATTTTCTATAGGAAAAATTTTGTGTTCATAATTTTCTGTAGAAAAAATTTCTCTGTTTATAATTTTCTATAGAAAAAATTCGATATTGAAAATTTTCTATCCAAAAATCTCGTTTTTTGAACATTTTCTATACAAAATTTTCTATTGAAAAATCCTCTGTTGGTAATTTTCTATGCAAAAAATTCTCTGTTGGTAATTTTCTATATAAAAAATTCTCTTTTGATAATTTTCTATAGTAAAAATTCTCTGTTGATAACTTTCTATAGAAAAAATTCTCTGTTGATAATTTTCTATAGGAAAAATTCTGCGTTCATAATTTTCTGTAGAAAAAACTCGATATTGAAAATATCTATACAAAAATCTCGTTTTTTGAAAATTTTCTATACGAAAATCTTCTTTTTTGTAAATTTCCTGTAGAAAAGATTTTCAATGTTTAAAATTTCCATTAAAAAATTCTCACTATTGAAAATTTCCTTTGAAAAACACTCAGTGCTGAAAATTGTCTATAGAATGTGTTTTCTAATTGAAAATATTCTATAGAAAAAAGTCCTATTGTTGAAAATTTCTACAGAAAAATGTTTCACTTTTATAAATCTCTTACAGAAATTATTCTCACTGTTGAAAAATTATAACTGGTGGAAATTAGCAACAGAGAAGTTTTTTATAGAAAAAAATTCTCTATAGAAAAAATCTCTATTGCAAATTTTCTATAGTAAAAATTCTTTTTTTTTAATCTCTATAGAAAAAATACCTCTTTGTTGAACATTTTTTATGGAATAAATTCCTCTCAATTGAAAATTTTTTATATTAAAATTCCTCTCTGTTCAAAATTTTTTTTATAAACAATTCTTCTCTGTTAAAAATTTTTTATAGAAAAAATCCTCTCTGTTGAAAATTTTTTAAAGAAAAAATTCTTCAATGTTGAAAATGTTTTATAGAAAAAATCATTGCTGTTGAAAAATTTGTATAGAAAGAGCTCTCACTTTAAAAATTTTTAATAGAAAAATGTCTCACTGTTGAATATTTCATATACAGAAGTGTGGAAAATTTCTTACAGAAAAAATTCTCACTTAAAATTCCTACAAAAAAATTTTCACCGTTGAAAATTTTGTGTAGAAAAATTTCGTACTAATAAATATTTTCTATAAAAAATTTTCTATGGAAAAATTCTCTGTTGGTAATTTTCTATGGAAATTTCCTGTAGAAAAGATTCTCAATGTTTAAAATTCCCATAGAAAAAATTCTCAGTATTTAAAATTCCCTATAGAAAAAATCCTTAATGCTGTAAATTTTCTTAAAAAAGTGTTTTCGAATCGAAAAAATTCTATAGAAAAAAGCGCTACTGTTGAAAATTTCTATAGAAAAATGTTTCACTTTTAAAAATTTCTAATTAAAATAATTTTCACTGAAAAATTATAACTGGTGAAAATTAACAACAAAGAATATTTTTTATAGAAACAACCATATTGAAAATTTTCTATAGAAAAAATCTCTTTTTTTTTAAATTCCTATAGAAGAAATTACTACCTGTTGAAAATTTTTTATAGAAAAAATTCCTCTCTGTTCAAAATATTTTATAGAAATAATTCCCCTCCATTGAAAATTTTCTATAGAAAAATTTTTTTCTATTGAAAATTTTTTATAGAAAAATTCCTCTCAATTGAAAATTTTTTATGGAAAAAATCTTCTCTATTAAAAATTTGTTATAGAAAAAATTTGTTTTTGTTGAAAATTTCTTATAGAAAAAATTTCTCTCCATTGAAAATTTTTTATAGAAAAATTTTTATGTGTTGAAAATTGTAAATAGAAAAAATTCTTCGGTGTTGAAAATTATTTATAGAAAAAATTCTTCTGTGATAAAATTTTTTTATAGAAAAAATTCTTCTGTGTTAACAATTTTTTATAGAAAAAATCATTGCTGTTGAAAAATTTGTATAGAAATAGCTCTCACTTTGAAAATTTTTTATAGAAAAATGTCTCACTGTTGAAAATTTCATATACAGAAGTGGGGAAAATTTCCTATAGAAAAAATTCTCACTCAAAATTCCTACAAAAAAATTTTCACCGTTGAAAATTTTGTGTGGAAAAATTTCGTACTAATAAAAATTTTCTATAAAAAAAAAATAATTACTAATTAAAACTTGCTGACACAATTAAATAATTTGAAGAGAAAACCTCAGCTTTTTGTGTGCTCAGAAATGCATGCAGAGTTGCTAAGTTTTATTATTTAATTTTTGCACTATTTTATTTCAATTTTATGAAATCAGCATTCAAAGGACAATAAGGTTCACAAAAAAATTTGTTACTCCTTAAAAAGTTTGTCTTTTAGGCGCGTTATCCATTCCGTTTAAGAACCAGAAGCCTGTTCTTAAAGAAATTTAAAAAAAAAACTGGTCCACACAGCAAAATAGACCGCTGTGGAAACATTTTTGCTTTTTCTCGAATTGTCTAAGTTGAATGAAACCAATCAATTTTGTATAAATTACAAACGTTAAAAAGTTCTTAATTGTTTAAGATGAACACAGAGAAAACAAAAGACTTAAGAACAAAACTTAAACTAATGAATTTATAATTTGTGTTTAAAATAGAGAAAACAATAATTAATTTATGATACGATCGAATATTAAATATAAAACTGTTTATTCATCTTCTTAAACATTAATTTCAGAATAAAATGTAAATTTTAAAAATAAGAATATATAAAACAACACAAAAAAACAAATTTGAAGTGGCAGACTTTAAGACGTCTTAAGAGTTCTAAATTTTTTGATGATAGAAAAGATTAATATTTTAAAAGAAAAAAAAACTAAAAAATAAAAAGTATTTAATTTTATTATCATGTCTTAATTGTTTTGTCATGTATTTAGCATAAGAAACCACTAATTTATTTGCATATTTTGTGTGTAAAATTAATTATTTGCTAAAGCAAATTTTAAGCATACATGTAGTTCGAATGGCAATTATAAGAACGTTGGCTTTATAACTATTTTTTTTTTTGTTGTTGGGGGGATATTTCTGGTGATTTAAGAAAGTTGAATTTATCTTAATTAAAAACGAAATAGTGGTAATATCTAGTTTTAGTTGTAACCTAATACAACTTCAAATGATTAATCAAAGGTTTCTTGTGGCAGTTGTTGTTGTTGACACGTGTTGTAAGCTTCTTTTTTAAATTTTAAATTTCTTCTTTGCAACAAAACAATGAAAACAATAGTAATCCCAAAAACAACAACAATGTCATAGCAAAAACTTTAGAAAAATATAGGTTTAAGTATTTTTACTTAATTATTTTTTTTTAAATTAAATTTAGCGATTTGTTTATGTTCACATGTTAAGTTAAGGGACAATAACAAAAAATCTCGTTCATCTAAATTTTAGTTTGCGATTTTGTTGTCAGAACCTGTTTACAAAAGGAACCTTGAAAATTTGAAACTTAAATTGCACCATGACCTCGTTCTAAGAAAACACAACCCACTTAAGCATATTTCAATAGAATTAATCTGTTATTGTAACAAGACTGAAAAGAACAAATTCTTAAAATTATTATAATTATTGTCATTTTTTGTTGTTAATTTAATTTATATTATTCTTGGACGCCTAGAAACTTGTTCTGTTAACCAAAAAAAAAAACATAATAAATTCCAACTGCACTTGTTTTGTGGCTCTGGCGGTTTGAAATAAATTCAAGGTTACAGCAAACTAACAACAAAATAAAAACAAAATAAAAACCAAAATAATACACTGATCTTAAAGATACAATAGATAAAAAAAGCCAAATGCTTTAAAATATACAACCCAACAAAGTGATATTTTTTTCTTTAACCAGCAACCGTTAAAAATCTCGCACAACATGTCAACACATTTGGCGGTCAAATCAAATCAACAAACTTTATATTGAACTTTAAATTAAGTTAAGTTTTTCTTAAGCTTTTAATATTTTTTCTCAAAAAAGAAACTACACGCCAGTAGCATGGAGGCGCGTTAAACCAATAGAATGTTCTATATATTTTTTTTTGTTGTAAGGCCTGACACAGTCACAATATATCACAATTTCTCACCACCACCTTGTCAAAGCTATTTTGTTTCATATGCCTTCTTTCTTGTTGTTTTTGGTTTTATTTGCTTTAATCTTAAAGGGTTACACAATATTTGAGGCAAAAAAAAAACTGCTTGCTCGACATTAGTGCTTCGTTTCTGTAAATTGAGATAGAAATTTCTCACATAAAAATACCGGGTGTTCGCCGGATGCCTCCATTTTGGTAAACATTACTCTTGACAGTTCATAGTTGGCAGCCGTAAAGTAGACACCTGCCAAATTTATTAAGGAAAAATATTCGATAAACCAATGTGCTTTAATCGTTAAAATATTTTCTGAAAATCAATCATCGATTACGGTGACAATGAGAAAGTTATGTGAAATTTTTGCGAGAAACAACGTGCAAGCGAAACGCACTATTTATCGGGTAATTAATAATTTCGAAGAAAGATGGTTTGTAGATGAAATAGCCAACCGTGGACCACAACGTACTACAAGATCGGCAGAAAACATTGCTGCTATTCAAGAAAGTGTGTAAAATAATCCATCAACCTCAATTGCACAGCGTGTGCAGGAGTTTGCCGCTGTAGGCTAATAGGTAGTGTTTTAGCTTGTCAGTATGGGGGTTGTGGGTTCGACTCCCAACGAACACTTTAATTTTTTTTCACTATAAAAATAAAAATTGGCTTCCCGTGGGGCTGCTCAGCGATGAAGGTATAAACACTGGTCGCTGTGCACTCTTTATACGTCAGTTAATTTCCGACTATCCCTCTTCTTTCACCACCTGTTTCATCTCTTCTCTATCCCTTTCCTAAAAGAATGTAACACGGTACTTTACTTGACTAAATAGGCATTGTTGCCTGAAGTGCTACTTCTCTTAAAAAAAAAATAAATAAATAAAAAACAAACGTACCGCAAGATCGGCTGAAAACGTTACTGCTGCTCAAGAAAATGCTCAAAACAATCCATCAACCTCAATTCGATGCTTTGCTCAGGAGCTTGGTCTTCAAAGAACAACTTTGACCACAATTTTGCACAAGGATTTGCATTTGTTTCCATATAAGATTCAGTTGACACAAAAGCTTCTTCCAGAAGACCATTTACGTCGTCATACATATGCCAATAGGATGTTACAGTTCGCCCATGACAACCCCAATTTTCATGAAAAAATCACAATGAGTGACGAGGAGGCACATTTTCCTTTGAATGGATATTGTGAATAAACAGAATAGTCGGTTGTGGGGAATGGGAAAGCCTCAAATTATTCAACAGTCACCTCGGCATTTATTAAAAGTGACTGTCAATTTAGTTACAAGGAATCATTGGACCTTACTTCTTTGAAAATGAAAACGGGGTAAGGGTAACTGTGAATGGGGAGAAATATCGTGATGTGATTGAAAACTTTTTAACGCCACAACTGTATGCTTTGGGCTTGATTAAAATTTGGTATCAACAAAACGGTGCTATATCGCATACAGCCAGGATTACAATGGAATTACTGCAAGAGCTTTCACCAAAACAAGTTGATTTTGCTTGGTCTCCCTTCACGATTGCCTGATTTGACTGCTCCGGTCTTTTTTTTTGTGGTATTTTGTGAGGATATCTGAAAAGCGAGGTTTATGCAAACAAGCCAAAAATGCTTGAGTAACTCGAACAATATATTCGTAATGAAATTAATGAAAATATCGCGTGAAATATGTGAGAATGTAATTAAAAATGTACTCAAAAGGACTCGCATTTGTGAGTTCTAACAGAGGTGGTCATTTATCTTATATTGTGTACCATACCGGGAATGTTACATTTGCAGTGAGACAATCACTTACTCCAAGTTCAGATATAGTCACTATTTAGTGAACTTGCTATAACAAAGATATTATTGATTAATCAATAAGTGAATCAAGAGTTACGTATAGATTATATTACGTATCTGGCGAGAATCGTCATTCCGCCGTATGCCGGACTCTGTTACGGCTACCGTCTAAAAACCCACCTGAAGTCTGGGATTCTTGATTAAAAAATTATTAAAAATTTAATGTTGCTGCTTGAGTTTGCTGCGTTTCTGTAAATAAAGTGAGAAATTTCTCACCTCAAAATGTAATCATTTGGTTTTTAACTAAATAAGCTAGAGTTAATAATGAGTTTTGCTTATGTATCGGGTTTTTTTCCAACAAGAAGTTTGTTTTTCAATTGTGGCAACACCAACAACATGATAGTTTTGATATTTAGTTTTTTGACGTATTCGTAGTAGACGCATTGTTAGTTCTTACAATGAATTTAATTTCGCATGAAAATCACAATAAAGTAATTAAAATCCATCCAAATTTATGAAAATGGTGGTTGTGTTAAAGTTACATTTCATAAAATTCGTGATATTTTCGGAAAACATAATCATTCTTCTGAGATCGCTATTAAGAATTTGCTCGTTAAATTTGAGTTGCGACAGAATCGTTACAATCGTTACATCGCAGTTTTGAGCCTTATGTCAATTCCTCGAAGTTCTTTATAATTGGAGTTATCCAAAACCACCACATGGCGAATTTTGCGTAAGGATTTTACTTTTAAGCCTTACAAGTTTTAACTGGTGCAGGTGTCAAGCAAGTAGAGTTTAAACCCTTAAGAATGAAGTGTATTTTTTTTGTTTTGTTTTTAAAGAGAAGTAGCACTTCAGGCAACAATGCCTATTTAGTCAAGTACCGTACTACATTCTTTAGGAAAGGGATAGAGAAGAGATGAAACAGGTGGTGAAAGTTGAAGGATATTTGGAAATTAACTGTCGTATAAAGACAGCAATAGCAACCAGTGACAATGCCTTAATCGCTGAGCAGCTCCACCGACTGTCAGTTTTTATTTTTGTAGTGAAAAAAACTAAGGTCGTCGTTGGGAATCGAACTCACAACCACCATACTGGCAAGCTAGTACACTACTTACTAGCCTACAGGGGCACCAGGGGTATTATGTTGAAAGGCAATATTATTGCGTCCAGAAACACTGACTGTTTGGTGTAGTTTGTTGACTGGTGGAATCACTGATCCGTACTTCTTTAAAAAGGATGCTGGTCAGAAAGTTATAGTCAATGTTGACTGCTATAGTGTCATGATTGTTATGACTTTTTCATTCATCAATTGAACACCATGCTGTACAAGAACAGTAGCGACAACAACGCAGCTGACACTAGAATTGATTTATAGAAGGAAACGCTTAGAAACCGTATAACTTCACGTTTCAGACCTATGACTTCTTTATACAGAATAATTAAAAACAAACGAAATATATATTTTTAATGATAAATTTCAATAATTTTTTTTTCAATAATTATTTATTGTATCGTCAAGAAACTGAACTAACAATAGTTTTAAAATCTTAAATTCTAAAAAAAAGTTACATTAGT
This sequence comes from Trichopoda pennipes, assembly GCA_030448955.1. Taxonomy (NCBI): domain Eukaryota; kingdom Metazoa; phylum Arthropoda; class Insecta; order Diptera; family Tachinidae; genus Trichopoda; species Trichopoda pennipes. The sequence continues at coordinate 11,588,370 of JASKUP010000060.1, read as the reverse complement.
CCCGACCATGTCAGAACTAATCTCTTAGGTAAAAAAATTGACATTAAAAAAAAACAAAACAAATATTTCTAAGATGTGTCATCTGTAGCATTGAGGATTAAAGCTGCGGTATCCCTCTTTTTTAATCAGCTATGTCCACTATAATCCAAAATATTGCGAGCAAGGGGATTAGGATGGTCTTCAAGCTTCATTAGGTATTTGCCTGCGTATTTGATGATTTCTGTAGTCACCAGCGGTATGTCTAAATCACAATGTATGTTTGAATTTCTGATGTACCATGGGGCGGAAGTTATCAACCGTAAAATTTTATTCTGTCCACGTTGAATTCTATCCACATTTGAAGCTGAGGCAGTGCCCCAAAGTTGGATTCCGTAAGACCATATTGGTTTCAAAATCCGCTTGTAAATTAGAAGCTTACAATCTAGGCTAAGTTTCGAGTTCCTGCCAATGAGCCAATGTAGTTGTGTTAGCTTAAGTTTCATTTGTGTTAGCTTTGAGCCAATATGATGTTTCTATGTAAGGCGACGATCAAGATGTATACCAAGATATCTCACATAACTATGGTGAGGAACAATGTGATTATTGATTCGAACGGGTGAACAATTATCTCTTCGCAGGGTGAAGGTCACATGAATGCACTTTTGAACGTTCACTTTAATTCTCCATAATTTTAACCACAACTCCAACTGAGTTATATGTTGCTAAAGATTTATGGATGCTTGATGGGAGTTTTCATGCGAACTTAGACACGCTGTATCATCAGCAAACGTAGAAGTGTGGACAGTTTCTGCATATCGCAGGTATATATAAAATATAAAACTGGTCCAAGAATGTGCTACCTTGTGGTACGCCTGAGGAAATTGTTTTGGATAAACTAACGAAGTCTCCTTCAACAACAGAAAATTTTCGTCCACTTATGAAGCTTTTCAGTAGGTTGCTTATATTACAAGGCAAGTGAGCGGTCAGTTTCAGAAATAGACCTTCATGCCAAACTTTGTCAACAGCCTGAGAAACATCAATAAAAATAGCTGAACAATACTTCTTCTCTTCAAAAGTCCTTCTTATCACCTAAATTAATCTATGGGTTCGCCCAATTGTGCTATGTCAACTTCCAAAACCAAATTGATGGTCTGGGATACACCCACTATCCCTTAGCATTGGAGACAATTTATTCATAAGCAACTTTTCAAAAACCTTTGAAGTAGTCGGTAATAGGCTTATGGGCCTATACGACTCGGTTTTGGTTAGGCCCTTACCCGGTTTTGGAATCATTTTAACTTTGGAAATCTTCAAGCCGTAAAATGGCATTAAAAATAAATAGCATGATTCTGACTGCAATACTGGGGAGCTCTTTCAACATTCTGTTACTTATACCGTCCAATTTCAATAATTTAAACATTTTATTAAAATGTTAATTTTGGCTTAAAGTAACAAAAATTTCCTGCTGCACATGTTTAGAAAAATTTACCCTACACTTGATATGTACGTATATTTTCCGACGGGGTTTAATTTATCTTTATTTGGCTACGGTTTTACAACGACTCTCGTCAAATTTGGTTTGTGATCAAACCGGTTTCGGCTGTTTGCCATTTTCAGTGTTCTCTTTATACAGACGAGGGTTGACGTAAAACCGTACCCAAATAAAGATACCCTACACTTGTTTGATCAAAGACAAAAACGTATGCCGTAAAAATACTTTCCATTAATACCCTTCATATACTTCGATCACATGGTTTCCCATTAATAACTTCATTTTCTGTGATATTTTCCATAAACGTTGAAATTATTAAATTATTAATTTTCTTTTTTTTTATTTTTATATTTTTTTAAAGTTTCATTTCAATAGTTGATTTATTAAACAAAACTGTGACACTGTTTGTCAACTTATGAACGTTTTGATTTTTTTAATAATTTTGTTTTTTTGTCTTTCAATTGTTTTTGTAAATATTTTTCCCATTGAATAATTTTGTTTCGTTAACAAAATAACAAAATTGTATCATAAATTGTCAATTAACTTTTACAAAGTTGATTTTGTAATTTCAATCATAAATGAGAATTTAACTTTGCTATTGTGTTATTTAAAGTAATTAAAATATATTAAATAACAATTTTCAGTGTTTTTTTCCAAATGTGACAAAATAACACAAAATAAAAAAGAGTTCTACAATTATGTGCTTGCGATATGATTAAATAATTAATTAATTAATTTGAAATAATGAATTATTTATTGAACATATTTTTAATTAAATCGTTTGTTGATTACTGAAATTTAAAAAAAATACAATGGGTATTTTTTATAGAGGTATAAAAATTTTAAATGGAATAAAATAAAGATAAATATTTTAAATTGACGTGAAATTGATTTTTTGTAAAAAAAAATCTTCGGGCATTATAATTTAAATATGAGCGGAATGGCTGGCTAGGACTTAGCCTAAAGTAGAGGTCCCATGACTTTTTGCAACATTTGTGGCCTTATATCCATAATAACGTAACGAATGTTATCCTTCAAGTAGTCAAACGTTTCAGGCTTAGCGGCGTAGATTGGTGACTTCACACATCTCCACAGAAAGATATCCAGCGGGCGTTAAATCTCACGACCATGAAGCTCAGATCTTGGGTGCGATAGTCTCATCTGGTTACATTTGTTTCAATAAATCAATTATGGCACGAGCTGTGTGACATGTTGCGCCGTCTTGTTGAAACCACAGCTCCTACACATCATGATTGTTCAATTGATGAATGAAAAAGTCACAGTAATCGTGGCTTTATAATGCCAAAATGTAAATTGTTCTACCTCCAGCAGTATCTCAACATACACTTGAGAAATATCATCACTCCAAACAACGACAGTGTTATTAATTGAAGTATCCCGTCAAACATAAGTGAGCTTTATCTCTAAACAAAATTCGTTTATGAAAATTAGATTTAACGGGAATGTGGTTTTGGGCCCAATTTGCATAATTTGGAGTCATTGTTCAGGTGCTTGAAACCTAATAAAATGGTCATCAGCTAAAACCTTGTTGCCAAAAATTCTAATTTCTATGCCTCTCTCTGATATACAATTAAATTATTATTATTATTTTCAGTTTTATTCGACCTTTTCTTTATTAATTTCTATTAAATTTTTATCTTTTTACACGGTCCTTTAAATTATAACGATTTATTTTTCTTTTTTTCTCTCAATATTTCGCTTTCCTTTGGAAAGCTTCTTCAGGAAATTATTTTTTATATTTATTATTTATAATTTTTGTTTTTGAAAATATAAAAAATAATTTCCTGAAGAAGCTTTCCAAAGGAAAGCGAAATATTGAGAGAAAAAAAGAAAAATAAATCGTTATAATTTAAAGGACCGTGTAAAAAGATAAAAATTTAATAGAAATTATTAAATTATTATTAAATATTTTATGCTAATTCTGTTACTAAAGGGTTTTTTTTTAGCAAGAAGTTTGTTTTCTAAAGCAAAATAAAATAAAATAAAATAAAAAATTTAGATTAAGATGATCAAAATTTTTATTGTATTGCGAAGATCATGAATCATGAATGAAAAATGATATCTGGCAAATGTCAAGCACGACCACGCTGACAGCTGAAGATTCCTTTAACAAAATTTTTTAAATCCTTTTGGCAAAATAGGGCTCCTATTTCGTTTAATCACATCATGGCTTGGGAGTTTTAAGGCTGAAGTCAATTGAATTGGCTCCCTATAGACTCTGCCCTTAACATAGCCCGCCTCACAAAAAATAATTCAGTGGTCCTAAATCACATGATAGGTCCCCCTGTAGGCTAGGCTTGATAATTTTTGTAGTAGTTTTTACCAGTCGTTGCGTTCCAGTCCCTTTAGGCTAATAGGTAGTGTACTAGCTTGTCAGTATGGAGGTTATGGGTTCGATTCTCAACAAGGACCTTGGTTTTTTTTCACTACAAATAAAAATTGACTGTCGGTGGTGCTGCTCAGTGATGAAGACGTGGTCACTGGTCGCTGTGCTGTCTTTATACGGCAGTTAATTTCCGACAATCCTTCTACTTTCACCACCTGCTTCATCTCTTCTCTTTCCCTTTCCTAAAGAATGTAGCACGGCGCGGTTGCCTGATGTACTACTTCTCTTTCAAAAAAAAAATGATCTAGCTGCTCACTTAACTGCTGATTGTTGTGAATTTATGCGATTGGGAATTTGCTTTGCAATAAATCGATTTTTTCATTGGATGTGTGACATCTAACACCGTCCTGTTGAATGTCAGTCAATAATTGGCCAAAATTGAGTTCTTAGCATTTCGCAATAGCGTGATCCATTGAAGATTATTGCATTTCCAGTCTCATCTTCGAAAAAACACAGCCAAATCACGCCTGCAGAACACATAGCGCACCCTACAGTGACACGTTGAGCATGCAAAGGCTTTTGAATAATCGCTCTAGGATTTTCAAAAGCCCAAATGCGGCACAAGTCAAAATGGGTTTCGTCTGAAAAAATTATTTTTTTAAAAAAACCAGCCGGTTATTCCTGAATGAATGGCAATCTGAATGGGTGGTCGGCTTCAATTCCTAGACCAGTTGAACCTTCTAAGGCTTCAGCTTCAAAACCAAATTTTTACGCAAAGTTCGCCATGTGTTGGTTTTGGATAACGCCAATTGTTGAGAACGCCGAAGAATTGACAAATTTGGATCTGCTTCAACACTGTGTCTCACGGCTGTGATGTTTTCAGTTGAACGACCCGTTCGAACACGCATTTCTGTTCGCATATTTTGTATCGAGCCTGTCAATTCAAATTTAGCGACCAAATTCTTAATAGCGGTCCTCAGAAGGACGATTATGTTCTCCGAAAATATCACAAATTTTACGAAATGTAACTTTAACAGAACCACCATTTTAATAGCGGATTTTTATTATTTAAAGACCTTTTTTGTGCGAAATTGAATTAATTGGAACAATTGCCAGATGCATTGGCATACGAATATGTCAGAAAACTAAATAACAAAACTATCATGTTGTTGGTATCGCCACAAACTTCTTGTTAAAAATATTATAGATATTGCAAAAACGATAATAAAACAGAACTACTTTAGATTCAATAACAACTTTTACAAATTACCTGACGGATTCGGTATGGGAAACCCAACTTCCGCAATCTTCATGGAAATTTTCATGGAAAAACACAAAATAACTCATTACTATAGATACGTAGATGACATTATATGCATCCTCGAGCAAGACAACGGCGACAAATTCTAGAAAACTTAAACACAATTCATGATAAGATTACATACACAATGTAAAAAGAACAAGACAGAAATTTACATTATCTTGACATCACTATAACACGAGGAACTGACTATTTGACATTCGACATCTATAGAAAACCAACAACAACGGACACTACCATCCACAACACCTCAAACCACCCACCCAACACAAACTAGCAGCGTTCAGACATATGATACACAGGCTTGGGATAATTCCACTTACTCCAGATAAGTACAGGAGGGAACTCGACACAATCTACGCCATAGCTATGAATAACGGCTACAAAACCACTACCATCGATAAACTACTTAGACAATACAACACTAAGAATAGAAATAGAGAAGACAAGGAGACATCCGATACAACACGATGGCACACCTTTACTTACACAGGACCAGAAATATACAGACTAACTAACCTTTTTCACAAAGAAGGAATATTTACAGCATTAAAAAGTAGAAACAACCTCAGACACTATCTTAGAACAACGACAGAAACAACTGACAAATTTAATTTCAGCGGGGTATAGAGACTTACCTGTACCTGCAAACGAACCTATATCGCGCAAACTGGACGAACACTAAAAACAAGGTTTACAGAACACATACGCTCATACAAACGGAAAAGAGAAGATTCAAACTTTGCATTACACCTTGACACTCACGGACACACACCAAGGGAAATAGATTAATGTATGACATTATTACATCCTAGCAAAAAAGGACGAAGACTAGACATTCTTGAAAATATGGAAACCTACAAAACAAAAACATTCATCAACGACATTATAAACGAACAGGTAAACACGACCTCAGACACAATTTTCACACCATTAAAACTACTCATGCAAGCGGGCAAACGAAAAACACCCTCAGACGGACACACGTACCTACATAATAGTAAAAGACGGAGGTATCGGTAAGTACACTTTGCATATAAATGCCAGGTGGCCGGTATTCTGCTTACCTGGAAATATATGAACCTTCCTGAACACCAACACTGACTCACCAGTACAAACTAAACCGCGGCTTTATTTTAGCTTAAATCACACTTAGCGAATATTTAATGAAATAATAAAATAACTATTTTTCGATTACTCATAGGCAAATTTATCAAATTTTATTTTTAAAATAAAATTAATTACCCAAGATAATATTATTAAATTATTTAGAAATATTTTTTGTAAAGTTTACAAAAAAAAAAAAAACAGGAATAACACTTGATGCATCAAATAGCAAAGCGTATGAGGGCCCCTGTAGGGTAGTGTTTTTTTAACCTCTTTGCTTGTGGGAAGACTACTTCTCTTTAAATTAAATTATTAAATAAAATTTTAAGCTGAAAGGTCCGCCTTCTAACGTTTTTTTTTCAACTAGTGCTTATTTCGTGAATGGTAACACTTAGCTCATGTTTGATTTGACAGATAATTAGTTTTATCCTTCCGCTAAACGAATATGGTTGTGTATACGCTTGAACAACGCTGGGAAATATTGCGACAGTACTTTGAAAATCATGGTATTGTTGCAGAATGTGTGTGCGAAAATTGCGTACGGATTTTGGAAGATGAGAAGCACCGTCAGCTCTGTATGCTCGTTATTGTGTGAAAAAAGTGAAAGAAACTGGCATCCTCATCGATAAACCAAAGCGTGAAAAGCCAGAAACAGTGCGTACACCAGAGAATATTGCTGCTGTAGCAGAAAGTGTGCGTGAAGCGCCATCAACATCAATTCACCGTCGTTCTCAACAATTAAACATTTCAGAGACATCATTGAGACGAATTTTGCATAAAGATCTTAGTATTACGCTATACAAAGTCCAATTGGTTCAGGGGTTGACGCCAAGTGACCATCCAATGCGTTCTCGATCCGCTAAGTGGGCCTGCGATTGACTTACAGAAGATGCCGATTTTGTAAAAAACATCATCTTTTCAGATGAAGCTCATTTTGATCTTGGCGGGTATCTAAACAAGCAAAATTGTCGCATTTTGGGCATAGAACACCCGCACGGATACAATAAAAAGCCGACGCACCCAAAACGAGTCACTGTTTGGTGCGAATTTTGGTCCAAAAGCATAATTGGGCCATTTTTCTTCGAAAATGAGCAAGGACCGGCCGTTGCAGTCAATGGCGATCAATATCGGGCCATGTTGAATGAATTTTTCTTTTACAAAAATTGAAGAGGAGGATGTTGGCAATATTTGCTTTCAACAGGACAGCGCTACGTGCTACATAGCCGAAGCTACACTTGATGTTTTGCGCCCTATTTTTGAAGATCGCATTATCAGCCGCAGAGCTGATGTCGTTTGCCCACCTCGGAGCTACGATTTGACACCGTTGGACTGTGCCGTCAAAGATAAGTGTTACGCTGACAAGCCAGAGATAATTGGCACTTTGAAAGACAATATTCGTGAAGCCATTGGTGAAATACAGCTGCACACAATCGATAATGTGCTTAAAAATTGGACCGATCGCTTAGGCTACTGCACGGCCAGCCGAGCCAGCCATTTCAATGAAATTATTTTCCATTATTAACCGGAAGGATTGCACTTTCAAATAAAAAAAGAAATTTGAGAAAATATTCAGTAGTTTTGTTTACAGCATTTAAAACAACAAAAAAAGTTATTTGGCGGACTCTTTATATGCTTATGAAAGATATCACATTATAGATAGTTTACGAATGTTAATAACAGAGGTAAAACAATATTGGTTAAAACAATATTGCAGCTAAATTCTCCGTATTTTTTTTTTATTAATAAATTTCCAAAATTTTTTGAAAACTGAAGCCTATTTATTTTAAATAATTTAATTTAATTGCCAGCAATGAAATTGATACTCACACAGTCCCCCAAACAATTCAGTTGTTGCATGAGAAATTTCCCAGTTAATTAGCAATTTAAACTAGCATCTCCGTTATTATGACTTAAAGTCTCTAAATTATTCTCTTTAAAGTCATTTTTAAGACTCCACTTATATGAAATAACCCACAAACATCTAACGCTCTGAAAGATGAAATGTAGCTCCGCATTGATGGGACAAATTTTGTTGAAAATTGTGCTTCCACATTTTTTTAAAAAGAGCTGGCGTCTGCCGACATGTTACATATAGACATTTATCCAAAATTATATTTCGTTATTAATTTCTACATGTCTACTTTATATTGGTGCCCATCAAATTAAATTTTTTGAAAAAAAGGCATACGTTTTCAGGCAATTTACTTTCTAACCTCAAATTTGCCCATAAGTTTTGTTACAGAAACTTTCAAAATTTATTTTTCTAAAATAAATATTTTTTTTTGAGATTTCATTTTTATTTTGTCATATTTTCAATTATTTGGTGGAACTATTTTATAATTTATAATTAAGATTTTATAACTTTTTATTTTGGTTTTTTATTTTTGCTTTCATTAAGTTTTATTAAATAAAACGTTTGTTGCTTAAGTCTTTTATTATTTTTTATTTTTAAAATTTTGTTTTGTTTTTTTTTTTGTTACCATCAACTTAATTAGTAGTATTTTTAGGTTTAATATTTTCGAAAAATTTTTCTTTATTTCTTTTGGCAATTATTTTCCATTACTTTTGTATATATAAATTTATAATTAATTTGTTGTTGTTGTATTTTATGATTACAGCTTAATCACAGCGATGATAATGTTGGTCAAGTCTTTCAAGATGAAGAAAATATGGCTGCAATTTTAATGAGACGTCATGAAGTAACCGGCGATTTAGTAATGGTAAGTACAAGTTATGACAAATGATAAACAAAAACCAAAGAAAATTATAACCTCAAATAAATGAGTTGTAAAAAAAAATTAAATTGTGTAAAGTAAAAGGTGTTTTAGAAAACAAAAAAAAAAACAGAAAAATATAAACATTAAGTGGCCTTGAAAGGCCGGCAACAATTACTCGAAATTATTTTTTTTTTGTATATGTATAGCTGTGTGTGTATGTGCACACACATGTGTAACCATTAAACAATAGCCAGCTAAGTAATAATACCACTTTAAGTAAATGATGTCAAAACATTAATACAAAACAATGCTTTTTAAAACTCAATCTCTGCGGGACTTTGATAAATCTCTTAATAAAACGAACTGTTGAATGCTTTAGTTTCAAAGATCTAATTTAAATACCAACTCATTAAGCTATTGTTTCTTTAACTAATAATTGTTGGGTCTTTTTCTTAATTCATAACACTTGTGGCAAACAATTTTGTTTAAAACTGTTTTAAACAATTGCTGTGATTTTTTGTAGAACATTTAACGTTGTTGTTATTTTTACTTTTTCTTAATTTAAAACATATAACGTTTTGCTATTCGTTAATTATCTATTTGTTTATTTGTTTTCATTTTATTGAGTGGGAAGTTATTAACTAAAAGTCAGCTTAAAGACATAATTGTTATTGGCATTTGTTTTATATGATTTCAAATAACCAATAGCATTACAAAACATATTTCAAAGACCAAGACAAAATTGTATTAAATTCTTTTTGTAGAAAAAAATTTTATCAAATCTTTTTCTTTGGCCAACTGACTGCCAAACCGGTGTTTTCAAGATAAAACTCTATACATCATAATAATATCATCTTTGTGTTCACCCTTTAATTTTTAGTTTTAAATTTTGTATTTATTACTATAGCGTACTCAACTATTTACTTTCTGAAAAAATTTCCAAAAAAAATTTTTACACCTCAAAATTACATCACCTATAGGGTAACCCTTTAATTTTTTACCTTAAATTTTTTATAGTTGTTGTTATAGCGGACATCAAAATATATATTCTGGGTAAATTTCAATTTCCTGGCTTTAGCGTATTAAAAGATAAGAAATAAAGTGAGCTATGAGGGCACCCTTTAATTTTTTTTTATTGTGGTTATATTATTTAATTCTTTTTTTTTCTTTAAATTTTTTACTACCTAAACTAAATTGTTTAAAAGAAAAGTCGATATAAATCAAATAATAAAAGTTATAGGTTCACCCTTTAATTTACAATTTTTATTTTTGTAGTTATTATTATATACTCAACTAGACACGTTCTGCTTAAATTTCAAAACATAATTTTATATACATACATCAAATTACGTTCTCTAAAGGAACACCCTTTAATTCTCAAGTTTACATTATTTGCTTGTTGGTAAAGCGAACTCAACTATAAACTTTCTGTATAAATTTCCAAAAAATTATTTCATATACAAAAAAAATGGCAGCTATAGGGCCACCCTTTAATTTCCAAATTTTAAATATTACGCTCTATAGTATAGCGTAATCAATATAAATGTTCTATGTAAGCAAATTTTCAAAAAATAAAATAATATATAACATTCATTTAAATATCATCATGTCCAGCAACACCCTGTTATTTCTAATTTAAAATTTTTATAGTTGATGTTACAATGTCTATAGTATTACAAGTGCTTGGTAAAATTAAAGTTCTTATCTATAAAGCAGTTCAAAAGAAAATACAATATATTACACATAACATCAGCTAAGGGTTCACCCTTTAATTTCGAAATTAAGAAATTAATGCTTTGTGCTATAGCAAACTTACTACATAAATTGCTAAAAATAATTTTCTATACCCCAAACTGTATATATAACAAATCTTAAAGGGACACCCTGTAATTTCTAATTTAAAATTTTTATGATTGTTATCATGGTGGCTATACTCTTACAATTTCTGGGTAAATTTCAAGCGCATGTCTATAACAGTTCAAAAGAAAATACAATATACTTTGCATAACATCAGTCAAGGGTTCACCCTTTAATTTTCGAATTTTTAATTTTAGACCTCTTGTTATGGCGATCTCAACTATATACGTTCTTTAAAAATTTCAACAAATTATTTTATATCCATTTAAATTCGACCTTTTTTTTAAATTTTATTAAATATGAAATAATCTTTTAACGGTCTTATTAAATAATTTAACGATTTTATTTTTTTCAATATTTCGCTTTCCTTTGGAAAGCTTCTTCAGGAAAAATTTTTTTTTTTTTTAACGGTCTTATTAAATAATTTAACGATTTTATTTTTTTCAATATTTCGCTTTCCTTTGGAAAGCTTCTTCAAAAAAAAAAAAATTTTTTCCTGAAGAAGCTTTCCAAAGGAAAGCGAAATATTGAAAAAAATAAAATCGTTAAATTATTTAATAAGACCGTTAAAAGATTATTTCATATTTAATAATATCCATTTAATAAAATTTTGTTTGGGACACCCTGTACTTTCTTATATAAAATTTGTGTATAGTTGTTGATATAGTGAATTTAGTACTACAAGCTTTGGGTAATTTTTAAGTGTATGTCTATAACAATTCAAAAAAAAAAAACACAATATATTTCGCATAACATTAGCTATGGGTTCACCCTTTAATTTTAAAATTTTTAATTTTAAGCTTGCGGTTAAAGCAAACTCAAATATATACGTTGTGTTTAAAGTTCATAAAAATAATTTTATAGACATCAAATTGTATATTGTCTTGGCACACCCTGTAATTTCTCATCTAAAAAATTTATATAGTTGTTGGTATAGTGAATATAGTATTACAAGTTTTGGCTAAATTTGAAATTTATATGTGCAACAGTTCAAAAGAAAACACAATATACATCGCATAACATGAGCTATAGGTGCACCCTTTAATATTCATATCTTTAATTTTAAGCTTGTGGTTAAAGCAAACTCAATTACATACGTTCTGTTTAAATTTCATAAAAACAATTTTATAGACATCAAATTGTATTTTTTCTTGGGACACCCTGTAATTTCTAAAATAAAATTTTTATAATTGTTATAGTGAATACAGATTGTCAAAGTTTGGGTAAATTTTAAGTGTATGTCTATAATAGTTTAGAAGAAAACACAATATACTTCGTATAACATGAACTATGGGTTCACCCTTTAATTTAAAAATTTTATATTTTAAGCTTGCGGGTAAAGCGAACTCTATTATATAGGTTGTGTTTAAATTTCATAAAAATAATTTTATAGACATCAAATTGAATCTTGTCTTGGCACACCCTGTAATTTCTCATATAAAATTTGTATAGTTATTTGTGTAGTGATTATAGTATTACAAGTTATGGGTAAGTTTTAAGTGTATATCTATAACAGTTTAGAAGAAAACACAAAATGCTTCGCATAACATGAGCCATGGGTTCACCCTTTAATTTTTAAATTTTTAATTTTATGCTTGCGGTTAAAACGAACTTAATTATATACGTTCTGTTAAAATTTTATAAAAATAATTTTATAGACATGAAATTGCATTTTGTCTTGGCACACTCTGTAATTTCACATAACATTAGCCATTGGGTTACCCTTTAATTTTGTAACTTAAAATTTTATGGTTGTTTTTATATCAAACTCAGCTATGTTAAGTTCTATGTAAATTTTAAAAACTTATTTTAAATACAATAAATTATATCACCTCTAGGGACACCCTGTAATTTTTTTTATTTTAAATATTTATCGTTGTTGTTATAGTGGATGTAGCATTACAAGTGCTGTCTAAATATTAAGCGTGTTTCTGTAACAATTCAATTGATAAGGGGATATAAGTTAACTTGTTTCAGCTTTGGGGGGGCTCCCTTTAGTTTCTTTAGTATTTTTGGCTTAAAGCGACAGTTCCTCTTGGCATTTAACCTAAAATAAAATAAATTACTTTTATTCATAAAAATTAACACTAAATTGTTAAGGGAGAAAAACAATCACTTCGGGCGAATAACAGTTTTTCCTTTTACTTGTTTTTAACTGTGGGATGCTCAACAGCAAGAAAGTAAATGCGACTCTAAAACGTGAAGTATGAAGTCGATTAATGGTGGCATTAGAAAGTACGAGAAGTTGCTTAACATGCAACTTTTAAAAACTATTAGGCGCAACAAAAATAACTGCTACATTATTAACAATATTAACAGCTTAACTTAACAGCTTGTTAAATGTACATCTTAAACTGTTGCATCATTAAAAAGTTCATTTAGTCAGTCATTCATTCATTCATTCATGCATTCATTTATTCATTCAGGCATTAATTCATTCCATTCGATAATTTGAATTTTTGTGAAAAATCTTCTTACACTCGTGTGTTATTCACAGAGCGCAAAAACAAATAATTAAATAGAAAAATCTTTAACACATAAAACATTAGCAATAGCAATAATACAAAAACAATGAAGACTCATTGTCAGTGTTATTTAGGGGGTCTTAAGCAACAAAATACACAAACAAAATTTTTATTTTTGTAATTTTGGAATTTTCAACAAATAATGAACCGTAACCAGCACATCAGCCACTCCAAAACTTACGACCATAAAAATATTATTACTATAATATAAAGGGTTTTTCAACAAGAAGTTTGTTTTCCAAAAAAAATAAAACAAAAAATTTCAGTTAAGAAGATTAAAAGATTTATTGTATTACGAAGAGAAAAGTTTGGCAATGATATGAATGAAAAATGATATCTGGCAACTATCCACCACGACTACGCTGCCAGATGTCGATTCTTTCAAAGTTTTTTCATCACTTTTTGGCAAAATGGCGATCCTATTTCGTTGATCACATCATCAATTTTGTAAAAGATAGATCGTTGGCTGTGAGACATGTGGCACCATCAGTGATAGCTACGTCGTTAATAAGAGGCCAAAATTGAGTTGTAAGCATTTCGCCATGCCCCGGGAGCACATTTATATGCCTTGATGGAATCTCACCGTTAAGATATGTATCGTCTGGGGGTAAAAGGGAGTCCAGTCCCCTAAAGGCTAGCAGGAGCCAACTGGGCAATTGCCACTTTATTTTCACGGGAATCAGTACCCCAGAGTTTAGCTTGTGCTGTTCTCTAACTGATTATTGAGGTTGGCTATTCGAGGCGTATCGCGATGGTTGTGGTTTTGCAGGTTCTCATGAAATGATTAAAGCGCCGGGATCATCTCACTTTTGTTTAACAATACATGGTGAATGATCCGGATCCAGTGAGCTTGCTATCTCATGTGTTTTAGACCAGGAGTTAGAAAGTTTCCAACTCTTCAGCAAGAAGCGACGGTGGAGGCTCTGCTCCGTGCTTCCGAAGTAACCACTAGGATTGACCTGTTCGACAGAATTATGCGTCGGATTCTAAGGGTGTAGGTTGACACTACATATCACGTACCCCCGGGGGGCACATTATAAGTTTTTATGGATCCTACAACCAACTGGACTTGTGTCTTTCGGGTAAAAGGGAGTCCGGTCCCCTTCAAGGCTAGTAAAAGTCAACTGGACAATCCACTATATTTCCACGGGAATCAGTGAGCCCCAGAGTTCCGCTATTTGTCTCTTTAGCCATTAAGCTATTCTCTGGCTGATTATTGAGGTAGGCCCTTCGCGAGTATCGTGGTGGCGTGTGTTTCAAGGCCCTCGTTTGAGTTTGTGAGTCGGATCATTCACAATGAACACAATGAATGGTCCAGGTCCAGTGAGTATGAATGCCGTCGTGTTCTTAATTATATCAAGCTTCATGCATTCTGGACCAGGTGTTGGCTATTCTCCGACTCTTCAGCAAGGAGTGGAGGCTGCGGCCTACTCCGGGCTTTTAAAGTTGCAAATTGGAGTGACCGGAGGATACACGTATTCGAGGGCTGATCTAAATCTTATCACGAATCTCACGATAGCGTGATCTATTGATCCATTGAAATCAATTTGATTGACTTCATACAGACTCTGTCCTTAACATAGCCCCACTAAAAGTAATCCAGTGACGTTAAATCACTCGATCTGGCTGGCCACTTGACTGCTGATTGTCGTGAAATTATGGGATCGGAAAATTTGGTTTGCAATTAATTGTTAGTTTCCTTGGCTGTGTAACATGTAGCAACGTCCTGTTGAAATCACATGTTAGTGATATCCACATCGTCAATAATAGGTCAAAATTGAATTGTTCGCATCCCGCGAGAGCGTGATCCATTTACCGTTAGCTTATTTCCAGCCTCATCTTCGAAAAAAAAAAACGGCCCAGTCACGCCTTCAGACCACATAACATACCCTAAAGTATTACGTTGAGCATGCAAAGGCTTCTCAATAATCGCTTTTGGCTTTAAAGAAACCCAAATGCGGCAATTTTGCTTGTTGCCATACCCTGACCAGTGAAAATGGGCTTCGTCTGAAAAAATTATTTTTTCAAAAAACCAGCTGGTTATTCCTGCATGAATTGAGCACCAGCTGAACCTTGTATGGGTTTAAAGTTAAATCCTTTTACAAAATATGACATGTGGTGGTTTCGTCCCCCCGGCGGCATGCTGTCTTGATTGATCTCTACCCCATCTTGACATGTGCTTTTGGAGGTAAAAGGCAGCACCAGTCGCCTGGACTAGCAGCAGCCCGACAATGGCAGAGACATAGGACTCTCGGAGTCCGACCAGTGACTTATAAACACAACTAGTATCACGGGAAGGAGTTGTCCGCAGGGCTACGATCCTGTTCTGTTTTTTTTTTTTTTAAAGAGAAGTAGCACTTCAGGCAACAATGCCTATTTAGTTAAGTACCGTGCTGCATTCTTTAGGAAAGGGATAGAGAAGAGATGAAACAGGTGCTGAAAGTAGAAGGATAGTCGGAAATTAACTGCCGTACAAAGACAGCACAGCGACCAGTGACTATGCCTTCATCGCTGAGCAACCCCACCGACAGTCAATTTTTATTTTTGCGGTGAAAAAAAACGAAGGTCTTCGTTGGGAATCGAACTCACAACCCCCATACTGACAAGCTAGCACACTACCTATCGTACTAGCCTACAGGGGCACCTATAAATAAACGATCCTGTTCTGATTGTTGGTGAAGCGTGGTGGCTGTGGTTTAAATCGGGCTTTGAAGAAAGCTCCGAAGAGGTGTTATCCAAGTAATTGTCATAGTTGCAATTGTAACAGGACCAGGAGTTAGAAAGTGTCCAACTCTTAAGCAAGGACTGGAGATACGACCCTGCTACCGTGCACTCGAAAATTGCAACTAAGGCGTATATGCACCTAGTGTGTTTACGTCTTAGGGCGTAGGTGGAGGCTTTTGCTTACACCCAGTGGTAAGACCACCATCGGATTATGGCCACATGGCTCGGTACCGATGTAAATCTTGTCACGCTGTATGGTGGCTTTAGTTTAACCCCAATTGTTGAGAACATCGAGAAATTGACGAATTTGGATCTGCTTCAATACTGCGGCACACGGTTGTGATATTTTTAGTAAAATGACACGGCCGATTATTACCTGGTGTTGGCACATTTTGTATCGAGCCTGTTGACTCAAATTTAACGACCAAATTATTAACAGCGGTTTTAGATGAACGACTATGTTATCCGAAAATAACACGACTTTTACGAAATGTAACTCAAATAGAACCATCATTTTCATAGTGGATTTGAAATATTTTAAAGCGATTTTCAGCATGTTGTTGATGTTGCCACAATTGAAAAACAAACTTTTTGTTAAAAAACCCAAAAGTAGTTTTTATTGTTGTTGCATTGCTGCTACCTCTCTCGCTTGTTGTGTTGTTATTTTTATAGGTTATGTAATTTTTTTTTCTTTGTTTTTGTTCACCTTTTTCACTTTTCTTTGCTCTAACGATTTTTTTTATTCGTTTGTTTGCTTGTTTGTTTGTTGTTGTAATCTATGAACCTGTACTTAAACATGCCACAATAGTGTAAGACTAATTAATCAGTAAAGAGTTATTGGTAAATAAAAAAATATTACAAAAAAAGAGATGAATAAGAAAAATTAAATTTGAATTAAATCGGTATTCTGCAATTTCGTCTTTAAGAGGATTTATTTCAAATCTTCTTTAATTGAATTTAATTTACCCTTCGTAATGACCACTAATTGGTTTATACAGCAGGAGTTAAGTCATGCTGAAAAAAGTAATTTTGACTACAAGATAACTCAAGCAAAACACCAGATTTGTTTTAAAAAAATATTTTTCTTTTAGTTGCATTAACCCCTTGCCTTGACCCCTAAATCATTTAAGATAAGATTAAATAGAGTTTTAGTTATTTTTCATAGAGATATAGAACTTAAAGTTGGCAATAACTTGCCAATTGGCGGCCCTTTTATCAGCTGTCAAGTGATTTATATTCTACAGAAACACACACATGCCTGAACAGCGCTTCCAAATTGTTAAAATTTAGGTCAAAACAATATTGCCATTTATTCCGATTTTTAAAAGCCAATTTGGTGCAGCTATGGAGCTCGCTTTTTTTATTGGCAACTTCAACATTACGTGATAAGATTAACATCTACACCTGGCCGTAACCCTTAATCAGATGGTGGTCAAGCCACTGGGAATGAAAAGCAATGTCATTCACGTCCTAGGAAGCCGAAGACTAGTTCTAGCAACAGGTCTTTCCTAGTTGCAATTTCAGCGGTTCCAGAGCAGGGCTGAATACCACTACTCCTTGCTGAAGAGCTGGAGACTATGCAACTCCTGTCCAGAACACATGTCTAGCATGCTCACTGGATCTAGGATCATTTCACCAGGTAGGTGTGTGGCCACCATAAAAAACAAACCTGTGTGGGGCCTCAAAACCACAGCCACCACGATACTCCCGAAGGACCTACCTCAATAATCAGCCAGAGAACAGCTAAATGCCTAAAGAGACAAATAGCGGAACTCTGAGGCTTTACTGATTCCCGTGGAAATATAGTGGATTGTCCAGTTGACTCCTACTAGCGTTGAAGGGGACTGGGCTCCATTTTACCCCGCAAGACACAAGTCTAGATGGCTGTTGTAGGACCCATCAAGACTATCATGTGTCCCCGGGGGGATTCTGTGGGGATATGTGCAGTCCCTAGAATATGACAATAAGTCCGAAACGATTCATCATTTGGCTGGCAATATTCGCCGCATTATTGCCGATAAATGGCCACAAATGGATAAAATCATTGATAATGGGACCTCCAGTCCAAGTCAGCCTTTTTCCTGAGTACACGCAGTCCTGCGGTATTCCCATCTTCATTTCCGGAAGTAAATTTCGGTACCATCTCCTAGGGTAGCAGTAACCTTAAATTAGGCGAATTGTACACTTGAGGTCCGACCAGTGGCTTACCAACTGGTAATATGGGAAGCGGTTACCGGGCTCTTTACGGCTCTTTACTGGTTAATGCTGAGCTTCTTCGGGAAGTAATGTAGTGGCTGTGGTTTAAACCCAATTGCGGGAAGATGTGGTTTTGACTGTCCGATGTGCTACCCCCCGGGGACACATACATGGTCTTTATGGAGAGCTACTATGTAGACCTGCGCAACTGGGGGAAAAAGGGAGCCCAGTCCCCTGAAGTCAGCAGAGGTACAACTGGAAACTCCACTTTATTTCCACGGCAATCAGTGACCCGCAGAGTTCCGTTATTTGTCTCTTTAGACACTTAACTGATCTCTGACTGATTATTGAGGTTGGCCCTTTATGGGAGTATCGTGGTGGTTGTGGTTTCGCGGCCCTATATCAGGTCTATTGTTTAATATGGTGGCCAGGATCATTTCGCCGTTAATGACACGCTAGGTGAATGATCTAGTCCAGTGAGCATGCTAGACATGTGTTCTGGACAGGAGTTGGAAAGTCTCCAACTCTTAAGCAAGGAGTAATAATTTGCAGCCCTGCTCTGGAATCATCGAAGTTGCAACTAGAAAGTTCTCTTGCATAGAATTATAGTTTCGGACGAGCATGACGTTCCAAATTATGCAGTCGTTTGATCCACCATCTCATTAAGGCTTCTTGGCCAGGCGCAGATGTAAATCTAATCACACAGTTGTCCGATGTGCTGTTGCATTGCAATAAAATTTCGCTTGTTGTTGCAGAGCGACAGTGGCTTAGATATTCTCCGACCCTCCAGCAAGGAGTATGGGCACTGCCCTGCTTTTGGTTCTTCTGAATTTGCCATCTGAGGTGTGCTGCACATTGGGGCATTGGCAGATCTATAGATCTACTATAGATCGTTTGGTAGATCAATAATATTTACCTAGTGGCAAGACCATCGTCAGCTTGGTGCCACATGGCAAGGTAATGACGTTAATCTGTATCACAATCTGTCCGAGTCAGCCGTTGCGGTCATATGCGAGAAGTGGTATTTAAATTATAATGCCAGAAAATTAGCTTTAAGATAAATTCAATTTGAAGACAATTTAAAAAAAATCATTTTTTTTATTCCATTTCAAAATACTACACCTCTTTAAAAAACACTCTTTCAAAGTAATTCTGAACTATTTGTTATTTCGAAATTATAACACACTAAATAAACTAAATAACAACTGCAGGGTCATTTTGTGAATGCAATTTTTCCTCTCTAATATCCATTAATTCGTTAGATTTTATTTAAAAACAGTGAAATTAATAACATTTTTAATGATTTCTAAATGAAGGAAAAATAAAAAAAACCAAGGAAAGATAAATGATGCTTCGCTATCACGATAATTTGGTTTACGGTGCATTACGAATATACAAAATGATTAATTTTTTATGGTTTTTATTTTTTAACAACAAACAATGTTTGATAAATTGTTGCAATTAATAGTGTTTAAAGTAATTTTGTACAAAAGTTCAAAATCATTTTATTTCAAGTTTTCTTTTGTTTTTCTTCAGGAGGAAATATAAAAGACTTAAGACACAAACTTGCAAATGTTTGGCTATGAACTTCGAAGATGAAAAAATGTTTTTATCCTAAAATCATGATTTTGCCAAAAAAAAATATTGTGGCTAGTTAAATAATGAAATGTACGAGGGTGGGTAAATAAGTTCGTAATTTTTTTTTAATTTTCCCGTCTCTTAATTGAAATGGCAACATTGGTTCTGGCAACAAGATTCTGTCAGTTGATTCCTGCCTAAATTTGAACAAGTTGCCTCATTTAGTATGCAGACTATCTGGCGTTTGGGGAAGAAAAAGGAAAAATGCCCCTATAGGTTAGTAGGTAGTGTACTAGATTGTCAGTATGGGGGTTGTGGGTTCGATTCCCAACGAAGACTTTGGTTTTTTTCACTACAAAAATAAAAATTTACTATCGGTGGGGCTACTCGGCGATGAAGGCATAGTCATTGGTCGCTGTGTTGTCTTTATACGGCAGTTAATTTTCGACTATTTTTCTACTTTCACCACCTGTTTCATTTCTTCTCTATCCCTTTCCTTAAGAATGTAGCACGGTACTTAACTAAATAGGCATTGTTGCCTGAAGTGCTACTTCTCTAGTCTGCTTAACAACCTCTTGCGCTGTCTCGCAACCGCGAGTGAAACTTCTATCCGCCATTACACACATAGAGCAAACTGCAGCGCCATACACCACATAATTCCCTTTTATGATTTAGACTAATCTCGAGGATTGATTTTCAATGTTTGCACCCTTATATGGGCATTAGCATGGATAATGTTGTTCCTCAAGTTGTCAACGGTTTGAGACTTATCGGCGCACACTAGCAACTTTACAGATCCCCAGAGAAAACAGTTTAGCGGCGTTAAATATCATGATATTGGAGAGTAATTCATAAATCCGAGAAACGAAACTATGCGGTTACCAAACGTATCCACAAAAAAACTTTTAGTGTTTCTAGATGTAACGGTGTCTCAACATGCAATTGGGGGTTATCATCACTCCAAATAAGGCAGTTTCGTTTGTTGACGCAACTATTCAAGCAAAAGCAAGTTAAGTTCACTTATGAAAGTCGAGATTAACGGCAAGTTTATTTTGCGCCAATTTTACATAATTTGGAAGCCTTGCTAAGGCTTTAGTATATTCACTTGATAACTAACAAAATTACTGTCACTTAAAAAAGTGTTGCCAATTTAAAGTTGTATAAAAAACACTCTTTACCTATCAACCGATATGCATTGTTGCAGGTGGAATTTCTTCAGACGAGTTGAAGATTAATTTAGGAGTACCGCAAAGCTCCGTTCTTTCTTCTACCCTATTCCTTAGTTTTCTAAAGGACCTTTTTTGTAAAACCTTCAAACCTCTTTCGCAGATGACAGCACTATTTGTCATTCGTATTCATTTAATAATAAACCGGACCAGCTGGAGGTGGGGTTGTGTGAATGGAGTAGATTTTAATGCCCGTAAGGTACTATGTTGCATGCTCACGCATAGATCTGTGTTCGGAAATGGTGTTGCATCTATTACTATGGATGATATAAGTATTACGGAATCGGAAGCTCTTGATGTTTTTGGCATGAAAATTCAGTATGATGTTCATATTTTTCAGGTTTCTTAAGAAGCTTTTAAGTGCCTGGGTTTTCTAAAACGATGCAAGAGATACTTCACTCTATCCGATCTTCATGCTATTTATGTCATCTATATCCCTCCAAAGGTGGGCCGGCGCTCCAAATTCTATTTTGAGGTTGCTCGACCGCGTACAGGAGAGGGAGCTAAGAGGCTTATTGGGGTGAGTAAAGTATCCAACTCTATTGATTCTCTGCAGCATCGAGGCAATATGGGTAGTATTTCACTGTTTTATCGTTACTACAATGGCAAGTACTCTAACGAAATTAGGGAACTTGTTCCCGTTACTCGCACGTTTTCACGTTTAACTCGAGTTTTATTGAGAATGCATCCATCTGTGGTCGATTGGTCAGTGAATCGCACAACACATTACAGGGAAATTCGTTTTTTAGCAGAACAGTTTGTATGTGGAAAAAATTTCCTTCAGAGTTTTTTCCTCTCACTTTCAATGTAGGAAAGTTTAAATTGAATGCCCACAAACACTACTACCTCGTTTCCTTCTTCCATAACTTAATTTCATAGTTTTGGTACAATGAATTTGCATGTGTAGGGTTTATCCTCTGAGTGCTAATCCGCCAAAAAACAAAAAAATAAAAAAATGCCACTGGATAAAGACTCTTGAAAGACAGGACAGACCAAATGCCAACTGTATACTCTTTTTTCGTACGAGAAATGCTGGAAAAAATCCCAGACAGAGTAAGAAAAACGCCCATATTTGGGTATAAAATAAACTACGAATAGCTTCCGGGGATTTTTGGAGATAAAAGCTTACAACTGGGAGAATCGACTCAGAGAGCTCCGTTTTGAAAGAATTTCTCATGAAGTGTTAAGTTTTCGAAAAATACTAAAACTATTTTATAAGTATCGGATTTTTTAATCAGAAGTTTGTTTTACAATTGTGGCAGCACCAACAACATGATAGTTTTGAGCTTTAGCTTTTTGACGTCTTCGTTGTCGATGCATTGGCAATTGCTATAATAAATTTAATTTCGCATGAAAATCGCATTAAGTAAATTAAAATCCAAAATGGTGGTTCTATTAAAATTGCATTTCGTAAAATTCGTAATATTTTCGTAGAACTTAATCATACTTCTGAGACCGCTATTAGGAATTTCGTCGTTAAGTTTAAATCGAGCGGCTCGATAAATAGTGTGCAAACCTGTTGTCTTCAATGCAAAACTTAAGAATACGTAAAAATAATTCCTTCTCAATACTCGTATTTTGTTCTATTATCTGCCATTTTTCCTCTATAATTCTCTAAGCTAAACTTACAGGAATACTTGGAAAAAATTAAACTACATCAAATGAAAACAATCTATCATTATCTTGTATATTCATTCTCTTGGTTTTATCTTTAAATTCCAATGAATTTCTAATATTATATATTGATTGTCCTGTTATTACCTTAAGAATATTCGTTATATACTTGCACAGTCCGTAGGCCGGGAATTAATGCAAGAGCAAATAGGCCTCAAAGGAAAATTCTGTTTATGGATCTTAGGTACTCCATATAGCTTTGGAGAATTTGATACATTTGTCTTAAGTCCATTTCTCTCCATTATTGAAATGATATCTTTTTTAAAAAGTTCATCAACTAAAACATTGTTTGTTTTCTGCAATTTTGTAGTAGGATCCTTATTCAATATTGAGTATTTAGCAGAATCGTTAAGAATGTCATTTATTCTCGAATTATAATCATCTCTGCTTATAGCAACAGTAATATTACCCTTGTCAGCATTAACAATTAACATGTTCCTATTAGTATTCATCTATATTTATCTAATATAAAAATATCCCTTGCTGTAGGTCTAATGTTGCTAATGTGCCTATCAATAATCATTGTTAGTTTTGTCCGCGCTACTTCCTGATCCTCTTTTTTCTTTTATAGTCTGCAACAAATCATCTCCTTCTGAAATCACCTTCGTCATAGGAAAAGTTTTCTTTTCACGTGGTAATGCAAATTTCTGTCCTAGAAAAAGAATCCACTTAACATCCCCTGGAATATCTACGTCAGTCTTGTTTTTTTTTTTGTTTTTTTTTATTAAAACCTATGAACAGTATTTTAAACTAATTATTTTTTAACATCCTTAAAAATAATTTTAATTTATAAAAATTTTATGTGTTAAAAGTCCCATAAATAGAAAATATTAGAAACATTTTTTAATTGCAGCATTAAAGTCTGGTTTTTTATGCGGCTCCTAATGTTTCAATATTTCATTTTATTACATTTTGATTTTTTCTTTTATTTTCTTTTATTTAATTTTATTTTGCAAAAAAGAAAACTCTTAAGGAATTCCATTTGAACACCCTCGAATTAAGTTGAGTATTTTATTTCTTCATACTGTCTGTCACCTATAAATTAAGAGCCAAAATCATGAAGTGTTACAAACTTTAAAAATGTTCATAAATGAAATGAAGTTTTGTTGCAAATAAAAACTGTTCATAATTCATGCCTAGTTAGCAATTTATGTTTGCACAGTGGAACAAATATGGCAAGAAAGTGGTTAAAAAAGGGGGCCTCAAAAACAGAAATTTATTTATTTCATTATTTTCATTTATTAATTTCATTTAATATGGAACGATAGTCGTTTTTGCATTAAACTAAACTGAAAAAGGCGAATAAAATAATTATGAGACATAAGAAAACATTGTGGGCCCCCTAGTTTTACTGTCTTTATTCGGCTACCGCACAGACTCGAAATCATAATCTCTTTTCCTCTTTATCAGTCTCTCTTTCCTTTTTTAAAATTTATTACTGCTTTTTCTTATTTTATTTTACAAAGCGCCTTGACCATCTCATCCATTGTTGTAATAATCAGGTGCTCTCACCAATTTAGGTTACGTCGCTACACCAAAATTACATTTCTTTCCTTCTTAATGAATTAATGAAACTTTAAAAGGTTTCCATTGCATTTTTTAAACAAAATTTTTAACAACCAGATTTATTTTTCTCCAAATTCCTAATGTCGATAGGGATTGAACTTTTGACTTATTTTTTTTTTTGTTTACAAAATGTATAAGCACGGTTGCTTAATGGTGTAATAGCTATAGCTCTCCACAAGTTAATAATTTTTATATCTAATTTGCCCACTTTCGCTGTCATATTAATTTTTTTTTTATAAAGAGAAGTACCACTTCAGGCAACAATAATGCCTATTTAGTCAAGTACCGTGCTACATTCTTTAGAAAAGGGATAGAGAAGAGATGAAACAGAAGGTGAAAGTAGAAGGATAGCCGGAAATTAACTGCCGTATAAAGACAGCACAGTGACCAGTGACTATGCCTTCATCGCTTACCAGCCCCACCGACAGTCAATTTTTATTTTTTTAGTGAAAAAAAACAAGGTCTTCGTTGGGAATCGAACCCATAACCCACATACTGACAAGCTAGTACACTACCTACTAGCCTACAAGGGCACCCCTTCTTGACATATGCCTTCGGGTGTAAAGGGAGGCACCACTCGCCTGAGCTAGCAGAAACCCAACATGGAAGAGACATAGGGCTCTCGAAGTCCGATTAGTGACTTATTACACACACTGGTATAAGTACTGTTATCATGACAGTCATGGCGGATTTGTTAAAAGACGGCATATGGTTAATTAAACAAGAGAGAAGGATTTAATAATAAAAAGAGTGGAAATAACTATAAAGTTTCTAAGCTTTGCAAGGAGTTAGTTGAGAAGTAGTTGGCCTTTGAACTTTAGAATACAGACCTTGCAGTGTATACAGTGTATAATACAGACCGAGCAGTGACATCCAATAAATGTCCTAGCTTACGCATGCAACAGGACTAGAAGTTGGATAGTCCTCAAGTCTTCAGCAAGGAGTGAGGGCGCGGCCCTGCCACTTTGCCCTCAAAAATTACTACTAAGGCCTATATCCACCTAATGTGTATGTGTGTTAAGGCGTGGGTGGCCGCTTTGTCCTGCACCCAATGATAAGGCCTCGCGTCAGATTAAGGCCTCACGATTAGGTACTGACGTTAATTCTATCCTATCGTATTAATAAAGCTTTCAAGCGAAGATTTGATAATGCTTTCATAAAAATTAAATGCGAATCATTAAAAACATTAGATGCCCCTGTAGGCTAGTAGGTAGTGTACTAGCTTTTCAGTATGGGAGTTGTGGGTTCGATTCCCAACAAAGAACTTGGTTTTCTTCACTACAAAAATAATAATTGACTGTCGTTGGGACTGCTCAGCGATGAAGGCATAGTCACTGGTCGCTGTGCTGTCTTATGTACGGCAGTTAATTTCCGACTAAACTTCTACTTTCACTACCTGTTTCATCTCTTCTCTATCCCTTTGCTAAAGAATATAGCACGGTACTTGACTAAATAGGCATTGTTGCCTGAAGTGCTACTTCTCTTTATAAAAAAAAATCTGGCTGTGGCGAAGACAAATCATTTCGAAATACAAAATAAAAGTGACTTTGGCCAAACATCCTCACAACTTGCTGTTTGTGTCACTTCTTTAGATACACACACACACACATATCAAAACAACAATTAAATATGCGAAGCGAATAACGTTATTGCATTTTTTGTTATTGTAATTTGCTGCATCTTTCAAATTTATTTAGCCTTTTAATAAAAGGTGGGCAAATTTGAGGTTAGAAAATAAATTGCATTAAAACACAAAACTTTTTTCCACAACTTCAGTTTTATGGACACTGGCATTAAGAAGCAATATGGGACTTGAAAATTAAATATGATATGTTAGGTAAATATTCACCTCTAGTATGTCGGCAAACGTCCGTTCTTTTCACAAATTTTTAAAGCACAGTTTACAACTAAGCTTCGCTTGTCACATCAATGCAACGCCAAATTTCACCTTTTATAGCATCCGTTTTATAGGGATTACTCATGTTTGCCCAGTATTTCACATGGCCGCAGAGAAAATATTTCAGCGACTTCACAGAAAATACTTTAACCAATTGACAACGATATTTTGAGAAATTAAAAATCCGGAATATTTCTCTTGCAATAACTGAATTCTTTGGATGGCTTCTGGTGACTTATGGCGCCATTTTGCTGAAACTAAAAGTCACTGATGATATCATAAGCCAATTATGGCCACAAAAATTGATTGTCATGGTTTGGTAGCGCAGAGAATATACGAGAACAGCATTTTCTTACGTATTTTCGAAAAATTCAACCCAAAGATACAGAGTGACCACAAAACGAACCCACTACGCGCTTAATTTCTTTGGACATAATGATTTTTCGAGAATTCTTTGTGGATTTTTAAAGCGTGATATGTGACCATTTTGTTTTCTTACATAAGCGCCTAATTTAAAATGAACCTTGTCATCCCCAAAGATGATTTTGTTGAAAAATGCGTTGTTTTCGTTCAACTCACAAACGACGCAAATAATGATCCGACGGTCTTAGTTCTTAAACGTATTGAACTTTATATACCTAACGATGGAGGTCTTTATGCCATATGTTGCTCACAGGGCCTCTAGTGATACCCAATTTTCGCGAACATCGAATTTCGAGACACATTCTCAACACTTTGCTGTACAGCGGCTATCTTTGCATCATTACATCTATTACGAGCGTATTGGTTTCGTTTATTGTTAGCAACAATAATGTGCGTATCAAATTTAGTATTAATATTATGCACAGTGATCTCAGAAGCAGCCTGATTGTGAGGAAAGGCTGTTCGAATTTGATGAAGTGATATAGTTAAATTTTCACTATTTTGACAGTCAATTTTCATAATTAAAATAATTTGCTCAAGAGTGTAACGTTGCATGCTTAAAATTGCCAAAAATGTTTACTAAATAAATGTCGAAGGAGGACTGGTCAGTACTTGACACTTAATGATTTGAAGGACAATTTCCTTTCTAACCTCAAATTTGCCCACCTTTTATTAAAAGTCAAAATCAATTTGAAAGATGCAGCAAAATACAATAACAAAAAGTGCATTAACGTTATTCGCTTCACATATTAAATTGTTGTTTTGATATGTGTGTATGCGTGTGTATGTAAAGGAGTGATACAAACAGCAAGTTGTGAGTATGTTTGGTCAAAGTCACTTTTATTTTTATTCTGTTGCGGTGAAACTGACAATTTATCCAGTTGTATTCCTAGCAGTTGCTTAGACCCATAATTTAATTGTTGTAACGAGTAACATCAAGTTGTTGCTGTTTTAAAGGGTGTCCCATAGCTTATAATCAACACAATATTCTTTCATTTAAATATTTTTATTGTGAAAAAAAATCTTTCTTTAAACGAAAAAGTCACTTTTTGCTCACTTTTAAGGCACACTGTTCTTTAGTTTAGAGTTTTAGACAAGTTTGGTGTTTATTAAAGTTTTCATTTTTAACACTTGTATTTTTCTTTTTTACGACTTACAAAAGTCGACAGTAGTCATTGAACTATTTTTTTTTTATTTTGTACAAACTTACACTAACACTTGAGTGTCTGTTACACTTAGTTAATGCACAATAAGAATAACGAAAGAAAAATATACGTAGGCCCCCTAAAGCATGTTACATAATAACATGCAACATCAATATTAAAGACATGCACCATGCAACAAACAAAACAAAACAAAAAAAAAAAATAGAAGAAACCAACAAAAATAACACCAGAAGTTGTTATTTATTAAAGACTGAAATAGACAAACACACAAACAGATAGACAGACAGACAGACAGACAGTTAGTTGGTATATCCAACATGTAAGGCGAGACATTGGACAAAATAAAAACCAACAATTTTCAAACTAAATTCAATTTGGTGTGAAAATATATTTTTTTTTTGGTGTCCAAAAGCTAAAATGTTTAAATATGAATGACAGACAGTGTTACACTTTAAGAAATAATTTGACAGTTTTAAGTCTTTAGTTATAAATCGAAGATGACTAAAATGGCAACACAAAGAAGAAGAAGAAGAAAATTGAAAATGATGATTAAGAAAAAGTGGTAAAATAAAAACTACTGACAGAAAATTTTGCAATTTAAAAAAACTAACGGGTGTATTTTTTTAGAGGTATAGAACTTTATAATGGCATAAAACAAAGATGCATTTTTTTAATTGACATGAAATTTACTTAACTCGAAAGATAATTTTTTGCCATGATAATTTCAATATGACTTCGGGCATATGACCGCCATGGCTGACTCGAACATAATCTAATCTGGAGAGACATCCATTTTTCAATGACTTTTTCTAGCATTTATCGCTGCATATCGATAATAATGCTTCAGGTTTATGTCTGTAGACTAGTGACTTCATATATCGTCACAAAAAATAGCCAAGCGGCATTTAATCGCACGATCTTGGAGACCAATTCACAGCTATAAAAGGTTTCCTTCAATAAATCAATTATGGCACGAGTCGTGTGACATTATATGCCACCTTGTTGTAACCACAACATAACCCGCCCAACATGTTTGTTTTATTGATGAACAAAAAAATCCAGTAAGCATGGCTTTTTAATCAGTGGCCAATGACTGTAACGTGGTGACCAGCAACGTTTTTAAAGAAGTAGAGAGCAATAGTTCCACTAGCCCATAAAGTATAACAAACTGTAAGTTTTTCTGAATCTAACAATGTCTCAACATACACGTGAGGACTGCTGTCACTCCAAATGCAGCAGGTTTGTTTACCGACGCATCTACTCGAATAAATGTGAGCTTTATCGATAAAAAAGATTTGTTTGTGAAAGTAGAGATTAACGGCAAACTTGTTTCAACCCCTGTGCCCCTGTAGGCTAGTCACTACCTACTAGGTAGTGTACTAGCTTGTCAGTATGTAGGTTCGATTTCCAACGAAGACCTTGTTTTTTTCACTACAAAAATAAAAATTAACTGTCGGTGGGGCTGCTCAGCGACGAAGGCATAATCACTGGTCGCTGCGCTGTCTTATACGGCAGTTAGTTTCCGTCTGTCCTTCTACTTTCACCACCTGTTTCATCTCTTCTCTATCCCTTTCCTAAAGAATGCAGCACGGTACTTAACTAAATAGGCGTTGTTGCCTGAAGTGCTACTTCTCTTTATTAAAAAAAAATAAATAAAATTTATACAATTTGGAAGACACTTGACCAAATGGCCAGTAGTTAAATTCCCACACAACTAACTAAACATGAGTTCCAACAGCACTTCCCGTCTTTAAAATAAAGGATTCATCAATAAGAAAATTTAAATTAAACTGATTCAAATTTTTATTGTTTTACAAAGCAAAGACTTCGGTAACTAAGAATGAAAAAGGATATTTGGCAAATATCCACCACGAGCACGCTGCCGAATGTCGATTCTTTCATCAAAGTTTTTAATCACTTTTTGGTAAAATGACGGTCCTATTTCATTAATCGCATCACGGATTTTGACTTTTAAGGCTGAAATCAATTCGATTGGGAGCCAGCGGCCATCCTTAACGAAGTCCCATAAAAAATAAGGCCATGCTGCTAAATTATACGATCTGGCTAGCCACTTAACTATTGATTGTCGTGATATTATGCGATCGGGAAATTTGCTTTGCAATAATTTGATCGTTTCATTGGCTGTGTAACATGTGGCAGCATCCTGTTCAAACCACATATCAGCGACATCCACGTCGTTAATATTAGGCCAAAATTGAGTTATTAGCATCTTGCGATAGCGTAATCCATTGACTGTTACCTACCACATTTCCAGCCTTATCTTCGAAACAAAAATGGCTCAATCACGCATCCAGGCCATATAGCGCACCGTACAGTGACACATTGAGTATGTAAAAGCTTCTCAATAACCGCCCAAATGCGGCAATTTTGCTTGTTGACATACCCTGACAAGTGAAAATCGGTGTCGTCTGAAAAAATGATTTTTCAAAAAAAACCATTCGATTGTTCCTGAATGAATTGAGCAAATCTTCGGCGATATGAATGGTCGATCGGTTTCAATTCCTGCACCAGCTGAACCTTATTTGACTTCAAAGACAAATCCTTACGAAAAATTCGCCATGTGGTGGTTTTAAATAACCACCATTGTTGAGAACGTCGAGGAATTGACAAATTTGGATCTGCTTCAACAATGAGACTCACGGCTGCAATGTTACAAGTTGAAAAACTCAGCCAAACTCGCATTTGTGCCCGCATATTTCATATCACGCCTGTCGACTCAAATTTAACGACCAAATTCTTAAAAGCGGTCTCACAACGACGATTATATTGTCCGAAAATATCACAAATTTTACGAAATATAACTTTAACAGAATCACCAGTTTCATAGCGGATTTTAATTATTTTAAAGCGATGTCAATGCGTCTACTACGAAAACGTTAAAAAACTAAATGTCAAGACTATCATGTTGTTGGTGTTGCCACAATTGTTGAAAAATCCGATACCTATAAAATAATTTTTAGTATTTTTCGAGAATTTAACATTTCATGAGAAACTCTCTCAAAACGGAGCTCTCTGAATCGATTCTCCCAGTTGTAAGCTTCTATCTCCAAAAATCCCCGGAAGCTATTCGTAGTTTATTTTATATCCAAATATCCATTTTTATAGGCGCTTTTTTAGTCTGTCTGAGATTTTTTTCACAATTGAAAAACAAACTTCTTGTTGAAAAACCCGATATTAATAAAATAGTTCACAGTATGCAATTTCTTGTTAAAAAATTTGATATATAGCAGACAAGAAAATGCAATTATCTCTGAGATATTTCACTACACGTTAAAGGATTAAATTAAATTTTTAATTAAATTAAACGATTAAGGACCGTTTGGTTAAAGAAAATCTGAAAATGAGATTAACAGAGCTAACTAAAGTTAGCAGTCTGGGATAAGATTTTTTTTTTCAGTTGCGCATAACAATTTTACTCTTCAAATATTTTTAGTAACAAACTCGCTGACATGCTAAACAGTTTCGTTTTAGTCATGTTATCCTGCTCTTGTTAAGTTTTTTTGTTATGCACACTTAACTTAAGAATTTTAAAAAGGTAGTCGGTCGGTCACCTAAAATTCAAATTATTTATATTTTAATAAAAAAAAGAAAGTGTTGCTTTCTATAAGAAAAGCAAAAACAAAAAAAATAATTATGTTAAATGCTAAAGGCAGCTTTATAAACGAGGATGGGTTACTAAATTTAAATATTCCATAGAGTGCTAAATTGCTGGAGTTTATTGCGTCAGCGAATGAAATACTGTTGTCAATTTCTCCTCTATATTATATCGTCTTTCCTTATTTTTCAATCCGCCATGTTAATTATTTTTCTCTTAACTTATCCTTAATTACTTTAAAGTACTGCTAGTAGAGCTTTACTAAAGTTATTAAATGCAGTTAACTTAATTCTGGCGAATACCAACTATTTGACAGCTTAACGGCCATAATTTTTGTTTATTGAACATTGAACAAAAATATATTTTTACATTAAATTCTGCAATTAAAAAAGATCATCTTGTTATTAAATTAATTTAAAATAAAATGATACTCAATTAAAAAAAAAAAACATGAAACATGAAAAAACTAGTTGCAGCAATATCATTATGATAATGATCATCAGCATGATCATCATTTAGTAAATGAGCAGCTTTGACTTTAGAATTTGTTATTAAAATGTTTAATTGCCTTAAAAGCTTCTGCATTTCTGGCGAGACCTTTAGCTGTCTACTCTGTTAGCAGCTCTTACAAAGTGTCTTCTTTTTCAAATGTGTGCTCAGTTAATGCGCGTATAGTGAGTGGCCTTGATATTTAACATTTAATAAATATATGTAAAAAAAAGTAAAAAGTTTGTTGTTGTTGTTGCTGTTTTTTTGTGTTCTTGCGAAATTGATTTTAGCCTTAAAAATCATATTTTATTAATTTTAAAATAAAAAGAAATTTTTTTTAACTCGATTCATTATATTTTATAAAAAAGTTTGTTGCCTAAGTCTTTTGTTTTCTTTTGTAATTATGTAGGGAAAAAAAGGCGGAACGCATTATTTAAAATTTTTTTTATAATTTATTGTTTTTTAATATAATTGAGGGGAGTGAATTATTGATTTTTTTTTTTGTTTTTAATGTTCGCTGTTTAAAGTTGCATCAAATGAAAATGTTTTCTTTTTCTGTTTGATTTATATTTGTTTAGGTTACTATTTAAAGCTAAATTTTTTCATTGTTGTTGTTGTTAATAAATCTAAAAATATAAAGATTGTGGGAAAAATTTCTTTAAATGACATTAACTTTATATCATGTGAATAATTAATCTGTCGACGGGGCATATGTCACATTTTGTAAATCAGTTGTTTAGTATTTGTCTAATGAAATCACAAAAAATGTTCATCGATTGAACAGGGTATGCCCATGGAAATCCCAATTCAGTTGATGAACAAGGTCTGCCTATACATCTGCAGATGATGAAGGAGAAGAGAGACAGATTACAAGGTTACAAAGTGGAGAATCCATTTCTGCCCCTTAAAGTTTTGGAAATGTTGTTTGAAAGGTAAAATGCTTAGTCAGCAGAAAACTATGGGAATAGAAGCAGGCACAGGGGTACCCTGCCACACAAAAATACCATTTTTAATCATCTATTTTGATAACTATAATTTAGATAATCTTTGAATTTAATGTTGGTGTAATATGACGAAAACGCCAGAAGATTAACAGAACCCCTCTTAAGCAGTTATATCGGGTGTTTTTTTTTTTTTTAAGGTATATAACTTTAATCTAGCAACACTTTTTAACTAGCGGCCATTTTGTCAGCTATCAAGTGCTTTATGTTTAGTTTGGTTTGGTTTTTCAACATGAATATAGTGGCGCCTGAACAATATGCTCCCAAACAAACAACGATACTCCCAAAGAGCCAACCTCAATAATCAGACAGAGAGCAGCTAAGAGGCTTACTTAGTGGAATGGAAATTTTAAGCTCTTCCGACTTATAGCTTGAACCTTGAATCCTTTTGATTTCCATTTGTTTCGATTGATACAGTATTCTCTTAACTCTATACGCTTCACTTTAGAACATGATAGCAGAAATTGGCAATTCTTAGCAAATTAGATCCAAAAGAAGAAGAAATAATCTTCGTAGATTAAAGACTTATTTTTTATTTTATTTAACAATATAACATTTCGTATTATCCAAAGTATTTTTAACATAAAGGGTCCGCCAAATAACTTTTTTTTTTGCTTTAAATACTATAAACAAAACTACCGAATATTTTCTCAAATCTCTTTTTTTATTTGAAAGTACAATTCTTCCGGTTAATAATGGAAAATAATTTCATTCAAATGGCTGCCTCGGCTGGCCATGCAGTAGCCTACATGATCGGTCCAATTTTTAAGCACATTATCGATTGTGTGCAGCTGTATTTTACCAATGACTTCACGATTATTGTCCTTTAAAACGTCAATTGTCTCTGGCTTGTCGGCGTAACACTTAAATTTGACGGCACCCCACAAATAATAGTCCAACGGTGTCAAATCGCAGCTCCGAGGTGGCCAAACGACATCAGTTCTGCGGCTGATAATGCGATCTTCATAAATTGGGCGCAAAACATCGAGTGTAGCTTCGGCTATGTGGCACGTAGCGTCGTCTTGTTGAAACCAAATGTTGCCAATATTCTCCTCTTCAATTTTTGTGAACAAAAATTCGTTCAAAATGGCCCGATAATGATCGCCATTGACTGTAACGGCCACTCCTTGCTCATTTTCGAAGAATAATGGCCCAATTATGCCTCTGGGCCAAAATACGCACCAAACTATGACTCGTTTTGGGTGCGTCAGCTTTTCAATGTATGCGTGCAGGTTTTCTGTGCCCCAAATGCGACAATTTTGCTTGTTTACATACCCGCCAAGATTAAAATGAGCTTCATCTGCAATAATTTTTTGCAAAGATAAAGTTGTTAGTATATGCCCATAAGTCTGAAATGATTGACCACTTGAATCATAACAATCGGCTATAAAAGTTGAAAATAGACACAAAAAATTGAACTTCCCGATTAGACTACATCCGAGCCAGCCTGGGCGATCATATTTGAATTATCAGGCCAGAAGTTTAACATTCGAATAAAGAAAATTTTATGTCAATTGAAAAAACTTCAACTTAATTTTATGCCACTTTAAATTTCTATACCTCTATAAAAACACACCATTAAAAAGTAATACAATTTTAATTAATTTTTATTAATTTTAAGAAATTTTGAATTTCGTTTATAAAGTGAAAAATTATAACTGCAATATGCCTTATGGTTATCTAAATATTACTAATTTCTTTAAAGAGTTTAGATTTTTCAAAATTTTCAATTACTACACCTTCTATAGAAAAAACCCTTTAAATTTTCATTTATCTGTAAATGAGTTAGAGATGAGTTTAATAACAAAAGTATAATTCAATTATTTGGTTGTTTTTTTATTATTTTATTTATTATTTATTTTATTTGTAATAATGTTCCTTGAAAATATTTCCTGACAGAATAGACCTCAATAGTTTTACAACAACAAAATTTTGTCATAATTAGACTTTATTGCTTTTATAATTTAATAAATAAAATATGTCTTAGAAATCAAATTACCAGTGGACAAATAAAAAGCAGAAATAAATTATTTTTTTACATTTTATGAAATTATTAATTTATTTATTTTTTTTTTTCCACTATAAAACTAAACTAACGTCGCGACGTCAGCTGCCATTGCAGCTTTGCTAAATTTAGATATTTAAAAAAAAGATTATGTGAACATTTGGCTCGTATATAGACTAAATTTAAATTTAAATAGTTAAACATTGTAACAGCATGTTTAAACATGATTGCAACTAAATGCCACCCCAAATCCAAGAAAACCAAACGAACAAAAATACGATAAAAATATTTCAATAAATATTGAAATCAGCATAGAAGAAAATAGTAAAAATAAATATTTTTATATGCAAAAAATTAAAACAAAATAACTGGCCAAATAGTTGTGTGTTAAGATTTTACATAAGAAAATAAAAGAAAAATTTTAAAACTGAAAATAAAATTTTGATAGAGAACAAACACCCAATAGAGAAAAGGTCAGTTCGCACAAACTTTTAAACAAAAATTGTGCTACCTAAATTTTAAAAGACAATCTAAAAGCTGTTTGCTAAAAGAATATTACCTATTTTAAGAAAACTAACGTCTTATCTGATCACCACTACATGAAACCCTAGAATAGTGTCACAGAATGGTGAAAGTGACAACAGAATCCCTAACAATATAATCATCCTTCTGAGACCATTATTAAAAATGTTATCGTTAACATTAAATCAACAGACTCGATAAGAAATGTGCGAACACCAACACATGTTCGACTGGATCATTCAACTGATAACATTGCAACCTTGAGCCACAATGTTGCAGCAGAATCAAATTTGTCAATTCCTCGACCTTCTCAACAGTTGGGCTTATCCAAAACCACCATAGGGCGAATTTTGCATACGGATTTAACTTTGAAGCCTTACAAGATTCAACTGGTGCAGAAAAACATGCCGACCGACCACTCGCATCGCCATAGATTCGCTTAATTTATTTAGAAGCAAACGGTTGGTTTATTTGAAATATTCATTTTCTCAGACGAAGCCCACTTTCGCTTGTGAGGATATTTTAACAAGCAAAATTAGGTGCCCCTGTAGGCTAGTAGGTAGTGTGCTAGCTTACATGACTGAGGGTTGTAGGTTCGATGCCCAACAAAGACCTTGGTTTTCTTCACTACAAATAAAAAAATTGACTGGCGGCTGCTCAGTGATGAAGTCACTGGTCGCTGTGCTATCTTATACGACAGGTACTTGACTAAATAGACATTGTTGCCTGAAGTGAAGCTCAATCAATATCTCACAACAACCTGAAAATGGGGTCACATGAGTAGGGTCGATTTTAATGCCCCTAAGACACAATGTTGCATGCTTGCGACTATATCTGTTTACGGAAATGATGCTGCATCTGTTACTATGGGTGATATAAGTATTACAGAATCGGAAGCTCTTGATATTCTCGGCATGAAAATTCAGAGTGATGTTCGATGGACTAAACACATTTTTGCGGTTTCTAAAGAAACTTTCAAGTGCCTTGATTTTCTAAAACGGTGTACTTGACTAAATAGGCATTATTACCTGAAGTGCTTTTTCCCTTAAAAAAAAAATGCCGCATTTGGGCTTCTGAAAATCCTACAGCGATTATTGAGAAGCCTTTGCATACTTAAAGTCTCACTGTATGGTTCGCTATGGAGTCTGGAGGCGTGATTGGGCGGTTTTTCTCCAAGATGAGTTTGGAAAGGCGGTATTGGTCAATGGAGCGCGCTATTACGAGATGCTAAAAACTCAATTTTGGCCTATTATTGACGACGTGTATATCACTGATATGTGGCTTCAACAGGACGGTGTCACCTGTCACCCAGCCAATAAAACAAACAATTTTTCGCAAACCAAATTTCTCGATTGCATAATTTTACGACAATCAGCAGTTAAGTGGCCAGCTAGATAGTGTAACTTAGCACTACTGGATTATTTTTTGTGGGGCTATGTTAAGAACAGAGTCTATACGGGAGCCAATCGAATCGATTTATGTCTTAAAACTCAAAATCCATGCTGTGAGTATCGCTCATTTTGCTAAAAAGTGATTAAAAACTTTAATAGTTAACTTTAACAGTTAAAAAAGTGTTGCCATTTTAAAGTTTTATACCTATATAAAGAATATCCTATAGGACTAGCTATATACTAACATGTCAAAAATTCAAGAGAACTTTGAAACTGTTAGCAGACAGAAATAGATTTTAATATTCATGAGCTACGATTAAGTGACCAGGAAAACATAATTAACTGTCCCGTATGTCACTATAAGTTAAAGGATTCACTGCAATTTTTATTTTAATTAAAGAAAGAAGGATCACCTGATTAAACCCAAATTTAGAATGAAACTGGCAGAGTTGGATATTTTTTATGTGCGGTTGCGTGCAACAACTTTTCTTCCCGGTTATTTTTAGTAAAAAATAACCGATCATTATTGGGAAAATTACTCAATCACTTAGAGAAAAACACCCACCATATCCTTGTAAAGAAATTAGTATATATTGTTGTTGTTGTTTTTTTTTCGAAGCCTTAACTTTTTTATTTTATTTTTAAAGCAAAATTTCCTAACGAACCAAAAATATTTTGGTTTTTTCTTTGTAGTTGTTGTATATAGACATTTTTTAAAAAAATTGTCATGTTGCAAGGCGCAACAAACAACACCTTGTTACATTGTTTATACAACATTTACAATTTGATTTCAATTTTAATGTTCAAAACTAAATTGAAATAAAATAAAATCGTAAACAAAGATGTCTGATTGCATTCGCAGACAACTGAAAATAAATTTTAAATAATTTTTTTCTAACGATCTGTTAGATTATTATTACTACATATGCATATATGTATGTCGGCATGTCCGTCCGTTAGTTAGCAGTTAATTCAACTATTTAAAAGTCAGTTCTTAACCTAAAAGTATATTTTTCTGCCATTAGAGGTGTGTCTTTGTGTGTGTGTCTATTTTGTGCCTATTCAATTAAGTAATGAGTTAACAAATGATCGTTATGATTAGTAATTCTATTTTTTGTTTTTTTTTTAGTTAAGTACATTTCAATAAATTGTTAATTTTATCTTGTTGTTGTTATTGTTGTTTTTTTTTAATTTTTTGCAATAACAAAATTTAACTGTGAATTCAGCCGTTTATTTTGAAAGTGTCATAAGTCACAGATTATAGGGACATAAGCCTGCTCCCCATCGCATAAAAGATCTTGGCCACAATATTGTGTGACGGACTAAAACCAAGCGTAAATAAAATAATTGTCCCCAACCAAGGCAGTTTTAGACCTCGAAAATTCACCCCTGGCCAGATATTCACACTATGCCAAATCCTGGAGAAAACGCACGAAAAGTAAATCAGCGACACATACCATCTATTTGTCGATTATAAAACCGCTTTTAATAGTCCGATTGGAACAAAAGTGTATCAGGCCATGTCTCAATTTAGATATTCAGGCGAAATTGGTAAGACTTTGCTAGATGACGCTAACCGATACAAGATCATCGGTAAAAATAGAAAATAGGCTTTTTATTACCTCACGAGGATTCAGACAGGGCGACTGTTTATCGTGCGACAGCTATTTAACATTCCTCTGGAAAAAGTCATATGCGATGCGGCAGTTTAATAGAAATGGCACTATTTTCACCAAAAGCCACATGCTCCATATGCATAT
Source organism: Trichopoda pennipes (assembly GCA_030448955.1). NCBI lineage: Eukaryota > Metazoa > Arthropoda > Insecta > Diptera > Tachinidae > Trichopoda > Trichopoda pennipes. Next base: position 11,549,791 of record JASKUP010000060.1, on the reverse strand, counting down.
GCTGATGACATCGACATCATTGGAAGGACATTGCGAGATGAAACTGCTGCCCGCAAAGGGCAATCCTTAAAAATGTGCTTGGCAGTTAATTAAATCAAAACCGAGGTGATGGTTGCAACGAACAGGAAAGATAAGGTGAAACTATGTCAACGTTGGCAACTATAACTTTGGAATTCTCCCCCACCCCGCCCGGGGGCACATTGTTATGTTTTGACATGTATCACCGGGCCTAAAAGGGAGCCTAGTCCCCCAAATGGCTAGCAGGAGTCAAGTGGACAATTTCACTTTATTTGACCAATGCTGTGACGTTATCATCTCTTTTCTTACCTAAAAACCAATGTAAAACTTCCTTAAAGGCTTCCCAGGCCCTTTTTTCATTTCCTGTTAAAATAATGTCAAAAGCAGGATCATTTACGATTTCATGGATTTGAGGCCCAATAAAGATGCCTTCCTTGACTTTTACATCACTTAAGCTTGTCCTTCCTGGTCAATCATTATTGAGGTTGGCTCTTGGAGAGTATCGTGCTGGTTATGGTTTCTAAGCTCTCGTTTGAGTTGTGTTGGTCGGATCATTCACAATGAACACAATGAATGGTCCAGTTCTATTGAGCATGATTACGGTTGTTTTTAAATTTTATTAAGCTCCATGTGTTTCCACGGGAATCAGTAAAGCCCCAGAGTTCCGCTATTTGTCTCTTTAGTCGTTTAGCTGTTCTCTGACTGATTATTGAGGTTGGTACTTCGGGAGTATCGTGGTGGCTGTGTGTTTCGAGGCTCTCGCTTGAGTTGTGTAGGTCAAATCATTCATAATGAACACAATGAATGGTCCTGGTTCAGGAAGTATGAATGCCGTCGAGTTCTTGATTATATTAAGCTTCACGCGTTCTAGACCAGGAGTTGGATAGTCTCCAACTCTTCAGCAAGGAAGGCTGCGGCCTGCTTCGGGCTTTTGGAGTTACAACTAGGAGTGAGCGAATGATATACGTATCCGAAGGCTATCGGAGACAGGACTATCTGAGACAGGTCTTTCGGAAACAGGTCTATCGGAGACAGGTCTATCTGAGACAGGTCTATCGGAGACAGGACTATCGGAGACAAGTCTATCGGAGACAGGTCTATCTGAGACAGGTCTATCGGAAACAGGACTATCGGAGATAGGTCTATCGGAGACAGGTCTATCGGAGACAGGTCTATCTGAGACAGGTCTATCGGAAACAGGACTATCGGAGACAGGTCTATCGTAGACAGGTATATCGGAGATACGACTATCAGAGACAGGTCTATCGGAGACAGGACTATCGGAGACAAATGAAAATGCGCTTCGTCTGCAAAAATGATTTTGCAAAAAAACCAGCCGCGATGTAATTGGTCGGTTGGCTTCGATTCCTGCACCAATTGAACCTTGTAAGGCTTCAAAGTCAAATTCTTGTGTAAAATTCGCCATGTGTTGGTTTTGGATAACCCCAATTGTTGAGAAGGTTGAGGAATTGACAAATTTGTATCTACTTCAATACTGTGGCTCACGGCTGCGATGTTTTCAATTTAAATCAAAAGGGTGGCATTGCGTTAAAGAAAATTAACTAGAATATGAAAAAAAATTTTAAACAGAGATTCAAGGATGTTTCTATGATTTTTCAAAATACTGACTTTGTGTGGTAAATATTTTTTCAACCAAAAATTACTTTTGTTGATTCTGGTTCTTGAAGAAGATTTTTAATATTTTTTTTCCAAATTACACTGGCCGCTATTGTAAGGCCTTTTAAGCAAAATATTAAAAAAGATAAAATCAACGAACATTCAAGCAAGTGACAGGCTTGGTTAGTTAGGCTTTTATATTAAAAATTGCTAAGTTGTTGTTGTTGTTTTTCATAAATAAATATTCTTTAAATTGCCAAAAAAAAAACAACAAAATCTTCGTTTAAAAAATGAATAAAATCTACAGGCAAAATGGTTAAAAGAATATTTACGCAATTAAGAGGTTTTCATTTTTCGGTTGTGTGTGTCTTTACCAAGAAAAGCAAATGCCCAGCAAGTCATTGTAGTCAGAAAACTAAAAAATTTTATTATTTAATATCTGACCTTTTGAAGTAACGGTTATTGAAGCCAGAGTGCTTTTTTGCTCATTGTGCAACTTAATTTTGCAGCAATAAAAAAAAATAAAACAAAAATGGTCATTTTTCAAAAGAGAAGATGTTCAAAGTGAACAGAAAAAAATTTGAAAAAGAACAAATTGTTGTTAATTAATTTTTATTTTTTCGTTCCACACATTTGTATCTTTCAGTCATTGCGTAACAATTAGTATTTCGCAATATGCTTGAGAATAAATATAGTCAAAGCAATCAAAAAATATCGAGCCTGTCGCTTAACAAGAGAATGGGAGAAGAGCAGAGACATTAACATATTGTTACTTAACAATAACCATTAACAATAATCGCTGATAATAACACCTGATATTAATTAAGAGCAAAGCAGTGCGATAACCTATAACTATTTTGAATACTTGTTAAATCATTCGACAAAACTGTTTAACAGTTTCTCCTTTTAAAACTTTTTAGTTTTTCATTTCAAATTTTTTGCTTTTAGTTCATCTCACAGCAAAAGTTGTGCTTATCAAAAGTAGCCCGCTGGATATATTCTATCATAGCCTTTCAACCTTCATACCTACAAAGGTGAGGCTTTACCCATTTAAGGCCTCTAATCATTCGCCTTACTTAATGCACCAGCTATCCTGAGAGAAACTTTAAAGGGAAGCAGGGAAGTTTCAATTGCTGGTTCGCCCCTAAACTCAATTCTGACAATCAAGAATTGTTTCGGTCTTCCATCACAGTTTTCCCTGACTTCAGTCTGATCAAGTATAGTTCAGAATCTCTTCGGTCCACAGCATATACTCTCAAGACACTTTCTATAAATATAATTGAAAATAAAAGCTTTGGTATCAAAAGCTTTTTAAACTTGCAATAAAAAATTCAGTTTATATGCGAAATATGAAAATAATTTCACAACTTTGCAATAGTCCATAAACATTTTGAAATAGTCGATAAATGTTATCGATAGCATTTTTATGAATAAAAAATATCCGTTTCGTAAATTTAAAAATTAAGTGAGAAATATATAGAAATTAATAAATTGTCAACATTTACGTTATAATTAACAAAGAAATTTGTTAGAAGGTGTTATCGATTTTTGATTTATTTCTTTATTTTTGAAATTAAGAGAACATTTTTATAAAAAAAGATCAAAAACTCAGTTAAATTTATCAACAAATATTGTTGAGTTATTGATAACAATAACAACGTTTTAGTTGAAAACTTGTAAGACAAAACTCATTTTGTATATGAGTTTTTAATGATTTTTAAAACTGTTATCGACCTTTTATTTATTTGTTTATTTTTTAAATTAAGAGTAACTTTTTAGAAAAAAAAATATGAAAAATTCAAAATTTTAGTTATCGAAAAATGTTATCGAGTTATCGATAACAAAAAAATTTTTTGTTTACCCATCATTCGATGTTCAAACTTTTTTTAAACCAGCTTTTTCCCTTAACCCATCAGAAATAAAAACACTTTATATCCAAAGTTTTTATTCTATTAATATTTCATTAGAAACTTATCGATAACTTTAAAAATGCTTTTGGAAATGCTTTTATTCCACTTTTTAATTGCTATGAAATTTTTTTCAAATTTTAAAATTTTCTATAAAATCATTTTGTCCAATATAGTTATCGATAAAATTGTTATCGGTTTTAGAATAAATAAAGATTTTTGTTAAACAAAAAACATTGTGTGAAGAAAAAAATTATGCTTAAACTTTGAAGAATATTTATTGTTTTTTTTAAATTTTAAATTTTTAAAATTTACAAAATTTCATTATTGTTATCGGTTTACAGAATCTTAAATTTAGCAATTTTTATAAATCATTTACAAGAAATATTGTAATTATCAAGTCAGTTAATATTTGCTAAATATATTTTCTATTATCTTTTATTTGTGGAACATAAAATATTATCGTTTAATCAATAACTGTCCAGATATCGATAAATTGTCATTTATTTTTAGTTATCGCAAAAGTGGAAATTTTAAATTTTGGCTTTATATAACATTGTAAAATATTATTAAATTATTTTTTTCTAAAATTTCTGCTATCGAACTACCGATAACTCCAATCTCTTCATTTTTTATTAATTTATTGATAAATTATATTTATTTTACGGAAGTTCAGTACCTGTACACCGGCGGATAAATTTTTACTTTAATTTTAGAGAGTTATTGCTATTTACAAGTTTTTGTGTTATCGATTTCCAATTTTTTGAAAATTTTATTTTAATCATTTGAATTTTTGAAGACTTTTTCAAGTTTTTGCGAAATTTTCCATTAACAATTTTTTTTGCTACCGATAACATCTATCGACTATTACGAAGCTGTCAAATTATTTTCATAGCCATTTTATCGCATGTTTTGAATAAAACTTTGTCAATAACTTAACTGGTTTAACGGCAAACTGTTAATTTTTCGTTATGCAGTAATCGATAACAAATTCTTTGTTAATTAAAACGTAAATGTTGATAATTTATTAATTTCTATCTATTTTTCACTAAATTTTTAAATTTACAAAAAGTATATTTTTTTATTCATAATCATGCTATCGATAACAGTTATCGATTATTGCAAAATCTTTATGGACTACGAAATTATTTTCATAGGCATTTTATCGCACGTATTTATTAAGATCTTTATCAATAACTCAACTGGTTTATCAGCAAACTGGTAATTTTTTGTTATGCAGTAATCGATAACAAATTTCTTTGTTAATTAAAACGTAAATGTTGATAATTAAATAATTTCTATATATTTCTTACTGAATTTTTAAATTTAAAAAACGGATATTTTTTTATTCATAATCATGCTGTCGATAACATTTATCGACTATTGCAAAATCTTTATGGTCTATTGCAAAGTTGTGAAATTATTTTCATAGACATTTTATCGTAAGTATTTATTAAAATCTTTGTCAATAACTCAACCACTTTATTCATATTCATGCTATCGATAACATTTATCGACTATTTCAAAATGTGTATAGACCATTGCAAAGTTCTAAAATTAGTTTCATATATATTTTATCGCAAGTATTTATTAAAAACGTTGTCAATAACTTAGCTAGTTTATCGGCAAACTGTTAATTTTTTGTTATGCATTTATCGATAACAAATTTCTTTTTTTTTAGAAATAATATAAAACATAAATATTGATAATTTATTAGTTCCTATACATTTCTCAACGAATATTTAAATTAAATTTAAATTTCAATTTTTTTTTATTTTTTTCGATATCAGTTTAGGTGCTATCGATTTATCAATTCTGTGTGAAGTTTTTTATTAAAAGGAGTTTGTTATCGATTTTTTTTATTTAGTTTTTTTAATTAACTTTCTTTACTAAGGAGATCGTAAAATGATTCTATTATGCTATTATTCACTCCGATAACTTTTCTAAGTCAAACTTTTTTTGATTCGTTTTATGTTATCGGTTTATTTTCAGTTTATAATAGAATTACTTTAATGCTTATTACGGATTAACTGCAGGAGGGTTATTATAATCAAAATATTTTTATATCGATATAAATAATCTCACGTATCGATTTCTCGACTTGGTTTTTGTTATCGATTTATGTTATCGTTTTATAAACGTGTATTATTCTTTTTAATGGTCTTTTTTAATTAAATTTTAACAATATATTTTTGCAATATTTCGCTTTCCTATGGAAAGCTTATTCAGAAAAATTAATTTTTAATCAAAAAATTAAAAAACAATTAATTAAAAATTAATTTTCCTGAAGAAGCTTTCCATAGGAAAGCGAATTATTGAAAAAACATAAGTATCGTTAAAATTTAATTAAAAAAGACCATTAAAAAGAATAACACGTTTTTATTTAAGTTATAAAAGGTCGAGTAAAAAAATTAAAAAAAAAAAACAAAAAAAAAAGAGTTATCGTTTTAAGTTATCGGTTTAATTTGTAATAGATATACTTAAAAGTTTATTATGGATTAGCTGTTCTAAGTACAAGGCTTTTCATAATAATAATATTTTTCTGTCGATATATTAATATATCGATTTTGTATTTCTTATCGACTTATATTATCGTTTTATGTTATCGATTTATTTTCAATTTTTATTAGAAATAGTTAAAAGTTTACTATGGATTAGTAGAAGGCTTTTCATAATTAAAATATTTGTATATCGATATATATCATTATAATCTTAGATATCGATTTTTTTTTGTTATCGATTTCATAAAATTACATTTTTTGTTTGCGTTAAATGTTTTATTTATTTATTTTGCTAAATTTTTCAATGATTTATTTAGCCTGGATCGATTTATTGAAGCCATAAATTTGTATTATTTTGATCATTAGGAATTTATTATACATTTTGGAGATAAGCCATTTAACATTAATGTAAATTTAATAGGGGGATTATTTAATTAATGACATTTAAATAAAAACAACAGTGTTAAACATTTAAATTTTTTAATAATTTTTTGGGCTGATCTATTTGTAAAATTTTGTTATTTATTTGTTTGAAATAAAAAGCCATCACTAAAGTGACTGTGGAAGCATGAAAACAAGTTTGTTACCCAAGTCTTTTGTTTAACATGCATTCGTTACTGAGCAAAATAAATATTTTCATTTTTATTTGAAATACTTTCAAGCAGGAAATTTAAAGAAAAAAATATTACATAAAAATAAAAATAATAATAATAATAATAATGACAGGATGATGATGATATAATATTTTATGAAGGTTTTATTCAAAATGTGTTGGCAAGAAATTTGATATTTAGTTTTTTTCTAAACTAAAGTGTTGAAAGAGGAGAACAAAAACAAAAACAGGCGTTGATGGCATTAAGTCTCGCCAAGCTGATTGGCTTTTTAGACTTGTTGCAAGTGTGGCCGCTTAATAAATAGTTGGAAAACTAATAGTTTAATTGGCAAATGATAAGAGACTCTAGGAAAAACTCCGTTTTTTTTTTGTTTTTACCAAGATTTAATTTTTTGTTTGGAAAAAATAACGTGTTTTTTTGGACTAAAAATGTTTCTGCCTGAAATCTGGTTTATTGAGGTTTTGAGTCTATTTTGGTTTTGTTTGGAAAATTATTAAAAATTATGATTTCAATAAATGTTATGTAGATATTATTAACCTATTTATTAACTAATAAGTAGGAGTGCTGTTTTGGAATCTGAATAATAAATCTTGTTAACATAATTTTAATTACAAATAATTTGTCTGAGACTGAGACTGGTCGTAATAAAAAATATTTAAATAAAATATTGAGCGAAATTTCTTAATCTCCTTTATTTTATATTAACATGTTATCACTTTAAGCTTGCAACAGTTTGTAGGTTGTTAAAATAAAATAAAAAGAAATGGGTAAAAGTTGTAAAGATTTACCAAAACTAAATACAATTGTTGTAAAGAACCCTTGAACTTGTGATTATAAAATAAATTAAATATTTTCATTTTTTTTTATCGGATTTCTCAGAGAAAGATGATGGCTGATTTAATTGCTTCTTTGCATGTTTGTTCATTAGCAGCCCAAATTACAAAATTTTTCCTACTACAAATTTCAAGGCACTAGCTGAGGTGCCAGCCTCACCAAAACCTCTGTAACTGTGTTGAAAGAAAATATCAGCAATGTTAATGCTGTAGATGTTAAGTATAGTCCTTGAAGTTCTTTTTCTTAGCGTCTTCATATATCAGATGTCTTTTATAGAGGTATTAAACTTTAAGCTTTAACTTGATATAGCTGTCATATGTTATCAGCATTTACTTTCTCACGCCTAAACAGCACATCCAAATTATGGAAATTATACAGTCACCATAAACAGAGCAATTAATTTTTACATTTTTTTACATTTTTACACCAAGTCTACTCCAACTAATCATACGCATTCACAGAAAAGTCATGCACTGTGTACAGAAGTCAGGACAGCTAAAGAATGCAGCGTAGAGGACGACCCCAATCAGTCTATTCGCCATCATGCACAGAAATTCAATATATGTCCACTCACTTTATGGAAGATTTTGCGAAAAGATCCTGATGTGAATAGTTACAAAATCCTACTCTCGGAGGAATTGAAGCCAACAGACCAAAGAAAAGCTTGGCGTCTAGACTGATTTTCATAAGCGACTTTTATTTTGGCGATGAGGTACACTTTCACTTCAATAAACAAAACTACCATATTTGGAGTGTTAATAATCCTCAAGTGTTATTCAAGAAAACTCTACCTCCAAAAATACTGACTGTTTCATGTGCTCTATGGGCTACTGATATAATTGGTGCAAAATCCTTTAAAAATGGTCCTCCTGAAGCGATAACTATCCATGGTGACCTCTATAGAGAGTCATGATTGCTGCCTTTTTGTTTATCAATTGAACAACCATGATCGACAGGTGCTGAGATCATGTGTCACATAGCTCGTGCCACAATTGAATTTATTACAGGAAACATTTGATAATGACATGCTTTACTCAAGTATATTTCGAGACACCCTTTTATCTAAAAACACCGACTCTTTTGTAATTCTTTAAAAATGATTAGCATCTCTTTTGTAATTCTTTAAAAACGATTAGCATCGCTAATCAGTCAATGGTGACTACTAGAGAGTCATGATTGCTAACTTCTTCGTTCATCAATTGAACAACCATGATGGGCGACAGAAGCTGTAGTCACAGGTCACACAGCTCATGCCACAATTTATTTATTAAAGGAAATGTTTGATTATGATATATTTACCTCAAGAGAATTTCGAGACACCCTTTTATCTAAAAACACTAACTATTTTGTACTTCTTTAAAAACGATGCAAATAAAAACCCTGCTGTCAATGGTAACTACTATAGAGCCATGATTGCTAACTTCTTCGTTCATCAGTTGAACAACCATGATGGGCGTCAGAAGCTGTGGTCACAGGTCACACAGCTCATGCCACATTAACGTTTAATAATGACATATTTACCTCAAGTAAATTTCGATACACCTTTTCATACAAAAATATTGACTGTTTCCTGTGGTTTATGGGCTGCTGCAATTTTTGGTTCCTAATTCTTAAAAAAACGATGTTGATCAAAAAATTACAGTCACTGGTGACCGCTATAGAGCCATAATTATTGACTTTTTCATTTCAATTGAACAAACATGATAGGCGGGACCTTAAGTCAATATGTGACCAGCTCATGCCACAATTGCATGCTCAGTAATTGCACAATTTAACACTAGACTTTTCTCTGTTTAGATATGTAAAGTCGTTAGTCTCCTCCGAGCAGCCTGAAATGATTGAACACGTGGAGAATGTTATTGCCGATATAAAGCTACAAATACAAGAAAACTCATTTTAATTTGGAGCGCCAGATTAGGCTAACTCTAGGTCAGCCATGGAGGTCATATTTTATTAAAAATATTCCAAGATTATCTTTCGAATTTAATTATTTAAAAAAAATTTATTTTTTGATGAGTTGCTGTGTTAAATGTTAGGAAACACATGTTTAGCGTCTGCAGTGACTAATTTAATGGAAATATGTTTGTCAGACTGTTTATAAGTTCACATCCCTGCAGAATACGAATTATAAATAAAAATAATTAATAATAAGTAGGGGCGATCCATGAGTTGTTTTAAAGCGGAGGAAACTTTCTACATTGTCGATAAGAAAAAGAAAACTAAATGTTGTGAAGCCACTGTAAATGTGCAAGAGATGGGGAGAGAGAGGTAGATAGAGAGAGAGAGAGAGAAAAGAGAGAGCGACTTAATTAAAGCTAAAAAGATGTGTCACACTTAAATTAGAAAACTACAAGATTATCTGTCGAATAAAGTAAATTTCATATCTATTTAAAGTTCTATACCTCTATAAAAACTACCCTTTATAATACTTTAATTTTTATTTAAAAACTGCTCTTAATAAAGGGTCCGCCAAATAACTTTTTTTTTGTTTTAAATGTTATAAACAAAACTACTGAATATTTTCTCAAATTTCTTTTCTTATTTGAAAGTACAATCCTTCCGGTTAATAATGAAAAATAAATTCTTTTTTATTTAGGTACGGTTTTCCGTCGACCCTCATAAAATTTTGTTTGTGAACAAACCGGTTTCGGCCGTTTGCCATCTTCAGTGTTCTCTTCGTACTGTAGTTAATTTAAATGTACTGTACGAAGAGAACACTGAAGATGGCAAACGGTCGAAACCGGTTTGTTCACAAACCAAATTTGACGAGGGTCGACGGAAAACCGTAACCAAATAAAAGAGAAATCAACCCCGTTGGAAAATCTAAGCACATATCAGAAAATAATTTCATTCAAATGGCTGCCTCGGCTGGCCATGCAGTAGCCTACATGATCGGTCCAATTTTTAAGCACATTATCGATTGTGTGCAGCTATGTTTCACCAATGGCTTCACGAATATTGTTCTTTAAAGTGCCAATTGTCTCTAGCTTGTCGGCGTAACACTTATATTTGGCGGCATCCCACAAATAATAGTCCAATGGTGTCAAATCGTAACTCCGAGGTGGCCAAACGACATCAGCTCTGCGGCTGATAATGCGATCTTCATAAATAGGGCGCAAACATCGAGTGTAGCTTCGGCTGTGTAGCACGTAGCACTGTCCTGTTGAAACCTAATGTTGCCAATAGCCTCCTCTTCAATTTTTGTGAACAAAAATTCGTTCAAAATGGCCCAATAGCGCTCGCCATTGACTGTAAGGGCCACTCCTAGCTCATTTTCGAAGAAAAATGGCCCAATTATGCTTTTGGACTAAAATCCGTACCAAACAGTGACTCGTTTTGGGTGGCGCCGGCTTTTCAATGTATGCGTGCGGGTTTTCTGTGCCCCAAATGTGACAATTTTGCTTGTACCCGCCAAGATCAAAATGAGCTTTATCTGAATGATTTTTTTTTTGGCAAAATCGGCATCTTTTGTAAGACGATCGCAGGTCCACTTAGCGAAGCGAAAATGCATTGGATGGTCACTTGACTTCAACTCCTGAACCAATTGGACTTTGTATGGCGTCATACCAAGGTCCTTATGTAAAATTCGTCTCAATGATGTCTCTGAAATGTTCAATTGTTGAGAACGACGGTGAATTGAAGTTGATGGCGTTTCACGCACACTTTCTGCCACAGCAGCAATATTCTCGGGCGTAGGTACTGTTTTTGGCTTTTCACGCTTCGGTTTATCGATGAGGATGCCAGTTTCTTTCACTTTTTTTTCACAATATAACGAACATACAGAGCTGACAGTGCTTCTCTTCTGCCAAAATCCGTAGGCAATTTTCGCACACATTCTGCAAAATTACCAATGAATTTCAAAGTAATGTCGCAATATTTTCCAGCATTGGTCAAGCGTATACACAACCATATTCGCTCAGCGGAAGGATAAAACTAATTATCTGTCAAAATCAAACATGAGCTAAGTATTACAATTTACGAAATAAGCACTAGTTGAAAAAAAAACGTTAGATGGCGGACCCTTTATAATGTTTCGTTTTAATTTATTCTATTATTTTTTTTTCCTTGAAAATAATTTTGTGTTTTTTTTTGTTGGAATCGAACTTTATTTCTATAACAAATTTTCTCATTAAACTGTCATTTTTATTTTTGTTTTTGTTTTTTTTTTTATAACTAATATATTATCAGTGTTAACTTTTACCTTAAAAATCATAAATTTAATAATTTAATTATTTTGAGCCAGAAAATTGAAAAACATATTTTTTTTAATTATTTAAGAATAAATTTATTTGCGAAAAATAATTTTAATTTCTTTAGATTCCACTAGACAGCATTTTAGTTTGTTCTAATTTATAGACTAAAAACACGTAATGGCTGTCAATTTTTGGTCGTGTGTCTGTCTTTTAATTAAACATGCATTTTTTTTTTTGTTTATTATTAAAATTTTAATTTGCAGTCTAAACCACTTTTAACAAGTCGACAAAGTGTATTAATTTTAAAATTAAAAACAAAAAATAAAAAAACAAAAAATTTTTTGTTGTAAAAACAATTTTAAGCTGAAAACGAAATGACAAAAAACTAATTTGTTGTTGAAAATAATTAAAATTTTTAAGACATTGAAACAGTTAAAAGTTAAAGTTAAAGAAATGAAAACAATAGGAGGAACTAAAAAGATTTTTATGTGGGTAGTCAGTATAAAGAGAACACTGAAGATTACAAATAACCGAAACTGATTTGTTCACAAACCAAATTTGACGAGGGTCGACGTAAAATCACACCCAAATAAAAATAAATTAAACCCCGTCGGAAAATATACGCACAGAACCAAAAGATATTTTTAAACTTAACAAACTCTAAGCTTGAAAATTTTAAAAGCATGTGTTTTTTACAAAAATTAATTTAATTATTTTATTCGAAAGATAATCTTCTGGCATTAAAATTTAAATACGACTTTTTTAATATGGCCGGCAGGAATGATAAGAACGTAGTCTAATTTGGAGGATGATCCATCTTTCGATGACATTTTCCAACATTTGTGACATTGTATATCTATAATACCGCGACGAATATTGTCCTCCAAGTGATCAAGTTTTTCAGACTTAAGGAAGTAGACCAACGACTTCCATATCCCCATAGAAAAACTTTAAAATAAAAAGTGTTTTTGTTTTTAATTTCGAAGTGTTTGCTATGTTTGTTTGTATAGAGATGTTTTTAGAGTTTTGTTATCTATATTTCCTATGTTGGTTCAATTAAAACTCTCATTTAATCAATTTGGCTTGATATATGACTCTTGAATTTTTTATACAAAATTTAAAGTAAAATCCTTTGATGAGCTATGCAAGCAGTAGTGAAATGGTCATATGGAAATGCTCTCCACCCACCATATCATCAAATATTTAATAAAGAAATCTAGCACAAATAAACTTAAATTAAATTAAAAAAAAATGATTCCAAAAAAATAAAATTGTTTATTTAAAATGAATATTATTTTTATTATTATTCGACCTTTTTTATTTTAATTAAATATGTATTAATCTTTGAAACGGAAAATTAATTTTTAATAACAAAAACTATTAAAAAAAACAAAAAAAATGTTTTCAAAAATTTTTTTCAATTTGTTAATAATTTTTATTATTTTTTAGCAGTTTATTTTTAAGCACTAGGTCACCTAGTGCTTAAAAATAAACTGCTAAAAAATATTAAAAAGGTCAAATAACTATAATTATTGTATAATTTTTATTATTAAAAATTAATTTGTATAGTTTAAAAAAATATATATCGTTAAAATTTAATTAAAAAGACCGTTTAAAAGATTAATACAATTAATTTAATTAAAATAAATATTTTAATAAAAATTTTGTTTTTATAAAAATTAATTTCCTGAAGAAGGTTTCCAAAGGAAAGCGAAATATTAAAAAAAAATATATTGTTAAATAAAAATTTGTAAAATATTTTTGCGTTTATACCTTTTGCTTTATTGCAAAATAAATAACACCAGATTTTAGAGTTTTTGAGTTAAATTACAAATTTATTTACTTTAACTACACTTTAACTACTCCGTTCTTTCTCCTACCTTATTCCTTATCTTTCTAAATGACCTTCTTTGTCGAACTTTCAAACCAATATATTCTTTTGCAGATGACAGCGCCATTTGTCTCTCATATTCATTTGATAATAGACCAGGCCATTTGGAGGTTACTTCCAAAAGGCAAATCATGAATGATACGCTTAATCACGATCTTGTGACAATCTTGGAATGGGGTCGTGTGAATAGAGTAGAATTCAATGCTCGTAAGACACAATGTTGCATGCTTACGCATAGATCTTTGTTTGGTAGTGGTGCTGCATCTGTTACTATGGGTGATATAGGTATTACGGAATCGGAAGCTCTTGATGTTCTCGGTATGAAAATTCAGTGTGATGTTCGTTGGACTAAACACATTTTTCAGGTTTCTAAAGAAGCTTTCAAGTGCCTCGGTTTTCTAAAGCGGTGTAGAAGATACTTCACGCCATCCGATCTCCGCACTATCTATACCACCTACATCCGTCCGAAAATGGAATACAACTCTCATGTATGGGCCGGCGCTCCAAAGTCTATTTTGGCTCATTGCTGATAGTAGGGTATCCAACTCTATTGATTCTCTAGAGCATCGACGCAATGTGGGATGCATTTCACTGTTCTATCGTTACTACAATGGTAAGTGCTCTAATGAGATTAGGGAACTTGTTCCTGATACTCGCACGTTTTCACGTTTAACTCGATTTTCGATGAGAGCACATCCTTTTGTGGTTGATTGGCCAATGAATCGCACTACGCATTACAGGGAAAATTCGTTTTTCAGCAGAACAGTCCGTATGTGGAATATGATCCCTCCGGAGGTCTTTCCTGTCACTTTCAATCTGAGAAAGTTCAAATCGAATGTCCACAAACACTACTCCCTCTTTCCCCCTTCCCGTAACCTAATTTCCTAGTTCTGGCACAGTACATTGCATACGTAGGGGTCATCCTCTGAGTGCTGGTCCTATTAAAAAAAAAAAACAAAACAAAACTACACACAAAGTTAACACTACAGAACAATGCACGTCTTTACTTCACGAGGTTTATTTTTCAACTAACTAACTATCCACTCAGCAGCTGCCTTTTTATATTTATCCACTAGAGGTCTAAAAAAATTAGGAATCTTCTACTCCTTTTGTATGATATTTTGTTGTTGTAATAATATTCATTCAATATATAGGCACCGGTATGTCTGTGTGTGTATTTTTATTTTTATGCTGATAAAGTTTCTTCCTGGAATTTATTTTAAGATAGTTGTTGTTGTCTTGTGTACATAAGTTTTCTTAGAAAACTATGCAGTTAGTAAACAACATACCTGATTGTTGTTGTTTTGCGTATATAAAATTTGCACGCAGTTTGAAATTATAAAGTTGTTGTTTTTGTCTTGTGTGCAGTTGTTTACTTTATTACTTATTTATTTTCAATTAAAACTTGAACAAAACGCATCCATAACAATATATTTGTTAAACATTTCCATGATATGCGAACTGAGCTTGTGTAGAGAAGTTTTATTTAATAGGAGACACTTACTAAATTCAAATTTAATTCAAATTAATTTAAACCAAGTAAAAACTGCGGATAAAAACTGTAGCGGATCAAAAAGTTGAATTTCAATCTGCTAAAATATAACAGAATTCTATAAACTAAACACAATAATAAATTTTAGAATTAAAATTATTTTTAAAGACTCAGAAAATTATTTTTAATTTAATTTATGAATATTTTTTTAGCAAATTATATAAACAATAACAAAAACAAAATTTAGAAACTATAATAAAAAGCTTAAAAGTGTTATACAAATTTTAAGTTAAAAATTGGAGGTGTTAACAAATGTTTTGTTTGTTTAAACGTTTTATCACCTTTAAAAAAAAGCAAACAAAAAAAGAATTTTTACAAACAACAGCAACAACAACTGATTAACACACAAAAATTAAGTTCAACAAACTGCTACTTGAAAGAAATTTTATAAACAAATTTCTAGGAATTTTGCGAGATTTGAAACACAAAAAGGAAATCCTTTGATAAAATTAACAAACGTCAGGCTGAGTTTTATTAAAAAAAATCTTGAACTTGTTTTAACAATAAATTTTTAAAGGTTGTTTATATTTTTTATTGATTTAGTATTCTTAACAACAAATTTTATGTTTCATCTTGATTAATTTGTTAGCAGTTTTCAAGTTTTGTATTCTTTTGAAAATTAAAATAAATTTTTACAAGTAAAACAAGTGGCATTTCCAAGAGAATAAAAATGCTGCTCATAAACATAGGAATAGAAAACAACAAATGTTTTATATTCTTCTGGAATGTTTGCAGCACATAAAAGCAACATCTTTGTAAAACAGTAATTAGTTTCAGGTGTTGTTTGTACTCAGCTCTTTTAATGGCCGACTAATCATCTTTCAGCTCATTTTAAGAGTTCTTAAAACGGCTGTTAAAAATAATGAAATAATTATTTTAACAAACTTCATGCTGGACTACACAAACAACAAAACAAAGTAATTTTCGTTGTTGTTTTCATCATCTAAACCAACTATTTATCAGCATAAGTTTTAGTCCACCTTTAGCAAAAAAAAAACGAAAAATTCAACAAAAAATCATTCAGCTCCTGCGACTAAAACCTCAGCAGGCTATTAAAAATGCGGAAAATATTCATTTACAAATGCGATTGCTCTCATTTCTTTAACAAAAAGTCGCTCTACAATTTAGCTTTTTTCCATTTTAAGCTCGTTATTTGTCAACAAATGTTTTTTAGCCAACCAAACAAATTCAACAAAAAAACTCTCTGTGGGGTATTATAAATAACTAAAACCCACAAAATAAAGTTTAAACATATTTTAGGGTGTTCCTAGCTAACGTTAGCCAAACAAGCTAAAAAATTTGATATTTTAATTAGATAGTGCTGATTTCTTAAACTCCAGCAACTTTCATCTTAAATTTATTCACAGAAAATCCCACATACTCAAAAATGTATGTGTCCTAAGTCTTTTGATTTAAATCTAACTGCTGTTAGAAATATTATTTTGAACGCTTTTCTAACACTTACAAAACCCATTTCAATTAGACAAAAACACCTAACATTAATTATTATTTTTGAAAATTATTTACAAAATAAAAAGTTTAAACACGTTTTTCTATAAAAATATTAAAGCTTTCTGGAAAGAAAGTTCTTAGAAAAATTATCGATAAAAAAAGTTTTCTTTTTTTTAATTTAAAGCAAAAACTATTTCCTCCAAACATAGTTCAACAATTTTTATTAAAAAAAAAGTAATCGATAACAAAATATTTTTTTCAAAATATTTCTTAGAAAATTTATCGATAACATCAATTTTTTCATTAAATTTAAATTTTCCAATAGTTAAAAGTTTTCTTAAAAGTTAATATATATAAATTTTTATAGAAAAAATATCGATAACTACAACTTTTTCTTAAAATTATTATCGATAACATATATTTTTTTATAAAATAGTATTCTTATAGCAAAAAGTTTTTTCTTAAAAATATAGATATAAAAATTTTTATAGAAAAAATATCGATAACAAAAAGTTTTTCTTAGAAAAATTATCGAAAAAAAAATATGTTTATTACTCCCATCGAAGTTTTTCTTTAAGAAGTATAAAATTTCTACAAATTTTTTTTGGAAAAAATTTGATATTTAACATATTCTTTAGGAAAAAATTTCGATAACAAAAAGTTATTCTTAAAAAAATTATCGATAAAGTATTTTTTTGTAATTACTTCCATCGGCGTCTTTCTTTAAGAAGTATAAAATTTCTACAAATTTTTCTTGGAAAAAAAGTTGATATTTAACATATTCTTTAGGAAAAAATATCGATAACGAAGGGTTTTTCTTAAAAAAATTATCGATAAAAGAAATTTTGTTTAATTACGCCCATCGGAGTGTTTCTTTAAGAAGTAAAAAATTTCTAAAAATTTTTGTTGGAAAAATATTTGATATTTAACATATTCTTTAGGAAAATATATGGATAACAACAACTTTTTTTCAGATAAATTTCGATAACATATATTTTTTTATAAAAAACGAAATTTATAGCAAAACGTTATTCTTAAAAATATAGATATAAAAATTTTTATAGCAAAAATATCGATAAAAAAACATTTTCTTAAAAAAGTTATCGATAAATTATTAACATTAACGAAGTATACAAATTTGAAATATTTTCCTTAGAAAATATTTTAATATTAACATATTTTTTAAGGAAAAATATCGATAGCAAAGCTTTTTCTTAAAAAATTATTTAAAAAATTATTGATTTCATTTCTTAGAAACATTTACATTTAGCAAATTAAAAAGAAAAGAAAGCAGAAATCTATTTTAAAAAATTTATCGATAACATGAATTTTCGATAACATTATTTAAACTATTTTATAATAAATATTTTTTAAAAAAATATTTCTAAAAAATTTATCGATAAATCGTACTATGACCAAAGGATGTCGATAGTAAGAATGGAAGTTTAACTATTTCTGCAAAATTTAACGATAAATCGAACTGTAAATTGTCGATAAGACAATTTTTTTTAATTTAGAAACACATAAGCTTGAAGACAAAAAGAGATATCGTAAACAGAAATCTATTTTAAAAAGTTTATCGATAACATAAATTGCCTAAAATTAGTTATCGATAATTTTATTAAGAATATTTTGAATAAGTATTTTTTTTCAAAATATCTTATACAAAAATAGTAATTGATATTAAAGGTAATTCCGAAAAATATATCGATAAATCGAATAATTCCGAAAAAAGTTTTCGATAACACCATTCTTTTTAAAACCAGTATTCAAACACATAAGCTTTAAGAAAATAAAAGTTTTCGATAATAGAAATAAATTTATCGATAACACGAATTTTCTAAAATAAATTATCGATAACATTATTTAGAATAACGATAACCTTATTTAGAATATTTCATAATAAATATTTTCTATAAAAACCTTTTATGCAAGGTGGATATTAAAACTATTTCTGAAAAATGTATGGATAAAATATGACCAAAGGAATTGTCGATATTAATAATGGTAGATTACTTGTCGGAGGAGTTATCGGTAACACATTTTGTTTTTTAAATAATCGTTTACCCATAAGCTTTAAGAGAAGATGAGATGTCGATAACAGAAATCTGTTTTAAAAAATTTATCCATAACATGAATTTTTAAAATGAGTTATCGATAATTTTATTTAGAAAAAAGAAACTTTTCTAAAAGCTCTGTTTTGCAAAATCTTTTTAAGAAATATAATCAATTATAAAAATTTTTAAAAAATCGATCAAAAATTGAACAAAAACACAGTCCATAAAATAATTATTAATAAAAATGAGTGCAGGTAAGAGAAATATAGGCTGGCATCGGACTGTGACCAAAACAGTTGTCGATATTAATAATGGTAGATTAGTTGTCGGAGCAGTCATTAATAACATATTTTTTTAACAATATTTAAACACATAAGGTTAAAAAGAAGAAGAGATATCGATAAGAGAAATCTGGTTAAAAAAACTTTATCGATAATATGAATTTTCCAAATTGAATTATTGATAGCATTATTTAGAATATTTTATAATTAATATGTTTTATACAAATCCTTTATGCAAAAATAATAAAGCATATTTAAACTATTTAACTATTAAAGTAGTTATCGATAGTAATAATAATAATTTAAATTATTTCTAAAGAATTTAACGACAAATCGAACTGTAACCATAGGAGTTGTCGGTAATATAATTTTTTTCAAACAATATTTAAATACATAAGCTTTAAGAAAGGAGATGTCGATAACAAAAATCTATTTAAAAAACTTTATCGATAACATGGATTTTCTAAAACGAGTTATCGATAACATGGTTTAAAAAAAATTCTAAAAAACCCTTTTAACAAAAGATTCTTTAAAAAATCGATAACAAGTTAAACGAAAACACAGTCCATAAAATAATTATTAATAAAAATGAGTGCAGGTAAGAGAAACGCAGGCTTGCATTGAACTGTGACCAAAATTATCGATAACACATATTTTTTTCTAAAAACAAAATTTAAACACATAAGGCTAAAGAGAAGAAGAGGTGTCGATAAGTGAAATCTATTTAAAAAAATTTATCGATAACATGAATTATCTAAAATGAATTATCGATAACACTTTATGAAAAAAACTTTTCTAAAACAACTATTTTCGCAAAAACAATCAACAACAAAAAACCTTTAAAAAATCGATAAAAAAAATATTTAGAAATTTTTACTTAGGAATATTTAGCTATGCCTCACCGACTAACCTGAGAGATTAATGCTCTCAGTGTTCTAGAAAATTAAGATGACGTACCTTGCTGCATAATGTATAGAGTACTGGACTATACACTTTCAACTTATTATGTGAGCTTGTTATCGAAAGCATATTAATTTATAAAAAGTTTTTACAAGGACAGTGGGCCATTGATTTTGCTTAAATTTATTTACTGTTATATTGTGTAGCATACTGTAGTAAGCTTTACGATGCCAGAAGTTTTTTTATATCACAATTATTCCGCTCCGAACAACATTCCAATAAATATTTAATTGCATTAAAACAAAATTATAATCCGACTTCTTGTTCTTATTTTATTTAAACAATTAAGGTTTAAGAAACAAAAATCATAAGATTTATTTTAAAATAGATTATAAATTACTATTTTAAAATTAAAATAGTTATAAAGTTTTATGCAAATAAACGTGTGACCATAAAATTAAAAAAATCGAATGCTTTTTTTATACAACAAATAAATATTTTTTTGGTTTTTTAATCGAACAACAACGTTATTAAAATGTATTTTGACCATGAATTTAATGTTTTGTTTTATATTTGATTTCTTAATGGCTTAAGCACAATTAAAAAATGTTAAAAACTTTTTTATTGATTTTATTTGTTTTTGTTTTTACTTTTCTGTGCATTACAATTCTTTGTTTGGTATTAGAAACAGGTAAAGCGTTGCTTGGTCTGTCCGCTTTAAAGTGTTGAAAGACTCTTTTTAGAAGATGACCTTTTTTAATTGTTTTATAATAATTAAATGTTACAATATTAAACTTGAATTTTAACAAAAACAACAAAAAAAGTGCAGCGAAATCATATGTTTTATTGTGGTGGCATTGATTTCAGATTTGATTTCTTTGAATATTTTAAACAAAAAATATTGCAGACATTTAAAACAACACATGTGAGTTTAAGCTTGTCTTTTGATTTATTTACAAAAATAAATAAAACTAAAAGTGTTAAAATCTAATGTAAATTGAATTTGTTTGAACAAAGGAAGTAAGAATATTAAAAAAAAATATATAAAAAATTTTTATTTTAAATTTCTTTTCTAAAATGTTAAACTAAAATTCTTAAAACACATTTAAGAACTTTAAAGAGTAACGTAAATAGCGCACTAATATTAATGTACTCTTTGATAAATTCTCTCATGTTGCTATTTCCATCAAGTTGGTTGTTTACATCAGATTAGCAACTTAACCTCAAATTTATTTTTATGTATATATTTTATTTAAAAATTATATATTTTTATAGCAAACTATTAGTTAACTAAAAGAAAGTTAAATATAATAAATAACTCTTTGTTTAAATTAATTAAGGGTTTAATTAAAAAAAAACTTTTTCAATCTAACCTCATAATTATTTTTTTAATTTCTAAGTTATTTTTAAATATAGCAATAATTATAATATTCTTTTTAACTTAGAAATTATTTTGTGTTTTAATATTTAAAAAATTTTTTACATTATAAAACTTTTTCAACCTAACCTCAAAATTTATTTCTTAATTTCTAAGTAATTTTGAAATATAGCAATAATTATAATATTAGTTTTAACAAAAAAAAATATTTTGTGTTTTAATTTTAAAAAAAAATTTTTATATTATAAATGTTTTTCAACCTAACCTCAAAATTTTTTTTTTAATTTCTAAGTCATTTTTAAATATATCAATAGCCATAATTTTATTTTTAACAAAAAAATTCTTTTGTGTTTTAATATTTAAAAAAATTTTTATATTATAAAACTTTTTCAACCTAACCTCAAAATTTATTTTTCAATTTCTAAGTAATTTTCATATGCAGCAATAACTATAATATTATTTTTAACAAAAAAAATATTTTACGTTTTAATATTTAAGAAAAGTTTTATATTATAAAACTTTTTCAACCTAACCTTAAAATTTATTTTTTTAATTCTTAGTAATTTTATCGAATAATTATTTTTTAATAACAAAGATGCTTTAAGTTTTAAAAAAGTGAAAAAAGTAAATGAAATGACCTATTGTGTCTTTTTACAAATCTTATATGCACACAAGGCAACAAGTTTTAAAAAAGGGAAAAAAGGTAAACGAAATGACCTATTATGTCTTTTTACAATTCTTATATGCACACAAGGCAATAAGTTTTAAAGAAGTGAAAAAAGTATACGAAATAACCTATTGTGTCTTTTTACAAATTACATAGTTTCTAAAAAATCTTATAGACACAAGACAACAACAACATGCTTATTAAAATTCCAAGAAATAATTTTAACAAACAGAAACAAAAACAGTTAAGACACACAGCCAAGCAGGCGCCTAATAATGACAACAACAATATGTGATAGTGCTGGAGTAAGAAAGTGCTTCTTGTATACCCGAAAACTTCACCAGTTTAAAAAGAATGTTTCGGAAAAAATATTATCAGAGAACCGTTTAGATAAGAAGCAGGATTACTATTGTTAGTTGCGAATATAGCATCCTAGTTGTGTTAAATGTCCCCCACCTCCACCGCCTCGTTTCCTAACACTCAGTATATGATTTTTAGAAAGAATTTTCAACCAGACTATTACTCTTATAGATCCTTTTTTCTCAGGATCGAGTGTAGCTGCCAACATTTGTTTGAGCCTTAAACCACTTCACATACAACGTGTGATTAGATTTACATCCGCGCCTGGCCATGAAGCCTTAATCAGATGGTGGATTAAACCACTGCATAATTTGGAACGTCATGCTCGTCCTAGGAGGCTATAATTCTATGCAACAGAACTTTCTAGTTGCAACTACGATGATTCCAGAGCAGGGCTGCAAATCATCACTCCTTGCTTAAGAGTTGGAGACTTTCCAACTCCTGTCCAGATTACATGTCTAGCATGCTCACTGGACTGGATCATTCACCTAGCGTGTCATTAACGGCGAAATGATCCTGGCCACCAGAGAACCATAGACTGATATAAGGCCGCGAAACCACAACCACCACGATACTCCCATAAAGGGCCAACCTCAATAATCAGCCAGAGAACAGTTAAGTGTCTAAAGAGACAAACAACGGAATTCTACGGGTTACTGATTCCCGTGGAAATAAAGTGGAGTTTCCAGTTATACCCCTGCTGACTTCAGGGGACTGGGCTCCCTTTTTCCCCCAGTTGCACAGGTCTAAGTTGTTACTTTCTCCAAAGACCATATATATGTGCCCCCGGGGGGTACCACTTCACATACAATCTCATATACTGCTGCTGTGCATGAAAATCATTCGTATGATAGTGATTGCTAGAAATTTGCTTGTGTATCATGCTTTGCTATCGCCGCTGCCTACCATCTTTTAAAAACTATAATATTCAAAACTATGGCGCTAAACAATTTCGTTTTGTCTAGGTTGACGGTGGAGTAGAGAGTTTCTTGTGTAGAGTATTTATATTTTTATGGGATATAAACTCATAGCTTTCAAATCCTACCACTTCCTTGGCCGTTTAATTACTTTGGGTTGACGTTCACTTTAAGTGACCCCGCATGCTCTTTGTTTTAAGCAGAAAGTGCCGATATATTAAAACTTTATATCCCCTTTCTAAATTAGATGGGATTCGAACTCTTAGAATTAATACCCTAAACAGACTGCAATACAGATTAACGTAAGCACCTAGACGTGTGTGATCTTACAATCGGGTAAAATCTATGCTTCTAATAACATCCCCATGCTGTATAACACACCCCAGATGGCAATTTCAGAAACACAGCAAGCAGGGCCGTGCCCCCACTGCTTGATTTAAAGCTGGAGACTATGTAAACTATCGCCCAGCAACAATAAGCGGCATTCTGTTACAATGCAGCAATATATTGGATAGGATAAAGCCGCATTCGCTTTCTATGTTTAAACTAAAACCATTACGTTTTTCCCCCAAAGGGTCTGAACAACAACCTGTACAGGGCCATAGCCTTATGGGTAGCAGTTCCTATGGTACCAGTTGGTAAGTCACTGGTCAGTTTTCGAGGGTACGATTCTACCTGTTTCAGGCTCCTGCTAAACTAGGTGACTAATACCGCCTTTTATCCCCAGAATTGACAGGTCAAAGTGAAGAGGTGTCCACTAAGACTGCGTGGCCCTGGAGGCGACCCCATTTGCAAAATTTGAAAAAGTTGTTCAGGCGTCGGACATGTTGAAATACCAAAACAAACTAAATATAAATCAATTGATGGCTCACAAAATGGACGACAGTTAAGTGTTGCCAACTTAAAAAATAATGTAAAAAATAATGCCACCTTAAAAATAATATAAAAGGTGTTGCCAACTTTAAAAAAAATTAAAAGTGTTGCCAACTTAAAAACAATTTAAAAAGTGTTGCCAACTTAAAATATTATTTAAAAAAAAATTAAAAGCTTCGTTTCTACTATTTGACAAAGTACTGTAATTTATCAAATGGCCAGTATCAATTTATTGTATTTAAAATAAATTTAAACATATTTTAAATGAACATAAAACACACAATCTGTTTAATTTAGTTTTCAATCAAGATTAGATTGAAAATTTTAACGAAAAACAATATTTTAAAAAAATATATTTATAATTTTTTATGTTTGTATATCAAGCACGTTGCCGTGCAAGAACAGTAGAGCACAATACAGCCAATATTTATCAATTTGGTCAAGGTTAAATATTTAATTTTTTTTTAATATATAAAATAAAATTAAATAAGTTAATACATGTTAACACATGGTTAAACACATAACACACACACACACACACATACAACCCAAACAATATTCAATAGACAAATTCACACAAACATAGTAATAGAGACTCTACTCTTAGAAATAAATAACAAAGAATATAAAAGTAAAAAATAAATTAAGTCAACAAGAACTGGTTGATGTTGAAAAATAATATTCTCAAAAGAATATGATTCTTTGAGTTTGTTAAGTTTAAATAAGTTTAAGACACCCTACATATGGTGATGTTAAGTCAGCTTAATTACAAAAGGCCCACTGTTGGAAATTCCCAAAAAAAATTTATAAAATTATTAAATAAAATAAAATATTTTTAATACTTTTAAACACTTTTCAATAAAAACGTTGTAGATGCAACGTTAATCCCTTCTCTGCATTTAATAATTAAAAAGAGTTTAACTTCCCCTCTGAGTATTCGAAAAACCCTTGAATGTTCGAAACACCTTTGAATGTTTTAATTTAAACAAAGGTGATATTGGTCACTGTTAATGCTTTTAAAGGGTTTTTCAAACAGTAGTTTGTTTTTAAAACAAAAAATTAAAATTTTTATTGTATTACGAAAAGAGAAGTTCGGCAATTACGAATGAAAATTAATATGTGGCAACTGTCCACCACGACCACGCTGACAGATGTTGATTCTTTTATCAAAGTTTTTAATCGCTTTTTGGAAAAATGGCGGTCCTATTTCGTTAATCGCATCACGGATTTTTAGTTTTAATGCTGAAATCGATGCGATCGGCTCCGTATAGACTCTGTCCTAAACATAGCCCCACAAAAAATAATCCAGTGGTGTTAAATGACACGATCTGCCTGGCTAATCTACTGATTATTGTGGATTTATGCGATCGGAAAATTTGGTTTACAATAAATTGATTGTTTCATTGGCTGTGTCACATATGGCACCATCCTGTTAATACCACATGTGAAAGATATCCACGTCGTCAATAATAGGCTAAAATTGAGTTCTCGTGATTATTATGTCTAACTCGGATGATGATGCAGAATCAGAACATAAATACTGTTAAGAAGAGGATTTATTAAGTTTTAAAAGAAAATAATTGTTAGTAAAAATAGTAAACGACCCATTGTGCATTTTACAACTTGCGTAGTTTTCTAAGAAATCTTATACACACAAGATAAAAATCAAATACTTATGAGAAATTCTATCAAATAAGACAAACAATAGAAAACCAAAAACATCAACACAGAATAAAGTAAAGCAAAACGAAAGACACAGCCTAGCAGAAGCTTAAACTGAAAGATAATAACAACAACAATATTTTTTGTATATAAATATTTTTGTATATTCGAAACCCGCTTAAAATAGCTATATAGGCACCAGTTGCTGGGTAAATGAATTAGTACACGTTGAGGCATCAGTGAGTGAGTGAAAGACAACAAAGTTACCATCCTGTTCATTTTGTGTGTATTAAAAGTAAATAAATCGTTTAACTTAATTTAAAACTCTAAAGTGCTGTGTCCTTATTTTGCAATAAAAGAACACTAATTAAAAAGAATAAACGTAACAATATGAACAACGTACAAGGAAAGCATTATCGGTTTCGATTATGTTTAGCATTATGCATCCTCTGATAATAGGGTACCCTCTTACGTTGTATATTACTTATTATATTATTATTTCTCATTTTCTTTCAAGCAAAAAAAATATGCGTTTTGAACTAAATTTGGAATTCCAATTTGAAATTAAATCAGCATTGACCACAACAGTGGTAATTACGTTTACTATTGAGTACTAAATATGGGGTGTTTTCTGTAGAGGTATAGAATGTTAAGTTTTTTTAACTGGCAGCCATTTGGTCAGCTGTCCATTTATTTTTAGCATTAAGTTGTTTCGATTTGTTCCGCCATCATCAAACGTTTTATTTGTATAAAAATTTATTTTTCTGAACTAACGAAAAAAATCGCCAAAAAAAATGTGTAGTGAGATGCCACACTATCATACCAAAAGGATGCATTTTAAAATACAAATCGGAAAGCACAGAACTCTGTTGTAAAGATGTGTTAAATGCAAGCAAGATTTGATATTTTTCTATGGGACATACCACACCTGTGGATCATATGCAGCCTGTGGTTCATATCGCTCTTGTGGCCCATATCTATCCTGTGGGTCATATTCCCCTTGTAACCCATACCCAACCAGTTGAAATTAAATTAAATTGAAATTAAATCAGCATTGACCATAACAGTGATAATTAAGTTTACTATTGACTACTAAATATGTGGTGTTTTTTGTAGAGGTATAGAATATGAAGTTTTTTAATTGGCAGCCATTTGGTCAGCTGTCAATTTATTTTTAGCATTAAGTTGTTTCGATTTGTTCCGCCAGTAAAGGAAATACTGTTGTCATTTCTTTCCATCTTTGCTGGCTGTCTGTTCAGTATGAACGGCGAGCATTTTGGATGTGATGACGTCATTCTCAAGCCGTGCTTTAAACTGCACCGGTGAGTCAGTGTTCGGGTTCAGGTAGTTCTGGCATATTATGAGGATCCAAATTTCAATATTTCCATCTTTTATTATTATCTAGGTACGTGTGTCCGTCTGAGAGTGTTGTCCGTTTATAATGGCACTGGTTTGTCATTTAAACATGACCCCTCAATAATATTTCTAAATTATGGAAACGTTGATTAGCGATATTTTTAGCGATGAAGCTCACCTTTTTAATGCTTACGTCAAACAAACAAAACTTCCAAATTGTTGAGTGAAGATAATCCTTAATTGTTAATTGAGACATCCGAGTGTTTGGTGTGGTTTATGGGTTGGTGGAATCATTAGTTCCTCGTTCTTTAAAAAGGATACTGATGAGAGTATTATAGTTAATAGTGACCACTACAGAGCCATGATTACTGATGTTTTTAGTTCAATCAATTGAATAACAATGATGTGCAGGAGCTATGGTTTCAGCAAGATGGAGCAATACGTCATACTAGTTGGGTTACACTTGTTCTATTAAAAGAACGATTTTTAAAGTTTTATTGTCTCCGTTACTAAAATAACTATTAAACAAAATGAAGTTCCTACGCTATTTCCATAAGTTGCGACGTAACAGCTTACGTATTTGTGCCGTACTCTTCGATTAAAACATTTCCAAAAATAGCCGGTCAATAATAAAAATTTAATAAAATATGCAATTTGTTAAACAAAGACTCAAGAGATTTTTTCATTTGTGTGAGACTTCGTAAATGCCATTAATTACGTCTTAAAACTACGTAAATGAACTATTTATTTTTTAAATTTTCTAAAATGTTTACAAACTGGCAATTAATTATAAAAAAGCGATAATAGCTATAAAATAACATTATTTATCATTGCAATTCGTGTGAATTTGCAAAAAAATTGGCCTGGAAAATTTTGCAAAAGCAAAGGTACGTTTCACCAAATTTTTGAACACGAAATTTTTTTTCAATTTCTTTTAAATTATTTAAAGTTTTGGGATCCTCTTTACTTAAACAGTTATTAAATAAATTTAAACTATTAAACTGTTGGCAAGAGTTGCGACGTAACAGCTTACTTCAATACTTACATATTTTCGTCATACTCCTCGATTAAAATTTTTTTTAAGTTTTGGAATCCCCTTTACTTGAAATATATATTAAACTAATTCAAGCTCTTAAGCTTTTTTCATGTGTTATGACGTAACAGCTTACGTCATTACATTACTACTAAACAGTTTTCCAAAAATGAATGATCGATAATAAAAATTTATTTAAAAAAAATGCTGTTTCAAACTAATTGAAGCTCTTAAGCTATTTTCATGTGTTGTGACGTAACAGCTTACGTCATTACATTACTACTAAAAAGTTTTCCAAAAATGAACGATCGATAATAAAAATTTATTTAAAAAAATGCTTTTTCAAACTAATTGAAGCTCTTAAGATATTCTCATGTGTTGTGACGTAACAGCTTACGTCATTACATTACTACTAAAAAGTTTTCCAAAAATAACCGATCGGTAAAACAAATTTATTTAACTAAAAATGAAGAAACTCTTCATTTCTATAAAACATCCTTAACGCCATCAACTACGACTTATAACAACGTAATGGAATTAAAGAATTATTTATTTGAACATTTTTGGGAAATTTTGTTTAAAGTATTAAAAAAACGACTTTGCAAATGTTACAACGTAATAGCTTACGTTATTACTTACGTAATTGTATCTGCGATTAAACTTTTTTTTAAATGCCCTGCCAATGATTAAAATTTAATTACAAAAATCAAAATAAATAAAAATTATATATCAATGCAATTTATGTAGATTTATAAAAAGTGTTCAAGGAAAATTTAAAAAAAAAACATGTTCCATTAAAGTCGTAATAAAGTTTTTAAGTTTTTGGGACACCCTTTACTTAAACAGCCATTAAATAAATTCAAGTTCATAGGCTATTTGCAAAATACTGCACCGTAAAAGCTTACGTCATTACTTACGTAATTGTGTCTGCGATTAAAAATTTTTTTAAAAATGCCCTACCAATGATTAAAATTTAATAAAAAAAATAAAACTAAATTTAAATTATTTATCAGTGGAATTTATACGAATTTATAAAGAAATGGTCATAGAAAATTTTTTTTTTAAAAAAGTCGTAATAAAATTTTTGGGATATTCTTTACTTAAATCGCTATTACCTCTTGGAGGAGAATATTCGCTGCGTTACGGTTGATATATGGCCACAAATTTTGGAAAAAGTCAGAAAAATTTGGATCTCCAAATTCAACTTCGTCCAGGCCACTTGTGGCGGTGATAAGCCAGAAGTCATTTATATTATAATACCAGACGACGATCAATTTCGATTAAAATTAATCTTTGTTTTATGTTATTTCAATGTACTATACCTCTATAAAAAACACCTTTTACAACAACTAAAACAACTTAAAACTGATGTGATTTAAAGCTAAAATTTATCAAATTTCAGATAAGTTCTTAGAACATTTAAATGTGTTGTTGGCAGTGGCAGACAGAACTTTAAATTAAGAGCGAATTAAAACGCACTTGATTTTGAAAATGATTTTGTTTGATAAAAGAAAAAAACAAAAAAGCAAAAACAACAACAAAAAGAGCTGTTCAATTAAAAGATTTAAATGAATGAATGACCTTTAGAATTTTGATGGTTTTAAAAAATATAAGAAAATATATTTGATTAAGTCATAGTGTTTTGTTGTTGTATTTTTCTTAGCAGCAATTAGTTATAGATTTTATATCATTTAATTACTTTTGAAAGGTGTCTGAGATTAAGGTACAAAACACATACAAACAATTGTAAAACAAACACAACAAACAAGACATTGAAAGATTTTAGAACAGAACAAGTTCAATGTAATAAAACTTAAATAAATAAATAAAATAAAATTTTATTTTATTTAGTTTAAGAATTTAAATAAGTATTAATTTTTAGTTAATATTGTCAAATATATCAGTTGCATTTTAATTTTAATTGTCAAGTTTTCTGTCAAAGTCATTTTGAAGAAGTTGAAATCCTTGTTCTTGTTCTTGTTATACGAAAGGTGGGAATATTTCGTTAGAGATTAGAATTTAATTCACTTTTAATCGATTCAAAAATATATATAATAAAATAAAAAATAAAATATAATTAATAAATTTTAAATAAATTCAAATCGAATTAATTTATTATGTAGTTCCCAAAATTATGCAAAATTTCTTCTAAAAATGCCGCCGGCCAAATTTCAATTTGTCGGCTTCTGTGCTATAAAAAGAAAAATTAATAAATTCCAGCCGATAGATAAGAATCGTCTTTATCGGAAAAAATATTTAAGAAAATTACAAAAAAGTTATTTTTAGATCGCTTTCGCACATCATCAAACGTTTTATTTGTATGAAAATTTATTTTTCTGACTTAAAGAGAAAAATCGCCAAAAAAATGTGTGCTGAGATGCCACACTATTATACCAAAAGGATGCATTTCAAAATATATATCGGACAGCGCAGGACTCTGTTGTAAAGATGTGTTAAATGCAAGCAAGATTTGATATTTTCCTATGGGACATATCATATGCAGCCTGTGGTTCATATGGCTCTTGTGGCCCATATCTATCTTGTGGGTCATATCCCCCTTGTAACCCATGCCCAACCAGTTGTGACTATGGCCATATTGTGGCTATAGCCCTCTTGTGGGTCTTGTGTCCACAAAAAATTATATCTGACAACCAATCAGAACCCTAATTATTTCAAAAATGTTTTATTGGAATCCCCTTTACCTAAATAACTATTCAACAAATTGAAATTTTTAAACTGTTTGCAAATGCGGAAACGTAACAGCTTACGTCATAACTTATGTATTTGAACATTCGATTACAAAAAGTTAACAAAAAACAAAAATTAAACTAAAGAGATTTTTTTAATTTGTGTGAAACTTCCTTAATGCCATTAATTACGACTTTTAACAACGTAAACAAATTATTTACTTTAAAATTTTCGGAAATTCTTATCTTAATATTTATATTATTTTGGGACCCCCTTTTACGTAAATAGCCATTAAATAAATTGCAATTCTTAATCTATTTGCAAGTATTGCAACGTAATTGCTAACGTCATTACTTACGTATTTGTATTAAAAAAAACGTTTCCATTTAGTTTAAATCTTTTATAAGTTTTCGGATTCCCTTTACTTAAATAACTATTAAACAAAATGAAACTCTTAATCTATTTCCAAATGTTGTGATGCAAAAGCTTTGCAAATATGAAAACGTAACAACTTACGTCATAACTTATGTATTTAACCATTCGATTACAAAAATTTTCGGAAATTCTTGTTTTGGAACCCCCTTAAACAGCCATTAAATAAATTTCAATTCTTAAACTGTTAGCAAGTGTTGCAACGTAATTGCTAACGTCATTACTTACGTATTTGTAATTATAATAATTCTTAAACTGTTTGCAAGTGTTGCAACGTAATTGCTAACGTCATTACTTACGTGTTTGTATTAAAAAAACTTTTCCATTTATTATGTGAAAACGTAACAGCTTACGTAATAACGTATGTATTTGACCATTTGATTACAAAAATTTAACAAAAAAAAATTAAACTGAAGAGATTTTTTAAATTTGTTTGAAATTTCCTTAATGCCATTAATTACGTCGTATAACAACGTAAACGAATTATTTACTTGAAAATGTTCTGAAATTCTTGTTTTAAGACACCCCTTTTACTTAAACAGCCATTAAAAAAATTGCAATTCTTAAACTGTTTGCACGAGTTGCAACGTAATTGCTAACGTCATTACTTACGTATTTACAAAATACCCTTTAATTAAATAGTTTTCCAAAAATTAGCCGGTGGATGATAAAAATTAAAAAAAAATGCAAATTTTTTAACTAATGATATTGATTACGTTTTATAGCAACGTAAACGAATTAAAGTTTTATTTTGAAAACCGTTATCAAAGCTTAAAAGAAACGATAACTATTAAATTAAATTATTTATCAAAGCAATTCATGTGAATTTGCAAAAAAAAAACATGGCCATGAAAAATCACGTAATAAAATATTTTTTATTTTTTTCAATAAATTTAAATTCTTTTATATTTTGGCACCCCCCTTTGCTTAAACAACTATTAAATAAATTTAAAATTCTTAAGTTGTTTGCATTTTTTATGACGTAACAACTTACGTTATTACGTCTATATTTATGTTGTGCTCTTAGAAAGTGGTCAATCGCTTCGCTCTTAACGGATTAGAGTAGCAACTTCACATATTGCCACAGAAAATAGTCCAAAGCCGCTTCACCATATTTTCTTCAAAAATCGATTCTAACACGACCTGCTATATTTTTATTTTACGTTATTATAATGAGGGTAGCGAAACACAAAAACCATTTTATTTTTTTTTTTGGAAATTTATATTTTTTCTCTTTTTTGTCTTTTCTAGGAGGGCAGTATTGGTCATGATCTGGTGATAAAACCGTTGCCACATAATTTAGCACCACATCGAAAGGAATCACATCATGTCATATTTAAAAGAGAAATTGATACATCGGAACATTTAAGCGATTTTGGTAAGTTAAAGATTTTAAGACCATAAATAATTACTCTAGAAACCGGAATGGAGCGTGGCCAATTTTTAGAGCTTAAGAGAAAAAAGTTTACTCTTATTTTATTTTCTCTCTTTTCAAGTTACAAAATCAAACTATTACTCATTTTTACTCAATTGAACAATTGAACAAGATATTGGAACCGTGATTAGTTTCAGTATTACTCGTTCACATAGATCTCTTATTCGTTAAAGCTTTGAAAGCGGAAAGCGTTTTGAATTAAATTTTACTAAATCAACATAATAGAATTGTCTGAATGTGAATAGAATAGAATCGCATAAAATCGAATTAAAAAAAATCGAATCGAATAAATTTGAACCGAATAAATTCGAATCGAATAAAATCGAAACGAATAAAGTCGTATTGATTAAAATGTAATAGAAAAATCTAATGAATCGAATAAAATCGAAGCAAGTAAAATCGATTCGAATAACTTCGAATAGAATTGGATAAAATCGAATAGAAAATAGATAAAATTGGATGGTTGGATCCACTAAAACGCAATCGAATAAAATTAAATCCAATAAAAATTGAATCAAATAAATTCCAATCGAATAAAGTTGAATCAGAAAAAGTCAATTCGAATGAAATCGAATCGAATAGAACAAAATATCTCGAATCGAATAAAATCGAATCGAATTAATAATAAAATGAAATAGAAAATGAAATAGCATCGGATCGCTTAAAATCAAATCTAATGGAACAGCGGAATCGAATAAAATTAAATCGAATAAAATCGAATTGAATAAAACAAAATTTGTCTAAATCGAAAAAAATCTAATGAAATCAAATAGAATAGAATCAAAACGACTAAAATCGAATGGAACAAAATCTAATAAAACCGAACTCGAATAAAATATAATAAAATCGAATCGAAAAGAGTAGAATAGAATAGAATATAATAGAATAGAATCGGATCTATTAAAATCCAATTAAATCGAGAAAAATCGAAGCGAATATTATTGAACCAAAAAAATCGAAAATTTAACAGAATCTCATAAAATCGAATAAATTAAAATCGAATGGAAAAAATTCTAATAAAATCGAATTAAATAAAATTGAAGCGAATAAAAACTAATCGCATCGAAGAAAATCGAACAAAGTCAAATTGAATAGAATCTAATAAAATCGAATCGTATGAAATCGAAACGAATAAAATCAAATCGAACAAAATAACATCGGATCGAAAAAAATCGAATCGAACAAAATAAAATCGGATGGAACAAAATTTAATTAAATCGATCGAATAAAATCGAGTATAATAAAGTAAAATTGAAAGAAATCGAATCGAATAATATCAAATTAAATCAAGTCGAATAGAATAAAATCTAATAATTAGAAATAATTAATCAAATGCAATAGAGTTGAACAGAGCGGAATAGAAGGTCGAATCGAACAATATCAATAAAATCGAATCGAATAAAATCTAATCGAATAAAATCGAATCGAATAAAATGGAATCGAATAAAATGGAATAGAATAAAATGGAATCGAATAAAATCCAATCGAATAAAATCGAATCGAATAAAATCGAATCGAATAAAATGGAATCGAATAAAATAGAGTCGAATAAAATCCAATCGAATAAAATCGAATCGAATAAAATGGAATCGAATAAAATCCAATCGATTAAAATCGAATCGAATAAAATCGAATCGAATAAAATGGAATCGAATAAAATGGAGTCGAATAAAATCCAATCGAATAAAATCGAATCGAATAAAATGAAATCGAATAAAATCCAATCGAATAAAATCGAATCGAATAAAATCGAATCGAATAAAATCCAATCGAATAAAATCGAATCGAATAAAATGGAATCGAATAAAATGTAATCGAATAAAATCCAATCGAATAAAATCGAATGGAATAAAATGCAATCGAATAAAATCGAATCGAATCGAATAAAATGGAATCGAATAAAATATAATATAATCGAATAAAATCAAATCGAGTAAAATCGAATCGAATAATCGAGCAAAATTACAACCTAGTCGCCAAAGAAATAAGCTTAAGCACAGAGTTGGCAGAATATATCGTAATTCTTTTCACAATTGTGCACACTTATGGTTTTTATATAAAACCTTATTGGTTCTATAGTACGATCTTTATTTCCTTATTTATTTTATTTTTTTAAAGCAGTTTAAGGCCAAAATTTATGAAATATACTTCAATATTTTCACGAGTTTTTAATGAACCTTAAAAACAATTAGTATAAATTTTTGCGGTTTAATTAAAATCTATTGATTTAATAGCCTCAAAAGTATAGCGATAACAATAAATAGCAGACAGGCTCCTACAGCTTAATTAATTTTCAGGCGTCTTCGTTGAAGTTATTGCAAACAAAAATTAATAAATTCTTAAAATATTTCTTTGATACAGTTAATGGCAAAATAATTGTTTTTTAAATTCATTAAAAATTAAAAATTTCGGTAGCACCTAATTAAAACTGTACTTTTTCCATTTAAAAAATCCATTAAATAAAATTTTTAAACATAAAATATTTAAAATATGGTTTTTTTAATTAACAGACAAGCCTACCCACCACCAAAAAAATATTGCTGTAAATTTGTTGAAACGTTGATAATATTTTATAAAAATGCTACGAGGAGTTGTTTGCCCTTTTAGCTTGAAGGTTGTAATTAAAGTTAAAATTTAAAACTTTCAGAAAATTTTGTTGCCTTTGTTTTTTATTTATGCTTAATTTTTTTTATAACAGGAAATATTTAAAGTTCGTCTCATTTTAGTCACGTATATCTAAGAGCTGTTAATTTCAAATTAATAGTATTGAAAATAAAAAAAGTTTTAAAAATAATTAAAACAAGATTTAGAACAAAAAAGATCTTAAAAACTTTTATTCTTCTTCAGCAAAGAGCAAAAAACGCATAAAAATATTCGAGCTTAAAAACAATTTGTAGTAAATAAAAGCCTAAAATTAACTATATAAACTAATGTTCATTTAAAATGCGGATGCCTTAATATTTAAAACACCTTTAATTTTAATAATTGTTAATTTAAAATTAAGTTTACTGAAGGTGATACTGTGTGTCTACCGTGCTATTCCTTTTGGTGAGACCATAATCCAAACCGAGCTTAAAATATTCGGACTAGTTGGCATCCTGTTCTGTTAGTTACGAAAAATTTTACCGGTTTTTTCCCTCGGAGTCATAATATAGAAATCTTTACTTCTGCGTTCGGTCGCCTTATGGTTAACAGCGCTACGCTTTGCAGAGACGGTCTTCTAAAGGTCTTTTTCATTATTCAATGATCGTGCAGTCTCATTCCAAAAACGATTTATTTATTTATTTTTAAGCCTTAGATGATCCTTGGTTCTTTATGGGCGTGTTTCCCCCAAAAATGGTCGCCATTAAAAGCTTGCGGTTTGCTCTCGAGCTTTGTAACCGAAAGGAGTAAGTTCATATTCTGACATCAGACAGAAGCTGTGAAATTGTAAAATTGCCTTAAACTAACCAGAAAGCTCTTGGGGAAAATGTTAAGGAGAATGATAAGAAAAATGCAGGGAGTACGTAATAACTTTCAACTTCATCATTTTTTAACGGTTGTATTTTTGTTTCCATTTTTTACTCTCCCAATTTGGCTTTATGTGCGGTCACAAAATCTCTTTAAACTCCAGGTTAAATTCCAATTTCCAAAACCTTTCGTTTCTTCAACGCAACTACACCCAGATCAAAGATATTTAAGTTTTGATGGGATTCGAACTCATGATTCCTTATTTTTTAAACACGTACATTAAACAAAGGAGACACATCTGCCTCTTAAACCACAATGTTTGCTATTCAGATGACTTTTTATATCTCCAAACTTATCCACCACAGCTACACAACAATTATTTTTTTAGAGCACTGGGGAGATTCAAACTGATGTTAATGATTGTAGGGGGCTTTACAATCTCAGCCACCAATTTGCCTACACTTTTATTTTAGTTTGTGTTATTTACAAGCACTGTTTAATGAATTCACTTTCAGATCAAATATATTTTAACTTTGATGGGATTCGAACTCATTATTTCTTATTTATTAAATAGTTGCATTAAAATTAAATTCATTGCATTGGATTTTTAAAACTAAAGATCTTCTGTTCACTATTCAGATGGCTTTTTAGCTCTTCAAACTAATCCACGACGGCTACACTAGAATTATTTGTTTAGGGCACCGGCGAGGTTCAAACTGATGTTTAATGTTTGCAGGGGCCTTTACCATCTTTACCATACCAGCAATTTGTCTACACTTTTATTTTATTTTCGTTACACGCACTCCTCAATGTAACCACTCCCAGGTTAAATATATTTTAGCCATGATGGGATTCGAACTCATGATTTTTTATTTATTAAACGGCTGCATTAAACAATTGAGGCACATCTGCTTCTTACGCTGCAATGATTTTACAAAGAACACTATCTGTTGTTTGCTATTCAACTCATTCACCAAACTAATCCACACCGGCTACGCAACAATTATTTTTCTTGTTTCTCAAAGCTTCGGCGAAATTTAAACTGACGTTCATGAGTACAGGTGCCTTAACCATTTTAGCTGCGATGGTTGCCCACACTTTTCTTTTATTTTGTTATATGCACTCTTATTCTGTTATTAGTGCTGAAACGTGACAGTCTTTTCTTCTCCATTTATCTAAGACACAAACCATTATTTAATGGACACCCTTAGATTTTCGCTTTGATCTTAGAGACCCATTTTTTTTATTTCGTGAACGTGAAGATGCGCATTTTAGTTTAAATTCGGGATTTATATCAAGATTCTGTTTTCGGCTTTTTATGCCACCAGAAAAGTGTATCTGAATTTTAAACGAACAGAATTTTAAGTAACATTTTGTTGAACAAACGTTGTTTTGCTCTACGCGTTTCATCACAATTTAGAAGACTTGGCCACGTTTAAGATCTTTTCAATATTTTGAAATGTTAATGACAGCTTAATCATCCATCCATCCTCTTGGTTAAGTTTGTGTTTTTGTTGAATGTGTTTTTGTTTTTGTAGGAGAAGAAGAAGAAGATAAAAATGAATATTTAATTCTTCCGAATATAAAATTCTTTTTCCATTTGCAAAATAAGCAAAATAACTGCCTGGTAAAAAATACTTTAACGGACATTTGTTTTTTATTTTAAATATTTTTTTGTTTTATGTTTTAAATTTAAATTTATTTGAAAATGTACATTTTTATTACTTGTCAAATCATTTAGTGATGACGTTCATTTGAATATAATTTTAGTTTAGTCTTTGAATTTCCTCATTCGTTTTACGTAACTATGTTAAACAGTTACGAAGAATTACGTAACTGTTCTTCTTCTTTTAAATTTAGAAAAATTTAAACTTGTCCAATTATTTATTTTTAAAGGGTGCTTTTGGTAAAGGTATAGAACTATAGATTGACTTAAAATTTCCGTGAGTCGAAGAATAATCTGCCGGCTTTGTAAATATAATATGGCGTTTGGCATAAATATGGCACCGCTGGCTCGAGCATAGTCTAATTTGGATGTCCAATTTTTAATGCCTTTTTCCAACACTTGTGATCGTATATCGGCATAAATGTGGGGAATGTAGTCCTCCAAGTGATCAATCCTTTCGGGCTTAACGATTTTGACCAACCACCTCATATATCCCCACAGAAAATAGTCTCACGATCTTGGTGGGCAATTCACGTATCCGAAAAGTGAACTGCGGTTACCAAGTAGTTCCTTCTATAAATCAATTCCGGTACAAAATGTTTGAATACTGCGCATTCTTACTAAAGTCACAACACCTGCACGTCATGGTTTTTCAACTGATGAACGAATAGGTCAATTATGATTGCTCTATAGCGGCTCTAGAGCGGTCATCATTAACTGCAGAACAACAGCCCATAAAGCACATCAAACAGTCAGTTTTTCTGGATGTAGCGGGGCCTCTCAACACTCCAAATACAACAGCTTAGTGCATTGTAATATCCATTCGAATAAAAGTGAGCTTCATCGCTTAAAAAAGTCGCCTAAGAAAATCGGGATCGACGGCAATCCCTTTTTGGACCCAATTTGTACAATTTGGAAGTGTTGTTGAAATGCCAAACCAAACTAAACAAAACAGCCAAACAAAATGGCCAACAATTCAAAAAGTGTTACCAGTGTTACCTTATTTATTTAAAATAAGCTTTTTCAAGCAATAAATTCGCCCAGTGTCAAGAGTTCAACTCACTCAAGAAAGGTTCCACAACAAACATGGGGCACTCTTTAATATTTCGCAACAAATTTTTTATGAAAGGAAGTTCATTTAAAATAATTTTTATTAAAAACAATCTGTAAACAGTGACTTACATACTAGACAAATGCGAATATGGACCACCCTTTATTATTTTTTAAACATTTTTTGGCAATTTTTGTTGAGTATTAATTGAAAATATATACATTTTTTTAATCTAGCAAGAGCAAGCTCACTCCCGCACAAAATATTTCGTACTTTTTAAGGGTCACCCTTTAATTTTTAACTTTAAATGTTTATTGTTGCTTGTTTAGAATTGAAAATTATTTTTATTAAAACTAATCTAGCAATACGCATAAATTTATGAATACGAGGGATTTTATACTATATAGGGATCACCCTTTTTTATCCAAAAATTTATTATTATTTTTTTTTTTGTTGAGAATTCGTTAAAAATTATTTTTGTTTCAAAAATGTATTAAGAGTAAAAATTATCTTCGCATACAAGGGGTTTTGTTTTATGTAGGGGCCACCCTTTACTTTTATTCCAAATGGCTTTTATAGTTATTGTTGAGTGTTCATTTAAATTTATTTTTATTTTAAAAAATCTGTTAACGGTATATTCGTTTAACATGTGAAAGCTTCTATATTATGCATGGGCCACCCTTTAATATTTAATTTTAAATTTTTATAGTTTGTTTTCGACAGTTCTTCTAATAGTTTTTTAAATTTAAAAAATCTACAAAGAAAAAGTTTGTTACGAACACAAAGGGTTTCGTATTACGCATGGGCCACCCTTTCCTTTTAAACTTTACATTTTTTATTATTTATTAGTAACGATTGTGTGTTAAAATATTTTTATATATTAAACAGCTACCAAAAACGGTGTTGATTTTACACGAAAGATTCTTATCACTTATGGGCCACCCTGTAATTTTCGACTACAAATTTTAATTTTTGTTAGCAAGAATTGTGTTAAAATATTTTAATAAATTAATAAAAAAAAATTACATAAAATTATAATATTTTTATAAAGTAAAAATTCGTTATTTACCCGAAAGATTTGTATCACTTAGGGGTCACCTTTTAACTTTTATGCTTATTTTTAAGAGTTTTTTTAAAAATTTTTTTAATTAAAAGAAAAATCTATATCAAGAGCAACTTTGACTCTCACACCAAAGATTTCAAATTTGCTTGGATCACCCTTTAAATTTTAACTAAAAATTTTGTATTATTTGCTCTGGAGAGTTAAACTATTTTTAATTTTAATAATCTGCCACAAGAAAGCTTTCCTAGGGAAAAATAAAAAATATTCCTTACTAAGTATGGGCCACCCTTTAATTTTTAACTTAAAATTTGTTATTCAGGAGAGTTAAACCAGTTTTAATTTTAATAATCTGCCACAAGAAAGCTTTTCTAGGGAAAAATTATTTCTTACTAAGTATGGGCCACCCTTTAATTTTTAAAGTTTAATTTTTCTTGCTTGTTGTTGCAGAATTTGTTGAAAAGTATTTTTAGTTCAAATATTAAGCAAACTTGACGTAAAGTTTTTGTAGTATGAGCCGCCTTTTTGTTCTCTTTGGGGCACCCTTTAATTTATATTCTTTTTAAATAAGCCAATATAGTTACACATATTATATATAAATTTTCTGTGTCTAAGGTTTAAGTCATAAGGTCTTATATGTTTAAGAAACATTTATAGGGTTACCCTTTAATTGTGCAAGTGAGTTTTTCAAAACTTTTTATTATTTCAAGCTAAAGTATGGAGAAGTATGTGAAAGTTTTTGAAAGCTTAACATAAAGTGTTTGTAGTAAAAGCCGCCTTTCTGTTCTTTTTGGGTCACCCTTTAATTTTTATTTTTTTTTACTAAGCCATATTATATATAAATTTCCTGTGTCTGCCTGTAAAGGTTTAAGTCATAAGGTGTTAGATGTTTAGGAAATAGCTATAGGGTTACCCTTTAATTTTACAAGTGAGATTTTCAAAACCTTTTTATTATTGTAAGCTAAAGTATGAAGAAGTTTTTAAATGCTAGCACTTGTCACTTAAAAGATACATTAAACTTATGGTTGGTATAGGGGGACACCCTTTAATTTTCACTGAAGTCAAATCAATAAATTGAACATTTCAAAATTTCTTTTAGAAATGATAGTGCTGAAGCAAGAAATATAAGAAAAAATACAGGGAAATCCTTAACCTGGTCCTTTTTTTTTCAAAGGTCAAAAAGGTTATGGGGTCAAAAAGTGAATTGTTGTTTTAATTTTAATTATTTTTTAAATAAATTTTCTTTATTTAAATTCATTACAGCTTTTATGGAACCTGATGACTTGGCCAGCAGCGAAAAATTAGAAAAACTACAAAATCGTCACAAAAGATCTGCTCATCAAAACACTCTCGACGATTTAGAATTGGAAGAAGAACAGCTGGAAGCTGATGCTGGTCTAGCGGATGCTGAGTTTTCTATACATAAACGTGCCAAAAGACAGGCACCTTTTATTATTTATCCAGAAATTTTGGTTATTGTTGACTATGATGGTTATCGTTTGCATGGCGGTGATAATTTGCAGGTAAATTTATAAAACGTAAACAGAATTTAAACAGCAGACAGCAAAGCGCAAACAGGCATGACATGATTGTTAATAGACAGACAGACACTCCTTGTGTTCTTTTTGAATTTAAAACAAACAAAAAAATAAAAAAGGAACAGAAACTAGGTGTGAATTTGAATTTATATTTTTGTAGTTTCACAAATAACAAGTTGATTTATTTCTTTGGAAAGAACACCAAAAAAAAAAGAAAAAAATTAAATTAAATTTCAGTTATTTTTTCAAGTTTTAAATTTGTGTCTTGTCTACAACTGTCATCATCGCTATAAAAAGATTTTAAATTAAAAAGAAACCAAAAAAATCCCCATTTAATTCTAGATAACTTATCTTTTGCTTAAAATCCTTTATGTTATTCCAGCCGCAGCATTTTGTATTCAAAAATCTATTTGAAATTCTAGATTGTCAAACTGTGATTGTCATTCATTATTCATTTAATTTTTTTACTCTTTGTGCATTTCAGGTGAAACGCTATTTCATTTCATTTTGGAATGGTGTGGATTTAAGATATCGTTTGCTTAAGGGTCCCAAAATACGCATCAGCATAGCCGGCATTATTATTTCAAGAGTGAGTACTATACTTCTGTTATTTCTTTTCATTATTTTAAATTATAAATTAAGACTTTTTAAAATCAAGTGATAAAACGTTAAGAGGCCGCCAAGTTCTAGTGAAAATGCTGGCATAAAAAATAAAACAAATAACTGCAACCATGACAGTAACTTCTTTTTAATAACCCATTTATTATGCGTTTCCTATTCCCCGTCTCTGTAACTTAAGTGAAAATTTTTTCACATGAAAATAAATATATTGTTTTTCTTTAAACAGCTGTAGAGAGCTACAGTAAGCTAAACCATGTTTAAGTTGTTTATATAAGGTGTTTTTTATATAGGTATAGAACTTTGAAATAAAATAAAAAAGACCTATTTTTAAAATTGACATCAAATTTTCGTTATTTGAAAGATAATCTTCTGA
Organism: Trichopoda pennipes; assembly: GCA_030448955.1. Classification (NCBI taxonomy): domain Eukaryota; kingdom Metazoa; phylum Arthropoda; class Insecta; order Diptera; family Tachinidae; genus Trichopoda; species Trichopoda pennipes. The sequence goes on along the minus strand of JASKUP010000060.1, from coordinate 11,507,414 downwards.
CATGACTATTTTTAAAGTGACTTTTGGCGTAGCGTAATCTAAAGGTTCAATTTTCAATGATTTTTTCGTATATTTTGGTTTGTATATCGACAATTACACGGCTAATGTAGCCCATTAAGTAATCAATCATTTAAGGTTTAATGAAATGGGAATTATGCCCTTAACGATAGTATAGTTAGACTGTAAATTTATAGCTTTTATTTGGCCTAGGCCCCTTCCAAGTTATGAGAGCCATCTGGCTGTTAATTTAGACAGTAAACTCTCAACTATTCTGCCAGCTGACACCTTTTACATCACCTGGAAAAGTAGTATCCACATAACGACAGTATAGTTAGATTGTAAATTTATAGCTTTTGCTTGGCTCTAGGCCCCTTCCAAGTTTTGCGAACCATCTGGCAGTTAGTGTATACAGTAATCTCTCAACTGTTCTGCCAACTGCCGCATCAACAACATCAACTCTGAGATCTTTTACACCACTTATAATGGGTGCTGGTGCTGTATTCAATCCTTTCGGACTTATTAGCTTAGACTAACGACTTTACATATTCCCCCATACAGCGGCGTTATTTACACAAATTTTGCAGACCTATTCATGGATACGAAAAGTGAAACTATTCCTTTAACAAACGTTTAGTTTACTGAAATCTTTTATGGCAACATAATTTATCCACCACACTTTCGAGTGTAAAATAAAATTACAATATTTATTTACACGAGCTATTTACTTTTATTCACACAAAAACTTATGCCAACAATTTTACCTAAAATCTGCGATATCAACTTTATGTCTTTACTTGACAATGTTCACACTTACATTAGGCTATTGTCCAAAAAAAGGTACTTTTAAGTAGTTCTAGCATTTACTACATCGAAATTAAATAACGTTGTTATTATTATTCAGTGTAGATGCTTGTTTGAATGTGTGCCTTCTTATTTTGTGTTAGTTGTTTTTGTTTTCAAATTGTTTATCTTAGTTAATGAAATTTCACTGTAGCATGTTTTTGTTGTTTTGTGTTTATAAGATTAATTTCTAAACCGGCTTAATAGTTCATTTCACTTTAACTTTTTTTGAAGTGATAATCTTTTTGTAACTTAAACTAAGCGTCCTCGTAACAATATTGTGACAAAAAAAATTATTTGGCAACTCTTAACATATGTAGCAATAAAATAAAATATTGTTTGTTAGAAATTAGGGATTAGGACTTTGATTAAAAATTACTACATCCACCACTAACAAGTGTTTCAGCACAAAAAAACTAATCCAGCCGGTTTTGTTTATAGAGCTATAGAACTTTAAGTTGGCAACACTGCTTTTAAATGGCAGCTGTCAATCGATTTATGTCAAGTAAAAGTTAAGACACATAATTACATCCAACAAAAAAAACTGATTGTTTGGTGTGCTTTATGGGCTGGTGGAACCATTGATCCTCACTTCTTCCGGTCAGAACCTTATAGTCAATGGTGGCAGCTATAGAGTTATGCTTTTCGATTTTTTTCCTTCATCAATTGAAGAGCCATGATATGTGGATATGTGATATGTAGAGCCATGATATGTAGTTTCAACAAGACGTCGCAAATGTAACACAATTAATTTAATGTAGGACACGTTTGTAAACCTTTCGGGCAGGTGGATTTATCTCCATGGCTTTTGCAATTTAGCGCCATTAGACTATTCTCTGTGGGGATATGTTAAGTCACCAGTTTACGCCAATTAGCCCGAAACTATTGAATACACTACCCATTATAAGTGGTGTAAAAGGTTTCCGCGTTGCTGTCACGCCATCTGGCAATAGAGTTGAGAGTTCAACACTAACAGCCAGATGGCGCTCAAAACTTTGGAGATGCCCAGAGCCAAATTAAAGCTATACATTTACAATCTAACTGTATTATCATTAAGGGCATAATACTCTCCCATCCCATAGAAACAAATATTTCACGTTATGCATGGGAATTTATAAAGGGTTTTTCAACAAGTAGTTTGTTTTCGAAAACAAAAAATTTCGATTAAGATAATTCAAATTTTTATTGTTTTATGAAGAGAAAAGCTCGGCATTTCTGAATGAAAACTGATATATGGCAAATGTCCACCACGACCACGCTAGCAGATGTTGATTCTTTCATCAACGTTTTTAATCGCTTTTTTAGCAAAATAGCATTCCTATGTCGTTAATCACATCACGGATTTTTAGTTTTAAAATTGAAATCGATTCGATTGGCTCCGTAGAGACTCTGTCCTTAACATAGCCCCTTAGGAGTTATGGGAAGAAACATAACCTAACATTTCTCTTTACCAACCGGCATTATAGTTTTAGCCAACGTACGTTCTACAAATTGTTTGTACAAATATTCAGGCGGCTAAATCTGATAGTCGTGCTTTTATTTCATTTCTATTCGAAGCAAAAGAAAAGCTTCCATTACTAGTCCCACAAAAAATAATCCAGTGGTGTTAAATCACATTATCTGGCTGGCCACTTAACTGCTGATTGAAATTATTTGATCGGATTTGGTTTGCAATAAATTTATCGTTTCATTGGCTGTGTGACATGTGGCATCGTTCTGTAAAAACCACATGGCAGTGATGTCCACGCCGTCAATAATAAATAGGCCAAAATTGAATTGTTAGCAATAACGTATAGCGTTACCGCCTTGACCGTTACCGTCTTTCCAAATTTATCTTGGAAAAAAACGGCCCAATCATGCCTCCCGATCACATAGCGCACTATACAGTGACATGTTGAGTATGCAAAGGCTTCTCATTAATCGCTCTAGTATTTTCACAAACCCAAATGCAGCGAATTCAAGTAAGTGAAAATGGACTTCGTCTGAAAAAATTATTTTTTTAGAAAAATCAGCTGGCTATTCTTGAATAAATTGAGCAAATGTGAATGATCAATCGACTGCAATTCCTACACCAGTTAAACCTGGTAAGGCTTCAGAGTCAAATCCTTACAGAAAATTCTTTATGTGGTGGTTTTAGATAACCCCGATTGTTGAGAACGTCGAGGATTTGATAAATTTGGATCTGCTTCAATACTGTGGCTCACAGCTGCAATGTTTTCACTTGAATGACGCGGTTGTTCACATTTTAAACTGAACCCTTCGACTTAAATTTAACGACAAAATTCTTAAAAGCGGTCTCAGAAGAACGTTTGTGATTTCCGAAAATCTCACTTTGACGGAACCACCATTTTCTAGTGGATTTTAATTATTTTAATGCGATTTTCATGTGAAATTGAATTCACTGTAACAATTGCCAATGCATCCACTGCGAATGCTTCAATAAACTAAATGTCAAAACTATCATGTTGTTGGTGTTGCCACAGTTGAAAAACAAATTTCTAGCTGAAAAAAAATCGAATGTCTCTTCGCTGATATAATTGAGAATATAAGAGCCACTAAACTGAGAAGATCAATGTCAAAAATTGTTTATTAAACGAGTTTCTCTCTCCTGGCCTATGACATCTAAGATCAGATTTAAGTAAAATAATAAATTTAAAAAATTTTATTTTTTTAATTTATTTAATTTATTTAATTTTAATTTAAAAAATTTCATTTTTTTTAATTTATTTATTTTGAAAAAGATATATTTTGTTAAAATTTTTAGCTGGAACAATTTAATTTATTTCCCAAAAAAAAAAGAAAAATCTCAAAGTTAAGTTTTAAGAAAAGCTTTAGCCCCTTGTTATTGCAAAGTTATTGATGGCAAAATATTAGAATCACTTGAGCATGAAAGTCACACGTCATGCTTAAAGCCGTGCTTAAAGGCATAATAAAATATTTTGTTTTTTTTTCTGTGTTAAATAAATTAAAATTAAAGTTGCCAACAAATATGACTGGAAGAGCTGATCGTAGTTAAAGTAACTTTGGAGCATTTGGATAATATCACGAGGCCATTAGAAAAAACTTTTAATTTATTAGCAATTTCCTATAATGGAAAAATTATTATTAAATTTAATTTTTTGTTGTTTTATTCATTTTTAATCTGTAATTAATATTTTTTTTAATAGACTGCTCTAGTTGAGATAATTTTTATGGCTGTTGTTGGCTGCTATAAAAAAGCAGCTTTAAAATCTAAAACTTGTTTTTATATTTTTTTTTTTGTTAAGTTTAAAGTGTTTAGAAATAAATCATTAGGCAATAAAAAATGATAATTGTAAAGGCTGTCTTGAAGTTAACGCCATTAAGGCGTAGAATATGAAGCGTTTTGTGAAATAAATTGATGGCAATTCTTATCATAGCATTATGATAGCTGGCAGCTAAATGTTAGCAAAAATTCAGAAGGACTTTTGCAATTTGTTGTCCAAACAATATTTAGCAACTCTTCGATGGAGTAAGTGAATACAGAACAGCTTTAGTAATATTGTTACCTTTATTCCTTTTAATAGACGTTTTGTTATATTGAGTTATTTTATTGCAAAAAAAATCACACACCACTTTAGAGTTTTCAATAAAATTAGGCGATTTATTTACTTTTAATACACACAAAATAAACACAATGGTAACCTTGTTGTCTTTCACTCACTCACTCACTAATGACTTAGCTGGAATTAAATCATTTGCCCACTAAGTGGTGCCTATATAGCTGTTTTGAGCGTTTCTCGCATATACAAAAATATTCTACTTTAACATCACCCCATATTGTTGTTGATCTTATCATTCACTTTATGCTCCTGCTGGGCTGTGTGTTTTGTTTTTGTTCTATGTTAGTTGTTTTTGTTTTCTGTTGTTTATCTTATTTGGTAGAATTTCTTATAATTATGTTATAATATTTTTTAGAAAACAACGCAGTTTGTAAAAGACACAGTGGGCTATTTACTTTAACGTTAAAAGGCCGCCAAGTTCTGGTGAAAATGCTGGCATAAAAAATAAAACAAATAATTGCAACCATGACAGTAACTTCTTTTTAATAACCCATTTATTATGTGTTTCCTATACGCTGTCTCTGTAACTTAAGTGAGAATTTTTTCACATAAAAATATCTTGTTTTTCTTTAAACAGCTGTAGAGAGCCACAGTAAGCTTAACCATGTTTCAGTTGTTTATATAAGGTATTTTTTATACGGGTATAGAAGTTTTAAATAAAATAGAAAAGACCAATTTTTAAAATTGACATTAAATTTTCTTTATTCGAAATATAATCTTCTGACATGACTATTTTTAAAGTGACTTTTGGCGTAGCGTAATTTAAAGGTTTAATTTTAATGATTTTTTCGTATATTTAGAATCGTATAGCAGCAATAACGCGGCTAATGTTGTCCTTTAAGTAATCAATCGTTTCAAGTTTAATGAAATGGGAATTATGCACTTAACGATCGCTCTAGTATTTTCACAAGTCCAAATACAGCAATTTTGTTGACTTACCTTGACAAGGAAGTGAAAATGGACTTCGTCTGAAGTCCAGAAAAACCAGCCGGCTGTTCCTGAATAAATTGAACGAATCTGCGGCGATGTGAATGGTCGGTTGGCTTCAATTCCTGCATCAGTTAAACCTGGTAAGGCTCCAAAGTTAAATCCTCACACAAAATTCGCCATATGGTGGTTGTGGTCCTCCACGGGGCACATAAATATGGTCTTTATAGAATTCCACTATCTAGATACAGTGCAACTGGGGAAAAAGAGAGCCCAGTCCTCTGAAGTCAGCAGGGGTACAACTGGAAACTCCACTTTATTTCCACGGGAATCAGTAAGCCGCAGAGTTCGTTATTTGTCTCTTTAGACATTTAACTGTTTTCTGACTGATTATTGAGATTGGCCCTTTATGGGAGTATCGTGGTGGCTGTGGTTTCGCGGCCCCATAACAGTATAATGGTTATTATGGTGGCCAGGATCATCTCACTGTTAATGACACGCTAAGTGAATGATCCAGTCCAGTGAGCATGCTAGACATGTGTTCTGGACAGGAGTTGGAAAGTCTCCAACTCTTAAGCAAGGAGTGATGATTTGCAGCCCTGCTCTGGAATCATCGAAGTTGCAACTAGAAAGTTCTGTTGCATAGAATTATAGCTTCGCCTTCCTAGGACGAGTATGACGGTCCACCATCTGATTAAGGCTTTATGGCTAGGTGCGGATGTAAATCGAATCACACAGTTGTGGTGGTTGTGGATAACCTCAATTGTTGAGAACGTCAAGGATTTGACAAATTTTGATCTGCTTCAATACAGCTGCGATGTTTTCACTTGAATGACGTGGTTGTTCACACTTTAAATTGAGCCCCTCGACTTAAATTTAACGACAAAATAGCGGTCTCAGAAGGACGTTTGTTAGACTAAAAATTTATAGCTTTTATTTGGCTCTACGCCCCTTCCAACTTTTGAAAACCATCTGGCTGTTAATGTATACAGTAAACTCTCAACTGTTCTGCTAGGTGCCGCGACATCAAATCTGAGATTTTTCACACCACTTATAATGGGTGGTGTATTTAATAGTTTCGGTGTTATTAGTACAAACTGGTGACTTCACATATTCCCACAGAAAATACTCTAGTGGCGCTAAAATGTAAAAAATCATGGAGGCCAATTGAAGGGTCTTATTTTGTAGAATTTCTTATAACCTTGTTGTTGTTGTTGTCTTGTGTGTATAAGATTTCTTAGAAAACTACGCAGTTTGTAAAATGCACAGTGGGTCATTTCGTTTACTTTTTTATTGATAATTATTTTCATATTCATAAGAATACTGTTGCCATTTCATTTATTGCCAAATAATTACTTTTTCGAGTTCTAAATTAAATTACATGTCTTATTTACACAAGCTATTTACTTTTACACACACGCAAAATACACAAAGGGAAATTTACCACTTTAACGCCTTGAAGATGCTAATATCAACTTTATGTCTTTACTACACAACGTTCACACTTAGACTGCGCTCTTGCTCAAAAGAGAGAGTTTTTTGAGCGGTTGCAGCATTTACTAGAAAACTCCAAATTCAAATTCATCGCAATTGAATGTTGTTGTTATCATTATTCAGTGTAGATGCTTGTTTAATTGTGTGTCCTTTTGTTCTATGTTAGTTTTTTTTTGTTGATCTTAGTTCATGGAATTTTACTGTAGCATATTATTGTGTTGTTTTTGTGGTAATAAGATTTCTTAAAAATTTTCTTATTTTCTAATTACATGTAATAGGTGATTTGACTTAACTGTTTTAACTTAAACTAGGCATGTTCGTAATAATATTGTGATGAAAAAAATTATATGGCAACTCTTGACACATGTAACAATAAAATTTTAAACTTAGCCGCGGGCAAGCAAACTGGCAAGACTTCTTTTCAGTAAGTTAGAATTTTATTGCCATTTTCCGTCCTAACTGGCTGGTTCGTATTCGAAAGCGCTCGCCATCGAATACGAACCAGCCAGTTAGGACGGAAAATGGCAATATTATTTCATATACTGGCGGAGGAAAAACAAACAACATAATACCAGTTAGAATTTTAACTTAATTAAAATAGTCTTGCGAATAGGTTCAGCTTAGTTAATCAAAGTCAAAATTTTATTCGACTTTGAATTAATTGAGTACAGCTAAGGTTTACGGCAAAGCAAGTTCTGTCGCTGTTTCACCTGGCCAGAATTGTATTTTATTCGCCCAAATGACGGAGGCCAGAGCAAGGCCAAGCTTTGTTCAGCCAGGCCAGAATTTTATTCGCCCAAGCTGGAAAGGACGCACAAGATCGTAAAAAAGGCCAAACACCAATTTAGACGTGGAAAGGTTGTCTCAGAATCTTATTCCTGACAACCGCAACAAGTCAAAAATTGGTGGACAGGCAAACTGTTCTGCTCAGACTGGATCAGAATCTTATTCGCTCCAGTGTGAGAAGCAGTAGGCTAGCCCCGGCGGAAAGTGTAGACGAGAACTCTTTAGGGTCACGAAACGGTGAATCGTCGTTATCGTGCTCAGTAGTGCAGAGTGTGATTTGTTTTATATCTGCGCCTGACTATGTAGTCTTAATCAGATGGTGGACAAACCACTTTGTATAATTTGGAACGTTATACATACGACCTAGATAGCCGAAGACCTAATTCTAAGCAACAGAACCACCTAGTTGCAACTTGAATAATTCCGGGGCAAGTCTGCAAACTATCACACCTTGCTAAAGAGTTGGAGACTTTCTAACTCCTGTCCAGAACACATGTCAAGCATGCTCACTGGACTGGATCATTCACTTTGCGTGTCATTATCAGTGAAATGATCCTGGCCACCATAATTTTCATACTTCCCTTATGGGGCCGCAAAAAACCACAACCACCACGATGCTCCCACATAGGGGCCAACCTCAATGATCAGCCAGAGAACTATTAAATGTCTAAAGAGACAAATAATGAACTCTGCGAGCTCACTGATCCCCGTGGAAATAAAGTGGAGTTTCCAGTTGACGACCTGCCTGTCTTCAGGGGACTGGGCTCCCTTTATACCCCCAGTTGCACAGATCTAGACAGCTGTTACGTACCGTAAAGACCATAAATGTGCCCCCGGGGGGGGCTCAGTAGTGCAGTAGTATAATTTTAACTTAATATAAGAGTGGATTATAATAAAAATTATTAGTAAAACATTTTTTTGTAACGAACCCTGGACGCCGCGAGTACTATCCCAGCGTATTACGAAACCGTGTCGTTAGTAATATTGGATTGTGTCTTGGCAGGAACACAGCTACAAAAGGTACTTTCACCACTAACAAGTGTGCTGAATATATAAACAGATTAAAAGAAAAATAACCCAGCCGCCATTTATAATAGTTTTTTTGGAAGTTGGCAACGCTGTTTTAATTGGCGGCTATTTTGTCAGCTCTCAAGTGATGTTTGTTTACTTTGGTTTGCATTTTAATGTGAAAAAATCGCCAGAACAAAGCTGCCAAATTATGCAAATTGGGCCCAAAAGAAGATTGCCATTCATTCCAATTTTCATAAGCGAATTTTGTTGAGCAATGAAGCTCAGTTTGCCTTCAGTAAACAAAAGTGTCGTATTTGGAGTAATGATAGTCCTCAGGTGTATGTTGTGACACCGTTACATCCGGAAAAACTAATTGCTTGGTGTGTTTTAGAGGCTGGTGGAATCATTGGTCCATATTTCTTTGAAAAATATGCTCGTCAGAACAGTGAAAACAATGGCGATCGCTAGAGAGCCTTAATTATTAATTATTTTTCAAAACTTAATTGATTTATTAAAGGAAACATTGGGTAACCGCATAGTTTTACTTATTAAACCCGTAAATTGGCCTCATACGATTTTTTGTGGGGATATGGGAAGTCGCTAGTCCATGCTAGACCACTTGGAGAACAACATTTACCGCGTTATTGCCGATATACGGTCACAAATGTTGAAGAAAATCATGGACAATTGAAACTCCAGATTACACTACGTCGGGAGTCAGCCTTGGCGGTCATATGCCAGATGTCATATATACATTATAATGCCCGAAGATTTTCTTCGAAATAAAGCAAATAGAGCTGAAATTTTATTCCATTTCAATATTCTATTTATCTATAAGAAACACCCTATACATAGGTACATTTACACACACACACACGTTAATATTTTTAACACGTAAATTAATCTATTTTTATTTTGCGAAAAAGAAAAACTGCAAATATTTTTCAATAATTTAAAATGAATTTTTTTTGTCTGTCGTTCTAATCTTTTCTACCACCCAAAAAAAAAAAAAAAAAGCGACAAACAACTAAACAAAATAAAGCAGAAAAATATAGTTTTTCTTGTGTAAAATTACACACCTTCCTTAACAAGAGACAAAGCTAAAGTTAAACCATAACGATCAAATGACCGGTTTCCTTTCTAAATGAGAAACGTATTAAAATTTTTAAAAAATTTTAACGCCAAATTGCCTCAGCAACGCAACTTTAAAGAAAAGAAAGAAAAATTTCAAAAAACAAAAAAAATCATACCCTGGGCGCTAAAAGTCTATGTACGTGTCTATGCATTTTGCAACTCATGTTTTTTAAAGTGCATTAAACAATACTCGCTTTGGATTGTTGTTTTCTTTACGTCTAGAAAAATAGGAAAAAGCCCGGACTATAGATGTATAATTTCTCTGTGATGATGGGGATAGAACTCGTGGAACTTAGCTGTCGTGAAATGGTAAAGAGAATTACAAGACTTATAGGATATGTGATTTACACTGAATAGTGACAGGAAAGTCCTAAAATATTTCTATGTTAAATCAGGAAAGCTTTCAGAGTCTTTAAAGGTATAAAAGTGTGTGGGGGGGGAATTTGCGGTAAGAGTTGAATTTAAGCCATACCATTTTTTGAAAATTTCTGTTTTATTGATGCCAAAGTAAATTAGAAATATGGACATTAATAACGAAGTATGATATCTGGGAAATGTCCACCTCTAGTACATCAGGGTCGTTGTTGTACTACTAACAAATAGCTCCTGTAATTTAAATTATATAATTCCTAACTCATTCCTGTGCTTCTCCACAATTTTTCTTCTTATGATTGCCATCCATTTGTTAAGGATGTATTAAAGTTTAAAGGTGTTATACCTTTAATCAAGGAACAATATATTAATTTAAGCCCGGTCTTCCATGGCCCCCAGAGACAATTATCCCGAACTATCTTCTTATAGAAAACTATTTTAAAATACATAAAAAAGCAACTGTAAGTTTGATTGAATAGTGTTGTCAATTCCCTCTTCATATGACGTCTTTCCTGGCTGTTAGTTCACAAATGACGAGCGCTTTCTAAATGAACACATCATTATCAAGCCACGTTCTACCACGTACTGTGTGTTTGTACGTAAACTTTTGACGACCACTGTTAAAAAAAAACACACACACACAAAATTGGCACACTCTAAAATTGCCTACTTCCTTAAGGTGGTGTTAAAATATCATGACAACAAAAACAAAAAAACAAAACATAAACCGAGCTGTTCGTTTTGTAGACTTTTAAAATGTTTTAATTAAAAGTGAAATGCATTTCAAGTTTTCCAAAAAATTATTTACATGAATTTAACTCACGACATCAGAAGTTATTATTTTGCCTGGTACCCTACACTATAAAATAATATTTTTAATGAAAAACATATATTCGCATAATAAAAACAGGTGCTAAACCCAGCGTTAAGTAATGTTGTCAAACTCTAAGCTTTTTCTACAGATTTGAAATGTCGTTCGTATACTACACTGCCATCGACTTGAATATATACCTTTTTTTAAGTCTTAGCTAATAACTGAATTTGCGTTACTCACTGCAGTCTTTATTTATTTAACTTATAGCATTTAGAACAGCTAACAGATTTTGCACACTTTAATATGAATTTGCAACTGAATGAGAATTGTTTTGCATCCAAAAAATTCTTCTTCTTTCAAATTCTTAGGAATTGTAATTTTTCTAAAAAAAATATTATTATCATTAATTAAAATTTTCTATATAAAATTTACATCAGTTGCAATTTTTCTAGAAGAAAATAATTTCATCAGTCCTATTTTTTCTGTAAAAATTCATTAATTTAATTTATTTTTTTTTTTTTATAAAATTTTCATCAGTCATTTTTTTTCTTTAAATATATTTCATGAGTCATAATTTTTTATAAAAAAGATTTATATATAATATTCATCAGTCATAATTATTTCATAAGAAAAACTTTATCAGTCTAAATTTTTCGACAAAATTTTCATTAATTTCAATTTTTCTTATATTTTCTCTATAAAAAATTTTCGCCTAGAAAACTACTTTTGTAGAAAATTTTTATTAGTTATAATAAATAAAATAAAAATTATTTTTTAGTCATAACTCTTTTTTAAATATATATTCTGTTACAAATTTTCTATAAAAATTTTTCAGTCATAAATTTTCTACAAAAAAAATCGTTAATATAATTTTTTCTATATAAAATTTTCATTAGTTGTAATTTTTCTAAAAAAAATATTTCATCAATCATAAACTTTTTATAAAACAAAATCATCAGTTTATGTTTTCTGAAGAAAATTCATTAATTTAATTTTTTTTTGTATAAAATTTTCATCAGTCATTTTTTTTCTTCAAAATATTTCAGCAGTCATAAATTTTTTATAAAAAAGATTTCTATATAATATTCATCAGTCATAATTATTTCATAAAAAAAACTTTATCAGTCAAACTTTTTCAATAAAATTTTCATTAATTTAAATTTTTCTCATATTTCTTCTATAAAAAATGTTTAGCCAACCAAATTATTTATGTAGAAATTTCTCATTAGTTATAATAAATAAAATAAAAATTTTTTTCAGTCATAACTCTTATTTAAATATATTTCATATCACAAATTTTTTATACAAATTTTTCCGTCATAAATTTTCTACAAAAAAGTATATTAATTAAATTTTTCTATATAAAATTTTCATCAGTTGTAATTTTTCTAAAAAAAATATTTCATCAGTCATAAACTTTTTATAAAAAAAAACTTATCAGTCAATATTTTACTTTAAGAAATTCATTAATTTATTTTTTTTTTTGTTGATTAAATATGAACTAATCTTTTAACGGTCTTTTAAATAATTTAACGATTTTATTTTTTTTCCGATATTTCGCTTTCCTGTGGAAAGCTTCTTCAGGAAATTATTTTTTATATTTTACAAAAACAAAAAATTAATTAGATTAGTTCATATTTAATTAAATTAAAAAAGGTCGAATAAAAATAAAAGTAATAATTTTTTTTTTGTTTAAAATTTTCTTTATTCATCTTTTTCCATCAAAAATATTTTATAAGTCATAATTTTTCTAAAAAATCAAACAGTCATAATAATTTTTAAAAAAAAACTTTATCAGTCATAAGTTTCGATAAAAGAATCATTAATATCAATTTTTCTATAAAAAATATTTATAAGCCATAAATTTTTTATAACAAATATTTCATCAGTTTTATGTTTTCTATAAAAAATTACCATCAAGCAAATTATTTGTGTAGAAAATTCTCATTAGTCATAATTTTGGTAATAAAAAAAATCATCAGTCATAATTATTTCTTAAAAATGAATTTTATCAGTCATAATTTTTCGAAAAAAAAAATTTCATTAACTCAAATCTTTCTATATAAAATTTTCATCAATCATAACTTTTCTACAAAAACATTTCATCAGCAATAATTTTTCTATAAAAAACTACCTTCAACCAAATTATTTGTATAGAAAATTCGCATTAGTGATAATTTTTCAAATAAAAAATTCATCAGTCATAATTATTTCCTTAAAATTAATTTTATCCTACATAATTTTACGATAAAATAATTGCATTAAGTCAAATCTTTCTATATAAAATTTTTATCAGTCAAAACTTTTCTGCAAAAAAATTGTCATGTTTGTCTTATAAAATTTTCATCAGTCATGACTTTTCTACAAAAATATTTCATTAGTTATAATTTTTCTAGAAAAAAACTTCATTACTCATAATTTTTCTACAAAAAAAAAATCCAATGGCATAAGTTTTCTATAAAAAAAAATTTCATCAGTCATAAATTTTTTATAAAAAATATTTCATCATTTACATTTTTTCTATAAAAAATTGCCTTTAACCATATTATTTGTGTAGAAAATTCTCATTAGTCATAATTTAAGTAATAAAAAATTCATCAGTCAGAATTATTTTTTAAAAAATAATTCTGTCAGCCACAATTTTACGATAAAAAAATTTCATAAACTCAAATCTGTTTATATAAAATTTTCATCAGTCATAACTTTTCAACAAAAATATTTCATCAGTTATAATTTTTCTACAAAAAAAATTTCATCACCCATAATTTTTCTACAAAAAAAAATCTTTTGGCATAAGTTTTCTATAAAAAACAACATTTCATCAGTCACAATTTGTCATTAAATAATTTTCTCGTTCATATTTTTTCTATAAAAAATTGTATCAGTCACAATTTTTGTTAAAAAAAAATTTCATAAGTCATAATTTTTCTATTAAAAAACTATCATCATACTGAAGAAGAAAACAAAACGTAGCCAAAGCAAATATTTTTTTTAAACGAGTTACCTGAGTATTCTTTCTTGGTTGGACTGCGTTACAACTCGCAGTGGTAGTACCCGCAAACTTCTGTGAGGGTTTCTTCGTTTCTGAATAAGCAATGCTGGTAATTATGCTCATCCTTTGGCTCTTTATTTTATTTATTCTGTTTTCTTCTGAATCTCTATTCAGAATACCTATTGGAGCTAATAATGTTACAACCGATTATTTGACTTCTGTATAGTTAGTTGTTCGCTTTGTTCGTAAACACGATTGTATAATTTAGCTACGTTTTTGAAGATTTTTAGAAAATGGATTTAACACCTCCAAGCTCCATAAATAAAGACAGCATTTTGAAGTCAGTCTTAAAAAGTAGTAAAAAAATCATTTGTTGCCATCTTCTGCTGTCAGCTTTAAATAGTACTGCAATTGTCATCACTGATTGACAAATAAGCTGTAAAGGCCGGGGCACATAGACTCCGTCATACGTTGTATTTTTCAATTGACAAATAAGTTGAAATACACGTTTTCTTATCAGCGTTGTCACAATCAATACGTCTCCGTCAACGCAAAGTACGAAAGTTGGGCAACTTTTAACTTTTGACGTACGTTGAGTACTTTGACATTTTTCATTCGCTTCTTCTTCTTGTTTTTATTTTTTTTTTCGCTCTATTGTAGTAAAATATTTTTAAAATAAATTATAAATAATAATAATAAATAATGGAATAAATAGTACAAATTACCATTAATAGAAAGTCTAAGATGTCGTCTAACTCCATTTTAAATGTGCTTTTTAATAAAACTTTGCTGCAAAAAAATATAAAATAAGAAAAACCAAAAAACAGCTGATTTCTTATACGTCAACAAAGTACTCATTGTGCCAACCTAATCCGTCGTTACTTTAACTTCAGTTGAATACGTGAAAGTATAACACATGATGGATTCTATGTGCCCCGGCCTTATACAACCTTTTTTTTTTTTTGTTTACTATTTAAAGAGATGCCAGATTAATAAGAAGTCTTAGTTTGGCTGGCAATGAAAATTCTCTCAAATTTAGGGTATTTATAGCATAATCGTTGCCATTTCCGTTGAATTTATTAAAATTTGTTTGTCCATTTATTTATTAACATTTAATGTCTTGTTAATAAACATGTTACCAATAAATTTTATTATTATTTTTCAAAAAGTACCAACTGTCAATTAAATAAAAGTTTAATTTACGCAATCAAATATTATCTTGTTGCTGTTTTTTGTTGTTGTTCAAAATTTTAAACCGAATTATTTTAATACCTTTTTGTAACCAACAACAAAACATATAGAAAAATGAAATAAAAAATTTATCAAGAACTTAAAGCCCACGCTGAGAAAAAAGTGTATTAAAAAGGTATTAAGCAATTGTCAATTCGTGCTATTTGTTTTTGTTTTTTTTTTTTTTTGTTAAATTTAAACCGAAAATATTTTTTTCAAAACTAAAGCGGTTGTTTTTGTAAAAGTTGTGACTTGAAAAGTGTAGCAGTTATCTAATGCGGAAAATTTATTTGCATTTTGCTTTTATTTTCATAAAACAATTTACACAACAAAAAATTCAGTTTTATTTTCCTTTATTAAAACGGCTTATGCCACACGACCATTTGTTAAGAGTCCACAAACTAAATTACAAATATTTTTCATGTCCAAAGTACCATTATGAGGACTTTCGCTTTTTAAATACTTTTTTTGTCTTTAACCTATTTTATTTTATTTTCGTCTGGTAATTGTTATACACCGCTGGGCATAAATATAAATGCACTACTACTTTTCATTAACTTTCTAAAGTTAATAATGGTTAGGAATTAAGTTATCTGCCAAATAATTATATGAGAGAATTGCTAGATCACATCACCATTTGTCATTCGTATTCATTTAGATAGAACCATTTAGAGGTGAGTTCCAAAAGGCGGAACATGCTCCTGTAGGCTAGTAGGTAGTGTGCTAGCTTACATGACTAGGGTTGTGGGTTCGATTGCCAACAAAAACCTTGGTTTTTTTCACTACAAATAAAAATTGACTGTCGGTGAGGCTGCTCAGTGATGAAGGGATAGTCATTGGTCACTGAGCTGTCTTATACGACAGTTAATTTCCGTAACTATCCTTCTACAATCACCATCTGCCGCATCTCTTCTCTATCCCTTTCGTAAAAAATGTAGCATGGTACTTGACTAAAGAGGCATTGTTGCCTGAAGTGCTACTTCTTTAAAAAAAAAAAATTAGGTCACTTTATAGAGCCTTTCTAGCAGTCACGAATAGCGATAACGATGAAGTAATACTTCACGCAGCCCCATACTAGATCATCTACATCAGTGTTTCTCTAATTCAATTTATCACAAAATTGTTATATCAGCAACAGGATTACGCGCACCATATATCACATAACACTACTCTGTTGAACTTATATCCCCCCGCCGCAACAATGCTGAGCATATTTTTAATCTTAATAATCTTCAGTTGCAATTTTAGAGATATAACAAATTTAGGTTTACTTACACTAATGTCACGTTGTGTAGAATAGTTGTGATATTTTTTCGTTTATTTACGACCACCCACTTTTGCCAGTAGTTGAGACAGATAAATGAAAAATAAACAAAAACGAAAATAATAAAATATTGTAACGTATTAAATAAATAATACACCCACTGCTACCTTTTTTTCCATCAGCTGTAGAGCCAAAGTGTATCTATGCTTTTAGGGTCACAAACAATAAAACTACAAAAACAAAACACAAACAAAAAAAAAAGAAATGTTGGCAACAATTCCCTTTTTATAATCCAGACAAATGGAGAGACAGATAAACAAATGCATAAATAAATATTTGCATTTTATGATTTGCCATTACTAACACACAACAAATAAGTGAATGCAGTGACTAACTGACTGACTGTCACTTTGTCAATAATATTTTAATTTTCATAACCAACCAAAGTATTCAACCTGTGGCGCCAAATAATCTATTTTTAATTACAATAAATTTTAAGTATTGCCAGACTACTAGTTTGCCGATAATATTATAATTTTTGTAGCCAAAGTTAGTCTCAATTTACATTGGACGATTTTTGTCGCTGCAATTCTTAAGTTTGTTGTTGTAAATAATGTGTGTAAAGAGAATAGTGGTAGAGTTCCTCTCTTCCCCTATTCTCATTACACACATTATTTACAACAACAAACTAAGAATTGCAGCGACAAAAATCGTCCAATGTAAATTGGGACTTAGGCCCCTTTCAGATTAGGCACCTTTAATTGCTCAAGTCTTGTGATTAAGACATGAAGCGTCGCTGTAAAGGGGAAAGACCGACCTTTCCTCTCACATCTACAAACACAAGAATTGCACAAATAAAGTTGCCTAATCTGAAAGGAGCCTTACAATGCGTTTTAAATGTTGCCACCTAAAAAGTTTTGTTTTGATACATGTTGCCATATACATTTTATTGGTTTGTTTTTTACTCTTAAGTATAGGGTGGTGCAACCAAAACACTCCAAGTTAATTGTACAAAAAGTTTTCAAAACGTTAACGTTTTCTCATCACGATAAAAGCATCTGTGACAATTATGTGTGAAACAAAATATCGGCCAAATGCTCTTCAAGACATCCGATTTTATATATATTCAAGATCCTAGGACATAATTAAGATTCAATGTCATTTGCGTATCGAGGTATCTCATCCTTTAACTCTTAAATTATTTTTGGCTTATTGCCGTAGACTTTTCCTTTTGAATAGCTCCAAAGCAAGAAGTCTCACGGTGTCAAATTATCGTATCAAATGATCATAACGGCCAAATAACATCATCCACGAGGTGAGATCACGATGCCCTTGTGTTTCTCGCAAAAGAGTCATTGTTTCTTTGACTGTGTGTGTCACCATGCTGTTAGAACTACATCTCTAATACCTTTGTAGATGCATCAATTTTTCGAAAATCATTTTCCCAAATGCAACAGTTCCGCTTGTTAATGAATTCACTGATGTGAAGGGGTGTGTCTGGTCGTTGTAAAGTTACCACTCACTTCTTAACCGTTCGGCACATTTACGACGCTTTAAATGATCACCAGACCTCAGCTCTTGAGTCAATTAAACCTTGCAACCGTGTAACTTCAAGTTATTCAAATTCAAATTATGTTCCAGTTGATGGTGACAGCTAAATAACATCGCTACGATGTGTGATAAAATGGCCACTGAATTTTAAGCGCAAAAGAGCCATTGTTTCATTAGCTGTGTAGTAAGTGGCACAATTCAGTTGAAACTGTATATCGTCCAGGTTACCAAGTTACCACTCAATTCTTTCTGTTCAATTAACCATTCGGCATATTTACGACGCTTTAAATGATCACCAGGCCTTAGCTCTTGAGTCAATTAAACCTTGCAACCGTGTAAATTCTAAATACTGAAATTATTATGAGCCACTTGATGGTGACGGCTAAATAACATCGCTACGATGTGTGAAAAAATTACCACTGAATTTCAAGCGCAAAAGAGCCATTATTTCATTAGCTGTGTAGTAAGTGGCACAATCCTGTTGAAACTGTATATCGTCCAGGTCCATATCACGATTTTTCAATAATCACTCGTGGATTCTCAGTTGCTTAAATGCGACAATTCTCGCTTATAAATGAATCCACTGAAGTGAAAATGTGGCTCATCGTCTTTGTTGAGAATCGAACCCACAACCACCATTCTTGTAAGCTAGTACACTACCTACTCCCCCCGGGGGCACATAAATATGGTCTTTATAGAATTCCACTATCTAGACACAGTGCAACTGGGGAAAAAGGGAGCGCAGTCCCTTGAAGACAGGCAGGGAGTCAAGTGGAAACTCCACTTTATTTCCACGGGAAACAGTAAGCTCGCAGAGTTCATTATTTGTCTCTTTAGACATTTAATAGTTCTCTGGCTGATTATTGAGGTTGGCCCCTATATGGGAGTAGCGTGGTGGTTGTGGTTTCGCGGCCCCATTACAGTTATAATGGTTCTTATGGTGGCCAGGATCATCTCTGACTAGCAAAGTGAATGATCCAGTCCAGTGAGCATGCTAGACATGTGTTCTGGACAGGAGTTGGAAAGTCTCCAACTCTTTAGCATGGTGTGATGATTGGCAGCCCTGCTCTGGAATCATTGAAGTTGCAACTAGAAGGTTTCTGTTGCATAGAATTATAGCTTCGGCTTTCTAGGACGAGCATGACGTAACAAATTATGCAGTAGTTAGATCCACCATCTGATTAAGGCTTCATGGCCAGGTGCGGATGTAAATCGAATCACACAGTACATTACCTACTAGCTTACAGGGGCACTACCTACTAGCCTACATTGCTATGATGTGTAATAACATGGTCATTGAATTTCAAGCGCAAAAGAGCCATTGTTTTGTTGGCTGTGTAGCAACGGGATACCATCCTGTTGAAACTGTATCTTTGTGGATACATCGATTTTTTGATTTTTCCATAATCACTCGTGGATTATCTTTTGCCTAAATGCAGCAATTTTGCTTATAAGTGAATTCGCCGGAAGTGAAAGTGTAATTTTTTTAGTTGTCTGTTCAATTAACCATTTGGCATATGGATGACGTTTCAAATGATCAGTCGGCCTCAGCTTTTCTGTCAAATGAATCTTATAAGAGTGTAAATACAAATTATTTGGCGCCACAGTTATGCGCCAGATGATCATGACAGCCAGTCAAACTCGCTACGACATTGAACATTGAATTTTTCGCGCAAAAGATCTTTTGTATCGTCAGATGCGAGGTAAGTGGCACTGTACTATCGGAACTATATATCGCCCATATTCAGGGCCTTAATTTCAGGCTACAAGAAATCCATTATCATCCCTGGATATCGATAATTATTCACGGTAACTGCTTAGACGATTTCATTTTCAAAAGAAGTACGTCCAAGATGACGTCGCCAGGCCATAAAACGCACCAAACAGTTATTCTTGGTAGATGCATTGGTTGTTCAACAATCAGTCGTAGATTTTCACTTGTTCAAATTGGGCAATTTTGCTTGTTAAAGTCGCTGAAGATGATTCTCTTTGTTTTGTAAAGCCAGTCAGTATGAATACTGAATACTTCATTCTGTCCAAACAACCATTTGGCTTATTGATGACCTATGAAATGATCTGAGGCTTTAACTCTTGAGTCAATTGAACTTTGTAAGCGTATAAATTCGAATCTTTATTCAAAATTCTCATCACTGATTGCCGTGAGCAGAAGACGACGACGAGGTTGAGAGCTTTTCTGGCCAACTATTTCAAACAACACCAATCTTTTCCACAGAACAAACTGGCCGGAATGCTAAATGGTGTTTTCATATTTCCTATAGATCCGGTTTACTGATTATTTATTTATATACCATTCTCTTGATTGTGGACACATTTGGGCAATTATGCTGACCAAAAAAAAATACGTATTACGCGTTGCGCCCATTTTTTAAGCAGCTTCCACAAATTTCACAAACACTGAAATAAAAACATGACAGATTAAGTTGGGCAGAACACTTGACATTAAGGTGTGACTTACAATTAACCGCAGGCATTATGGTTGAACCACCCGTTGCTTAAGTAGTAATTCTGTTTTCGTAATAGTGAAAAATATTTAAATTGCATGACGACAATTTTAAAAATATTTTTATTACAGTAATTTCTTAACAATTAGTTTTCATCTAACTTCACTCAGCCGGAAATATTATGAAATTTGCCGCCGCAACTATTTTAAATTAATTTTGGGGGCGGCCCCCATAATAAAATAATTATTGTGCATTACAGTGGCAAAATATTTTAGGTTATTGATTTATTAACAGATAAATAAAATAACTTGGGCCAAATTCTGGACAAAAACAAAAAATACTGTAAAACAAATGAATGGAAATAATTTTACTTAAAAATACAACAAAAATATTTTTAAACACATTCCTGAGATAAATTGAATGCATGAATGAATGAATGAATAAATGAATGTACTCCTACATTTTTTTTATAAATACAAAAAGAAAATTGTTATTTAACCCTTTAAGGGCAAATTAAAACCAACTTCTTCGTCTGTTTCCAAACCAATATCGGCTATTAAAGCTTTTTTAGTTTTGGGATAACCCTCCATAATGGCATCTAGCATATCATTACACATGCGCTTGCGTTTGCGATATGCTGTGGTTACATTTTCATATTTAGTTTGAATTTTTCTGGCATCCTCGGAAGAATACTAAAATTTAAAAAAAAAATTTTTAATTAATAAAAAAAAGTTTTTTTGAAAAAGCAAGAAAATAATTAATTTAATTAATATTAACGCACCTTCGCTTGGGTTTGCTGTGCCTGATAGCTTCTTAGCTTCTCATTTAAACACCTTATTTCATCTAATAACTGGTCTCGCTCTTCTTCTAATGTAGCCAGACTTTTTATATTTTTGCTTGATTTTAACTTCAAGTTCAATTCATTTAATTCCGTTTCCCTGGACTTCAAATTATGCTGAGCTTGTGTCAGTTTTTGCTTTAAAGACTTCTCAGATATTTTTAACTAAAAACAAAAAAGAAAAAATTAATCTAGTGGCAACCTAAACGAAGCGGGATTTTTCTTTGCCGTCACCGGCGTTTTCTTGCTTATTTGTAAATGTCAAAGAATAATAGCTCAATTCCTGACATTTAATCATTTGACGGATAATTTACTTTCTAACCTCTAATTTGCCCTCCCATAAACTATATTGTGCCGTGTTTCTTAAAATAGATTAAAAAATGTGAATAAAGAAAATTTTAAGCTGATAAACTAAGAAAAACAACTCTGGGTTTTTTAAAGTGGACATTGTAATATTTTTATTAATTTCACAGCACCCTTTACACTTACCTCAGCATCATTAAAATTTTGTTTAGCGAAATAGATCTTGTGCTTGCCAAAATTCTTACCCACCAATACATCCTTATTTACTAAGGTATCCAGGGCTCTAAAAAGATAGACTGTTATAAATAAACTGTTCTAAAAAAACTGCTATAAAAAAGTGTTATAAATGTTATAAATGGAAATGGTGTTACTATGAGTGATATAAGTATTACAGAATCGGAAGCTCTTGATGTTCTTGGCATGAAAATTCAGCGTGATGTTCGATGGACTAAACGAATTATTCTAAAGAAGCTCTCAAGTGCCTCGGTTTTCTAAAACGATGTAAGAGATGCTTCACTCCATCTGATCTTCGTACTATTTATACCACCTATATCCGTCCAAAGATGGAATACAACTCTCAGGTATGGGCCGACGCCCCAAAGTCTATTTTTGAGTTGAGTTGCTCGTCCGCGTACGGGAGAGGGTTAAGAGGCTCACTGGGATCGCTAGGATATCCAAATCTATTCTCTAGACCATCCATGCAATGTGGATTGTATTTTACTGTTTTATCATTACTACAATGATAAGTGCTCTAACGAAATTAGGAAACTTGTTCCCGAATGCACGTTTTTGCATTCGACTCGATTTTGTTGAGAGCTAATCAATTTGTGATCGATTGGCCAGTGAATCGCACTACGCATTACAGGGAGAATTCGGTGTTTAGCAGAACAGTTCGTATGTGAATTAAACTCCCTCTTTCCTATCACTTTCAATGTAGACAAATTTAAATCGAATGTCTACAAACACTCTTTCCCATAACCATAATTTCCTAGTTCTGGTACAATGCATTGCATGAGTAGGGGTCATCCCTTGAGTGCCAGGTGGCTGGCATTCTACGTTCATGGGTAGATAGGATCTTAACATTTCGTGATAAAATTTACATCTGCGCCTGAGCGCAAGCCTTAATCAGATGGTGGTCAAATCATTGGGAATGAAAAGCAACGTCATTCACGCCATAGGAAGCCGAGGACTAGTTCTAGCAACAGGTCATTCGTAGTTGCAATTTCAGCGGTTCCAAAGCAGGGGTGCAAACTACCACTCCTTGCTGAAGAGCTGGAGACCATCCAACTCCTGGTCCAGAACACATGACTAGCATGCTCACTGGATCCGAATCATTCATCCGTTGTTGTTACTAAAGGCTAGATGATTCTGGTCCCCTAATTAAATTCATGGGGGGCCGCGAAACCACAGCCACCACGATACTCCCGAAGGGCCAACCTCAATAATCAGTCAGAGACACAGCTAAAAGGCTGAAGAGACAATTAGCGGAACTCTGGGGCTTAGTGATTCCCATGGAAATAACGTGGAGCTTCTAGTTGACACTATGCTTGCCTTCAGGGGACTAACTTCCGTTATACCCCCGAGCAGCACAAGTTTAGATGGTTGAGTAATCCATAAAGACTGATAAATGTGCGATCTTCAGAGTAGAACTACCTAAACCCGAACACTAACTCACTCGTACAGATTAGAACACGCCTTGAAAATAATGTCTTCACATCAAAAGCGATCGCCGTTTAAACTGAACGAAAAACAGCCAGAAAGGATAGAGAAAAATAACAACAGTTTTATAAATAAACTGCTATAAAATATACTGTTATAAATAAACTTTTATAAACTTTTTGTTTTAAATAAACTGTCATAAATAAACCGTTACAAATAAACTATTATGAACTGTTATAAGTAAACTGTTATACACAAACTGTTATAAAACTGTTATAAACAAACAGTTATAAATAAACTGATATAAATAAACGGTTATAAATAAACTATTATAAACAAATTGTTATAAATAAACTGTTATAAATAAACTGTTATAAAAATCAAATAAAACAGCTTTCTTTCAGACTCACTTTTGTGAGTTATATAATAAACTGTTATAAATAAACTAATATAAACTGTTATAAATAAACTGTTATAAAAACACAAATAAAACAGCTTTCTTTCAAACTCACTTTTGTATATTGGCCTTACCGAAATCCTTGCCACATTTTTCCAACACTTCATTAAGGCCAAACGGTCTATTCTCCTTTAACATAAAGTCTTGAACAATTTTTATAACGGATGTTTTTGACATCTTAAAGCTATAAAATAAGAAATTATTAAAATGTCATTAAAAAATTATGCATAAAATGTTCTTAAGCAGACATTTTTACATTTTTATAACCTGCAAGTCACGTGTTTTCTGTCAATATTTCCGTTTAAAACAAGTGTTCTTTCTTTTTATTTTTTTGCAAAATTTATCTAAGACTTATTAGCATTTTTAAATAACGGTTTGCTTTGGTTAATAAAACGTGTTACGATAATAATGTTTACTAGTTGCGATAAATTTAATAAAAAAAAAGCTGTGAGAATGTAAAAAAAAAGTCTGTCCGTCAGCTTAAGATTATGATTGACAAATCTAAAGTTAATGTTAATCAAACAAGTGGCAACGCCTGGATCAATGTTGCTTATGCAAATGATTTATTAATAATAATAAAATGGGAAAAAGTTAAAACGATTAAATTGTTGAAAACACAACATATAAAAGTGCTCTGTCGGCAAAGGTAAAATTTTTATTTGTTATAAGGCAATAATTTTACATTAACAAGTTTAACAGGCTGTTTGTTTGTTTGACATGTTCAATTAATTTTTACATGAAATAAATGTGACAGTAAACATGTTAGAAATGTGAAAGAATAAATTTGCTACGACAACTGCGTAATTTTTTACACTCTTATTTCTTGCAGTGTATTTCATAAGCTTTCAGCCAAAGCAATATTAGCGCGTTAAGCATCAATGTATGAATCAAAACGAAAAAGTATTATGTCTGCGTTAACGTTAGCATTATAATACCATCTACTTACAATGTTGACGCTTTTTGTCAGGCATAACAATTAAATGTTGAACTGATTTAACATGTTACGGTAATAATAACTGTAACTGTAGCTATATTTGTGCTGATTCGGTCTCTTATTTACAAAATAAGCACTTTAACAATTTAATGCAGCTATCTCCAACATGTATCCAAGCACGTACCCTTTAGCAATGCAGCCATCAACAAAATGCTGCTGCTGTAGTAAGACTCAAACTCGCGATTTCATATTTTATCCAGCACACTTAAATTGCTGGAATTGAGGTCATTCCTTCCTTTTACCACAGGGGGTACCTAACCATTACATCCGTTTTGAGCCTAGGCTTCAGTAACTTTTCATTTATTCTTTCCATTCAAGGCTCCAATGGGATGTGAACTTATGATCTTCTCTTTAAGAAACAAGCATGTACATATTAAAACCAAGATAACGACTGCATCTGCCGGTTAGCCAGTTAGCCCAGTTTTTGTTTAAATTTTTTTGGGGGACACATATATGGCAGGACTGCTATTTAACAACGATGCTCCAAAGGCTCATCGTCTATTCATCATTATGTCAACTTCTATAGAATTTTTTATAAAAATGAATCAGTCTCCTAGCATGAGAACCAATGGGAGAAAGCCCTATCAGCACGGCTACCAGCATGTTTATTTGCCACCCAAAGCAGCCACTGCTTCTGCCACTACGTGTTATCTCAATTTTCGGTTTATTTATTTTGTGTGAACGAATACCGCTACAATTAATAGTGTTGGAGGCAGCAACTTATTCAGCTTACAAAGGATACCATCCCTAATGTAAAAACAACTTACTTTGGTCTTAATTGTACTTTGGGCGTCCTCAAGATGGAAGTGTAAAAAAGTCCTTAGGCTCGCCTTAAAGCCACAATAGACCCAATGTCACATCATCCCAAATCCCTGAAAAACGTATTTATATCATTAGCATCGCAATGCTATGCTGCTGCGGACAATCGAATACCACCGTCCTATTGATGAAAAGCGCTAGACAATCACTTTCCAGAGATACTCCAAAGTCTCCTGATCCTACTCATCACTATTTCAATTTCTATAGAATTGATATGTGCGTATATTTTCCGACGGGGTTTAATTTATTTGTGTATGATTTTACGTCGAGCCTCGTCAAATTTGGTTTGTCATCTTCAGTGTTCCCTTTATAAAACGTAAAGTATAAAGCGAACACTGAAGATGGTAAATAGCTGAAATTCGATAGAATTCGTTAAAAAAATAACTCAATCTTCTAATATGAGAACCACTCGGCCAGTGTACTTATGTATTTGCCACCCATGTATACACTTAACTCAAAGCAACCACTGTATTTGCCAACATGCGTTAGCCCAGTTTTTGGTTTATTTATTTTGTAGGAATACATACTTCCAAAATTGTTAGTGTTGGAGGCAGCAAATTATTCACCTTAAAAAAGAGTGTCATCTCTAATGCAAAAATAGCTCACTTTGGTCTTAGTTGTTAGTTTGTGATCCCAAAGGTGGAAGAGTGAAAATAGTCCTTAGGGTCGCCTTAATGTCACATAATCCCAAAGGTGGTAGAGTGAAAATAGTCCCTAGTGTCGCCTTAATGTCACATAATCCCAAATCCCTGAAAAATTAATTTATATCATTACCATCGAAAAAGTTTGCAGCTTTGAACATTCGAATAACATCGTGCCCTATTAGTGGAGAGAGCTGGACTACCATTGTTCAAAAATACTCCCATGCTTATCATCCTGGAATTAAGTTGTTTGGAGTTGTTTATTTGTTTGTTTGGTTGTAAGTACAGATTACAACACGGCTTGAGAATGATGTCTTCACATCAAAAGCGCTCGCCAATTATACCGAAAGAACAGCCAGCAAAGGCAGAAGAGAAAGACAACAGTATCTCTCATCCTCCTCCTCATCATAAGGTCAACTTCTATAGAATTTTTTTTTTAAAGAGAAGTAACACTTCAGGCAACAATGCCTGTTTAGTCAAATACCGTGCTACATTCTTTAGGAAAGGGATAGAGAAGAGATGCGACAGATGGTGAAAGTTACGGAAATTAAATGTCGTATAAAATGCTTAGTGACCAGTGACCATGCTTTCATCACTGAACAGTCCCACCGACAGTCAATTTTTATTTG
Organism: Trichopoda pennipes; assembly: GCA_030448955.1. Lineage (NCBI taxonomy): Eukaryota > Metazoa > Arthropoda > Insecta > Diptera > Tachinidae > Trichopoda > Trichopoda pennipes. Next base: position 11,480,616 of record JASKUP010000060.1, on the reverse strand, counting down.
TAGTGAAAAAAAAGCAAGGTTTTTGTATGGCAATCGAACCCACAACCCCCAGTCATGTAAGCTAGCACAATACCTACTAGTCTACAGGGCATGTTCTGCCTTTTGGAACTCACCTCTAAATAGTTCCATCTAAATTAATACGAATGACAAATGGTGCTGTGATCTGCGAATTCTCACACATTTAATAGTGGTGCAAGTGGAAGGATAGTCGGAAATTAACTGCCGTATAAAGACAGCACAGCGACCAGTGACTATGCCTTCATCGCTGAGCAGCCCCAACGACAGTCAATTTTTATTTTTGTAGTGAAAAAAAACCAAGGTCTTCGTTGGGAATCGAACCCACAACCCGCATACTGACAAGCTAGTACACTACTAGCCTACAGGGGCACCTTGTGACCTGCCCCTCTTGTGACCTGGTTGTTCACAACCCATAATTGTGGAAGTCTCTTACAAAACTATAAAGCTATAGAATTTGTTATACAAATGACCTCCTAGCATGAGAATCAATGGAAGAAAGCATGACCGCCAGCGTGTCTATTTGTCCCCCCAGCCCAAACTGATCTACAACAGATTGGCGTTTGTTCTGTAGTTACATAGCAACTGTTAAAGTGAAAAGTTCACCGGCACACTATCTATTTAAACTACCTTCCCGTCTCAGTAACGGACGCCGATCTGGGAAGTTCATCTAAACACCGGCGAATACTTTCGAATGTCTTGCTAATATTTTCCAATCACTCAGTCTTGAAAATATTTATGGGTCATAGGAAACTCTGGATGACCTACACTAACCCGAAAGGGAATTTATTTTTATAAAATGTTAAAGAAACATTTTTTATTTTCAACATAACCTTTTTCTCAAATCGGATTGAAGCTTAAGGGAGCTTTCGTATAAAGCTTCAGAGTAAACGTAAAGAACCTATTTATATACTAGATGTATACAATCAATGCTTTGTGCTTTGATCTTTAGTTAGCGAATAATCGTTGCTTAAATTTGATACATTAGTCGAATAATTTTAATGGAAAAAAAACAAGACAGTACTGTTATACACTTCAAAATGTTTTGACTTTCTGGAAAGAATAAATATTATAAAAACAGAGGAAGAAAGGAGCTTTTAGAATAAACCCATTATGTTCTGGATATGTACTACACCAAAGCTTTTAATCTTAAATTAGATATTAATCGTTGCTTAAATTTTTTTTTTGTTAGTCGAATAATTTAATCGGAACAGTACTTTTACACATTTCAAATTGTTTTGACTTTCTGTAAAGAATAATTATTATAAAAACAGAGGAAGAAGGGAGCTTTCAGAATAAACCCATTATGTTCTGGATATGTACTACACCAATGCCATTAATCGTTGCTTAAATTTGCTTCATTACTCGAATAATTTTAATCGAAGCAAAACTAGACTGAAACACTATTTCAAATTGTTTCCACTTTCTGGAAGGAAAAATTGTTATAAAAAAAAATAGAAGAAGAAGAAAAGAGCTTTCAGAGTAAGTCCATTATGTTCTGGATATGCACTACACCAAAGCCTCTAATCTTAAGTTAGCCATTACTCGTTGCTTAAATTTTATTCGTTATTCGAATAATTTTAATCGGAACAGTACTTTTATACACTTCAAATTGTTTTGACTTTCTGGAAAGATAATTGGGCATAAAAAAGAAGCTTTTTGATGGACCAACAATAATTTTATGTAAATTTATTTATAAATAAATATTTATTGATTGCAATCGATTTTGACATTAGCAGCAATAAATCTTGTAGTTTTAATAACCAGATTATATGATTTCAAAGAAGCATGGCCAACCTTAGTTACTTGAATATGGCAACATTTTAAAATGTTTATGGTTGTGCACTTGTATAAAAAAATAAATTAACATTCCAAAAACATTTTCACATTGAAATTAGTTATCAATTAACAAAAAAAACACTAAAACAAATTTAAATGAAAAATAAAAATAAAAACATGAAAGAATACACCAGCCATAAATGATATTTTTTGATTTTTATAATACAAATTTAAAAATAAAAGCCAAACAACAAAAACTTTTAATGGGTTTTTTCTCTTAAATGTCAATTGAATCACGTTCTTTACAGACGTTTTGTTTACATTCAAACTTGCTGCCATTTACAGTAAATATTTGCTGGAGGGGGTAATTTGCACAGTTTTAGCCACTTGTGTAGATATTAAATTGTTTATTGTTGCAAAATTTAAATGACAACAACAACTGCTGACAGAGTGCATCTTTAAAGGCGTGTTATATGAGATTTCCAAAATTGAAGTCATAAAAAACTGCAAATTTAAATTACTTTAAAATTATTAAATAATTATTAAATAAAAAATTAAAATCTATATATATATAAAAATAGGTCGGGTTTTCCTTCCTGACGCTATAACTCCAGAACACATGAACCACGGTTTTGCATTGGTTGGAAAGGTCTCGGGCTCCGTGAGGTTTATAGCAAAGAAAAATTTCAAGATAAAAGCAGGAAAACAGGGAAAATCATTTTTCACATACAGCGCCATCTCTGATATATAGCATGTACCACAACGGCACCAGTACGTGGTGTGTGAGTTTCCCTCACGAAAATAAGTACGTTTCATTTTAAGTAGATGGCGCCATGCGCTAGATCGCATGTATACTGTGCATCCTAGAAATGATGAATGTTTTTATTTGCGACTGCTGTTGGTAAATGTACGTGGACCAAAATATTTGCGCATCTCGATATGCCAAACATATCGAGAAGCATGTTAACTATTGGGTTTGCTGGAGAACGTTTCTCATTGGGATTTAACACTTGCGGGTTCAATTGTTTCATCAAATGCGTACCAAATACGAACGCTGTTCGCAATTATCATCACCACATGTTTCCCTTCACAACTGTACAAACAAACACTTTTCAGTTGTTTATTTAGTATCGGCCGCAATGCGACCGATCAGTTTATTAGTTTTATTAACAATGATTATTATATTCTTACTTCTATATTATAATAGCTAATCAAATAACTTATGCGCTAATACAATCATATTCTACCTGTGGGAATATGCAGCGTTTGCACTTTGTCCGGATTGTGGCTTGAAATAATTTCAATACGTATAAACGCAGCACAATCAAATGTGGGGTGTCCGATGTCATGTAGAAAACATGGCATACGCGACACAATCACACACGCTACAAAGTACACACACTACACAACCAATTCAGTTATGGAACAAATACAAAGACGAAATATGTGAAGATATCTTGCATCGCTTGCGCATTCGAACGACTAATCCCGATCTCTGATTGAAGATCAATGGTTGACTGTTGCAAACAAGCTACTGATTGAAGTAGGAATGATCGATAGATATACGATGCATTCAACCAAGAATTAAATCGAGAGCTGCAATACAATGTTGATTCAATGCAGGAATTCGTTCGAAATAATGTGCCGTTGCTGAATGAACAGCAAAAACAAATATACGAAACATTTATGCAAGCGGTGGACAATAATACTGGTGGTCTACTCTTCCTGTACGTACCTGGACAAACAGGGAACACATTTGTCATTTCATTGATATTGGTCACTCCTTGATCAAGATGTGACATAACTTTGACGTTAGCATCATTTGGAATTGTGGCGACTCTTCTAGATGGCGGTCGTACTGCACATTCTGCCCTTAAGTTGCTACTCAATTTAAACACAATTGATACTCCAACATGCAATATTTCCCGATCCAGTGCAATGGGAAAATTGTTGATGCAATGCAAGCTCATTGTTTGGGATGAGTGCACAATGACACATAAGAAATCACTTGAAGCACTTAACTTCACACAGAAGGATCTTCGGCGAAATAAAAAGATCTTTGGCGGCTTTATGATAATGTTGTTGGCAGGCGATTTCAGGCAGACGTTGCCAGTAATTCCCCGTGCAACGCCTGCAGATGAATTGAATGCTTGCCGGAAGTCTCAGTTGATGCGAGAGCTGGTTTAATTACTTTTACCAACGACTTTTGCCGATTTGTAGACTCTGAATTAAGTTTTATTGAAAATGTTTTCCCAAACATTAGTGAGAATTATCGGAATTATGCTTAGTTAAGTCAACGAGCAATTCTCGCCGCAAAGAATAATGATGTTGTACATGCACTGAATTTCACCATTCAACCAAAAATCGATGGCGATTTAATGACATACAAATCCGTTGATTCCCGATGATGCAGTAAATTACAAAATGTTACAAAAAACGAAACCATCTGGTGGCGAAACGAAGTTCGTCGAGTTTGCTAGTTATTTAATAATTATTAAATAATTTTGAATTGAATAATAATAAATATTGTTACGAATGCGTCTTGCTTAAGTTTTAAAAGCAAATAATTAAGTAATAAAGTAAACAACTGGCTATGCTGTTTACTAACTGCATAGTTTGCTAAGAAAACTTATGCACGCAAGACAACAACAACTAGTTGCAAGCTAGTTACAAACTGTTTAGAAACTTTATACACACAAAACAACAGGCACCTATATATTGAATGAATAACATAACAACAACAACAAAATATGATATAAAGGGAGTAGAAACTTTTTAATTTTTCTACACCTCTAGCGGACAAATATAGAAGACATCTGAGAAGATAGCAAATCAGTTAAAGCGTAAATTTCTTGAAGTATAGACTTGCATCTTTAGTAAATTGTTCTGTAGTGTCAACGTACAAATTTTACATTGTATGTAGTTAAAGTAAAGTAAACTTGTAATTAATTTGAAAACTCTAAAATCTGGTGTTATTTATTTTGCAATAAAGAACTCAGCAACAACAAAATGTTAATAAAAGATATAAACGTAACAATATGTATTAAAATATAATAATAAATAATATTATTAATAATGGGTTTTTCAACAAGTAGTTAGTTTTCTTAAATAGTAGTTTTGCCGCCATGTTGGTAAACATTAGTCTTGACAGTTCATATTTTTTTTTTTAAAGAGAAGTAGCACTTCAGGCAACAATGCCTATTAAGTCAAGTACCGTGCTACATTCTTTAGGAAGGGGATAGAGAAGAGATGAAACAGGTGGTGAAAATAGCAGGATAGTCGAAAATTAACTGCCGTATAAAAACAGCACAGCGACCAGTGACTACAGTGACTATGCCTTAATCGCTGAGCAGCCCCACCGACAGCCAATTTTTATTTTTGTAGTGAAAAAAACCAAGGTCTTCGTTGGGAACCGAACCTACAACCCCCATACAAGCTAGTACACTACATACTAGCCTACAGGGGCAACTATTTGCCAGTCGTGAAGTAGACACGTAGCAATTTTATTATGAAAAAATATTCCATAAACCCAAGTATTTTAATCGTTAAAAACTTTTATCAAAATCATTCATCGATTACTGTGGCGATGAGAAAGTTAAGTGAAATTTTTAGGAGAAACAACGTGCCAACAAAACGCACTATTTATTGCGTAATGAATAGTTTCGAAAAAAGAAAGTCTGTAGATGATAGGCCCAAGTATAGCTACAATACACTGCAATATTGGTTGAAAACATTACTGCTGTTCAAGAAAGTTTTCAAAACAATCCATCAACCTCAATTCGCCGCTGAGCTCAGGAACTTAGTCTTCAAAGAACAACTTTGCCCTGAATTTTGTACCAGGATTTGCATTTGTTTTCATATAAGATTCAGTTGACACAAGAGCTTCTTCCACAAGACCATTTACGTCGCCGTACCTATGCCAATAGAATGTTACAGCTCGCCCATGACAACCCTGATTTTCATTAAAAAATCATAATGAGTGACGAGGCATATCTTCATTTGAATAAATAGAATAGTCGGTTCTGTGGAATGGGAAACCCTCAAATTATTCAACAATCATCTTTGCTTTCTTTAAAAGTGACAATCTGGTGTGCAGTTTGATCTGGAGAAATCATTAAACCGTACTTCTTTGAAAATGAAAACAGCATAACGGTAACTGTGAATGGGGAGTGATATCGTGGTATGTTTGAAAACTTTTTAACGCCACAACTGCACGCTTTAAGCTTTATTAACATGTGCTATCAACAAGACGATGCCACATTGCATACAGCCAGTATTACAAAGGAATTACTGCGAGACCACTTTCCACAACAAGTTATTTCAAGAAATGGTGATGTTAATTGGCTTCCAAGGTCGCCTAATTTGACTGCTCCGAACTTCTTTTTGTGGGGATATCTGAGAAGCAAGTTTTATGTAGAAAAAACAGAAGCGCTTGAGCAACTCAAACAAAATATTCGTGATGAAATTAATGAAATACCGCATGAAATGCGTGAGAGGGCTGCTATTTATATTTCTGGCCTGGTAACTTTGACTGTTGCTAGGCACCAGCTGAGCTTTCCAGTGCAACCTTCACATTGTTACAAAATATTTTGTCATTTTATTGTTGTTAGTGTTAGTGATAGCAGGTTGAAAAAGTGATTTTAGGAGAAAATGAAATTAGCTCGTGAACATTTTCGTGCAATAATTTTTCATAACTTTCGACGTGGCCCCTGACACGACAACAGTGCACAGATGAACTTAATTCCTTATATGGTAATGAAGCACCTTCTTACAGCACCATTAAAAACTGGTATAACGAATTCAATCGTGGCCTAGAATCACTCCAGGACGAATCCCGTGAAGGTCGCCCAACAACGGTTGTTGTGCCAGAAAACATTGCAGCTCGGCATGAGCTAACAAAGCATGATCGTCATGTAACATATCGCGAGATTGAGGCATCTGTAGGGATTAGTATGACAAGCATCAATAAGATCTTGCATGAACATTTGCATGTGAAAAAGGTTTGTTCACGTTGGATACCGCATAACCTGACAAACGCACAAAAGGATGCTCGTGTTGATTGGTGCAAGAAAATGTTGCAAAAATTCGCTCAAGCTGCATCAAAAGCAGTTTATAATATCTGCACAGGTGACGAATCATGGGTATACTAATATGAACCTGAAACAAAACAGCAATCCACCGTATGGGTCTTTCAAGACGAGCGAAATCCCACCAAAGTTGTTCGTGGAAGAAGCACATCAAAGCAAATGGTTGCCTGTTTCTTCGGCATTACCGGTCATGTGGCGACTGTGCCATTAGAGCAACGTAAGACGGTTAATTCGGCATGTTACACCACTATTTGTTTGCCAGAAGTCTTTGAGAAACTTCGGGAAAAGTCAAGGAAAAGACGCATCATTCTGCTGTCACCGATCGGCTGAAACAATGGAGTTTTTGACAGGGCAAAACATTGAATTGATGGGTCATCCGCCATACAGCTCTGACTTGGCACCTAATGACTTCTTTTTGTTTCCGAACAGTAAGAAAAAACTACGTGGACAACGGTTTCCTACACCTGAAGCAGCAGTTCCGCATTCAAAACCCATGTTTTCGAAGTACCTAAATCGGAGTGGAAAAAGTGCTTTGAAAATTGATTCCAACGCATGCAAAAGTGTATAAATCTTCATGGAGAATCTTTTAAAAAACAATAAAATAGATTTTGTCTTTAAATGCTTGTGTTTTCATCCTTAGGCCACAAATATAAATAGCAGCCCTCGTATAATAAAAAAAGGTGCTCGCATTTGTGAGGACATTTATCTGATATTGTATTCCATACATAATTGCCGGCATTAAATAAAAAATTTATTAATATAAGATCCATTCTCTTTTATTTACACAAAACTTATAAACAAAAAAAGTAGTACACCTTTCCGGCAGACACCCTGTAAAATCAAAGTGAAGTTAACTAACTAAATAGTAAAACTAAAAAAATTTCCAGAGCTTTCGAAGACCTAAGCAATCGATGACTTAAATATGTTAATAGGTTATGAGAAAAGTATAAGCATAACACAACAGTACGTGTGACAGCTGAGGCTAAGTTCGTTAAGGTGGGCTTGGTGGTTAAAACAAAAAAAGGTCATGAGTTCGAAACTCATCGGAGCCGTAATGAATTATAATCTGGCGACACAAAATAATACAAAATATTGGATTCTTTGAAAAAACATACAAAGGGAAACAACTACAATTTTTTACAATCCTGCTGCTCTTATTATATTGAGTACACTCCTCATACCTTTTCTTCTGTACAGTATTAAAAATAACCACCTTTTCCCCAGCCCTTTTTCTTTATATTTCCCCTTGTCTTGTTTTTTCTTGCTGTTTAGATTTTGTAAAGACCTGTAACGGACGCAAAATTACCCAACAGATTAAAGATTAACTAATCCAAAATATAACTTAAATTTAGTATAAATAAAAATGTTTTTATACTTTAACATTTATACTTTAACATTTATACCAATTAATATTTTTTTAAACTTTGTTTTTTTTTTCTTAAAGGGACGTGATGCTACACCATACTTGGAAAGAAATCGTGTTGGTAGAGATGCTATTGATTCAGCGGCGGCTCTAACTGATATGGGTAAATATTTATTCCGTGAGAGAAGATTGCCTGTCTACGATATAGCCGTAGCCATAACAAAGTAAGTTAATGTAAAAAGTAAAACCTAATTCAAGCGTTCAATTGCAGCCAATGAATGTCCCAAAAGGAAGAGGATTAAAACAAAACAAACTTTTACTCTTAAATAAATTTATTTCAAAATTTTCTCTTTATACAAAACTCTCTCTTTTTTTCTCTCTTATTTATGTTAATTTCTCTTAAACTCTTCACTTCCTTTGCTGTACATAAACTTTAGGTATGATATGTGTCGAAGGCGTAAAGGAGGTCGTTGTACCAAAGGCACAGCCGGTAAAATATTTCAAAAATTATTTCTTCTTATTATTATTTTATTAAAAAAAATTATTATTTTATACAAATTTTAAATAGTAGTTTTTAGTGTCAGCATTTAGTATTAGAAGTAGTTAAAATAACATTTATTTTAACAGTTATTAGTATTAAGTTTAATCCCGATAAAACTGTTGTTAGTTCTGAACTAAAACCAATAACAGCTAAGATTTAATTATAAAGAATCGTATATATATATATTCGATATTCAATTTTACAGTTTTGGATATTTGTCACTTCTAAAGAAACCCTGATTCCTTTCTGTTTATTTCAATGACTTTAACCATTCACAGATGTAGAATAATTATTAATATTCTCTACCTCCAATCTATCATTCACTATCACAGTACGATTTTAGCTATCTATGCTCCCCCTACAATATGTTTTGACCCAAATTTTAAATTCTATAAGTACAGTAAGGTGCCCCTGCAGGCTAGTAGGTAGTGTACTAGCTTGTAAGTATGGGGGTTGTGGGTTCGATTCCCAACGAAGACCTTGATTTTTTTCACTACAAAAATAAAAATTGACTGTCAGTGGGGCTGCTCAGCGATGAAGGCTGTCTAATATTTCATTTATTCTCTATTCCTTTCCTAAAGAATGTAGTACTTTACTTGACTAAATAGGCATTGTTGCCTGAAGTGCTACTTCTCATAAAAAATATATAGTTCATAACCAAATGTGGGTTACCTATCTTCCGAATCTTATATCTTCAGGATTTTTTTGAATTCTGCGAATCAAGCTGTATAGGGTATCCGCTGGAAAGGTATACTTCTTTGTTTGTTTATAATTTTTGATTAAATGAACGAGAATGGATCTTATATCTGATCAATGTTTTATTTAATGTCGGCAATTATATATGGAATACAATAGCCGATAATGCCCGCCTCCGTTAGCCTCACCAATGCGAGCCCAGTTTTGAGCACCTTTTTTTCTTTATAATCTCACGCATTTTATGCGGTATTTTATTAATTTCATCACGAATATTTTGTTTGAGTTGCTCAAGCGTTTCTAGTTTCTTTGCATAAACCTTGCTTTTCAGACAGACATCCACACAAAAAGATGTCCGGAGCGCTCAAATCAGGCGACCAACATCACTATTTCTTGAAATAACTTGTTGTGAAAAGCGGTCTCGCAGTAATTTCTTTGTAATTCTGGCTATATGCGATGTGGCAGCGTCTTGTTGATGCCACATGACGTGATAAGATTTACATCTGCATCTGGCCGTAAGCCTTATTCAAATAGTGGATCATTACCACTGCTTTTCACAAAGCTTCGCTCTTCTCGTTAATGCAGCGCCAAATTTCATCTTTCAGAGCGTCAATTATTTGTGATATTCATGTAAATCAGGTCTTTTAAATGGCCCTAGAGCAAATAAGCCAGCAGCGTTTAATCACAAAAATGAAAGTGACGTGATAAAATTTACATCTGCACCTAGCCATGTGGGCCATTATTAAATGGTGGATCATTACCACTGTGGATGATATGTAGCGTCATCCTCGCCCTAGAAGGCCTTCGGATAAGTATATCCTCCGGTCACTTCTAGTTGCAACTTCAAAAACCCGGAGTAGGTCGCAGCCTTCACTCCTTGTTGAAGAAATGGAGACTATCTAACTCCTGGTCCAGAACGCATGAAGCTTAATATAATTAAAAACACGACGGCATTCATACTCACTGGACCTGGACCATTCATTGTGTTCATTGTAAATGATCAGACCCACAAACTTAAACGAGGGCCTACCTTAATAATCAGTCAGAGAACAGCTAAATGCCTAAAGAGACAAATAGCGGAACTCTGGGGCTTTACTGATTCCCGTGGAAATATAGTGGGTTTTTCAGTTGGCTCCTTGCTAGCCTAAGCGGACTGGGCTCCCATTTACCTTCGCTGTGTGATCCATAAAGACTTATAATGTGCTGCCGGGGGGGGAGTTGATACCACATGTTAATCAAGCCCAAAGCATGTAGTTGTGGCGTTAAAAATCTTTTTTTCAATCATATCACAATATCACTCCCTATTCACAGTTACCGCTAACACCGTTTTCGTTTTCAAAGAAGTAAGATTCAATGATTCCTCCTGACCAAATTAGCCACCAGACTATCACTTTTAATGGATGCAAAGATGACTTTTGAATAATTTGTGGGTTTCCCATTCCACAGAACCGACCATTCTACTTATTTAAATGAAGATATACCTCGTCACTCATTATGATTTTTTCCTGAAAATCGGGGTTGGCATGGGCGAGCTGTAACATGCCGTTGCAATGCAATTTGCACAAGGAAAATTATGGCCAAAGTTGTTCTTTGAAGACCAAGCTTCTGAGCATGCCGTCGACTTGAGGTTGATGGACTGTTTTGAAGACTTTCTTGCGCAACAGTAATGTTTTCAGTAGATCTTACAGTACGTTGTAGTACATGCTTGAGCGTATCACCTACAGCTACTCTTTCTTCAAAATCATTCATCACTATATGATAAATAGGGCGTTTTGTTGGCACGTTGTTTGTCCAAAAAATTTCACGTAACTTTCTTATCGTCACTGTAATCGATGAATGATTTTGATAAAATGTTTGAACGATTAAAATATTTGGGTTTATCGAATATTTGCCACGTGCCTACTTCACGATTGATAAATATAAAGTGCCAAGACTAAAGTTTACCAAAATGGCGGCAAAACAAAGTAGTATATCTTCCCGGCGGACATTGCCATTAGAGCAATGTAAGACGGTTAATTCGGCATGGTACACCACTATTTGTTTGCCAGAAGTCTTTGAGAAACTTCGGAAAAAGTCGAAGAAAAGTGGCATCATTCTGCATCACCATAATGCGAGCTATCACCGATCGGCTGAAACAATGGAGTTTTTGACAGGGCAAAACATTGAATTGATGGGTCATCCGCCGTACAGCCCTGACTTGGCACCTAATGACTTCTTTTTGTTTCCGAACATCAAGAAAAAACTACGTGGAAAACGGTTTCCTATACCTGAAGAAGCAGTTTCTGCATTCAAAACCCATGTTTTCGAAGTACCTAAATCGGTGTGGAAAAAGTGCTTTGAAAATTGGTTCCAACGCATGCAAAAGTGATAGAGTGTCTTCATGAAACTCTATCGAACTTTAAATAGGATGATGAATCTTTTTCACTTTATTTGAAAGTCAATATTGTGGTATTATTTTAAATAGGACTTTTGGCAAATGACCGCCATGGTTGGTCCAATATTGAATACCCGTTTTCTAACGTATTTGACTGTATACCGGCTATAAGGAAGCGACTGTGGTCCTTTAATTCAATCAATCATTGCAGATTTAACGGCGTAGACTGGCGCCTTTACATTTCACCACAAAAAATAGTTCAACGGCATCAAATTTTGAGTAATAATAACTCTATAGCGTTGACTATTAACTATAACGTTCTATCGCCAGCCCATAAAGCACACCAAACAGTCAATTTTTGTGGATTGTGATCACTCCAAATACGACGGCATATCGCTCCGAATAAAAGTTCCATCACTAAACAAAACTCGCTTTTGAAAATCAGGATCAACGGCAATTTACATTTAGACCTAATTCGCACAATTTTAAAGCGTTGTTCAGGCGTCATTTGACAGCTGACAACAACATCCGATATAACTGCATTGGAGGGGGTAACTGTCTGCCAGCTGCAATGCCTTGAGGCTTTTTCATTAAATTGCACCAACATAAAGTTCAGAGAGTCTCCAAATTTTAGTTATCAAGATTGAAATAAATAATTTTCCTGTTTAGCGGTGTATCAGCTGCTGCCAGCTCCTATATTCCGACAGTTTTCCGCTGAGCATTTTTTACCTACCAAACAACGTTCCCAAAACTTGAAGACATAGTTATGTGGTTCTCCAGATTAAAGATTATAAATTACTACTTTGCATTCTTGTAGCCCGTCTCTCTTCTACTTTATCACCTATAGTTACACAGGTGTATATACCATCCTAAAGTTCGGGGGCAGACCCTGCCACGGTAAAATAATTTAACTTATTCAAATTCCCGGTTTAACAGTAAAAAGTTTCCAAATCTAAAATAGATTGGTTTTGGCATTTGGCTTTCTTTAAAGTACAAAATTAGAAACAAGTGAAAATAACGATTCTTTACGGCGAAATGAAAATATAAATCGAATATATTTAATACAGTGAAGTGAATAGTTTGCTTTAGACTTAAAAAAAATATCAACCATCACTAGTAATGCAACTAGCACAGTTTATATCGGGTATTAAGCTTAAAAATATTTAAACGAGTTCATATTTTAAAACACTTGAATTACACTAATAACACTTTAATAACAACAGTATGCGAAATAATGGCTTTAGTCTAGTGTAGCGACAATTTTTTAAAGAATTTTGCAATTGATAAAGATTATTTTTGAGGTATTTGGGATCAAATTTATATTATTGTTCTTCTTCAAGCAGCTACACGGAAAAATGAGTGAAGATTTTTTGTTGTCATGTTAAATCGTCTCCGGCGATACGAAAGATAGTTGATGCTTTAATCAATTTATGAAATCAATTTCATTTGATGATTGATGATTTAGGTGTATGGGGGTTGTGGGTTCGATTCCCAACGAAGACCTTGGTTTTTTTCACTCCAAAAATAAAAATTGACTGTCGGTAGAGCTGCTCACCGGTCGCTGTTGCTGTCTTTTTACGGCAGTTAATTTCCGACTATCCTGCTACTTTCACCACCTGTTTCGTCTCTACTCTATCCCTTTCCCAAAGAATGTAGTACTGAACTTGACTAAATTGGCATTGTTGCCTGAAGTGCTACTTCTCTTTAATAAAAAAAAAAAAACTTCGTAATAGGTTTTAGATAAGTGAGAGTATATCTGAACTTTCACTCTCTCTCTCTCTCTCTCTTTCTCAAATATATTGAAGCCAGAAAATACGATAGGAGTAGATAGTCCCTGAGGACTACTGCCATTAGAAAATAAGTGATAGGAATCGGGTGATAGCTGACTAGTTCTTGACGAAGTCTTTTTGAGAGTGTTAACGATTCTGTTTCCATTTATGTTATTGCATTAGAAGTGCCTAAGTAATTATGAAACCAAAGTGTAGGATACGGTAATCGGTAAGCTGTATAGATTCCCGAAGTAACGATTTCAGCTTTCATCGATGTGTTTGCATTTTAATGTGTGGAAGCAAAAATAGTGCCCGAGGACTGCTGAAACCAAACATAGTAAAAAACATAGGCACCGGTAGTGTATATACCCCTTGGATGTCTAACAATTTATTAGTGAAACCCTTCCAAGGGTAGCGGTTTCAGTTTTCATCGATGTTATTACATTCGAATGTATGGGAGTAGAAGTATTGCCCTTAAATTAGAAAAAGCAAAAACTTCAGCATATGGCGTATAAGTAACCTGTATGGATCCAAAATCCTTCCGGGAGTATTAGTTTTAATTACCAATGATATTATTGCATTTGAATGTATGAGAGAGCAGAAAGTGTATCCGAGGAGTTCTCAAACCAAAAATTAAATGTGGGAAATATAGGAACTGGTAGTCTGTATAGATGTAGGATATCTGTCCAGTTATTGGTGACCGGTAGTCTGTATAGATCTTTGATGTCTGACTAGTTATTGGTGAAACCTTTCCAGAACTAACGGTTTCAGTTTTTATTGATGTTTTTACATTTGGATGCATGAGAGTAGAAGTATTGCCCGAGGAATGGAAAAACCAGAACTTCAGTATATGCGATTCGGTAGCCTGTAGGAATTCAGAATGTCAAACTGGTTATTGCTGAAATCCTTCCGGGAGTAATAGTTATAGTTTCCATTAATTTTATTCCATTTGAATCTGCATATGAGAAAGCAAAAGTTGTACTCGAGGAGTTCCGAAAGCAAAAGCTAAAAACATGGGAATTGAAAGTCTGTATAGATGTAGGATATCTGTCTAGTTACTGGAGACCGGTTGTCTGTATAGATCTTGAATGTCTTACAACTTTTTGGTGAAACCCTTCCAGGAGTAACGGTTTCAGTTTTCATGGATTTTATAACATTTGGATGAAAGCAGAAGTGTTATCCGAGGATTAAAGAAACTCAAAGTTCAGTATACGTGAACTGGTAACCTGTATGGATCCAGAATCCTTCCGGGAGTAATAGTTTTAGTTTCCATTGACTTTAATACATTTGAGGAGCTCTGAAAGCAAAAGTTAAAGACATGGGAGCTGGTAATCTGTATAGATGTAGGATATCTCTCTAGTTACTGGAGACCGGTAGTCTGTATAAATCTTGGATGTCTAACAACTGTTTGGTGAAACCCTTCCAGGTGTAACGGTTTCAGTTTTCATGGATGTTATGACATTTGGATGTATGAAAGTAGAAATATTTTCCGAGGATTATAGATGCTAAAAGTTTAGTACATGTGAGCCAGTAGCCTGTATGGATCCAAAATGTCGGACTGGTTACTGGTGGCGACCTTCCGGGTGTAATAGTTTTAGTCTCCACTGATTTTGTTGCATTGGAATGTCTGAGAAAGTAAAAGTTGTATCCGAGGAGCTCTGAAAGCAAAAGTTAAAAACATGGGAGCTGGTAATCTGTATAGATGTAGGATATCTCTCTAGTTATTGGAGACCGGTAGTCTGACGACTTATTGGTGAAACCCTTCCAGGAGTAAGGGTTTCAGTTTTCATCGATATTATTTTATTTCGATGTATGAGAGCAGAAGTTTTATCCAAGGCTTAGAGAAACTAAAAGTTTAGTACATGTGAACTGGTAACCTGTAGGGATCCAGAATCCTTCCGGGAGTAATAGTGTTAGTTTCCATTGACTTTATTACCTTTGAATGTATGAGAGAGCAAAAGTTGTACCCGAGCAGCTCTCAAAGCAAAAGTTAAAAACATGGGAGCTGGTAATCTGTATAGATGTAGGATATCTCTCTAGTTGTTGGAGACGGGTACTCTGTATAGATTTTGGATGTTGGACTAATTATTGGTTTCAGTTTCCATTGATGTTATTGCATTTCGATGTATAAGAAAGCAAAAGTAGTGACTGAAGACTGCTAAAGTCAGAAGTTCGAATATGGAAACTGCCAACTTTCATCGATCTGGGCTATCTAACCATTTATTGTTGAAGCTTAATAAGAGTAGAGTATGGACAATAATTTATTTTTTTAAAAAGTAGTTTTAGAGAAGCCATTCTATTCTTCTAGAAAGACGATAGCGCAGGAATTACATCTTCTTTTTGAATGTGTACTGCTTACGTGAAAGAGGACAACATTTGTTGACGGCACTTGATTTTTAGGAAATTTAGGCAGGGTGCTCCATCTGTTATAATTTTATTTATATGAAGTGTTTTGCAGAGAGTGTGTCATGGATGGAAACCTGTTGCTGACTTAAGCTAAGTAACTTTTCTTTTTAACGTTTAACAAGATCTTAAGAAAGTGATATGCTCTTTCACGGTAATTGGGACTTCCAAATGACAAAGTAGTTTAGAAAGCATCCAAATCCTTAAAAAAGGGTTATGAACAATGATTATAACGCCAAATTTGCCGGTGCTGAAATGTGATAAGATTTACATCTGCACCGGCAGTGAGCCATAATCAGATGATGGTCGAACAACCGTGGATGGTATGTAGCGCCAACCACGCCCTAGAAGGCCTTCGGATACGTATATCCTCCGGTCACTCCTAGTTGCAACTTCGAAAGCCAGGAGTAGGCCGCAGCCTTCACTCCTTGCTAAAGAGTCGGAGACTATCCAACTCCTGGTCCAGAACGTATGAAGCCTAATATAATTAAGAACACGACGGCATTCATACTCACTGTACCTAGACCATTCATTGTGAATGATCCGACTCACAAACTCAAACGAGGGCCTCGAAACACACAGCCACCACGATACTCCCGAAGGGCCTACCTCAATAATTAGACAGAGAACAGCTAAATGTCTAAAGAGACAAATAGCGAAACTCTGGGGCTCATTGATTCCCGTGGAAATATAGTGGATTGTCCAGTTGACTCCTAATAGCGTTGAAGGGGACTGGGCTCCCTTTTACCCCGCAAGACACAAGTCTAGATGGTTGTTGTAGAATCCATAAAGACTATCATGTGCCCCCGGGAAGCCGGTGCTGAAATGTTGGAGCCCACTTAGGGGCGTTGATATGATTAAATTTATCGCCAGGATAGCAATTGACTGCATCTGGACCATATTTTTAAGCAAGCTTCAATGTTAAAAACTATCTTGACATGCAAAACAATTGAAGAACAATAATATTTTAGATAATTTCCAGCTTTAGAAAAGCCTCCATTTTATAGCAAAATCCCAAGAAATGTCGCTACAATAGACCGATTAGAAAATAGCATATATATAACATATTATATAATCTGGATATTATAAAGAAATAAAAATTATTATTTCGAAAAATTATTACTTTTTGAAAAAAGGCGAAGAAATATAAAATTTATATTAAAAATCAAAGTTATACAAAATTAACTATTTAAAAAAAATGGGTTAGTCATGGAGTAGAATGATAACATGCATAGTTATTAATAATAATCAACTTATTTAGCCTTTTTTATAAATATTGTATGAGTATTTCTACGACGCCGACGCATTCGCACTTGAGACACTTATGCAAGAACTCTATTTTTGCGATAAATAGAATGCAAATAGATGTTTTAGATTCAGATAAACTAAATTAAAGCTTGTTTTTTTATGAGCCCGATAGAACTTGAGAATGTAAAAAATGGCAGCAAATTTGGTTTTAATCAAAATATAATGAATTCGCTAGAAAATACCCGGCATTAAAAAAATTTGGGCAAATTTGTGGTTAGGAAGTAAATTGGCTTCAAACACACTCTTTTTTATGACAACTTCAATTCTATTGATACCATTGCAAAGTAAAAACACAGGAATTAATTATAAAATATGACAGCGGATAAAATATCCAGCTCTAGCACATCAGCAGATGTTCGCTCTTTTCACAAAGCTTCGCTCTTCTCGTTAATGCAGTGCCAAATTTCATCTTTCAGAGCGTGTAATTATTTGTGATATTCACGTAAATCAGGTCTTTTAAATGGCTCTATAGAAAATAAGCCAGCAGCGTTAAATCACAAAAATGAAAGTGGCGTGATACGATTTACATCTGCACCCAGCCGTGTGGGCCATTATCAGATGGTGGTTCATTACCACTGTGGATGATATTTAGCGTCATCCTCGCCCTAAAAGGCCTTCGGATACGTATATATATATATAATTGTTATGGAAAGCGGTCTCGCAGTTATTCCATTGTAATTCTGGCTACATGCAATGTGGCAGCATCTTGTTGATACCACATGACGTGATAAGATTTACATCTGCATCTGCCCGTAAGCCTTAATTAGATGGTGGATCATTACCACTGTGGATAATATGTAGCGTCATCCTCGCCCAAGAAGGCCTTCAGATACGTATATCCTCCGGTCACTCCTAGTTGCATTTTCAAAAGCCCGAAGCAGGCCGCAGCCTTCACTCCTTGCTGAAGAGTTGGAGACTATCCAACTCCTGGTCCAGAACCCATGAAGCTTAATATAATTAAGAATACGGTGGCATTCATACTCGCTGGACCTGGACCATTCCTTGTGTGCATTGTGAATAATGCGACCCACAAACTCAAACGAGGGCCTCGAAACACACAGCCACCACGATACTCCCGAAGGGCCTACCTCAATAATCAGTCAGAGAACAGCTAAATGCCTAAAGAAACAAATAGCGGAACTCTGGGGCTTTACTGATTCCCGTGGAAATATAGTGGATTGTCCAGTTGGCTCCTGCTAGCCTTGAAGGGGACTAGGCTGCCTTTTACCCTCGCAAGACACAAGTCTAGATGGTTGTGTGATCCATAAAGACTTATAATGTGCCCCCGGGGGAGAATGAAAGTGGCCAATTGACATCGCCAAATCAAGAAATTACATGAGAAATTACGTTTTTCTCGCAGCTGAATTGTTTGGATGGCTATGTGGCTTGTGACGCCATCTTGTTGAAACCAAAGGTCACTGATTTTATCATTAGCGAATTATGATCTTCAAAAGAAATAAGGATCTATTCGGTCACTTTCTTTAGATGTAATGATTTTGCGAGGACTGTTTGTGAAGTTTTTGAGCCCCATTGACGATGACGGCGTTACCTTAATCATTTTCAAAAAAAAAAACGGTTCTATACGGTCACTTTCTTTGGATGTAATGATTTTTCGAGGACTGTTTGTGAAATTTTTGAGCCCCATTGACGATAACGGCGTTACCTTAATCATTTTCGAAAAAAAACGGTTCTATACGGTCACTTTCTTTGGATGTAATGATTTTTCGAGGACTGTTTGTGGATTTTTGGAGACAATTTCGAGATAATTTTATTGAAAAACGCGCAATTTTCGTTTAGTTCTTCAGACAACGCAAACAACGTTCACTCCGCTTTATTTCTTGAAGATGATAAGAACATTATACAAAATGTTGCATGAAGTGCCTGTAGTGATGCCCAATTATTGTGAACGTCGGCGAGTTCTGCTATCCCAGGCTGTTAGAAGAAACGACGAGCTGCTCATATGTTACGAAGTGACACAGCTTGATAGTAAGTTTTCGCAATTTAAATTCGTTACTTAAGACTGTAATGTTCCATGTTTCAAATTTTCCAACTTTTTATTAAATAAATGTCAAAGGATGACAGCTCCATTTTTTACACTTAATTATTTGATAGACGATCTACTATCTAACCTCAAATTTGCCCACCCAATAATAGCGGCCACTATATTAGAGGAAAAAAGTTTTTTTTTGGAAATTTGGAGCAAATTTTCGTATATCAGGAAGAACAGGGATAAGTTTCGTGCCTAAGTAACCAATTGTTGCTCTTTTCTATCAACCAGGGACCCACATGGCCCTATAGGAAATAATTGAAAAGTGTGAAATCTTTTCACCTTGAAGAGCAATTGGCAGATTTATTTTACAATTTGATTTTAATAAATCCATGGTTGCGATCGCCGTATATCAGGTAGCGCCATACTGATGAGACTACATCCCAGCTGGATCAAGCAAATCACTGATGATCTTCATCTCACGGTCTCCATCCGCCTTTTTTCGAAAGAACGAGAAATTAATACGGGTTTAGGACAATATTTTTGTGCAAATTGTAGACGGACAGTATTCCAACGTTGTGGACGTGGTAGAAGGAAAGTACCCGAATTCTAATATTCGATGACGAAACGATAAATCTGGATCTTCTGCTACAGTTTCGTGTACACTGCCGATACTCTCTCAATTACTGATATTTCTTCAACGGTTGGATACATCATTAAGGGAGTATGTGGTAAAAAATATATCCCCAGCTCGAGGAATGGCTTGCTATGATGGATGAGTTGTGAGTCACAAAAATCACAAAGTGTCGTCTATAAGTTGCCCGATAGGATGACTGAATTTAAAATTCGGTAAATGCAGTTAATTCAATAGCATTATTCGTACATCAATATTTTCATAATGAGTTGTCACAGTATACTGATTATAAGTGTCTGAAGTAGGGTGTATAATATGACAGTTTAACAGTTAATCCTTTCACAAGATCTATCGAGCTTAAAAAATTATCCATTTTAATCTAAAAAAAGAATATTAATATTTCAAAGCTGACGCGAGTGCGGTCAGTTTAAAAGCAAAATTAATTATTATTTGTTTTTCTTATTATTAAAAGTCATTTCAGAAATTCTCATACAGTTTATAATCATGAGCCATAAAAATTATATACAGTTCTACACGCTGTATGGGTTAAGCATAGTAAATATTAAGAAAAATTATGAGTTTAATATTATGAAAAAATATATCGGCATACCTTGTCTTTAAATGTCCTGTATTCCTGATTTCTATCCTGTTTCCTGTTTCTGTTTCTTTATCTTTCTTTTAGATTTTTTTTCTTTAAAAAAAAAATATATTTAAATAATTGAATTGATAAATATGATTAAATTCAAATTTGTTTCCCACCCCCTTCTCTTTGTGTAAACTTCTTAATTTAGACTTGATATGTGCAGACGTACCTCCCAAGTAGGAAATTGTAATCGCGGTACAGCAGGTAATAAACGCCACTAAAAAGAAACAAGAAAACAATTTTTAACAAAGCACGTTCTGTTGTAAATTTCAATTTCTATTTAAAAAAAAAATAATTGTTTTTCTTTTAAGGAAAAGCATTAAAGAAAAGCACGTGTATAGCAAAATCTTCAAATCTTTTGTAAAAAGTTTTTTAAATTTCAGAGTCTTTTAATATGTAAATAATTGTAATCGTATGATGTGAATATAACTTCGTTATATATTTTTTACAGTGTAAAATAACCAACAAAAAGTATTGCAAGTACTTAAATCTTAAGTGATTTCTATTCTATTTATTTTCATAATTTATTTATCTTTTAAATATAATTTTCTTTAATTTAATTCATTTTAACGGTTTTCCAAAGAGCACAAAAAATTTTTACTCAGCTAGAATGCTTAATTCTTAATGTGTTGCATATGTTAAGGAGGAATTCGTTCTTTTTCATGAGTATCCTCCCTTGTTGCAGATTACCACAGCATTCTGTTTATATCATCAATTCTGCTAGAATGCTTAATTCCAAATGTGTTGCATTCGTTCTTTTTTTTCCCCATGTGTCAAATAAGCTCATTTCCTGAGTATCCTCCCTTGTTGCAGATTACCACAGCATTCTGTTTATATCATCAACTCTGCTAGAATGCTTAATTGCAAATGTATTGCATATGTTAAGGCGGAACTCGTTCTATTTCATGTGTCAAATAAGCTCATTTACTGAGTATCCACCCTTGTTGCAGATTACCACAACATTCCCTTTATAGCATTTATAGCACCATTTCTAAAGATAATTACACTTCTTATTGATTCACCTACATGACATAAACCAGCCTCTCTGTGGAAGAGGGAAACATTGCAATTATTGTAAATCATGGAAAGGCAGTTTGAAATTATTTTTATATAAAAATTTATCCCAAAAATCAGACAATTAATCGTGTTGCTGCTGTCTGCAATTACAATATTTTTTTAAATAGCCCAGCTTTTGATTAGGCGAACTTTTCGGCGAACTCTATGCCTTACATTTTGGTACCCTAAAAATCGCCATCTCAAAATCCCAATGTCCAGTCTGTCGACATAGCTTCTTAAAATCCCCCCCGGGGGCACATTATAAGTCTTTATGGATCACACAACCATCTAGACTTGTGTCTTGCGGGGGTAAAATGGAGCCCAGTCCCCTTCAAGGCTAGCTGGACACTTCACTATATTTCCACGGGAATCAGTAAAGCCCCAGAGTTCCGCTATTTGTCTCTTTAGGCATTTAGCTGTTCTCTGACGGATTATTGAGGTAGACCCTTCGGGAGTATCGTGGTAGCTGTGTGTTTCGAGGCCCTCGTTTGAGTTTGTGGGTCGAATCATTCACAATGAACACAATGAATAGTCCAGGTCCAGTGAGTATGAATGCCGTCGTATTCTTAATTATATTAAGCTTCATACGTTCTGGACCAGGAGTTGGATATTCTCCAACTCTTCAGCAAGGAGTGAAGGCTACGGCGTACTCCGGGCTTTTGAAGTTGCAACTAGGAGTGACCGGGGGATATACGTATCCGAAGGCCTTCTAGGGCGAGGGTGACGCTACATTTCATGCACAGTGGTAATGATCCACCATCTGATATTGGCCCACACGGTTAGGTGCAGATGTAAGTCTTATCATGCTTCTTAAAATAAAGGATTTTTTAGAGGTTTGAGATTTATGTGCTTGGATTTTCCGACGGGGTTAAAATTACTTATATTTGGGTACGGTTTTCCGTCGACCCTCGTCAAATTTGGCTTGTGAACAAACCGGTTTCGGCTGTTTGCCATCTCAGTACGAAAAAGAACACTGAAGATGGCAAACAGCCGAAACCGGTTTGTTCACAAACCAAATTTGAGATATTCGTTACTGATCTCCTCGAGGATACGCAGTCTTGATGGATCTCTGCGAGATATTTGTTATTGACGAATTCCTTCATCCATTTACTGATCTCCAACATCCACTTACTGATCTCCTCGAGAATACGCAGTCTTGATGGATCTCTGCGAGATTTTCGTTATTGACGAATTCCTTCATCCATTTACTAATCTCCAACATCCACTTACTGATCTCCTCGAGGATACGCAGTCTTGATGGATCTCTGCGAGATATTCGTTATTGACGAATTCCTTCATCCATTTACTGATCTCCAACATCCACTTACTGATCTCCTCGAGGATACGCAGTCTTGATGGATCTCTGCGAGATATTCGTTATTGACGAATTCCTTCATCCATTTACTGATCTCCAACATCCACTTACTGATCTCCTCGAGGATACGCAGTCTTGATGGATCTCTTCCCCATCGTGACATGTGCCATCGGGCGTAAAAGCCTTGGGCTAGCGGGTGCCTAAAACTGAAACAGGTATAGCACTCTCGAAGTCCGACCAGTAATTTATTATACACACACCATTTTAGTTACTACTCCGGCCCCTCGGGAAGCAACTCGGTGGCTGTGGTTTAATCGACCTTTGAAGAAAGTTTCGAAGAAATGTTAACACCAAAGTTAACATCCAATGTCCTGGCTGGACAGGACTAGGAATTGGATAATCTCCAACTCTTTAGCAAGGAGTAGGGGCATGACCCTGCTACCGTGCTCTAGAAAATTACGACTAAAGCGTATATGCACCTAGCTGTGTATGCGTCTTAGGGCGTTGGTGGACGCTTTGTATGCATCCAGTGGTAAGACCACTATTAGATTTAAGCCTCCGTCAGGTGCTGACCGTAATGATATCATGTATCCATTTACTGATGTTCAATAATGCAATGACCCGCTTCTTTTTTAACAATCCTAAAGTGACTGATTAAAATAAATGCATTTGGGACACCCTAAAAATTTTGCACATTGGGACACCCTAAAAATTATTTTTTTTTTGCTCTTGGAAAATTTGTTATAAAATTAAAAAAAAAACGACAAATCTTAATTAATTAATTTTAAATTTCTCAAATTTTTGCAGTTTTCATAAGATATTTTTAGTTTCTGCGGGCATATTGTTCGTAAGAATTCAATCTACCATCGCTCATATTTTCGAATATTTTATAAGGTTCTCGATATTATCTGTCTCTAAATATTCCATCCCATTTAATCTATTGCATGCAATTTTTAAAAATTAAATAACAAATAATTTAGAATAAGAAAATTTAATTTGGTAATGAAATAAATAACTTCAACAGCTTTAAATCATTTACTCACCACACTTTTATATGCGCATTAAATAATGCTTTGTATAACACTTAATAAATTCACCACAGATATTTAAAATATTTTAATTTAACAATAATTTTATGGTTATTAACAATTTAATAACACAAAAAATTGGGCGGTTGTTAAAGAAATTAATAACAAATATTAATAATGGGTGGCCAAATTTGAGGTTAGGAAGTAAATTGCTTGTCAAATGATTAAGTGTCAAGAGCTTAGCTGTAATCCTTTGACATTTATTTAATAAAAAGTTGAAAAACTTTAAGCTTAGAACGTTACGTTACGTTGAGCAAAGAATTTCAATTGTGAAAATTTATTTTCAAAATGGTGAAAATTTCATTGTACGAGGGCGGTTCAATAATGAATGAAACTCAGATATTTTTTTGCAAAACAAAAATTTATTTTTCAACATAATCTGCTTTTAACTCAATAGACTTAGAACAACGTTTCTCCAGCTTCTGTATTCATTCCAAAAAACACTGGAGTTTTCGAGGTCCTTAAATTAGACATTTGTTTCGTCAATAATATCATCGTTGGAGCTAAATCTTTTTCCATCCAGCGATTTCTTAAGGTTTTAAAACAGGATGTAAACACCAGGGGCTAAATCCGCAGAATGTGGCAAATAAAGTACTAATTCGTAGCCCAGTTCATAGAGTTTTACAATTGAGAGTACACACGTGTGCACCCGTGATGAAAAAGAACTTTTTTCTTGGTCATATGGGGTCGTTTTCTTTTTAAAGCCTTAATAAATCGGTCTAATAAGTGGGCATAATATTCGCCGTTTATTGTTTTTCCTATTTGAAAGTAATCGATGTGGATTATCCCACGTGCATCCCAAAAAACTGTTGCCATCACCTTATTAGCCAACAAACTTACCTTGGTCTTCTTCTTCGGAGCAGCTCACCCGGAGAAACTTATTGTTTAGACTGCTGCTTGGTCGCCAGAGTACAGTAATGGATCCATGTTTCATCCACACTTAAAAAAAAGCCCATTCCGATCGCGGTTAAACAACTCCTTTGAAGTTTTCCACAAAAAGTGCTGGGAAAACCATAACATCCAAAGAGAGTGAGCGTAAGCTGCGTTTTGCGCGTCACGCGCTGCAAGGGAATGCCGTCACTGTAAATTCTTTGCACTATCAACATTTGATAAAGAATTGTATGTGAGAACAATTGGCTAATGTTGACATCAGTGACGGTTGGTTTCAGCAAGACAGCGCCACACGCCAAACAATTCAGTTATTGCATGAGAAATTTCCTGGTCACATAATTTCTCGATTTGGCGAAGTCAATTAACTACCTCTTTCTTGTAATTTAATGCCGCTGGATTATTTTCTCTAGGACCATTTGAAAGACCGGGTTTACGTACACAACATGAAATTACCCCCCGGGGGCACATAAATGGTCTTTATGGAGAGCTACTATGTAGACTTGTGCAACTGGGGGAAGAAGGGAGCCCAGTCCCCTGAAGCCAGCAGGGGTACAACTGGAAACTCCACTTTATTTCCACGGGAATCAGTAACCCGCAGAGTTCCGTTATTTGTCTCTTTAGACACTTAACTGTTCTCTGACTGATTATTGAAGTTGGCCCTATATGGGAGTATCGTGGTGGTTGTAGTTTCGCGGCCCCATATCAGTTTATGGTTCTATGGTGACCGGGTTCATTTTACCTTTAATAACACCTACCTGGTGAAATGTTCCCAGATCCAGTAAGCATGCTAGACATGTGTTCTGGACAGAAGTTGGAAAGTCTCCAACTCTTAAGCAAGGAGTGATGATTTGCAGCCCCGCTCTGGAATCATTAAAGTTGCAACTAGGAAAGACCTGTTGCATAGAATTATAGCTTCGGCTTCCTAGCACGAGCATGACGTCCCAAATTATGCAGTGGTTTAACCACCATCTGATTAAGACTACATAGTCAGGCGCAGATGTAAATCTAATCACACAACATGAAATTATGATAATATTCGCCGCTACATTGACGAGTTTTGTTGCGAAATGTATTTTAAAATATTATGAAAAAAGCGGGACGTGTTAGTTGTGAACATTTGTCCAATATCATATTCGATTTTAATTGCTATTAGTGCCAATCTTAGGAAAAATTTTAAAATCGCTATATCTCCGTAAAGAATGGGAATTTCGAGAAAACAAGCTTATTTTGGGATCACCTATTTACTGTATAAAAATTCGATTTTTACATGAAAATTTTAAAATTATTATTGGTTGAGCAAGCATCTTTGATTGCCTATCTGGGCACCGCCTGGCGACTCTTTTCTAACACCTTCAGAGAGTGAAGGGGAAGCGAATAAATGAGAGAGAGTAGAGGAAAAAAGAGAATTCCCTATTTCCTTGTGGGGGGACACATTTATACATATGTCTTGACGGAATCTCATCGTTATTACATGTGCCACTGGGGGTAAAGAGGAGCCTAGTCCCCTAAAGGCTAGCAGGGAGCCAACTGGAAAATTCCACGTTATTTCCATGAGAATCAGTGAGAGTTCAGCTTTTTGGCTTTTTTAGCCTTTTCGCTGTTCTCTGACTGATTATTGAGAAGAACATCGTGACGGTTATGGTTTCGCGATGCCAGGATCATCTTACCTCTATTTAGAACGAAGTGTGAATGATCCGAATCCATGCTTATCATGTGTTCTGGATCAGCAGTTGGATAGTCTCCAACTCTTTAGCAAGGAGTGGGTGTTGGCGGTCCAGCCTCGAAACTTTCAAAATTGCAACTAGGAATGCCCTGCTGCTAGAATTATGTCTACGGCTTCCTAGGGTGTGGGTCCACCGTCAAGTTATTGCACACACCGCTAGGTACTGACGTAAATCTTATCAGGCAATTCACTACTGATTGCCAGACTATTCGGACAGGACGGGATACAGTTCGCGATTCTAATGTATTGCGAACAAAAGGGACGTATCCTGCTTAGGTCTCTCATTGAAACTACTTTAGATTGGTATCAATAAGACTGAGAATGTCATAAAAAAAGTGTGTGTTTTAAGCCAATTTGCTTGCTAACCTCAAATTTGTCCACCCTATACATTTAATTGAAAAGTATTTCTTTTGCAACAACCGGCTTTTTTATTTCATTTTTGCTGAACAACTTTTTTTTCGCAAGTGTTAACATTTTTGTTTTGTTTATTTTTTTTTTATTTTATTACGTTGTCTCCATTAATTTACAAAAACAAAAAAAAACAAAAAACTTTGTGTAAAAAATCAGGCTTTGCCTATGTCGGTGGAGCTTGTGTGGTGAACAAACGTTTGGAAAAAGTAAACAGTGTTGCTATCATTGAGGATACTGGTGGTTTCAGTGGCATCATTGTAGCTGCTCATGAAGTGGGCCATTTGTAAGTTTTTTATTTTATTTTATTTATTTTTTTAGTTTTAATTTTTAAATTTTGTTTCGTTTTTCTTGTTGTTAATTATTATTATTATTATTATTAAAATTTCCTTTATAAATAAACAAACTGGTTTTAATTTCTATTTTTTGTTATTTTCTTACTTTAATTCCTGCCAGACTTGGTGCTGTTCATGATGGTTCACCGCCACCCAGCTATTTGGGTGGACCTGGAGCTCAACGTTGTCGTTGGGAAGATGGTTATATAATGTCCGATTTAAGACATACAGAAAGAGGTTTCCGTTGGTCACCCTGTACAGTGCAAAGTTTTCATCATTTCTTAAAGTGAGTTTGAATTTCATAATTTTTTCTTAATAAATTCTATGCGAAATCTAACAAATCTAACAAGAGTCAATGTTGTAAATATAAATGAAGGGTATTTTTATAGAGGTATAGAATTTTTAAATAGGATAAATATCCGGAACAAAAATGCCTTCGCCAACAAAGTAAAGTTAGGTTTGATATTAGGATGGCAGGTACAGCCAAGATCTTAGTTGGGATTCGAACCCATAACCCCCAGACTGATTAGCTAAGCACACTACCTACTAGCCTACACGGGCAAAAACGCACTTAGCACATCCAAATTTAAAGGCAACTCAGAGTTTATTTCCCGTTTACATGTTTAACGTAGTGTTTAAATCTAAAACAACTAACTCAGTTGAGATGTTTAACAGAACACGTCAAATATCTCAAAGTCGACGTGTTTAAGTGTTGAGATGTTTTTAAATTCAAGTGTACTTTTATTATGAAAAAGAAAAATGTTGTAGAAGTTTTTAAGACTAGACAACAGTTAGAATAATACATTGGTATATTTATATGTATTTGTATATAAGTATTGTAAATATATAAAGAAATAAGTGTGGATTGTAATGCATTCGTGTTGCAATAAAGGCAAGTAATCAGTATTTGATTTTATGATGTAACAAACTTCCCTTCAACACGAATATATTGTCATATTGTTTTTTGCGTTATAATTCTTAAACCCAAAAGTTTTACAAATTTTTCATGTTTAATTTTTGCCAAATTTTTAGTTAGTATATCTGCAGTCATATCATTGGTATTTACATATTTTAGATTAAAACATTTTTCATTTAAACATTTTCTTACAAAATGATATCTTATATCAATGTGTTTACTTGCTGCATGATTTGTAGGATTTTTAGCAATATGTTAAGCACTCAGATTGTCACTAAAAACCGTCACTTGACCCTCAGTCAAGCCAATCTCATTCAAAAGAGTCTTTAAATACATGGCTTCTTTAGCCGCTGTTGCCAGTGCTACATATTCCGCCTCAGTGCTACTTAAGGCCACACATGTTTGCTTCTTAGACTCCCAACTGAACGCACATCCACTAAGTACAAATGTCCAACCAGAATATGACTTTCTATCGATGATGTTACTTCCCCAGTCCGCATCAACATACCCCTCAATTGGTTTTTGGGTATCATGGAAATAAAGTTTTAAATTTAAAGTGCATGACAAATACCTCATAATATGCTTCAAACCACTTTGATGTTCCTTGTGAGGATCCTGATTATATTAAGCCATTTTTGATATAGAATGTTGTATATCCGGTCGAGTTGATAAGGCTAAGTACATCAACTCACCTACAGTGGTTTGATAATCCGTCTGGTTTACCTTAGAACAGCTTTCATTTTTGCAATGCACTTGAAAACCAACATCCAAAGGCGTTGAAGCTGGCCTACATTGCTTTATATTATGGCGCTTTAAGATATTTTTGATGTATTGAATATGATCTAAGGTTATCGCTCCAAGCTCACCATCTCTTTCAACTTTCATCCCGAGAAAATGGTGGAGAATACCTTTGTCAACACATTCGAAGTTATCCGCAATATTTTTCTTGATTTGAGAAATAACAGTTTTTGACTTGCTGCCCATAATGATGTCATCCACATACACAGCTATTATATCAACTTCATTATCTCGTCGTTTAATATACAAGCATGGTTCGCTAACACAAGGAGTGAATCCAATCGACTGTAAAACGTTATCCAATTTTACGTTCCACTCTCTCCCCGCCTGCTTAAGACCGTATATTGCTCTGTGTAGCTTTAAAACTTTGTTTGGAAACTCTTTGCTAACAAACGAATCAGGTTGTTTCATAAAAACGTTTTCGCATAACTCACCATTCAAGTACGCCGTGCAGACATCAATCTGGTGTAAATACATTTTGTATTTTACTGCTAGAGCTAATATAAGTCGAATGGTTGAATATCGTAAGACAGGAGAAAATGTTTCCTTGTAATTTAACCCATATTGTTGACTGCACCCTTTCGCGACCAAACGTGCCTTGAACTTCTCAATTTTTCCGTCTTGATTTCGTTTTAATGTAAACACCCACTTCGAACCAATAACCTTTTCATTGTCTGGAAGGTCAACTAAACTCCATGTTTTATTGTTAATTAGTGCATTATATTCTTTACGCATAGCTCTCTTCCATTCGTTGCTTTGTTTACTTTTTTCTACCTCGTATACATTACTAGGGATTAGTATATCATCTGAATTTTGCACTATGTTTACAGTATTATACATTTTTCGTGGTCTACCAGGCTTACCTGTTCTTAAAAGCCTTGGTCTTCCAGGCGCTGAATACAATTGTGGTTCTTCTTCACTGCTTACTTCTTCTATGCTCTCGAATTCTTCATCGTTGCTGCTTACTTTTTCATTGTGTTGATCTTCAGCTTTATCCCCTTGTAGATCAACAGAATCTGGTAAGATGTCAGCTGTTTCGCTTATGTTTGTTTCTGCTTCAGCATTTGCTCCTGCATCAAAATCGTCCCCAACATCAACATTAATTTTCTTTGCAACAATATCCGATTGAACTAAGCTATTTTCTGAATAAAAAGTAAACAAATCACATTTACCTTCATTTTGATTTTCGTCACTCTGAAAATTATCTTCATCAAAAATTACGTCTCTTGCAATTATTATTGAACGCTTGCTTTTGTCATATAATCTATACGCTTTAGCTTCTTCGGAGTATCCAACAAAAGTAAATTTTTTGCCTTTAGGACCGAATTTGAATTTAGCTTTTTTATCTAATACGATAGCATTGCAGCCAAATACTTTAAAGTATTTTACATTTGGTTTTCTCTTAAACCATAATTCGTAAGGTGTTACGTTTCCTAAAATCTTTGATGGACATCGATTACGTATATATTTTGCAGTATTTACTGCTTCGGCCCAAAGAAAATGTTGTGAACTACTCTGATCCAGCATACACCTTCCCATTTCTGTTAGAGTTCTATTCACTCTCTCTGCCACTCCATTCTGCTGAGGTGTATAGCACACGGTGGTTTGGTGTTGCAGTCCATTTTCAGTTAAAAAATTTTTAAATTCGTGATTCACATATTCTTTGCCATTATCGGTACGTAGAGTCTTCATCTTACATCCCGTCTGATTTTCAGCCATTTCCTTAAACATTTTGAAAACACTTAAAGCATCAGATTTTCTCTTTATAAAATAAACATTTAAAAATCGGGAAAAATCATCCATAAATGTTATAAAATATACAGCACCTCCAAGAGAACTCACCCTTATTGGTCCACAAATATCCGAGTGGACTATTTCTAATAAATTATGAGATCTTACGGTCTGATAAGACTTAAAAGGTTTGCTTGTTATTTTGCATACACCGCAAGTTGTACAAAAATCTTCTTTAAAAATTTTTTCGTCCAAACCGATCACAATATTGTGTTGCTGCATTGCTTGCAAAACTTTGTAAGTAACATGACCGAAACGTGAATGCCAAAGTTTACTTGACATTTTATCTCTTACTGTCATCGCTATTTCTTCTTTCTTTACGTTTGCAAAGAAAATACCATTTTTTAAATTTGCTTCAAGCACGGTATTACCATGTTTAATAACTTCTGCTCTGTTTCTGTTAAAATTGACATATGCACCTTGGTCTAACATTTTACTAAAAGAGAGAATGTTATTGAACATTTGTGGAACATATAAAACATTGCATAAAGTGACGTCAGCATAATTTGTTCGCAACAGAATATTGCCAATTCCTGCTGCCTTTACGCACTCACCTGTTGCTAACATAACATCTTGATTTGTGGGTTTTATGTTTTTAAAAACAGAGTTGTTTTTACAGATGTGTGTCGATGCACCGCTGTCCAATATCCATTGGTTGTTGTTGTTGTTGTTATAGTTAGTTTTACGTACTTCTTTTTGATATACACTTAATGCAATTGCTGCGAATTTAGATGTAGAGTTACCATTACCATTATTTAAATTTCTGCACTGAGATTTTATGTGACCCCTCTTTCCACAATGGTAACACTTTATATTTTTATTAATTTTTGCTCCACTCGAAAATTCTTGGTTATATTTAATGTTCTTACCGGCTTTTCCAAAATTTTTTACGGAAAAAACATTATCCGGCCTTTCTTGCTTATCGTCTCTTCTGTGTTCTTCTTCGAACAATTTTGCTTTTAAAATTTCCAATTTGGGTAACTTATCTTGCGCTTCAATGGCGACCACAAAATTCTCCATACTGTCCGGCAAAGAACATAGAAACAAAATACTCTGCAACTCATCTGGCATTTTTAAATCAATTTCTTTCAAATCATCGATTATCCCACAAAATTTGTTAATTTGTTCAGACAATTTTTGCGTATTATCAAATTTAAAACGAACAAGCTTCTTAAATAAATTTACCATTCTTGCTGGACCTTTTGCTCGGTACAAATCAGATAAAATTTTCCAAGCTTCCTTTGCACTGGTGCATTTTTTGATGTGAATAAGTTCGGATGGTTTTACGCTTAAGATGATTGATGCCAATGCTTTCTGATCCAACGCGTTATAGCTTGCCTTAACTTCATTTGATTCTGTTGTAGAACAAGCAGTAACCACAACGTTCCATAAATCTTGAGTTATGAGAAGACTTTTCATCTGTACTGCCCATGTTGCGTAATTGTCTCCAGACAATTTTTCAATTTGAGTAACTACTCCAGACATTTTAGCAATATGCAGTCAGAACCAATTTTAATAAAAACTTGATTAAAAACTTTAAAAATAAAAACGTGGTACTGTGCCCATAACCTCTGTTGAGATGTTTTTAAATTCAAGTGTACTTTTATTATGAAAAAGAAAAATGTTCTAGAAGTTTTTAAGACTAGACAACAGTTAGAATAATACATTGGTATATTTATATGTATTTGTATATAAGTATTGTAAATATATAAAGAAATAAGTGTGGATTGTAATGCATTCGTGTTGCAATAAAGGCAAGTAATCAGTATTTGATTTTATGATGTAACATTAAGTATTGACCCGATTGAGATGTTAAACACGCTAGGTGTGAACATAGTATAAAACAAAAAATGTAGTTTAAGAGGATTCAAAATTTATTGTATGACGAAGACAAAAGTTTGGCAATTATGAATTAAAAGTGATATCTGGCAACTACCCACCACGACCACGCTGTCAGATGTCGATTCTTTCATCAAAGTTTCTAATCACTTTTTGGCAACATGACGGTACTATTTCGTTAATCATTTTGAAGTCTGAAATCGTTTCAATTGGCTCCGTATTGAGTTTTAAGACTGAAATCGTTCCATAAGTTCTGTATAGACTCTGTCCTTAACATAGCCCCACGAAAAATAATCCAGTGGTATTAAATCACACGATCTAACTGGCCACTTAACTGCTGATTGTCGTAAAATGCGATGCGAAAATTTGTTTTCCCATAAATTCATCGTGTGACATGTGGTACCGTCCTGTTGAAACCACATGTCAGTGATAATCACTTCGTCAATATAATGGCAAAATTGAGGTATTAGCATCTCGCGCTAGGATGATCCATTGGCGGTTACCACTTTTCCAGCCTCATCTTTGAAAAAGAAACGACCCAATCACGCCTCCAAACCATATAGCGCACCTTACAGTTGGGCATGTAAAGGCTTATTAATAATCGCTCTAGGATTTTCAGAAACCCAAATGCGGCAATTTTGCTTGTTGACATACCCTGACAAGTAAAAATGGACTTCGTCTGAAAAAATTATTTTTTCAGTTAAACCAGCCGGTTGTTCCTGCATGAATTGAGCGAATTTACGGCGATGTGAATGGTAGATGTACTTCAATTCCTGCACCAGCTGAACCTTGTAAGGCTTCAAAGTCAAATCCTTGCGCAAAATTCGCCTTGGAGCGGTTTTTGATAATCCCAACTGTTGAGAACGTTGAGCAATTGACAAATTTGGATCCGCTTCAGCACTGTTGAACGACCCGTTTGAACACGCGTTGGTGTTTGCACATTTTGTATTCGTGCCTATCGTCTCAAATTGAATGACCAAATCTGTAATAGCGGTCTCAGAAGGACGAATTAGCGCAATTTATTCAGGAACAACTGACTGGTTTTTCTGCAAAAAAAATCATTTTTTCAGACGTCAACAAGGAAATTTCCGTATTTGGGTTTCTGAAAATTCTAGAGCGATTAGTGAGAAGCCTTTGCATGGTCAATGAGCACACTGTATGGCGCGCTATGTGGTCTAGAGGCGTGATTGGGCCATTTTTTTTTTTGAAGATGAGGCTTGAAATGGGAAAACGGTCAATGGATTACGCTATCGCGAGATGCTAACAACTTAATTTTGGCCTATTATTGATGACGTGGATATCACTGACATGTGGCTTCAATAGGAGGGTGCCACATGTCACACAGCCAATGAAAAGATCAACTTATTGCAAATCTCGATCCCCGATTTCATAATTTCACGACAATCAGTTAAGTGGCCAGATAGTGTGATTCGTTTTACATCCGCACCTGGCTATGTAGCCTTAATCAGATGGTGGACAAACCACAATTGTATAATTTGGAACGTCATACATGCGTCCTAGGAAGCCGAAAACATAATTCTAAGCAACAGAACCACCTAGTTGCAACTTTAATGATTCCAGGGCAGGGCTGCAAACCATCATACCTTGCTAAAGAGTTGGAGACTTTCAACTCCTGTCCAGAACACTTGTCTAGCATGCTCACTAGACTGAATCATTCACTTTGCGTATCATTATCAGTGAAATGATCCTGGCCACCATATTAAACAAACCTGTTAAGGGGCCTCGAAACCACAACCACCTCGATACTCCCATATAGGGGCCAACCTCAATAATCAGCCGGAGAACTATTAAATGTCTAGAGACAAATAATGAACTCTGCGAGCTTACTGATTCCCGTGGAAATAAAGTGGAGCTTCCAGTTGTCTCCCTGTCTGACTTCAGGGGACTGGGCACCCTTTTTCCTCCAGTTGCACTGTGTCTAGATAGTGGAATATTCTATAAAGACCACATTTGTATGCCCCTAGGAGGGAGTTAAAAGTGGCCAGCCAGATCATGTAATTTAACACCACTAGATTAAATTTTGTAGGGCTGTGTTAAGAGTCTACACGGAGCCAATCGATTCGATTTCAGCCTTAAAACGATCAACGAAGAAGATTAAAAACTTTGATGAAAGAATCGATATCTGTCAGCGTGGTCTTGGTGCACCATTTGCCAGATATCATTTTTCATTCATAATTGTCGAACTTCTCTTTTATTATGTTTTCGAAAACAAACTTTTTGTCGAAAGACCCTTTAGTTGGCAAGGTTCTCCTCCCCATAATAATAATAAAATGTTTAATAACATTAAGTTTTTTTTTACTATAAAGGAGAAAATAAACGAAACTAATTTTATTTACTTTTCCTACAACTTGACAGTGGTGACACCGCTACATGTTTGCATAATGCTCCGCATGAGGACAGTGCCTTAGGACGTTCGCTGCCCGGTACATTATTATCACTAGATGCTCAATGTCGAAGAGATCGTGGCACCTATGCCTGCTTTAAGGATGAAAGAGTGTGCGCTCAATTATTCTGTTTCGATGCTCAAACAGGTTACTGTGTAGCCTATAGGCCAGCAGCGGAAGGTTCATCCTGTGGCAATAATTTGGTAAAAATCTTTAATTATAATAAAACTTCTACAAAAATCTATTTTCCAATTTAAATTAAAAAAAATTTTTTTAGCATTGCTTGGATGGACGGTGTACACCTTTGCCCTCAAATGTTATACCCAATTTTGGCCAACAGTATCGTCCGGGCTACAAGTAAGTGTTGTGGTTAAAAAGTTATTTTTATTTGTTTTTTAAAGAAAATTTTTATTTAAATATTTATAAAAAATATTTAAATTGGGAAAAAAAAAATTATTATAGCGAATTGGCTTAAATAATTTTAATAAATAATGGCGAATTCAAAAGTTTTATGCACTTTTATAGAAACCATATTATAATGTTATCAGGATATTCCTAAACTAATTATTTATAATACAAGTTAATAATGTCGATTTTTTTTGCTAGAAAAAATGCATTTGTATTATAACAAAATGAGTTGTTATACTATTTAAAATAATGCACATCGTCAGCCACATTGTTTTTCCATATTGATTCGGAGCCATAGGAATACCGTTCTCAAGTGAAACGTACTCTAGTAAGGGAATTCTGCATCGACAGAAACTAAAGGTAGATAGAAGGGACAAGATCTGTACTATAGGGCGGGTGAGCCAATACTTTTCATCCACTATTTTCCAAATAGTTATTCACCGATCTGGCAACATGTGGCCAATTGTTGTCATATTGGAAGATTATGGCCTCATGTCTGGTCTAATATTCTTTCCGTTGATTGCTCTCTTTAAACGAATCAGTTGTCTTCGGTACAGGTCACCTATCATCATCATCATCATCATAATCCAAAGAACCCTTCTAATCCTACTAAATAAAGGGTGTCTCAACAAGAAGTTTGTTTTCCAAAACAAAATAAAATAATAAAATTAGATTGAAATGCTTCAAATTTTTATTGTATTACGAAGCGAAATGTTTGGCAATTATGAATAAAACATGATATCTGGCAAATGTTCACCACGACCACGCTGACAGATATCGGTTCTTTCATCAGTCTTTAAACACTTTGTAACAAAGTAGCGATACTATTTTGTTAATCAGTTTTAAGTCTGAAATCGTTTCAATTGACTCCATATAGACTCTGTCCTTAACACAGCCCCACAAAAAATAAAGCCGTGGTGTTAAATCACACGATCTGGCTGGCGGGTTAACTGCTAATTGTTGTAAAATAATGCGTTTGGGATATTTAGTTTGCAATAAATTGATCGGTTTCATTGACTGTGTGATATGTGGCACCGTCCTATTTAAACCACATGTCAGTGATATCCACGTCGTCAATAATAGAATAAAATTGAGTTGTTTAAATCTAAAACAACTGACTCAGTTGAGATGTTTAACAGAACACGTCAATGTATGGTAAAACACCTCAAATTCGCCGTGTTTAATGGTTAAACACGATTGAGATGTTAAACACGCTAGGTGTGAACTTAGTATTAAACACGTCAATTTTGAGATGTTTTACCATACATTGACGTGTTCTGTTAAACATCTCAACTGAGTCAGTTGTTTTAGATTTAAACACGTCGTTAAACACGTAAATGGCAAATGCAACTCTGAGTTGCATTTAATTTTGGGATGTGCTAAGTGCGTTTTTGCCCCTGTATGCTATAAGGTAGTGTAATTATCTAATTTGTCTGGGGTTTGGATTAGATAAAAATTTAAAAATTCTATACCTCTATAAAAACACCCTTTATTTATATTTACAACATTGATTTTTGTTGGATTTCGCGTAAAATTTATTAAGAAAAAATTATGAAATTCAAACTCACTTTAAGAAATGATGAAAACTTTACACTGTACAGGGTGACCAAGGGAAACCTCTTTCTGTACGTCTTAAATCGGACATTATATATTATATATATTATTATATATTATTATCTTCCCAACGACAACGTTGAGCTCCAGATCCACCCAAATAGCTGGGTGGTGATGAACCATCATGAACAGCACCAAGTCTGGCAGGAAGAAAAGTAAGAAAATAAAACAATTTGAAAGGATTCAAACATCATTTTCAACATCCGAAATTCCCTTTCAACATCTCGCAACTACAATTCACATGGATCCCCATTTCCTTGCTTTTAAATGTAGGCATAGGGCTTGTTCTTCTGGCGTTTGGAAGCATTACTCCAATACCACATCTTCCAACTTTTTCTGCTGACCAGACCTCGGCTTGCTTTATGTGTCGAAATCGTTACTTTTTAGTCGCACAACCCATCGTTCATAAGGTTTTTAAGTTAAGACATATTGACCAGCCAACAATCGGTAACTTTCAGCAGCCGCTTTCTTCAAATAAAAAAAGATTTTTAGACTTCGCCGCAAAACCGCTTTTTTAGGTAAAAAAAATTCAACATTCACCCTAATTATGTATGTCATAGTCGAATTTCGAGTACTGTCCTTGTCGAACCCGAATTTAATTTTTATTGGTATTATGTAGCATTTTCGACGTGAGTGTTTTTGTAAAAGAATAAATTAGTGGTATTTTTATAATTTATGAACTACCCTGTTTGAATTTGTAGTTGTTTCTCAAGAAGCAAATTTTTTTCTATTGTTGTTTTAATTATTTTCTTTTTTGTACGAGGGGAAGGATTAGTTTGAAAGTTCATGATTATATTTTCCACACTATCATAAACATCATTTAAATCATCATTATGAACATCCTCATCTAAACTAACAGACACAGTTTCAATACCGAAAGTAGGTCATTTGGAGTATACCTGATACAGCCTCCTCTAAAGGTGTCAATGTTTTTTGTTGAAAAGTTCCGCCTTCAGTTTCTTTTTAACACTAGTTTTCATGTCGGCCCATACCTTCATCCAACCTTCCGTTTCTCGAGTTGATGGTCCAATACTGTTAAGTTTATTTCGGATTTCATTCCATTGTTCCTTAACCGATGATTTTTCAGTATTTTTGTGTTTCGAACTGTTTGGGTGTTGTCGTTTTTATCCTTAAATATAAATGAACAAACTTGAAAATATATTTTATGGAAACTAATAAATTACATTTTATTTGGGTACGGTTTTCCGCCGACCCTCGTCAAATTTGGTTTGTGAACAAACCGGTTACGGCCGTTTGCCATCTTCAGTGTTCTTTTCATACTAGTTGCGTTCTATTGTCAGTTGTGTTTATATAGTTCGTGTCACCCTTCGTATTATTGCGTTCGTCACTTTCTGTCTTTTTTGCCTGCATCTCTCTCCTTTTTCGTTTGTCTCTTTCCACCTAATTTGTCGCTTCCTGTCGCTAAATCCTTTTACGATCATGCTTGTTGTCCGTTTTTTTTTTATGTGTGAACCTATTGGGTTTTTTTTATGTGACATAATAATCTGTAATTGTACGTTTATTATGTTCTTTATTGCTTTCGTCTTGTGCACCTGCGTAACGTTTTTGTGCTGGTGTAGTGTTTGTTTTCCTGTAAAAATGTTTCAACGGTTCATATATTGTGTCCGAAGCAGTGTTTATTTGTTCATTTATTATTCGACCGTCAAATGTTTTTTGTTTGTATATTTCCATGTTTTCTAATACCTTTGTGCTGTGTATGAAGCAGTTTAACCGTTGTCTTTATATGTCCTGGTGTACATTTGTTGTTAAATATATGGTTCGCAAAGTTTGATTCTGGAGTTGATTTTGGTTCTCGTAGTTTTTTGTTATAGTCTCTAATGTGTTCCCTAAATCTGGTCTTAATTTTTCGTCCTGTTTGCCCGATGTAGCTATAATGGCATGTACAAGTTAATTTGTACACTCCTTGTTTGTCTAGTATATTTGCCTCGGTTGTTTTATTCCGTAGTATTCTGCCTAGATTGTTTCTTGTTCTGAATGCGGTATTGATGTTGTGTTTTCCAAAGAATTTCGCCAGTTTGTACGTTGATTTTCCCATATTTGTTAATGTAGCCAATTTTTTCCTTTCCTTCTCCTGTTCTTTGTTCGTTTGTTTGTTTCTTGATGTTATCTACGAGGCGCTTTTTGTATCCGTTGTTTTCCGCTATGGTGTATATTGTTTCCATTTCCCTCATATACATTTGCCGTGTTAGTGGTGTTCTCCCGAGTCTTGTTAATAGCTGCCTGATTGCTGCGTTTTTGTGTTGCTGGGAATGATTTGATGAGTTGTGTATTATTGTGTCCGTTGTTGTTGGTTTCCTGTATATTTCATATTCGATCCTGTTCGAGATTATTATTATTATTAATAAATTACACTTACGGTTTTATATTACTCATTTTTCGACAGTTTTTATTCGCGTTTTTTCTATTTAAAAATTTGTTCACTTGAAAATACACAACGACGCTTCTTGTCGAATTTCACATAAAAAAACTGCATACATAATTTTTTTTTGTTATTTGTAATAGATTTTCGACAGAGTCGTATTTCACACTAAAAACTACATCTGTGATGCCATATGTAAAAAGTGACATAAATTCGACGTGACTATGACATACATAATAGTGGTGATTATTATAGCGATTGCAAAAGAATGTGTTTATTTACACTTTGAAGCGTATCGAATAGGGAATTATAATGTTAGATGTTTACCCGCCAAAATACCATAATTTGTTATTATTGACACAAACCATTATGTGATAGTAATGCCATCTGTTAAGCAAATCGACATTATTAATTTGTATGCCAATATTTTGATATTAAAAATGTATATATATATATAAATATTTTTTTCTATTTTTTCACACCTCTACCTACTACTTCTGTCAACACTATAAAACTCTACACTTTTTCCTGTAACTATTCGAAAAAAAAAAAAAACAAAAACAAAATCAAAATTTTTTTAATAAATAAACTTTCGGTTGCCAACAAATAAATCAATACACTGTAATCTTTGCTTTTAATTGAATAATAAAAAAAAACAATTTAAACTACAAAACAACAAAACAATAAAACTACAAAACTACACTGAAAACAATAATATTTAATATTAAAGAAACAAAGAGACTATTGTTGATGATTTTGATAAGATTTCAAAAGATTCGGATTATAGTTCTCAAACTAAAGAGGAAAATGATAATAATGATGAGGAAGAAGAAGAAGAAGAAGAAGAAGAAGAAGAGGAAGAATTAGAAGAAGAGGAAGAGCAAGAGCAGGAGGAAGAAGAAGAGGAAGATAGT
The DNA here is from genome assembly GCA_030448955.1 of Trichopoda pennipes. Classification (NCBI taxonomy): domain Eukaryota; kingdom Metazoa; phylum Arthropoda; class Insecta; order Diptera; family Tachinidae; genus Trichopoda; species Trichopoda pennipes. Next base: position 11,440,139 of record JASKUP010000060.1, on the reverse strand, counting down.
AGTGATGAGGAGGAAGAAAATGAAAATGATGATAATGATAATGAGGCAAATAAAGATAAATTAGATAATAATTTTAGTGATAATGCTGAAAATGCTAGCGATAATGATGATAATGAAGAATATTTAACACAGCCATTTAATGAATATAATAACACTTCTTACAGCCCTGATAAAAATATTAATTTACATAATGACAATAATAATTTGGAAGCAACCATATTTGAAACTAAAGATGCTTATGAAAACTCTATAAATTTAATGAAACACAATACAGCCACAGAAACAAATACAAATATAAATACAAATTTAATCAATTTAAATACTTTTCAATATTTGACACAATTGTGGCAAAATTTAATAGCAACAACAGCAACAACAACAACTATAATTCCAAACACAACCACAAAAAAACCCCTGAGAATGGATGTTGAACAACATTTAACACAAAAAGAATTAACCAAACAACAAAGACGGCTGGATAACAGTCAGGGTCAGGGTTATGTGGTGATTAAGACAAGTACTAAAACTAGTATAAGTAGTAGCAGTGAAAGTATACGAAATCATACAACAACACAGCAACAAAAACAAGAAACACAACACAAAACTTTAGACACAATTGCTATCAAAAATCCAAAAAACACAAACACAACCACAACAACTTCTACACTTTTGGCCAATCTAAGCAAACAATTTCAATATTTATTAAAAATAATGCAAGAAAATAATAAAAATAATAGTAGAAATAGTCACTATTTTATTAATAACAAACAAAATGACCACAAGCAAACAATTTTGCTTTCTAAACCTTATAGTAACAGTCAACTGCATAATGCCGCTGCTAGTAATACAGCAACAAATGAGGACGATCAACAGCATCAACATCACCATCATCATCATCATCAGCCAGATGACAAGCCGCATGATAATGAGGAGGAGGACATTGAGGATAATGAGGGCAATGATGGTGACGATAATGATGAAAGCAATGAAACCATAGAGAAATTAAAACGTAAGTTGTCTACAACAATAACAACAAAAACTATGCAACTGCAGCAACAGTTACAGCTACAACAGCAGCAGCAACTATTACCCACCACTGCCTTACCTGTAACAGTTAGCCATTTAGCTAATCCACGTTATGGCAGTAAGTCTATTACGACATCTACTGGTCGTAGTAGTTTAACAGCTGGCAATTATTTTGAAAATTATTTTAAGAAAATTCCAAATCATAGCAATAATAACAATAATAATAATAATAATAACAAGCCCACAACAACAACAACGACAAAAGCAACAGCGACAGGGATAGTGAGGGGTGCTGAACATAAAAAGAATATAGAAAAGTTACAAATTAAAGAGCAAGCTAAAGTTGATGAAGAAGATGAAGAAGACCAAGATCAAGAGCAAGACGAGGAAGATAAATCTGTTAACACATTTGAGGCACAATTTCTAAAACGTACGCCTGCCTATGAACATACAAATGAGAATGATAATGCTAATGATAATGATAACTACAGTAGCAGTAGCTTAAATACAAATAATCCTTATTTCATAACTAAATCCACAACATCCACCACAGCCACCAAAACATCAGCATATCGTAGTAGTAATAATAATCATAACAATAACAACAATAACAATTACAATAATAACAATAATAAGAATAATAATAATAGTTTTCTAAATAATAAACAAAATATTAATGAGGCAACAACACAGCCACAAATAGAGCCGGTGTATGTTACAAATTATATTGGTGATAATACACAACAACGGCTAACAACAATTAGGCATCAGCAACAGCAACAACCACAATATATTTCAAATCAACAGGATATAACTGCAACAACGACATTGCAGAAACATTCTCAACAACAACAACATAAATCATCAACTACACAACAAACCAATGAAAAATTTATTTCATTTCATTCAATTATTACCACCAGCACCACTAGAAGACCCAAAATTAAAACACAAAAACTCATACGACGTTTACGCACACAAATCAAATGATTTGATTTAAATATTTTATTTTTTTTTTCTAAAAATATTTAATTCAAAAATCTTTTAAAAAATTTCATTAAAAAAAAATACAAACATTTTTGGTTTCTTCTATAATTTTCAAAATTAATGAGCAAACAACTGCAACACCAACGACAGCAACAACAACAACAACAAAAAACAAAAAACCAAAACACACTTTAAACGTTTTTAGTTACAAATGTGTGGTAAGCATTTTTGAAAGAAACCGAAAATCAAATCAAATCAAACCTAAAATTCTTAGAAGCTATTTCACGCCTTTTAACAATAATTAATCCATTAGCAATTAAGGCTAAAATGAAATTTAATTAATTTTCACCATAAAAGTAGATCTTCACCACCACCGTTCACTAAACAGCGCAAAAAATCAAAATGCCAAAAAAAAAACATATAGTAATTAGAAAAACTCATTTGAGAATTATTGTTAACATAAAGTAAACACTACATGCAAGTAGCGAGTATGTATTTTGAATTTGTAGCTTTTAGTCGTTGCACCGAATTTAAACCAAAATAGCTAATATATTTCTTAGAGTTTCACCTTAAGCATTTTCCCGCTTAAATACACGCTTATAACACTGCACAGTAGGGGACTTAATGAAATTACAAATAAAAAAAAAAATTTTTTTTTTGTTAAACTAATTGATATTTTAATAGAGTTAAGAAGAGATGTAGATATAGATGAGCTTAATTGTTGGCCTAACAGCTATAAGAACATAAAAATGTTTATAGAGATATGAAATCTTGAAATGGCATAAATCATAGATGACTGTATTAGAAAGATAATTCTCTGTTAATAACGCGGCGAACGTTGTGCTCCAAGTGAACAATCTGTGCCCCACAGAAAGTAGTCTCACGCTGTCAAATCGATCAATCTTGAAGGTCATTTCACAGATCCAAAACGTGAAACTATGCGGTTCAAAGAAATACGGCCGCCGATGATGCCACCTGACCATAAACCGCCTGCTACCATCACGTTGTAATGATTTTTCGAAGATTCTTTTTAAGTTTTGTGAGCCCCATATATGAGATATGGAACTCTGAAATGGCTTTCTTAGAAAGATAATCTCTTCTAAGATAGTCATCTTTGTCCTCCAAGTGAACAATCGTTGCCTCACAGAAAATAATCTCGCGCTGTCAAAATCGTCCAATCTTGAAAGCCATTTCTAAAACGTGAAACTATGCGGTTCGAAGAAATACGGGCCGATAATGCCACCTGACCACAAACCGCCTGATACCATCACGCTCTTTAGATGTAATGATTTTGCGTAGACTCTTTTTAGGTTTTGTGAGCCCCATATATGAGATATGGAACTCTGAAATGGCTTTCTTAGAAGGATAATCTCTTCTAAGAAAGTCATCTTTGTCCTCCAAGTGAACAATCGTTGCCTCACAGAAAATAATCTCGCGCTGTCAAAATCGTCCAATCTTGAAAGCCATTTCTAAGACGTGAAACTATGCGGTTCGAAGAAATACGGGTCGATAATGCCGCCTGACCACAAACCACCTCACACCATCACATTGTTTAGATGTATTTATTTTTTGGAAGACTCTTTTTAGGTTTTGTGAGTCCCATATATGAAATATGGAACTCTGAAATGGCTTTCTTAGAAAGATATTCTTCTTCTCAGAAAGTCATCTTTGTCCTCCAATCGTTGCCCCACAAAAAATCATCTCGCGTTGTCAAAATCGTCCAATCTTGAAAGCCATTTCACAGGTCCAAAACGTGAAACAAACCACCTCATAGCGTTGCGTTCTTTGGATATAATGGTTTTTCGAAGATTGTTTGTAGGTTTTGTGAGTCCCATATGCGAGATATGGAACTCGGAAATGGCATAAAACAAATATGACTTTCATAGAAAGATAATCTTCTGACGATAACGCGGCGAACATTGTGCCTCAAGTAAACATGACGTGATAAGATTTACATCTGCACCTGGCCGTGGGCCCTGATCAGATGGTGGATCATTACCACTGTTGGATGATATGTAGCGTCATCCTCGCCCTAGAAGGCCTTCGGATACGTATATCCTCCGGTCACTCCTAGTTGCAACTTCGGAGTAGGCCGCAGCCTTCACTCCTTGCTGAAGAGTTGGAGACTATCCAACTCCTGGTCCAGAACGCATGAGGCTTTATATAATTAAGAACACGACGGCATTCATACTCACTGGACCTGGACTATTCATTGTGTTCATTGTGAATGATCCGACCCACAAGCTCAAACGAGGGCCTCGAAACGCACAGCCACCACGATACTCCCGAAGGGCCTACCTCAATAATCAGTCAGAAAATAGCTAAATGTCTAAAGAGACAAATAGCGGAACTCTGGGGCTTTACAGATTCCTGTGGAAATATAGTGGATTTTCCAGTTGGCTCCTACTAGCCTAAGGGGATTGGGCTCCCTTTTACCCCCGCAAGACACAAGTCTAGATGGCTGTTGTAGGATCCATAAAGACTATCATGTGCCCCCGGAGGAAGCCCCAAGTAAACAATCGGTGCTCCATAGAATAGTTTCGCGATGTTAAATCGGTTAATCTTGAAAGCCATTTCACAGATCTAAAAAGTGAAACAAACTGCCTCAGACGATCACGTTCTTTGGATTTAATGGTTTCTCGAGTACCTATCGCTTACCAAATGCCGCTTTCATAGACATACATGCCTAATTTACTCTTAAAATAGTACAGTGACTCACAAATACTAGAAGTAAGACACCCAACAGTTTTGGCATTTTTTGTTTTTAGGTCGAAAACGTAAAACTATGCATTAACCAAACGTTTTAATCAATAAATCAATTCTGGCACGAGCTGTGCGACATGTTGCATCATCTTGTTGAAACCACAGCTTTTGCACATCATGATTATTCAGGTAATGAACGAAAAAGTCCATGATTAATGACTCTAAAACGACTCTATAGCGATCACCAGTGACGATAACGTTCTGACCAGCATCGTTTTTAAAGAGGTACAGACTAATAATTCCACCAGCCCATAAAGCACACCAAACAGTCAGTTTTTCTGGCTGTTAACGGTGGCTCAACATACACTTTGAGAATTATCATCACTTCAAATACAACAGTTTTGTTTAGTGATGTATCCATTCAAACAAAGATGAGCTTGACCACTTAACAAATGTTCTTTATGAAAATTGGGATCAACGGGAAAAAGTTTCACAATTTGGCAACGTTGTGCAGGCCTTATTTACGTTCAAATGTCAAACCAAATTAAACATAAATCACTTGACAGCTTACAAAATAGCCGCTGGTTAAAAAGCCTTGCCAGCTTAAAGTTTTGTACCTCTATAAAAAACACCAACTGGTATCTTAAAAGGATAATAGAAAATAACTCAAGCCATGCATAGCTTCTAAACAATTAAATTGAAAGGCTTAGGAATAAGGCAGTGAGCTTAAATTTTGAATATAAATTTTTTAATCCTTGGAGGAAAGCTTTTACTTTTTTAAAGGTTGAGCAGGCAGCCTAATCGGCTTAGGTCTAATAGTGAGATGCCCTACTCAACTAAAAAGCACACATGAATATTAAGCCCAATTCTTTGTTAAGTTTAAAACAAATCAGTATAATTAACTTAAAAATCCCCTACTGTGCAAGGCAGCAAAATGAAAGAATGTTAAATTCCAGTAGCCACCAACAATTTTATTTTATATTTTTGTGATTATTCCAAATACATCAACTATTTAAACCGAAAAGCATATTATTTTAGAAGCTGGTTGGAGAATTGATAGTCAATTGGGCATTCGTTTGAATGTTAAGCATTTTTTGCTTTTGCATTTGATAAACAGAAACAATAGTGCGCTAAGTGTTTCCATTCTAATCACCGGACACTGCCTTATAAGGTGACCTACACAATAGCTAATACTCATAAGGTGAAAGATGTAAAACACATTCTCTGTCACCATCCTGATTCAATAAACAGAATAGTGGTTTCCTTGAGATAACCTTTTCTTCGGAAATCTATCTCAAACGTCGCTGTAATCATCGCTTGTAGCTTCAAAAATATAGACCAGCAAACGAATTGATTTTCAATAATAAATATTATTCTAGAACCTATTAAAAACCTATTATATTTAAGAACTAAGAAAATCTAAGAAAAATAATAATTCTAAAAATAAAATTTAAAAAAAATGTTCATTCAATCACATTTTGATGATGCCAACCAAGTGTGTTAAGTGTGCAACTCCATTGCTTATCTAGAATTAAAAAATAATAATTTTATTTTCACCTTAAACTCATACAAATTTAATCATGCATGCATGTTTCTTCTTCTTATCATTTCTTTTCCTGTACTTTTGTTCTTGAGATTTCTTATTCATTTACATTTAGTTCTAAAAAAGTTTAAATAAAAAAATAATTTCTTCATTAACCGAAATTACATTTTCATCAACAAATATTCCTTTCTTTAAATTTGACATCAAAAACCCTTAAAGATTTTTAACACATTCGCAAAATAAAATATAGAACTGTTCATTTAAAACTGGGATTTATAAAATTATTATTATAAGAAATCTACAAACATTAGTTGAAAAAATGACAAATCAACGGGCAATGAGTACATTCGCTATTTCAAAAAAAAACAAAATCAACGGGTAATGAGTACATTCAAATATTAGTTTAAAATCAACGGATAATGACTACACCCACTACTAAAAACACAAAATCTACGGGTAATGAGTACATTCACTACTAAAAAAACAAAATCTACGGGTAATGAGTACATTCACTACTAAAAAAAAAAAAAACAAAATCTACGGGTAATGAGTACATTCATCATTGAACAAAATCTGCGGGTAATGAGTACATTCACTATTGAAAAAAAAAAAAACAAAATCTATGGGTAATGAGTACATTCATCTTTGAAAAAAACAAAATCTGCGGGTAATTAGTGCATTTGCTGTTGAAAGTATACATATGAAAATCTTTTATTAAGAAGGTCTGGCTAAAAAAACAACTTATAGTCAAAACTTTGCAGACTTCAACAGTATACAGGTCGTCATTGTTATGCTTAGATACCCTTTAACTTCTCAGGTCCAAGCTTTTAACATATATCATTGATTTAGCCAACTTGAACCAAAGTTGTTCCTGAACTTCCATAATAGTTTTTTAGTTTAAAATAGATAATTATTTCTTCGCATTACACAAATATTAGTTATTAGTGAGGACTATATAGTGAGGACTATTTGTAGGACACTCAATGTAAGTCATGCAGTGTCATGATTTAAAATTGCATACGCTAGTCTGATCTCATATTCTGTCCTATTTTTATAGTTCCTTTTATCTTCAAATATTGATTTATTGTTCAGCATAATAGCTCTTTGATTCTACAAAATATAAAGCATTACTTTTTCATCATGTGCTTCTGGTTGGTCGGTTTTCTTGTAAGATTTTTTTTATACTCTAATAAAGTGGTACAGTAAAGATATGGAAGCGGTGGCAGCCAGTATTGAGTAAGATCCCTAAACATCGACATTGACTTAATGCCAATAAGTCTTTTTTAGCAATGTTGCCTTTGCTTAAGCTCAACATCGTCGACATATGCAAGCTGTGTGATATTGAAATTGACGTCAGTAGCTAGTCATAAGGCCATTAGCTGATGATGAACTTAATACAGAGGGATCTGTAGAGCCACTGGGTCGCATAGCAGTACCAGTTTGTGGTATTATGTTGTAATGTAACACCATAGATATTACCGCAATAATTTTCTCCCTGCAGGCACTCATCAATTAGTTGCATAGAGATCTCTGTGGCCACAGGTTTCCGTGATATTAGTCGTTTACTTAAACCACTGGTCCGTCTGTCGGTCAGTTTCTTACGCCTAACAAAATCGATAACTTTAAAAAGTTACAAGCTCTGCTCGCGGGGGATATATCCAACCTGTAGTTTTTACCAGACGACACTACTTGCTATTCAAACTTTCTAATTTGTTATGTTATGTTTAGCATTTGGCGCAATGCAGCATGCGTTTGAGTTATCTCTTTTATTTTGTTTGGGACTACAGTCAAATGTTAATCTAAGCTAACAAAGCAATCACTTTTTATGAACTCGTACACCACCATCGACCCAATTTTAACAGGGTATTGACAGATATATTGGATGGATTTATCAGAAATTTAAATTGAATTTAAGACAGCTTCTTGGTTTAGATTAAATCGAGCAGGCAGCCTTGTTCTAGTCTGTTGAGACTAACTGAATTTTTTTTGGGTTATCTAGAAAGATAGCAAAGTGATTTAGGCTCTTGGGACAAAAAGAGAGAGTGAGATAACGATAGTGGCAATTCATGACCATTCGCTAGAAAATAGTACCGAGCCCGGCTTTATGCTGCAAAAACGGAACTAGAGCTTCTATCCGAAACTTAGGATAGGCTAGGAAAACACAATTCATCCTCGGTTTGTAGGCGCTATTTAGCTGTTGACTGTGGGTTCACTGCAACATGAAATTGAGACACATCTCTTATATTTTATTTGAGACTATAAACGTCAGGATCTTTACGCTAACAAATCATCCACCTTATGTCAACTTGTACACCACATTCAATACAATTTTATCAGGATAGTGCCACATATATTGAACGAAGTCATTGGAAATTTATTAGAATTCAAGGAAGCTACTTAGGTTAAGTTTAATAGAGCAGACAATCTTAATCTAGTTTTTTGGGACAGCCTAGCATTTCCTGTAGAAAATAGAAAGAGCACTAAGTGCGATAAGACAAACGAGAAGAGGGAGAAAGTGAAAAAAAGAGTGTACCAATCCACCACCCTTCGCCAGGATACAATTCTATCAGAGCATTAAAACGCACTTCCTCGTATAAGGAAGCAAATCCTGCCGGGCCTAAAAATTCAGCTAGGCTGGGCAAATACCGATCATCCTGGAGTCGTAAGCGCTGTTTAGCCAATGCTAGAAAAGTGCCGCGAAGGAGAATTGTCGCCTTATTTTCCCAATCTTAACAAGTTTTGCATTTTAACAAATGCGGCTTTAAAACATAGCAAAAGTGAATTCAATAACACACGCTGCAACATACGATTCACAAATGTCTTCTATTTTTTATAAGGCTACGTCAAGGCCTTAATTTACGTTAACAAATCAACAACCAAGAGAGAAAGTATAGTGAAATAAAGATAATGCCAGTCCAAGACCGTTCACCTGCATCAAAGCCCAGTCCAACCAGAGCATCAAAGCCCACTTCTTCGTATAAAGTAACAAAAATCCTGCCTGGGCTGAAGTTTCGGTTAGGCTAGGCAAATACCGATCATCTTGGAGTCGCCGGCGTTGTTTAGCCGGCGCAAGAAAAGAAAGAGCACAAGATATATTGCGTTCTTCTTTTTCTCATCCTGATAAGTTTTCCATTGTCAATTTTTTTTTCTTTTGTGCTAACTGGTGGGGGTCACCCTGTATTTACCATGTTAAAAAATAACATTTTTAAACAATAAAAGTTTTTGTGTGCTCTTCGCTATGATTGCAACGCTTGAGAAAGTAAATTTAAAGATTTAAAACTTATTTTTCTCTTCTTTTTCATTTCAATATCGCTATACTGTACCTATAATTTTACTCCTCACAATTTTTTATGTTTATGCTCATTTATTTTTTATATATTTATTTTTTGATTTTTATTATTCAAATAATCTTCACCTTTAAGGCCTTTAACATTTTTCATATTTTTAATATTTTTCTATTACGGACAATAATTGTTGGCAATTTTCAAATAGTTAAGTGTATTTGAAGCTATTTTCTAGACTGTATGACAATTTCATAATATCTTAGATTTTTTCTTATTATCATGTCAGCGCCTGTTTAGCTCATAAAAAATTAGCAAAAATCATATATTAAAATTATCATCGTCATATCACAACACAACAACAAAGCAAAAAAAATAAAATTTATATTAATAAAATATGCAAAGTAGAACACAAGTTACACTGAAAAACAAAACAAATCAAAAATTACACTGAAACAAATTTAAAACATAAATCATAAATAAAACTTAAAATTAAAAGATATAGCATAAATCATAAATTTATTAGTTTTATTAGTAAAACATAGCAAAAAACAAAAACAAAAAGCATGAAATAAATCACACAAGTCTTAATCATAAAAATCATTTATAAAAAATTAAAAAATTAATTTTTACTAAAATGGGTAAAAAAAGTTGCCTTTAAAATGGTTCAAATTAAATGGTAAAAATTATGCTCTATGAAATGGATAAAGGAAATTAAAATAACACTTAAAGCTGAGAAATATAATTTATAAAATAAGAAAGAAATTTTTAATGGAAAATATATTGAACAACAAGGATCAACACACACTCTCACACACAACAGCATGTGGGCCACAAGCAACAGGAGTTTGTTTGTCATACATTTTTTAATATAATTTTTTAATGCCTTGACATATCTAACCCTGACTCACAATTTTCTTTTTTTTTTATTATAACATTTAAATAAAAAAAAAATTATTATAATTATTTTTTTCTTTTTAATCTTATTTAGTGGTTAATTGGAAGGCCTTTCCGTTTTGATGATAATCGAGATGTTAAGTTTTAAAGCTGTTCTCCACAGGATAAAGAAACTTAATTATTATAAACATATCACTACAACAATAACATCATTACCCTAATTATAAACATGATTGTCATCATCAACAACAACACCATCATTATCACCCTCAACTGAACCAATGTTGCCCCTAAAATGCATTATTAATTTTAATACAAACAGCCCACAAACATTACACATCCCTCGTCGTCGTCGTCGTCGTCGTTTATTGTACGTGTAAAGGAAAACAGAATTATTTTTTTGTATAAAAATCAATTGCCATTAATTTTAATTATTTTTTTTTTCTTTTCAATTAAATTCAAATTGAATATTGTTAATAAAAAAAAAAACTTAAAAACATTTAAAAGCAAATTAGAAAAATAAAAAAGGCGAACCCTCTTTTTTGCTACAAAAGCTCGAGAAAAAATTTATCAACTTTTAGTTAGAATTTATTAATTTTATCTTAAATGTATTCATATTTTTATTATTATTTTATTATTTTTATTATATATATATATATATATATCATATAAATATATATGTATATATTTTTTTAATTGTTTTTTATTTTATTGTAAATTATAAATTAATTTAATATATTTCTTGGTATATTTTAAATATACTCTTTTTTTTTTGTTAAGATTTTAAAATATTATTTTATTTTTAATTTAATTTTAAATAAAACACAAGTAGCATGTGAAAACAAAAAAATACCAACAACAACAACTACTACAACAAAAACAAACGCACATTACTCATTCCCAATAAAATATTAAAACATAAATTGGCCTAAGTAATATTGTAAATTATATTTAAAAGAAAATAAAATAAATAAAAAAGAAAAGTATAAATTTAAAATTTAAAAATATAAGTGTTTTAATACAAATTAACATGTGGTATCAACAAAACAGTGCCGCATAGCATACAGCATGACTTCTTTCCCTCACAAGTTATTTTAAAAAATGGTGATATTGATTAGCCACCACGGACTTCTTTATGTGGAGATATCTGAAAGGCAAGGTTTATGCAAACAAGCCAGAAACCCTTGAGCAACTCAAACAAAATCTTCGTAATGAAATTTATGAAATACCGCGTGAAATGTGTGAGAATATAATGAAAAATGTGCTCGCATTTGTGAGGCAAATAGAGGCGGACATTTATCTGATATTGTATTCCATACATAATTGGCGACATTAAATAAAACATTTATCAATATAAGATCCTTTGTCTTTTATTTAATAAAAAGTTATAAACAAACAAAGTAGAATACCTTCCCGGCGGACACCCTGTAGTTGTCTGTTTTATAATTTATCAATAATTTTTTTGTTGTGTTTAGCTAAAAATGTCCTCTCAAGCATTTTTTCGAGAATAATCCAGATTCGTCGACATTATACACTTGAGAAGGACTGTAGGACTTTCTAGCAATAATTTCCGCAAATTTTTGAGGGAATGTTTTTGTAGCTTCTAAATCCAGAGATGCTTGCTCACCTTTTAATTTAAGGCTATGTAAAGAGTGTCTTTTCTTAAAGCGTTCAAACCAGCCATAACTTGCTTGGAAAGTGATCTGATTTGCAGATATAGACGGCAACTGATTCTCGATTTTCTCATAAATGTTTAAGTTTTCATGGAAGCATTTCTACAATGAGAAATTTTGGTAAAGACTTGTAGATATTCCATGATTAAATTTAATTTTTCGCCTAAAACAATTCGCCTTAACCTGAAGCTTAAAATTCTATTTTCCTGAAATAAGATGGCCTAGGGCCTATTTATAAAGTTTTTAGGGATATTAAGAGTTTTTAATTCTTTTTAATAATTCTTGAGTGTGCTAGCTTTTTAACATTTTTTTTTTGTAATTAAATGAGCTTAACACCAGAAAAAATGCAAAAAATCAACTTAGCCACAACTGTTTTTTAATTAAATAACTTTATATCAATTTATTATTTACACACATATGTATGTACATAAACATACTCTGTATAAAAAGCAAACCTTTGACCCTCAACCACAATATATGTTGATTTAAAATGGAAAAGTAAAATGTAATTAATCGAATTTGATGTGACTTTAATTCCTGCCAGGCAACGGTAAATATCTGTTGTATGTAATAAGATTTCTAATCAAGGCAGCTACTGAAATAATGCAAACCATGCCAGCAGGCATAAGTTTGCCAGAACGATTCCATCTAGCGCCCATCATGCCAGCCAAAAGCAATGATGTACTTAACTGCAACAAGGGACGTGGAGGTTCTTGGGAGTTTAAATGGGCTCCGAAGCCAAGTATAGCACCAAATGCCAAACCGGCACTCAAAGAGGGCAATGAACCTTAAAGAAAATATATGTAAATACATACATATATATAATTTCCACCGCATAAAAACAAACCTGCTTTAGCATAGCCCATAATACCACCGGCAGCTACAGTAGCTGCATAAAGGTAACCAATAAGATCAGTAGGCATTTTTAACTTTCAAAATATTAAATTTATGTCTCCACTTTGTTCAGTTGGCCTGTCTATATGACAACAAAACAACAACATAATAAGCAAAACACAAACGTCAAAATATTATTTGGCAAAGGGATTTTTTTTTTGGCAAAAGGGAAATTTTTTGGTTAATAAGAATTTTAAATTTTTTACTAACAAAAATATATACATGAATCGTTCTTTTATATCTTTAATATTTACCCAATGTAATTTGTCTTTCCTTGTAATAGTAAATTAATTTAAAGTTTTAATAAACGCACATTTAACTTTTACCCGCTTTACACTATTGAAAATAAGCAGAGCTGCCACTTAAATACAACATTGTTGAAATTGAGTGAGCTTAACTTGACATTTTAATCAATCAGTAATTTAATTCATTTTGTCTCAGATCAAGCTAAATGCATAAAAAAATTTAATTATTAAAAATTATATATATTCTGCCATTTAAAGTTGTTATTTGAAAACGGGGGAATTATTGTACTGAATTAGCGTGTAAGGAAATTCGCCGGAGTTGTAAGATATTTACAATATTGTATTACTGCAGAAGAGCATATGGAATCTATACGAAGTTCACAGCGAATATATATCAGCTCGAAAGAAAATTAGCTTTTGCACAATCCATTCACTTGTCAAGCAGTTATATGAATATGTAAACAGCTTTAATATTTACAATTTCAGAACGAGCAAACATCTGAAGGCCGCTCGAGCTGTTGCATTCGACTATTATCGAATCGTCTTGGCATAGCAACATAGTGTGCTTTACGGTGTCGATTAACCCGCTGTGAAACATTTCAATTTTATTTTTATGACAAACAAACTTAAATAGTTGCTCCAAAAAAACAAATATACTGACATGCAAAAGAATTTAAATTTAATTATTTGCCTTAATATTTTAAAAAATTTATATATATGATACAAAATTAATTTTATTCCCAATCAGAAAATTCTATCTTTAAGTAGAATCTATTACATATTTTAAAGATTGCCAGCCATAGTTACCAGACTGTTATTAGTCATATTTAAATAGAATTCTTTGTATGGCAGTTTTTTTTTTCTAATAACATATTTCTTGAATCCGCCATTTGTATTTTTTCATGCCGCATTCGTAGTGACTTTTGGAAAGTGCTGTGAAAATTTTTCTTTTTTACAAAAAAATACAGAAAATTTCCAAATAAATTGTTTAAAGAAATCAAAAATATAAAACATACTATAAGACACGATAGGAATTCTGTAGAATTTGTTAATATTAAGAGTGAAAAAAGCAAGCAAAAAAAAAATATATTCCGCCCTTGGAAGAGAAATCGTGGTAACTTTGAACTGTTATAAATAATACGCGTGGTATTTTTATAAAATTATTAACTATTAAAATATGGGCGATTTTGGTGGTTCGACAGCAGCGCAAAATAATATAAATCAATCACAAGCATTTGCAGCAGCTTTACAAAGGGCTAAACAGGTAAATGTTTTCTCATATTTCAGGGTAATAAGATTTAATAAAAAATCGATAAAAATTACACGAGTTTTCAAGTTAGAAAGAGAAAGAAGATAACATTGATATGATATTTTTCTTTAAAAGATTGCCGCAAAAATACAGCCCAATTCACAGCAACCAAGTGGTGGAGGTAACGTTGGTGTAGCAGCCGGCTTCAAGCGTTCTTTAGACGATTCTGACTCCGGCCCAGAAAATAAACGTTTTACTAGTCCGGACGCTAATGATTACGGCCATAATAGCAATTCGAATATGAGTGGTAATGGTGGTGGTGGTTCCGCTTCAGGCGGTGGACCAGCAAATATGTCACAAGCTATTGCACAAGCAGCAGCCGTTGCAGCACGTTTAGCTGCTACAGCAGGAAACACCTGTGAAGAACAAGTACGCATTCCCGATTGTCTTATGAACGCCTTTTATGGCCGCGGTAGCAATGATACTATTTCACACATACAAGGCGATTCTGGTTGCAAAGTTCAGATGGGCCAATCGGAGGGTGATCGTGTTATAACATTAAGAGGCTCTCGTGAATCTGTGACCAAAGGCCGTGAAGTCATGCAACAATTAGCCAATCGTAACGGTGGTGGCAACGTTGAAGTAGTTTTAACTATAAATATGCCGCCACCAGGTCCCACGGGATATCCACCGTATCAAGAGATCATGATACCAGGCACTAAAGTTGGTTTAGTTATAGGAAAAGGTGGTGATACCATTAAACAGTTACAAGAAAAGACCGGAGCAAAAATGGTCATAATACAAGATGGACCTAATCAAGAAGTTATTGTATGTCAAAGCTTTGAATTAACTGTAACTTAAATCACGGTATTAAATCTCTGTTTTCTTTTTTTTTTCTTCTACAGAAACCTCTCCGCATTTCTGGTGATCCACAGAAAATTGAACACGCCAAACAATTGGTTTTAGATCTAATAGCACAGAAAGATGCTCAACAACAACAACAGCAACAGAATAATAATCGCCTTAGTATGGGTGGCAACAGCGGGGGCGGTGGTATGGGCACCAACAATGGTCCTAATAATGGTGGAGGAAATTATAACAATTTTGGTGGTAATAGTGGTGGCGAACAATGTGAAGTATTTGTGCCGAAACTAGCTGTAGGCGTAGTAATTGGTAAAGGTGGTGACATGATACGTAAAATTCAACAGGAGTGTGGTTGTAAACTACAATTCATACAGGGCAAAAACGATGAGCCCGGTGATCGCAGATGTCTGATACAAGGTTCAAGACAACAAGTTGACGATGCTAAACGTATGATTGATGGTTTAATTGATAATGTCATGGTACGTTTAAATAGAAATTAAAGTGTTTTATAATATTAAATTTATTATTTAAAAATTCTAGCAAAGAAATCGAAATGGAAGTGGTGGTGGTGGCGGCGGTGGCAATAGTGGTGACAATGGCAATTCGAATTATGGTTATGGCTACGGTGTAAATCATGCCCAACAGCCTGCCCGTGAAGAAATTACTTTTATGGTACCCGCCTCAAAATGTGGTGTGAGTAGAAAAGGATTTTTTTTAGTAAAAAAATAATTTAGACTGCATCAAATATTTAATTAAATGAATTTAAATTAAATGTTCATACTAAAATACTTTTTAATATTGCCGTTCCATTGAAATTTATAACTTTTGTGTATATTTTTTATAGATTGTTATTGGACGTGGTGGCGAAACTATAAAATTAATTAACCAACAATCAGGTGCCTACTGTGAAATGGATCGCAATGCTGTTAATCCGCCATCAGAAAAACTTTTCAAATGTAAGGGTACCTCTGAACAAGTAGAAGCTGCAAGGCAAATGATTGCAGAAAAAATTAATATGGAATTGCCTATTATTAACCGCAAATCCATTAATGGCGGTCCACCAAATCAACAAGGCGGTGGCGGCGGTTATAATCCCAATGATCCAAATGCAGCTGCAGCTGCATATCAACAACAGTGGGCTGCTGGTTACGGACAAACAGGTGGCTGGGGAGATCAAGCACAACAGCAACAACAACAAACTGCCGGTATGGCACAAGGAGCGCCTGGTGCGGGAGCACAATCTGCAGATTATTCACAACAATGGATTGAGTATTATAAGTAGGTGTTAGAAGAAATTTTCAATTTGAAACTTAAAATAAATAAATATGTTTTTTCTTTTTTAAGATCTTTTTTTATATATTTTTTTCTCTTTTCAATATTTCGCTTTCCTTTGGAAAGCTTCTTCAGGAAAAAATTTTTTATATTTTTGTTAATAATTTTTATTATTTGTTAATAATTTTGTTTTGTTTTCAAAAATATAAAAAATTTTTTCCTGAAGAAGCTTTCCAAAGGAAAGCGAAATATTGAAAATAGAAAAAAATATATAAAAAAAGATCTTAAAAAAGAAAAAACATATTTATTAAAGATAAAAAAGATCGTTTAAAAACTATAAAAAAATTTTCAAATACTTAAAATAAATAAAAATGTCTGGTTTTTCTTTTTAAAGATCAATGGGCATGCATCGCGAAGCTGAAATGATTGAACAACAGCTTAAAGCTAAACAGGCATCTGCTGCACCTCAGCCTCAAGCTCAACCCGCTGCACAACAACCTGCGCAACCAGCTGGCCAGCAATCTCAAGACTATAGTGCTCAATGGGCTGAATACTATCGAAGCATGGGAAAAATTGAAGAAGCTGAAGCAATTGAAAAACAAATGAAGGTATAATTTCGTTACAATACATCTGTTTCTATTTACATTATTCACTATATTTACAAATTCTAATGAAGTTTAACACTTCCTATTAATGTTTATAGTTTTTTTTTTTTTTTTAATAAGTTAAATAGAAAAAAGCTTCACAAAGTTTTAGTTTAGGCCAATAATAATAATATTAACAAAAATATTTACATATTGCGTTTTTCAAGTAGTTTGTTATTTTTTTTATATGTTTTTTGTATGTTTAGATGTTTTATAAGCATATAAGACGAAAAAAACAGCCAAACTCAATGATTTTTCAAAACGTTTTTATTTGTTAATAATAAATAGGCTTCACAATCATCGGCCTCAACAGCATTATCATCATCATCTGCCTCTGCTGCTGCTGGTGGTGCTGGTGGTAGTCATACACCATCTGGTATTAGTAGTGGTACTTCGTCGGCTGTTGCTGGTCAACAATCTAAAGACTATAGTGCTCAGTGGGCTGAATATTATCGTAGTATAGGTAAAATTGAAGAAGCCGAAGCTCTTGAAAAACAATTGAAGGTACGTTGTGTATTTTTTTAAATAATAAAAAAATAGGCAACACAAAAAAAGTTTTGGGTTTAGAAAAATTTTAAAAAAATTAAGTTTTTTCTTTTTCACATTTTTTTTTTGTAAATAGATTTGCAATAGATTTTTAGTAGACTTTAATAATATCCTAATGTGAGCTAAAATTTTTATCACCCTAGCCAGAAATATCGACACTCGTTTTTTTTTTTTTTTTTTTTTTTTTTTTTTTTTTTTTTTTACTTTAATAATTTTACTTTAAGTCTTCGAAGTAAACGAAAACGTATTTAGACAGCAAAGAAACCAATCTAAGGAAGGCGCTTGGAAGAAATGTGGCGTGTATATTTTTAATGCGTAGGCAACTTTGAGGTTAGAAAGTAAGTTGGCTTAAAACAACATTTTTTTAGAACTGCAATTTTATTTGTATCAATGTAAAGTGGAAATATGGGAATTAATAATAGTATATGAAGTCGGGCACTTCGGCAGACGTTCGCTCTTTTCGCAAAATTTAGAAGCACATTTTACAACAACGCTTCACTTATCAAAACGGGCAAATTTCATCTTTTAGGCCGTTAGTTGTTTGTGTGTTGTCCACATAATAATATCAGTCTTTCAAATGGCCACAAAGAAAAATATCCAGCGGCGTTAAATCACAAAAACGAGGCGCCATATCGAGTAATTACGCGATCGGGGAAATTTCTCATGCAATAATTGTTGTTTGGGTGTCTGTGTCTTGCTTAAACCAAAGCTTATATTTGCCAACATTAGCCAATTGTGACCATAACAAAATGGTTTTTATGGTTTGGTAGCACAAAGAATTCACGATGATTGTGTTTCCTTGCTAATTTTCGTCCCGATGACCACAAACCACACTTACATACGATCACTTTCTTTGAATGTAATAGTCTTTCAAGTACTGTTTGCAAAGCTTTGTGAGCCCCATATGTGACAATTTTGTTTGTTTACATAAACGCTGAATTGAAAATGAGTCACATCGCTAAAATGATTTTATTGAGAAATGCGTTAATTTCGTTCAGTTTTTCATAAACGTTCGACGTAAACAATTCTCGATCGGCTTTAATTCTTCAACGAGTTGAACTTTATAAGCGCAAAGATGAAATTCTGTAAGCAAAATGGTGCACAAAGTGCCTATACTGATGCCCAATTGTTGCCAGCGTCAATGAGCTGATGGTTCCAGGCTCTCAAGACTTTGCTGTACAGTGGATATATATGCAACATTACGGCCCCTACGAGCTATCTTAAGATGAGACCGATTACAAGAAAAACCTGTTACGAAGTGATAGCAGTGAAATTTTTCCCATTTTGATAGTAAATTTTTTATAATTAAAATTCTTTGCTCAAGAGAGTGCAACGTTCCATGCTTAAAAGTTCCCAACTTTTTACTAAATAAAGGATGACGGCTCAGTTCAATGACATTTAATCATTTGACAAACAAACAATTTACTTCCTAACCTCAAATTTTACCAACACGACATAAAGGGTGTTTTCAATAGAAGTATAAAACTTTGAACTGAAATTAAAAAAAGATGAATTTTTTAAAGTGAAATGAATTATATTTTATTAGAAAGATAACCTTTTGACATTATAAGTTAAATATGACTTCTGGCATGAGATCGCCGCGACTACTTTGGATGTATTCAAATCTATAAATCCAATTTTCCATGAGTTTTTGCCGTATAACGGAAATAAAGTGTGGAATTTTGTGATTCAAGTGGTCAATTGTTTCAAGCTTATTGGTAGACTAGCGACTTTCCTATCTCCACCGAAAATATTCTAAATCACACGCCCTCGGAGGCCAATTCACGGATGCGGGTGATGAACGAAAAAGGTAGTAATGGCTCTATAGCGATCACTATTGATTGTAACATCAAATCATTTGACAGCTGACAGAATGGCGGGGGGTTAAAAAATTAAAATTCTATACCTCAATAAAAAAAACACCCTTTATTTTACGCGATATTTGTTAATATGAATTTAAAGCAGCAGCAGCAGCACAGCAAAAGACAGCAATTAATACGACCTAAGTATTCTAACAAGTGTTCTATAGTTGTCTAGCAAATATCCTTCCACTAAAGGTGCTAGATAGGATTTGATTCCTTTTTAATAAGTAAATAAAGTTAATTTAGAGACCAAACTAAAAATAGTGATTAATAACATGGCACCATTGTCACTATCAGTGAATTAGAATAGAATAATGGATTGAAGAAATTATAGGACAAGTCTACGAAATGAGCTATTTTATCGCTTGCCTGATAATAATAGTAATTCATCTTGATGTGTACTGCTTAAGAATACTAAGAGAGCTTTCATTTTTAGCTGGTTTTGCTTTCTGTTTCACAAAGTATCACAGCGATTTGGTCGTCAGTTAAAAAAAGTGCTGCCAACTGAAACACACGATATAAAAAGGATTATATATATTTAGCATAAAAATTATTAAATAATATTTTTTTTAATATTAACAGCGCTTTACTCGATCGTGTTGCAAGCTTTGCTTTTAATGCTTATTTTTTTATAAAAAGTCCAAAGATTGTGGAGTCTATTTGTTTCATCTGCGTACAATAAAATACAAAATTACTTGTCTTGTATAAGGAAATTAATAATTTCTTTTGTTACAATCAAAGTTTACAGAAAGGCCTTTTATAGCTTTCCTAGACCATAAAAAGTTTTGTTATGAAAAAGAATTTATATGTTAAAGTGGATTAGTTTTTTAATTAATATTTTTCTTTATTTTTTTCGGTACATACAGTGTCGAACAAAACTAACAAAAAGGTTTTAAAGAACTTACATCACATCATACATAATTATAATAATAAATGAATGTTTGTTTGTAATTGTATTAAAAAAAACAGGATATTTTTCATGCAAAATCCTCCAAAAATGCAGCGATAAAACTATAGCACGCAAATTTTCAGTGTTGCTGTAACAACAATTACCCTTATTTTTTAAAGATTATTTTAATAACAACAATAACCGTTATTTTTCAAAAAACAATTTAATGGATGTATAGAGAAAATGGGAAGAGATAAATAATTAGAGCATTTAAAAGACCTCCATTGCAACAAAACTCGGTATTATTCACTGTGTTATATCCAACTGCTTTCGTTCTTTAGGCTCATTGACTACAGTACATAAAGGTGGATGGCCATGCAAAACAAGCAAACGCGATGACTAAGCAATAGTACGCATGATTGAAGAGGATCCATTCATATTGTCAAAGTCCATTGCTACACAATTATCACTAGATATTACTCCAAGAACCATTCCTTTTTTTTTTAAAGACGGGCTGTAGAATTTGAGTTAAAATCCTATAAAAGTGCAACAAGTTCTATTGAACTAGTAAAGACACATATGTTGGATCTATCAACACACAATGGAAAACTATACTTTTCTCCGATGAGTCCCAGTTAAATTTGAAAGGTTCCTCCGATGGATTAAGGTTAGTTAGAAGAAGGTTCATAAGAAGATTCATAGGACAACGAAAGTTACAGTGAAATATGGCGGAAGTAGCGCTTTAAACTGGGTATATTTCTCAGGCTATGACATACGCCCAATTTATAGCATAAATAGAATGATGGATCGTTTGATTTATTGGGATATCCTTCAAAATGTGGAAGAGTACCAGCACGATAACAACGACCCTAAACACACATCTAAATGTGTGAAAGAAAAGTTTATTGGCGACAGAATTAATGTTTTTATATGGCCGGCAAAATTGCCACTGGATCCCATAGAAAATCTATGGAAAATTGTAGATCAAAAAATAGATCCCGATAATTGTAAAAATATGAACGAGCTCTTCAAAAACCCGTAAACTGCCTGGAATGGAATTTCTTTACACATATTAGCCAATGTAATTAATTAAATACGTCGAAGATGTGTTAAGGTTTCGAAAAAAAAAAAAATAATGAATACGTGCCACAAAATATTGAGTCTTTCTTACCACTTACCCAGTATTGACGGGATATATTTTAGGCGACAAGCCTTAAATAATGCCTTACCTTTCACTAATTTTTCTTTTGATTTTGAATATTTCAAATGCTATTTTTGTTTTAATTTGCAATTTAGGTTAAAAATTTTTTTTAGTAAATAAAAAATTATCGATTGCAATTTAATTTAGCCTTTTAAAAAATTAATTCAAAAGAAGCAGTTCGTGCTTTAGTTTTGTCCGTTGTTGTTGCCAATGCACAGTTTAATAAAGGAGAAAGAGGGGGAGTTGCGAACCGTTTTTCATTTTATATATTTTAGAAATCTCTTATTTAGTGCCTGTTTAGACGCTTCAGCTTTTGTTGCGCAACTTTTGATCTTTCTATTAGAAAGAAAGAAAAGGTTTTATACCCCTTCTCTTTCTTTTTAATGGAAAAATCAAAAGTTGAGCAACAAAAGCTGAAGCGTCTAAACAGGCACTTATTTTCCATCTAAAGTTTCCTATTCTCTTCCGCGTGTATTTGCGAATAGACAACTAAATGGAAATGGTAACCAGAGCTAAGATCTATCAAATATCTTCGATTTATTATGAAAGTTTTACTTTCAATGTTATTTATTAAATTAGCAAAAGTACTCTCGAATTGCGGAAGACCCATTTGAAAATATCACGCCATCGTTGCATGTGGGAAAATAAATTTTAACAAAAAAAAAAAATATATATATTTTGAGAGTCTCTTTGGTGTAGCAACGTAAGAGGGAGGGATTTCTTTTTAAAGTTTTGATTTATTTATTTTTTAAAGAAAATAAAATTTTAAGAGTACTTTTCGAGAGCACTTTCTTTCGAATTATTTTAAAAACAATTTTGCCTAAGTGTAACCAAACTTTGTGGATGCAGTGTAAGAGGGATTTTATTCAAATTTTTTAAATCTCACTTAAATTTTAAATAATTTGTTGCACTAATAAACGGTTCCAGGACACTATTATGATATTTTACCTAAGTTTTGTTTTTTCTTTTTATATAAATAATTTTTTTAAGCACAAGTTCTTCATGTAAAAATTAAATAAATTCTAAATTTATGTTTAATATTTCGCCACACCATTGGGTGGCATTTTCAGAAAAAGAAAATTTTACCACATAATTTAAATTTAAAGAAACTTATAGTTAAAAATTAAAATGTTTGCTGTTATAAGATGTGTGCTAAAACTCTTGATTAAATGGGGGAAAAATTTTTGCAGTGTACTGTGTACAATTGTAATGTATGATTTATTAAAGCTTTAAAAGAAAATAATTATCAGTAAAAAAAAAGTAAACGACACACTGTGCATTTTAAAAACTGCGTAGTTTTCTAAGAAATCTTATACACACAAGACAACAACAACAGCATGCTTATAAGAAATTCTACCAAATAAGTCAATAACAGAAAAAAAAAGCAACTAATACAGAACAAAAAAAAAGCACAGCCAACAAGGCGCCTAAACTGGATGATAATAAGAGCAACAACAATGTGGGGTGATGTTAAAGTAGAATATACTTGTATAAACGAGAACCGCTTAAAACCAGCTACATAGGTACCACTTGCTGGGCAAATGAATTAATTCAAGTTGAGTCATCAGCGAGTGAGTGAAAGACAACAAAAGTTACACCAACGTTTCTTAATTTAATACTCTAAAGTATTGTGTTATTATTTTGCAATAAAAAAACTTAAAATCACAAGAAATAAACGTAGCAAGATTTTGTTTTTGCTCATATTTCCATTGGAATTCGTCGTATTATCTTGTTTTATTGTTGATTTTTAAATCCCTATAAAGAATTATGTTGTTTATTTTTTCTCCGCCAGTAAATGAAATACTATTGTCATTTTTCGTCTTATATAGCTGTTTTGAAGTTAAAGGCGAGCACTTTCGATGTGAAAACATCATTCTCAAACCGCGGTGTAATTAATACACCGGAGCCAGATAAGACGGAAAATGAGAATAGCCCTATAAAGAATGTTTGTTTATTATATTCTCAATTGTTTTGTAAGAGATTTATTTTCTCCTAAAGAATACTTAGTCGATATATTTGTTTGTAAGAAATATTTTATACTTTAATTTTTAGGGATTTTTCTATGGTTGAATTCAAAGTCTCTATAAAGAAATGTTTGATATTTAAGAGTTTGTTTATTTAACTATTTTGAAAGGAATGTTTTTCTCCTAAAGAATACTTATTTAAATATGATTTTTAAGTATTTGCTTGTTATACTATAAACCTGTTAAATAATGAATATTTGCTTAAAAAACTAAATAAAAATAAAATATTTTAATTTGATTTTAGGGAGGCCAATCCAATGCTGGAAATCCTGGTGCCGGCGGTAATAGTGCTCCTGGAGGTGCAGCTGTAGCCCCTGGCGCTAACCCTGGCGGACCAGCCGCCCCTGGAGGTGGTTATCCACAAGGTATGACCCCTAGCCAATATGCACAATATTCACAATATTATGCCGCAGCTGCTGCCCAAGCGGGAGGATATCCTCAACCTGGTGGTTATGGTGGCCCCGGACCAGCTGGTGGCTATGGAGCTCCAGGAGGCTATCCCGGAGCTCCACAACCTCCAGGCAATGGTCCCAGTCAAAGTCAAGGTGGTAGCGGCAACAATCAAAAGAAAGGAGATAAACATTAAAATCCTTAAAAGCAATCAGACAAGGACTTCCTATGCTAAAGAAAAGGATACATATTCAATTTCTTTAAATATTGGTAAGTTTTTGTTGCAGTTAGTTTTTATTTATTTAGATTCTTTATTTTCTTCATTGATTAATTTGTTGTTTTCCTCAAAAAAATATTTTTTATATTAAAAATTACCACCAAAGAATTTATTAAATTTTTTAACATTTTTCAATGTATTGAAGAACTTTTTTAAAACAGTTTATTTATTTTTTTTTTAAATATATAATACTTGAATTGTTAGGTGCTTTATATTGATAATTATTTATAAATATTTTGTTGTTTTTTTTTTTTATAAAAAGAACTTTTTAAATGCATTTATTTTCAGTCATTATTTCAAATACGATTTTTTTATATATAAATACCATAATGAACAAACAAATAAACTTTTTCTTTATTTACTTTTATGTATAATATACATTTATAAATGCATTAAAATACAACTACAACAACAAATATAATATATGTATATAATAATTGACTTTCTTTTATTCCTATTTTATTTTTTATAGTAGAAATAGTATTTAACTAATTTCCTTTAATTCATTTATTTAAACAAAACTTTTTGTTTTATTTTTTTCACTTTATATATAACTGGGTTTAATTTTACAATTTTATTATTATTGTTATTGTTTTTATTATTATGATTTTTATTTATTTATTTACTTTTATTTTATTATAAACTCTAACATAACAAAACCATATTTCTTTTTTCCTTCCATGAAATTTTTTTTCTTGCAGCTTTCAGTTTTCATATAAAAATGACCTTCTTCTATACAAAAATAAAAAATAAAAACAAGTCTCTCTCTTAACAAAAACTAAAAAATTTATTAAAACAAACGTTTAAATAAACATCTTCGAAAGAGTATATTGAGTGTATGGACGTGTTGGGTTTGATGTTAAAACAAAAAACAAAAAATACAAAAACAATATAAGAAACAAAAAATACTTACTTTGCATTATTATCAATTTACGTTGATTTTCATTCTTTAGTTTTTAAGTATAATATCACCTTTGATATAATTTTTATTATTAATTATAATAAAAACACACCAGCAGTAAGAGTTGTTTTTAATTAACAATAATAAGCAAAACGAATATTATTATTATTGCTATATTAATAACAGTGTGTTATACTTAAAATATATATATAAATAACAACAACAAATTCTTTATATAAATATATAATTTTTAACAAAATAATTAATTATACATAATTTTGTCTCTACATTTACTACAACTTATTAGGAATGTGTATGCAAAAGTAACAACAACAATTAGCAAAAGTAATTTTTTTTTAAAAACGGCCGTTTTTAAGTTAGATTTATTATTATTATATAATTACATCTTAGAAATTAATTAAAACATAATAATGATTTCTTTTATAATTAAAAAGAAGTCTTTAACAAAAACAAAACAAAAAAAATAATATAAATAAACAAAAAAAGCTTCCGTTTTTCTTATTTCGTTTTTAAAAATAATAATTAATTTTTTTTTTTCTAATATTTGTTTAGCTTTGAATATTTAATTATAATTTAACATATTTTTAATGTCTTACTAAAAAAAAAAAAAACATAAAAATTAAAACAAACAAAAAAACAACAGCAATCATAATTCATTTGGTAATCAGTTAAAGCTACAAAAGGCAGCTCCTTAAATTAAGGGTTACCTATTTATTTAATTAAAAAAAAAAGGTGAGAGCCAACAATGTATTTGCCTTCCAGAATTTTTAAATTTCTTATACGAATATGATTCTTTTTTTTTTCATCAAATAAATTTTTATTCAAATTGAGGAATTTTTCTATTTTATTTCTGTTATCATTCTTTTCTGTCTTCTCGGGCTGTTTGTTCGGTATAAATGGTGAGCGCTTACGATGTGAAGACATCATTTTCAAGCCGTGTTCTAATCTGTACGGATGAGTCACTATTCGGGTTTAGGTAGTTCCGTTGTTAAGCTCGTATCTACTCGTGTAGGTAGAATGCCAGCCATCTGGCACTTTTCGCAAAGCTAATTTTTAATATCTCCGTCTTTTATTATTATCTAGGGGCTGTTTTTCATTTGTTCGAGTGTATGGGTAGTTTTAATGGTGTGAAAATTGTATCTGAGGTCGTGTTTTACCTGTTCGTTTATAATTTCTCCAATAAAAGTTTTTGTTTTTTACGTTTCCATGTTTTCAAGAATGTTTACAGTCCGTTCTTTTTTGCTAGGATTAGATGCCCCTGTAGGCTAGTAGTTAGTGCACTAGCTTATAAGACTGGGGGTTGTGAGTTCATTTCCCAACAAAGACCATGGTTTTTTTTCACAACAAAAATAAAAATTGACTGTCGGTGGCGCTGCTCAGCGATGAAGGCATGGTCACTGATCGCCGTGTTGTCTTATACGACAGTTAATTTCCATAACTATCCTTCTACTTACACCATCTGTCTCATATCTTCTCTATCCCTTTCCTAAAGAATGTAGTACGGTACTTGACTAACTAGGCATTGTTGCCTGAAGTGCTGCTTCACTTCTCTTTAAAAAAAAAGGATTTAATAATGTCATACATTCATCTATTTTCTTGGGTGCACGTCCGTGAGTGTCAAGGTGTAATGCAAAGTTGGAGTCTTCTCTTCTTCGTTTGTATAAGCGTATGTGTTCTGTGAATCTTATTTTAAATATTCGTCCAGTTTGTCCTACATAAATATGTTTGCAGGTACAAGTAAGTCCTCAAGACCTTAATTTGTTAATTGTTTCTGTCAATGTCCTCATATTATGTCTTAGTGTGTTGCCAGCTTTTAATGCTGTGAGTAAACCTTCTTTGTGAAAAAGTTTACTTAATCTCTATACTTCTGGACCTGTGTAAGTAAAAATGTGCTGTCGTAGAACAGCGGTTGTCTCTTTGTCTTCTTTATTCCCGTTTTTAGTGTTGTATTGTCTAAGAAGTTTGTTGATAGTAGTAAGTTTGTAGCCGTTATTTTTAGTTATAGTGTAAATTGTTTCTCGTCCTTTGTTGTACTTATCTGGAGTCAGTGGAATTATCTTAAGTCTGTCTAAATGTTACTAGTTTATGTTGTTGATATTTCGCCCTTTTTTTCCATGTTAAATGTAAAGGATAAATAATTTTGGTATAAAACAGCGTATTTAGCATATAAATTATGGACTTAAGCCTATCTATAGCTTTGTCTTGTTAAAGAAAAATCAGCTTTTGCGCCAAGTGTACAAAATTTATAAAAAAAAAAGTTCATAATATTCTGTTTTTCATCCCCTCCCACTTTCTCCGCTATCATAAAATCAACATAAAAAATGAGGTTATACAGGTTGCCATTCAATACAAACCAATATTTCCACAACAATTGTCATCTGCACTGCGGACCAACAACTCCAATATCATTTGCCCAAGGATTGTCAACTGAGCAACAGCAGTCTTAACCGAAAATTTTTGTATGCTAAAAAAGAAAACTTTCAACAGCCGTAGAAGAGCTGTAACAAAAGCATAAGTTCTGAGACACCCATTTTCCGGACCCAGCAAATTTGTCGGAAATTATGTATTCAGTTCTCTGTGTCATTTTTAAAAAGTACAATTTCTCTTACAGGCATTGATCGGCTCTTTACTCTCTACTGTATTTCTTCTATCCATTAAACAAGCAGCCTTGAGAAACTTTCTTCTACTTCAATCTCCTCTTACTGTGAGCTTATCTCTAGTGAACTGAGGTAAGTCCTTGTAGTGATAAAGGTTTATCTTCATAGACGAGTTATTCGATGATAAATTGTTTGTGTTGCAAAACTTCTAATGAAAAGTGTTCCATGGCATTAAAATATAGATACAGACACTGTATTCTCTATGTTCCATCAACCTTTGAGAAACTTTAAAGCAACTTTTGAGAAGCCTTATATTTCTATCTTCTGCTATTGTAAGCCTATCTCTAGTGTTCTGAAGTTAGTCTTTTTGGTGTTAAAGGTTTATTTTCATAGACGAGTTATTCGATGATAAATTGTTTGTGTTGAAGAACTTCTAACGAGCAGCAAGATATCGGCATTAGAATATTCGACGCCCCTATTAAGAATTTTTATTTAAAGTCGAAGTGTGTGTAGGTTTTCAATGATGGCCATCATATACTAATACTTCTTACATTAGACTTAACCTCACTTTCGCCATCGACTTCATTACTACGGTGATAGACATTCGTTTGACCGCACCGCGTTTTTTTTTTCTATTTTAAAAGAAACTAAGTGATTTATTTGCTTAAAAGAAGTAAACAAAAATATAACATAATTCATATCCGTAATACGTAATCGATAAAAATTAAGAGACATTCGTTTGAACGCAGTTTCCATTAAATTAAAAAAAAATTAAAATGATTTGCAAAATATTAAAAGTTATTATGTGCTAATATTTAGTAGGACCACCTTCACTTCGAATCACCGAAAATATTCTATTCGGCATTGAGTTTACAAGGCTTCGAAGAGTTTCAATTGCAATACCCAGCCAACATTCTTTAATTTTTTTCTTTCAGCTCATTAACAGCTGCAAGGATTCCCCATAAATTTTCGATTGAGTTACAATCGGTAAATCAATATTATTGGTAGAGAAAACCATTCCTTACACTTTTTCGATACATATATTGCCGCGTTGTCCTGTTGGAAAATATACTCATTGTCAGAATTTTCGTCAAGTTTTGCAATAAGAACATCTTCCAGAAGTTCCAGGTGCCCCTGTAGGCTAGTAGGTAGTGTACTAGCTTGTAAATATGGAGGTTGTGGGTTCGATTCCCAACGAAGACCTTGGTTTTTTTCACTACAAAAATAAAAATTGACTGTCGGTGGGCCTGCTCAGCGATGAAGGCATAGTCACTGGTCGCTGTGCTGTCTTATATACGGCAGTTAATTTCCGACTATCCTTCTACTTTCACCACCTATTTCGTCTGTTCTCTATCCCTTTCTAAAGACTGTAGCACGGTACTTGACTAAATAGGCATTGTTGCCTGAAAAAAAAGGTACATTTCTGAATTCCTTCTGGTGGTTAAAAAACAAATACGAAGCTTGAGGTTATAAGACAATGCTCCCCACACCGTAACGATGCCACCACCAAAATTTCGCTTTTATCGCACTACGTTCGATTAGCTTAAATCATGCCAGTAACAACTGTAGCAATCTGGACCATCCAAGTTTTTTTTTTTCATCTGAAAAAATAACTACTTTCCATTCATCCATTTCATGTCATGTGTGCTTGGGCAAAGCTAAGACGTCGTTTCTCCTTGTGTACTTTAGTTAGTCGTGGTTTAGACATCATTTTTTTCCTATTTATCGATGGGTTCAAAACACAGGCGTAGTAACTGGAAAATCAAGTTTGTCTTTTATTTCCCGACAGGATAAGCGATTTTGTGTTGCTTCATGGCGAATCTGTCCTTTTTGACGGGTCGTAATTTTGGATGATCCCTTCGTTGGAGCCATACTTTTTGTCAAGTTTTAACGTTAGAACGCATTATTATTCCAGCAATTTTTCGATTTGATAACTTTTAAGTTATCGATTAAATAACCGTTACACTAATAATTGTTATTGTTTTGTTAACTGCTCTTAATAATGTTAAAAAAACAGAAAAAGAAATAACTGTTCTCATAAAGAGTTTAAAAAAACAACTTAAAAAAAGTGCGGTCAAACGAATGTTTAACAATGTATATGGTATTAGAATTTATTCCTTTAAAAATATTTTACTCGTATGTTCTTCTAAGGACTATTCTAAAATCATAAAGAATAAAGGAGTACAAGCACCATGATTTTGCTTGGACAAAATTGTTGGAAAGAAAAAGTATCTAATGGTGATTGGCAATAAGGGAGTCTCTAGATATGATCTTTTAGCTATTATTAAATCACCCAGCAAGACGATGATAGTGTAACATCAAGGCAACTTGGAATATTGTCGTAACTCATGTGGTGAATGTACTTACAATCTGCTTTAAAGTGTTCTCTTTCATTATGAGGACTTTTAAGTTCGTGTTGTAGGTTTAAGTACTAAATATTTGGAGACAACTTTTTTATTGTTATTATTGTTGTTGTTGCTGTAATGTTCTCGTGTTTTTATAACTATTTTCAAAAAATTTTTTAAATTTAAATGGGTAAAAATCAACAACATTACTTTTATAACAAGACAACACCCTTTTTAAAGAGCTGTCAGAAACTGTGTCCATTGGCCTTTAACATTTTTATTTACTATTTATTAATATACCACAAAATTAAATATTAAAAACTCGAAAGTTAAAAGTTATCACCCAATAACTTTCAATTCGAGTAAAGAGATGATGATGTTCACAATTATAAAATTATATAAAACAAAAAAATCATACCTCAAACCGTACTGTGTTTAAGTGTTATTCTTTAGACAGAGAGTTTTGAGACTAAACGGCGCTGTTTGATGATAACATAGGAGTGGCCGGCTAATCAACATGACGATGAAAATGGCAATGACTTCAACTCTGACTACAATCAAAATTTAATAACTCTTCAATTCTTCAACTTGCAGGATTTAATGTTGCTGGTAAGATTTATATGTATGTATGTATGTATCTATATGTGTTTTGATATTTAATTTAAATTATAAATTTAATATATTATGTAAAAAAAATAACAAACAAAAAAAACTGGATTTTTTATTATATTAATTTTGCTTATTGACATTTTCTGTGTAACAAACAAATCAATACAATAAAAATATTTTACAGGTTATGTTATGTTGTGTTAAGTTCTGTTAAATAAGAGAAAGAGAATAACAAAAATTACCTTTCTAAGAAGTAAAGCAAACAAACAAACAAACTTTTATATTACTTTTATATTTTCAAAACATGTTTATATATATTTTCAGTGTTAACTATCAAATTATTTTTTCACATTTCATAAACCACAATGGATGCGTGTTAATATTAATCTGTGCTCTCTGTATGTATTCGTATTTTGACTATAATATTTATATATTTAAAATTCAAATTATTTCTTAATGTCTTTGATTTTATTATTTGCTTTAAACTAAAAAAAAAATAATTTCCAGCAAAGTTGCTGGCGTTATAGGAAGAAACATAACCTAACATTTTTTTACCAAACGGCATTATAGTTTTAGCCAACGTACGTTCTACAAATTGTTTGTACAAATATTCAGGCAGCTAAATCTAGCAGTCGTGCTCTTAATTGATTTCTATGCGAAGCAAAAGAAAAGCTTCTATTACTAGTCCCACAAAAAATAATCCAGTAGTGTTAAGTCACAAGATCTGGTTGGCCACTTACTTAACTACTGATTGTCGTGAAATTATGCGATCGGGAAATTTGGTTTGCAATAAATTGATCGTTTCATTGGCTGTGTGATATGTGACGCCGCACAGTGGTTTGAAAACGTTTTTTTTTTTTTAATAATTCGGTAACTCAAAAACCACATAAGCTATATTACGTAAGGAAGATAAGCCCTGTAGGGTAAAGGGGAGATTCTGGGCATAACCTCATAATTTTTTTTTGGAAATGTCACAAAAAGTTAATTTATTTTGAACTTAAGTAGACGTTGAGAATATCTACAAAAAATGTGCTTACATGTCTATGGGTTTAGCTCTTTTAGTTTGGGAGAAAATCGGACGAAAAATTTTTTTTTGGCCGACCTTAATTTAGTATTTTTAACTGGGTTTACTTATTTATATTCGTATTATAATAAATTATGAACTTCCATTCTAAATTTTATTATTTATAATAAAACAGTAGTAAATTTCTTTTTCATAGCAGAACTTACAGAAGAGGTCCAGGAAGCTAGAAATTCAGATTTTAGTCACATTCAGCTATTTAACACATGAAAATGTTTAAGGATGCCTCAAAACGAGGATTTTATGAAGTATCTTATCCTATCTTCTAATCCCATCATTTCATTATTAAGAAAATAGTGGAATAGTGCACCGTCCTGTTGAAAGCACATTGTCAGTGATGACATGACGTGATAAGATTTACATTTGCACCTGGCCGTAAGCCCTAGTCATTACCACTGTGGATGAAATGTAGCGTCATCCTCGCCCTAGAAGGCTTTCGGATACGTATATCCTCCGGTCACTCTTAGTTGCAACTTTAAAAGCCTGGAGTAGGCCGCAGCCTTCACTCTTTGCTGAAGAGTTGGAGACTATCCAGCCCCTCGGTCCAGAACGCATGAAGCTTAATATAATTAAGAACACGACAGCGTTAATACTCACTGGACCTGGATCATTCATTGTGTTCATTGTGAATGATCCGACGCCCAAACTCAAACGAGGGCCTCGAAACACACAGCTACCACGATACTCCCGAAGGGCCAACCTCAATAATCAGTCAGAGAACAGCTAAATACCTAAAGAGACAAATAGCGGAACTCTGCGGGCCACTGATTCCCGTGGAAATATAGTGGATTGTCCAGTTTACTCCTACTAGCCTGGAAGGGGACTGAGCTCCTTTTTACCCCGCAAGACACCAGTCTAGATGGCAGTTGTAGGATCCATAAAGACTATCTTTGCCCCCGGGGGGAACCACATGTTAGTGATATCCACGACGTCAATAATAGGCTAAAATTGCGTTGTTGTAGTATCTTGTGATAGCGTGATCCATTGACCGATACCGCATTTCCAGCCTCATCTTCGAAAATCACTCCTAATGACTCCTCCAGACCACATAGCGCACCATAAAGTGACACATTGAGCATACAAAGACTTCTCATGGTGTTCGCACACTTTGTATCAAGCTCGTCGACTCCAATTTAATCACTAAATTCTTATAAGGATGATTATTTTGTGCGAAAATATTTTATAAATATTGATTCCTTGCCAATGCCATAAGAGATTTTTACACCTTTAATGGGAATTCCCCTAAGTATTTGTTCCTTATCATGTAGAGTTACAATTTAAAGATATTTTTTACTAACGATTGCAAACTTTCATAAACTGCTTCGAGGTGAACATAATGATACCAATCGAATTTTAATAAGCCCGTGCCAGTGAGCAAAACGGATACACAGTTCTTGTTAATTTCTTCCTGGAAATTTTGTGGAATGTAACTTTAACAAGACCACCATTTTCTTAGTGGATTTTAATTATTTTAATGCGATTTTCTTGCGAAATTGAATTCATTGTAACAATTGCCAAGGCAGTCCAATACTAATACGTCAAAAAAACTATCACGTTGTTGGTGTTGCCACAATTGGAAAAAAAAACTTCTTATTGAAAAACCCTTATTAAATATTTTGATTTTTTTTTGCTATAAAATAGATTTTAAATTGTTTTTATATAAAATTTAAAAAATTTTTAACTAATAAGTTTTTTATGATTTAAGTGAGTAAAATGTTTCACAATTAAAAATAATGTTGTGGTAAGATTTGGTAACACTCTATTTCAATATATTCAATATATTTTTTTTTATGAAATCTTATATATTTCTATATATATTTATTATAATATGTGTGTACATACCATGCAAAAAATATCCATATATCAAATCTATTTCCAGCTTCAAAGTCACTTCTGTTAATCTAAAACATTTTTAAAGTATAAAACCGATATAACCTACAAATTAAACCATATAGAATTTTTGCAACTTCAATAATAACTTTGTCTATGGTAAGATTTACTTCTTAAAAAAGGTGAAATATTTTGTTTTATAAACATTTTCTAAAAATATTTACATATATATTTCATATAAAATTAAATTTTATAAAAAAAATATAAACTTGATATTTAACAAAAAATAATAATAAAAAAGATTTTATAAATCATAACACTACGTCTGGTTAAAACAAAATAAAACTAATTAAAAAATATGTAGTTAATAAGTTAAGTATTTGAAATTATAATTAACCTCAAAATAAAAATTAAAAAAAAAAAATGTTGCAACATTTTTTTCTTTCTTATATAAAAATTAAAATTTCTTATAAAAAAATTTAATTATAATATTACAAAAAAAAAATAATAAGGAATCTTTACTTTAAACAATTTTAAATATAAAAATAAAACTTTATAAAATAATTCAATATAAATTTCTATATTTCATATTTTATAACCAAAAAAAAAAAAAAAATATGAAATATATTGTTGCGTTTTATTGTATACTTTTCTCTTATAAAAACTATTTGCAGAACAGGATAAGAAAGAAGCCCAGGTGTTGTGTTAGACAAATCTTCTAAGCTTAATAGATAGAACCACGTCTTGTTGAAATTGATTATTATCTATGTTTTACCTTAAATGGTATGTATAGTTTAATAACAACAAAAAAAAACATTATACTCGTTATCATCTTACCTTAATATTAATTCAATGATTTATAATATTTGCTATACAAAACAAAAATTCATATAATAATGTGTTTTATTTAAATATATTATAAATTTTTAAATATATTTTACATTTTTTTATAAACTGAAATTCCCTCTATATTTACATATATATTTATATGTAATTTATATATAATCTGAATATATATTTCTATAATATATCACAAATATATATTTTTTTTAATATTTCTTTAGTATAGAAGAAAGTGTTATTTCTTGCTTTCTTAATGGCCGGGCATATGACATGAATGAGCGAAAGAAATGTAAACAAACAAACAAACAGGGCAGGGATTTTACCAATACACTCGTATCATGCCTGGGACTTTGACTATACTTTTTTTTCTTGCCTACTTGTTCAACCAAAGTTTACAAAGCAATCAATCAGAGTGATCATAATTCAAAAAAAGTAATTTTTGTTTTAATTTATATCTAAAATCTAAAAAAAAAAAATTATGTAAATTTAAAAATTGTTTCATATGATTGCGATTTTAGTTTATTTTTTATATTCTAAAATATTATATATTTTTACTATAATTATATTTTCCCCTTTTTTTTAATAATCTTCAATAATATTTTTAAACCTGGCTGCCCGACCCACTATTTCGAAAGAAAACAACAAATGTTTATACAATAAAAACCATATACAGTAAAGACCCCGCTTAACGCTGTTTCGGTTTAGCGCTCATTGCTCATTTTATTTCTTCTACAATATCATGAATGCTTTAGAAAATATATACTTCTCTTAGAATGAGATAACAAACAGATCTTTGAAAGAAGTATCGAAGAATATTTAATCAGGTTTTTTAAGTAACAGACATTGGACACTGTGTCGAGATGACGTGATAAGATTTACATCTGCATGGTGGATCATAACCACTGTGGATGGTATGTAGCGCCATCCTTGCCCTAGAAGGTCTTCGGCTACGTATATCCTACGGTTACTCCTAGTTGCAACTTCAAAAGCCCGGAGTAAGCCGCAGCCTTCACTCCTTGCTGAAGGGTTGGAGACTATCCAACTCCTGGTCCAGAATGCATGAAGCTTAATGTAATTAAGAACACGACGGCATTCATACTCACGGGACCTGAACCATTCATTGTTAATGATCCAACTCACAAACTCAAACGAGGGCCTCGAAACACACAGCCACCACGATACTCCCGAAGGGCCTACCTTAATAATCAGTCAGAGAACAGCTAAATGTCTAAAGAGACAAATAGCGGGACTCTGGGGGAAATATAGTGGATTTTCCAGTTGGCTCCTACTAGCCTTGAAGGGGACTGGGCTCCCTTTTACAAGCTATTTTAGTTAAGGTAAATCTGAAAAACGTTAAAGAAATAGCTCAAAAAACAGCAGCTAATCTTTCTATTAATAAAGCTCGAGGAATTAATTGAGCAAAAGGAAAGCATAAATATTGATGGTAGCCCAAAAAGCTTTCAATGGCATTAATAAAAAAAATTGACACCACTATTTAACCGAAATTGAGGAGCAATTTGTTGAAAATGACTCAAATTCTGACAGCAGTCAGCACGGAATGTTATAGATGCTTTATCCATTTACCAAAAACAGAACGCAAAAGAAAAACACAATCTAATTGGCTGAATTTTATTAGTTTGTTACGGGTAAGCAAATTTGAGGTTAGAAAGTAAATTGGCTTAAAACACATTTTTTTTTAACAACTTCAGTTTTATTGATGCCACTGTAAAGTAGAAATATGGAATATGATATCGGGCAAATGTGACTCCCTAGCGCGTCCCCTCTTCCCACAAAAATTTTCAACACAGTGCAAAAAAACTTCGCTTATGCATCGATGAATTTCATCTTTCAGAGCTTAAATTGTTTGAGGGTTATGCGTCAGTACCTAGCTGTGTAAGTCATAACCAGACGGTGGCTCAAACCACTGTGGGTGGTATGCAGCGCCATCCTCGCCCTAGAAGGTCTTCCGATACGTATATCCTCCGGTCACTCCTAGTTGCAACTTCAAAAGCCCGGAGTAGGCCGCAGCCTTCACTCCTTGCTGAAGAGTTGGAGACTATCCAACTCCTGGTCCAGAATGCATGAAGCTTAATATAATTAATAACACGACGGCATTCATAC
Source organism: Trichopoda pennipes (assembly GCA_030448955.1). Lineage (NCBI taxonomy): Eukaryota > Metazoa > Arthropoda > Insecta > Diptera > Tachinidae > Trichopoda > Trichopoda pennipes. The sequence continues at coordinate 11,403,324 of JASKUP010000060.1, read as the reverse complement.
TCGCTGGACCTGGACCGTTCATTGTGTTCATTGTGAATGATCCAACCCACAACTCAAACGAGGGCCTCGAAACACACAGCCACCACGATACTCCCGAAGGGCCTTAATAATCAGTCAGAGAACAGCTAAATGCCTAAAGAGACATATAGCGGAACTCTGGGGCTTTACTGATTCCCGTGGAAATATAGTGGATTTTCCTGTTGGCCCCTACTAGCCTTGAAGGGGACTGGGCTCCCTTTTACCCCCGCAAGACTCAAGTCTAGATGGTTGTGTGATCCATAAAGACTTATAATGTGCCCCCGGCGGAAATGAGGGTTATGCGTGATAAAATTTACGTCAGACCTAGTTGTATAAGTCCTAACCAGACGGTGGATCAAATCACTGTAAGTGATATGTAGCGTCATCCTCGCCTTGGGAAGCCGTCAGATACCTATATCCTCTAGTTGCAACTTCGAGAGCTTGGTGCAGGTCCCCACCCCCATTCCTTGCTTAAGAGTCGGAGACTATCCAATTCCTTATCCAGAACACATGACAAGCATGCTCACTGGATCGGGATCATTCACCCTGTGTTAACGTTAAAAGTGAATGATCCTGCGAAACCACAACCACCACGATGCTCCTGAAGGGTTAACCTCAATAATCATTCAGAGAACAGCTAAAAAGCTGAACTCTGGGGCTTATAAACGTGGAGTTCTCCAGTTGTCTCCTGCTAGCCTTTAGGGGGCTGGACTTCCTTTTACCCCCGGTGACACATGTAATGATTCCATCAAGACATATTAATGTGCCCCCAGAGGGGGGTGGGTATTTGAGGGTTATTCACATATAGCTGGTCTTGCAATTGACTCCAGAGAAAATAATCCATCGGCGTTAAATCACAAGAACGAGGCGATCAATTTATATTGCCAAATGGAGAAATTACGCGACAGGGAAAATTCTTCGCGCCTACTTGTTGAAACCAAAGGACATGAGCCAATTGTGGCCACAAAAAATTTAATATGGTTTGGTAGCACAGAGAATTTATGGTAACGGCGTTTCCTAGGTCATTTTCGAAAAAATTACGGACCGATGATGCCGCCTGACCACAAACCGCACCTCCTATTAAACACCTATTTAAAAACGAGCCTCGTGACTAAAGACGATTTATTACCAAAAGGCGTTGCTTCGTCAGTTTTTTAAGCAGCCAACTTACAAACGTTTGACGCACACAATGATCTGTCTGTTTTAATTCTTTAACGACTTGAACTTTATAATCGTGAAAATGATGGGCTCTAGTGATGCCCAATCGTTACGAACGTCAACGAGTTAATTTTCCAGCCTCATTCTCATTCTTTGCTGAACAGCGGCTACGACCCCTACAAGCGTAGTGTTTTGCTGTATTGTCAGCAAAAATACCGTAAGCTTCGAATTTAACGATTTAGGACGCACAGCGATCTCAGAAGGAGCTTGATTTATCGCATTTTCACCATTTTGATAGCAAGTTTTCACAGTTAATATTCTTTCCTCAAGAGTGTAATGCTTCATGCTTAAAATTTTTCCAATTCTTGACATTCAAATTTGCTCACCCGCCAATTTATTATGCGTTTTGTTTTAAACGTAAAGCGTACAAGCAAAACTTTCATTCGAAATAGTTGGCTAGGCACGGCGAGTACATATTAAAGACATTTTTATATTTAAAACGTATTGCAGTAATAGGACAAACAAACAAATTTTTTATAATATAAAAGAATTCTAATTTATTTCTTCACCTATTTCTAGCTTACAATAAATCATATTTCACATTTATTTAACTTTTGCTTAAAAACTTTACAGTTAGGCGAAAAATTGTGTGTGTAACTGTAAAGCACACTTTAAATCAAAGCGTGTAGGTAAGAAATCTTTAACAAAAATCATATGATAAAAAGGAGATATTTTGTATCGTAGAAGACAAACAGGGCAAAGCTTTCCGGTTTACATGACAATTTTATAAGCTTCATATTGTGAGGTATTCTATATTCCATAATCGTTCTTAATTTGTCCACAACTTTCGAAATGCCCTTTCGGAAACAATCAGATATGTGATAGTAATCGATGGTTTAAAAAATAAATCGCTTTTCTAAATCTAGTGTGTGATGGATTTCCATCGATTTTATATCGATATTATATTTTACAAAACGGCCCATTACATTGATTTTTCTAATGAAATTGAAATAAATGGCCTTGGCTCAGGTAGTGATATAAATTTGGGTTTTATAAAAAACTTTGTTATTCTTTAAAGGATACAATTAAATATTTATCTAAAATAAGTCGGGTTTTCCTTCCTGGCGCTATAACTCCCTCACGAAGATAAGTACGTTTCATTTTAAGTAGATAGCGCCGATGCGTGATACATTGCTTGACAGCTACTCATGCGCACGTGAAATTGAGGTTAAAGTTATTCGTTTCCTAACAGTTCAATCGGAAACCATCAAATCAATCATGAGTTGGGAAACCATCCGCTTTGTTTGTGTTAACGTCAGACCAAAAACCAAAAATGTGGTTTACCAATGAGCACTTTCATTTTTTTCTTAGAGGAGTTCAACTAAATTCCACATCATTTTTGTAATCGAAATGAATTCATTACTGTTGTGCAATGAAAAAATAATTTTTCTTCATCTTTTAATTCCCAAACGAAATGTTACAAAAAACGAAGCCATCTGGTGGCGAAACGCAGTTCGCCGGGTTTGTTAGTTATCTTTCTAGCTTAGCGCTTGCCCATGTTATCTCCATGCAGAGTACCTTCACGTCAAACACGGTAAAATCATTGCCGAGATAAAAATATTTTAAATCTGCACTCACTGCGTTCAATAAAGAAAAATAACTTTTAAATACCTATGCAACCCTAAAGGTGATACTGTGTTGTGGTAGCAACTTTTAGACCATAGAGTATTTTTATAGAGGTATAGATTTTGAATTCGAATAAAACAAAGATGAATGTTTTTTTGAACTGACATAAAATTTACTTTATTCGAAAAATAATCTTCTGGCATTATAATTTATATATGATTTTAGGAATATTCCGTAAAGGTAGCGTCGCAACATGCACTTGAGGATTCGCTTATAAAATTAGGATCGGATATTTCGAACGAAACCATGATTTTCAGAATAAATTTTGACACGTTCAGATATCAGTCTATCTGAACAACGAGTCATGTCGAAATGCAAAACCAAACTATAAATAAATCACTTGACAGTTGATAAAATGGTGGCCAGCTAAAAAATGTTGCCATAGCTAAACGATCCTCTTTTGTGCGCAACGGCGGATTAATTATTGCAATTGCTACATATTGTTTTATTATATTTTCAGTCAAAGTGAAGTGATGAGGGATTACTTTGCACTTAATATTTCATTCCAATAAACTTGGCCTCTATAAAAAAACCCTTTAGATAATTTATAGATTTTAGTTCCACAACTAAACAGAAATAAATTTACAAACGAGAGAAAAGACCGTAGTCGTTTAAGATATTGCTGATTTGCGTGATTTGATTTTACATCTGTACTTAGCAGTTAGCCCTAACCAGATGGTGGTCAAACCACTGCGAATGGTATGTAGCGCCATTTTCACCCTAAGAAGCCGAAGACTAATTCTAGCAACATGTCTTTCCTAGTTGCAACTTTAGAGATTCCAGAGCTGGGCTGCAAACCACCACTCCTTGCTGAAGAGTTGGAGACTATCCAACTCCTGTCCAGAACACATGTCTAGCATGCTCACTGGACTGGATCATTCACCTGTCGGTGTTATTATTGGCGAGATGAACCTGGCCACCATATTAAACAACAAACCTGATATGGGGCCGCGAAACCACAACCACCACGATACTCCCATATAAGGGCCAACCTCAATAACCAGCCAGATAACAGCTAAATGTTTAAAGAGACAAATAGAGGAACTCTGCGAGATCACTGATTCCCGTGGAAATAACGTGGAGTTCACAGTTGACTCCTGCCGCCTTCAGGGGACTGGACTCCCTTTTTCCCCCAGTTGCATAGGTCTAGATAGTCAAGTATTCTATAAAGACCGATAAATGTGCCCCCGGGGGGTAAGATATTGCTGATGTACTATCGAAAAAAACCATGTGTTGATGAAGAATACCTTAACTTTTTTTTTAAGTATAAAAACGGTATTCAACTCACTTTCGCTCCGCTGGCGAAAAGAAAAAAAAACCTGTAAGAAGGCCGATAATATTACTGTTGCTATTTAAGTGGCAAATATAATGCGTTTTCGCACAGGTCTTAAACGGTGCCCCCGGGGCCACATATATGGTCTTAATGGCGAGCTACTATGTAGACCTGTGCAACTGGGGGAAAGAGAGAGCCCAGTCCCCTGAAGTCAGCAGGGGTACAACTGGAAACTCCACTTTATTTCCACGGGAATCAGTGACCCGCAGATTTCCGTTATTTGTCTCTTTAGACACTTAACTGTTCTCTGGCTGATTATTCAGGTTGGCCCTTTATGGGAGTATCGTGGTGGTTGTGGTTTCGCGGCCCCATATCAGTCTATGGTGGCCGGGTTCATTTTACCTTTAATAACACCTACCTGGTGAAATGTTCCCAGATCCAGTGAGCATGCTAGACATGTGTTCTGGACAGGAGTTGGAAAGTCTCCAACTCTTAAGCAAGGAGTGATGATTTGCAGCCCTGCTCTGAAATCATCGAAGTTGCAACTAGAAAGTTCTGCTGCATAGAATTATAGCTTCGGCTTCCTAGGACGAGCATGACGTTCCAAATTATGCAGTGGTTTGGTCCATCATCTGATTAAGGCTTCATGGCCAGGCGCAGATGTAAATCTAATCACACAGGTCTTAAACGGTGGATTGTAAAAGACAGTAATACATCGGAATTCCTGTTACAAAATTTATAAAAATTATATCGTGTACATTCTTTCTTTTTCGTTATTTTTTGCCTGGGTAAAATGTCTGTAAATAGATGTCGTATGAGTATAACTTATCCTTAAATTGGTTTAACATTATAAAAGAATTATAAACATTTCAGTAAGTATACGTATGAAGGCAAAGAATGGGTAAGTAGTTATAAATTTTATTACTCTAAATTCGCAATCACATGGCAATTTTAAAATAATTTTACAAATTTTATATTTATTATAATTTAAAAAAAAAAACTTTACAATTCCGTTTTATATAAAATATAAATATTTGTGTCATGTGCATATTTTCCTCTATTTACAGGATATTTATTGTTTTTTGTTTTCCTTTTTTATTATAATTTTTTTTTTAATCTTTCCCCTAAAATATTTGTAATATATTTGGTTTTAAGAAAATTTAATTTTGCAATAGAATTTTTGTAAATAAATGTACACGAATTTAAAAAAAAAAGTTAAATGTTATCACAATATTAAATTTGAAAACGAAAAATTGAAACAATCATTCTTTAACTTCCATTGCACTTTCACGAATAATCTATCACCCCTTTTATATTTAGTGAAGAGATTATTTCAGTTAACCGACATTTTTTTGTTAACCTGCAACCTAAAGTTGATCAGAGTGATTTCTTAATTTATTTTGATTATCATATTATTAAAAAATTTAATTTTGTACATGAAAATTCCAGAATATGTTTTTTATACAGGGTGTTCGCCAAAAAGTATACAAAAATTTTTTTTTTATAATTTTCAATTAGATAAAAGAGAATGAATATGAATCTCATATAGATAAATATTTTATTTCATGTCGGCAATTATGTATGGAATACAATATCAAATAAATATCCGCCTCAGATTACACAAATAATTTAGAATGCTTAGGTTCACATCCCATCGTTACTTGATTAACAACTTACAGTGGCCCACATTCAAAGTGGGGGCAAATCATTGGTCGGTTTTTAACGAGTATTAAAAATGTCATCGCTTATTATTTTTTAAAAATGTTTGAATACTTTTCAATTTGTAGTGAAAATATGGCCAAGAACTTTCCAATACGGCACTTTACTACTAATTTTTAAAAAAATTCTAAAGTTTTGAAAGACAAAGCTAAAAATTGATTCATTTCCTATTATTTTTATAAGGGTTTTGCAACAAGAAGTTTGTTTTCGAAAACAAAACTTTGGATTAAGGTGATTATTGCACAGGGTGTCCGCTGGGATAGTCTGATTCGTTTTACATCCGCACCTGGCTATGTAGCCTTAATCAGATGGTGGACAAACCACAATTGTATAATTTGGAACGTCATACATGCGTCCTAGCAAGCCGAAGGCATAATTCTAAGCAACAGAACCACCTAGTTACAACTTTAATGATTCCAGGGCAGGGCTGCAAACCATCACACCTTGCTAAAGAGTTGAAGACTTTCCAACTCCTGTCCAGAACACATGTCTAGCATGCTCACTGGACTGGATCATTCACTTTGCGTGTCGTTATCAGTGAGATGATCCTGGCCACCATAAAACCCATTATACTGTTATGGGGCCGCGAAACCACAACCTCCACGATACTCCCATAAAGGGCCAACCTCAATGATCAGTCAGAGAACTATTAAATGTCTAAAGAGACAAATAATGAACTCTGCGGCTTACTGATTCCCGTGGAAATAAAGTGGAGTTTCCAGTTGACTCCCTGCCTGTCTTCAGGGGACTGGGCTCTCTTTTTTCCCCAGTTGCACTGTGTCTAGATAGTGGAATTCTATAAAGACCATATTTATGTGCCCCCGGGGGAGGTTTCCGCTGGGATGGTATACTTTGTTTGTTTGTTTCTAATTTTTGATTAAATGAAAGAGAATGGATTTTATACTGATAAATGTTTTATTTAATATCCGCCTCTGTTAGACCTCACGAATGCGAACCCTTTTGAGCACATTTTTCATTACATTTTTTTTATAAAGAGAAGTAGCACTTCTGGCAACAATGCCTCTTTAGTCAAGTACACCGTGCAACATTCTTTAGGAAAGGGATAGAGAAGAGATGAAACAGGTGGTGAAAGTAGAAGGATAGTCCGGAAATTAACTGCTGTATAAGACAGCGCAGCGGCCAGTGACTGTGCCTTCATCGCTGAGCAGTCTCATCGACAGTCAATTTTTATTTTTGTAGTGAAAAAAACCAAGGCCTTCGTTGGCAATCGAACAAGCTAGTACACTACCTACAAGGTTTCATTACATTCTCACACATTTCAAAGTGTTTTTCATTAATTTCATTACGCATATTTTGCTTCAGTTGCTCAAACGTTTCTGGTTTGTTTGCATAAACCATGCTTTTCACATATCCCCACAAAAATCTGATGAAATGATAATCTAATTATTAAAAAATTTAATTTTGTACATGAAAACTCCAGAATATATTTTTTATACAGGGTGTCCACCAAGAAAGAATACTAATTTTTTTTTAATAATTTGCGATTAGATAAATGTTTTATTTCATGTCGACAATTATGTATGGAATACAATATCAGATAAATGTCCGCCTCTGTTAGACCTCACAAATGCGAATCCTTTTGAGCACATTTTTCATTACATTCTCACACATTTTAAGCGGTTTTTCATTAATTTCATTACGCATATTTTGCTTCAGTTGCTCAAGCGTTTCTGGTTTGTTTGCAAAGACCTTGCTTTTCAGATATCCCTTACAAAAAGTAGTCCGGAGCAGTCAAATCATCACCATTTCTCGCAATAACTTGTGGAAAGAGGTCTCGCAGTAATTGCATTTGTAATTCTGGCTGTATGCGATGTGGCATCGTTTTGTTGATAGCACATGTTAATTAAGCCCAAAGCAGGCAGTTGTAGGATTAAAAAGTATTCAATCATATCACGATATCGCTCCCATTCACAATTATCGTTACGCTGTTTTCATTTTCAAAGAGGTAAGGTCCAATGATTCCTCCTTACCAAATTGCACACCAGACTGTCATTTTTATTGGATGCAAACGTGACTGTTGAATAATTGTTTTCCCATTCCCCAGAACCGACTATTCTGTTTATTCACATATGTATCCATGTGCCTGGGCGAGCTGTAACATCCTATTAGCATATGTGCGGCGGCGTAAATGGTCTTGTGGAATAAGATCTTGTGTCAATTGAATCTTTTGTGAAAACAAATGCAAATCCTTGTGCAAAATTGTGACCACAGTTGTTCTTTGAAGACCAAGCTCCTGAGCACGGCGTCGAATTGAAGTTGATGGATTGTTTTGAACACTTTCTTGAGCAGCAGTGATGTTTTCAGTCGATCTTGCAGTACGTTGTGGTCCATGCTTGGGTCTATCACCTACAGACCCTCTTTATTCGCAATCATTCACTAAACGATAAATAGTGCGTTTTGTTGGCACGTTATTTCTCCCACAAAATTTCACATAACTTTCTCATAGTTAATAATCGTTGATAAAATGTTTTAACGATTAAAACACGTTGGTTTATCGAATATTTTTCCATAATAAATTTGCACGTGTCTGCTTCATGACTGCCAAATATGAACTATCAAGTCTAATGTTTACCAAAATGACGGCAAAACAAAGTAGTGTACCTTCCCGGCGGACACCCTGTATCTTTTATTTACAGTACCTGACAAAATTAAAGCACGAACTACAAACACCTAAATATGCGAAAAAGTGTTTCTTTGACAACAAAATTAATGTTTTAAAGTAGTTGAACCTCAGTCATCTAAAGGGTCCGCCATCTAACGTTTTTTTTTCAACTAGTGCTTATTTCGTGAATGGCAACAGATAATCCTTTTTTTTATCCTTCCGCTGAACAAATATGGTTGTGTATACGCTTGAATAACGCTGGGAAATATTGCGACATTACTTTGAAAATCATAGTTGCAGAAGGTGTGCGAAAATTGCGTACGGATTTTGGGAGAAGAGAAGCACCGTCAGCTCCGTATGTTCGTTATCTTGTGAAAAAAGTAAAAGAAACTGGCATCCTCATTGATAAATCAAAGCGTGAAAAGCCAAAAACAGTGCGTACATCCGAGAATATTGCTGCTGTGGCAGAAAGTGTGCGTCGTTCTCAACAATTGAACATTTCAGAGACATCATTGAGACGAATTTTGCATAAAGACATTGGTGTGATGTCATACAAAGTCCAATTGGTTCAGAAGTTGAAGCCAAGTGACCATTCAATGCGTTTTCGCTTCGCTAAGTGGGCCTGTAATCGACTTACAGAAGATACCGATTTTGCAAAAAAAAAACATCTTTTTATATGAAGCTTAGTTTGATCTTGGCAGATATGCAAACAGGGAAAATTGTCGCATTTGGGGCACAGAAAACCCGCACGCATACATTGAAAAGCCGACGCACCCAAAACGAGTCACTGTTTGGTGCGGATTTTGGCCCAGAGGCATAATTGGACCATTTTTCTTCGAAAGTGAGCAAGGAGTGGCGGCTACAGTCAATGGCGATCGGGCCATGTTGAACGAATTTTTGTTCACAAAAATTGAAGGGGAGGATATTGGCAACATTTGGTTTCAACAGGACGGCGCTACGTGCCACACAGCCGTAGCCTCGGATGTTTTGCGCCTTATGTTTGAAAAAAAAAAGTTTTTTGGCGGACCTTTTATTTACTACACGTTGGACGGAAGAATATTGTTGCCTTCTTCACACATTTTTATAATTATTTTAAAAATATTTAAAACGTAACGGTATTATAGGCTTAAACATAGTGAACGCAATCTTTCTGGTTGCAATATTTACGTATTGTTGAACTTAAAACCCGTTATTGGAAAATTAAAGAGATAAATGAAGCTTTTGGTTTTTTTTAACTATGGCTTGGAAGTTGGAAATTCATAAAAAAAGAATTGGTATTAACTACATTTTTGTTTGTTATTTTCATATCGCCAAAAATGTACGTGAACGCAGACTTTATGAGCTGTGTGCATAAATACTTCAAATAAATTCAAGTTGTTATTAAAAATGGTGGTGGCAAAATCAAAGCCGTTTCAAAATAATAACGCAGTCAAACTTTCATGTGGAATTCAAATGGTATGTCTACAGTAATTTATGATATTTGGTAGCGACAACGGGAATAATTTAAAGTAAACCGGGCAAACAATATCGTTTTGTTTTCATATTGACAACTAAAATAACGGTGAATATTATATATTTTTGATTTGCTTTAATTGTTAGTGATTAAGCATTTGCGCTTAATTTAATTTTTTAAAGAAATTGTTTAAAAATTATTTATTTTATTTGTTCCATTTCACATGTTCCGCAGCAACACAGTTGGTGTTTTAAGTATTATTACTTTTTGTTAATAAAGTAACTTAATGTGGCAACGTAATCGAAATGGCGCACATTTCGTGAGTGTAATTAATTCTTTATTGCCTAAAACAGCTTATTATTAAAAATCTGTTATTTATTTATCAGCTTAATCATGAATAAAAAATTCCGTGTGAGTTTTCTCCTATTATGAATAAATACATAATTTCCCTTTTTTTCAACTGTGGGAAGAGAAAAAAATGTAGGTATCATAAATAAAAAAAAGGGGAGAAAGTATTGTTATTTCTCAAGTTTTTTCCACCTGCTATATAGAAGGGAGTTTACACAAAAATGTAAGTAATGTTTGATTTTTAATTTTTTTAGTTTCATAATTTTTGCTTTTAGGTCAAAAAACACAAATAAACAGCAAATGCAGCATTTGCTTACCATAATGGAAGCCAACGCAGATATAGCGTGCGGGTTTTTTAAAGGCAACAAAGAGGCACTCCAATATTGTTTGAAAAAAAAGCATTTTTTATATTTTCCTTTATTTAATTAAAGTAAAAATAAAATTCTCCGATGAACGTTTGTAAATAAATAAAAAATCTTAAGTTACAAACAAAAAAAGGAAAAATAAATGTAAGTAAACAAAACAGTTGGTTATAAAATTCAATGATGCCACTTTTCAATTATTTTTTTGTTTCCGCGGAATTTGTGATTGGAGGAATGTTTTCCTATATATATTCTTCGTTTCTAACATAGATAATGACTAGATAGGACACGGGGAAAAAATCTCGGCAAGTGGCCTGCCACAGTTAACCGCTTTGTTTTTACAAGACAGCATGCTATTCAATTTGTATGCATCTGTCTCTTTTATATAAAGGAGTTAATGAATTTTATTTGTTTACATTTTTATTTTACAATTTTATGCAAGTTGGCGCAAATTTTTAGAAAATGTTGGTTTTTAGCCATAATTTTCAAATTTCTGCGCCAATTTACTGGTCAAAAATACAACAAGTGAATAAGCATTCAGAGGTGCTATAAAATAGCAAAGGAAATAAGAAGAAGGTTAAAAAATGTGAGTATTTTTCTTCCTAAGGAAAAATTTTTCTTTCTAAGGAACAAGTTTTAATTACTTAATAAAACATTTTATCTTATTTATTTGTGGTTTCTAACTTAATTTAAGATCATAAACAAAATTAACCCTTTTTTTAGATCGGGAAGTATATATGATAATCCCGATTTTATAATTTTTTTTAAAGCAAGTCATGTTTTATTTCCAAAAATTATAAAATTTATTTTGTAAACAAAAAAAAGAAACAGGTTAATATTAAACATACGTAACAAAAAAAAAATGTTAAGAGATATTTTAAAGATAAAAAATAAGATATGTGTTATATATATTATACTTACATAGTTTCTTCCATGGTGAAACATTTTTTTATCATTGCAATATAAACAACTCCACAGTGATGGCATGTAGAATGTGGTCTCGATTGAATTTTTCTAATGTTTTAAGACTACGCAGTCTTACATCTGCAATAACAGAGGTCTTTCCGTGATGCCTTTTGTTCTAGAAGTTTTTTTTTTATTATAAAGAAAAGTAGCACTTCAGGCAATAATGCCTATTTAGTCAAGTACCGTGCTACATTCTTTAGGAAAGGGATAGAGAAGAGATGAAACAGGTGGTAAAAGTAGAAGGATAGTCGGAAATTAACTGCCGTATATAAGACAGCACAGCGACCAGTGACTATGCCTTCATCGCTGAGCAGCCCCACCGACAGTCAATTTTTATTTTTGTAGTGAAAAAAACCAAGGTCTTCGTTGGGAATCGAACCCACAACCCCCATATTTACAAGCTAGTACGCTACCAACTAGCCTACCAGCCTAGAAGTTGCATCATTCATTAGAGAGTTTAGTTTGTTAACAGACAATTTCTTAAATGTCATCATAAGTCCTTGTGGGCAACTGATTGCTTATAATAATGAAAGGAAAGTTTTTCATTTAGTTAAGAATGTACAAGCGTAATCTCGATAAGAGCCCAGATTAATTTTCAATTCACGGCATCAAAAGAACGCTTGGTTCACGCCATTCACAACGTTGTTATAATATTTAATAACTTGTTTCTTCTTTCCTTTATGGTCTCCTCTAGATTCTGTTGTAAACTCATTTCGATGGCAGTTCAATGCTTGGTAAAGTTCCAATCACCTCTTTTCATTTTCTTATCAAGCTTCACATTTTAAAAAGTAAATTTTCTATTCGATTAAATACTGCTTAAAATTTTTTCAGTTTTTAATTTTTTGCGTAGTGAAATAATTATCAAAATAATGCATTTTGTTTTTTCCATATTCATTTTCTGTTACTGATAGAACCAAGTCTCTCATATTTATTTTTTAGGTCAACATATTTCTATTAGTATATCGAAAATCGTTTTATGAAGGCCCTTTTGTTCAGTCAACACCACATTTTAGGGGTCTCACACAACAATATTGTTTAATTGTGCTTCTGCCTTTGAATAATATCCCAGACTCTTCGATAGAAAGCTGTCTTTTCTGCAAATATTTCGCAAATCTAATGCGACTCATAGTGTTGTTGACCATTGCTATTCCTTAATCTTGATTAATTCTCCAATGGTCCTTTCAACTTTATGAAACACCCAGTCTCTCTGACCTTCTAAACTCCATGTTGTTGCGTTATGGTTTTTCACGTTCTACTGGTAATTAAGCTCTAATTTGTTCTTTTGACTTGTGTTTCGCAAAGCACCGCTTAAAATTCTTAAAGGATAGCTTTCTCGTCAACATGTAACCAGCAAAAGTCAGAGATCGTTTTTTTTTATTTTTGAAAATATCTAATTCTATTTTTGTACTGGTAGTCAGGGTATAGATAAAGCCGTGGTATTACCCAGCCGAATTTATACCCTGAGACAGGACAAACTGCGACGAAGCGATCACAGACAGAGCCGTGCTTATAGCCATCCGAGTTTGTGCCCGCAGTCGCCATCGACCGAAGCAGTGGACAGTTGCGCTGTGGTTTTTACCCAGCCCAACTTACACTGTGAGGTGAAGTTCACTGACCGTGTGACGTAGAATAGAGTTACCTAAGCCGCCTGCACACACACACCAGTGCACAAAATACGAAGCTCGAGCTGCGGTCAAGCAGAAAACCGGGAAATAAAGAACACGCTTGTAACCAAGGCTTTGCATTTTTTTTAACCAACACAACACGACCCTGGACGCTGCTGAGCATACCTCAGCTACCAGAGGAGTCGTGCCGTTACAAACAATAATATGATGTTAGCCTTCTTCTTCACCAACCTGTTCTAAAGGGAGCCCAGTCCGCTGAAGTCAGCAGGGGTACAACTGGAAACTCCACTTTATTTCCACGGAAATCAGTGACCCGCAGAGTTCCGTTATTTGTCTTAACTGTTCTCTGGCTGATTATTGAGGTTGGCCCTTATGGGAGTATCGTGGTGGTTGTGGTTTCGCGGCCCCATATCAGTCTATGGTTCTATGGCGGCCGGTTTCATTTTACCTTTAATAACACCTACCTGGTGAAATGTTCCCAGATCCAGTGAGCATGCTAGACATGTGTTCTGGACAGGAGTTGGAAAGTCTCCAACTCTTAAGCAAGGAGTGATTTGCGGCCCTGCTCTGGAATCATCGAAGCTGCAACTAGAAAGCTCTGTTGCATAGAATTATAGCTTCGGCTTCCTAGGACGAGCATGACGTTCCAAATTATGCAGTGGTTTGACCACTATCTGATTAAGGCTTCATGGCCAAGCGCGGATGTAAATCTAATCACACAGTCTCCCCTGGGGACACGTAGCCTTTATGGAACTCTTCACCACCTTGACATGTGCCTTCGACTGTAAAAGGCGGCACCAGTGGTGGGGGCTACCAGGACTCCCAAACTGAAAAAGACATAGGACTCTCGAAGTTCAACCAGTGAACTTACTACACTCCCAGTTGTACCACGGAAACCAGTTACCTGCAGGGCTATAGCCCTGTAGTGTTTATTCAAGAGGACCCTCGAGGAGTTATGTGGCGGCTGTTGGTTTAATCGGTGCTTTGAAATAAGTATCCGAAGAGATGCTAACCCACATTTAACATCCAACGACCTAGCTTCCACAGGCAACAGGATAAGGAGTTGAGAGTTAAAATTCCGTATAATTTACAAAGAAAAAGAAACAATTTATTTTGTTTGTTTTATTATTAATTTTACAATATTTATTTTTAAAGAACATCGAATAAAACATAATTTACAATGAATTAATAATTTGTGTGTTTTGTTTGTTTGCTGTATTTTATTACTTTTTTTATACGCTATTGGATGTTAGAAAATAGAAAAAAAATGAAATGTACACAAATATTTCATTCTTTATTGTTAACACAGAACGAATTACAAACTGTAAATTATTTTTGAAAAATGTTTGTGTTTAATCGAGAGAGAGGGAGGGAGGGGGGGTTTGGATATATTGACACTATTTTTGAATAAATCTTCTTTTTGTATTGTTAATAATGTTTATTGTTTCTTAACTATTTATATTTTGAAATATTTTTTGTTTGTTATTTAGATAATTTTGGGTGAATTTAAATTTATGGTGGTAAAAATTTGCTTTGTTTGATTTTTTGTTATTTTAAATGTTTCTTTAAGTGTTATTTAATTACTACTGTTATTTTTTTATATATTTTGTTGATGATGAGAAACCGGCCAATTACAAAACAGTTTTGTTAATTAATAAACATAAAGCAAATGCATAAAAATTAAAAACGTTTTTTTTTATCAAAATTGCTTTAAAATATTTTCAAAAATCCTGTTCTGTGATTATATTCTGCGAATATGCGTCTAATTTTCTCAAGCAGTAGAAAAAAAATCGCATTTTTAACGTTTATTTTGTACTGACGCTTTTGTGTTTTGTTTCCTTCTTATCCGTAAAACAGAAAAAAAAGAATATAACGAAAATAAAACATTATTTTTTGATTTTGACTTTAGTTTGTATTTAAGAGTGGTTCTTTTAAATTTTTCTTTATATATTTCTTCTTTTTTTTTAATATACATTGTAATAAATGTAGAATATATTAAACAGGCCATTAAAATTAAAAAAAAAAAAATAATAATAAACTCAAGTTAAACATATTGTTGTCGAAAACAAAACTTTGATAAGATACAAATCACTGATTAGGGTTTAACTAACCTAAGTTTTAAAAAGTGAGGTTATAGATATTATTTAAATTATATAATGTATCATTTTCAAAAAATAGACAACATTTTGTTGTAGATTTGCACACGTACATAGTTGTTGTTGTTTAAAAACTAAAAAAAAAGAAAAACTTATACAAAACGTTTGTTGGTTCTTTTCGAAACAATTAAAAATAAAACAGGATTCCTTTCTCGAAAGAAAAAAAGTGCGGGGTTTTTTTCGATTTTTAAGCGGCAATCAGCTGTAACGAAAATATAAAAAAAATTATTAAACTGCAAAAGAAGGTGTTTTTAAAAAAGCACCTACCGCCTTTACTGTAGCTTTAATAAAGTCCTTTTTATCTGTTAAATCGAAATCTGGATATTTAGCATAAACTTGCTTGCAGACAGTTTTCATAGTTATCTCTTCCAGATTTGCTTTATCTAAAATTTCTTTAACATAAGCACGAATTTGTTCATCCTTAAAAAATTAAAAATAAATAAATAATTAAATAAAAATATTAACATACAAATAACACCACAATAGATAAAAAATAATTAAATATTTTTGTTAAATTAACAGTTCTGTCACACCACATCACACTACTCTGTATGACCCCTTTCAGACAGGCAAATTTTACTTTGCAAAGTTTTGATTTTATGTGAGAGCGAGGGAGAAAGCATGATTGAGAGTACAGACTTTGATATACTCGCAAAGTTGCTTTGTTTTTCTTTCGTCGCTTATACACAGTTGTACTTATACACAGATTACATTACAGATTACATTGACTAAAACAAAATTTGTAAAAGAAAACTTTTTGTGTTTGAACACCAAAGAAAGTTTAAAAGAAAATTAAAAAACTTTGTCAAAGTAAAATTTGCCTGTCTGAAAGGGGTCTATCTCTACTTAATAACTTGAATGTGGCAATACCGTGCACACTAAAATAATAAACAACAAAAGACTTGTCTAAATAAGAATATGAAATTTTAAGGAAAAGTAATTTATTTTTAGTTTGAAGTTTAAAAATGGCGTCATTCTATAAATATTTTTACGAAATTGGTAAATCGGTAAAAATTAAAAATAAAGTTACTGATTTTCTTTCTGATTGATGTTTACACAAATTGATGGCTGTGGTATAGAAAGAAATCAAAGTTTACAGGAGCTGCCAAAATTTATTTTTACGACAGTTTAATTTTAATTGCGAAATATGGCAGTTACCGATAGTCTTTTTTTGCAAGATGCTGTGTAAATCTTTAAAAGAAATATAAAGAACCTAACACGAGAATTCTGTTTTTGAATAAAAATAATACAAATTTTACACAACTTTTGCTCTACTGGATGGAAGACTTCGGTTAAAATCACCGACAATGTGAATTGAACCATACTACCTTAGGTTGAAGTCAATGGCAATAGGGTTTTTAAATTTCTCCTCCACAGAAAAAAAATCTTAAAAGCCGTACAAATTTTCAAAAACGGAGACAATGCTGATAACCGATTGCTTTTTGTAGTAATTTTTTAATACTGGCACTAAATAAAAAAAACTTTCACAATTTATATGCTTTAAACCAAAAATGGCCAATTAATTATTAAATTAAAACATGGAATTCTAAAGGATTTGTATTATTCCTTAGATTTTTTCTAATTAATGCATGCCACATTTTAAAAAAAAAATAGTTCGACTGAGCTTATCATTATTAAAAATTAAATCTCTTGCTGTTAAAATTACTTTTTTCAATTAAATTATTTGACTTTATTTGCTAAACTGTCAAAATAAAGATTTTATAACAACTGACAAAGGTTGCCCGTTCAAAAAGCAATATTTGGTTGACTTTCGCAATAGAGCCATACACATATAATAAATATCGTGCAAATTTATTAAAAAGAACACATAGTCAATAGATAAAAATATCGGCGAAAGTAGATCATAAATTGAAATATATTGCTTTAAAAGCGGCAGCAAATTAGCGACTTCACGGCGGTTTTTTTTATTGGCGAGATTTTTTCAGCATTCTGAAACACTTAAGTTTTGTTTTATATCTTTTAGAATTTTAAGTTATTAGACATTTTGCATTAGTTGATAAATTTGAAAAAAATCGACTTGTTTGAAAAAAGTCGCACCATACTAATCAGTAATAACTCGACGACATTAAACCGTTAGTAATAAAATTGAGCTGATAACAGCTATTAATTTGCTGGTAAAGCGAAGTGATGAATTTAATATAATTTCCTCAAACAACGGACATTTCCAAATATTTATTTAAAAAATTAAGAACCAGAGGAACATTACAATGTTGTTATTAAATAAATAAAAGTATTATTAACAAACTAAACACCATAAGAGAAAAATAATTAAATATTTCTGTCATATTAACAAGGCATGTTACACAGCCTGTTTGAAATGTTTTTATTTTAAATCCGCAGTAACTACTCCGTACCTTTTCTTTATATCTTAAATGTGGCAATATTTTGCACACCAAAATAATAAACAAGACCAATTTTAATTATAATATAAAATTTAAAAAAAAAAGGTATAATTGGTTTGTAATTTAAAAGAGTCACAACCGACCGGAAAAAAGGTATAATTGGTTTGAAATTTACAAGAGTCACAATTGATCGGGATTTGTAAAAATTAAAAACAAAAATCTTTAAATACCGATTTTCTTTCTGATTAATGTTTACACAAATTAAATAACATGGTGCAGCTTTAGTAAAAGAACTCAAAGTCGATAGGTAAAATACCGGCGAAAGAATATTTATTGCTTTGGAAGCGACAGTAAATTAGCGATTTAGAATTGCCGAAATCCTTTCACCATTCTGAAACAACCCTGACATTTTAGTTTTGTTATAATTTTTTAAAGAATTTTAAGTTCTTAGACTTTTTACATTAGACGATAAAATAATTCGAAATCTGCTTGTTTGCAAAAGTCCTACAATATTAAGCCGTAATAAATTAGAGACACTATGACATTATCAACAAAGCTGACAACGGCTGTTAATTTGCTTAGCAGCGAATTAAGAATTTAAATTAATTTCCTCAAATAACGCACATTTTCAAATATGTTTATATGAATAAGCACTGTAGAAATTTGAAATTTAATTAATTTTATTTTGTTTTTACTATTTCGGTGCTTCTTTGGGTACCATTTTTCGGATATATAAATAATTATTTAAAAAAAATTAAAAACCAGAATCAAATTACAGCAGTGTAAATTAATTTTAAGTAATTATTGAAATGCACTCACCGTGGGGAATGAAGCTTTTCCTTTTTTATTTAATGGTTCATCCTCATCGCTGTCATCTTTTTCATCCTCTGATGAATTTTTCTTAAATTTTTTCGGACGTCCAGCTGCTGCATACAAGAATATAAAAAAAACTTTTATTAAAAAATAAAAAAAAAATGTTATATTATTTTTATTTACGTTTAATGGGAGCTTTATTGTTGGGTTTATTATTTTTCGCAGGTATTACAGGTTTCTTATTCTTTTTTGATTTATCTTCCTCCTTTAAAAAGCAGAAATGAAAATATAAAAGATTGCTTTGTAATAAATGCTATTTAAATAGGAAATTCTAAAATTTCAGTTTGACTAATTTTTGCCTAATTAAACTTATTAGCATCATACCTCAGTTTTTTCACTTCCCAAATCAGACAACTCTTCTTCCTCTTCATCTTCGGATACTTCTTCATCTTCACTTTCAGAATCCTTTCCTTTACGTTTGTTTCGTGAAGGCTTGCTTGCGACGGCAGCACGACCTCTACCACGCGGCGAAGCAGTAGGTCGACCACGTTTACCAGCGCCAGTTGAGGGACGCTTGCGTTTTGGAGCCGCCTAACATAATTCTTAATAATAATCAAAAATTAAACATAAGAAAAGACAAAACAACACCTACATCACTTTCGGCTTCTGATAGTTCTGATTCCTCCTCAGAATCTGAATTTCTTCTACGTGATTTTCGAGCCAGTCGACCACGAGCACCTCGAGCTGCAGCAGCGGCTGCTTTTCGTCCTTTGCCACCATCTGAATCTGAATTTCCCGAAGGGTTATACTTTAAAGACAAAACCAAAAAATTAATTTTAAATAAAATCCTACAGACAATATGCTGACACTTACATCGGAGCCAGATTCTGATTCATCATTTCGTCTTCGTTTAGCTGGTGTTACTTTACGTGCATCTTCATCGGAACTAGAGAAATCAACGTAGGCGGACATTTCTAAAACAGAAAAAGACAAACATAAATAAAAATTTTGATTATTTTTGGAATTTAAAAGTAAATTACTTTTGCCTGCTGTAGCTCGTCGAGGACGTCCAGATGTTGATCTGCCACTAGATCTTCCACTGGACTTGTGTTTACGTTTTTCATCTTCGCTTGGTTCTTCTTCCTCTTCTTCCATTTCTTCTTGGACTTCTTCATCTTCGATTTCTTCATCTTCAGGTGATGGCTCTACACATAGTGCTTCATCGGGTTCCATAAGAAATTTAAGAATACGATTTGCAGCATCTTCTTTAGAACCTTTACGTTCTAGTGACAGAATGTCGCATATATTTTTTAATTGTTTTAAATCTACTTTTTTTATGAATTCAAATTTCTTTTTATATTCCGCTGAATCTTTTTCAAATTCAAAACCCGCAAAAGAGCGTAAATTCTTCTTAACGACATTGTTTTTGCCTTGAGAACCAAAACATATCTAAAAAAGAAAAAGAACATTATTTTTGTTTTCAGTTTTAATTATATTCAACGATCGTATAAATATGAATATATGTATGTATGCATGTACATATGAGTCAACTTACCGCATGCAATGTTTGCAGGCCGTCTACTCGTGTTTTATTAATATTTTCATTAATTTTATCTATTTCAGCCAAAGCTACAACATTTTCATCGTCTTCTGCAACTTCAGTATTTTCTTTTTCTTTTTTTTTCTCTTCAGCCTTGAGGTCTTTCTCCTCATCCTCATCCTTCGATTCAGTTTTGTTATCTACATCGCCGTTTTTATCCGAATCATTTTCATCAGTTTCATCTTTTTTAATATCATTAGACTTTTTATCTTCTCCCTTGGAGTTTTCTTCTTTCTCACCTGAAGATTTTTTATCTATGACAGCTTCATCAGGTTTTTCTAAAAATATATATGTATTATTCAATGTTTATATTAAAATTAAAGCAAAAATATAAAGTAATATTTTTTTATTATTTGTGTTATTTTTATTATTCAATCCTGGGAAAGTTTATATGCCTGGTATGATCGACACGAATAAACCCATGAAATGATGAATTGTTTATATACCTTGGTTATTACTGAACTTAACCCATTAAATTGAAATTAAGCTTGAACAATTACCAAGGAGGTTATAGTTTAGCAACAAAACTGGCTTTCATTATTAAAAATTTTATTTCTCCTATAGCAGGGGGATGAGGTGGGTTTCGAACCACCGTTTCTACAAGATTTTAAAACTGCTCAAAGTAAAACAACGTTTAGCTACCTCGACCAAAGCAAATCTAGTAATATTGTTTTAAATTTAATCAACAATTTCCAATCGACCCATTTTATATTCAACCTCTAGCTTTATGTCGCAGCTACGTGTATAAAACAAATACACGAAAAATTAGCAACTTTGCAAAACAGAAAGTACTCAAATATTTGCAGCCGTATGCAAAAAGAAATTTAAATAATTGTTAACATTTCGTTATAAACAAAATATGTATTTGAATTAACGCTTACCTTCATCATCGTTAGTTTTTTCATCGTTTTTTTGTGCACCAGTTTCATTATTAGTTTTTTCATCTACAGCCTCAGATTTGGCGGCTGTTTTATCACCGCCGCCTTCATCATTAGATTTTTTATCATTTTCAACAGATTTTTCTTCAACAGCATCTGTTGATTTTTTTGTTTCTTCGCTTTTTTCTGTTTCCTAAAAGCAAAATAGTATAATAATAAGACTTTATTATTATTTGAAAGAACTTAAAAATTTACACAAATTAAGTTTAAGTTAATTTGTTTTAATATTTTCTCATCTGGTAGCATACACTTTTTTAAGAAAGTATATGGCAGTTCTGTTTGTTAAAATCTATTTTTAGATTAAAAACAAAAAGCAACACTGCCTCATAAACAACACATTTATGTGAACCTGTACCGACTACTTATTTTAATTTTTTGTTTTTCTTTTAAGCCGATATTCTTTGCCTTTCATTTATTTACTTCTATTAACAGTCAACATTTAAAAACACCACGCTTCTGTAAAATGTATTCATTTCAGATTTTTTAAACATCTTTATTTATAGTTTATTTTTGGAAAAACATGCAATATAATGCATTTGGCAACACTCGACACGCATGCAAATTCTATCAATCGCGTAATTTAACCAGCTTTAACGGCGCACATATATTTTTTTCATGTATTTTATTTTAATCAATTCGCCTAATACCGCGCTCTCACAAATATGCAAACACACACATGTATATATAAATGAATTCATTTCGTATGTTGAATAGGAAAAGAACCAACAAAAACATACAAAACACGGTGAGAAAATGGACCGACGCCATGTTTATATACAATGAGAAAAAGACGAAAAGAAAGCTCATAACGCAAAGATGAACTAAAAAACGTCGTTGTGTAAATTTTTTGGAAGACTCCTTAAGCAATGTGACGCGCTCGAATTTTCTATTTGTCAATTATCACATTTTATTCAAATCGCTCGTTAAACATTTTCATTTCTATCGATCGATTACACTTTTCTTTAAAATTTTCTGCATTTTTTTATAAATTACATACCATATTTTCAATGGTTTTATCTTTTTCACCGTCAGCCGACATGCTTATGGAAAATACTCAACTAAATAAAAAAATTCACTACTTTTCTTCGTCTTATTTTCTTTTTCTGTACCATTTACTTCATCATTTCCTCAATCCAGAGTTGCACTTTTACGCATCAAAGAAAGGGGGAAAATATTTTTTTGTGGTCCTAAAGCTTTATAATAAATTACTTAGTTTATATTATAAAATTGAAAATTCTCTAATAAATATGTTTTTTCTTTTTTAAGATCTTTTTTTATATATATTTTTCTCTTTTCAATATTTCGCTTTCCTTTGGAAAGCTTCTTCAGGAAAAAATTTTTTATATATTTTTGTTTTCAAAAATATATAAAAAATTTTTTCCTGAAGAAGCTTTCCAAAGGAAAGCGAAATATTGAAAAGAGAAAAATATATATAAAAAAAGATCTTAAAAAAGAAAAAACATATTTATTAAAGATAAAAAAAGATCGTTTAAAAACTATAAAAAATTGAAAATTCTCGTTACAGCATTTTCGAACAAGTCTAGTTTAGTGACAATGCTTCAAAGCATTCCATAATAAAATACTCTATATTTGTTTTATTACAAGCAGACGTTTTGTCTATCTGTAACTTCGCAATTTTTTACCTTTTTAATTCACTACATGTAATTTTTATTTTTGTGTCTCCTAACTTTATAAAAACCTGAATTTTTTTGATTATTATTCATTTATGTAAGCGATTATCAGGTCATAAATAATTAACAAATTGCCCCCCTTTACACAGATCGCGTAGAAAACGAACTGAAAAACTAAATTCATATTTAATATTAAATTGAAGGAGTTTTTTAAGGCAACAAATTCTAAATAAATAGGATAATAGTAGTGATCAGTAAGTGTAAAAGAGTTTTTAAGAGATTTATAAAATACTTTCTTTGTATAATATACAATTTTGTTGTTTACATAGATGCTATGCCAGTGGGCACTTCCGGTCTATATTAGACATGAATTACTGTATACATTTGATGTGAAATTATTTAAACATAAAGACGGCCTTCAAATTGTCACACATTAATAAAAATAGAATCTTACCAATATGAAATATACAAATCTTTATATTTATCGTGGCAAAAAAATAATTATTTCTTGTTTTTCTTCTCAGCACTTTAAATCACAAATGAACCTTTAAATTTAAGACCTCTTCCCAAAATCGTTACAAATTATTAAATTCCTTGAGTTTTGACATCTGGCAATACAAATTTAAAAATTGTAAACAAAATTTATACCGCTGTTCGCGCGTGCAAAACGCGTATGCATATATTTTTAAAAGATTACTCGACGAAAAACTATTAAAGAAGTGCTATCTATGGGGATTCTAGGACTCTCAAAATTAATAGCTGATGTGTGTCCGCAGGCTATAAAAGAAAACGAAATAAAGAATTATTTCGGTCGCAAAGTAGCCATTGATGCTTCTATGTGTTTGTATCAATTTTTGATAGCAGTACGTGCGGAAGGCGCTCAACTTACCTCCGTAGATGGTGAGACAACTTCGCATTTAATGGGTATGTTTTATCGTACCATACGACTTTTAGAAAATGGCATCAAGCCATTGTATGTGTTTGACGGCAAGCCTCCAGATTTAAAAGCCGGAGAATTAGCTAAACGTGCTGAAAGGCGTGAGGAGGCCCAAAAGGCTCTACAGCAGGCTACAGAAGCTGGAAATGAGGCCGATATGGATAAATTTAATAGGCGCTTAGTACGTGTAACTAAAGATCATGCGAACGAGGCCAAAGAATTGTTAAAACTAATGGGTGTTCCCTATGTTGAAGCTCCCTGTGAAGCGGAAGCCCAGTGTGCAGCTTTGGTAAGAGCAGGAAAAGTCTATGGCACAGCCACCGAGGATATGGATGCCTTAACGTTTGGTTCTACCGTTCTATTGCGCCATTTAACTTTTAGTGAGGCGCGTAAAATGCCAGTTAAAGAGATTAACTATAATAAAGTGCTGGAAGGTTTTGGTCTTACAAGCAAAGAATTCATTGACCTTTGTATACTATTGGGATGTGATTATTGTGAAGGTATAAAGGGTATAGGGCCTAAACGAGCTGTAGAGTTAATGAATAGTTATCGCGACATAGAAACAATATTGAAAAATATTGATCGCAAAAAATATGCTGTTCCGGAAAATTGGAATTATGATGTAGCACGTCAACTATTTATTAATCCTGAAGTACAAGATCCCATCGAACTAGATGTAGGTGGAACAAATATTAAAAATAAATTATATTTTTATTTAACTATTTTTACATTATTTACAGTTTAAGTGGTCCGAACCTGACGAAGAGGGTCTGGTAAAGTTTTTGTGTGGTGATCGTCAATTTAATGAAGATCGTGTAAGATCGGGATCTAAAAAAATATTTAAATCCAAACATTCTCAAACTCAAGGACGTCTTGATAGCTTTTTTAAGGTTTTGCCTTCAACAGGTACACCAAAACGTAAAGTTAATGACGATAAAAAGAATGTCATTCAGAAAAAATCTAAAGTAAGTGGTGGTGGTAGCAGCAATAGAGGCAGACGGCCTAAATAATTAGGCTGTAAAGGTAACATAACATCGAAGGAGATGATTAATTATATTATAGTTTATTAATTTTAACTTACATGCTATTGTTGTGAAAATTACAAATATTAAAGTAAACATTATTAAAGTAAATATTGTTTTGCCAATGCTCTGAGAAAACGGGATTTTCTAATAGAAGCTGCCTCACGTTTGATTTCATCATTGTTATTGGCATTCAATTCTAAAGTGCCCATTATAGAAATCTAAAAGAAAAATTTAAAAGATATAAAATGCTAATAGTTTTAAAACATTTTAATGTTATACATACAGCTTCCAGTTTTCTGCTATGTTCACCTCTTTTCGCATGTAAATTTATTATAAATTCCAGTAAAGTAGTATCCCATATACAATTGTAGTAGGCATCCATGGCGTCCGTGAAATTTGAACACTTTTCAGTCAGATTTTTAAACACTATGCCATAATCAATTTCCTCTAGGAACTTTGAACAATTTAAAAAAAAATATTGCTTTTTAGAAAATGAAAAAATTTGAAGTGCATAATGACTTACTTGACATAAAACTGTAGCTTGCATATGACAACCCAGATTTGAAGAGCATCTTATCATTTTTCGTATAATATAATCATCTGCTACATTACGTTGCAGCGGAATATTACAATAGTCAGTGCCAGTAACTAAAGCATTGACATAGCAACGCATTGCCGCTTCATTATTGCCTATCGCTGTTTACAAAAAAGTAGTAACAAATTTATTACTTAATCTTCTAACTTGTGGTAAATAGACTTTGAAATTAAATGTTCCCTTCCACCATTCTTTAACGTCATCAACAATTTATAAAAGGTTTAGAAAACAATATAATTCGCAATTATGACAAATAAAAAAATTACCCAATTCAAGGTCACCCTTCATTTTTAACCATGGTATAGTTTGAGGATAGTATTTTAGAGCTTCGGTAAGCAGCCAATGTAATGTTTCACATACAGATCTTATGCTGTAGCTAGTTCCCACTGGTTCAGTCCTAAAAACAAAAATGGGAAGGGAAGCTTAGCAGTGGCTCATTTTAATAACCGGACAACACATGTGTCATGCAGTTTTATTGTATTAAAACACAGATTTTTGCAAATAAAATAAAAATGATTTAATTTTTTATTTATTTAAAATACATTCCAATACATCTGGACTGTTACAGGGTGGGCGGTGATTTGCAAACTTTCGCACACAAGTTTTGTCAAAACTGACTTAAGTAATGTAAGCTTCCGATTTTTTTTTTAATTGACTTACGATCCACCGTTCTTTGGAAAGAAAACATTGTTTGGTTGCCCTGGCTTGGTGTTTTTTTTTCTACATATTTGTTGATTTTATAGCGTTTAATAATGTCATGGACTGTGAAATGACTTCTCTGAACGGCGGCAACAATCTTACGCACACAAAAACCATCTTGATGTTTTATTATCGATTCTCTAACTTCTGTCGATGATTAGACGCGTTTGCTTCTCACGTCACCATTTTTGAACAAAAATATTGCAAAACTAAGTTTTTTTTTAAATTCTTTTTAATTTAATAAAACATAATTTGCTCCACTAAAAACCCGAATTTTTCATTTAAAATAACAGTAAAATATTGTAGTTGCCACATGTCTATTTATTAATTTGACGATTTTTATATAATAAGGGGCCAGAGTATTATGAAAATATTTTAAAATTATTTTATAATGCCGCGTATAACTAAACAGTCTACGTTTACTTTATAATAGTTAAAAATAGTTATTTATAGCGGGAAACCGTAAAAATCGTTACACCCTGGAAAAAAGACAACAGAATCACAAAGAAAGCTCTGCCCGAGAGATGAGCTATAGTTTGCCATTTTATCTTCGCTCCAAAATTCGCTAAGAGCAGTTTTAAGATAAAAAAACATTTCCATGGCCAAGTGGCTCAAAAATTGAATTTTGCACAAAAGCACATATCAAAAGATTTCTCGTTTTGGAGCACGATGAAGTTTATACGCCCGTTACGTTTGTTATCTTACATTTAATAATATGCAGAATTCTTATTTTATTTGGTATGGAGGTACAGGCAACAGTACCTGGAAGTGTTATCAGCGGGTAAGGCATTTGAAGTAAACGCTACACTTAGCGGCGAGTGTTGGGAGTTCTTGGCCGGTAGGATCGGTCAAGCCAACACCGGTAGAAGATAAACTTCTGTGGTATTGGTACTTCCACCTATTGTAGTTGTACCATCGATAAGAAGTTATTGCGGAATATTAAATTGCTTCAAAAGATCTCTTACCGACACGCGAGCTGCTTGCTATCTAACTCGTTTTTTAAAATGTTGTGCGTGTGTACACACATTACTTGTTATAGTTGATTGACAACTATCAGCTGTGAGGTCTGCATAACAGCTGACTTTATTGATGTTCTGTTTGCTCCTGACTTACTTGTAGTGCTCTGAAATTCCCGACCGTTAATTTAAATCTAATTTTATAATTCATAAATAAATACATGAGATAAGATAAAAAAAATTTGCAATTTCTCGTTTTGGAGCACGATAAAATTTATACGGCCGTTACGTTGGCTTTAAGTACCTAAATTTTGTCTTCTTAGATTTAATAATATGCAGAATTATTATTTTATTTAATTGGATATGATTTTACGTCATTTCGCGTCAAATGCGGTTTGTAAACCGACCGGTTTCAGCCATGCGCCATCTTTAGTGTTTTTAGTTTTTCTCTATACTGATATTTTATTATTTAATTTGCTGAACTTTTCTGTAATTAACTACCCGACTTTCGATGCAAGTCACTATTAGGTTATAAGAAAAATAAACTATTTTTGTTTTTTTTTGATTCGAAGTATTTTAAAGGAATAAATTATTAATAAAACACTAACCGATTATTAAATTGAACCCCACTGTATATAAAAAGTCACTAAGAGTTAATTTTGAAACTTAAACTTACTTGCTTATAGTGGTGGGCCATAATTGCATATATTCACCATTTAAATCGTAATTGGGATCATCTTTTAAAATATTGTGGATTTTGCCAAGCATAGAAATGGCTAAATTAAGTAACATTTGATGACGTATACGTTTTAAGAAAGGATGCAAACCAGTAGAGACAGCCAAGCAGGGTGAATTGCGTGAACTACCACCACCACCGCCGCCACTACCAGAACCACCACCAGCACTGCTGCCTCTTTTGGAAGTATTGAGAAACATGGACAAAACTAAATCCCAAGCATCGCGACAAATTTGTTTGGGTCCTTTCATTTTTTCCATATCCAAAAAAGTGGCAGCAAAGGCTATAGGCAGCTCCAATTGTGGCAGTCTTTTGTCCAACAGCATAACAGTATTCCAATCATTAAGATTAAGTAACATTAGAGCACAACTTTCAATAATCTACATTAACAATATATATTTTTAGTATGAATATTTTTTTTTAAAGCATAAAACTTACTTCTATGCGCGGTATTATATTGTCATTTGTTTGTAGCGATTGTAAACACTGCTTGCAACGATTGCCCAAAGATTGTAAGTCTAAACTTTTATTATTCCATTCATCTAAACATTGTGTTATTTGTATTAATAAAATTTCCCAATTTACTAATTTGCCCAGTTTAGAAATGATGGTTGCATTTGATAGTTCAGGTCTTTGGGTTTCAGATTTTAAAATGCTTAGCATTGATACAGCACCTTCATAATTCTAAAAAACAAAAATGATAATAAAATAAAGAAAAATAGCAAAAAAAAAAAGATTTTTATATACAAAATTTAATTGGCAAATTTAACGTACTCCTTTCGCTGTTAGTTCTCTAGCCTTGCCTAATAAAACGTAGGCAAAATCTTGTAAAAAACCTCTTTGCACAGACATCAAAACTGATTTGATGGGTGTAGCTATTTCCCAACTGGGATTAACAGTCCATAAAGGTTTCGAAGGGTTGGTAGCTGCTAATTTTACCAATAGTTTTCTAACAGTGTTGGCATTAGTACATGATATAAGTTGTCTCTCTAAAGAGCCAATTTCTATACGTGGTATTTTTGAATTAAATTTCCACTCATTCAACATAGCCAAAGTGGGTTGGGGTAATTCAACTTCTTGTATTTGTTGTAGCAAATCCTTAAGTTCTGCCGAAGAATATAAATTTAAATGCACTAATTCTTGTAACCATAATTTATTTTTGTGCTGGACAATGCAATCAATTAAAAATTGCTTTAGGATATTGCGTTCGCTCAACGAACAGCAAGGCAAAACATCCATTATTCCCTTTAAAAGAAAGTAATTAAAAAAAATTATATAAATCAAGCAGTCTTTTTCTTTACCTCTACAATTGCAGAAAAACAATTGAGCTGGGAATATTTTTCAAAATAGTCAACGCTGGCAAAAATATTTCCCTCCTCAAATTTACTGCGCACCACATTAAGTGCTGATACTTGCATTTCTAATTGTTTAGGTTCTTTTAAAATGCCTTGGGATATGGCACCTTCAATGTCCAGTTCCAATATACGTCTATTTACAAAAGGTATTTCACGTTTGCGATTGTCCAATTTTAAAATTTCAACTATGTCCTGGAAGGAAAGCAAAGCATATTAAATAGCTAAATAATTTCTTGTGGGAACGTGCATGTAGATTATTGGTGCAAGAGCTTGTTGGTTTCATAATAAAAGAAAATGTGTAAATATTTTAGCAGAGAAAAGAAAATATCTCTTAATTCACCTTATATTGAGTCAGTTGAGACATGTTGAAACGTTCCGTTAAGGTTTGTGATTGAGCACTTACACCGCATGCCAATAGATAACCCTCCAATTCGTCTTCATTAACATGACAGAAAACAAACTGTGAAGAAATTTTACCAATCATTTCATATTCATTTTTGGTGGCGTTTAAATATTGACGGCATTCATTTACAGCATCTCTAGCCAATAAATATTGTTTAGTGTAAAGATAGAAATTAACCAAATCAAAATAGATTTGTGCTCTAAGTTCAGCGGGAGAAATTTGTAGCATAGCATCAAATTTTTGTGGTACATTAATATCATCACTTGGATGTAGTGGTATAAATGTTTCATAAGAAAAGACATGAAAGGGTTCATTTGATTTGCACAATTCTAGCAAATATTCTATGCTTGGTCGCGGATTTATTTCAGGTGCAAAAAATTGATGCATTGGCTCTAGGGGTACAAACCTGTTAAATAACAATGTCTTTTAAGTTTATGTGCAAACTCATGTGAAAATATTCTTACATATTGCCCAAAGTAGGTCGGGCTGACTTAACAGCTATATCTTTAAGAATTTGCAGTCTTAATACCCAGCGGTGGTAGAAGGTTAAGGCAAATTTGGCAGCTTGTTCATTGCCATCCGCAGCTAAAAGTAAAATCGAATTTATATTTATTTTTAAACTTTTTTTCATTTCTTTAATTACATACTTATTTTCGCTTGAAAGTCAGTGGTAAATGGAATGGTTACACGTTTCCCAAAACTTATGTCGCAAAGATCTCTAAGTAGAAATAATTGTTTAGGTATAGTGAGATTTTTTTCAAAAACATCCAGATTCCACTTAAGCCAAGTAGCCACCTTAAGTGCTAACACTTTTAAGGCTATCTGTTTTCGTGTCAAGCGCAAACCTTCTACACTTGGTGTTATTGTTGGTTGTGCTACCGGCATTGTGGTGGCATCTGCATTAGTTAAGTCAAATTGTGGCACAACAACATTATCTGGAGCCATGGAAATGAACTGTGACAACAGTTCCAGGGCTGAAGGATCTAAATTATATATAAATTAGAGCAATTGTATAAACTGACACATATTTTGTTTTGCATATTCTTTGTTGGCATTACCCGGGTTTAATTTCTTTAAATGTTTGGTTATTAACTCAGGATCCAAAAGAAATTCAAACCACAACACTGTCTCTGCAGCCAAAGGTACAGCTTTTGGCTTAAGCGGATCATCCATTTTATGTAAATTTTGTAATTATTTTTTAAAAATATGTTTAACAATCTTAAGCTTTAGCAAGAACCTACAACTATTTGCATTTATTTTTATTTTATTTAATGTTTAACAATATTACCATATCGTTTTATGTACGTAGTACATATATAGGAAAGCTTAATGTTATGTTTCAAAATGCAAATGAGCTGCCATATGTTTATCATCAATATTATAGTTTAAAAATTAACTTCAGACAATTGTGCGGTCACTAAAATGGCTTTTGAATTAATAGTCCAATAACAGAAAACAAATATATTTTTAAAGTATAAGTTTGATAGAGAGGGAACAAGAATGACTATATACATATAACTTGTTTTAGGCGTTATCGACTCGCATTCTGATTTGTGTTTTTGGCGCAAGAATAATTGAACGTTTTTTAGTTGCAAAATATTGGCGGGTAATTTAAAGAAATAACAAAATTATTATAAATAATTGAAATTTATCAATTTATTTGCAGTGGAGTGCTTATGTAGCTGCATTGTACATTTTGACAATAACATTTGAATGTATGTTTGATTCTATTTCTTTAATTGTATAAAAAACTAATGGGAGGTTAATGGTTAGAAAGTAAGTTGGCTTCAAATACACACAATTTTATAATTCATAAATAAATGCACGAGATGTAGTTTATAATTATTGTATTGTAATTTGTTTTAAAATTAAAGAAGGAATTCAACTCGAATAGTAATACCAGTAATAATGCAAATGATAATAATAATAATTATGAACAGAATAACACAAATGCGAACAGCTACTTCGTGTAGGCAAAAACAGGGGCACGACCTTCGCCGTTACAACACACATTTTTTAAATACTTCAGTTTTATAGATTACAATGTAAAGTAAAAATATGGGAATTCATAATGGAATATAATGTCAGCTAAATGTCCTTCTTTAGCATGTCGGCACATCTTCGCTATTTTTACAAAATTTTGCTTTGTCTGTCTTCAATACAGATAAACTGATTCAGCAGCGTTAACTCACAAGGACGAAGCGGCCAATTGACATTGCCTAATCGAGAAAGTACGCGATCGGGAAATTTCTGATGTTATAATTGAATTGCTTGCATGGTTGTGTAGCTTGTGGCGCCGACTTGGTAAAACCAAATGTCACTGATGATAATCATTAGGCAATTGTGGCCACAAAAAATTAGTTGTTATCGTTTGGTAGCGCAAGGAACTCACACTGACCACATTTCCTTGCTCACTTTTGAATAAATACGGACGATGACTCCGCCTGACCACAAACCGCACCATAAATTGGAGGTAAT
Organism: Trichopoda pennipes; assembly: GCA_030448955.1. Classification (NCBI taxonomy): domain Eukaryota; kingdom Metazoa; phylum Arthropoda; class Insecta; order Diptera; family Tachinidae; genus Trichopoda; species Trichopoda pennipes. The sequence continues at coordinate 11,371,408 of JASKUP010000060.1, read as the reverse complement.
GTTTTTCCAAATTGATAATGAGCCTCATCACTACAGATGATTTTATGGAAATATGCGTTATTTTCACTCAGTTTTTCAAACCGGCAATTTGTAAACGTTCGACATGAACAATGGTGGGATTGATTTTTTAACGAGTGGATTTTTACAAGCGTGAAGATGAAGATCTTTATGCGAAAAGTTGCGCAAAGTGCTTTAAGTGATGCATAATTGTTGCAAACGTCGACGACTTAATGTTTCAGGCTTATTGTTGAACACTTTGTAGTATTGCGGCTATCACTACGGCCACTGTAAGCGTGTTCTTTTAGTCTATTATCCGCAAAAATATCGCAAGTCTCAAACTTAGCGATTAAATTTCGCAAGCGGTCTCAGAAGGAGTCTGATTACGAGGAAAAGCTGATCGAATTTTACGAAGTGATACAGTGAAATTTTTACCATTTTGACAAATGTTCATAATTTACTTAAGAGTGTAACGTTCAATTCTAAATGTCAAAGGATGACAGATTAATTCTTGACATTTAGGCACTTAGCAGACAATTTACTTCCTATAACCCCATTTTCTTTCGAATGTTCCAATTTGATATGATCTCAAATTTCATTAAGATTATAGTTTTTTCATTAACAAACGTTTTAATTGATAATCAAACCATTGCAAACGCTAATTTTATTTGAAAACAATTGGCTTTATGTTCTTCACACAGATATGAATTGCAACTATTGTAACTCAGTTGGGTCTACTTAACTTTACGGGAAAAAGAAGAGTCCCTTAGTGCAGACTACCGTATAATGCAATAATGAAAAATTTTTTTTAACCTCTTGTCTCGTGAATAATGTTCTGCATAGAAGTACAATAATTTAAAATCGTGCAGCTTTCTAAGTTGTAGCTTTTTTTTTAAAGAGAAGTAGCACTTCAGGCAACAATGCCTATTTAGTCAAGTACCGTGCTACATTCTTTAGGAAAGGGATGGAGAAGAGATGAAACAGGTGGTGAAAGTAGAAGGATAGTCGGAAATTAACTGCCGACTGTCAATTCTTATTTTTGTAGTGAAAAAAACCAAGGTCTTCGTTGGGAATCAAACCCACAACCCCCATACTGACAAGCTAGTACACTACCTACTAGCCTACAAGGGCACCTTAGCACCAGCTTAGTTTCAGTCGCCACTACAAGTAGTAATAAATCGCTTTTCAGAAAGCGCGCTCATATTTTCTGTTCACTGCACTGTTACGAAATAGTTTCATATCGGTGAGATCATATATGAGGAAAATTAATGTCCTCCAATTCTTCATTCCATTAGCTTCCTTTTAAGTAGGTGGCATTCTTTGCCACAGATTAAGGGACTTTCTTTCATACCATAATTTAATGCATTTGTGTGTAAAGACCTCCCAAAATCTATAGACGATCTCATTTTTGGTCTTACTACACGTGTTTTCCATATATTTGTTTGACTCTGATTGAAGTTTTCGTTGTAGGAAGTGACAAAAATTTATAAGGCAAAGTAAGCCCAAAAGTATTCTATCCGCTCCTTGAACTTTTTTTCTCACTCCCTTTAGTTCCAAACAGCGCTGATAGATCTTTATCTTTTTCATGGTTTAATACGTCCTATATTAAGATGGATCTGGGTTATTTGTTTTTACTTTTACTTTTTCCTTTTGCTTGCTTTCTGCGTCCATTGCAAGGAGCTATTCATTGCATTTCTCTAGATTTTCGTTACCTTTAAAGCTCCTCTATCACTCTCTCAACTGTTTATTGTTCCATTTCACAGAATATATAAAGGCCCCAATGAAGTAGTATATCGAAAGTTGTCAGAACTTCTTGACTCTCTCTAGTCCACAATAGATAGAAGAGACAAAATTATATTTAAAGTTAAAACAGTCTTTGCTGTGCACGATTTAACGTATTCTGTTTTAATATGGACAAGGTAAATTTTTTTTGGACTTTTACTTCTTTCAACTTCTCTTCGGTGTATGCTTCAAATTCTTCATTAGTTCCGTGTTTTTTTTTTTCTTTAATTCCTCTCCCTCCCTCCCTCCCTCCCTCCATCTTTCTCTCTCTGTCGCTATTCCTTATAAAGCTTCATTGCCATTTTTATTTTTTTCGTTATGACTCCCTCTAGTTCACTGTAAATGAAAGAGATTAAATTATATCCATAGTGAAAATAGTCTTTGCTGTGCATGACTTAGGGTATTCTATTTTAACGTGGATAATAGCTTGTTTCCACGACACCTGCTTCGCTCTCTATTCTTGCTTCACGCCCCAATCATAAGCGAATCAACCTGCTTCGCCATACAAAATTTTGTGAACGAAGCTGGTAGATTCATGTTGAATCTAGCTGCGAATCAAGGAAAAATCCTCTCTTCTCTAATTTTTATCGTAAGTTTATCAAAATTAAACATTTTTGTAAACAAAGAAAAATTACAAACAAAACAAAATTAAAAGTGAAAACTTAAAAAACATAATTGTTTTGTGGGTGTGTTAATTAATTTTAATTTTATAAAATTAAAAAAAAATGGATAGGAAAAAAATTATACTTAATGCTATCGCGGCAAGAAGGATATCTTCTGTTGTTTTTCAACTGTTGTTGTTGTTTTTCAACTTATGTTTCTCTGTTTAATAACAACTGTCAAATCGAAGCAGATAAATGAGTCGTGTAAACAGCATGATTCATAAACTTGCTTCAGAAAGCGAAACACGAGATTCAAATTGTCGTGGAAACAGGCTATAAGGTTAACTGGTTTTGGACCAATACTTCTTTTTATTTCCCTTCTCTGTATTCTTTAAGTGTGTTCTTCAATAGTTCTTTTAGTGAACGATTTGTGAAACTCTGTTATTTTATCACATGATAATTTAAACTACAAACTTTAATAAAAGAAATCAGTTTCTTTTTTATTCTTTAATCGAAATTATTGTTATTTGAGTTGTTATTATTTATGTATTTTAAACTTGTTTTAAACAAAACTGAATTTAATTTTTAAATAAAAAGCAAATTAGGAAATAAGTGGAGCTATTTGATAAAAACTTCAAATGCATTGAATTAACATATTTGTATAAAATTAAAATTTTTGAAATACATATATTTTTTGATCGTTCTCTCTATGGTATCTGAAGATTATAGGGGATACATTACGCATCGTTTTACTAAGGAAAGATATGAATTTTTCGTATAGAAATAGAACTTTTTCTATTTATAAATTTTAGCTAGAAGTGCGTCCTTTTTACCAAGAAACTGTACTCAATATAGGGATACTTCTATCTATATGTTTAACAAAGGTTCACTCATCCAACATTAAAACGATAGCCCATTTAGAAAGTTTAGTATTTGCTTGTTATTGATCCTAAGGCCACTTTAGATTTTTACTCGCAAAGTCCATTAGAAACTTTGTTAATCGCTTACATGTTCATGCAAAATAATACGAAAATTAGATTTGGCAACACCATATATATCTATCAGCAAGAACAAGGTATATAAAGGGTCCCGCCAAATAACTTTTTTTTTGTTTTAAATGCTCTAAACAAAACTACTGAATATTTTCTTAAATTTCTTTTTGTATTTGAAAGTACAATCCTTCCGGTTAATAATGGAAAATAATTTCATTCAAATAGCTGCCTCGGCAGGTCACGCAGTAGCCTACACGATCGGTCAAATTTTTAAGCACATTATCGACTTTGCGCAGCTGCATTTCACCAATGGCTTCACGAATATTTTCCTTTAAATTTTGAATTGTACCTTCGATAAGAAAATTCGAGTTTAATAACTCCGAGTTTGTAACTTCCTCCATCGAAAAGTGTATGTGTGTGTGTGTGTGAACGGATTAAAAGGAAAATTTAGCTAAAACACATGTTGAGTAATTGCCCTGGCTGCGTTGATAAAAGGATCTGTCCGTTATCAAAGAGAAATCATGAATGAATAATTGCTACCGAATTGCAATGGAACAGTTGTATAAGAGTTATAAAGGGCAAGTTGATTGACTATAAATCATCTACTGCAGCGGTAATTTATAGGTATACAATTTAAGCGCCATCTATTTTAAGGTCTAGTTGCTTTGGCAGATGAGTTGTTACACACTCCTTAGCAGATTACAGCTTCCATATCCACCGTTCTACTGTTTTAAGCAACCAACGATTTTCATGGTATCTGCACGAGTTGTTAATTTATTTTTTCGGCCCAGCACTCAGGGGGTGGCCCCTACACATGAAATGCATTGTGCCAGAACTATGAAATCAGGTTAGGGGATGAGGAAAGAGGGAGTAGTGTTTGTGACGAGAAAGGTCTCTTGGAGGGAGTTTATTCCACATAAGGACTATTCTGCTAAAAAACGAATTTTCCCTGTTACAAAGGGGGAAGAAATCATTCTCAAGCCGTATTCTAAACTGTACTGGTGAGTCAGTGTTCGGATTTTGGTAGTTGTTTTATTAAGTTCGTACGTGCCTATGTAGGTAGTATGCCTGCTACCTGGTATTTTATGCGGTTCCAATTTTCAATATTTCCATCTTTTATTGTTAGATGCGTGTATCCATCTGAGGGTGTTTTCCGTTTTTTCGAGTGTATGAACAATTTTATTGATGTTAAAAATTGTGTCTGAGGTCGCGCTTATCTGTTTATTTAATTGCTTTTTTCGGACCAGCACTCAGGGGATGACCCCTAAACATGCAATGCATTGTGACAGGACTAGGGAATTAGGTTACGGGATGAATGAAAGAGGGAGTAGTGTCTGTGGACATTTGATTTGAACTTTCCCAGATTGAAAGTGACAGGAGAGACCTCCGAAGGGATTTTATTCCACATAAGGAATCTTCTGCTAAAAAACGAATTTTCCACTGGCCCATCAACCACAAATGGATGTGCTCTCAACGAATATTTAGTTAAACGCAAAATCATGCGAGTAACGGGAACAAGTTCCCTAATTTCGTTAGAGCACTTACCATTGTAGTAACGATAAAACAGTGAAATACAACCCACATTGCGTCCATGCTCCAGTGAATCAATAGAGTTAGATACCCTACTGTCTCCAATGAGCCTGTTAGCCCTCTCCTGTACGCCTACTGTCGAGCAACTCCATAATAAACTTTGGGGCGCCGGCCCGTACAAGTTGTATTCCATTTTTGGACGGATATAGGTAGTATAAATAGTACGGATATTGGATGGAGTAAAGTATCTCATATACCGAAAGCCGAGGCACTTGTAAGCTGCTTTAGAAACTTGAAAATTGTGTTGTTAAGTCCATCAAACATCATAAGGAATTTTCATGCAAAGAGTAACAAGAGCTTTCGATTCCGTAATATCCATATCACCCATAGTGACAGGTGCAGCACCCTTTCCGAACACAGATCAATGTGTAAGCATGCAATATTGTGTGTTACGGGCGTTAAAATCCACTCTATTCACACGACCTTATTCCGAGATTGTTGCGAGATCGTGATTGAGCGTATCATTCATGTTCTTCCTTTTGAAACCCACCTCCAACTGGTTCGATCAATTACTAAATGAATACGAATGACAAATGGTGCTGTCTTCTGCGAAGGAGTATATAGGGTTGAAAGTTTGACAAAGAAGGCCATATAGAAAAATAAGAAATAGAGTAGGAGAAAGAACGAAGCCTTGCGGTACCTCTGAATTAATATTGAAGGCATTTGATGAAATGCCACCTATAACAACTCGTATTGAGCGATTTCTGAGAAAAGTCGATATAAATCTGGAGAAATTTTCACCGACACCAAATGCACCATAACATTACATTTTGTTTATCCCACAGAGCCATTTCTGTTTACTTAATGTGGCCCACTGGGCACATTAGATCACAACCACAACCTTTATAACAAGCAAGGCGAGATTCCTGCTCATTTAAAGTTTGAGATAAGGTTAAGGTCGTTTCGATCCTAAGGGCTCATTCGCTTTACCATATAATATTATTTTACAATTTTTAAATAGACCAGCTATCCTGAAGAAGCTTCCGACAGAACTAGCTACTAGATGGTTCAATTTGTCTTTCGTCCCTATACTAAATTCTGACAGTCGATTTGCTCTGACTTCAACCTGATCAAGTATAGTTCGCCATCCTTCGGGTCACATCATATATACTCAAGGCACGCTCTATTTAAAGGCATAAATAATATAAATATTATTATACTTAACTGAATAGAACGACCCGGTACTGAATTAACTATTAAAAATAGAAACTAAAAACTGCTTTGTAAAGCAGAGGAGATCATACCATTTAGTCCTGTAACAGCCACAGCTTATTGTAACCTGAATGACTGCACTACACATCTAAAGTCGCTTGGTTGCTAAACCAACGACAACGAGTGTTTTAAAACTGTTCTAGTGTGGATGTCCGCGTAAGTCCATATTTAGTAATCAGGTGATAAAATAAAAAGTATTTGCCATCAAAGAGCCGCTATGTTTGGGAGTTTTAAAACGCAGCAATGCATTCGTTTAAAATAAGCTTCCTTATTTAAGTGTTTCGCTGTGTAGTGACACATAAACTTATGCGTGGATTATATGCACTTGTTTCAAATGTTTCAAAAATCATTAAATATTCAAATATTTTATTACCGCCATCGCAGCAATAAAGGCTGTCGATGCGGTTTCTTCTTAACAACGAATTCAAATCACTTCAAACTTGTTTTTTGTTTTGTTTAAATACGAGTATCACTAATTATGAATGTTATAATTTTTTATTTCATTATATTGATTATAGTCAGTATAATAAAAATATTTTATTTAATAAAAATCTACATTTTTTTAAGGTTGTTTAAGGTGAGAACTCAGATGTTTGTGAGTCCCATTTCGCGGAATATTTAAAGGCCCCAAACGAAATAACTAAAATGAGACGTTTCATTGTAAAACAAATGTGTAATCGGGGTAAAAAAAAGGGATTTTCATTAGGGATGGCCTAATTATGTTTATGAGGATCAGAGCCGTGAAATATATTCTATGTCGTTCTCAACTGGAGATAAAAATTATTCTGTTTCTCTGAGACTTATTTTGCATTTCGTTTAAGAAGGATGCACATGTAATGATGGTGAGATTCCATCAAAACATATCAATGTGCCCTCCAGGGGGAAATTTAAAAGGGATGTGTGTTTTTTGTGTATTTTGAAAGTCACATCTCTTTAGGGACACCCTTTAAGTTTTTAGTTTTATACTTCCTTAGTTTTAGTTATAACGGTCATAATAACACCACTTTAGAGATGACTATTTTACACTTTAGTTATAGAATCCACTTGACTCTTGACTTGTTAAATCCTCTACACCTGCCAGCAATATTTTGGATTAAAATTTAATGGATGAAATACACAAAAAGAAACAAAAACATTTTTCTCTCTTTTGTTGGTCGCTCAGCCAAAAAACAATGGCAATAAATCAAACAATTTGTCTGAAAATTCTATTCCTTTAAAAAAAATTGTTTATAACTTAAAATGTTATAATTTTAGGCAGTTAAAAGCCAAAAATACAAATCTGTTACAAAGCCATTGTTTTGGTGTTTGTTATGCCAACATTTAAACCTTTTTTTTTCACAACAACAATAGCAACAACAAGTTCATAACATCTTCAAAAAACTATAAATTTATACAGAACAATGATCACAATCATTGGCCAATTTGTTTTGTGGCATCAAAAACCAAAAAAAAGAAAAAAGAACAACATTAAACGCAAGTTAAAAGGATGTTTTGCAAAAGCACTCTACACTCAATTTTTAAGTGTTAAAAAAGTCACCACGTTTAAAGAAAATTGAAATTGGATATTGAAAAATATTTAAAGGCAATTGTAATGCCCTGAACTTATATTTTACGCCTATGAAAAATTATATTTGTTTTTAGATTAAAAACTAATGAAACTTTTAATTGATTTAATTATTTAATTGTTTAAACTTTAATTAAATTGTAACTGATAATTGATTTAACAGTGATAGTCAAGTTAAATATTTAGTAAAAGTGCATGCATTCCGTGTCATAACTAACAATACATTGGAGGCAACTCATCATGTAAGAAAATATTTTAACATTTTACTCTACACTTTTAGGAGGTCAAAAGTTTTAGAGAAACGTTTTTACCATAAATTAAGTTTCGGCTAATTTTTATATAGAGTCCGCCATCTAACGTTTTTTTTTTCAACTAGTGCTTATTTCGTGATTGGTAACACTTAGCACATGTTTGATTTGACAGATAATTAGTTTTATCCTTCCGCTGAACGAATACGGTTGTGTATACGCTTGAACAACGCTGGGAAATATTGCGACACATTACTTTGAAAATCATGGTAATGTCGCAGAATGTGTGTGCGAAAATTGCGTACGACTTTTTGAAAGAAGAGAAGCACCGTCAACTCAGCTCCTTATGTTCGATAGTTTGTGAGAAAAGTGAAAGAAACTGGCATCCTCATCGATAAACCAAAGCGTGAAAAGCCAAAAACAGTGCGTACACCCGAGAATATTGCTGCTGTGGCAGAAAGTGTGTGAAAGCGCCATCAACATCAATTCACCGTCGTGTTCTCAACAATTGAACATTTCAGAGACATCATTGAGACGAATTTTGCATAAAGACCTTGGTATGACGCCATACAACGCCAATTGGTTGAGGAGTTGAAGCCAAGTGACCATCCAATGCGTTTTAGCTTCGCCAAGTGGGTCTGCGATCGACTTACAGAAGATGCCGATTTCGCGCAGAAATCCCGCACGCATAAAGTAAATTTCATGTCAATTTAAAAAATTCTCCGGTGGTTTATTCCTCTATAAAAATACCCTTTATTATGTGTTGCTTTCCTTAATTCAGAAGGGGTCAACCAACGATACTACAGGGTGGCTGGTGAAACCTGCTATCAAAAAAAAACGTAATAACTTATTTTCTGTGTAACCAATCTGTTCCATTTTTATTTTATTTTATAGATTGATCTTTAAATTCCCCCCGGGGGCACATAAATATGGTCTTTATAGAATTCCACTATCTAGACACAGTGCAACTTGGAGAAAAAAGGGAGCCCGGTCCCCTGAAGACAGGCAGGGAGTCAACTGGAAGCTCCACTTATTTCCACGGGAATCAGTAAGCTCGCAGAGTTCATTAATTGTCTCTTTAGACATTTAATAGTTCTCTGACTGATCATTGAGGTTGGCCCCTATATGGGAGTAACGTGGTGGTTGTGGTTTCGCGGCCGCATAACAGTATAATGGTTCTTATGGTGGCCAGGATCATCTCACTGATAATGACACGCAAAGTGAATGATCCAGTCCAGTGAGCATGCTTGACATGTGTTCTGGACAAGAGTTAGAAAGTCTCCAACTTTTTAGCAAGGTGTGATGGTTTGCAGACCTGTCGTGGAATCATTAAAGTTGCAACTAGGTGGTTCTGTTGCTTAGAATTATATCTTCGGCTTCCTAGGACGCATGTATGACGTTCCAAGTTATACAATTGTGGTTTGTCCACCATCTGATTAAGACTACATATCCAGGTGCGGATGTAAAACGAGTCACACTATCTGATTTTTAAATTTAACTAAAGTGGTGAATTGAGATAATGAAACAAGAATTTGGATAGTGCAACGCTTTCACGCTTTAGAGTCCTTAGTTTCCGTCCAAAGAGAATATAGGCGCACATTTGGTGGCACTCCTCCTAGCAGATGTACTATAATGAGGCTTCGTAAAGAATTTTGCCGAGTGTGACACAATCGCAAAAAGGCCTTATCATCGAGATCTTTTAGTTCGGAAGGATGCAGGAAACTATCGCTGCTGTAGCTGCTGTCATACAATCCAATCCTCGAGATTTAAACTTATTTATATAAAAGATTCAATTAACAAACAAACTGAAATTAAGAGACTTCCCGATTCGCTTGGAATTTTGTGAGAAGAACATTCATTCAAATGGCGTCAGAGAATGAAAGTCTTGAACTCCATTTTTATGTCTGACGAGGCACATTTTGATTTAAACGGCAATGTTAACAAACAAAACTGTCGAATATGGAGTAAATTCTAACCCACAGATACTCCATCAGATGCAATTACATCCACTTCGCGACACTGTGTGGTGTGCAGTTTCTTCAAGGTGCATTGTCGGGCCTTACTTTTTCAAAGAAAACATTCTTATTGTTACGGTCAATAGAGATCGTTACTGAAAGATGTTGAAAGAATTTTTCTTGCCAGAATTACGCCGAAAGAGAATCCCCTTCAACTCTGTTTGGTTTCAACTAGATGGAGCAACTTGTCACATAGCCACGCCTGTTACGTGACGGAATCGCGGCAAAAATTCCCCAATAAACTGATTTCAAAAATTTGTTACATCCCGTTGGCCTCCTAGGTCTTCTGACCTCACTGCACCTGATTTTTTTTTGTAGGGTTATTGCAAAGAAGAAGTTTAACTTTTGTAAACCCAACAAATTGTCGTTTTCTTTTTTTAAGAGAAGTAGCACTTCAGGCAACAATGCCTATTTAGTCATGTACCGTGCTACATTCTTTAGGAAAGGGATAGAGAAGAGATGAAACAGGTGGTGAAAGTGGAAGGATATTCGGAAATTAACTGCCGTATAAAGACAGCACAGCGACCAGTGGCTATGTCTTCATCGCTGAGCAACCCCACCGACAGTCAATTTTTATTTTTGTAGTGAAAAAAAAACCAAGGTCTTCGTTGGGAATCGAACCCACAACCGCCATACTGACAAGCTAGTATACTACCTACTAAACTACAGGGGCACTTGGATGATTTAAAGTATTCAATTCGAACGGTAATGGAGGCAATTCCCACTGCAACATTCCAGGCAGTGATGAATAACTTTTTGATAAGATGTCGTACATGTATCACCGAGGGTGGAGGTCATTGGACTTTAATAAATAAATTACATAAACTTTACAAAAAGTTATTCGAGTTTCTTAATGTAGCGAAATTCATCAGCCACCCAATAGTTTTTTAAAGGAAGGTGAGTTTCTTTATTACCTTGGGGAGGAGATGTTCATTGGTAAACTCATTGTAGTCACCCAGTGGTAAGACCATCATCAGGTTAAAAATTAAGTTAATGTTTTTTATTCCCTCTTGTAAATGAAGAGGGAATTTTGGTAAATAATTTTAATCGGTTTTCATTTTCCGAAAATGTATAACTAATTTTTGGAGTGTAGAGCTGATTTTTAAATAAGGTTATTAAAATATAACACTGTATAACACTGTAATGTTAACAACATTAAATAAATTAAAATAAAATTTAAAAATAATTTATTTGCAGCATAATTTTTGTTTGTTTGTTTATTTTTTAAGTTACAAAACTTTGTTATAAATTATTTCTAATAAATAACACAATAACGAGTATAAATGGATGCCAATTTAATATTTTGCTATTCAAAGTTTTGTGTTTTTTTTTTTAATTCTTATGTTACGTTAGTGATTTATGTTAAGCATTTGTTTAACAATTTTATGTTATCGCCTACACGAAAAATTATAATTTTGTAATTTTTCTGATTTATTACATTCAATGCCAACAAAATTTATAGTCTAGTGCTATGCTAACACGTTTAACAAACTGGTTAAAATTTTAATTATAACAAGTAAATAAATTTAAATAAAAATAAATAAATATTTTATTACGAAATAGAATCCTAAACATCCGTTAATGTGAAAGACACTGTTTTTGGCAGTGACTGCAGTATGAGAACAGTCTAAAAATGATCTTACAGGCATGTTCTAGAAAAGTAGTAGAATGAAAGTAAAATGAAATTATAAAAGTAAACTTTTCGTTTTTGATGTTCTGCAAAAGTAGTGGTTTGCTGTTCTATTTTCAAATTCGAAATGAACTGCGAAAAAACAGCTGATATGTAACTTTAATTTAAAAAGCAAACTTTGCTGTGTTTATAAAATTACAATTTGTATTGTTTTATGCAAAATTTTTTAAATAAAAACAATTAAATATACAATATGAATTTTTTGATAGTATCTATGGTGCAACAACACAATGAGTTCGCAAATGTAAAATTACAGAGGCGGTTTTTGCGAGATCATTCAAATCCCTTGGAAATCAGTGACGCTATGTACATGGGTATTTTTCAGTGGAATTTTAAATAATTACATATTAATTTTTTTAGGTTTATACAGTATTATCGCATCAATAAGGACGCATTTCGTATGCTTTTAAATTGTGTAAAACCAAGGCTTCCCACGTCTTCCATCCCGGCACAAATACAGCTTGCTGCCACATTGAGATTTTTAGCAGAAGGTGGGTTTCAACGAAGCGTTGGGAAAGATAGCGATGTGGCTCTGGGCCGAAGCACCACATGTAAAATCTTAAATATTGTACTGAGTATTTTAGAAAAACATATTTGCGCGAGGTGGATCAAATTGACTATGACAGACAGTGAGCGTAACTTGTCTAAGCGTCATTTTTTGCAAAAGTTTGGCATAGCTGGAGTGATAGGATGTGTTGATGGCACTCATATTGAAATTAGTAAGCCGCACAATGATGGCAACCTGTTTTATAACAGAAAAGGATACTACAGTATCAATGCGATGATTGTAAGTTGAACATTAAAATCAATAGTGCTAGTTAAAAATGCTTTACCCTAGATTTGTGATTATAACATGGTTATAAAAGCAGTCGACGCCTGCCGACCCGGTTCTAGTCACGATTCTCTAATTTGGAGCGTCAGTAAAGCCCGTAATTATTTTTCCCGTTGCTATGACAATGGAGAAAGAGGTATTTGGTTGTTAGGAGATGCGGGCTATGCTCTTCAGCCTTTTTTATTGACTCCATACAGATATCCTGAAGCTGGTTCGCACCAACATAGATTTAATGAAAAACATGCATCTGCACGTAACGTAGTTGAAAGGACTATTGGTGTACTAAAAAGCCGTTTCCGATGCCTTGCTCATGTTCTTCCATACCAGCCTCTAAAAGCAATTCGTATCGTAAATGTATGCTGTGCTCTGCATAATATTTGCAGATTTTTTAACATACAAGACGTGGAGGAAATAAATTTCAGTAATGAAAATGATGATGATTGGGACGAATTATTTACTGATGCTGTAGCCTCTTCAATTAGAGATGATATTGCCAATGGACTTACATAATAGAAAGTCATCAAATGTTATTTTTTTAATAAAACTTTTTTATTTAATAAAACTTTTTTATTTAATAAAACTTTTTTATTTAATATAACTTAAAAATCACATTCTTTGTACTTCACATTTAATTCATTAAAAACTGAGATCAATTATTGCAAAATAAACTTAAATTCTAATTTAATGGAAACTTGTTCTATAACAGAAAAGGTTACTATAGTTTAAATGCTATGATTGTAAGTGTATATCCAAAGAACTTATTATATAATCAAGCGTTATATTTATTATTTACTATTCCTTATAGATTTGTGATTATAACATGGTTATAAAAGCGATCGATGCCTGCCGACCCGGTTCTAGTCACGATTCTCTAATTTGGAGCGTCAGTAAACCATGCAGCTATTTTACTCGTTGCTATGACAACGGCGACAGAGGCAGCTGGTTGTTGGGTGACGCAGGATACGCTCTCCAACCATTTTTACTGACTCCTTACAGGGATCCTCAGGCTGGTACACGACAAAACAACTTTAATAAAAGACATGCGTCAGCACGGAATGTCATTGAACGGACTATTGGCGTTTTGAAAAGCCGCTTTCGATGCCTTGCTAAAATACTTCCGTATCAGCCCCTAAAAGCAATTCGGATAATTAACGTATGCTGTGCACTACACAATATATGCAGGCATTTTAATGTTGAATATTTGGAAGAAGCAAACATTAGAAATGAAAACGATAACGCCAACGATGAGTGGGACGAATTAACAATTAATTCCGTAGCCTCTTCAATAAGAGATGATATCGCTAATCGGCTTTAGTTATTAAAGTACCTATATATGTATGAAAATTCTTTATATAGCCACGATTTAATAAAACTTGAAGATTGATTTTTTAAATCACATTTTATTTGTTAAAAAAAATCACTAGCACATTCTGAATGCCTTAAACACGTTGAGATCAATATAAATTAATTTCATACTTAAGTTGTTAAAAAAAGTTAAAAACAAAAAAATTCTTCTATAGTAAATAAAGAGCACAATTATAAATCACATATTTCCTCTTTGGTAATTGAACTTTAATTCCTCAATTTCTAGTTTTCTTCTTTTTATTTGAATTTCTTCCTTTCGTAGCTGCTCCATTTGCAGATAGTGTCTTCTCTTTTCTTCAATGTGGTTTTGAATACTTTTTTTATTGCTTTCAGTTCATGGGTATTGTTTCTAAGTTCTCGATTTAAATCTTTTGTACACTTTATGTGCTCACTATCATCATAAATTCCTTTCAGCTGCTCCGCAATTGATACCATAGCATCGGTCTGGCCTCTCATACAGTCTTTCATAATATCATTAAAACTTGCGGCTTTCTGGCGTCTTGGAGTCGGAGTAGTAGACTTGCTGTTGGAAGCAAGATTTTCTTCAAGCATATCACTGAAGTCGGTTATGATTTCTTCTGCTGAAGGTGCATCACCGAAAACCTGTGCGTTTTCAACTCCTTTAATCACTGTGAAAATCCCACACAATTCACCAACAGCTTCCTCCATTTTTGTCAGCACAAATTTATTAAATGGTCCTCCACCAGTCGCTCTAGCCTCCGAACTATTATGTGCGATTTTTCGTCTCACTAATGCCTTCCAATCCATCCACACCTATAAAATATTATCAGTCACGAAAAAAATATTTGTGTTATTTGAATAATGTAATTTACCTTTTTCCAACCAGATGTATCCTTTGTTGGAGGACCATTGCTATTTAATTCCACGGTAAGGTCTTTCCACAATTCCTCCAATTTTATACGGTCCCCTTTTGCGAATCCTTTTGCTAGGTCTGGATTGTTTTGCATAAATCGTAGCATTATTGTATCCTGCATAGTATTCTTATGTTTTCCCCTTCAAACAAGGCAAATTTTTATTCAACCAAAAGAATCTGACCACTTTTATTCATTATACTTACATGTTTATTTGCAAAAATTTTTCTTTCACAATAAAATTTAAAAGTATTTTCAAACCACTTCTTTTTGGCTAAAAGTAGTTTCTAGAACAATGCAATTCACTACGAATTGATGTTCGAAAATAAAACAGAAATGAAAAGTAAAAAGTAAAATTCAGAACACCCAAGTGTCAAATTGAAGTGATTTCAAATCACTTTTACTTCAAAGTAGAATCCAGAACATACCTGTTAATATGGAAATGTTTTTCTTTCCGCCAAATAACTCTTTTTTTTAAATGCTATAAACAATGCTACTGAATATTTTCTCAATTTTTTTTTTTTTTATTTGAAAGTACAATCCTTCCGGTTAATAATGGAAAATAATTTCATTCAAATGGCTGCCTCGGCTGACCATGCAGTAG
This sequence comes from Trichopoda pennipes, assembly GCA_030448955.1. Taxonomy (NCBI): domain Eukaryota; kingdom Metazoa; phylum Arthropoda; class Insecta; order Diptera; family Tachinidae; genus Trichopoda; species Trichopoda pennipes. The sequence continues at coordinate 11,356,043 of JASKUP010000060.1, read as the reverse complement.
CTTACAGGATCGGTTCAATTTTTAGGCACATTATCGATTGTGTGCAGCTGTATTTCTTCACCAATGGCTTCACGAATATTGTCCTTTAAAGCGTCATTTGTCTCTGGCTTGTCGGCGTAACACTTATCTTTGACGGCACTCCACCAATAATAGTCCAACGGTATCAAATCGCAGCTCCGAGGTGGCCAAACGATATCAGCTCTGCGGCTGATAATGCGATCTTCAAAAATAGGGCGCAAAACATCGAGTGTAGCTTCGGCTGTGTGGTACGTAGTGCCGTCCTGTGGAAACCAAATGTTGCCAATATCCTCCTTTTCAATTTTTGTGAACAAAAATTCGTTCAACATGGCCCGATAACGATCGCCATTGACTGTAACGGCCACTCCTTGCTCATTTTCGAAGAAAAATGGCCCAATTATGCCTCTGGACCAAAATCCGCACCAAACAGTTACTCGTTTTGGGTAGCGTCGGCTTTTCAACGTAAGCGTGCGGGTTTTCTGTGCCCCAAATGCGACAACTTTGCTTGTTTACATACCCGCTAAAATCATTCAAGAGCTTCATCTGAAAAGATGATTTTTTGTTTGCAAAATCGGCATCTTCTGTATGTCGATCGCAGGCCTACTTACCGAAGCGAAAACTTATTGGATGGTCACTTGGCTTGAACTCCTAAACCAATTGGGCTTTGTATGGCATCATACCAAGGTTTTTATGCAAAATTCATCTCAATGATGTCTCTGAAATGTTCAATTGTTGAGAACGACGGCGAATTGATGTTGATGGCGCTTCACGCACACTTTCTGCCACTGCAGCAATATACTCGGGTGTACGCACTGTTTTTAGCTTTTCACAATTTAGTTTATCGATGATGATGCCAGTTTCTTTCACTTTTTTCACAAGATAACAAACATACGGAGCTGAGCTGACGCTGCTTCTCTTCTTCCAAAATCCGTACGCAATTTTCGCAAACACATCCTGCAACACTACCATGATTTTCAAAGTAATGTCGCAATATTTCCCAGCGTTGTTTAAGCGTCTACACAGCCATATTCGTTCAGCGGAAGGATAAAACTAAATATCTGTCAAATCAAACATGAGCTAACTGTTGAAAAAAAAAGTTAGATGGCAGACCCTTTGCAGGGTATCCGCCGGGAAGGTATATTACCTTGTTTCTTTATAAGTTTTGATTAAATGAAAGAGAATGGATCTTATATTGATAAATGTTTTATTTAATGTCGCCTCTGTTAGCCTCACAAATGCGAAATGTTGTGAGCACATTTTTTTATTACATGCTCACACATTTCAAGGTGTTTTTCATTTACTTCATCACGAATATTTTGTTTATCTTGCTCCAGTGTTTCTGGTTTGTTCCCACAAACCTTGCCTTTCAGATATCCCCAAAAAAAGGAGTCCGGAGCAGTCAAATCAGGCGACCGTGGAGGCCAATCAACATCGCCATTTCTTGAAATAATTTGTTGTGGAAAGAGGTCTCGCAGTAATTCCGTTGTAATCCTGGCAGCACGCGATGTGGCACCGTCTTGTTGATATCGCATATTACTCAAGCCCAAAGCATGCAGTTGTGGCATTAAGAAGTTTTCACAGTTACCGTTACGCCGTTTTCATTTTCAAAGAACTAAGGTCCAATGATTCCTCCTCACCAAATTGCACACCCGAATGTCGCTTTTAATGGATGCAAAGGTGACTGTTGAATAATTTAAGAGTTTCTCATTCCCCAGAACCGATTATTCTGTTTATTTACACATCCATTCAAATGGAAAATGTGTCTCGTCACTTGTTATGACTTTTCATCAAAATCAGGGTTGTCATGGGCAAGCTGTAGTAACATCCTATTGGCATATGATGGCGGCGTAAGTGATTTTGTGAAAGAAGCTCTTGTTTCAACTGAATCTTATATGGAACAAAATACAAATCCTTGTGCAAAATTGTGCCCAAAGTTGTTCTTTGAAGACCAAGCTCCTGAGCACGGCGTTGAATTGAGGTTGATGGATTGTTTTGAACACTTTCTTGAGCAGCAATAATAATGTCATCGATCTTGCAATGATATCTCCTGACCAAATTGAACATCAGAATTTGAATGTTTCTCTTTCAAATGAAAGTGTGCCTCGTCACTTATTATGATTTTTTCATGAAAATCAGGGTTGTTATGAGGGAGCTGAGAGTTACCGTTACGCCCTTTTCATTTCCAAAAAAGTAAGGTCCAATAATCCCTCCGACTGTCGCTTTTAATGGATGCAAAGGTGACTGTTGAATAATTAAAGGGTTTCCAATGCCCCAGAACCGATTATTCTGTGTATTCACAATATCCACTCTTGGATCAATTGAATCTTATGTGGAAACAAATGCAAATCCTTGTGCAAAATTGTGAACAAAGTTGTTCTTAGAAGACCAAGCTCCTGAGCAAGGCGTCGAATTGAGGTTGATGAATTGTTTTGAACACTCCCTTGAGCAGCAGTTGTGTTTTTAGTCGATCTTGCAGTACGTTGTGGTCCATACTTGGGCCTATTACTTATAGATCCTCTTTCTTTGAACACATTCCATACACGGTAAATAGTGCATTCTATTGCACTCTATTCTCATCATCACAGTAATCGATGATTGATTTTGATAAAAGGTTTTAACGATTAAAACACTTTGACTTTTCGAATATTTTTTTTATAACAAATTTGCCACATGTCTACTTCACGACTGCCAGATATGAACTGTCAAGTTTAGTGTTTACCAATATGGCGGCAAAACAAAGCACTATTCTCGGCGGACATCTTGTATTATGAAGAGAAAAGTTCGGTAATTATGAAGGAAAAATGATATCTGGCAAAAGTCCATGATGACAACGCTAACAGATGTCGATTCTTTCAGAAAAGTTTTTAATTACTTTTATGTCAAAATGGCGGTTCTATTTCGTTAATTATATCAATTCCTGCACCAGTTGAGCCTTGTAAGGCTTCAAAGTCATATTCTTACTTAAAATTCCCCATGTGGTAGTTTTAGTTAACTATAATTTTTGAGAACGTAGAGGAATTAATAAATTTGGATCTGCTTCAACACTGTGACTCATGGCTGTGATGTTTACAGTTGATCGAACAAGCGTTGATGTTCGCACATTTTGTATCCAGCCTGTCGACTCCGGTTGTCGATGATTGATTTTGATAAAAGGTTTTAACGATTAAAACACGTTGCTTTAGCGAATATTTGTCACGTGTCTTGTTCACAACTGCCAAATATGACGTATCACGACTAATGTTTATCAAAATGGCGGGAATACAAAGTAGTATAGTATTCCCGGCGGAACACCCTTATTTTATAAAATTACTAAAATCATTATTTTCGATTATTATTATTAAAATTGTGGAACTAAAACCAACCATATTCCACATTTGACCATTAAATGATGTATTCACCAAATCTTTTTAAATTGTGATTAAGGTTATGTTTTTAAACTACTCTTACGTGTTGATCACAATTACATATTGTTGCAGGGAACATAATATTTTTCGTGTAACCATATAATTCCCGCTTCGGCTATCTAATTGAACAATAGATTGAATAAATTGGTGGAGGAACGACAACATGTTGTTCACCTTTATACTTAGTGGCCATCCACAGTGTGGCTGCTAGTTGAGCTGGCTGTTGAGAGTAAATTAATTAATTTAAAGTTAATAAATCAAAGTATTCATCAAACAAACGACAAACATATAAAATGGTTCTAAACAGAAATCGTATCGTTGCCAGAAGACAACAATTACTGTGATAAAATAAATTAAGAATCAGAAAATATTTTAATCTTCTATATATATAAATCTATAAATCTATATATATCTATTATATAAAAATAAGTCGGGTTTTCCTTCCTGGTATTGCAGTGGTTGGAAAGGTTACGGGCTCCCTAAGGTTTATAGCAAAGAAAATTCAAGACAAATTTCAAGAGAAAAGCAGGAAAACAGGGAATATATAATTTTTCACATACAGCGCCGTCTGTGATACATATCAGGTACTACAACGGCACCAGTAGGTGGTGTGTGAGTATCCCTTACGAAAGTAAGGAATGACGCCGTGCACTAGGTCGCATGTTTACTGTTCAGCCTAGAAATGATGAATGTTTTTATTTGCGACTGCTGTTGGTAAATGTACGTGGACCAAAATCATTTGCGCATTTGAAAACTGTGAATGGCCACCAATGCCAAACATATCGAGCAGCATGTCAACTATTGGGTTTGCTGGAGAACGATTCTCATTGGGATTTAACACTTGCGGATTCAGTTGTTTCATCAAATGCATACCAAATACGAACGCTGTTCGCAATTATCATCACCAAATGTTTCCCTTCACAACCAATTCAGTTATGGAACAAATACAAAGACGACATATGTGAAGATATCGTGCATCGCTTGCGCATTTGAACCAATAATTTCGACATACAAATAATCGTGGATTCTGATTGAGGATCACTGCTTGACTATTGCAAACCAGCTACTGATTGAAGTAGGAATGATCGATCGATGCACGATGCCTTCAACCAAGAATTAAATCGAGAGCTGCAATAAAATGTTGATTCAATGCAGGAATTCGTTCGAAATAATGTGCCGTTGCTGAATGAACAGCAAAAACAAGTATACGAAACATTTATGAAAGCGTAGGACAATAATACTGGTGGTCTATTCTTCCAGAACGCACCTGGACAAATAGGGAAAACATTTGTCATTTCATTGATATTGGTCACTCCTCGATCAAGATGTCACATAGCTTTGGCGTTAGCATCATCTGGATTTGCGGCGACTCTTCTAGATGGCGGTCGTACTGCACATTCTGCGCTTAAGTTGCCACTCAATTTAAACACAATTGATACTCCAACATGAAATATTTCCCGATCCAGTGCAATGGGAAAATTGTTGATGCAATGCAAGCTCATTGTTTGGGATGAGTGTACAATGACACATAAGGAATCACTTGAAGCACTTAACCTCACACTGAAGAATCTTCGGCGAAATAACAACATTTTTGGCGGCTTGATGATATTAATGGCAGGCGATTTCAGGGACACGTTCCCAGTAATTCCCCGTGCAATGCTTGCAGATAAATTGAATGCTTGCCGGAAGGCATCACCTTTGTGGAATAACGTAAAAACATTATCGCCAACCACTAATATGAGAGTTCAACTTCAAAATGATTAAAGTGCTGCACAATTTTCTAAACAATTTTTAGCTGTTGGAAATGGAAAAGTCCCAGTTGATGCGACAGCTGGATTAATTACTCTTACAAACGACTTTTGCCGCTTTGTAGACTCTCAATTAGCACAAATGTTTTCCAAACATTAGTGAGAATAATCAGAATTATGCTTGATTAAGTCAACGAGCAATTCTCGCCCCCAAAGAATAATGATGTTGTACAAGCACTGAATTTCACCATTCAATCAAAAATCGATGGGAATTTGATGACATAGAAATCTGTTGATTCCATAACAAATCCCGATGATGCAGTAAATTATCCAACGTAGTTTTTGAACTCTCTGGAGTTACCAGGATTTCCACCACATAACTTGCAACTCAACGCTGGTTCAGTTATTATGATACGGCGTCATTTTTATCCACCGCGACTTTGCAACGGTACTCGACTTGCGGTGAAAAGACTTATGCCGAATTTGATTGAGGCAACCATTATTAACGGAAAGTACGCGGATGTAAATGTATTTATTCCTCGAGTAACAATGATTCCGACTGATCTTCGGTTTGAGTTTAAACGATTGCAATTTCCGGTTCGCCTTGCGGTCGCAATGATAATTTACAAGTCGCAAGGCCAATAGCTTACTGTTTGCGGGATAAATTGCGGGATATAGAAAATCACTATTTTTCACATGGGAAGCTATACGTTGCGTGTTCACGAGTTGGGAAACCATACGCTTTGTTTGTGTTAACGTCAGACCAAAAAACAAAAAATGTGGTTTAGCAAAGAGCACTTCAATGAAACGGATAATTTGCGGACACGTATAACGCTTCGATTCAGTATTTACTTTGGATTCACTTTCATTTTTTACTTAGAGAATTTCGACTAAATTTCACTTCATTTTTGTAATTGAAATGAATTCATTACTGTTGCGAAATGAAATAAAATTTTTCCTTTTCAAATATAAAACAAAAAAAAAATAATTTTTCTTCATCTTTTAATCCCCAAACGAAATGTTACAAAAAACGAAGCCATTTGGTGGCGAAACGGAGTTCGCCGGATTTGCTGGTTTAATGTAAAAATGCAACCCAGTTTTTTTGTTAAAAAGATTTAACTTTCAAAATTTAAAAAAAGCAGTTGGCATTTTTAATTCAAGCATTTGTTTGCTAAAAGAGCTCGTGTTAATTTTCTCAATATCAATTGACAGTTTGTATTTTATCATTGTGATCACAAGTGTCATTTTCATTTTGACTAATAGTTATGACAGCTGGTCTTTTATGTGTGTTTTTTATTATTATTTCTCGTATAGAAATAATGTAAATATTGAATTATAATACACATACCGATACAGATACACATACAGATGCACATACAGTAAGAATTTGTATTGGCTTATTTTTATTTAATTAAATAAAAAAAAATATTTTTAAACATTTCTTTTATTATTTTTTTGGGTGATTGACACAAGTGTTTATAATTTTTAATTTAACCTTTTTTTAAAACCACGAAATATTTACGTATAATTTTTATTTTATTTCTCTTCTTTTATTTACATTTTTAGAAATAAAGATCTTTTTAAGAAAGAAAGCCAAAACAAGTGTAAAAGCACAAGATTAAATTTTATAGAAATATCGGGTACTTTTATATAGAGATATAGAACTTTAATTTGACAACACTTTTTTGATAGGCGGCCATTATGTCAGCTGTCAAATGATTTATGTTTAGTTTGGTTTGGAATTTAAATATGAAAAGATTGACAAGCTTTCAATACAAGATCCCGATTTTCAACCCTCCCCCCCGGGGGCACATTTATCGGTCTTTATGGAATACTTGACCTTCTAGACCTGTGCTGCTGGGGGTATAAGGGAGCCCAGTCAGCTGAAGTCAGCAGGGGTATAGCTGGAAGCCCCACGTTATTTCCACGGGAATCAGTAGCCCGCAGAGTTTCCACTATTTGTCTCTTTAGGCATTTAGCTGCTTCTCTGACTGATTATTGAGGTTGGCCCTTCGGGAGTATCGTGGTGGTTGTGGTTTTGCGGCCCCAGCATGAACTGATTTTGTGGGCCAGGATCATCTCGCCTTTAATAACACCAACGGGTGAATGTTCCGGATCCAGTGAGCATGCTAGTCACGTGTTCTGGACTAGGAGTTGGATAGCCTCCAGCTCTTCAGCAAGGAGTAGTGGTTTGCAACCCTGCTTTGGAACCGTTGAAATTGCAACTAGGAAAGACCTGTTGCTAGAATTAGTCTTCGGCTTCCAAGGGCGTGAATAACGTTGCCTTTCATTCCCAGTGGTTTGACCACCATCTGATTACGGCTTCCGGCCAGGCGCAGATGTAAATCTTATCATGTAATCCCTATTTTCACACATTTAAATGTTTTGACGGTAAATCCACCTTCATTACATGTGACTTCGGGGGAAGAAGTCCACGGGAAAGCCCTAGATTGAGGTAAGTATCGTGGTGGCTGTGTGTTTCGAGTCCATGGTTTGAGTTCGCGGGTCGGATCATTCACAATGAACACAATGAATAGTCCAGTTCCAGTGAGCAGGAATGCCGTCGTGTTCTTAAATTACATTAAGCTTCATGCGTTCTGGACCAGGAGTTGGATACTCTTCAATTCTTTAGCAAGGAGTGAAGGCTGCGGCCTGCTTCGTACTTTTGAAGTTGCAACTATGAGTGACCGGAGGATATACGTATCTGAAGGCCTTTTAGGGCGAGGATGACGATACATTTCATTCACAGTGGTAATGATCCACCATCTGATTATCGCTGTGTAACAGCTAGGTACAGATGTAAATCTTATCACGTATCCCGATTTGCACAAGCAAAATTTTTAGTTTGTGATGAATTTCACTTTCATTTAAATGAGTTAAATCTTTCAATGGTGGGAATCCACTCTGGAAAGATGGAAAAGGCTTTTCTCAAAGACTCATAGTAGTTTACTCTGGTGGCCATTGTTAAGTGATTTAAGTAGAAGTAGCACTTTAGGCAACAATGCCTATTTAGTCATGTACCGTGCTACATTCTTTAGGAAAGGTATAGAGGATAGATGAAACAAGTGGTGAAAGAAGAAGGATAGTTACGGAAATTAACTGTCATATAAGACAGCACAGCGACCAGTGAATATGCCTTCATCACTGAGTAGCCCCGTCGACAGTCAATTTTTATTTGTAGTGAAAAAGAACCAAGGACTTTGTTGGGAATCGAACCCACAACCCCCAGACTGGCAAGCCAGTACACTACCTGCTAGCCTTCAGGGGCACCGCGATTTTGTTTGACTGTTGTCAAGTGTTTTTTTTTTTGCTCTCTATTTTGACTGTAACTGCTTCTGGCTGTGCTAACTGCTATTCCCACTAGGTGCCCCTGTAGGCTAGCACACTACTAGCCTACAGGGGCACCTAAGGGTTTGTGTTTTCAACCTGAATAGACTGACGTCTAACAATGTTTTCAAATTATGCAAATTGGGCCCAAAACAAGATTGCCCTTAATCCCGGTTCTTATAAACGAATTTTGTTTAGCGATGAAGCGCACTTTTATTTAAATGAAGACGGCAATAAACAAAACTGCCATATTTTCAGTTGTGTTATTCTTCAAATGTATGTGGGGACAACGTTACATTTCGAAAAGCTGATTGTTTGCTGTGCTTTAGAAGCTGCTGTAATCGTTGCTCCGTACTTCTTTAAAAATAATGGCTGGTCAGAATGTTACAGCCAATGGTGACCGTTATAGGTTATTTTTTTTTTTTGGAAATAATCTAAAAACTTATCTCTTCAAGGAAAAAATATGTTTTGAATAAAAGTACTTTTTTTTTTAAAGTACCTTGAAGAAGAAGATGTTGTAAGAAGGAAAAATTCATTAAAAAAACTTATTCCAAAAAATACATTTGGAACAAGAAGCCTTAAACAAATTACTGCCCGAAAAAGTAAAAAGTTGAAAAAAGTACCTTTTTTTAAAGTTAGGTTTTGGATGAACATTTGTGTAGCTGCTAAATGATGTATCATTCGAAAAACAGGAAAGTAATAAAATTAATAAAATAAATTTTAAAACACTATGGCTCCGGAAAGACATATTTGTGACAAAAGTACTTTCTAAGATATGTAGCTTTAAAAAAGTACCATTTAGATAGTGCATTATTACAGTCACAAATGTTGGAAAAAGTTATCGAAAACTGGACTCAGACTACGTCGAGCCAGTTGTGGCGGTCATATGCCAGAAATCATTTTTAAATTATCATGCTAGAAGAATCTTTCCCAGATAACAGCACCATTTGTTATTCGCATTCAACTGGTTTGAAGCTGGGTTGCAAAAGGGAAGAGCATAGATAATACGCTTAATCACAATTTCGCAACAATCTTTGAATGGGGTTGTGTTAAGATCTTAATGCCCATAAAACTCAATTTGGCATGCTTACGGATAGATCGGTGTTCGAAAATGGTGCTGTATCTTTCTCCTATCCTATATACTCTTTCGCAGATGACAACACCATTTGTTTTTCGATTTCATTAAGAATTAGACCGATCAAGTCAGTTGGAGGTGGGTTCCAAAAGGCAGAACATGAATAATACGCTCGATCGCGATCTCGCAACAATTTACTATGGGGTCGTGTGCATAGAGTCGATTTTAATGCCTGTAAGACTCGATGCTGCATGCTCACGCATAGATCTGTGTTCGGAAAAGGTGCTGCATCTGTTACTATGAGTGATATAAGTATTAATGAGTTGGAAGCTCTTAATGTTCTTGACATGAAAATTGTGATGTTCGATGGACTAAGCGCATTTTTCAGGTTTCTAAAGAAGTTTTTATGTACCTCGGTTTTCTAAAAGAGATACTTCAAACCATTTGATCTTCGTACTATTTATACCATCTATAATTGTCCAAAAATGGAACACAACTTTCGTGCATGGGCCGGAGCCCTAAAATCTATTGTGGACTGGGCCAAGGGGCGAGTAGGGTTTTCAGCTCTATGGATTCTCTAGAAAATCGACGCAATGTGGCTTGTATTTCACTATTTTATCGTTACTACAGTGCTCTAGTGAAATTAGGAAACTTATTCCCGAAACTCCCATATGTTTGAATTTGACTCGATTTTCGTTGAGAGCGCATCTATTAGTGGTTGATTGGCCAGTGAATCGTACCGCGCATTACACAGAAAATCTTTTTTTATGCAGAACGGTTCGTATGTGGAATGAACTCTCTCCAGTGGTCTTACCTGTCACTTTCAATGTAGGAAAGTTCAAATTGAATGTTCACAAACACTACTCCCTCCTTCATCCGCCCTATAATCTAATTTCCTGATTATGGTACAATGCAGTGCGTTAGTCTGTCAGGGTCATATCCTGAATACTAGTCCGAGGAAAAAAAGGATATTTAAAATGAATTTAAAAAAAATTCATTTTCTATACCCCTAAAAAAAACCCTGTATTTTTTTTTTGTTTCTACGGAAACTAAAAAATCCACACAATGATTTTAGTATTTAAATTGTCGGTTTAATTATAGCGCTGGGAAATATTTGTTAATTTTATGTTAAATATGCCATTAGCAATAGCATGCATGACAGGTGAGCTTTTATAGCGCTAAAGGAGTTTAGAGAAATCACAGGGAGATCTGTGAGCTAAACTTCATCAATGAATTAAATTTTGTATTTTTTTCTTGAATACTAATGAAATGGGTTTCAAAAATCGACAAGAAGTGTTGCTGATCGGTATGAAACCAATTCCTGTTTTCTAAATTAAAAAAATTAACAACAACAATAGCAACAACAACAAATTGCTTTCTAGTTGATTTTAAGCGAAAAGAAAAAAATCACAAACACGCGCTCTAAATTATGCAAAATTTGCATAATTAACTTTTGATTAAATTATTTTTTCATTTATTAATTTCTTTTGTTTTTTGCAAAATTAATAAATAATAAAAACTATATTAAAAATAATAAAATAACAATACAACAACAATTAAGAGATTATCAAAGGAAATTTAAAAAATAATAATTTCTATACAAAATGACAAGTGAGAGTTGTTTAGGCAGCAACGAATATTAAAAGTCCCTATAGTTTGCAAAATATTGTTTTATATCAAACTAGCAAACCCGGCGAACTCCGTTTCGCCACCAGATGGCTTCGTTTTTTGTATCATTTCGTTTGGGGATTTTTAAGATGAAGAAAAATTATTTTTTTTGTTTTGTATTTAAAAAGGAAAAATTTTATTTCATTGCACAACATGAAATGAATTCATTTCGATTACAAAAATGAAGTTTAATTGAGTTGAAAGTGAATCCAGAGTAAATACTGAATCGAAGCGTTATACGTGTCCGCAAATCATCCGTTTCATTGAAGTGCTCTTTGCTAAACCACATTTTTTTGTTTTTTGGTCTGACGTTAACACAAACAAAGCGGATGGTTTCCCAACTCGTGAACACGCAACGTGTAGCTGCCCATGTGCAGAACAATGATTTTCTAAATTTATCCTTCAAACACTAAGCGATTGGCCTTGTGAATTGTTAATTGTCATTGCGAACGCAAGGCGAACCGGAAATTGCAAACGTTTGAATTCAAACGGAAGATCTGTCGGAATCATTGTTATTCGAGAAACACATACATTTTCACCTGCGTACTTTCCGTTAATAATGGTTGCCTCAATCAAATTCGGCATAAGTCTTTTCACCGCAAGTCGAGTACCGTTGCAAAGTCGCGGTGGATAAAAATGACGCCGTATCATAATAACTGAACCAACCAACTTTGAGTTGCAAGTTATGTGGTGGAAATCCTGGTAACTCCAGAGAGTTCAAAAACTCCGTTGGCTAATTTACTGCATCATGGGGATTTGTTATGGAATCGACGGATTTGTATGTCACCAAGTCGCCATCGATTTTTGATTGAATGGTGAAATTCAGTGCGTGTACATCGTTATTCTTTGGGGGCGAGAATTGCTCGTTGACTTAATCAAGCATAATTCTGATAATTCTCACTAATGTTCGGAAAAACATTTTCAATAAGAGCTAATTGAGAGTCTACAAATCGGCAAAAGTCGTTGGTAAGAGTAATTAATCCAGCTGGCTCCTCAACTGGGACTTTTCCATTTCCAACAGCTCAAAATTGTTTAGAAAATTGTGCAGCACTTTAATAATCATTTTGAAGTTGAATTCTCATATTAGTGGTTGGCGATAATGTTTTTACGTTATTCCACAAAGGTGATTCCTTCCGGCAAGCATTCAATTCATCTGCAGGCATTGCACGGGGAATTACTGGGAACGTGTGCCTGAAATCGCCTGCCAACAATATCATCAAGCCGCCAAAGATGTTGTTATTTCGCCGAAGATCCTTCAGTGTGAAGTTAAGTGATTCAAGTGATTTCTTATGTGCTTGCATTGCTTCACAAATTTTTCTATTGCACTGGTACGGGAAATATTCCATGTTGGAGTATCAATTGTGGTTTAATTGAGTGGCAACTTAAGCGCAGACTGTGCAGTACGACTGCCATCTAGAAGAGTCGCCGCAAATCATCACTCCTTGCTGAAGAGTTGGAGACTTTCCAACTCCTGTCCAGAACACATGTCTAGCATGCTCACTTGATCTGGGAACATTTCACCAGGCAGGTGTTATTAAAGGTGAAATGAACCCGGCCACCGTAGAACCATAGACTGATATGGGGCCGCGAAACCACAACCACTACGACACTCCCATAAAGGGCCAACCTCAATAATCAGCCAGAGAACAGTTAAGTGTCTAAAGAGACAAATAACGGAACTCTGCGGGTCACTGATTCCCGTAGAAATAAAGTGGAGTTTCCAGCTGTACCCCTGCTCACTTCAGGGGACTGGGCTTCCTTTTTCCCCCAGTTGCACTGTGTCTACATAGTGGAAGTTCTATAAAGACCATATATATGTGCCACCGGGGGATAACTGTGAGTGGTCGGTCGGCTTCAATCCCTACGAGGTTCAACGGGTGCACTTCAACCTTGTAGATTAAACCCTGTAGGTTCAATCCTTATGCAAACTTCGCCATGTGGTGGTTTCGGATAACCCGAATTGTTGAGAACGTCGAGGAATTGACAAATTTAAATCTGCTTCAAAACTGTGGCTCACGGCTGCGATGTTTTCAGTTAAAGCGTTGGTGTGTGCACATTTTATTATCGAGCCTGTCAACTAAAATCCTTTATAGCGGTCTCAGAAGAACGATTATGTTGTGTGAAAATATTACAAATTTCACGGAATGTAACTTTAATAGAACCACCATTTTTATGGCGGATTTTAATTATTTTAATGCGATTTTCGTGCGAAATTGTCAAAACTATAATGTTGTTGGTGTTGCCACAATTGCAAAACAAACTTCTTGTTTGAAAAAACCCAATATTTATTGTGATGCAGCGCCTCTGGTATTAATTATGTACATTATGCTAAAGCTACTAAAGTAGCGTTATTTAAACCGAGTGCTTTAAGGATTTATTGCTTGCGCAAGTTGTATGGAAATTGGAAAATTTCGATAAAATAATAAAAAAGACTAATAAAAGATTACAATAATTATGGGAGACCCTTTATTGATTTTCTTTATTTAAAAAAAAATTATTAATTTTTTTTATTTTTTGTTTTAAATAAAATTATACAACTGTTTAAATAAAAATATTTATGAATGCGGATGTCTATAACAGTTCAGGCGAGTATTAAGATTCTATATTATTTTAATTAAGTTTAGCAAAATAACAAATATATTTGTCTAACTAACGCAAGACATTTGAGATAACCTTTTTGGTTTTTGTGTTAAAAAGAACACAATGATTATTGAGAGCTAATTTCACAAATAAACTAAAACAAAAAAAAAGAGAAAGAAAACAAAATAAAAATTAACTAAAATATATAGAACACACACACACATACACATACACATCTAAAAAATGTTTATAAATGATTATTTATTTTTTACTTAAAGGAATTTTGAAAGAAAAATATGTTTATAAAAATATTAAAATCCAAGGTGATTTTTTTGTTTAATGCCAGCAATTTGGTTTTTTATTGCTCGTCTTTTCAAAGTTCTTGCCAAGTTTAGGAAGTCATCATTAGTTTAAGTACAACAACAACTACAAAAACCAAAAAAAAAAAAAACACAAAAAATGTGTCTATAGAAAAATAGAAAATTATATATTTAAAATGTCACCATAATGCCATAAATTAACAAAATTCATTGCTATTGCTAAATCCAGCAACAGTGGCGGCGGCACTAGCACTAGCAGCAACAGCAGCAGCAACAACAACGATCATCATTAAAAGAATTCCAACATTTTTATTTCACTTTTCTTGTGTTTTTTGTTAAGAAAAACAAAAATACATGAAATATTTTAGTTTAAATCACAATTCATGTCGCCTTTTATGGCACAGTGGGTAGGAAATGCAAAAATGTTTTAATAAAAAAAAAAATATCAAGATTCAGCCACTAAGTGGTCTAAAAAATGTTAGAAAACGAATTCAAAAAATATATGGCAAATTTTACCTGTAGTGTCCACTACTGAGCCAAGCCAGATGCTAGCTGCTTCTTCTGCCTGCAAGTTTTCTGTTGATTTCATTAGCAGTCATACAGCAGTCTATAGATATAATCTCTCTTCTTAGGAAAGATCTTTGGTATCCTAAAACTCTATTCATGGTATTAGGTGCCTCTGTACGCTATAGGGTAGTAAACTAGCTTGTCAGTATGGGGGTTGTGGGTTCGATTCCCAACAAAGACCTTGGTTTTTTTTTCACTACAAATAAAAATTGGCTGTCGACGGGGCTGCTTAGTGATGAAGGCATGTTCACTGATCGTTGTGCTGTCTCATACGACAGCTAATTTCCGTACCTATCCTTCTTCTTTCACAGCCTGTCTCATCTCTTCTTTATCTCTTTCCTAAAGAATGTAGCACGGTACTTGACTAAATAGGCATTGTTGCCTGAAGTGCTACTTCTCTTTAAAAAAAAAATTATAAATATTTCCGGGCGATACACTCTATACAAAATATTACCTCTTATGCCTGCCTATTAACTAAGTAAGTGCGGAGATTCCTCTTTATATACCTCCCCCCGGGGGATTTTATAAGTTTTTATGGATCATACAACCATCTGAACTTGTGTCTTGCGGGGGTAAAAGGGAGCCCAGTCCTCTTAGGCTAGTAGGAGCCAACTGGACAATCCACTATATTTCCACGGGGATCAGTAAAACCCCAGAGTTCCGCTATTTGTCTCTTTAGGCATTTAGCTGTTCTCTGACTGATTATTGAGGTAGGCCCTTCGGGAGTATCGTGGTGCCTATGTGTTAAGAGGCCCTCGTTTGAGTTTGAGGGTCGGATCATTCACAATGAACACATTGAATAGCCCAGGTCCAGTGAGCATGAATGCCGTCGTGTTCTTAAATTACATTAAGCTTCATTCGTTCTGGACCAGGAGCTGGATAGTCTCCAACTTTTCAGCAAGCAGTGAAGGCTGCCGTCTAGTTCGGGCTTTTGAAGTTGCAACTAGGAGTGACCGGAGGATATACGTATACGAAGGCCTTCTAGGGCGATGACGCTACATTTCATCCACAGTGGTAATGATCCACCATCTGATAATGGCCACACGGCTAGGTGCAGCTGTAAATCTTATCACGCATCACAAACCGTTTAATTTATAAAACTTTAATATCTCCTTTGTCCCACTATTTGATAGCGTATTGTGACATAAAGTAGAGTGGCTTTTAAATGTGTCATATATTTAAGAATAACACAAATTTAATGAAATGAGAAAAAACAAACTTAAAAAACGATAAAGAAATGGATTTTGAAGAACATAATTTTGTCAGAGGTTTCCGTGTTGCGCCCACCTAATTTCTAATTTCTTTATGTGATCAACTCAACTCAACGAAATGTGTTACTAAAACTTAAAATTCTTTTATATGATGCGCCATGGATTTCAAACAAATGAAAAGCGAATATTAAAATAATTAACGAATGTATTTACCAAAAAAAAAAAAAAAAACAACAAAAATAAAATTTAAATTTGGAAAAACTGCTTAACGCAAAAGTATAAACATTAATTTCCTGATAACACATCCAAAAGAATCAAGACGAAAACGAAAAAAATGTCGTAACATTTTATTTCGTTTGGAAAAAGTATTATGATGTCTCAAAAGGAGACATTAGTGGAAAGGAAAGTTATTGCAGAATTTTAAAGTAATGAAATCATTAACAAAGTTATTGCTTAGGCCAGCTCATCCAGTGGTCCAAAAGGGAAGCTTAGCTAGATGTTGTAATAAAACTTCAAACAGAATGGAAAAAATTTCCTTTGAAGTGGTTCATTAGGAGCTGAAGAAAAAACTAAATAGATACAAAAAATGCAACGCCATTCACGCCCTAGGAAGCCGAGGACTAATTTTAGCAACAGGACTTTCCTAATTGCAATTTCAGCGGTTCTAAAGCAGGGTTGCAAACCACTACTCTTTGCTGAGGAGCTGGAGACTATCCAACTCCTGGTCCAGAACACATGACTAGCATGCTCACTGGATCCGGATGATTCACCCGTTAGTGTTATTAAAGGCGAGATGATCCTGACCACCGTAAATCAGTTCATGCTTGGGGCAACAAATCCACAACCACCACGACACTCTTGAAGGGCCAACCTCAATAATCAGTCAGAGAAACCGCTAAAAGTCTAAAGAGACAATTAGCGGAACTCTGGGGCTTACTGATTCCCGTGGAAATAACGTTTAGCTTCCAGTTGACTCCCTGCTTGCCTTCAGGGGACTGGGCTACCTTATACCCCCAGCAGCACAGGTATAGATAGTCAAGTATTCTATAAAGACCGCTAAGTGTGCCCCCAGGGGGGGAGCCCTGTGACAGCACGATGTGATAAGAAGGCTTTAATCAGATGGTGGATGATTAACACTGTGGATAAAATGTAGCGTCATCCTCCCCCTAGAAGTCCTTCGTATACGTATATCCTCCGGTCACTCCTAGTTGCAACTTTAAAAGCCCGGAGTAGGCCGCAGCCTTCACTCCTTGCTGAAGAGTCGGAGACTATCCAACCCATTGGCCCAGAACGCATGAAGCTTAATATAATTAAGAACACCACAGCATTCATACTCACTGGACCTGGACCATTCATTGTGTTCATTGTGAATGATCCGACCCACAAACTCAAACCTGGGCCTCGAAACACACAGCCACCACGATACTCCCATATAGGGGCCAGCCTCAATAATCTGCCAGAGAACAGCTAATTGTCTAAAGAGACGAATGCCGGAATTCTGGGCCTCACTGATTCCCGTGGAAATATAGTGGATTGTCCAGGTGGCTCCTACTAGCCTTGAAGGGGTCTAGGCTCCCTTTTACCCCGCAAGACACCAGTCTAAATGGAATAAGTAGGATCCATAAAGACTATCATGTGCCCCCGGGGGGAAAACTCTCTGAGAACAACTGTGTGATTAGATTTACATCTGCGCCTGACTATGAAGTCTTAATCAGATGGTGGTCAAACCACTGCATTAATAGGGACGTCATGCTCGTCCTAGGAAGCCGAAGACTAATTCTAGCAACATGTCTTTCCTAGTTGCAACTTTAATGATTCCAGAGCAGGGCTGCAAATCATCACTCCTTGCTGAAGAGTTGGAGACTATCCAACTCCTGTCTAGAACACATGTCTAGCATGCTCACTGGATCTGGGAACATTTCAACAGGTAGGCGTTATTAAAGGTGAAATGAAGCCGGCTATCATATAAAACTGACCTGGCCGCGAAACCACAACCACCACGACACTCCCATATAGGGGCCAACCTCAATAATCAGCCAAAAAACAGTTAAATGTCTAAAGAGACAAATAACGGAACTCTGGGGCTTACTGATTCCCGTGGACATAAAGTGGAGTCCCCAGTTGACCCCTGCTGCCTAGAGGGGACTGGAATCCTTTTTCCCCCAGTTGCATAGGTCTAGATAGTCAAGTATTCTATAAAGACTGATAAATGTGCCCCCGGGGGGTACTCTGTGAGAACAGTTAGTCAAGGGGTTTGAAAATCGCAAACCGTAGTAACTCTGAGAATAGTCGACTAAAGGAGTTGTAGAAAAGTTATTCAAAGCCGCTGTAAGAACAGTCAAGTGTCACTACAGAGATCAGTAGTAAGAAATTATGATATTCGCTGAAAGTCAAGATGACTTTTAAAATGCATCATTAGTCGAAACTTAAGTAATAAAAGTATAATTGCTAATATCCAGGAGTAGACTATTTCAATGATGTGAAACAGTGGTAATATTTTGCCTTACCTGAGTTCACTGCTATACTTTCCGATTTACAAGTTTAAATAGGGGTTAAGAAGCTTTGGTATAGCCATTTTAAACTACACCATTTGTGTTGGTTAGGTAAAGAGCACCAAAAAAAAAAATATATTATTCGTTCCCCCAGTAGATCCATGCAATGATGTGATACAGCGAATATATTTTTCTGAATCCCCAGTTTGCTGCTGTACTTTTCAATCTGAACGTTCAAATAGGTTTTTATAACGTGTAAATAATCTTTGTGATAGACATTCCAAAATATAAAAATTTTTGTGACTTGGATTAAGGCGTAAAGAGCAGGGAATGAACTCTCTTCGTTTCCAAGTCTTTTGACAGAAATTAAAATATTTTTTCTTTTCATATAACGATTTGATCATTTTAAGTGACTGATTGTTTTTTTTTTTAGAAAATTCAGTTGTCTCGTCGCCTCAAAATTGTGTTACAGAAAAAAGAAATAGAAGAAGAAAAAAAAAATTAAAAAATGTAAAAATGTTTTTCCTAAAACTTTACGTGATTTTGTGTTGTTGTACGAGTACTTTTGCTTTAAATGTCGTTTTAGTTGTCTGTGGAGGTGTTGATGAAGATTCTTGCTCTTGTTCTACAGATTTTGTGACGTTTTGTCGCTTAATTTACTTGTTGTTGTTGTTACAATTTAAGTGTGTTTCATTTTGATTTTTATGCGATTGGTTTTGTTTAGCCATCCTCGCCACTTCCATTGCCGTCTTAGTTGGTTGGCTTTTCTGATCGCCTCCATCATCATTATGTCTGTTATTATGATAATGATGATAATGATGATGATGATTTTGAATAAAACGCATGTATTCTTTCTTAATTTATTTATTTAAAATTTATTATTAAAATTAATTTTTTTTTTTAGTTTTTACGTTGTCATATTTGGTCGTTGTCTTGTTCCAAAATTGTGAGCAAAGATGCTTTTCTTTTTCCTTACTTTGCTAGTGCGACGTTGTGTGTGGGTTTAATGCCATGTGAAAGTGTTAAAATTTGTGAGTGTTTGTTTGTTTGTTTTTTTTTTGTCATTTTGAAGAATTTTAAATAGAATTGATTGCATTTTATTCGAAATGAAAGGTAAAATGTTAACGAGCTTGAATTGAGCAAAGTCGAAATAGCCGGTAGCTCTTAGCTTTTTGTAACTTTTTAGGCGATTTGCTTGTTTTCGTATGACAATCATATTTTCCCTTTTAAGTATTTAATTGTTATTGTTTTTGTTGTTGTAGCTGCAGAAATATTGTTCATGATAATTTGATTTTCGAAACTTTTTATTTAGACAAATTGAAAAAGTGCTTTTTAGGCGCCACAACCGAAGAAAAACATTTTCTTCACAAAAAGTAGTTTTCAAAATATTAAATGTCATAAAGAGTAGTTTTTTTAGAAGGCCCACAAGATCTTTAAATTATAAAAAATAATCGCTACACGAAAATGTACATTTTAATTAAAAAATTTATTTATTTGAAAGATCGCTTTTGGCATTGTAATGTCCCAGTGACTTTCTTCTTTCTTTTCTAGAGAAATAGCACTTCAGGTAACAATGCCCATTTAGTCAAGTACCGTGCTACATTCTTTAGGAAAGGGATAGAGAAGAGAGAAAACAGGTGGTGAAAGTAAAAGGATAGTCGGAAATTAACTGCCGTATAATAAGACAGCACAGCGACCATTGACTGAGCCTTCATCGCAGCCCCACCGACAGTCAATTTTTATTTTTGTAGTGAAAAAAAGAACCAAGGTCTTCGTTGGGAATCGACCCCACAACCCCCAGTACAGACAAGCTAGTACACTACCTACTACCCTACAGGGGCACCTAAGTTTAGTTCTTGATTGGGAACTGTCAATAGTCGCAAAGCTCATGCGTTTTATTAACACCCCTCACTTATTTCCTGTTTGACAACGTGAAGCCAATAGTTTTACCATCAACCCTCAACAATTAATGCCTTAAGGCCCTGTTCCTGTTAATCGTGACATATGACTCGCAATGCTCATAAAAATATACCCAAAATAGGACACCTAGAATGCTGTTGAAAAAGTAAAGAAGCGGCGGGCAAAAACCAAAATAATTTTTGATTATAACCATTATCACAGTGTAACATGGAATAAATCACACAAGCTTTGTTACCAATGGACAGGCTTATATTTCGTCCAATTATGATTTCAATAAATCCATGGTTGCGATTGCAGTTTCTTAAACTAGTGACTTCACAGCATAAACTACTGACTTCACGTTGCCTCATACGAAATAATCGAGCGGTGCCATATCGCACACAAGCTTGGAGGTCAATTGACAGGCCCATATCACGACAAGTTATGATTCCAATAAATCCATAGTTGTGATCGCAGTTTCTCACATGCTCATGATCTTGTTAAGTATCTTGTTGTCCGTATTAATATCATTCACAAAAAAAAACTCACTAATCATGAAGCGGTAACGATCTCCAACAGCAGCTGAAAAATGAGCTCCTAAGAAATGAACTCTAGTGATGACAATGTAATGAATTTAAATGTAATTGAACCCGTAGGATCCCCCCCCCCCCTCCCCCGGGGGCACATTTATCAATCTTTATAGAAAACTTGACTATCTAGACCTGTGCTGCTGGGGGTAAAAGGGAGCCCAGTCCCCTGAAGGCAGCAGGGGTCAACTGAAAGCTCCACGTTATTTCCACACGAATCAATAGCCCACAGAGTTTCTGCTAATTGTCTCTTTAGACTTTTAGCTGTTTCTCTGACTGATTATTGAGGTTGGCCCTTCGGGAGTATCGTGGTGGCTGTGGTTTTCTGGCCCCATACAGGTATTGTTTTATGGTGGCCAGGATCATTTCATCTTTAATCACACCAGAGTGTGAGCATGATAGTCATGTATTCTGGACAGGAGTGGGATAGTCTCCAGCTCTTCAGCAAGGAGTAGTGGTTTGCAGCACTGCTCTGGAACCACTGATGCTGCCAGAATTAGTCTTCGGCTTCTTAGGGCGTGAATGACTTTGCTTTTCATTCACGGTGGTTTGACCACCATCTGATTTAGGCCCACGGCCAGGTGCAGATGTAAATCTTATTACGAAATGTGCAAAAGCAAGCATCATTCGGCTTTATGAACGTTAAATTAAAGCCTGTTTGGAATAAAATCTCGATAAAGTTGAATTAAAAATTTCCAAGTTATTGCAACATTGAAGGCAGTTAAAATAAAATGCAGAACACTTTCGAATGCTCTGGAAACATTGAAGAAATAGTCTTATTGCGGCTGCTACAACAAAAAATAATAAGGCGAAAATAATAGCCAAAAACTGTGTTACCACATATTCATTTCTATCCCCCTATAGGCATAACGAAGTTAACGAAGAGAACGTGTCCTCCATTAAAAAAATAAAAACAAACAATAATAAAATTTAAAATAAAATAATTAAAAATGTCCCCATGGAAACGAGATTATGATAAATGTGGTCTTATCTTATTTTAGACTTAATAGGCAATTCGTTTATTTTTCTACCTAAATATTTATGCTTTGACAAAGCTTTTTAGATCACAAAATGTTTATTTTTTTTAGTTATAATGACTTTAACTAACGGTAAATGTTTCTAAGTAAAAATATTTACACAATTTATAAAATTAAATAAAATATAATAAATCATTTGTCAAATTAATCCATTTTAGAATAACATGGTTTTTATAACTTGTTCACAAAATTTGTTGTTCGAAAATGAGAGAGAGAGAGTGTGTAAGTGTAATTGAGAGTGAAGAGGAGTGAGATCTACAGCCATTTAACATACATATATATAAATAAAATTTAAAAATTCTCTTAATGGATGTGAAGAAATACACATCGACATCTCTTATAAATATAATGTGGCGGAGGGGGGACGGAAGCGGGATAGAATAGTAAGTAACACACTCCTCGAAGAAACCATTCAATATACATTTAGTATGCACCCTGAGTGCCTCCGTTCTACCATTTTACATGCTACCAATGTGTTATGTTACTTGTCCAACCACGAAAGTCTTTATCTTCTAGCTTAAGACACCGTACAATCCAACCGGGGACTGCTATACAATAATGAAAAATCTAATACAACGGAACACCATTTAGTGGAATCATCAGATATTAAATTTTTTTTAAAAGCACTTCAGGCAACAATGCCTATTTAGTCAAGTACCGTGCTACATTCTTTAAGAAAGGGATAGAGAAGAGAGGAAACAGGTGGTGAAAGTAGAAGGATAGTCGGAAATTAACTGCCGTATAAAGACAGCACAGCGACCAGTGACTATGCCTTCATCGCTGAGCAGCCCCACCGACAGTCAATTTTTATATCTGTTGTGTAAAAAACCAAGGTCTTCGTTGGGAATCGAACCCACAACTCCCATACTGATAAGCTAGTACACTACCTACTAGCCTACAGGGGCTTCAAAGCATCAATTATTACTGGTTTATCACCATAAACTAGTTGCCCCAATGTCCCACAGGAAATAATCGCGGAGTGCCAAACAGCACAAGCTTGGTTACGAATCGAACTCAACTTATCGTCAGATTTCGATTTCAATAAGTCCATGATTACGATCACCCTATCGCACCATTATCAATTTCATCCGTATTTTGAGACAAACAATTCTTTGATTATGAAGCAGCAAAGATCTCCAATAGCTGCAACATGAGCTTCTAAGAAATAAGCTCCACTGTTAACCGCATTAAGCGCAGTATTTTTCGAAATGTAATGGAGCGAACCGCTAAGAGCTGTGTGGAATAATAAATTTGAGTTTTATCTCATGAAAATTATAAAGCCTTGTAGAAGCCAGTTGAGAAGTTCATTTCTCAAAATTTAACAAATTTGTATTTTAATGAGTTTATGGTTGCGGTCGCCGTATGACACGTAGCGCCCTACTGTTACGAGCGTATGTTGGCCACACCAGTAATATTAAAATTGCCCCTAATCGGCACGTTGTAATACTATCCGAACTCATTTTCTAGTCAATTGGCACATTAGGAGGGGTGAGCCGGTGGAAAATTCAAAATTTATTTTTTGTAACCACCCTAAAATATCTATCATTTATGCCCACTGTTAGGATGAATAATACTTTGAGAGGAAAACACTATTTCAATTGGAGGTTTTGTCTGGTGATGGTGGTCGGTCGTATTTCTGGTTGAAAACACTTCATCCTCATGCTTCTTTACTCATGATTTTAGCGAATTGTGATTCCCTTGTATTATCCTCCTCCCCCGGGGCCACATTTATCGGTCTCTATAGAATACTTGACTATCTAGACCTGTGCTACTGGGGGTATAAGGGAGCCCAGTCCCCTGAAGGCAACAGGGGTCAACTGGAAGCTCCACGTTATTTCCACGTGAATAATTTGATAACCCTCTTCAAGAGCGGCCCGAGTGTATTGATGACAAATGTCAAAAAATGAGCACAGTATGACAGTTAGTTCAATGGCTTACCGTCTCTGAGAAACTTAAGGAAAATATAAGAAAACAGAAAAAACTTAAATAAAAAATGGGAAAAAGTGTGTTAAGATTTTCTAGATCTCACTTCTTAACGTTGTCTTTTGTTTTTGTTTTTTGAAGTTGTTACTGTTATTGTTTAAATAGTTTTGTTTAATGGCGCATGTAGATATTTTTTTGTGATAATTATTGCCCTTTATTTGTCGTTGACACCTAGAGTGAATGGATCTATAAAATCTATTTGTTATTGTGAATGACTGTTTTTTTTGTTTTTGGTAAAATTTTGTTTGCTTTTCCTCTAATGAAAAATGTTTTTTTATAATTTGGTTTATTTCCACACCAAAAAAAAAAAAATTATAAAAATTGTCTTGTCAACAATCACTTTGAGTAATTAAAAAAATTAATAAAAAAAACTTTGTAAGAAAAAATAAGAAGAATTGTAAAATTTTATGAGTTTCACTTTATTTAATTTCAAAATTTTATTCCAAGGTCTTGCCTTGAAAACGTGTATCGTTATGTTATCAAGAATTTATCTTCAGTCCAATAAAACTAACGAAAAAGCGGTTAACTGTCAAATGTATTATCACACTGTTCTTACTTTTTGACATTTATTATCAGTAAAACGATCATCATGATCATCATGTCGATTGACAACACGCTATCAAATTATTCAGATTTACTTTAAAAATTCGTCACTTATCCAGTCATTTGAAGTCATCATGTTCAGCCATAAGGCTCATATGGAGTGAAAGCAATCCACCAATCCAAAAAAAAATGCCTCCAATTGGTGCAAATGGTACCTTCTTTTTCAAAAATGAAGCCGGAACGATCAATGGGGTTTTGTTTGAAATCAAATGATGAATGAGATTATTGGGGACAAGATGTGCCTACGTATCACAAGGTGACCGCAACTTTACACTCCTTGAAATAAAAAGAGTTTGGTTAATTTCGAGAAATGGATCCTTTTTTTTTAAAAAGCAGTAGCACTTCAGGCAACAATGCCTATTTAGTCAAAACCGTGCTGCATTTTTTAGGAAAGGGATAGAAAAGAGATGAGACAGGTGGTGAATGTAGAAGGATAGTTTCATAGCCTTCAAGCTCTTAATTTTTTTTTGTGGTGAAAACAACTACCCTAGATTAGTAGGCTAAGTACACTACCTACTAGCTAACCGGGTTAGCTTTCATT
Source organism: Trichopoda pennipes (assembly GCA_030448955.1). Lineage (NCBI taxonomy): Eukaryota > Metazoa > Arthropoda > Insecta > Diptera > Tachinidae > Trichopoda > Trichopoda pennipes. Next base: position 11,330,983 of record JASKUP010000060.1, on the reverse strand, counting down.
ACTAGAAGGCCCATGTTATAGGAAATTAACTGCTGTATAAGACAGTACAGCGACCAGTGACCATGCCTTCATCACTGAGCAGCCCCACCGACAATCAGTTTGTTTGTAATCCAAGCAGCCAAGGTCTTTGTTGGGAATCGAACCCACAACCACCAGACTGATAAGCTACCTACTAACCTACAGGGGCGCCTGGCTTCATGATTTTTATGACATGAGGCTGATTTTTTGCCTAAAAGAGCTCCGATTTTGTACAGCAAATCCCACAGGCTCATTTCGTGATAGGATTTATATCTGCATCTGGCCGTGGGCCCTAATCAGATGGTGATCAAACCACTGTGAATGAAAAGCAACGTCATTCACGTTCTAGGAAGCCGAAGACTAATTCTGGCAATGAACATGTGGTAACACAGTTTTTGGCTATTATTTTCGCCTTATTTTTTTTGTTGTAGCAGCCGCGATAAGACTATTTCTTCAATGTTCCTAGAGCATTCGAAAGTGTTTTGCATTTTATTTTAACTGCCTTCAATGTTGCAATAACTTGGAAATCTTTAATTCAACTTTATCGAGATTTTATTCCAAACAGGCTTTAATTTAACGCTAATAAGGCCCAATGATGCTTGCTTTTGCACATTTCGTGATAAGATTTACATCTGCACCTGGCCGTGGGCGCTAATCAGATGGTGGTCAAATCACTGTGAATGAAAAGCAACGTCATTCACGCCCTAGGAAACCGAAGACTAATTCTGGCAACAGGTCTTACTTAATTGCAATTTCAGCGGTTCCAGAGCAGTGCTGCAAACCACTACTCCTTGCTGAAGAGCTGGAGACTATCCAACTCCTGTCCAGAACACATGACTAACAGGCTCGCTGGATCTAGGATCATTCACCAGGTAGGTGTGATTAAAGGTGAAATGATCCTGGCCACCATAAAACAATACCTGAATGGGGCCGCAAAACCACAGCCACCACAATACTCCCGAAGGGCCAACCGCAATAATCAGTCAGAGAAACAGCTAAAAGTCTAAAGAGACAATTAGCAGAAACTCTGCGGGCTACTGATTCCTGTGGAAATAACGTGGAGCTTCCAGTTGACCCCTGCTGCCTTCAGGGGACTGGGCTCCCTTTTACCTTGAGCAGCACAGGTCTAGATAGTCAAGTTTTCTATAAAGATCAATAAATGTGCCCCCGGGGGGAGATCCTACGGGTGCAATTACATTTAAATTCAATACATTGTCATCACTAGAGTTTATTTCTTAGGAGCTCATTTTTCAGCTGCTGTTGGAGATCGTTACCGCTTCATGATTAGTGAGTTTTTTTTTTGTGAATGATATTATTACGGACAACAAGATGTTTAACAAGATCATGAGCATGTGAGAAACTGCGATCACAACTATGGACTTATTGAAATCATAATTTGTCGTGATATGGGCCTGTCAATTGGCCTCCAAGCTTGTGTGAGATATGGCACCTCTCGGTTATTTCGTGTGCGGCAACGTGAAGTCAGTAGTTTATGCTGTGAAGTCACTTGTTTAAGAAACTGCAATCGCAACCATGGATTTACTGAAATCATAATTGGACGAAATATAAGCCTGTCCATTGGTAACAAAGCTTGTGCGATTTATTCAATGTTACACTGTGATAATGGTTATAATTAAAAATTATTTAGGTCTTTGCTCGCCGCTTCTTTACCTTTTCAACAGCATTCTAGGTGTCCTATTTTTGGTATATTTTTATGAGCATTGCAGGTCATATGTCACGATTAACAGGAACAGGGCCTTAAGGCATCAATTGTTAACAGGTGGATGGTAAAACTAGTGGCTTCACGTTGTCAAACAGGAAATAAGCGAGGGGTCTTAATACGTAATAGTAATTCAATATAGCTTACGTAATATTAATAAAATAATATTAATTACGTAATACTAATTATACTAATATTTAACAATAATTACGTAATATTAATTATTTAATATTAATTACGTAGTATAAATTACGTAATATTAACAAGTGAACAAGGGCTTCGTCTGAAAAACCAGCCGGTTGAGCGATTCTAGGGCAATGTGAATTGTCGGCCGTCCTCACTGCCTACGAGGTTCAGCTGGTGCAGGTCAACCTTGTAGATTGTTGGTTCAATCCTTATGCAAAATTCGCCATGTGGTGGTTTTGGATAACCCCAATTGTTGAGAACGTCCAGAAATTGACAAATTCGGCTCACGGCTGCGATGATTTCAGTTGAATCACCCGTTCGCACATTTTGCATCGAGCCTGTTGACTCAAATTTAACAACGAAAATTCTTAATAGCAGTCTCAAAAGGACGATTGTGTTGTACGAAAATATCACGAATTTTACGAACCACCAATTTCACAGTGGATATTAATTATTTAAATGCGATTTTAATGGGAAAGTTAATCCATTGTAATAATTGCTGATGCGTCTAATACGAATATGTCAAAAAATTAAATTGCAAAATTAGCATGTTGTTGAGATATTGCCGCAATTGAAAAACCAAACTTCTTGTTGAAAAACCCGATAGCTAGATGTTAATCGCAAGTGCCGATTTTGTGATCAAAAAACATTTTGTGAAAAGAAAAAAATCATAATTCTAAAATGGTAATGTTTGGAATTTTCCCAAGTAAATTTCTGTTGCGTATAGGTTCATTGCCCATTCCTTAGTGTTCGACTTCACTGTATAGCAACAAATAAAGCAGCCATTATGTTGTTATTCATTTGTTTAAAATACTCTATTATAATAATTTTAAACTGTACGACAAAATAAACTAAAATGCTTTCTGTTATCACCAAAAAGGTTATAAATATTTAAAAATAAGAAACTATTGACCCAGAAAAACATTCGCTATTTAAAAAAACACTAACGAATGCAATAATCCATTTTATTAATATTTTCATTTATTTTAAAATTTAAATGATAAAGTTTATGCAAAATATGGCACATGTCACTTAATGCTGGCATTTTATTGTTGCAATGCAAATAAAACAACAACAACAAAAACAACAAATTCCAAAAAAAAAACAAAGCGAATATTTAATAATTGGATAGAAAATAAATTCAGGTTCGTTTAACGCGATAGAAAGAGCACTGGAATTATAATAGGGGGTTTTTTTAACAAGAAGTTTGTTTTTCAATTGTGGCAACAACCAACAACACGATAAAGGGTCTGCCCTTTTTCAACTAGTGCTTATTTCGTGAATGGCAACATTTAGCTCATGTTTGATTTGACAGATAATTAGTTTTATCCTTCCGCTGAACGAATATGGCTGTGCAGACGCCGCTTGAACAACGCTGGGAAATATTGCGACATTATTTTGAAAATCACGGTAATGTTGCAGAATGTGTGTGCGAAAATTGCGTACGGATTTTGGAAGAAGAGAAGCACCGTCAGCTCCGTGAGTTCGTTATCTTGTGAAAAAAAGTGAAAGAAACTGGCATCCTCATCGATAAACCAAAGCGTGAAAAGCAAAAAAACAGTGCGTACACCCGAGAATATTTCTGCGGCAGAAAGTGTGCGTGAAGCGCCATCAACCAATCAATTCACCGTCGTTCTCAACAATTAAACATTTCAGAGACATCAGTGAAACAAATTTTACATAAAGTCTTAGTATGACGCCATACAAAGTCCAATTGGTTCAGGAGTTGAAGCCAAGTGACCATTCAATGCGTTTTCGCTTCGCTAAGTGGGCCTGCGATCGACTTATTGAAGATGGCGATTTTGCAAAAAAAATCATCTTTTCAGATGAAGCTCTGGGATGATCTTGGCGGGTATGTAAACAAGCAAAATTGTCGCATTTGGGGCACAGAAAACCCGCACGCATACATTGAAAAGTCGACGCCACCCAAAACGAGTCACTATTTGGTGCGGATTTTGGTCCAAAAGCATAATTGGGCCATTTTTCTTCGAAAATGAGCAAGGAGTGGCCGTTACAGTCAATGGCGGTCATTATCGGGCCATGTTGAACGAATTTTTGTTCACAAAAATTGAAGAGGAGGATATTGACAACATTTGGTTTCAACAAGACGGCGCTACGTGCCAACAGCCGAAGCTACACTATTTTTGAAGATCGCATTATCAGTCGCAGAGCTGATGTCGTTTGGCCATCTCAGAGCTGCGATTTGACACCGTTGGACTATTATTGGTGGGGTGCCGTCAAAGATAAGTGTTACGCCGAAAAGCCAGAGAGACAATTGACGCTTTAAATATTCGTGAAGCCATTGGTGAAGAAATACAGCTGCACACAATCGATAATGTGCTTAAAAATTGGACCGATCGTGTAGGCTACTGCATGGCCAGCCGAGGCAGCCATTTGAATGAAATTATTTTCCATTATTAACCGGAAGGATTGTACTTTCAAATAAAAAAAAATTGAGAAAATATTCAGTAGTTTTGTTTACAGCATTTAAAACCACCAAAAAAAAAAGTTATTTGGCGGACCCTTTAGCATTGACATTTAGTTTTCTGTTCGTTGCAGATGCCTTGCCATTTGTTCCAATGAATTCAATTTCACATGAAATCGCATTAAAATAATTAAAATCCACAATGAAAATTGTGGTTCTGTGACATTTCGAAAAATTCGTGAGATTTTCAGACAACATAATCGTCCTTCTGAGAGCGCTATTAAGAATTTGGTCGTTAAATTTAAGTCGACAGGCTCGATACAAAATCAACCGGGTCGTTTAACTGAAAACATCGTAGCCGTGTACCACAGTGTTGAGCATTTGGCAATGCATCTACTACGAATACGTCAAAAAAGTAAATTTCAAAACTGTTACGCTGCTGGTGTTGCCACAATTGAAAAACAAACAAGCATTTCAAAATCAATAAATCGTCAGTCTATAAATCGATAGTCTATTAAAACTTGCGTGCAGGTACCTGACATAAGTCTATTTTTCCATTAAATTTTTATTTTGGAACATCACAACAAGACGACATATTGGCTAAATAGGAAACACAATCCGTAAATAAAAAAATTTACTAACAAACAGCAATCAAAATAAAAGATCTGTCTCATTTTAAAAACTCGAATAAATTTTAATTAAAAATTAACAATAAAATGATGATGAAATTTAGTTTCAAACAGGTTGATATTCCGATCGATAACTTAAAAATAAAAATAAATGAAAAAAAGAAAACATACCACACCGTGGTATTTGAATACAATGTCGTAAATAAGAATTATATATTTTGTTTGTCTAATTTTTTTTTTTTTAATATTTTTTCTCCTCTTTCTTAAAACTTTAAAAGAAGTTGAAATGAATTAAGTATGTCATGACAGCCATTGAGTTTGATAAGCAAAATGAAAATGAACCAAAAAAAAAACCATTATGTTTCCATTTACATAAATTATCATAAAAATGTAAATAAAATAATTTAGTATTTTCTTCTTTGTTGGGTTTCATTTTTTGTCTATAAAAAAGTTTTTCACTTAAGATGTCATAAATTTTAATTATAGAAAGATCATATAAAGCAACAAACTATACGATTGTGACAAGTGTGTCGACAAAAGTCTTTTTTATTTTATAAATATCAAAACGATTAAACAGTTGAAAGCTAATTTAGGCTGCTAGTCACTCTATCAGTGATTAGATTAAGGCTGAGTTGTAATTTTAACAGTGAAAACGCTTTGTAATGATTCCAAACTGATATTTGTGTTAGTTGGTTGTACTTTTTTTAAAGTATATATAATTAATTAATCGATTAAATTTTAATCGTTTACTCGATTAATAATTAATCGATTAAATTTTAATCATTTACTCGATTAATAATTAATCGATTAAATTTTAATCGATTACTCGATTAATAATTAATCGATTAAAAACAAATTAATTTTAATCGGTTACTCGATTAATAATTAATCGATTAAACATTAATCGGTTGTTAGGTAAAATAGTTATAGGCTATTACATTTAGTATTAATAGGTTATTTGATTAAATGTTAACCGGCCAGAAATTAATCCACTAATCGATTAATTATAATTAGTGATTCCAAAAAGATATTTGTGTTAGTTTGTTGCAGCTTATTTAAAAAAAATATATAATTAAATGATCGATTAAATTTTAATCGGTTACGCGATTAAATACTAATAGTCTAATCGATTAAACATTTATGGATCGTTAGATTAAATAGTTATCGGCTATTAAATTAAGTGTTAATAGGTATTTAATGTTAATTCGTTAGATATTAATCGACAAATTCATCAAATATTAATCGTCTAATCGTTTCAACATTATCCGGATTAAGATTAAGTAGTTGTTGGATATAAGATTAAGTAGTAATAAGTTATTTGAATAAATGTTAATCGGTCAGAAATTAATTGACTAAGCATATAAATATTAACCGACTAATCGATTAAATATTAGTCTAATAATATCACAATGATAAAACTTTGTAGTGATACCAAAGATATATTAGCGTTAGTTGACTGCATGTTGTTAAAGAAATGCATGTAATCAATAATGATGCTAAATACTACCCGATTACTCCATTAATTATTAACAGATTAAAAATTAATCGACTAAGTGATTAAATATTAATCGATTAATCGATTAAATATTAATCAGTTAATTAAATTTGCCGTATTGATATACACACTGTTGTGCGGTTTTTTTTAACAGTGTTTTTTTTAGTGCGATTAATGACACTTACTTTTGCCGTAGTGACAAGATTTTGGCATTAGGAGAGAGCAGACGATCTAGCGTTCACATCGGTATATATACCGTCGCGATCGGTCCGCGCATCGCTTAGAAAACAGCAGATTAAAAAAAATAATTTGTAATATATAATCCCTGACTTCTGCGCCGTGCTTTTTGTTGACGGCGGTGTGTTCTGGGCGACCAAAGCATAAAGCTGGTGTTTACTCGTGAAAGTGGACCAATTGTGTTGAGACGAGTGCGGCTGATATAGATTTTTTGAAGACATTGTGTTAACATAAAATTTCGGTATTTCCGGCCATAAAGGCCAAAATAGATGTGAAATTTAAAATAAAAACAGCAAAAAAAAAAAAAAACAGAGAAAAAAAAAAATTTTTTTGTACTAAAAAAATTGTTAAACAAAAACATTAAAATAAACAAGGAAAGCTGGGAGATACTCTTATGAGTACCTCAAAAGCAAAAAACTGTCAAGTAAGCACTAACGGCAGAAATGCTTATTTAACCCTTAGCGCTGAAGATGTAAACGAGAACAACACAACGAGAAAAATTGATGATAGTCTGTATCTAACAGCAAAGCAACACTTTCGCGTTCGTACAAGTTCGCTACCGCAAACCAGTGAATTATTATCGGTTTTAGTGCCACTCAAATCGGCAACTTCATCCGCGTCAAGTTCCTACCCTTCAGTTAACGAAGCTGCTACAACTGCTATCGACATCGAAAAACCTAAGATCCAAGTGGGAATGGACAGATACCTAACGGTTACCAAACGTGGGCGAAGTCCCAAATCGTCCCAGATCGCATCAGTTCGAAAGTTATCGAGAAATAGTGACGCCGCCTCAGTAATTTCTCAAAATCGATTTTCTTTGTTACAAGAAGACAACGAGAAATCTGTCTGCACAACCAAATCCTCTAAACCTCCACCGATCTATTTGAGGGAAAAGAATTCAAACGCCCTTGTTAAGAAATTAATTTCGACTATTGGTGATAAAACGTTTTATGTCATGCCAATAAAACGTGGCAAAATTGATGAAACCAAAATACAGGTTCACGAAGAGGCGAATTTCCGTAAAGTGGTTAATGAACTTGAAAAGAGTAAATTAAGCTTTTACACATATCAGCTTAAAAGTGCAAAAGGTTTGCAAGTTGTAGTAAAGGGCGTAGATCCAAGTGTTGAACCAAACGAAATCAAAGGTGCCCTCATTGATCAAGGTTTTAAAATTAAAAATGTCGTAAACATAATTAATAGGGAGAAAATACCACAACCTCTGTTCCGAGTAGAATTGGAGCCCAACGACGTAAAACTGAAGAAAAATGAAACGCACCCAATTTACAATTTGCAATATCTTCTGCATAGGAAAATCACGGTAGAAGAACCACGCAAACGTTCAGGGCCCGTGCAGTGTCACAACTGTCAAGAGTTTGGGCACACAAAATCATACTGCAAACTTCCATCTGTTTGCGTTATATGCGGAGAATTGCGTGCTACTGCTAGTTGCAATAAACCTAAAGGGGAAACAAACCTTAAAAAATGTAGTAATTGTGGCGGTAATCACACTGCAAACTAAAGAGGTTGCCCCGTTTATTCTTTCATAAGACAGGGTGCAACACCGGCACCTAAAGTTACATCGGCCCAAAAACAGCATATTTTATCTACTTCGTATCCCCAAATGGTCCGACCAATCAATACTCATGTATCGTATGCCGACGCCGTAAAAATCAACACTGTTCCACCAAAAAATGTTCCATCGGCAAATACCAATGCAGACGCTAACTCAAGCTTCAATTTTACTCGTCTTGCAGCTACTATTGACAACCTTGTGCAGACAATAAACAATTTCACAACTAGTATGACTAGCATGATGCAACAAATGCTGCAAATGCAGACTACTTTGCTTCAGGCAATCGTAAATAGAAAATGAATTCGTTGAAAATATGTTTCTGGAATGCAAATGGCATTCGCCAACATAAAAACGAACTCGAATACTTCCTCACGGAAAATAACATTGACATCATGCTGGTCTCTGAAACGCATTTGACCACAAGAGGTATTTTTAAAATTAATGGATTCACATTTTATGATACAAAGGATCCGAGAGGAAGAGCATGCGGCGGCTCAGCAATTTTAATAAAGTCTAGACTGAAACACCATTTTTTAGACAGCAAGCAAGAAGACTATTTGCAAGCCACAACTATTTGTGTTGAAAATCTTTTTAATGATATAGTAATATCATCAGTCTACTCTCCTCCCAGGTTTTCAATAACCGAGGAGCAGTATGAAAAATTTTTTAAAGGTCTTGGACCATGTTTTCTGGCAGCTGGCGATTATAATGCGAAACACAATTACTGGGGTTCGCGCTTAATTACACCTAGGGGCCGAGCATTGTACAACGCTATTAGCAGTAATGATTTAGATGTTGCTTCGAGTGGTCAGCCTACATACTGGCCTACCGACAGACAAAAAATTCCGGATGTAATAGATTTTGCTGTCACAAAAAATATTTCAAGAAATTTAGTCACTGTAGAATCTTCCATGGATTTATCATCGGATCATTCTCCAACCATTATAACTATTTGCAGCCCGCTTAGAAGACATTTGTTTTTTCCTGATACTAATATGATCAGTCGCATCAACTGGTTGAGTTTTAAAAAATATCTCAGCACCCATTGTTCGGAGAATATTTTGCTAGAAACAAAGGAGGATGTGGAGTGTAGCCTTGCAACTTTTAGTGAAAATATTAAACAAGCAGCACAGCTTGCAACAACTAAACATCCGCAGACTGCTTTAGGTCACATCTATTCTTCAGACATCGAACGTCTCGTAGCGGAAAAACGAAGAGCTAGGAGAGATTGGCAACAACACAGATCGCCCCTGCAGAGGCAGAGACTTAGAGAATGCACAAAGCGGCTTAGAGACTTACTAGCATATGAAAAAACTGCATATTTTGAGAAATATCTGGAGGGCCTCGATGCTACACTAAACTCCAATTATTCTTTATGGCGTGCTACAAAAAACCTTAAAAGGCCCGTTGAGTACAAGCCACCCCTACGTAATATCAGTGGAGATTGGGCAAGAAGGGACGCTGAAAAAGGTGACTTATTTGCCGATTACTTGGAAGATGTATTCACCCCACACATATGTACTGATGATGTTAGTTTGCCGAGCGTAGTTGGATTACCCCCTCGACCCTTAAAGTTTAAGTTGCGTGAGGTACAAAAGCTAATTTCTGAAGTAAATCCGAAAAAAGCTCCTGGTATGGACGGCATAAGTAACAAAATGTTGAAGGAGCTCCCTAATATTGCAGTCAGAATCATGCTATTCATTTTTAATGCCATTTTACGGCTTGAATACTATCCTGACCACTGGAAGATTTCTAAAGTTAAAATGATTCCAAAACCGGGTAAAGACCTAACCAAAACCGAGTCATATAGGCCCATAAGTCTATTACCAACTATTTCAAAGGTTTTCGAAAAGTTGCTTATGGATAAATTGTCTCCAATGCTAAGGGAGAGTGGGTGTATCCCAAACCATTAATTTGGTTTTAGAAGTAGACATAGCACAATTGAGCAAACCCATAGATTGGTTCAGGTGATAAGAAGGACTTTTGAAGAGAAGAAGTATTGTTCAGCTATTTTTATTGATGTTTCCCAGGCTTTTGACAAAGTTTGGCATGAAGGTCTATTTCTAAAACTGACCGCTCACTTGCCTTGTAATATGAGCAACCTACTGAAAAGCTACATAATTGGACGAAAATTTGCTGTTGTTGAAGGAGACTTCGTAAGTGTATCCAAACCAATTTCCTCAGGTGTACCACAAGGTAGCATTCTTGGACCAGTTTTATATTTGATATATACCTGCGATATGCCTGTAAGTGAAACTGTCCACACTTCCACGTTTGCTGATGATACAGCGTGTCTAAGTTCGCACGAAAACTCCTATCAAGCCTCAATAAATCTTCAGCAACATATAACTCAGTTGGAGTTGTGGTTAAAATTATGGAGAATTAAAGTGAACGTTCAAAAGTGCATTCATGTGACTTTCACCCTGCGAAGAGATAATTGTTCACCCGTTCGAATCAATAATCACATTGTTCCTCACCATAATTATGTGAGATATCTTGGTATATATCTTGATCGTCGTCTTACATGGAAACATCATATTGACTCAAAGCTAACACAAATGAAACTTAAGCTAACACAATTACACTGGCTCATTGGCAGAAACTCGAGACTTGGCCTAGATTGCAAACTTCTAATTTACAAGAGTATTCTGAAACCAATATGGTCTTATGGAATCCAACTTTGGGGCACTGCCTCAGCTTCAAATGTGGATAGAATCCAACGTATGCAAAATAAAATTTTACGGTTGATAACTTCCGCTCCATGGTACATCAGAAATTTAAACATACATCGTGATTTAGACATACCGCTGGTGACTACAGAAATCATCAAATACGCAGGCAAATACTTAATGAAGCTTGAAGACCATCCTAACCCCCTTGCTCGCAATATCTTGAATTATAGTGGACATAGCCGATTAAAAAAGAAGGATACCGCAGCTTTAATCCTCAATGCTACAGATGACATATCTTAAACATATTTGTTTTTTTTTTTTTTAATGTCAATTTTTTTTTACCCAAAAGGTTAGTTCTGACATGGTCGGGACTAATGTAACTTTTTTTTTAGAATTTAAGATTTTAAAACTTATTGTTAGTTCAGTTTCTTGAAGATACAATAAATAATTATTGAAAAAAAAAAAAAAAAAAAAGTTAATTAAATAGTAATCGGCTATTAGTTTAAATATTAATAGATTATATGATTAAGTGTTAACCGCTTAAATATTATTCAAAGAATCCAACAAAATTGATTGAATAATCGATTAAAGATTAACCGACTAATCGACTAAACATTAATCGGTTCTTAAATTAAATAATAATCGGATATTAGATTAAATATTAATAGGTTATTCGATTAATTGTTAATCGGTTTAATATTATTCGAATAATCCATCAAATTTTAATTGCCAAAGCGATCATTAGTATTAATTGATTTCTCGATTAATTGACCTATCGATTAATCGCTATTAATCGGTTATTCCATGTAATGTTAATTGCTTAACCGTTTACATACTAGTTGTGTAATCGCTGTTTATTATTCGATTACTTTTATTTTCAATTAATTGTAGATAGATCCACCATTAAGTGGGTCGTTACCACTGTGGCTTACGGCCAGGTGCAGATGTAAATTTTATCACGTCATCCGCCCCGGTGACACATTTATCGGTCTTAATGGATTACTTAACCATCTAGACCTGTGCTGCTGGGGGTATAAGGGAGCCCAGTTCCCTGAAGGCAGCAGGGGTCAACTGGAAGGTTCACGTTATTTCCACGGGAGTCAGTAAGCCCCAGAGTTCCGCTAATTGTCTCTTTAGACTTTTAGCTGTTTCTCTGACTGATTGGGACTTCGGGAGTATCGTGGTGGTTGTGGTTTAGCGGCCCCCGTATGAATTTGATTATGGTGGCCAGTATCATCTCGCCTTTAATAACACCAACGGGTGCATGATCTGGATCCAGTGAGCATGCTAGTCATGTGTTCTGGACTAGGAGTTGGATAGTCTCCAGCTCTTCTGCAAGAAGTAGTGGTTTGCAGCCCTGCTTCGGAACCGCTGAAATTGCAACTAGGCAAGACCTGTGCTAGAATTAGTCCTCGGCTTCCTAGAGCGTGAATGACGTTGCTTTACATTGCCAGTGGTTTGACCACCATCTGATTAAGGTTTACGGCCAGGTGGAGATGTGACTCTTCTCACGAAATCTGTGTGTCACATATCTAACTGGGATATGTTATGGTTTTATATTGACTGCAAGTAGCGTTGCATTCATCGCAATGTACGTGGAGAATTACCAAGCCACTCGGCAATTTCTTGTACTTTAACTTCCAAAATAATATTATATCGCTAAATCTGGCAACTCTCAATTGAATGAATTGTTAATTTTAATTTCTAAACAAGGAGTTAGAATAACACGTGTTGTAGTTAGAATAACACGTGTTGTTTAGTGGCCAATAATATCTTTGTCGCTTTAGGATCAACATTTTAGGAGATTGGTTTTTGGTAACAGATATTATGTCAGTATAATTTGGCTTTTAAGGGCGCAGTCACAATAGGGCCAAATGCATGACCACTATTTTTGTTAAAGTTTAAAGACATTTATCAGTGACATAAAATAATCAAGATCTTCATTACGTTTCAGTAAACTTGGGCTATCTCTCTCTCTCTCTGTCTTAAGTATTCATTAAGGAAAGTTTTGCAGTGAATACTCAATTTTAAGAGAACGAACGTTGTATATTTATTTAGTGGTCACGCATTTGTTTCAAATAAAGTGCCTAATGTGACCACACCTTAAAATAACTTCAAGCACAATCTGAGATACAATTATGAGTGCATCTTGTTGTAAAGGCCCGTTAGATAAATTTTATCACTTTATTTTCTTACCTTATTCTAATAAATGTTAGTGTGCTGCACATCCTTCTATTTTTTAGTATTTTTTTCACTTTTTTATTTTATTTTATTTTATAATTCCATTATTTGTATACAAAAAAAAGAAGCTTGATGCTTGACTAAAACGCTTAAAAATAAATACAAGCCACTGACCATGTAGCGCTAGATTTAGGCAAAAAAAGTGTATAAACAACAACAAGAAAATATATTAAAGAACTGTAAACGTTTCTGTTAAGCTTTTCTTCAGGCCTCAAATTTACTTAACTTTTCACTTTTAGTAATCTTTTTATAGGGTGTTTTTTGTAGGTATAGAAGTTGGCAATATTATTTTAACTGGCACCCATTTTCTGTTTGGCTTGGCACTTCAACATGAATAGGCTAACGTCTGAACAACGCTTCCCGGGTGGGTAAATTGAAACCAAAACAAGACTGCCTTTCAAGCTAATTTCCGCCAGAGAATTTTGTTTAGTGATGAAACTCACTTTTATTTGAATGGATACGTCAATTAACAAAACTGCCATATTTGGTTTGGTAATAACGCTCAAGTCTATGTTGAGACAGCGTTACATCGCGAAAAACTGACTGTTTGGTGTGCACTATGGGCTTTTGAAATCGTTGGTCCATAATTCTTTAAAAATGATGCTGTTCAGAACGTTACAATCAAAGCTATAGAGCCATGCTTATTGATTTTTTGATACATCAGGCATGACTTGGAGAAGCTGTGGTCTTAACAAAACAGCGCAATATGTCACACAACTCGTGCCATAATTGCTTTATTAAAGGATCTTTGGTAGCCACATAGTTTCACGTTTCGGTTGCGTTAGCATATAATACAGATTGACGTCAGCATTTGGCCGTTTAGCCTTAATCGGCGGTGTTCTGACCTCTTAGTTGCGTCCTAAGGCGCATACACACCTAGGTGCATATACACCTTAGTAGTAATTTTTAAGAGCACAGCAGCAGGGCCGTGCTCCGATTCCTTGCTCGAGAGTTGAAGGCTATCCCACTCCATGTCCTTCTTTATGCGTAACATTGGACATTGGATGTTGTTACCCTTCCTATTCGGTAACACCTCTTCGGAGGCTTTAAAAATCAAATGATTTAAATCGCAGTCACCACGTTTCTCTCCGAGGGCCCTCACCAATAACCCTGCGTGCAACTTGTTCCTATGACGTGATAAGATTTACATCTGCACCTGGCCGTAAGTCTTAATCAGATGGTGGATCATTACCACTGTGGATGAAATGTAGCGCCATCCTCGCCCTGGAAGGCCTTCGAATACGTATATCCTCCAGTCAAAAGCCCAGAGTAGGCCGCAGCCTTAACTCCTTGCTGAAGAGTCGGAGACTTTCCAACTCCTGGTCCAGAACACGACGGCATTCATACTCACTGGATCTGGACCATTCATTGTGTTCATTGTGAATGATCCGACCCACAAACTCAAGCGAGGGCCTCGAAACACACAGCCACGATACTTCACGATACAGTCAGACAACAGCTAAATGCCTAAAGAGACAAATAGCGAAACTCTGGGGCTTTACTGATTCCCGTGGAAATATAGTGGATTGTCCAGTTAGCTTCTGCTAGCCTTGAAGGGGACTGGGCTCCATTTTATCCTCGCAAGACACAAGTCTAGATGGTTGTGTGATCCATAAAGACTTATAATGTGCCCCCGGGGGGGGGGGAAACTTGTTCCTATGGTACAACTCAACTGGTTGGACCTCGAGAGGCCTTTTTATTTCTCTTCCGTTTTCGGACTCCTGCCAGTCCAAGCAACTTCTGCCGCCGTTTAACCCCGAAAGCCTCTACGCTAAGTTAGGGCAGATATTTATCTTGACTGCGTGCCTTAGGGGGTTTTGATCGCATAATGCGTAATAAGATTTACGTTGGTACCTAGCTGTGTAGGTCATAACCCGATGACGGTGAATCAAACCACTTGGGTGATTTCGTGATAAGATTTACATCTGCACCTGGCCGTAGGCCTTAATCAGATGTTGGTCAAACTACTGGGAATGGAAAGCAACACCATTCACGCCCTTGGAAGCCTAGGACTAATTCTAGGAACAGGTCTTTCCTAGTTGCAATTTCAGCGGATCCAAAGCAGGGTTGCAAACCACTAATCCTTGCTGAAGAGCTGGAGACTATCCAACTCCTGGTCCAAAACACATAACTAGCATGCTCACTGGACCCGGATCATACACCTGTTGGTGTTATTAAAGGCGAGATGATCCTGCCACACATAATTAGTTCACAACCACCACGAAACTCCCGAAAGGCCAACCTCAATAATCAGTCAGAGAACAGCTAAATGTCTAAAGATACGAATAGCGGAAACTCTGCAGGCTACTGATTGCCCTGGAGATAACGTGGAGCTTCCAGTTGACTCCCTGCTTGCCTTCAGGGGACTAGGCTCTCTTATACCCCCAGCAGCTCAGGTCTAGATAGTCAAGTATTCTATAAAGACCGATAAATGTGCCCCCGGCGGGGACTACTTGGGTGATATGTAGCGTGTACCTACATCCTAGGAATCCTAATTACGAAGCCTCGGAGCAGGGCCGCCAATCCCCACTCTTTGCTGAAGAGTTAGATACTATCCAACTTCTGGTCCAGAACACATGCCAGCATGATAAAATTTCAGAACACAACAGCAAGCATGCTGACTGGACCTGGACTATACAATGTGTTCATAGTTAATGATCCGGTTCACAAAAACTCCGAGGGCCGCGAAACCACAATCACCACGATGCTCCTGAAGGGCCAATCTCAATAATTAGTCAGACAACACAGCTAAAAGGCTAAAAAACCAAAAAGCTGATTTCTGCGGGCTTAATGATTCCCGTGGAAATATAGTAGAATTGTCCAATTGGTTCCTGCTAGTCTTTTAGGGGACTGGGGCTCCCTTTTACTTCCGGTGACACATGCAATGATGGTGCGATTTCGCCAAAATATATCAATGTGCCCCCCGGGGGGAAATTTAAAAGGGATGTGTGTAGTTTGAAAGTCACATCTCTTTAGGGACACCCTTTAATTTTTTGGTTTCATACTTCCCTTTTACTTCCGGTGGCACATGTAATGACGGTGAGATTTCGTCAAGACATATAGGTGTTCCTTCAGAAGGTCGCGTTAATTTGCCTCAAAGATCATGCGATTAAAGGCCGCCAGGCTATTCTGTGAGGATGGATAGTCTATGCCACTTGGAGGAAAACATTCGCCGCGCTATTGCCAACATATGGCCACAAATGGTGGAAAAATTATTGAAAATTGCAACTCCCGATTAAGCTACATCCGATCATATGCCAGAAGTCATATTTAAATTATAATGCCAAAAGATTATCTTTCGAATTTAATTATTTTGAATTATTGCTGAAGTTGCTGCGGTAAAGGTTAAAAAACACATGTTTAACAGCTGCAGTGACTATTTATCGGGAAAATCATGAGTTCAAATCCCAACAGAGTATGGATTAAAAATAAAAAATAATTACTAATAGAGAGCGGCGACCGATGAGTTGTTTTAAAGTGATATAAATATAAGACAACACTTCAAAACTTATAAATTCCTGACAAGAAAAGTAAAACTTTAACTGTGTGAGAGATGAAGAGAGAAGCGAGAGAGAGAGAGAGAGAGAGTCTTCATTGAACTTAAAAATTAGCTTAAAAATGTATGTCTTCTAAAATATTTAAATTATTCCAGAAAATTATTTCACGCATTAATTTGTTTTGTACCATTTCAAAGTTCTATACCTTCCTAAAAAACACCCTTTATAAGTTGTGAAGCAGCATTAGAGCTTTCAAATCAAATGGGTGTGTGTATGGAAATGTCAACAAGTAGGTCTATTTTTTATTAGTTGCTTGGTTGCCTTAAGACCAGCAGTAAATAGATGTTTAAGAAAAGAAATTTGAACGTTGAAGGTCTTTAAAATAGGATCGTCGAGACGTACAGTGACAATTTGCTGGGATTCACTTAAACTCGCACGTAGGCTTTTTTGAGCCATAATTTCATTTAGTCGTTTGCTTGAAGCAAAAAGGGCCAAATCGAATTGATAACTCATATTTATATATTTCATTATTTTAAGGTGTGAGGAGTTAGAAAGCCGCTGTTGCAATTGCGTTATTTTGCTGGCCTTTTGTGGCCTTATATTGTTAATGTGTACATATCGTCAATTACAAGAGAAGATTTAATAAATAATAAATAAATGAAAATACCAAAACTGACAATTTAATTTTCCCCGTACAAACTGTTTCCAGCTGTGAAACCTTTGATGTTTTTTATTTAAAATTCTCATTTGGTTGTCAAATATTTTTATGTGTTTAGATATGAAATGAGTCTCCTTAAATCTTATTTTTGGTCAATAGATGGCGCTGTGTTTTAATTTCAAATATTTTTTTAGGCTCAAATTTCATATTTTTAAAAAAGGAAGCACAATAAACGTGAGTTTTAAGTATCATATCGACATGTTTCCCCTCGTATCCAAAAGGATTAATGGGTTAATTACAGATATGACACTTCTGAGGATGTTTTGCATCGTGTCCGCTTTTATACTTTTTTTTTGAATCCTACATTACAAATGACTGTGGAAATTTTTAGTAATCAATGTCAATATTAACATTTCCATCCCTGTGTGAACTAGTTATACAAAAATAACACGGGTTTTAATATTATAAATGGCTTGCTACAAGGCACATTTGATTCTCCCCTACGAGTTAATATTTTTACTTTTGATTTGCTTGAAAAACTAGGTAATTTAATAGCACTTCCGACACCACTGCATCCACAGTCTGATGGCATAGTAGAAAGATGCAACCGCACCCTGGAGGAATATCTCAGAAAAGTGGTTAGTACACACCAAAACGGTTGGGACGAGTATGTACCAAAGTTCCTTTTGGCATATCGATCAGCTATCCACGATTCAACATCAACTACCAGCCGTCTTAGAACTTGACGTCAAACCGATTCCTGCACACGACGATAACGATGCCCTTTTATATTTGTCCATTAAAAGTCTAGAAAATTTAGGAATCTTCTACTCCTACCTGTATGTCTGTGTGTATTTTTGTTTTTGTTTTTAAACTGATAAAGTTTCTTCATGGAATTTATTTTAATATATTTGCTGTTGTCTCGCGTAGAAAAGGTTTCTTGGAACAACTACGCAGGTGGTAAACAGCATACATGCTTGTTGTTGTCTTGTGCATATAAAATTTCTACGCAGTTAGTAAACAGAAATTTGTTTTTGTCTTGCATGTCATACAGTTAGTAAACAGCATATCAAATTGTTGTTGTTTGCGTTTATATTAAATTTCTACGCACTTTGTAACTAGAACTTTTGTTGTTGTCGTTCCTTAAGTTTGCTTAGCAAGCCACGCAGTTCGTAAACAACATGCCCAGTAGTTCGCTTTATTGCTTAATTATTTTATTTTAAAACTTAAGCAAGACACATCCGTAACAATATTAATTAAATTATTAAAATGTTAATTAATAACAAAATACCCTCCTGACCTTACCACTATGACGTACGTTCAAGTACATTTAAGTTGCTTAGAAGAAATTAATTACAACAACTGATTGCATTTGCGCAAGATTTCAGTAGAGATGGAATGATAACACTCCCATGTACTTACTTTTACTTAAACAGAATCAAATAAAAACCGGCCTTAACATTTTCGTGCACATCGTATTTGCGAAAATAAACACCAGCAACAACAACAACAACATACTTCTACTTTATAAGCAACAAATAGAAGAAAAATTTATTTCTTTTAATTTGACCAAAAAACAATTACGGCTGCAAACAAGTTTCTATTTTTAACATGGCAATGGCATGGATGATGATGATGGTGATGGTCAGATAGATGAGTTGGAGATTTCCATGTATTTTGTGGTTATTGCCACCATTCCTATCTTGATTTTTCTATTTCTATTTTTACTTTTGTAGGTTTTCTGAATTTAATTCTTTTTTTATGTTTTAAGTTCGCTTTTTTTCTTTTTTTTTGTAATTATTTTTTGAATTTATGGTTGGGACTATTAAAAAGTGCGTAAACCTGTATGCGCTGTGGTGCTTTTTAGTGCCTTCTTCTTCACTGCCTTTAACTAAATAAGTACCGTTATAGAGAGTGGCATAAAAAGACATGTATTTTCAGAGGACTTTTATTGCAGCTTCGCTCTTTAATTTAATTTAATCGGAACTTATCTTTTTTTTGCATCAAAAAGTTATTAAAAAAGGGGCGGTTTCAAAATGTATTTAAATTTAATATGAAAGAAAATAATTTATTTAAAACCGGCTTAAAACACAAAGCCCATTATAAGTCTTTATGGATCCTACAACCATCTAGACTTGTGTCTTGCGGGGGTAAAAGGGAGCCCAATCCCCTTCAAGGCTAGTAGGAGCCAACTGGACAATCCACTATATTTCCACGGGAATCAGTAAAGCCCCAGAGTTCCGCTATTTGTCTCTTTAGGCATTTCGCTATTCTCTAGCTGATTATTGAGGTTGGCCCTTGGGGAGTATCGTGGTGGCTGTGTGTTTCGAAGCCCTCGTTTGAGTTTGTGGATCGGATCATTCACAATGAACTCAATGAATGGTCCAGGTCCAGTGAGTATGAATGCCGTCGTGTTCTTATTTATATTAAACTTCATGCGTTCTGGACCAGGAGTTAGATAGTTTCCGACTCTTCAGCAAGGAGTGAAGGCTGCGTCCTACTCCGGGCTTTCGAAATTGCAACTAGGAGTGACCGGAGGATATACGTATCTGAAGGCCTTCTAGGGCGAGGATGACGCTACATTTCATCCACAGTGGTAATGGCCACCATTTGATTAAGGCCAGGTGCAGATGTAAAACTTATCACGTCATAACTGCCACGGCCCCCCTGGGGGCATATTTATCGGTCTTTATAGAATACTTGACTATCAGGACTGTGCTGCTGGGGGTATAAGAGAGCCCAGTCCCCTGAAGGCAAGCAGGTAGTCAACTGGAAGCTCCACATTATTTCCAAGGGAATCAGTAAGCCCCAGAGTTTCCGCTAATTGTCTCTTTAGACTTTTAGCTGTTTTTTTGACTGATTATTGAAGTTTGCCCTTCGGGAGTATTGTGGTGGTTGTGGTTTTGCAGCCCCAAGAATGAACTGATTATGGTAGCCGAGATCATCTCGCCTTTAACCACACTAACGGGTGAATGATCCGGATCCAGTGAGCGTGCTAGTCATGTGTTCTGGATGTGGCTTTGCGGCCAATACAGATATTGTTTTATGGTGGCCACGATCATTTCACCTTTAATCAGACCTACCTGGCGAATGATCCAGATCTAGTGAGCATGCGAAAGCAGTTATTGTATTCAAGGACTCTTTGTAGAAAATGGCATCAGTTCCGTCGAACAATGTTTTCAGTGGATGTGGTGGTGTAAGTAATGGATCCAGTTTGACTTTTCCACCTGCGCAGCACAATCCAGCCGTTTCTCTTTTGAACTTTAACGCAATGCAATATCGGCTTACAGTCGTCAGTGGTCCAATATCTAAATTGTAATTATCACTGTAGTTCACAGTGGGCTCATATTAGAATGCCAAGCGATTGTATGATGCCAATGATCTTCGTGTGCTCACGCGTATTTTCTTTTATTATATTTTGTCTTTCTGCGAATACACTTGTTGCTGGCTTGCATGCCTTGTGCGGCGGCCGATGTTCGCACGTCATCCTCTCGGCATTATGGACAGACTGGTGAATTTAACCTCAAATGCACGATCCACATAATTTGCACAGTTCAACTTACCACCCCCCGGGGGCACATAAATATGGTCTTTATAGAATTTCACTATCTAGACACAGTGCAACTGGGGAAAAAGGGAGCCCAGTCCCCTGAAGATAGGCAGGAAGTCAACTGGAAACTCCACTTTATTTCCACGGGAATCAGTAAGCCGCAGAGTTCATTATTTGTCTCTTTAGACATTTAACAGTTTTCTGACTGATCATTGAGGTTGGCCCTTTATGGGAGTATCGTGGTGGTTGTGGCTTCGCGGCCCCATAACAGTTATAATGGTTCTTATAGTGGCCAGGATCATCTCACTGATAATGGCACGCAAAGTGAATGATCCAGTCCAGTGAGCATGCTAGACATGTGTTCTGGACAGGAGTTGGAAAGTCTCCAACTCTTTAGCAAGGTGTGATGATATGCAGCCCTGCCCTGGAATCATTAAAGTTGCAACTGGAAGGTTTCTGTTGCACAGAATTATAGCTTCGGCTTTCTAGGACGAGCATGACGTTCCAAATCATGCAGTGGTTAGATCCACCATCTGATTAAGGCTTCATGGCCAGGTGCGGATGTAAATCGAATCACACAGTTCAACTTACCACCTTAAGGACAAATGCCTGCTGTTGAAGTTGAAAAAAAATTTGCACAATACCCTGAGTGATTTGATGGTTTCCAATTGAAATGTTAGGAAACGAATAACTTGAACTTCAATTTCACGTGCGCATGAGTAGCGGTGAGACAATATATCACGCACCGGCGCCATCTGCTTAAAATAAAACGTACTTATTTTTGTGAGAGATACTCACACACCACGTACTGGCGCCGTTGTAGTACATGCTATGTATCAGAGATGGCGCTGTATGCGAAAAATGATTTTCCCTGTTTTTCTGCTTTTCTCTTAAAAATTTTCCTGAATTTTCTATAATATAAACCTCCTCCTCCACCATCACCAATGCAAAACCGTGGAAATCGGTTCATGCGTTCTGGAGTTATAGCGTCAGGAAGGAAAACCCGACTTATTTTTATATTATAGATAGAGAAGAGATTAAAGGGTGATTCCATAGATGATGTGATTTTGACTTTATAATCTTATCTAATGAAAGCTAATTGCTAGACATTTGAAATTTACAGAGAGAATGTATTTAGGTTCGCTGAAAATGAAAATTTTAAAGGGTGTCCTATATAAACCAGTATTTGACATATATTGACATGGCTTTGAAATTATGATAGACAGAGACTGTGGAACATTTTACAGACTATAGATGTATATATTGCTCAATAAAACAAAAAGCATGTACATATAATTAGAAGGTGACTCCATAGGTGACTTCCATATTTTAGTAATTGTTTTATTTTTTTTGAAAAGAGTTAACAGACGTATTTAACTTAAGAAAATTCCAATAGCCAATAAATTTCCCCCCTTAATAAATTTTGTACGTGCTTACACAAAAAGTGTTGTTCTATTTATTATAATTTTTTATATTGAACTGACATCGGCAGTCTTCCATCTTTCATACAAATGAAAATTTTTAATTTAAACAAGAGAATTTAAACATTTATAGTTTAGAAGCATGCCAAGGCGTGTACAGGCAGATGGATGGCTGGATGGATGGATGGAAAGATAGAAGGTTGGATGGCAAACTAACTATATTTGTACCATTGCATGACTCCAGCTAATATTTATACTACGTATGCATCACTGGTCTCTAACAACAACTGCAAATACTTGTTGAGCGACTGTTTTTGTTATTGTTGTTGTTGTTGTGGGCTTTCTTTATTTAAAGAGCATCAAGACAAGCTACCTGTTTCTCTAAATACGTACAAGCAAATAATGAAAATAACATAAAAATTCTATTTAAGAAATATGAAGCAGCAACAACAACAACAACAATTCTAAAGCACAAAAAACATACATTTCTCGAAATGCAGGAGCATTAATTTTGCTGCTACCAGTGCTGCTTTTACTGCTGCCATTAAACAACTTGCAACAAACAACACTTAAGCAATTTACATAAACATAATTTTTAAATGGACGGATATTTGTATGCAAAGAAATACAGTTATGTAAACAAATATGTGTCTAAAAGCTCTTGACCATTTAACGCTCCACACCTCACCGCACCACCTTGACTAAGAAATACTTTTTATATCCCTAACAGACTGGTCAGTTAGACAGTAAGCCAGCATGCAAGGAAGCACAAATACAAAAATACTACAGAGCTCAACTTAAAACTATTAGAATGTCTCCTCTCCCCCTTTCCCATAAATGTAATGGCAGCCAGCAAAAACTGGTGCATGTTGTTGTAAAGTAATCGAATAATAAAATGTCTAAAATTATTAGAAGGAGTCAAATACAAATTGTAAACAATTTTTATGGGTGAAAACAAAATCTGGTAAAAGTGTGATTTCAAAGGAACTTTCGCATTAAAAATAATTATCGTTGACAGCTAAGAAATCGAAAATATATGGGGCCTATGTTAAGTAAGTTAACGTTGAATAGTGCTGCCATTCTTTTCTGCCTCTTCTGGCCATTTGTTTGGTATGAACGGCGAGTGTTTTAGATGTGAAGACATCATTTGATAAAGACATCGGCTGAGTCACTATTCGGTTTTAGATAATTATTTTATTTAGATCGTCCTTACTCATTTAGGTAAAGGGTACGCCAAATATTTTGTTGTTGTTGTTTTAAATGCTTTAAACAAAACTACTAAACATTTTCACAAATTTCCTTTTTTTTATTTGAAAGTACAATCCTTCCGGTCAATAATGAACCTACGGCGATTTGAATGGTCGGGCGGCTTCAATTGCTGCACCAGTTGAATCTTTTAAAGCTTCAAATACCAATCCCTACGCAAAATTCGCCATGCGGTGGTTTTGGATAACCCCAATTGTTGGGAACGTCGAATAATTAATAAACTTGGATCGGCTTCAACACTGTAATTCACGGCTACGATGTTTTCAGTTCAATGCCCGGTCGAACATGCGTACCGAGCCTGTCGACTCAAATTTAACGACCGAATTCTTAGTAGCGGTCTCAGAAAGGCGATTATGTTGTTCGAAATATTGTTACGAGTCTTAATTGTCAAAGTTAAATATTAAGAAACCGTTTATCCAGAGTATTCCTTGGAATAGCTGAATTTTGTCCAACACTTTGTCAGCGTGTAAAGGTTAGCAAATCCGAATTGCGGAATTGTAAAGGGTCCACCAAATAACTTTTTTTGTTGTTGTTTTAAATGCTTTAAACAAAACTACTGATTATTTTCTCAAATTTTTTTTTATTTGAAAGTTACGAGACTTAATTGTCAAAGTTAAATGTTAAGAAACCGCGTATCCAACGTATTCCTTGGAATAGCTAAATTTTCTCCAACACTTTCTTTTTTTATTTGAAAGTACAATCCTTCTGGTTAATAATGGAAAATAATTTCATTCAAATGGCTGCCTCGGCTGGCCATGCAGTAGCCTACACGATCGGTTAAATTTTTAAGCACCTTATCGATTGTGTGCAGCTGTATTTCTTCATCAACGGCTTCACGAATATTGTCTTTTAAAGCGTCAATTGTCTCTCTGGCTTGTCGGCGTAACACTATCTTTGACGGTATCCCAAAAATAATAGTCCAATGGTGTCAAATCGTAGCTCCGAGGTAGCCAAACGACATCAGCTCTGCGGCTGATAATGCGATCTTTAAAAATAGGGCGCAAAACATCGAGTGAAGCTTCGGCTGTGTGGCACGTAGCGCCGTCCTGTTGAAACCATAATGAATGTTGCCAATATCTTCCTCTTCAATTTTTGTGAACAAAAATTCGTTCAACATGGCCCGATGATAACGATCCCCATTGACTGTAACGGCCACTCCTTGCTCATTTTCGAAGAAAAATGGCCCAATTATGCCTCTGGACCAAAATCCGCACCAAACAGTGACTTGTTTTGGGTGGCATCGGCTTTTCAATGTATGAGTGCGGGTTTTTTATGCCCCAAATAAGACAATTTTGCTTGTTTACATACCCGCCACGATCATCCAAGAGCTTCAACTGAAAAGATGATTTTTTTTTGCAAAATCGGCATCTTCTGCAAGATCGACTTGGGCAGGCCCACTTAGCGAAGCGAAAACGCATTGGGTGGTCACTTAGCTTCAACTCCTCAACCAATTGGACTTTTTATGACGTCATACCAAGATCTTTATGCAAAATTCGTCTCAATGAGGTCTCTGAAATAATCAATAGTTAAGAACACGACGGTGAATTGATGTTGATGGCGCTTCACGCACACTTTCTGGCACAGCAGCAATATTCTCAGGTGTACGCACTGGTTTTGGCTTTTCACGCTTTGGTTTATTGATGAGGATGCCAGTTTCTTTCGCTTTTTTTTAACAAGATAACGAACATACGGAGCTGACGGTGCTTCTCTTCCAAATCCAAAATTCGTACGCAATTTTCGCACACACATTCTGCACACATTACCATGATTTTTAAAGTAATGTGTCGCAATATTTCCCAGCGTTGTTCAAGCGGCGTCTACACAACCATATTCGTTCAGCGGAAGGATAGAACTGATTATCAATCAAATCAAACATGAGCTAAGTGTTACCATTCATGAAAAAAACACTAGTTGAAGGGAAAATACGTTAGATGGCGGACCCTTTAGAATGCCTGCCATCTGGCACTTTATGCTAGGCTAATTTTCAATATCTCTGTCTTTTATTATTAATTTGGTGCACGTGTGTCTCCATCTGATCTCCCCCCGGGGGCACATGATAGTTTTTATGGATCCTACAATAACCATCTAGACTTGTGTCTTGCGGGGGTAAAAGGAAGCCCAGTCATCTTATGCAAGCAAGGAGCCGACTGGAAAATCCACTATATTTCCTGGGGAATCAGTAAGCCCCAGAGTTCCGCTAATTGTCTCTTTTTAGACATTTAGATGTTCTCTGACTGATTATTGAGGTAGAGGCCCTTCGGGAGTATCATGGTGGCTGTGTGTTTCGAGGCCTTCATTTGAGTTTGTGGGTCGGATCATTCACAATGAACACAATGAATGGTCCAGGTCCAGTGAGTATGAATGTTGTCGTGTTCTTAATTATATTAAGCTTTATGCGTTCTGGACCAGGTGTTGGATAGTCTCCAGCTCTTCAGCAAGGAGTAGTGGTATGCAATCTTGCTTTGGAACCGCTGATATTGCAACTAGGAAATATCTGTTGCTAGAATTAGTCCTCGGTTTCCCAGGGCGTGAATGACGTTGCTTTTCATTGCCAGTGATTTGACCACCATCTCATTAATGCTTACAGCCAGGTGGAGATGTAAATCTTATCACTCCATTCGATATGCGTACTGTTTATATCATCTATATCAGACGTAAAATGTAATACAACTCTCAAGTGTGACCCGGAGTTGCTCGATCTCATACAGGAGAGGGTCAAGAGACTCATTGGGGTTAGTATAATATCCGACTCTATTGATTCTCTAGAGCATCGAAGCAATGTTGGATGTGTTTCACGGCTTTATCGTTACTACAATGGTAAGTGCCGTAAGGAAATTAAGGAACTTGTTCTCATTACTCGCACGTTTTTGCATTTAACTCGATTTGCGTTGAGAGCGCATCCATTTGTGGTTGATTGACCAGTGGATAGCATTACGCATTACAGGGAATATTCGTTTTTTGGCAAAACGGTTCGTATGTGGAATGAACTCGAATGTCCACAAACACTATTCCCTATTTTATCTTCCCCATAACCTAATTTCTTAGTTCTGGCACAATGCATTGCAGGTGTAGAAGTCATTCCCTGAGTGCTGGTCCAAAAAAGAAATACGTGAGAAATAATTTCGCGCTTTCGGGAATTCGAAAATTCCAACTTTGAAATCTTAAGGCATAAATCTGGTATTCCCCAAATCACGGCTGTCAGTTTCGAAATTATTTCGTAATTAAAAAAATGACCGGTTCCGAAAATTTTAAAATTTTAAAACGTAAATGGGGTCCAGCAAACCACGGCAGTCAGTTTAGAAATGACTTTTCACTGAAAATTTTCCAAAACAAATTGAAGAGCGTAATAAACTAAGAAGGTGCTAAAGCTTGGTTTTAGAATTATTTCCTGTTATTTATTTAATATGACTTTCTTTTACTCAAAATAACATTTGTTTTTCTTCGTTTCGTCAAGCTTTTTGTGAAAGGTATTGCGTTAATACGCCAATAAAATTTCATGTTTTTTTTTATGTTAATCCTTTTTTTATTTCCAACTTTCTTACTTGTCGACATGTTATAATCAGGTGTTAAGACCAACACAAAAGAAAAAGTAATCGTTAAAGAAAATTATTTTTTGGGGCGTTTATACTTCCCTGGGTGATTGTAGTTGTACGA
Organism: Trichopoda pennipes; assembly: GCA_030448955.1. NCBI lineage: Eukaryota > Metazoa > Arthropoda > Insecta > Diptera > Tachinidae > Trichopoda > Trichopoda pennipes. The sequence continues at coordinate 11,303,741 of JASKUP010000060.1, read as the reverse complement.
GTATATAAAGAGTGTTTTTGCTAGAGGTATTGAACTTTGAAATGGCATAAAAGACAAATGAATTTTTATTCGAAAGATAATGTTCTCACATTATAATTTAAATACAATTTCTGGCATTTGACCTACACGGCCGTCTCGGTGTTATAATCTAGAGGTATAATTTTCGATGACTTTTTACATAGACAATTACGTAGCGAATGTAAGCCACTTCACATATCTCTATAGACATCCCCCCGGAGGCACATTATAAGCCTTAATGGATCACACAACCATCTAGACTTGTGTCTTGCGGGGTTAAAAGGGAGCCCAGTACCCTTCAAGACTATTAGGAGTTACCCGCAGAGTTCCGCTATTTGTCGCTTTAGGCATTCAGCTGTTCTCTGGCTGATTATTGAAGTTGTGGCCCTTTCGGGAGTATCGTGGTGGCTATGTGTTTCGAGACCCTCGTTTGAGTTTGTGGGTCGGATCATCACAATGAACACCATTGACATTTAGTTGTTCTCTGACTGATTATTGAGGTGGGGGCCCTTCGGGAATATCGTGGCGGCTGTGTGTTTCGAGGCCCTCGTTTGAGTTTGTGGGTCGGATCATTCACAATGAACACAATGAATGGTCCAGGTCCAGTGAGTATGAATGCCGTCGTGTTCTTAATTATATTAAGCTTTATGCGTTCTGGACCAGGAGTTGGATAGTCTTCAACTCTTCAACAAGGAGTGAAAGCTGCGGCCTACTCCGGGCTTTTGAAGTTAAAACTAGGAATGGCAGGAGGATATACGTATCCGAAGGCCTTCTAGGGCGAGGATGGCGCTACATTTCATCCACAGTGGTAATGATCCACCATCTGATGAAGGCCCACGGCCAGGTGCAGATGTAAATCTTATCACGTCTCCATCTGAGGGTGTTTTTCCTTTCTTCGAATGTATAAGTAGTTTTAGTGGTGTGCAAAATTGTGTCTGAAATGGTGTTTACCTGTTCGTTACTGTTAAAAGTTTTTGATTTGTGAACTTTTATGTTTTCAAGAATGTCTAGTCTTCCTTTTTTTGCGAGGATATAGCAAAGGCATATATTCATCTGTTTCCCCTGATGTATGTCCGTGAGTGTCAGGGTATACTGCACGGTTGTATGAGTGTATGTGTTCTGTAAGTCTTGCTCTTAATGTTCGTCCAGTTTATCCAGATTGCAGGTACAACTAAGTCTGTATACTCCACTGAAACTAAATTTATCAGTTGTTCTTGTCGATGTCCTGGGAGTATATATCAGAGGGAAAAGCATTAGTTAGTCTACATATTTCTGGTCCGGTGTAAGTAAAAGCGTGTAGTTGTATTCTATCGGTTGTCTCTTTGTCTTCTTTATTCATATTTTAAGTTTTGTATTGTCTAAAGAATTTGTCGATTTGTCGATAGTGGGTTTTGTATACATTATTTTTAGTTATGGTGTAAATAGTTGCGAGTTCTTTATCGTACTCATCTGCTGCTAGTTTTTGTTGGATAGAGTGGTTCGTGGTAATATGGATGGTAGTGTACGTCGTAGTTGGTTTTCTATAGCACAATTCGGAAGCGTTGTTCGGGCGTCAGTTGAATGGCCAAATCAAACTAAACATAAGTCACTTCGAAACTAAAAGCTTACCTTCTATACCTCTATAAAAAATACCCATTATAAAATTTTAAATACTATTGTAAAATTACTAGTGTCACGCTGTAGTTGAGTTGACTTAAGATGAAAAAGATGGTTTTCGAAATTTATTTTCAGTTAATTTTAAATTAATTTCAATATTTTTTATTCGAATAATTCCTTTAAACATTTTTTTTAAATTGAATAGCGCTTATAACGGACAACACATCGGGTTCTAATCCAACAAAATTTTGAGCTGCTCTTCATTAGGTTTAATAAGTGTAAAAAAAGAATCGAAGCAACCACAGTCATACAACAATAACAACCAAATTGAAAAAGACATTAAGCGGAATAACATTGTCAACAACAACAATAACAACAACAACAATAAAAGCAGTATCAAATAGCATAGAAAATAAATACAGCTTAACAGGTATGATTTGATTTGATTAGTTTTGTTTTGTTGTTGATGTTATTTTCCCCCGCTCCTGTTTGGGATATTGTTCTATAATTGTATTTTATATTAAAGATGGCTACACAGTGAGAAAATATTTATTACATTGTATTAAAATTTTCTTATAACTGAATGAGAGTTTAAAAAATTAAAGATCACAACTGAACCTCCACCCTGGAAATTATTATTTGAGCCACAAAAATACCAACTTTAAAAAAACTGATCTACGCAATATCTACATCATGCTTCATCCTTGTGTTAACTAAAGTTTTTAAATAATTTAGAGTGCTTAGGTTCATATCCCATCGTTTCTTAATTAATAACATTCAGTGGCTCACATTCAAAGTGGGGGCAAATCATTGTTCAATTTTTAACGAGTATTTAAGATGCCATCACTTATTATTTTTTAAAAACTTTTGAATACTTTTCAATTTGTAGTGAAAATATGGCCAAAAACTTTCCCATACGGTACTTTAGGACTAATTTAAAAAAAAAATTATAAAATTTTCAAAGACAAAGCTAAAAATTCATGGCAATTGCGATAATATTTGTTCATTTCCTATTATTTTAATAAGGGTTTTGCAACAAGAAGCTTGTTTTCGAAAACAAAACTTAAGATTAAGATGATGCAAATTTTTATTGTACAGGGTGTCCGCCAGGAAGGTATACTACTTTGTTGCTAATTTTGGATTAAATGAAAGAATATGGATTTTATATTGATAAATGTTTTATTTAATACCGGTAATTATTTATGGAATATATAGGAATACATAGGTGCCCCTGTAGGCTAGGTAGGTAGTATAATAGCTTGCCAGTATGGGGGTTGTGGGTTCGATTCCCAACGAAGACCTTTTTTTTTCACTACAAAAATACGAATTGACTGCCGGTGGGGCTGCTCAGCGATGTAGGCATAGTCACTGGTCGCTGTGCTGTCTAATACGGCAGTTAATTGCCGACTATTCTTCTACTTTCACCACCTGTTTCACCTCTTCTCTACCTCTTTCCTACAAGAATGTAGCACGGTACTTGACTAAATAGGCATTGTTGCCTGAAGTGCTATTTCTCTTTATAAAAAAAAATACAATATCCGATAAGTGCCCGCCTCCGTTAGTCTCACCAATGCGAGCCCTTTTGAGCACATTTTTCATTACATTCTCACACATTTCACGCGGTATTTCGTTAGACAAAAATTTAGTTTGGGTCGCTCAAGCGTTCCCGGTTTGTTTACATAAATCTTGCTTTTCAGATATTGCTACAAAAGGAAGGTCGACCAGACGACCATGGAGGCCGATCAACATAACCATTTTTTTAAATAACTTGTTATGGAAAGAGAGAGGTCTCGCAGTAATGCCATTGTAATCCTGGCTGTATGCAATGTGGCATCGTCTTGCTGATGCCTCATATTAATTAAGTCCATTGCATGCAGTTGTGGCGCTAAAAAGTTTTCAATCATATCACGATATCGCTCCTTATTCACCGTTACGCCGTTTTCTTTTTCAAAGTATTAACGTCCATTGATGCCTCCAAACCAAATTGCACACCAGAATGTCACTTTTAATGGATGCAAAGATGACTGTTGAATGATTTGAGGGCTTGCCATTCCCCAGAACCGATTATTCTATTTATTCACATATCCATTCAAATGAAAATATACCTCGTCACTTATTATGATTTTTGTATGAAAATCGGGGTTGTCATGGCCGAGCTGTAACATCATATTGGTATATGTTCGGCTAAGCTCTTGTGTCAACTGAATATTATATGAAAACAAATGCAAATCCTCGTGTAAAGTTGTGACCAACGTTCTTATCACGGCTCCTCGTATTGAGGTTGATGGATTATTTTGAACACTTTATTGATCTGTTGTAATATTTTCAGTCAATCTTCCTGTACGTTGTGGTGCATGTGTGGGCCCATCACCTATAGACCCTCTAACTTCGAAATCATTCATTACGCGATACTCGGCCTACTCCGGGCTTTCGAAGTTGCAACTAGGAATGACCGGAGACCTTCTAGGGCGAGGATGGCGCTACATACCATTCACAGTGGTTCGACTATCATCTGATTATGGCTCACTGCCGGTGCAGATGTATTTAAATCTTATCACATCGTTACGCGATAAACAGTGCGCTTTGTTGGCACGTTGTTTCTCCCAAAAATTTCACGTAACTTTCTCATCGTCACAGTAATCGATGATTGATTTTGATAAAATGTTTTAACGATTAAAACACGTTGATTTATCGAATATTTTTTTCATAATAAATTTGCCACTTATCTACTTCACGGCTGCCAGATATGAACTGTCAAGTTTAATGTTTAAAGTACATACTATACCTTCTCGGCGGACATCTTGTATTATGAAGAGATAAGTTCGGTAATTATGAAGGAAAAATGATATCTGGCAAATGTCCCTGATGACCACGCTGACAGATGTCGATTCTTTCAGAAAAGTTTTTAATTACTTTTATGGAAAATTGGCGATCCTATTTCATTAATCACATCACGGACTCCGTGCTTAACATGGCTTCGTAAAAAATATTCTAGGGGTGTTAAATCAGAAGTTCTGCTTGGCCACTTAACTGTTGATTGTCGTGAAATGCATTCGGGAAATTTGGTTTCCAAGAAATAGATCATTTTATTGGCTGTGTGACATGTGTCCTGTTGAAACCACATGTCAGTGATATTCACGTCGTCAATAATAGGCCAAAATAGAGTTGATAGGATCCCGCGATAGCGTAATCGTTACTGCGGGGGCACAGTGATATGTTTTGATGGAATCTCACCATCATTACATGTGCCAACGAGGCTAAAATGGAGCCCAGTCCCTTTCAAGGGTAGCAGGAGCCAACTGGATAATCCCACTATATTTCCACGGGAATCAGTAAAGCCCCACAGTTCAACTATTTGTCTTTTTAGCCTTTTAGCTGTTCTCTGGCTGATTATTGAAGTTGGCCCTTGCGGAGTATCGTGGTGCTGTGTGTTTCGAGGCCCTCGTTTGATTTGTGTGGTTCGGATCATTCACGATGAACACAATGAATGGTCCAGGTCCAATGAGCATGAATGCCGTTGTGTTCTTAAATTTTATTAAGCTTCATGCGTTCTGGATAAGGATTTGGATAGTCTCCAACTCTTCAGCAAGGAGTGAAAGCTGCGGTCTGATCCGGGCTTATGAAGTTCCAATTACCGGAGTGACCGGAGCATATACATATCTGAAGGCCTTCTAGGGCGAGGATGACGCTACATTTCATCCACAATGGTATGATGCACCATCTGTTATGGCTTACACAGCTAGGTACTGATGTAAATCTTTACACGCACGCGTCATATTCGTAAAAAACTATCCAATCACGTTTCCAGGCCACATAGCGCACCATAAAGTGACATGTTGAGGCTGCAAAGGCTTCTCAACAATTGTTTTAGGGTTTTCAGTAGCCCAAATGTGGCAATTTGGATTGCTGACTGACCTGTTACCTTGACAAGTTAAAAAGGGGGTCGTTTGAACAAATGATTTTCTGCAGAAAAACCAGCCCGGTTGTTCCTGAATGAATTGAGTAAATCAAGGATGATATGAATCATTGGTCGGCTTTAATTTTTGCACCAATTAAACCTTGTATGTCCAGGCTCATCTTCGAAAAAAAAAACGGTCCAATAGCGTACCATACAGTGACACGTTCAGCATGAAAATGCTTCTATATAATCGCTCTAGGATTTTCAGAAGCTCAAATGTGGCAGTTTTGCTTGTTAACGTGCCCTGACAAGTGAAATTGGGCTACGTCTGAAAAAAGGTGCCCCTGTAGGCTAGTAGGTAGTGTACTAGCTTGTCAGTATGGGGGTTGTGGGTTCAATTCCCAACGAAGACCTTGGTGGGGCTGCTCAGCGATGAAGGCATAGTCACTGGTCACTGTGCTGTCTTATATACGGCAGTTAATTTCCGGCTATTCTTCTACTTTCACCACCTCTTTTATCTCTCTTCTCTATCCCTTTCCTAGTGAATGTAGCACGGTACTTGACTAAATAGGCATTGTTGCCTGAAGTGCTACTTCTCTTTATAAAAAAAAAATAATTTTTTCTTAAAAACCAGCCGGTTGTTACTCAATGAATTGAGCGAATCTACGGCGATTTGTATAGTTGGTAGACTTTAGTTCCTGCATTAGTTGAGCCTTGTAAGGCTTTCAAGTCAAATCCTTACTCACAATTCGCCACGTGTTGGTTTTGGATAACTCCAATTGTTGAGAAAGTCGAGGAATTCACAAATTTGGATGTGCTTCAATACTGTGACTCACGGCTGTGATGTTTATAGTTGAATCACCCGATCGAACAAGCGTTGATGTTCGCACATTTTGTATCCAGCTTAACGACTCAAGTTTAGCCTTAACAGGGGTCTGAGAAGGACTATTCTGTTGTCTGAAAATATCACGAACCACCATTTTCATAGTGAAGTTTAATTATTTTAATGCGATTTTCGAGCGAAATTGAATTACTTGGAACAATTGCCAATGCATCTACTACGAATACGTCAAATAACTAAATGTCAAAACAAGCATATTGTTGGTGTTGCCACCATTAAAAAAAAACAAACTTCTTGTTAAAAAGCACTTCATTAGCTGCCTTTAGAAAAATCTTTAGAGAATTTAAATGCGGAAAAATTAAATGTTCATAAATTCTACTTTCCGTTCCCTGGTCTCTATAAACAACTTTTGTAGTGACGTCTTAAAGATGTGTATACACCGCGACCATTTTCTAAAAGCTGGGACTACATCGTCTGGGAAAGTAAATGCTGCTACGAATTTTAAATCGAATATAAAATCTTTCGATTATAAATTCTTTCATTGATGTCATCTGCTTTTGTTTAAGTGTAACTTTAGTACAGTTGGGGATTCGATTTCTAATTAGCCCTCTCCTTTCGTCTGTTTGTACGTTTGGCTGTCTGTCTATCTACCTGCGTGTCTGTTTGCCTGTCTCTCTGTCTGCTTGTCCGTTGTGTTTTTGGCATGCGGCTGGTTGACCACTGGTTTCAGTTACTTTTTGTTGGCGTTATTGCATTATACCTCTGGTCTTTAAACCTGCTCGTTGTTAAGTTTTTAGCTTAAGTGGTCAATTAACATTTGCATGACTGAAACTGAATTGGAAATTAGTGTTTAACTAATTTAACTTTAAAAACTTTTATTTTTATTTTATTATTTTCACTATTTATGGCTGTTGATGGCTACAAAAAAAAACTTCTTCTCTTTCTTTAGTTTCTGTTTTAAATTTCTCAATTTTGTGTTCAACCGTTTAACTTTTATTCCGCAGATAGAAACAACTCCTCACGCTCATACTCACACTTTGAGTGGTTATTAACCTTTTTATCCGAGTTATGTTTAAATTATATTTCTGCTTAATAAATTTAATATGTTTCCCAGTGGTGTAAATGATTAAAATAAATAATTTAGGAAAAAACTATTTTAATTAATAAAATGATTAATTAGAAAATTAAAATTCTCATACAATAGAAAGAAGAATAACTGCAATTATCTCACCATGAGCTCCAGCTCAGTTTGTAGTAGTTGTTTTTGTCAATTAAGGTTTACTATAATTATTAATAATTTATTAATGTCTTTGCAATAAAAGTCAATCTTTGTGTTGGGTTTTTCAACAAGAAGTTTGTTTTTCTTAATGGTGGCAACACCAAAAACATGATGAATTCAATTTTACACAACAATCACATTAAAATAATAAAAATCCACTACGAAAAAGGGTGGTTCTGTTAAGGTTACATTTAATAAAACTCGCGATATTTTCGGACAATATAATCGTCCTTCTGAAAACGCTTTTACGAATTTGATCGTTAAATTTGAGTCGATTTGGCGCGATACAAAATGTGCAAACACCAATGCATGTTCGACCGGGCGTTCAAGTTAAAACATCTCAACCGTTAGCCACAGTGTTGAAGCACATCCAAATTTGTTACTTCCTCGACTTTCTTAACAATTGGAGTTATTCAGAACCAACACATGGTGAATTTCGCGTAAGGATACGATTTTAAAGCCTTACAAGGTTCAACTGTAAGGCCATTCACAACGCCGTAGATTCACTCAATTCATTTTTTTCGGCGAAGTCAATTTTCACTTGCCAGGGTATGTCCTAGAGCGATTCTTGAGAAGCTTTTGCATGCACAGTGTGTCATTGTATGGTGCGCTATATTTTCTAGAGGAGTGATTGGATTGTTTTTTTTTTTCTTAGAAAATGCGATAACGGTCAATGGATCAAATCAATGGTCTATTATCGACGACCTGAATATCATTGACATGTAGTTTCAGCAGCACGGTGCCACATGTCACACAGCCAAAGAAAATTTCCCGATTGCATAATTTCACGACGACAATCAGCAGTAGTTAAGTGGCCAGCCAGATCGTGTGATTTAACACCACTAGATTAGTTTTTCTGGTAATATGTTAAGGACAGAATATTGTAACGATACGTTTTCGCTGGTTGCTGGGATAGCGACAGCGGAGGCCAGGGTGTCGTTGCAATTTTGTTTATTACCTGCCTTCTTGGTCCGTGGAAGGAATGACACTCATTGCTTTATACACGTTATAACACTTATCAGATATTGAGCCGAGTCATAGAGTCAATGAAAAATCAATCAATAAACTACAACAAGAGATCTCAAAGTAGCTTCTCGTGCAACTTCCAAATATCTTGTTTGAAAAAATTTCGGCAAAAAGTAGCGGATAATTTGCAGAGTATATGATTTTTCAGCTCTTTGATCTGGGACTAAGCGCGTGAAAGTACTTAAAAAATAAGAACTCCTGCATCATCCCTTGTGTCCCCCCGGGGGCATATTTATCGGTCTTTATAGAATAATTGACTATCTAGACCTGTGCTGCTGGGGGTATAAGGCAGCAGGGGTCAACTGGAAGCTCCACGTTATTTCCACGAGAATCAGTATCCCCCAGAGTTTACACTATTTGTCTCTTTAGGCATTTAGCTGGTTTTCTGACTGATTATTGAGGTTGGCCCTTTGGGAGTATCGTGGTGGCTGTGGCTTTGCGGCCCCATACAGATATTGGTTTATGGTGGCCAGGATCATTTCACCTTTAATCACATCTACCTGGTGAATGATTCTAGATCCAGTGAGCATGCTAGTCATGTGTTCTGGACAGGAGTTGGATAGTCTCCAGCTCTTCAGCAAGGAGTAGTGGCTTGCAGCCCTGCTCTGGAACCGCTGAAATTGTAACTGGGAAGTACCTGTTGCTAGAATTAGTCTTCGGCCTCCTAGGACGTGAGTGGCGCTGCTTTTCACTCACAGTGGCTTGACTACCATCTGATTAAGGTCCACGGCCAGGTGCAGATGTAAATCTTATCACGAACACTTATCAACAAGTTTATTTAGCTAACTCTTACAGATGGCTGCTAGTGGATGGTCGGGAATCGTGAAGAACGGGGAGTCAACTCGCTGAGGCCATGCATGGGCAGCGGTAGGAACATCAGCATTAGTACAGGCGACAGCGATACAGGCGGCAACGGCACAGATAGAAGCGGTAAAGACGGCTGCGGCAGTAGCGGCAGAGGCGGCAGCGATAAAAGCGGCTGCGTCACAGGCACAGGCAGCAGCGGTAAAGGCGGCGGTACCTGGTAACAGTACAGGCGGCAGCGGTATTGGTGGCTGCGGTACAGGCAGCAGCGGTGGAGGGGGGGGGTTTACGGAAATACGTTAAACTAAACGCAAGACCAGAGATATAAGCAAACTTCGGCAGACAAATATGCTTTCATAGTTTCCTCAAGTTCACTTACAGATGCCTTTGTATAACCTCTGAAATAGAAAAGCAGAGAAGAGAAAATTAGGACAAAAAGCAGAGAGAGAGAGAGAGAGACAGAGCCATGTATAAGTGAGAAGATTAAGATAAAGAGAGAAAGAAAGAGGGTAGGATTCGGAAGCGATAGCTGCAAAAGAGAAAGCTGACAATAAGGGCTCGCTTTGCTCCCAAGCCATTAATCCACAGAGTTGCACCATGTAGAAATGGGTGAAAGAACCATCTCCAGTACCTCCAAAAAAACTAATTCTGTCTTGTCACAATGATGAAGCAATAGATAAACACCCTAAAGATGGATGCTCGAGGTATCCTAGTCATTGTTTTTCCAATGCCGGCCGAATTATCTCAGTTATCAACAGATTTATGTTTAGTTTGGGATTGGTTTTTTAGAACGTTACCGCCAAGGGTGACCGCTATAGAGCTATGATTACGGACCTTTTTGGTTGACTAATTGGTTTTACGATTCATTAATTTATGGTTTTATAGGTTTATAGTTTTGTAAGAGACTTCCATAATTATGGATTGTGAATAACCAAGTCACAAGAGGAGCAGGATCGCCCCTGTAGGCTAGGTAGGTAGTGTACTAGCTTGCCAGTATGGGAGTTCGATACCCAACAAAGACCTTGGTTTTTTTCACTACAAAAATAAAAATTTACTGTCGTTGGAGCTTCTCAGCGATGAAGGCATAGTCACTGCGGCAGTTAATTTCCGACTATCCTTCTACTTTCACTACCTGTTTCATCTCTTCTCTATCCCTTTCCTGAAAGAATGTAGACCGATACTTGACTAAATAGGCATTGTTGCCTGAAGTGTTACTTCTGTTTACAAAAAAAAAAAAAATTGAGCAGCCATGATGTGCAGGAACTGTGGGTTTAACACGACTACGCTACATCTCCTACAGCTTGTACGACAGTTGATTGTTGAAGGAAGTGTTATTTAAGTTTCGGACCCATGAATTGTTTTCCAAGATCGTGGGATTTAACGCCGCCAGTCTATTTGCTGTAGAAATATGTGAATTGGCTAATCTATGTCGATAAGCTCGAAAGGATTGAGCAACATTACAAATGTTTGTAAAAGTCATCGAAAATTGGACCTCTTTCAGATTAGACAAGGTCCTAATGAGCCGTAGTGGTCAGATGCTATTAGGCCAGACGAATATCTTTCGAATAAAGTAAATTTCATATCAATAAAAAAAATTCCTGTTTGTTTTATTACTTTTTTCAAGAAGTTTAATACCTCTATAAAAACACCCTTTACATTTTGATGTTCGGGAAACCCTTTAGAAGTAAGAATACAGATATAATTATCTCCCGATCCACGTATGTTATTAAAGCACTTAATGGATTTCTATCGCATAAATATTTTTTACTTAAACAAAATATTAAAATGTAAATAACGATAGTGTAAAATGTAAACAATGATTGTAATTAATCGATGTATTTTTAATGACTTTTGTTTTTTTTTGCTATTGTTGTTGTTGCTGTTGTTGCTATTTTTGCTGTTGTTTTAATAATTCATAATTGTAAGTATAAAGTGAAGTTAGAAAAAAGCAAACAGGTTTAACAAAACACCAACGGTGATCAATTGTAATTATTTCCGTTTAACTTTTGCTCACAAACGAAACGTGTAATCGATCATGGCTGTTAAGGCCTTTTGCATTAAGTCTTTTTTTTTTTAAATTACATTTATGATTTGATTTGAATTTTTTTTTAAATTATCTATCAGATTTAAAACAGTTGATCAACAGTTTATTTTAAAATAAAATATGAAAAATAATTTTGTCGTATTCTCACATTGATAATGTTTGTAGAGTTATGAAGCTTTAAGTGGACCACTCTTGGAAGTGATTCTGAAAATCAATCTATCCATTATTACAAGAAAGAAGCTGGGTAACGTCTTGGTAAAAGATTTTGCGGCAGCCTAAAATAATGGATGTAAAGGCGAGGGAAATACATTAAAGTAAACGCAAGGCCAGTGATATAAGCAAACTTCGGCAGACAATTATGCTTTCACAACTCCCTTAAGTTCACTTCCAGGCACCTTTGTATAACCTCTCTAATAGAAAAGCAGGAAAGATAATTTTAGGATAAAAACAAGAGAGAGAGAGAGAGAGAGCAATGTATACTTATAAAGGTGAAAATAAAGAGAGAAAGAAAGAGGGTAGGATACGGAAGCGATAGCTACAGAAGAGGAAGCTGCCAATAAGAGCCCGCTTTGCTCCCAAGCCATTAATCCACAGAGTTGCACCATGTAGAAATGGGTCAAAGAACCATCCCCAGTACCTCAAAATAAACTGATTTGGTCTTGTCACAATGATGAAACATTAGATAAACACCCTAAAGATGGATATTCGAGGTACCTTAGTCGTTGTTCTTCCAATGCCAGCCGAAGACAGAAGAGGCATTTGATCATCTCTTCCAAATGCTCGTTAAAATAGTTGACATGAGGAAAAACTGCGGTATAGCGAGCGTAATGCCTAACAAATTTATACAAAGTAAAAGTATCTCATTTTAATAAACAATATCCGCTTAACCCTCTTACTGCTCTCTTCTCGACGGATTAGTTAGTCTTAAAATGTGGTAGAAGTTTTAAAATTATATTTTCCCCAAAATTCCTCAGTACTCGTTGATTTCCTAAAGAATCTGGATGAAGTCGTGGTAAAAAGACGTTGTTACAGCCTAAAGTATTGGACGTACTAAAAAGGACGGAAGGACGTTAAATTTAGGACAGCAAATTGGAACTAGTAAAGCAAGAGATATAAGCAAAGTTCGGCAGGCTTCCTTGAGTCTACTTATAAAAAGAAGAGAGAGAAAAGCCATGTATAAGCAAGAAGGTTAAGTTAAAGAGAGAAAGAAAAAGGGTAATGTGCGGAAACGATAGCTGCGGTAGAAAAACTGTCAATAACAGCAAGCTTCGCCTGCCATCCATCAGTAAAAAGATTTAGTTTATGTAGGAATTGGCCAGACAACTATCCCCAGTGCCTCAAAAAAAACTGTTTCTGTGTGGTTACAATGATGAAACGGGAAATCGAGATACCTTAGTCGTCATTCTTCTAGAAGAGGCCGAAGGCAGAAGGGACGTTAAGTCGTCTCTTTCAGTTGCTCGTCAAAATAGTTAGCATCAGGAAGAGCGGCGGCATGGTCACTCTTCTAGAAGAGGCCGAAGGCATAAGGAACGTTAAGGCTTCTCTTTCAAATCCTCGTCAAAATAGTAAGCATGAGGAAAAGCTGCGGCATGGTAAGCGTGATGCTTAATAAATTTATACAAGCTCAATTTGAGTCATTTCAGAGGTCTCGTGGTTACGGTAGTGTGTGAGTAAATTTTTGACTGTAAAGTCGGTTAAAGTACAAAGATCTCATTCTAATAAACTCTATCTCCTTAATCCTATTACTTTTCTCTTCTAGACAGCTAAATTAGTCCCAAAAATGTGTCACAAGTATTAAAATTATATTTTCTCCAAAATTCCTTAATCTCGGTGATTTACCTTTTGGAGTCCTCACTAAATCACTTAAACACAGAATGCACGCAACTAAGGAGAGTGACTTTTTACGAAGGAGGATCAAGAAGAAGAAATACTATTTAAACGAAGAGTCTTTTTTGTCAATGTTTTATTAATACCAAGTTTTGAGAGACAAATTCGGAAACGAAATTAACATTCACTTCTAAAATTGCAGTATTCACATAAAACTTAATTTTTAAGAAGCATCTGGCAACCTTGGTTATTAGGTTTTTACCAGGTGTAAAAAAGTCAAAGCTGTCATTTACTAAAAGCTTCTAAAATCGCAGAGTTAGTTACTAGAATTTTATTTAAAACCTTGATCGCCAAACCACCATTTTTATTTTCGAGTTAAACGCAGGAGTGTGTCTGATTGCGAATACCTGATATGGGAACTTTTTATTTTAGTTTCCTTATTGTGGCACTAAAAGTTCTCTTTTTCCTTTATTTCTTACTTTGTGCCTCATTCCATGATCTTCTACTTACTAAACATGCCGCTATAGTACTGCGGCGGGATATCTGATTTAGTAATCATATAACTAAAATACTCCTCAAGTCATCCAAATACAACATACGGATATGTCTCCTCTCCGTGGGACGCAGTCTTGATGGATCTCTATCCGCTATTGACATGTGCCTTCGGGGGTAAAAGGTGCTAGCAATCACCTGGGCTAGCAACAGCCACAAACTGGAAGAGACATAGAACTCTCGAAGTCCGACCAATGACTTATTAAACATATTCTGGTGCCACGGTAACCAGTTGCCCGCAAGACTACGGCCCTGTTCTGGTTATTGGTGAGACTCTTGGGCAGCGATGTGGTGACAGTGGCTTAATCGGATTTTGAAGAAAGTTTCGAAGAGATATGAACAAAAAAAGTTAAAATCCAAAGTCTTAGGAGTTGGATAGTTTCCAATTCTTCAGCAAGGAGTGGAGGCACGACCCTGCGTGTATATATATAGGGTGTATGCGTCGTAGGGCGGATGCCTTTTGTGGAAGTTTTTTCCTACATCCAGTGGTAAGACCACCATCATATTAAGGCCTCACGACCAGGTGCTGATGTTAATCCTAGCACGTTCTATTTCATATTCTATCTCACAACTTCTCTTTTACCAGACTTAGCCACACGATTGCCTGATCCTCTTTTTATGCTGTTACTTCCCAAAGTTTGTTTCACTTGCTATTAATATCACAAGGCGGTTTAAATATATTGTGCCAAAAAGATGTCTTCACCAATTTTCTTCATTTTTCCAATAAACACTAACTCCGGCTGTTTTTTTTCATTTAATCGCCTTTTCAAACAGCCTTTACAAAATTGTTATTATTATTTTATTTTATATACATGTCACTATTGGGATTGAACTCATGAACTTTGTAATATTTTGCTCAGTATTTTTAGATAAAATATACTAAACAGTCGAATTTTTTTTTAAAGTTCCATTCACACATATATAACGTTCGTTCGTAGAAGTAACACACACGTACACATACAGAGGTGCAGTATTTACTTTTTGTTATTTTAGATATTACTTTTCCTAATAATATTGCACGAAAAGAAGTGATCGGCACTAATAATAATCGGCATCCGTAGATGAAAGCTTAGAAGAGAGTGAGAAAAAAAAAAACAAAATGTGAGGATAATCGGCAATATATATAAAAATAAGTCGGGTTTTCCTTCCTGACGCCATAACTCCAGAACGCACGAACCGATTTCCACGGCTTTGCATTGGTTGGAAAGGTCTCGGGCTCCGTGAGGCTTATAGCAAAGGAAATTCAGGAAAAATTTCAAGAGAAAAGCAGGAAAACAGGGAAAATCATTTTTCACATACGGCACCATCTCTGATACGTGTGATTAGATTTACATACGCGCCTAACCATGAAGCCTTAATCAGATGGTGGATCAAACCACTGCATAATTTGGAACGTCATGCTAGTCCTAGGAAGCCGAAGCTACAATTCTATGCAACAGAACTCTGAATGTACTGCAACGGCACCAGTACATGGTGTGTGAGTATCCCTCATGAAAATAAGTACGTTTCATTTTAAGTAGATGGCGCCGTGCACTAGGTCGCATGTATTCTGTTCATCCTAGAAATGATGAAGGTTTTTATTTGCGACTGGTGTTGGTAAATGTACGTCGACCAAAATCATTTGCGCATTTGAAAGCTGTGAATGGCGACCAATGCCACACATATCGAGAAACATGCCAACTATTGGGTTTGCTAGAGAACGATTCTCATTGGGATTTAACACTTACGGATTCAGTTGTTTCATCAAATGCATACCAACTACGAACGATGTTCGTAATTATCATCACAACATGTTTCTCTTCACAACCAATTCAGTTATGGAACAAATGCAAAGACGACATATGTGAAGATATCTTGCAACGCTTGCGCATGCGAACGAATAATTACGATATGCAAATAACCGATGAAATATACAATAAAGGATTGATACTGATTGAGGATCAATGCTTGACTATTGCAAACAAGCTACTGATTGAAGTAGGAATGATCGAGCGATGCACGATGCATTCAACCAAGAATTAAATCGAGAGCTGCAATATAATGTTGATTTAATGCAGGAATTTGTTCGAAATAATGTGCCGTTGCTGAATGAACAGTAAAAACAAGTATACGAAACATTTATGCAAGCGGTGGACAATAATACTGGTGGTCTATTCTTCCTAGATGCACCTGGAGGAACAGGGAAAACATTTGTCATTTCATTGATTTTTGCCACTATTTGATCAAGATGTGACATAGCTTTGGCGTTAGCATCATCTGGAATTGCGGCGACTCTTCTTGATGGCGGTCGTACTGCACATTCTGAGCTTAAGTTGCCACTCAATTTAAACACAATTGATACTTCAACATGCAATATTTCCCGATCCAGTCCCCCACGGGGGCACATTTATGGCCTTTATAGAACGCTCGACTGTCTAGACCTGTGCAACTGGTGGTATAAGTGAGCCCAGTCCCCTGAAGTCAGCAGGGGTACAACTGGAAGCTCCACTTTATTTCCACGGGAATCAGTAGCCCGCAGAGTTTCCGCTATTTGTCTCTTTAGGCATTTAGCTGCTTCTCTGACTGATTATTGAGGTTAGCCCTTCGGGAGTATCGTGGTGGTTGTGGTTTCACGGCCCCATAACAGGTTTTGCTTAATATGGTGGCCAGGATCATTTCGCCATTAATAACACCCACAGATAATAACACCCAGTGAGCATGCTATACATATGTTCTGGACAGGAGTTGGATAGTCTCCAATACTTCAGCAAGGAGTGGTGGTTTGCAGCCCTGCTCTCGAATCATTGAAATTGCTACTAGGAAGGGCCTGTTGCTAGAATTAGACTTCGGCCTCCTAGGGCGTGAGTGGCGCTGCTTTTCACTCACAGTGGTATGACCACCATCTGATTAAGGCTCACTGCCAGGCGCTGATGTAAATCTTATCACGTAATTTCCGGATCCAGTGCAATGGGAAAATTGTTGATGCAATGCAAGCTCATTGTTTGGGATGAGTGCACAATGGCGCATAAGAAGTCACTTGAAGCTTTTAACGCCACACAGAAGGATCTTCGACGAAATAACAACATCTTTGGCGGCTTGATGATAATGTTGTTGGCAGGCGATTTTAGGCAGACGTTGCCAGTAATTCCCCGTGGAACGCTTGCAGATAAATTGCATGCTTGCCTGCAGGCATCACCTTTGTGGAATAACGTAAAAACATTATCGCCAACCACGAATATGAGAGTTCAACTTCAAAATGATCAAAGTGCTGCACAATTTTCCAAACAATTTTTAGCTGTTGGATATGGAAAAGTCCCAGTTGATGGACAGCTGGATTAATTACTCTTACCTACGACTTTTGCCGATTAGTAGACTCTCAATTAGCTCTTATTGAAAATGGTTTTCCCAAACATTAGAGAGAATTATCAGAATTATGCTAGGTTAAGTCAACGAGCAATTGTCGCCCCAAAGAATAATGATGATGTACATGCACTGTATTTCACCATTGAATGAAAAATCGATGGCGATTTGATGACATACAAATCCATTGATGCCATAACAAATCCCGATGATGCAGTAAATTATCCAACGGAGTTTTTGAATTCTCTGGAGTTACCAGGATTTCCACCACATAACTTGCAACTCAAAGTTGGTTCAGTTATTATGATACGGCGTAATTTGAATCCACCGTGATTTTGCAACGATACTGGACTTGCGGTGAAAAGACTTATGCCGAATTTGATTGAGGCAACCATTATTAACGGAAAGTACGCAGGTGAAAATATATGTTTTCCTCGAATACCAATCATTCCGACCGATCTCCCGTTTGACTTCAAACGATTGCAATTTCCGGTTCGCCTTGCGTGCGCAATGACAATTAACAAGTCACAAAGCCAATCGCTTAATGTTTGCGGAATAAATTTAGAAAATCATTGTTTTTCACATTGCGTGTTCACGAGTTGGGAAACCATCCGCTTTGTTTGTGTTAACGTCAGACCAAAAAACAAAAAATGTGGTTTACGAAAGAGCACTTCAATGAAACGGATAATTTGTGGACATGCTTCGATTCAGTATTTACTTTGGATTCACTTTCATTTTTTACTTAGAGAAGTTGAACTAAATTCCACTTCATTTTCGTAATCGAAATGAAATAAATTTTCCATAAACCAAGATAGGAGGGGAAAAAAGGGATGTATTTAGTTCTTTCGTATCTTAACTATTGATATGAGATCTTTCAATATATGAAACAAAGAACAAAGAATAAATATTTTAACTATCAGTGGTCGACAGGTGGTAACCTCGGCTGCGAAGTTTCTTTTCGGGATTTATTCTGACATCTGAGGATATTCAGAAGTGCCTGGAAAATTGTTATCTACAATAGTATAGACCTTCACAAAGTTACGTGGAGGCTGTGTTTTAAATCTAAATCTTAGTAGAGAGCAAGCTTTATATAGAGTTGTAGCGCAATCGGCCGCTGTGATCCATTAATCAGTTGTAGTTTAAAAAAGGCTGCACTTCTTAACAAGAGAGATGTCATGTTTTAATGAATGCTGTTCACGTTGATGTTTAAACCGCGCGGCTTTTAGAACACTGTGACTTTGATCCTTCTTCTAATACAAATTTTGAACACATCTGGCAACCCTACTGGAAAGTTATTAAGTGGCGCCTTTAATATTCATTTTGTTCTCTTTTACAAATTCTCCATTTCAAAACATTGTTAATTTTATTATTCTCTTGCTCTGCCAATATTTAATGACTTTTGATTTGAGCAGCAACAACAACAACAACAAAAACTTAATTATAATTACAACAAATTAAAAAAAGAGTAAATACTCTTTGGATGGCAACAAGTATACGAATCATTATTAGTTTAATTGCCAGTGCACTTTTGAACTCACTTATGAGGGGAGAGGAGAAAATGAGTTACAAAGTTAATGAAATCATACAGATTTAACAAAGAGAATTTAAATCTTGTTATAAAGCTACTGAATGATTATTATAATAATATGTTATGGCTGTTATTTATTTATTTATTTTTTATATTTCTTGTTTTCTTTTTGCGAATACCAGTTGATATGCGTGCACTTGACTGTGCATGACAATGGCAAAATGTAAAGGAAGCAATTGACTGCAGAATGTTGTAATAAAAGATGTGATCTTTATTAGCAACTGCTCAAAAAAGCTGAGCTGACATAAGCCAAAATTACTGAGATTTTCCCACTTCATATACGAAAAGTAATAAGCGCTGAAAGCTCTTCAAATTTTGTTGCCGTAATTCTCATTATGTCAAGAAAATTTTGCACAAAAAAAATAAATTTTTTCGTTTGCCTAAAATAAAAGAAATAAGAAAACTCTAAAATCGAAATTGCCAGAAAGGAGCTTGGCAAGGAGATAACAGATTAAATTCTATATCGAAGGCCTTCGACCTACAAACCAGCCAGTTAGGACAGGAAATAGCAATAGTATTTCATTTACTGGCGGAGGAAAAATAAACAACATAACACCAGAATTAATTCTAATTGTCATACAGCCCTGACTGAATAACTAACAGATTTTTAATAGATCTGTTAGTCTAAAAGGGCATTGAGTCGAAATGAGGACAAATAATCATATTTGACGGAGTAAGAAGAGCTTTTCTTCGTCACGTAAAATAGTTTTTGCTGTCTTGTGACTATATTTTTTCAATCTGGTTAAGATCTTCGTATTAAAAGATAATCAATAAATCGGCGACATACCTTTTGCTAGAACATTCCATAGCTGTCTCGAGACTACACTTTTTCAATCTGATAAGAAATGATTCGTATTAGGAGGTGACCGGCGAATTTTGAAGAAATTATTCATTGAAAGAAATTAATTATGTTATATAAAAATCTACAATAATTTTCCTTATTCATAAATTCATTATTTCATACATTTAAAGCTCTGCAGATGCTTGATATGCATACTCGTATATTAAAAAATTAACTGAAATTTATTAAAACAAACACAACAAAGTAAAATTCAAACAGAAAACTCATAATTAACCAACTTCTGACAACTTGTTCTTTATCCTTTACTCTTTCTCTCTCTCTCTCTTTCTCTTTCCTTGATATTCACACACTCTCTGGCTGCTGTTATCTTGCAACACCAGATTGCCTACTATGTATTGCCTGACAAACATGACAAGAACAAGTTTTATTTCCGCAGATTCCAAAGGGGTTAATGTCTGTCTGATTGTTGTGTATGAGTTGGTAAAGAAATGCCAAATAGTTGTCTTGACTTATCTTCTAAGGAACCAGTACGAGTACAGCACGATTTACCATATTTAAACAGGATCTATATTTAAGTACTTTTATATTTTTAACACTCACACTCGTCTCCTTTACAAACTCTATGATTTTGCAACCAAAAACAACTCGTAAGAACAACAATTGTGTAAAAGTATTCAGCTAAACTGCAACATAGCGGCTGCCACATCAAGTTATGTGGCAGGCGACAGGTGTATAAGGCAGGTCTTATGAAATTTAACTACTCTGGCTATCGCCATATTCAAAAATCAACATGTTTGAAATTTTTATTACAGTTTTTCTACTATTTACGAGGGTACCTGCTGTTAATTCGAGAGTATTTTGCCATTCAGAAATTCTTTGTCTCTTAATGATTTAATCATGTCTACAAAAGCTTAAAACGTTGTTCTGCTCTTTAAATTTCCCTTTTGCTGACAACTATCGCTGTCTATGTAAAGGTTGAACCGTGTAAAGCTTCAAATTCCAATGGCTACGCAAAATTCGCCATGTGGTGGTTTTGGATAACCCCAATTGTTGAGAACGTCGAGGAATTAACAAATTTGGATCGGCTTCAATACTGTAACTCACTGCTACGATGTTTTCAGCACAATGCCCGGTCGAACATGCATTGGTATTCGCACATTTTATACCGAGCCTGTCGACTCAAATTTAACGATCGAATTCTTCGTGGCGGCCTCAGAAGGGCGATTATTTTGTTCGAAATATTGTTACGAGACTTAATTTTCAGGGTTAAATATTAAGAAACCGTTTATCCAGAGTATTCCTTAGAATAGCTGATTTTTGTCCAACACTTTGCCAGAGTGTAAAGGCTAGCAATTCCGTATTACGGAATTGTAAAGGGTCCGCCAAATACATTTTTTTTGTTGTTTTAAATGCTCGAAACAAAACTACTGAATATTTTCTCAAATTTCTTTTTTTTTATTTGAAAGTACCATCCTTCCGGTTAATAATGGAAAATAATTTCATTCAAATGCCTGCCTCGGCTGGCCATCCAGTAGCCTACATTAACGATTGCGTGCAGCTGTATTTCACCAATGGCTTCACGAATATTGTCCTTTAAAGCGTCAATTGTCTCTCTGGCTTGTCGGCGTAGCACTTATCTTTGACGGCACCCCACACGTAATAGTCCAACGGTGTACCCCCCGGGGGCACATATATGGTCTTAATGGAGAGCTACTATGTAGACCTGTGCAACTGGGGGAAAAAGGGAGCCCAGTCCCCTGAAGTCAGCAGGGATACAACTGGAAACTCCACTTTATTTCCACGGGAATCAGTGTCCCGTAGAGTTTCGTTATTTGTCTCTTTAGACACTTAACTCTTCTCTGGCTGATTATTGAGGTTGGCCCTATATGGGAGTAACGTGGTGGTTGTGGTTTCGCGGCCCCATAACAGTATAATGGTTATTATGGTGGCCAGGATCATCTCACTGTTAATGACACGCTAAGTGAATGATCTAGTCCAGTGAGCATGCTAGACATGTGTTCTGGACAGGAGTTGGAAAGTCTGATTAAGGCTTATTGGCCAGGCGCGGATTTAAATCGAATCACACAGTCCAACGGTGTCAAATCTCCGCTCCTAAGTGGTCAAACGACATCTTAGGTTTCCGGCTGATAATGCGATCTTCAAAAATAGGGCGCAAAACATCAAGTGTAGCTTCGGCTGTGTGACACGTAGCGCCGTCCTGTTGAAAGCAAATGTTGCCAATATCCTCCTCTTCAATATTTGTGAACAAAAATTCATTCAACATGGCCCGATAACAATTGCCATTGACTGTAACGGCTGTTGAAATTATTACTTGTTTGTAAAACACTTTTCTTTTAATAACAAATCTAATACGTAGTAGCTTTTGTTTTTATGTTACAATAATTGTTCTATACTTTGATTCGGTGTAGAAACATTATTCATCAATAAAACTTTGTATCGTTTATATATATCCTCGGTTGTTTGTCATTTCAATATCTAACATTGGTTATGGGCCTAGGCGTGGAAGGTTAAAAACGTTTGTGTTATAAAGATTTGACTAAAAGATTAATAAAAATAAAATATGACATCGTCGTTTCTGCAAATCGAAAAACTAGATGAAAGGAATTATGATTCCTGGCATGTGCATATGAAAAGCGTTTTGATTCATAATGGATTGTGGAAATATACGAATGGTCATTTAAGATGTGAGCCTGATTGGAGTGCCGAACAGAAAGCTGATTGGGTAACTAACGATGAGAAGGCGCTTGCTATCATTGTATTGGGTATTAAAGGGAGCCAGCTGAATTACATAAAGAAATGTACAAAATCTGCTGAAGCTTGGAATAAATTATCCGAGGTGCATAAGCCCAAAGGCCCAATACAGAAAGTTATGTTGTATAAACGTTTGATGAATCTAAAGATGGAGGCTAATGAAGAGATGGCCCAGTATATCAATAAGTTCGAAGAAATTATAGAAAAACTTGCTGATGTAGGTATTCAGATTCAAGAGGAATTAATTTCAATAATACTACTATCAAGTTTGCCGAAATTATATGAGGCTTTCATAATAGCTATGGAGACACGAGATAGTTTGCCGTCATTTCAGGTTTTAAAGATTAAGCTGTTAGAAGAAGCTGACCGGAGAAGAAACATTTGTCAAGATACTGAAGAAAGTGGTTTACAGCTAGCATATGGTGCACGTTCCAATAAAAATAGTAAAGGCTTTAAAGAAAGAAATGGAAGAGAAAATAAAAGAGGTATGGGGAGATGTTATTCATGTGGTCGTAGAGGTCATTATGCACGAGACTGTCGTGTAAAAAAATCTGTTGATGAAAAAACATTTGCGATGACTGCAGCAATAAAGGGCTTTAACCAGAGTTTGTGGTATGTTGACAGTGGTGCAACATCACACATGTGCAACAACAGAAGCTCATTTGAAATTTTTGAAGAATGTGACGAAAAGATTTGTCTAGCAGCTGACGAGTGTATAACCGCGACTGGTAAAGGCAAGGTTAGACTTAACGCAAATTGTAAAATTGTGCTGGAGAATGTTTTGTATTGTCCAGAATTGCGAGGGAATTTTATTTCAATTAGCAAGGCAGTTGAAAATGGCTTTACAGCTACGTTTAAGTTTAATGGGGTGCAAATAAAGGATCGTCGTGGTTATGTGGTTCTGAAAGCACGTAGAGAAGACAGTTTATTTGTTATGTATCAAGAACCCAAGCAGTGTGTGTATGCAGCAAGTAACGATGACATGCTTTGGCATTGCAGGTATGGTCATTTGAACTTTAACGATTTAGGCAATATCAGTAAGAAGAGTCTAGTAAGTGGTAAGATTTTGGGGCTGATTCATTCGGATGTGTGTGGACCGATTGATGTGACTTCTATAGGCGGAGCTAAATATTTTGTCACCTTTATTGATGACAAGACTAGAAGAGTATTTGTATATTTCATGAAATCTAAAAATGAAGTATTCGGAAAATTTAAGATTTTTAAGCGAGAAGTAGAACGTCAAACTGGAAATAAGATCAAGTTGCTGAGAAGTTATAATGGACATGAATATCTAAATAAAGAATTCGACTTATATCTGCAGGAACAGGGAATTTTGCGTCAGTTGACGGTAGCTTATACACCTCAACAAAATGGTGTAGCAGAACGAGCCAATCGTACATTAGTGGAGATGTCCCGTTCAATGCTAATTCATGCGAATGTGAGTAAGAGTCTGTGGGCAGAAGCTATTGCCACAGCTGTATATTTGCGAAATCGTTCTCCTACTAAAGCTTTGTCAGATAAAACTCCATATGAAGCATGGTATGGGTATAAGCCAAAAGTGAGACATTTAAGAGTTTTTGGGTCATGCGCCATAGCCTTAAATAAACGTCAGAATTTTAAGTTTGATGCGAAAGGTAAACAGTATATCATGGTTGGGTATTCTCGAGTAGCAAAGGCTTACCGATTGTATGATAAAGAATCTAAAAGAGTGATTGAGAGACGTGATGTGAGGTTTGAAGAAAGTATGGTTAATAATTATGTCGATAGTGAAAATAGAGCAGAGAATAAAGATGATGATTTATCAATATTCTTTACTGATAAAAATCAGGAAAATTCTAATACATCAAAGGTTTCTGTTAATGAACACATAATAGAAGAAGATGAAGATGGTTTTAATACGGCTGACGAAGGAGATTCAAATGAAATTGCAGAGGGAAGTGATGATAATTTGAATGATATTCAACTGTTAAATGAAAACCTTGATGTTCAGACACAAGAAAGCAATGCTGAGGCTGTGACTAGTAGTCAGTTAAAAAGAGGGAGAGGTCGTCCCAGAATAATTCGTGATAATAAGCCAGGTAGACCTAAGAAGCAATATAACATGGTGAATGGCTTGTCGGCTAAAGTTGAGTTCGTACCTCAAAGTGTAGAAGAAGCAGTTTCTTGTAAAAAATCAACAGAATGGAGAAATGCAATGCAGATTGAATATAATGCCCTGATAGCAAATAAAACGTGGGAATTGGTTGATTTACCTATCGGGAAAAATGCAATTGGTTGCAAGTGGGTGTATGCCATAAAAACTTTAAAAGACGGAAAGGTTGAACGCTATAAAGCACGACTTGTCGCAAAAGGGTGCAGTCAGAAATACGGAGTAAACTATTCCGAAACATTTTCTCCTGTTATTCGATATTCAAATATAAGGCTTCTGTTTGCTATAGCAGTGAGCAAAGGTATGTATTTGCATCAGATGGATGTTGTGAGTGCATATCTGAATGGTGATCTGAACGAGGAAATTTATATGCGACAGCCTAGTATGTTTGTAAATAAAAATCATCCAAATAAGGTTTTGCGTTTACGAAAGTCTCTGTATGGTCTTAAACAATCTGGCCGAGAGTGGAATGCGAAACTTGATTTATTTCTGAAGAAGATTGGTTTCCAAAGTTGTGACAACGAGCCATGTTTGTATAAGATGGTGGTTGAAGGTGAATATGTTTTATTAGCAGTGTATGTGGATGACATACTTATTGCAAGCAAGAATAAATTAGTTATTGAAAGAATAAAATTTGAGCTATCAACAGAATTTAGCGTATGTGATAAAGGGCAAGTGCAACATTTTCTTGGTATGGAAATCGATAGAGATGGTGAGAAAGGTGATCTAACTATAAGTAATAGTCAATACATAAAAACATTATTGAAAAAATATAACATGGAGCAATGTAAAAAAGTATCGGTCCCACTGGAGCCTGGTTTTCAAGTGGCTTACGAAAAACATTGTACGCAAATAGATGTTTCTAAATACCAAGCAATAATGGGCGAATTGATGTATTTAGCTATTACAAGTCGACCTGACATATTACACTCAGTAGCAAAATTATCACAGAAAAATACGAATCCCTATGTTGAGGATTTCAATGCGGCTAAGAATATTTTAAGATATCTATCAGGTACTATTGAATTTAAACTACATTACAAATGTAATAAAACTGAATTGAGTGGATACGTTGATGCTGATTGGGGTGGAAATACTACCGATAGAAAGTCTTACTCTGGATTTATGTTTTACTACGGAAATTCTTTAATTTCATGGGAGTCAAAGAAACAGAGTGTGGTAGCTTTAAGCAGCACCGAGGCAGAATATATCTCGATGTCGAATGCTGCAAGAGAAGCTATTTATTTAAAGAGATTGCTGCTTGAACTTGAAGGAGTTGAAAATGTTCCAGTAAATTTATATGTGGATAATCAAGGTGCTATGAGTTTAGCATCAAATGCTATCTTTCATAATCGAAGTAAGCATATTGACATCAAATACCATCATATACGAGAATCCGTGAAGATGAAACAGATTAATCTTAAGTACATTAATACAACTGAAATGGTTGCTGATATTTTGACAAAGAATTTACCTAGAGTAAAACATATGAAATTTGTTGAACTTATGAATATGAAATAATATTTTTAAAATTTTTTTTTATAGATAGTATAAGCTTTGAGGAGGAGTGTTGAAATTATTACTTGTTTGTAAAACACTTTTCTTTTAATAACAAATCTAATACGTAGTAGCTTTTGTTTTTATGTTACAATAATTGTTCTATACTTTGATTCGGTGTAGAAACATTATTCATCAATAAAACTTTGTATCGTTTATATATATCCTCGGTTGTTTGTCATTTCAATATCTAACAACGGCCACTGCTTGCTCATTTTCGTAGAAAAATGGCCCAATTATGACTCTGGACCAAAATCCGCACCAAACAGTGACTCGTTTTGGGTGCGTCGGCTTTTCAATGTATGCGTGCGGGTTTTCTGTGCCCCAAATAAGACAATTTTGCTTGTTTACATACCCGCCAAGATCATCCAAGAGCTTCATCTGAAAAGAAGATTTTTTTTTTTTTTTGCAAAATCGGCATCTTCTGTAAGTCGATCGCAGACCCATTTAGCGAAGCGAAAACGCATTGAATGGTCACTTGACTATAACTCCTGAACCAATTGGACTTTTTATGGCGTCATATCAAGGTCCTTATGCAAAATTCGTCTCAATGATGTAGCTGAAATGTTCAATTGTTGACAACACGACGGTGAATTGATGTTGATGGCGCTTCACGCACACTTTCATCAGCATGGTGAAGTCAATGAAGTGAATTTGACATATTAAGAAATATTCTACGTTCAAGCTTTGCTTTCTTTTAATCAGTGCTAAGATAAACCCATGTTCAAATAATCGAATTCATTTTTTTAATGCTACCTACAGTTCTCTTAATATTCAAGATGTCGTATTCTTCAAATGCGTTGCCGGGCTCTGCCATAGCTGTGTTACAGTGTTCTTATAACTGTCACATTTTTTCTTTCTAGCATGGAATTCTTAGAGGATTTGTTCTACCCACAACACAGCAAACAAATAATCCTTAACTTTGCTCGAGGAACTTCTCTGGTTTCTTGTGCCATAATTCCATTGCGTTTGAAAGTAAAGTTAATAACAAATTGGCCGAACCCCGAAGAACCAATTAAACTCCCAAATTTTTAAGAGGCAGATATGAGAACAAGTCATTGGGGAGGTCCTACGAAGAGTAACTTAGTATCTGGGATCCTATATATCGGGGGTTTTGTAGAACTTTAAGCTAGCAAAGCTTTTTAACTGGCGGCTATTTCGGCATCGTTACATCGAGAGAAAGTTACTATTTGATGAGATTTATGGGCTGGGGGGAATCATTGGTCTGTACTTGTCACAGCATTACAGTCAATTACAGCCATGATTTCTAACTTTTTTGGTTTATCAATTGAAAAATTGTAATGTGCCGGAGCCGGCTGTAATTTCAATAAGACGGCGCAACATGTCTCACAGCTTGTGCTACAACAGATTTATTAAAGGAAATGTTTGGTAGCCCTATAGAGTCGCAATCCTGCGATTTAATCTCCCTAGACTTTAAGTCACTACTCTATGCCGATAAGCCGGAAAAGACTGATTTATTACTTGGAGGACAAGCGCTATTGTAAACGTACGGCCACGAATGCTAAAAGTTATCGAAATTTGGACCTCCAGATTAGACTCCTCATTAAAAAAATCTTTAAAAAAAACTTTACTATCGCAGGGCATCAGAAACCGTTAAGTTAAACAGGCTGTAGATCTTTGGTAGGGTGGACTAGTATGGTTTTGGCTCGCTATGAGGCTTGTTAAATGCTGAAAGGTCTGTAAGCTCATTTCGCCGTTGGGGGTAAGCAAATCTTGACACACTCTTCGCTGTCTCGATTATAGAAAAACTTCTTCCTTAAAGAACTTTTAATACACGGCTCTTTTTGAAAGGGCTATAGTCCTTTTAAGACTATAGGGTTTTTCTTAGGGAGGTTAGTACTTTTAAAGGGAATATAACCCAAAATGAATTTTTAAATTTCTTTATTCGAAAGAAATTTACTTTATTCGAAAGATAATCTCTGGCATTATAATTTAAATGTGACCTTGATGACTTGCTTGGACGTAACCTAATTTGGAGATGTAATTTTCGATAACTTTGTCCCAACATTTGTGACTGTATATCGATAATAACGAGGCAAAGGCTGTCGTTAAGGTGGTCAATCGTTTCGCTGTAGAGTAGCGACTTCGCATATCCTCACAGGTAGTAGTCTAGCGGCTTTTAATCGTACGATTTTGGAGGTCAACTCATGAGTATAAAATATTAAACGGTTACCAAGCGTATCCTTCAAATGTGGCACGAACTGTGTGTCATGTTGCGCCATCTTGTTAACTGATTTTGACTGTGAACCGCACTCGCACAGTATTAGAAGTGATCATGCATGATCGATGGATCATTGATTTTGTAGAACGACGTAAGGATTCAAGCGGCTTAGTTTTCTGCAAGAAATACTTCAGTCCATTTCATCTTTTTACTTTTTATGCTGTCTACATTATTTGGGTATGATTTTACGTCAACCCGCGTCAAATTTTGTTTGTGAACAAACCGGTTTCGGCTATGTGTCATCTTCAGTGTTCTCTCTATAGAGTATAGAGAGAAATGTGACACGGATTGACGTAAAATCATACACAAATACATTAAACCCCATCGGACAATATACGCACATATCTATCCATATTAGATTAAAAGAAGAATACAACTCGTCTGAATGGAGCGCTTCTTCGAAGACTATTTTCGAGTTACTCGATCGCGTACAGTGGATCTTCGACGCAATCTGGGGGATGCTTCAATATTATATCGTTATTATAATGCAATGTGCTCTGATTAAACTATTACAGTTCCTGAACACTGTTACAATTCCTCGCCACAGCTGTCACCATTGGTTTCAACGCTGTGACCAGCTTTTTTGTTTTTTTTAGAGAAATACGGATTGAATGATTGCATTAGCTTATAAAGCATACCAAACACACACCCCCCGGGGGTACTTTATTAGTCTTTATGGATCACACAACCATCTAGACTTGTGTCTTGCGGGGGTAAAAGGGAGTCCAGTCCCCTTGAAGGCCAGCAGGAGCCAACTAGAAAATCCACTATATTTCCACGGGAATCAGTAAAGCCCCAGAGTTCCGCTAATTGTCTCTTTAGCCTTTTAGCTATTCTCTGACTGATGATTGAGGTAGGCCCTTTGGGAGTATCGTGGTGGCTGTGTGTTTCGAGGCCCTCGTTTGAGTGAGTTTGTGGGTCAGATCATTCACAATGAACACAATGAATGGTCCAGGTCCAGTGAGTATGAATGCCGTCGTGTTTTGAATTATGTTAAGCTTCATGTCTTCTGGACCAGGAGTTGGATAGTCTCCAACTCTTCGGCAAGGAGTGAAGGCTGCGGCCTATTCCGGGCTTTTGAAGTTGCAGCTAGGAGTGACCGGAGGATATAAGTATCCGAAGCCCTTCTAGGGCGAGTCTCCAACTCTTCGGCAAGGAGTGAAGGCTGCGGCCTATTCCGGGCTATTGAAGTTGCAACTAGGAGTGACCGGAGGATATGAGTATCCGAAGTCCTTCTAGGGCGAGGATGACGCTACATTTCATCCACGTCATACCAAACAGTCAGTTTTTCTTGATGTAATAGTGTCCCAGCATACACTTGAGGATTATCATCACTCTAAATACGCCAGTGTTGTTTATTAACATATCAATCCATTCAATCAAACGTGAGCTTTGTCGCTAAACAAAATTCGCTAATGGAAATCGGAATCAAGGGGCAATATCGTTTTGAGGACAATACGCACCATTTGTTTAGTAAGCGTCAGTCTAATCATGTTGAAGCGTAAGTCACTTGACAGCTGGCAAACGCCAGTTAAAAGTAAAGTGTTGCCAACTTAAATTCGAAATCTTAATCAAACACCCGAATTTTTAAGAGGAAGCTATTCGAACAAGAAGCGCTTAAGTACGCAGGTTTCTGTTTCGCTCATTGGTGAGGCCTAACGAAGAGCAACCGGGGTTTTTTTTAAAGAACTTTAAGTTGGCAAAACTTTTTTAACTTTATCAAAAATTCTAAAATTACCCTCGTACTATAACTTGAAGTAAAAATGTGTTTAATAAAACAAAAACTTGTGTAAATAATTTTTTGTTAAGTCCACTCACTCACAGCCAATAATTTTGCTCATAGAAAAAAAAATATTTTGAAATATTTTAGTTGCCGGCAACTTGTTGTTGTTGCTCCTGCAAACCTTGTTTATGTGTGAAGTGTAACAATTATAGTATTTTTGTGCTTACAACTTCCAGCTACGAGGAATAGCATGTTTTATCATAGTCTTGCTTAAATCAGCTTCAGCCAATCAATCAAATGTGCTGGACTTACGTTGGAAAAATGTGTTCAACAAGCTTCAACTGCAGCGAATGCCTACTGGTTTTCAAGATTTTTATGTTCTTTTTTTGCTGTCTTTAAAAAGAATTAATTTCTTTTAGTGGATGAGATATTTGAATGAACCTCCTTTTTCGTGCCATTACATTGATGGAAGTGTGTAATTGTTGGGTCATTAAATGTATTATGCAAATTTATTATTGCAACGATTTATGTTTTCAAGAATATTTAAAAAAATATTTTTTTTTTTTAAATTTGTCAAGCTTCGCTTCGGTTTTAAATAAGTTATGTTGTGTGCTGTTATTTATTGGAAGCTTGACAAAGTTTATTTGGAATTGGAAGCTTGACAAAGTTTATTTAATTTTATATTTTCTGAAATTGCAAATAATTAAAATAAATTGTAAAAACAGTGTTGCCAATAGATACGCACAGACATTGACGGACAGAGTGTTACCTCGCTTAAATGGGCAACGTATATTTAACACTTCTACCAACTGCAGGAAAAAGATCATTATAATGCTCGCCTAACAGATTAGCAGAATTATAAAAGATCGTATGGCAACTCTAAGTGGATGTGGGTTAGTCTGTCGCTCCATCTGGCCACTCTCCAATGGTATTAAAACACGCTTCATAATAAAATTTTAGAAGATTCTTAAAACTAATATATTTTGCTTAGATAGCTGCAAAACAACGCGGCTTAAGAATGATGCATTGGCATCGAATGCGCTCGCCTTTGACTTCAAACCAGCCCAGATAGGACAGGAAATAGCAATTGTATTCCAATTACTGGTGGAGGGAAAATAAACAACACAATACTTGTCTCATGCTGTTTCAGGTGTCATGGTTCCTGTCAAATTATTTCACTGCACGCTCCTCTTCCTGCCTCTCTCCTTTTTGTTTGTCCTTTAACCCTTCATGTTAAAGAGCCTATTAGGAAATAATCCTGTGGGTGTTGCCTATCTTTTCTCTAATAGCTCCCTTTGAAGCCAAATTGGATGAATTTCTGATTAAAACATGTTATTCTCGCTCTTACTACTCGCTCGTCAGATTAGGTACGCTGGAGACATTCGTGCACCGTTTAATGGCGTCATTTCCGAAGTCATACTTTGTTGTAGTTTGTCGGCATTCTTAGAACAGCTGCAAACTTTAAACTTGTGAATGGTTTGCAAAGGTAACATTAGGGAAATGGCGGTTGCTCTTCCTTAGGCCTCACCAATGAGCGAAACAGAAACCTGCGTACTTAAGCGCTTTTTAAAAATTTGGGTGTTTGCTAAAGATTTCGAATTTAAGTTGGCAGCACTTTTCTTTTAACTGACGTTTATTTTGCCAGCTGTCAAGTGACTTACGTTTAGTTTGGTTTCACATTTCAACGTGATTAGACTGACGCCTACTAAACAAATGGTGCATATTGTCCTCAAAACGATATTGTCCGTTGATTCCGATTTCCATAAGCGAATTTTGTTTAGCGACAAAGCTGACGTTTAGCTGAATGGATGGATATGTTAATAAACAACACTGGCGTTTTTGGAGTGATGACTATCCTCAATTTTTGTGCCCTTACAGTCAATTACTTCCTGAGACAATTTTCCAACTCGTCATCTCTCTTCTGCTTTTCAAAATCAGTCTATATAAATTTATAAAGGGTCCGCCAAATAACTTTTTTGTTGTTGTTTTAAATGCTCTAAACAAAACTACTGAATATTTTCTCAAATTTCCTTTTTTTTATTTGAAAGTACAATCCTTTCGGTTAATAATCGAAAATAATTTCATTCAAATGGCTGCCTCAGCTGGCCATGCAGTAGCCTACACGATCGGTTCAATTTTTAAGCACCTTATCGATTGTGTGCAGCTGTATTTCTTCACCAATGGCTTCACGAATATTGTTCTTTAAAGCGTCAATTGTCTCTCTGGCTTGTTGGCGTAACACTCATCTTTGACGAGACCCCACAAATAATAGTCCAACGGTGTCAACGCCCCGGGGGCACATATATATGGTCTTTGGAGAAAGCAACAACTTAGACCTGTGCAACTGGGGGAAAAAGAGAGTCCAGTCCCCTGAAGTCAGCAGGGGTACAACTGGAAACTCCACATTATTTCCACGGGAATCAGTGACCCGCAGAGTTCCGTTATTTGTCTCTTTAGACACTTAACTGTTCTCTGACTGATTATTGAAGTTGGCCTTATATGGGAGTATCGTGATGGTTGTGGTTTCGCGGCCCCACATCAGTCTATGGTTCTATGTTGGCCGGGTTCATTTCACCTTTAATAACACCTACCTGGTGAAATGTTCCCAGATCCAGTGAGCATGCTAGACATGTGTTCTGGACGGGAGTTGGAAAGTCTCCAACTCTTAAGCAAGGAGTGATGATTTACAGCCCTGCTCCGGAATCATCGAAGTTGCAACTAGAAAGTTCTGTTGCATAGAATTATAGCTTCGGCTTCCTAGGACGAGCATGACGTTCCAAATTATGCAGAGGTTTGGTCCACCATCTGATT
The DNA here is from genome assembly GCA_030448955.1 of Trichopoda pennipes. NCBI lineage: Eukaryota > Metazoa > Arthropoda > Insecta > Diptera > Tachinidae > Trichopoda > Trichopoda pennipes. The sequence goes on along the minus strand of JASKUP010000060.1, from coordinate 11,270,873 downwards.
AAGGCTTCATGGCCAGGCGCATATGTAAATCACAGTCCAACGGTGTCAAATCGCAGCTCCAAGGTGGCTAAATGACATCAGCTCTGCGGCTGATAATGCGATCTTTAAAAATAGAGCGCAAAACATCGAGTGTAGCTTCGGCTATGTGGCACGTAGCGCCGTCCTGTTGAAAACAAATGTTGCCAATATCCTCCTCTTCAATTTTTGTGAACAAAAATTCGTTCAACATGGCCCAATAACGATCGCCATTGACTGTAACGGCCACTCTTTGCTCATTTTTGAAGTAAAATGGCCCAATTATGCCTCTGAACCAAAATTCGCACCAAACAGTGACTCGTTTTGGGTAGCGTCGGCTTTTCAATGTATGCGTGCGGGTTTTCTAAGCCCAAATGCAACAATTTTGCTTATTTACATACCCGCCAAGATCATCCAAGAGCTTCATCTGAAAAGATGATTTTTTTTGTTTACAAAATCGGCATCTTCTGTAAGTCTATCGCAGACCCACTTAGCGAAGCGAAAACGCATTGAATGGTCACTTGACTTCAACTCCTGAACCCATTGAACTTTGTATGGCGCCATACCATGGTCTTTATAAAAAATTCGTCTCAATGTGATCTCTAAAATGTTTAATTTTTGATAAAGACAATGAATTGATGTTGATGGCGCTTCACGCACACTTTCTGTCACAGCAGCAATATTCTCGGGTGCACGCACTGTTTTTAGCTTTACTCGCTTTGCTTTATCGGTGAGTATGCCAGTTTCTATCACTTTTTTCACAAGATAACGAACATACGGAACTGACGGTGCTTTTCCTCTTCCAAAATTCGTACGGAATTTCCGCACACACATTCTGCAACATTACCAACGATTTTCAAAGTAATGTCGCAATATTTCCCAGCGTTGTTCAAGCGGCGTCTACACAACCATATTCGTTCAGCGGAGGGATAAAACTAATTATCTGTCAAATCAAACATGAGCTAAGTTTTACCATTCACGAAATAAGCACTAGTGAAAAAAAAAACGTTATATGGCAGACCCTTTACTATTGGGTAGCTATTTAGGAGACCGGGGTAGTGTGACTGGAGTCCTGTTGTAATAAGCCTTTGCTGCTCTGGTAACAGGAGTGAAATTTCATCTCTTATAACGATCTTACGTGTTACCTTTAGCATGCAGAAGTTGAAATAGACGGTAGAGCTCCCCCTAAACAGCGCATTATCTATTATATTTTCCATAACTACTCCATATAGTGCTGTTATAAGTTATTGCATGTATAGTCCCTATTTAACTGTTCATGAACAAGCTCTAAATTGATATAAAAATCCTCAAAGAAAGTTATGTTTCGTATGAATAACACAAATGTTAAATTGTTAAAAAGTCTCCACGTCAAAATATAAGAGACGATTGTGTTGGGAGAGATGTTTTCGTTTGCTGTTAATGGAGTTTGTAAGGTTTGATCAAACTATTGTATGATGTTCGAATCGATCATTATTTTCTTTGCAGTTAAACTTCTTGGTTAGGAAACATGTTAGAAATGAAAGATTATTTATCTTTCAAACGTGTTCTTAAGAGAGTGATAAGCTTTGTACCACGATTATAGTACAACTAAGGTACAAATTGTGTTTATTATTGTGTTTTTATAGAGGTACAGAATTTTCAGTTGGCAACATTTTTTTTTAACTAACAGCCATAGTACAAAAAAAAACTCTGAAGATGGCGAACAGCCGAAACCGGTTTGTTCACAAACCAAATTTGACGAGGGTCGACGGAAAACCGTACTCAAATAAAAGTAATTCTAACCGCGTCAAAAAGTCCAAGCACATATCAGCCATTTTGTCAGCTATCAAGGGCACTTCAATGATGAAGAGGCTGATGCAGAAACGAGCTGAACATTAAAGCCTTGTAAAGGACGGTTATCTCCTTTAACTTCAGACAACATTCCTTAGCGAAGAGGAGGCCTTTAAACATGGGCAGTAGAATGTTTCAAAGATCGTAGGTCTCGTAGGTTGGAAGATTGGGCTTAAAGAAGATTGCTCTTGATTCCGATTTTCATAACTGAATCTGTTTTAGCGTTGAGACTCACTTTTGTTTGAATGCATGCGCTCATAAACAAACCTAGCGTATTTGGATCTATAATCCTATAAACCTCAAGTGAATGCTGGTGGAATTATTAGCTCCTATCTCTTTCAAAAACGATGCTGTTTAGAATATTGCAGTCACTGTTGGCCACTATAGAGCCTGATTACTTACGTTTTGTTCATCAATTGAACAATCATGGTGGTACAGAAGCTGTGCTTTCCACAAAGCGATAACCTTTGGACACCTCATAGTTTCGCGTTTCGGAACCGTGCCATTTAGCGCCACTAGATTATTATCTGTGGGGTTATTTAAAGTCGCTAGTGTAGGCCAATAAGCCTGTAATGATTGATCATTTAGAGGAAAACATTCGTCGAAAATCGAACTTTCAGATTAGACTACAGCGGAGCTAGCCGTGGTGATGAAATGTTTTTAATATTTTAATTATAATTTCAGCAGCATGTCTTTCGAACAATGCTAATAGCCTCACAAATCTGCACCCTTTGGAGCGTTCTCACACATTTCACGTGACATTTCATTAATTTTCTCACGAATATTTTCTTAAGTTGCTTAAGCGGTTTGTTTTCATAAACCTCACTTTTCAGAAATTCCCACAAAAAGAAGTCCGGAGCAGTTAAATCAGGCGACCGTAGAGGCCAATCAACATCACCATTTCTTAAAATAAGTTGTTGTGAAAAGAGGGAGGTCTCGCAGTAATTCCGTTGTAATCCTGGCTGTATGCGATGTGGCATCGTCTTGTTGATACCGCGTGTTAATCAAGCCTAAAGCCTGCAGTTGTGGCGTTAAAAAGTTTTCAATCATATCACCATATCGTTCCCCATTCACAATTATCGTAACGCCGTTTTTATGTTCGAAGAACTAAGGTCTAGTGATTCGTCCTCCTGACCAATTCCACACCAAACTGTCACTTTTAATGGATACAAAGGTGACTTTTGAATAATTTAACGGTCTCCCATTCTCCAGAACCGATTATTCTATTTATTCACACACCCATTCAAATGAAAATGTGCCTCGTCATTTATAATGATTTTTTCCCTGAAAATCGGGGTTGTCATGGGCAAGGCGCAAATGGTTTTGTGGAAGAAGCTCTTGTATCATGTGAATCTTATATGGAAACCAAATGCAAATCCTTGTGCAAAATTGTGGCCAAAATTGTTCCTTAAAGATCAAGCTTCTGATTACGGCGTCGAACTGAGGTTCATGTTTTGTTTTCAACACTTTCTTTAGCAGCAGTTGCGTTCTCAGCCGATCTTTTAGTACGGTGTGATCCATGCTTGGGCCTATCACCTACACATCCTCTTTGTTCGAAATCATTCACTACACGATAAATAGTGCGTTTTATTGGCACGTTGTTTGTTCCAGAAAAAATTTCACCTGACTTTCTCATCGTCACAGTTATCGATAATTGATTTTGATAAATTATTTTAACGATTATCCCCTTTTTATTTCAATAATAAATTTTGCCACGTGTCTACTTCACAACTGCCAAATATGAACTACGTGATAAGATTTACATCGGCGCCTGACTATGGAGCCTTAATCAGATGGTGGTCGAACCACTATGCATAAATAGGGACGTCATGCTCGTCCTAAAAAGCCGAGCCACAGGTATTTCCTAGTTGCAACTTAAATGATTCCAGAGCAGGGCTGCAAATCATCACTCCTTGCTGAAGAGTTGGAGACTATCCAACTCCTGTCCAGAGCACATGTCTAGCATGCTCACTGGATCTGGGAACATTTCACCAGGTAGGTGTTATTAAAGGTGAAATGAACGCGGCCACTATATAAAAACTGACCTGTCCGTTATGGGGCCGCGAAACCACAACCATCACGATACTCCCGAAGGGCCAACCTCAATAATCAGTCAGAGAAACAGCTAAAAGTCTAAAGAGACAAATAAGGAACTTCTGGGGCTTACTGATTCCCGTGGAAATAACGTGGAGCTTCCAGTTGTACCCCTGCTGACTTCAGGGGACTGGGCTCCCTTTTTCCTCCAGTTGCACAGGTCTAAATAGTTACTCTCCACAAAGACCGATAATGTGCCCCCGGGGGTTGCCAAATATGAACTATCAAGACTTGCCAGCGGAGACACTATCTAGCTCATGTTTTATTTCATTTCAAAATCAATACCTCTATAAAAACACCCTTTTAATGGGCGCCAACTCATGATAAAGATTATATTATACTCTGCTAACCAATTAAATGCTTTTAATTCCAATTCATAATGAACCATTTAATCGCAACACGAAATATCTTTCGTATTTTGGACTTTAATCGTTGTACAACTGTTAACAGTTGTGAGATATTTCGAAGTTAATCAACGATAATAAACTTAAAAAAAAGCTGTTATTGTATAACAAGCCACTTGGTATGAGTTACAATAATAAATTTAGATTAACAAGTCATGCTGTTAAGTTCGTTAAGAGTGAAAGATACCATCACTGGGGATATTAAGCGTTCATTCGTTCGTTCGCTTGTTCGCTCGTTCGCTGCACAATTTTTTGTCAATTATGTCAGTTATTAAGTCAAAATATTTTAATATTAAACTGTAAATTCATTAAGTATTTTGCTGTTATCAGATGTTAGCTAATCGATACCAGACAGTCTTTTTAATAATTCACTAATTTGGAAAGGGAACGTATCCTCAAACAGCAAGTCACTCAAGCTATATTTTTAAGTTAATTGCTCGTTATGCGAGTTTTTAGACCATCTTTTAGAAAGTAGGCCTGCTTATGGCTTGATAATGAATGCTTAACCATCGAAGGGGATATGACATGAGTAGGCTACGGGAAAGCAAACTCTTAACGAAATTTCTCCAGTTCAAAGAAAAATATTAAAAACTCAAAAGCTGATGAGACTCTCAATATAATGCACAATTGATTATAGTGAGCTAAACAGAACAAACGACGATATCTCGCAAGGGATTATGATTTTAATTTATTATGTTATCGTTTCCATTAATTTGATCAGGCACAGTCCTGAAAAAAAATAATTTTTTCACAAAAACCAGCCGGTTGTTCCCGAATAAATGGAGCGAATGTACGGCGATGTGAATCATCTGTCGACTTTAATTCCTATGCCAGTTAAAATTTGGAAGGTTTCACGGTCAAATCCTTACGCAAAGTTCGCAAAGTAGTGGTTTTAAATAGTCCCAATTGCTTAAAGCACTGGATAATGAAAAAAATTAACATTTTTATTTGGGTATAATTTTACGTCGACCCTCGTCAAATTTGGTTTGTTAACAACCCGGTTTCGACCATTTGCCATCTTCAGTGTTCCCCTTAAACTAGTTGCGCTTTATTGTCAGCTGTGTTAATATAGTTCGTCTTGTACGTGTTTCTCCTCGTGCTATTTCTTTTGCATTCGTCACTTTCTCTCCTTTTGTCTGTATCTCTCTCTCCTTTTTCGTTTGTTTGTTTGTTCTTACCTAACTTGTCTCTCCCTCTCTGTCTGTCTCTCTCTCTCCCTTTTCATTCGTCTCTCTTCCTACCTAAATCCTTTCACGACCATGCTTCTTATTCGTTTGTGTCTATATGTGAAAAATGAACACTCTAGAAACTTCAATTCGTGCAAGATGAACTACACAGAACTACAAAGAAGCTGCACGACTTAAAGAATAAAGACTAGTCAAGAACAGTTCTCTCAGATAACTTTACGAGCGGCAAATTGAAAAAAAAAATCTGGCCATCTCCAAGCGTGAAGGAGATATATAGTTATCAGGCTTGGGATGCAATATAGTAATTCGTATTATAATCTTTCTTTGATGACTAATCCCCAAACGTGTACTGAGCAACTCTATAAAGCAAGTCTGAATTTGTCTCTATATTCCTTAAAAGGTTGCGGGGTACACAGTTATTTGTGGGTTATTGGTGTGTTAAAACGTAACTTGGATGATACGACTTATACGTATCGCCTGACTGATATCCCCTGTAGGCTAGTAGGTAGTGTACTAGCTTGTCAGTATGGGAGTTGTGGGTTCGATTCCCAACGAAGACCTTGGTTTTTTTTCACTACAAAAATAAAAATTGACTGTCGGTGGGGCTGCTCAGCAATGAAGACATATTCACTGGTCGCTGTGCTGGCAGTTAATTTCCGACTATCCTTCTACGTTCACAACCTGTTTCATCTCTTCTCTATCCCTTTCCTAAAGAATGTAGCACGGTACTTGACTAAATAGACATTGTTGCCTGAAGTGCTACTTCTCTTTTAAAAAAACCAAAAAAAAGCATGAAGAAAGTTAATATATGATGACTCTATACAGTAATTACTGAAAGCTCTACAGCTATATTCTAATACACTGTAGACGGTAGACACGCTTAAAAACTCTAACCTAAAGGTTAAGCTTAAGTGGTGTTAATAATATAAAATTGAGACGTAATAACGAGGCTGAAAGCATAAAGGATACATCTATCTTCTTGGATGTACTGTATCTTCTTACGAGCTTCACATAAGTTCAATCTACCGCGTAAAATCCACGAAGCGATTAAACAGCGGGGCATCAACAAGGCTCAAAGGTTTCTTGGATGTGCTGTCTCTTCTTATGAACTTCACATAAGTTCAACCCCTTCTTACGAACTTCAAATAAGTTCAATCTGCCACGAAAATACCACGAAGCAGTTATCTGGGAACAATTCAAATTTTTGATGGCGATTAAACAGCGGGGAATCAACAAGCCTCAAAGGTTTCTTGGATGTGCTATCTTTTCTTATGAACTTCACATAAGTTCAACGCATAGAGACGCTTAAAAACTTCAACCTAAAAATTAAGTTTGAGTGGTTAACCAAATTGAGACGTAATAACGAAAAGATTATTGAGAATAAACAACGAGGAATCAACGAGGCTGAAAGCATAAAAGAATAGAACTATCTTCTTGGATTTACTGTCTCTTCTTACGAACTTATGTGAAGAAGTTAAATCTACCGCGTAAGTACCACGAAGTAGTTATCTGGGAACAATTCAAATTTTTGATGGCGATCTGGCAACATTTCTTGTCATTCATCTGGTATACTATTGTATATCTTCAAGCAATCTAATATGGGAAAGCATTATCTAGAGCTGAATCGACTCTTATTTAATACTTTAGTTGGCCTTGCTAAACAAGCCACGTCTTTCTGTAGTAAAAACTAGGTGAACGATCTCGCTAGAATACGATTCACTATCATGATCTTTAATATAATATTAGTTGGGTATTATAAATAGTAGCCTTACACACCACCTTACGCCTTTAGTATACTTATCCTCAAGAAGCTTTAAACAACGTGGAACAACTTATGAGAGTTGCCAGGCTAATGTAGAACTCAGTTATCGAAATAATATTTTAAAGTTGCTGGCTATTATAATGTTTTGGACGCTTGAAAAGTTTTCGGGCTGTCTTAAATTAAAACTTGTTTGCTTTGCTGCACTAACTCTCAAAAAATAGAAAAGTCTTTGAAACACGAAACCTGCTGATTTAAGGTTTTTTAAAATTTGTGACATTTTTATATCTTCTACAGCTGCAGAATAGAAAATAATCGTTCATTTACCTGATTATACTTGATGCGCTAAGTCGGCTCCTTTCAAATCTATTCGTATTTTGGTTGAAGTAAACTATAACACTAATTAAGCAAATTAATTTGCGCGGAACTCAGTGCTGAGACTAGATAAGGAGACTTTAATAAGGAAAGATCACACTAATCATGAAATGATTCCTATTTAGAAAGAAGTAATTGAACTAGAAGGAGTAAATCAGACTTCTCTTGTGATGGTCGTTTATTTTACGGGATGACTAACTTTTTAATACAAATTTAAATGAGCCCTGCTGGTAAGAGGAAATAAGTCGTTCCTAATATAGAACTCTTGTGGATACACTGCTAATTTGGCTTTAATTTCTTATTTCTTTGCCTTTCTAGCTTCACAATGTTCTGATTGATTGAGTGTTTAGCGGAAAGTATATTAACTCTATAGTATAAAAAAAGTTGATTAACTTGCCCCAGCAGTGATTGTGGCGATAGCTATTAATATAATGGTTATCTGTGTTATAAGTTACTCATTCCAAAGATTACAATTTAATGACAAGCATAAAATATTTTATTTATTATTTTTGTTGCTTTTTTACTTTTTAATGGTCTTTAGCAAATGATTGACCATTTTTTTAAACTTTATTAATAAAATACAGGGAGATTCATTAAGTGATTGGAGTATAATTATTAATTATTCAGAATGTAATATTCCAAAATTCATTCACATTCCAAGAAAAGTTTATATCGAAAAGAAGAAAGAAAGAACTAGAAGGAAGAAAGAACTAAAACGATGAAAGAAGGAACTAGAACGAAGAAAAAAAGAACTAGAACGAAAAAAAAGAACTAAAACGAAGAAATAACTAAAACGAAGAAAGAACTAGAACGAAGAAAGAACTAAAAGGAAGGAAGAAAGAACTAGAAGGAAGAAAAAACGAACTAGAACGAAGAAAAAACTTGAACGAAGAAAGAACTAGAACGAAGAAAAAATTAAAACGAAAAAAGAAAGAACTAGAACAAAGAAAGAACTAGAAGGAAGAAACAACTAGAAAGAAGAAAGAAAGAACTAGAACGAAGAAAAAAAGAACTAGAACGAAGAAAAAAAGAACTAAAACGAAGAAAGAACTAAAACGAAGAAAGAACTTGAACGAAGAAAGAAAGAACTAGAACGAAGAAAACAAGAACTAAAACGAAGAATGAACTAGAACGAAGAAAGAACGAGCACGGAGAAAAAAGAACTAAAATGAACTAGAAGTAAGGAAACGATCTGAATATTTAAGCCTCGCAAAGGATAGTTACCCCGTTTAACTTCAGGCAACTTTCGTGAACGAAGAGGATGGCTTTAGGAATGTTTCAAAAACTATAGGTTGAAATATTATAGTCGCACTAAAAGCTAATCAGTTTACACTATAGCTCTTTTAGCTGTAGCTTAGAAGAATATCAGATACATACTAATTTTGAGGGCACGAAGCTTAACTTTGTGCTTCTGCCACATATGAGTATGCTCGCCACGTAGTACAAGTTGAGAGAGATTATTAAAAATAAAATATAAAAATAGTTGAATATGATTTAATCTCAAACTAATTTAGTACGGCGAAGCAGCACGAATGCTGTACTTCGCCTTCTGCTTTTTTTTTTATAAAAAAGAAGTCTCACTTCAGGCAACAATGTCTATTTAGTCAAGTACTGCGCTACATTCTTTAGGAAAGGGATAGAGAATAGATGAGACAGATGGTAAAAGTAGAAGGATAGTTACGGAAATTAACTGTCGTATAAGACAGCTCCGTGACCCGTGACTATGTCTTCATCACTACTGCAGCCCCACCAACAGTAAATTTTTATTTGTAGTGAAAAAAACCAAGGTCTTTGTTGGGAATCGAACCCACAACCCCCGTCTTGTAAGCTAGTACACTACCTACAAGTCTATTGGGGCACCTACAGGGCCACCTGCTTAATTGGCTACACTAAATTCTGATATGCATTTCTATTTCTATTCAGTTTACGTTTTATATTCACTCTGTTAAACGATCTCGTCATCTGGTGAAATTAATTTGATATAGTTGATCATATAGAATGTAATTAACATCACATCACAGCCCATCAATAGCGAAGAATACCGATTTTATTGAATTTGGCCGGATTATCATCCTGCAAAGTTCGAAACTTTTTAGTGATCAAAATATCCTTCCAGCATTAGTAGTATTTATCCCCCCCGGGGGACGTTTATCGGTCTTTATAGAATACTTGACTATCTAGGCCTGTGCTGCTGGGGGTATAAGGGAGCCCAGTCCCCTGAAGACAAGCAGGGAGTCAACTGGAAGCTCCACGTTATTTCCACGGGAATCAGTAAGCCCTAGAGTTTCCGCTAATTGTCTCTTTAGACTTTTAGCTGTTTCTCTGACTGATTATTGAGGTTGGTCCTTCGGGAGTATCGTGGTGGTTGTGGTTTTGCGGCCCCAAGCATGAACTGATTTATGGTGGCCATGATCATCTCGCCTTTAATCACAGCAACGGGTGAATGTTACGGAGCCAGTGGGCATGCTAGTCATGTGTTCTGGACCAGGAGTTGGATAATCTTCAGCTCTTCAGCAAGGAGTAGTGGTTTGCAACCCTGCTTTGGAACTGCTGAAATTGCAACTAGGAAAGACCTATTGCTAGAATTAACCCTCGGCTTCCTAGGGCGTAAATGACATTACTTTTCATTCTCAGTGGTTTGACCATCATCTGATTAAGGCATACGGCCAGGTGCAAATGAAAATCTTATCACGAAATTAGTAGTATTTGTATAACAGATGCTAAATAAAAGTGCACCTTGTGAAGTGCCGGGTATTCCGGCGGGAAGGTATGGTACTTTGCTTTTTCGTTAAATTTTTGACTAAATGAAAGAAAATGGATCTTATAGTGATAAATGTTATATATAATGTCGGCAACTATGACTAAATTGCACACCAAAAGTGACAACTTTTAATGGATGCAAAGGTGAGGGTTTTCCATTCCCCAAAACCGACTGTTTTGTATTAAGGAAGTGCGGAGTATTGTGATCATAATTTAAAAGAATGAAATGAAATTTTATTCGATCTCTACAAAAACAGAATCTAGAGGAAAACCTGCAAGATTTTTAAAAAAGAGAGCAAGGTGTCCTCACGAAATTGAGCAAGGAGTCAAAAAAAGGATCCTAATTTTTTATTTTCTTTTTAATTTTTGCAAACAAAATCCTTTAAAAGCTGTGTTATTTTTGTATCAATTTTGTGTTACTGAAAATGTGATGCTTGATGATTCTTCATCCAGCAGGTGCTTATCAAAGCGTCAACTACACGAAAATACATTTAATGTCCAGAATTTTTATCATATCTAGAGCCTTTAACAAACGTTGTTGTTGTAGTTCTTAAGCAAATAGATTTCTTAATGAAAATTTTTAAACATTATAAACAGATCGATCACCCTGTATTATTAGTTTAACAACTATTGATTATTTTTTTATTACTTAAATTAATTTCAGGTTTGTTTTTGTACATTTCCCACAGAAAGACTTTTGAAATGTTGATTTGAACAAATCAAATTAAAGTTTGTTTTTTTTTTAAATGATGAAATTAAAAATTTATTTAGTATGAAAGTTATTCCAAGCTTTGTGCATGTGTGTGTGTGTGTATTGGGAAAAATTACGAATTTAATAAAATTGCAAAAAGGTGGCCAAAACATCAAACCAACAATTCGAAATTATTAAGACCGGGCAAATTTAAGGTTAGGAAGTAAATTAGCTTAAGACCTACACTTCTTTTTCACAACTTTAGTTTTATTTACACCAATGTAAAGTAGAAGTATGGTGATTAATAGTGACATATAATGTCGGGTAAAAATTTTATGTTTCCAATGTCGTCGGATGTATGTTGTTTTTATAGAAACTGGAAAAGCAATAAAATGGCTTGGTGAGCTCCAAGGAATTGAATTGAACACACTGGTACCATGGGAACCAGTTGCCCGTAGGACTACGTTCCTATGTCTGGTTATTAGTGAGGCTCTACGGCGAGCAACGTGATAGCTGTGGTTAAAATCGATTGCCGTTAAAAGCCTCCGAAGATGTGTTACGGAATGGCAACGGTAACGTAACGCTGTGGGCCCCACGGGGGCACATTTAACGGTCTTTATAGAATACTTGACTATCTAGCCCTGTGCTGCTGGAGGTATAAGGGAGCCTAGTCCCCTGAAGGAAGCAGGGGTCAACTGGAAGCTCCACGTTATTTCTACGGGAATCAGTAGCCCGCAGAATATCCGCTATTTGTTTCTTTAGGCATTTAGCTGTTTCTCTGACTGATTATTGAGGTTAGGTCTTCGGGAGTATCGTGGCGGCTGCGGTTTTGCGGCCCCATACAGGTATTGTTTAATGGTGACCAGGATCATTTGACCTTTAATCAGATCTACCTGATGAATGATCCTAGATCCAGTGAGCATGCTAGTCATGTGTTCTGAATCAGGAGTTGGATAGTCTCCAGCTCTTCAGCAGGGAGTAGTGATTTGCAACCCTGCTTTGGAACTGCTGAAATTGCAACTAGGAAAGACCTGTTGCTAGAATTAGTCCTCGGCTTCCTAGGACGTGAATGACGTTGCTTTTCATTCACATTGGTTTGACCACCATCTGATTAAGCCCCTCGGCCAGGTGCAGATATAAATCTAATCACGAAATGTAGCCAGTACACTTCTTAGGTAGCAAAAGTTGTTAATGAAGCGGGCTAGTTCTTATCCTATTATGATGGGCTATGTTTTCGTGGTCTTGATCCTATTGACGTTTAACGGTAGTCCTTTAGTTGTTGTTAGTCTTACAGGAGGGTCCACCTTAGCTGAGATAGTGCATAGACGTCGTCCGCGAAGTGAAAGTCTTTTATTTGTCTTTTATTTATCTTTGTAAGAAGTCCAAGTCTTCTAGTGGACGTGAATCTTCTCCCAGCACAGACTTCTTCCAGGATACGAATTTAATTTTTTACCAATTCGTGATTTTTAATCATTTAATAGACAATTTACTTTCTTACCTCAAATTACTATATAAAAACCTCAAAAAACATATGATTAAGGTGTTCTGCTTCAGATGTTATATAGGACACTAACCATCCTGCGTGCATTTATGCGGTCTTAATTTAAACAAAAGCTCATTTTCAGCTTTTCTGAAGTCACATTAAATTCAGTGAAGTCCCTCTCCCCCCACTATCCTTTTAAAAACTTCAAAATTATTTTCTTAATTTAACAGAGAAAATTCCCCACTCTGCAATGGCTGAAAATGTTGCGTAAGGACACCCTTTATTTCTATGCAACTAATAAACTTTATAATTAACATAAACGCATTTCAATTTGTTTGTCAAACACTTTTTTCAAAAAAAAATTCTAAAATTTGCGAAAATTTGTTTGAATTTAATATTTTATTTTTCAACGTCATAAATAACACTTTTTAACAACTCCACATCTCACACTTTTTAAGTGTTTTGTCAATAACAAAAAAATATTTATTAAAAAATTATTCAATTTGTTTTTCAAATTCGTGTTCAAGTCAGTTTTTTTTATCGCTCACAAAACTTTTTGTGTGTTTTAAATGAAAATGCATAGTTTTGTTGTTGTAAACAATCGTATATATGTATACATGTGTATGTGTGTGTGTATAGCAGAGGGTTTTTTTTTAATTTTCTTTAATTGTTTTTAAAGTGAAGTTTGAATTTCTTACAAATCGTGGATAAGCAGTAATTTGAGACCTTGAATGGGAAGTTTTAATATTTAAATGGGGTTCAAATTATTTTTGTAAAGGGTTCCCTAGTAGTGGCGGTTAGTTTAGCAAATGGTTATTCTATACGTAAAATGTGTTTTTATAAAGTTATATTATTTCAAGTTGGCAACACTTTTAAAAAAAATTGGTAGCACTTTTTTCAACTGTCAAGTGTTTTTTTTACTTCCAAATTAATGCAAATTTATTTTGAGATTCATGGTTCTGTTCATATGCCAGAAAAGACTTATGCCGAATTCGATTGAGGCAACCGTTATTAACGGAAAGTACGCAGGTGAAAATGTATGTATTCCTCGAATACCAATGATTCCGACTGATCTTCCGTTTGACTTCGAACGATTGCAATTTCCGGTTCGCCTTGCGTTCGCAATGACAATTAACCAGTCGCAAGGCGAATCGCTTAGTGTTTGCGGGATAAATTTAGAAAATCATTGTTTTTCACATGGGCAGCTATACGTTGCGTATTCACGAGTTGGGAAACCATCCGCTTTGTTTGTGTTAACATCAGACCAAAAAATTAAAAATGTGGTTTACCAAAGAGCACTTCAATGAAACGGATAAATTGCGGACACTTATAACGCTTCGAATCAGTGTTTACTTTGGATTCAGTTTCATTTTTCACTTTTTTACTTAGAGAAGCTTAACTAAATTTCACTTCATTTTTGTTATCGAAATGAATTCATTTCATGTTGTGCAATGAAATAAAATTTTTCCTTTTCAAATAGAAAACAAAAAAAAATTTTTTTTCTTCATCTTAAAAATTCCCAAACGAAATGTGACAAAAAACGAAGCCATCTGGTGGCGAAACGGAGTTCGCCGGGTTTGCTAGTTTATCTATAAAATAAATTTATTCAGCCACAATTTTCTACTAAAAATATATTCTATCAGTCAAAATCTTTATTCAAAAAATTTTTATCAGTCATAACTTTTCTATAGAAAAAAAAATTTATTTGCCATAAACCCCGTCGGACAATATACGCGCATATCAAAGTAGAATACCTTCCCGAACGGACACCCCATATTAATAATTTGTATGTCCAACATTTACATTTATTTATTTTCTCAACTTTTGATAACCGTAAATTATTATACGAATTCGCCTTGCTTTTTGCCTAACTGTGTTTTTACGCCGTTTTCTCTTGCTTTGAGAGGCTTAGCAAAAATTGTTTGCTGTGTTTTTTTCTTTTCGTTATTAATTTTATATTTATGAAATGGAAAAAGAGTTTTATATATTATTACACTGACAAAAATAATGATTGGTTTAAGCTCAAGAATTATCACTTTAGTGTTTACACATTTTTTTAAAAGTTTAATTTTTTAGTTTATTTTTGGTGGATTTCTTGTTGTCTAAGGACCCGGACGACATCTTTACCTGACAGTATTAGAAAATTTTTAAATATAATCTAATGCTGCTCGGTAAGATGTGAACAGATATCCTTCGGAATGAAACCTTTATAAATCCTTGAGATTAGAAATATTTAATATTATTAAATTAAAAAGTGTTTAAATACTTTTGTGATAAAATTATAAATTTATTTTTTTCTTTAATTTAATTTCACTATTTTTATTCATTTATTTATTTTTTGTTTTTTGTTATTTGCACTATTTTTATGTTATTTTTATAGGCTGAAAATTTGTTTATTATTATTATGTTTTTGTTGCATGTTTAGTCGCCAATTCTGTTGCATCTTGATAATTGTTTATAATAAAAATTTAATATTTTTTTTGCGTGAGCAGGCAGCAGACATTTGAGGTTCAGGCTTAAATATTTTAATTTTTGAATTGTTTTTTTAAATATATTTCAACATAGAAAACTGTGATACCCCTATAGGCTTATTAGAACTGATTATGAGTTTTGTTTCCACTGGGGCCCCTAAGACCTAAAATGTGGGGGTCTTGTGTTGATATATCCGCTTGGGGTGTCAATTTCTCTCAAAGCCTTCGAGCTGCTGTAGTGAAATGATCTGCTAACTTCCCATTATATAAGAAGTTAACGTTTATGTAGACTTTTCCCATTAGACTTAACCAGTCCTACGAAGGAGTTGCCTTTCTATTGGATAATGTTATGTGTTTTATGTGTTTATGTGTTTTACTACAATGCGGGAGTGTCTCAATTACCGTCATAATTATTGCTCTAGTCTCTGGTTTGCTATCATTTACTACTACTAAACTTTAGTGCTATAACAAAGCGTCCGCCGAATAACTTTTTGTTGTTGTTATTTTAAATGCCATAAACAAAACTACTGAATATTTTCTCAAAATTCTTTTTTTTATTTGAAAGTACAATTCTTCCGGTTAAGAATGGAAAATAATTTCATTCAAATGGCTGCCTCGGCTGGCCATGTATTAGCCTACACGATCGTTCCAATTTTTAGGCACATTATCGATTGTGTGCAGCTGTATTTCTTCACCAATGACTTCACGATTATTGTCCTTTAAAACGTCAATGGTCTCTGGCTTGTCGGTGTAACACTTAAATTGGACGGTACCCCACAAATAATAGTCCAATGGTATCAAATCTTAGCTCCCAGGTGGCCAAACGACATCAGCTCTGCGGCTGATAATGTGATCATGAAAAATAGCGCGCAAAACATCAAGTGTAGCTTCGGCTGTGTGGCACGTAGCGTGTCGAGTGGAAACCAAATGTTGCCAATATCCTCCCCTTTAATTTTTGTAAACAAAAATTCAATTAACATGGCCCGATAACGATCGCCATTTACTGTAACGGCCACTCCTTGCTCCTTTTCGAAGAAAAATGGGAACAATTATGCCTCAGGACCAAAATCCGCACCAAATAGTGACTCGTTTTGGGTGCGTGGGCTTTTCAATGTATGCGTGCGGGTTGTCTGTGACCCAAATGCGACAATTTTGCTTGTTTACATACCCGCCGCCAAGATCAAAATGAGCTTCATCTAAAAAGATGATTATTTTTTGCAAAATCGTCATCTTCTGTAAGTCGATTGCAGGCCCACTTAGCGAAGCGAAAACGCATTGAATGGTCACTTGACTTCAACTCCTGAACCAATTGGACTTTGTATGGCGTCATACCAAGATCTTTATGCAAAATTTGTCTCAATTGTGTCTCTGAAATGTTCGATTGTTGAGAATGACGGTGAAATGATGTTGGTGGCGCTTCACGCACACTTTCTGCCACAGCAGCAATATTCAAGGGTGTACGCACTGCTATTGCCTATTCACGCTTTGGTTCATCGTTGAGAATGTGAGTTTCTCTTTTTCACATGATAACGAACATACGGTGCTGAGCTTACGCTGCTTCTCTTCTTCCAAAATCCGTACGCAATTTTCGCACACACATTCTGCAACATTACCACTTGATTTTCAAAGTAATATCGCAATATTTCGCAGCGTTTTTCAAGCGTCTACACAACCATATTCGTTCAGCGAAAGGATAATTTAATTATCTCTCAAATCAGACATGAGCTAAGTGTTACCATTCACGAAATAAGTACTAGTTGAAAAAAACGTTAGATGGCGTACCTTTAATATTAATTTATAATGCAGAATAGTTAGGTTAGAGTGAATGAAAACCGGTTACCGGCTATAAGTAAATAGTTTATGTAAGAGATTAAGAGATTATCTTGACAGTAAACTTTATGAAAACACGTTAAAATCGATAAAGTTATGACAAAAAGAAAAAAAAAACAGCTAAAAAAGTACCAAAAAAAACGGCTCAAGTATGCCTCCAGACCACATAGCTCACCATACAGTAAGCAATGCAAAGGCTTCAAAAACCGTTCTGGGGTTTTCAAAGCCCAAGTGCGACAATTTTGCTTGCTGATATGCCCTGACAAGTGCAAATGAGCTTTGTCTGAAATAATGATTAACAAAAAAAAAAAACAAAAAAATGCAGCCAGTTGTTCCTAAATGAATGGAGCGAATCTACGGCAATGAATGAATGGCTGTGGCTCATGGATGCAATGTTTTCAGTTAAACGATCCGTTTGAATATTTCCATCCTCATCTTCGAAAAAAAGCATAAACTACCCTATCACGTCTCCAATTTTGATGGTTGACATATCCTAACAAGTGATAATGGGCTTTTTCTTCTTTTTCGAACCCATCTCAGAACAGTTGTCTTGGATTACTACTATGTTTCTCTCTTTTGCAAGCTCCATTACAATTTTCTTGTTTAAATTTTATACGGCTCTTTATTTATTCTAATTTCCAGCCACCTTAATTATTTCAAGACTCCAAATGGTTCCACTTATTCGCTTCTTTAAAAATGTCATCCAACACTTTTCTTTATTCTCAAAAGTCGCTTTGAATTTGAAGATCCTTAATCTTCTTTTTAAGCAACACTATCTGCTTGTTATCTTAAATACGCATAATTTATTTCTAGCATAATTCTCATTTGATGTAATAAAATGTTTTTAGCAACATGCTGTCGTTTAGTTAGATACGCATTTGCTAAAATATTATTTGTTGTTCTACACAAAGCACATGGGAGGATACTTAAAAAATTTTTTTTAAAAAATCTTATTTTGATAATTACACGCCTAATTGACTTTTCTCAAATAGCACAAAATTTAACGTACATACCTCGTTCGCTACACATTTAAACACCGTTTATATACACAAGAACAAGAAAGCAATACAGTATTTCTTTTTATAACACGCACGAATATAACAACGACTGCTAGATAATATAATCAACCGGCTATGAAGATAGTGACTAATAATTTCCGCCTTAAAAGAACCAATTAATTAAAAAGATACATTTCCGTACAAGCGCCAGCGTCTAACTAAAATAGAAATAGGCGGGCTCCAGAGTTGAAAATTCTCATGCAACCTCAACTTGATAACAAGTATAGCTAGAACAACAAACACACAAACAGGTTGGTTTTTTAAGCAACAGAAGAGAATCAAACAAATTATAGCACAACATCAAACACCAACATATGTCTACACTTCTCAGTTCGAGACAACATTTTGATATCTTCTCGTTCTATCAAATTCATTTAAAAAAGCTAAAGTGTTTAGCATTCTCTCTCTCTTAATAAAGTAAAACCGATCAAACATGCTTTAACCCTTCAAACATGATACCAGATTAATCAATTTTTCTTTTGATGGAATAAAATCTTTTTGACGAGTTTTTTTTTCAAGAACAATTTTTAGAGCTGCGTAGGCAACCAAAGCAGACAATTGTTTGTTCGATTGTCCAGCTGTCCATGTATCAAAGTTTTTTTTGTTTTAGTAGTAATCCAAAACAACTGTTCTGAAATGGGTTCCTAAAAGAAGAAAAAGCCCATTTTCACTTGTCAGGGTATGTCAACCATCAAAATTGGAGACGTGATTGGGTAGTTTTTGTTTTTTTTCGAAGATGAGGCTGGAAATGTTCAAACGGATCGTTCAACTGAAACCATCGCATCCATGAGCCACAGCCATTCACATTGCCGTAAGCTAATCTATTACCTGATAATGAAATCTAAAAATTATAGGGTGTTCCAAAAGTAATAAAATATTCCTTAATTTTTTTTTTCTTTTTTTCTAAAAGAAGTAGCATTTCGGGCAACAGTGCCTATTTAGTCAAGTACCGTGCTACGTTCTTTAGAAAGGGGATAGAGAAGAGATGCGACAGGTAGTGAAAATAGAAGTTTAGTTGGAAACTAACTGCCGTATAAGACAGCACAGCGACCAGTGACTATGCCTTAATCACTCAGTAGCCCCACCGACAGTCAATTTTTATTTTTGCAGTGATAAAAAACAAGGTCTTCGTTGTAATTTTCTGAATTGTATCCACCACGATACTGCCGAAGGGCCAACCTCAATAATTAGTCTGAGAAACAGCTAAATGCCTAAAGAGACAAATAGCGGAAGTTCTATAAAGACTGATAAATGTGCCCCCGGGGAGGAACAAAACAATATGCTCGTAGTAGCCGTAGTGGTGCAAACATAGCCACTGTATAGCAATTAGAATAGAATTAGCCGACTTGCTTATGATTCAAAGTCGCTGGACTATTTTCTCTGCGGCGATTTGAAAGACTGAATTCACGTGAGCAACACACAAACAACTGACGCTTTGAAAATTAAAATTAGGCCCTGCATTGAAGAGATAAGCGAAGCCTAGCTAAATACTGAATGCTTTACAATTTTGTGAAAAGAGCATATGGCTGCCGACGTGCTCTAGTGGTGACAATTTGTCCGGCATCAAATTTCGTTATTAATTTCTATATTTCTACTTTACATTGGCATCAATGAAACTAAGATTGTCAGAAAAAACGGTGTGTTTTAAGCCAATTCACTTCCTAACCTCAAATTTGTCTTTAAAAAAAATAAAATAATGAATCAAATTTTATATTATTTAAGAGAAGCATGTTTTTATTACCGAAATATTTCGTTAAGAAAAAAATGCCCCCACTTTTTGCACATAAAACAGTTAAACTCAAATTCCTTTGGAATGAATTTTAAATCATTAATTTGGGACAAAAAATTTGTGTGTAATTTGAAAAATTCCTAATTTGGCGTTTAAAATCGTAAAATTTCAATGCCTAAATATTACGCTGTGGCAACTTATTTTTATGTTGGTTCACAATATCAGTGGGCATTTATTGTTGTTTGTTGTATTTGTAATTTTGCACCTGCTGTATGAGATTTAATATTTTAAAGGTTGCATTCTGTTTGATCGTTTGCTTGATAGCTACGGGGCAGAATAAATAATGTGTTAAGCAGAATGTTTATTTCAAATGCAACGCAACATGTAGGATGTCAGTCGTATCTTATTTCCTAGTTTGTTCGTTCCTCTTGTGCTTTATAAATTTAAAACAAAATTCAAAATAATTTTTCTTTTAAATTTATAATTTACATTTTCGTAACTTCCCTTTTTCGAAAACACATTTTTGTAATAGTGGATGTTTTAACTAGTTAAAAAAATGTTACCAACGCTTTTTTAACTGGCTGTGATATTGGCAGCTGTCAAGTGAATTTTGTTCAGTTGTCTGCTTGGCATTTAAATATGCGTAGACTAGTGTCGCTTAAACAACGCTTCCAAATTGTAGAATTTGCCGTGAATGACGTTTTTCATAAGCAAATTTTGTTTAGCGCGAGAGTGATATCATTCTCAAGTGCATGCTAAGACACCGTTACCGAACTTCTTTAAAAATGATGCTGGTCAGAACCTTACAATCCGTTATGGAACCATTATTAAATACTTATTTATTGATCAATTAAACAGTCATAACATGCCGATGCTGTTGCTTTAACGAAACGACCCAACATGTCATATAGTTCGTCCATAATTGATTTATTGAAGGATCTTTGGTTACCGCCATAGTTTCACGTTTCTCTCACGTTAAATGGGCCTCTAAGATCATGCAATTGAATGCCGTTAGATTATTTTCTGTTGGGGATATGTGAAGTCTCTCATTAGAATTGTTAGCCATTGAAAATTCCAGCAAATCAGCTGTGGCGATCATATGCCAGAAGTCTCATATTCAAATTATAATGTCAGATTATCTTCGCGAATTTAATTATGTTGAATGTTGAACTGCAGTGACTGCTTTAAGAAAAAAATATGTTTGTCTGATTGTTTGCCAATCATAAAAATCATGATTTCAAATCCCCACAGAGGTGCCCCTGTAGCCTAGTAGGTAGTGTACTAGCTTGTCAGTGTGGGTGTTGTGGGTTCGATTCCCAACGAAGAATTGGTTTTTTTTCACTACAAAAATAAAAATTGACTGCCGGTGGGGCTGCTCACTGATGAAGGCATAGCCACTGGTCGCTGTGCTGTGTTATATGGCAGTTAATTTCCGAGTATCCTTCTACTTTCACCACCTGTTTCATTTCTTCTCTATCCCTTTCCTAAAGAATGTAGCACGGTATTTGGCTAGATAGGCATTGTTGCCTAAAGTGCTACTTCTCTTAAAAAAAAAATCCCACAGAGTAGAGTAGCGGCGCTCGTTGAGTTCCTTTAAAGCGGAATAAATTTTACCTTTTAAAGTTCCGAAAACTAAAATAAAACTAAATGTTATGTGGCCGCTATAATTGTGTGAGACCCCCCGAAGGCACATTATAAATCTTTATGGATCACACAACCATCTAGACTTGTGTCTTGCGGGGGTAAAAGGGAACCCAGTCCTTCCAGACTAGTAGGAGTCAACTGGACAATCCACTATATTTCCACTGGAATCAGTAAAGCCCCAGAGTTCCGCTAATTGTCTCTTTAAGCATTTAGTTGTTTCTCTGACTGGTTATTGAGGTTGGCCCTTCGGGAGCATCTTGGTGGTTGTGGTTTTGCGGTCCTCGCATGAATTTCATTATGACGGCCAGGATCATCTCGCCTTTAATAACACCAACGGGTGAATGATCCAGATCCAGTGAGCATGCTAGTCATGTGTTCTGAACCAGAAGTTGGATAGTCTCCAGCTCTTCAGCAAGGAGTAGTGGTTTGCAATCCTACTTTGGAACCGCTGAAATTGCAACTAGGAAAGACCTGTTGCTAGAATTAGTCTTCGGCTTCCTAGGGCGTGAATGGTGTTGCTTTTCCTTCCCAGTGGTTTGACCACCATCTGATTAAGGCTTACGGCCAGGTGCAGATACAAATCTTATCACGAAATAACTGTGTGAGACCCCGTCCCCCACATTTATATGTCTTGACGGAATCTCACTGTTGTTACATGTGTCAACGGGCATAAAAGGGAGCCCAGCCAACTGGACAACTCCACGTTATTTCCACAGCAATCAGTAAAGCCCCAGAGTTCAGCTTTTTGGATTTTTCGCCTTTTAGCTGTTTCTCTGACTGATTATTAAGGTTGGCCCTTCGGGAGCATCGTGCTGGTTGTGGTTTCAGGCTCTTTTGAATTTTAAGTAAGAAGCTAGTAATCATCTCACCTCTATTGAGAACAAAGGTTGAATGATCCGGATTCAGTGAGCATGTTTGTCATGTGTTCTGGATCAAGAGTTGGTTAGTTTCCAAGTCTTCAGCAAGGAGTGTGAGTTGGCAGCCCTGCTCCGAATTTTCCGATGTTGTAACTAGTAATGACTTGTTTTATAGAATTATAGTTTAGCTTCCTAGGGCGTGGGTGCACGATACATATCACTCAAGTGGTTTGATCCACCGTCGGGTTATGGCTTACACAGGTAGGTACCGACGTAAATCTTATCACGCTTAACTGTGTGAGAAATGAAGAGAAAGAGAGGAGAGAGGGAGATAGAGAGAGGGAAAGAGAGAGAGGGAGAAACAGAGGGTGAGAGAGAGAGGGAGAGAGAGAGAGAAAGGGACAGAGATGGAGAGAGAGATAGAGGGAATAAAAATAAGTGTTGAATAAATAAATTTAATGTGAATTTAAAAGTTCTCCTTTGTTTTATTCTACTTTAAAGTTCTACACCTCTATAAAAACACCCTTTATTAATACAAAATATTGTTTACAGCCCAAAAAGTGCTTCATTATGAATTTGTTAATTTTTTAATTTAAACAAAATTTAGAAAATAATTTGAAAGTTTTTTTTTTTTATTTTTAAAATTAATAAAAATATTTTGTGGGTTGTATTTGGATCATTAAAGTTTAAAATAAATTTTGTATAATTATTTGTGTTGACTAGACAACATTATTAAGAAAACCATAAAAATGTCACCAAATAATTTATTTATGGTCGTTTTTTTTTGTTCAGTGTAAAATTTTCATTAGATCATGCGAAACAAAAAAAAAACGTTGTTTTTAATAACTTTGCGAGACACATTTTTATTGATTTGTTGTCTTTCTCCATTTTTATTTTCACAATAATTTCCAGAAATCTTAATTTCAGAAAAAATTAATCAAATTAAATTTATTATTTTTAAATATTATTTTTTTTTCAAAGTTTAAAATTTCAAAATTTATTTATTAAAAAATATTATAAAAAATTATGTTATAAGTTTTCAACAACGTTACATCATTTCCGCTAGTGTTATTCATTATTCGAATTCCTATTCAGAATTTTTAAAATTTTTTAAGAACCTTTTTAACTTTATTAATTCGTAAATTTCATATTTTTTTGTCTCTATGAGCGTGACTTAAAAATATTTATACCATGCTAGGAGGGCAATTCAATAAGTCGTCAAAATACCTTTTAAAAATTGAAAAAAGTTTTAAAACAAAATGGCAAGGTTTATTTTTAATCCATTGATTTCGCAAAGTTCTTTTGGGGGTGAAATAACTGCCAGCTGTTATCACATGAATAAGGAATCAAGAATAAGTTAGATTTGAATCATAATACATTTTCTTCAGAATTAAATAATGTCTATATTTATACAAATTTGTTGGCTCTCCCAGGATATAATTGGGATCACAAGTCTCTTCTTTACTAATAATCGAAAAAAAATAAAAAAAGTCTTATCGCTGATTTAGAAACCGTTTAAGGACCTTCACATCAGAATTTAAACTAAAATCTCTTCTGGTATGTGAGGGTGGATCAAGAAGTCTATTAAATTTTTTAATTTCCGGGCAATACTGCTCCTGTCAACAGGCAATTGTCATTTGACTTCTGTCTAAATTTTAACAAGTTGCTTCATTTAGTTTAAGTTTAACAGCCGTTGACACCTTGCCTCTTGAGAATAAGGAGAAAAAGTGAAATGATGTTTGGTGCTGTAGTAGTCGCTTTATAACCGCGGACAAAACGTAGATCCATCACAATACTTTAGGGACCAAACAGCATTGATAATAACTTAAAGTTTCACGATAAAAGCTTTTCCCTTGAAGCACAAAAAGATAAAAAATCAAATTTGATATAAATTAAAGTGAATATCTGGCGATAATCTGGATAATATAAGGTTGGGTGAATATAATACGTCCAACAGCACCCTCGTACAAAACAGCAGCACATGTAGGAAATTCGATAACATACACGACAGTGTGTTCTTTATTCACTTCTTGCTTGAGAGGTGGAATGTCATCTTCATGCTATCGTTCTGCTTTTGGAGATATCCTCTTTAGAATCAGCAATACATAAACCCACAGTCACTACAATACAGCAGAAAATCCATTCCAATAACCGTAATGCAGATAGTAATGCCTCTAAACTATTGCTTTCCGCGGCTCTAGTAGTTTTCTTAAATCACTGGCTAACTATCGAAAATCTATTCAGTATTTCAAGTCTCTACAAGTTAAGGCAGTTGCTACCGCCAAAACCTATTACGATTCTCCAGAGATGGAAGTAACACTCAGACAATAAAACCCATTGAATAGACGCATAACCTTCTTTAGAAAAAGATGGAGTATGGCAGATAGGCAACGGTGACGGCTTCATTTTTCACCATTCATTTTAATAATAAAACTTTAGGCTTGTTTTGAGTATAGTGTTGCCTAGTGTGCCCTCAGTGTTAGGAAGGTAAATTATAATTTTGTGGCTATCACAGCTAATACACTGCAACATTATTCCAGTTGTAAATTTTTATTCCCCAATTATCTGCAAATATCCCTCTAAAAACATTCCCAGTAATCTTGGAATTTGGAATAATTCTTCGCTTTTGTTGCTGATTGTATTCACTGTCGCTGAAAGGCACTTTCACATACATCGAGGAGAAGTGTTGCCATTTCAATTTAATTAGGTGCCCCTGTAGGCTAGTAGGTAGTGTACTAGCTTGTCAGTGTGGGTGTTGTGGGTTCGATTCCCAACGAAGACCTCGGTTTTTTTTTCACTGCAAAAATAAAAATTGATTGTCGGTGAGGCTGCTCAGTGATGAAGGCATGGTCACTGGTCTCTGTGCTGTCTTTATACGACAGTTAATTTCCGACTATCCTTCTACTTTCACCACCTGTTTCATCTCTTCTCAATCCCTTTCTTAAAAGAATGTAGCACGGTACTTGACTAAATAGGCATTGTTGCCTAAAGTGCTACTTCTCTTTCTTAAAAAAAAAAAACAAAAAAAGGATAATCTCAGTTTTGACCCAGAACACAGGGTGAATAATTCGGATCCAATAAACATGCTATGCCATGTGTTCTGGACCAGTAGTTGGATAGTCTCCAACTCTTCAGCAAGGAGTGGAGGTGCTGGCCCTGCTCCGCGCTCTCGAAATTGCAACTAGGAGTGACCAGAGAATAGAGACATCTGACGGCTTCCTAGGGCGTGGGTGTATGCTACATATCACTGTGTAACTGTGTCTCTTAATATTGTTATCACTTTAAAAATGACAGTTTTGTTTACTGACATTTCCTTGCAAGCAAAAGTGAGCTTCATCGCTAAACACAATTCGCTTATGAAAGTCGGGTTCAACGGCAATCTCTTGTTGCCATTCCAGTTTACGCGATTTGAAAGCTTTGTTTAGGCAGTTTATTCATGTTGCATTTAAACATAAATATTTTGACAGCTAACATAAAATGGCCGGCCATTAAAAAAGTGTTGCCAAGTTAAAATTCTATGTCTATATTGTAATGATTTCTTATGGAGGCGTACGAGTAGAGGAAGTGCACTAACAAAAAGTTCTTCCTTAATTTTATAAATATATTTTAGCTTTTAGTACTAGTAGATGTTGTTGTTGTTATTGTTGTTATAAGCAATAAACAAAATATTATGTAGTGAATGCATGTTGATTAACAATTATTTGTGTTTAATATTATTTTGCTTGTCTGGTTTCTGTAATTTATTTATTAATATTTCGTGGGAGAGGCACATTTAAATATTGTTATTATTATTATTGGCTATTGTTATTGCTTTTGTTTTTGTAATATTAGATGCTAATGTAAATATTAAATATTGCTGGTGAACAAAAAATAATGTGAGTTCAAATCCCAGAAAAAAACGTTACAAGTCATTTCACACAAACTTCAAGAGACAAATCAATTTGTTTAAATTATTAAATATTGAACAAATAAGTAAATAAATGTAAATAACATAACTGGAAGAGAAGCAGAAAAAAGTTAAGTATTAAAAAAATATTCATATGCATACATGTGTGACGTCAATGTCAGTGAATAAAATTGTAATCGAATAAACCCAAAAGAAAATATAAACAAAATGATTATATTTCCTTATAATTTTGTTTGCATTTTATTATAAATCTTGATTAATTGTTCGACTAGTTGAACAAGTAAATAGATATGAAAATTTACTTGATTATTTATTAGCATAGAGTGACCATCAAAAATTTTCATACGGCATAGCATTTTTTTTCAAACTGTCAAATTTGGAAACTTGGGAATTATTAAGGAAACTAAAGGGAATTTTTTCCCCGTTTAGAAAAATCACACGAAAAAATTGTAGTTAGTTACCCAATTGTCATAAAATAATTTAACTCAAAATGCAACTCTGATTATACGAGTACGTCTAGGTATATCAGAAACTATTGTTTTTTTGAAATTTTTGTCAGCATATAGTGACCATTAAAACTTTTCATACGGCATACCATTTTTTTCAAACCGTCAAATTTGGAATTACTAACGAAACTAAAGAGAATTTTTCCCTCGTTTAAAAATATCACAAGAAAAAATTATAGTTAGTTACCCAATTGTCACAAAAGAATTTAACTCAAAATGCAACTCTGATTATACGAGTGAGTCTATGTATATAAGAAACTATTGTTTTTTTTGAAATTTTCTAAAACGATTTTCAAATCGAGCAGATGTGTTTAAAAAATCGGTCATATATTTTATATTAATACATATCAACCTACAGTCCCCTACAAAGGTCTTCATACGGTACACAAGTTTTTTGAAGCTGTCAAAACTGACCAGAATTTTATCTTGTTAAAAAATATCGCAAAAAAAAACTGTTATAAATGCAGGTCTGATCTCATAGAAACAATTGTATTATTTTATGAAATCTCCTTAAATCTTGCTAAAAGCTTCGTAAGTCGTCTAGATCTGGTAAAATATTTGCTATATATTTTATTATAATAAAAACTATTCTACTATTCTGACCGATATGCTATTGGTAACAAATCTAATGCCAAAATCTCCTGGTGTACCCTGTAAGCCTTACATGTTGTATGAACTATTTATTTTAGTTGTTAACCTCAAACTGTATCACGGGTAATTTTCAATGATTTTATAGCAGAGAACGATTTTTAACGCATAAAAATGGAGATAAAGCAAATTTACCGATTGAAAACTTTCTCTAAATGACCAAGCACAGAGACTGCCGTATAGTTTGTAGGTAAAAAATTGCAAACATAATGAGAATTATGATGAAATGCTTTAGCAACAGGCGAAATAATTAAGTGAGACACGTGCAAAAGATTTCAATACATTTTTAAGACGGACGTGAGAAATATCGGAAAGAGGAGACATATGAACCAAATTCCCCCGGGGGCACATTTATAAAGATAAATCCTACAACAACTATCTAGACTTAAGCCTTGCGGAGTAAAAGGGAGCCCAGTCCCCTTAGGCTAGCAAGGAGTCAACTGGACAATCCACTATATTTCCACGGGAATCAGTGAGCCCCAGAGTTCCGCTATTTCTCTCTTTAGGCATTAAGCTGTTCTCTGTCTGATTATTGAGGTTGGTGCTTCGGGAGTATTGTGGTGTCTGTGTGTTTCGAGGCTCTCGTTTGAGTTTGTGGGTCGGATTATTCACAATGAACACAATGAGTGGTCCAGGTCCAGTGAGTATGAGTGCCGTTGTGTTCTTAATTATATTAAGCTTCATGCGTTCTGGACCAGGAGTTGGATAGTCCCCGACTCTTTAACTAGGAGTGAAGGCTGCGGCCTACTCCGGACTTTCGAAGTTGCAAGTGGGAGTGATCGGACGATATACGTATCCGAAGGTCTTCTAGGACGAGGATGACGCTTCATTTTATCCACAGTGCTAATGGCCACCATCTGATTAAGGCCCACGGCCAGGTGCAGATGTTAACCTTATCACGTCATATGAACCAAATTAAACGCAGATGAAAAATTTAAAGGAAAGTTTTTGCCCAATATGGAGCAATGAACAGATCAGTTGCCTATTTGAATTCTTATCAAATAGTCTGCTTTAGGATTTTAGTAAAGTATCCTTATCAGGCCAATTTATGTTGCCATGCAACTCTGCAACTAAGTTTGATGGCAACTATATTTCTAGATACCTCTAACACTTCTACGCATAAAAAAGCTAAACTTTGTAAAGATATTATAGCGGGACTTATTACATTTGGTAGACATAATCAGTCCACTAACACTGTACTCTCCAAATAATTTCCAGTACTTTCTTCATTTTCATTTAGTCTCAGGTTTTATTCTCGGTGACTCAGTGACTTCCTAGTCGACCAGCAAATGGCAACCTTCTTTTACATCATAATCTTGAGCAACTGATACAATTTACTAAGTTCTCTAAGCTAAGTTCTCCCATAGCATCTACTAATGCCTGTGGTCCTAAGCATAATGCTAACATAATATACTATATACTCCAATACAAGGTGTACTACTATCTCCCCATTTCCCTTGATTTTTATTTTGATCAAGTGACTTTAGCTTAAAGTACATCCAGTATATCCAAGGTCCCCTGTAGTCTAGTAGGTAAAGTACCAGCTAGTCGGTCTGGGGGTTGTGGGTTCGATTCTCAACGAAGACCTTGGTTTTTCTTCACTGCAAAAATAAAAATTGACTGTCGGTGGGGCGATGAAGGCATAGTCACTGGCTGCTGTGTAACTACCCATTCTACTTTCACCACCTGTCTCATCTCTTCTCTATGCCTTTCCTAATGCCATTTGACTTTTGACTGACAATTTAACCTTCGCCTAATTGGTGCCAATTCAGCCTGAGAAACTCATTGCTTTGACTGCTGTTTAGTCTCCGGTATATTGTGGTGAATCGTAATAATCGTCAAGGACAAACGAAAATTCTCATTTTATTTATTTTTGGTAAACAATGAAAAGTCCATGCGCAGTTAAAATCCTTGATTTGTGCTCGATGAAACCAAAGCAGAGTGAGAGAAGAGAAGTAGCACTTCAGGCCAACAATGCCTATTTAGTCAAGTACCGTGCTACATTCTTTAGGAAAGGGATAGAGAAGAGAGATCGCCAGGTAGTGAAAGTAGAAGGATAGTTACGGAAATTAACTGTCGTATAAGACAGCTCAGTGACCAGTGACTATGACTTTATCACTCAGCAGCCCCAGCGACAGTCAATTTTTATTTGTAGTGAAAAAAACCAAGGTCTTTGTTGGGAATCGAACCTACAACCCCCACACTACCTACTAGCCTACAGGTGCCTAGGGGGGGTAATAGCTGCCTTAATCACATCTAAGGAATGCATTAAGATCTGACGAACCTTTAGTAAAACATCATGCAATCTAATTAAGGAAGCACAATTTCTAAAGGTTTTTTATTGCCGGGGATGCTACGCTGGAAGTAGGACACGAGCGAAAGTTTCAAGAATATTTATATCAATCCACTGCATCTATGAAAGGGATAAAATTTCTGCTATAATAAGGTTAAGCTTAGCCGAAAATGATCTGCTGTGGTCTTCTATAAGATCTCCAATTCCGTATTCAATAGCTTTTGTAATTAAATAGGTAAAATTTTAAAATTGTTGGGCCAGATGTTTTGAAACAAGTTCCATGAAATGCTAATAGTCACAGCAAAGCGAAAGTGATACTGAGATATTATTACGGATTAGGACAAGCAGCTTTAGGTTCAAATTTTTTAAATTTATTTTAAGCGAGATAAAAACCGAGGAAGTGCATTATACCTTCAAAAGTGCTGAATTTTTTGAAAAAGTATTTCTAAATGAAGTAGCGACATTCAGTGATGTAGTAAGCAAATTGATAAGTTTCAATTGACTTTCGCTTAGAAAATAGAGTGGACAGCTGATTAAGAAACGCCATAAGGGTTTGCTTTATAACAAGTTTTATTCCATTTAACAGAATGGGCAGCGTCTTAGTATGAAAAGAATAAAATCCATTTTCAGCTGTCGAGCTTAAAGCTCTTCTAAGCCTAAAGTTGTTATTAAAGTCTAACGGTATTTGTTTATATCTATACCTTTAAGTTTACAAGCTTACGTTAGCCACTGTTTGTAATTCTTACATTCTCATTGACTGATTTCAGGGAGCGGCTCCTATTTCAAATCCATAAACAGTTGCCATTACAATTTTGTTTTACATCACTTCAATGACTGTTAAGTGATTCTATTATGGAATTATAGAAAAAAAAATTTCTAATAAAAGATGGCAATTAATTATATTCAGCATATTCAGCAAGGGCAACAAACACATCATCAAGCAACTTGATTAGCTAAAGCAAAACACTGTCTTCTATTTTTATTATTTTTGTTGTTTTATTTTGTCATCGCTGTCATGGTACGTTATTGTTTAATTGTTTGCTGTTTCAATAAACATTTAGATTTCCTGGCTAAAGAAGACATACGATGCCTAATAAAAGTCACCAGGGTAAACAGATTTACATGCTTTAAAGCTATCAAGTTAAAATGAGGCTAGAAGTTTTGCAAGCTTCGGAAGGTATAAATGTGTGTAAAAATAGCAAAGCTATTAAAACAGTAGGGAACTTTCTAGCGTTCCATGCTAAGCAATTAATAACCAGGTCAACATTTAACATTTCATACTCATCTGTTATCACATACCCTGATGCTGGGTATGTTTTTAAAGAAATAGAACTGGTGGCAACACTTTTTTCACTGGCGGTCCTTTTTTTTGACAGCTGCCAAGTGATTTCTGTTTAGTTTGGTTTTATTACAACGTTAAAAAACAGACGCCTTATTGGGCCCATAACATGTTTGATAAAAATGAAAATCAAGGAAAATGGGGAGATAGTAGTACACCTTGTATTGGAGTATGTAGTATATTATGCTAGCATTAGCATTACTGATCGACTAGGAAGTCACTGAGAATAAAATCTGATACTAAATGAAAATGAAGAAGGTACTGGAAATTATTTGGAGAGTGGAGTGTTAGTGGGCTGGTTATGTCTACCTAATCTAATAAGTCCTGCTTTACATAGTTTAGCTTTTTTAGGCGTAGAAGCGTTAGAGGTATCTGGAAATATAGTTGCAAACAAACTTAGTTGCAGAGTTGCATGGTAACATAAATTGGCCTGATAAGGAGACTTTACTAAAATCCTAAAGCAGACTATTTGACAAGACTTCAAATAGGCGACTATTCTGCCCACTGCTGAGAAAATATGTTTCTTCAAATTTCCTTGTATAGAAGGAGACTGCCAAACATTATCACTACAATTGTCTAGTGTTGTCGGTGACGTTTATGACATCTCTTTTGAAACAATACTGCGCAAAAGCTTTGGGAAAATGGTTACCTATCAAATATCCTTTCGGATTTCGGATTATTTATATACAAAATAATTTTGAAGATTTTAACAAATGAACGGAATCATCATTTCCAAACGAATTCCTTAAGCAAAAATTAGCGATTAAAATTAAAGCATCAGTACAAAAACTGTTCGAAGGAGTTTGATGCAAAAAACCAGCAAACTTCTTTGGGGCGAAAATGAAAACGGCAAAAATAAAGTGTGACTTCTTTTAAGCACACATTTTGGGTGAGTAACATGATATGGCAGGTTAGAAAATATGATGTGCAGAAGCTGTGGCTTTAAAAAAACGGCGCAACAAGTCACACAGCACGTCCATAATTGTTCAATTGAAGGAAACATTTAGCAACTGTATAGTTCCACATTTCGAGCCGACCCAAGAGATGGATTGGAAGATTGGGCGATTTAATGGCGCTAGACTAACCGCTGTGGAGGGGGATATATGAAGTCGTTATTCTTTGTTGAAACTATTGATCAGCTGAAGGACAACATTTGCCGCGTTATTGCTGATATACGGCCACAAATGTTGGAGAGAGAGTCATCGAAAATCTACGGGCGTATGGTTGCACACAAATAGATTCACCTTTTGAAAGGATCCAAGAAATTTTTTTCTTAAAGAGAAGTAGCACTTTAAACAATAATGCCTATTTAGTCAAGTAATTCGCTACATTCTTTAGGAAAGGGATAGAGAAGAGATCAGACAGGTGGTGAAAGTAGAAGAGATAGTTACGGAAATAAACTATGGTATAAGACAGCTCAGTGACCATGCCTGTATCACTGAGCAGCCCCACCGACAGTCAATTTTTATTTGTAGTGAAAAAAACCAAGGTCTTTGTTGGGAATCGAACCCACAACCTTCAGTCATATAAGCTAGCACACTACCTACTAGCCTACAGGGGCACCAAGAATTGGAGTTCAATATCGTGCTAAGTTCTGTGGAGGGGGATATATGAAGTCACTAGTCTGTACTCAAACGATTAACCAGCTGGTGGACAACATTCGCCGCATTATTGCCACAAATGTTGCAGAAGGAGTCATCGAAAATCTACAGGGGTATGATTGGAAGTGGTCATAAAATTGAAATAATAAACCAACACAAAGACAATTTTGAAATGACTTTTTGGTGATTTCGTTTAAGAACCATTCTAACTTTCAAGTTTGGAAACATTTTGACTGCAGCCAGAAAGTGATAAGTAGCTTTCATGATATTGTTAGATGTAAGTGATGTCAATATTTTAGATTTGCATAACGAGTCGCCAGATATAAAAGTTCAAATAACTATTTTTTATGTCACACCGTAAGAGGAACTAGAATTTTAATGCCGTTTTCTAAAAGCGGTGAGTTAGACAGGTCTGTCAACGGAAACCTAAGCTACCACTACTATTTTAGATACCTAAAGTTGTTTCGCGCTTTAATGAAATTTTTATACATCATAAATTTAACTTCTTCGGTAAGTGTTAATAACGACACTGGAAAAATTATGTTACACAAATGGGTGTCAAGAAAAACAAATACAAATATATTTAAAAAATTCTTTGGTAAGGGTTAATAATGACCCCCTTTAGGATAAAATATCTAAATACGCTGTTAATATTATGTCACACAAAAGACTGCTAAGAACAGCAAATATAAATATATTTAAAAAATTTTCCAGCAATTGCGGCGAATTCAAAAAACGAAAGAAGGATCATTTGTAACTAGAATTTTGATGCCTTTTTTTTTAAAGCGGTGATTTAGACAGGCCTTCCTAGGGAGACCTAAGCCACCATCATTACTATTTAAGTCCTCTAAAATTGTTTCGCCTTAATGGAATTTTCATCAAATATTTATCTTCTTCGGTAAGGGTTAATAACGACCCTTTCAGTAGAAAATATCTAAATACGCTAGAAAAATTATGTTAAACAAATGGATGCAAAAAAACAAAATAGAAACATGTTTAAAAAATTATCCAGCCATTGCGGCGAATTCAGAAAACGAAAATAGATGTTTGCTAAAACAAGAATCATTTGAAACTAGAATTTTGATGCCGTTTTTAAAAGCGGCGGGATAGACAGGACTGCCTACGAAGACCTAAGCCACCACCAGTACTTTTTTGAGTCTCTTAAATTATTTCGCTTTAATAGAATTTTTATACATCAAAATTTAACTTCTTCGGCAAGGGTTTATAACGACCCCCTTTTAGGAGATAATATCTAAATACGCTGTTAATATTATGTCACACAAAAGGGTGCTAAGAACAACAAATATAAATATATTTAAAAAAATTTCCAGCAATTGCGGCGAATTTGAACAACAAAAGAATTTTATTCAGGTTCTCAAAAAATATTTTTTTTTTTAAATTAATTTCCTGTTTATTTTTGTGTTCTAACTCTATCAGACTAAGTCTCCAGGTATAGAACTTTAGAAAGAAATTTGGAATTGTTGAAAGGCGTCTAAAAAATAATTTTAATAAAAAAAAAATAATGGCAGATATATATATATATATATATATATATATATATATAGAAAAATCTGAATAGATTAATTTTAATTTCATTAAATTTTTTTTATTGCTTTTTTGCTACATTTTTTTTATTATAAAAACAATTAATTACCTTGTGCTGGCGTCCTTAGCCGTTGCGTAAGGCGAAATGTCCTTAAATATTAAAACGCTTTAATTTGTGCCTTAAGGAATTTCTTATTAAAAAATTTAGTTTAACAAACATTTTGTTATTGTTGTTGGCTGAAGTAACACTAGTGTTGAAATAATCGCCGCTAACTGACATTTAAAATTGTCACACTAAACACTCAAAAATTTATGTCACTTTTTCACATTTTTGTTACGTTTACTTTTTTTATTTTTTGCGTTTTCCTTTACGTTTCAAACGTGGAAAATTGAAAAATGTTTAAAATTAACTTTTATTTAAAAAAAAATAAAAAAAATGTTGGTTTGTTTGTTGATTGGTTGTTGTGCATCGTGCGTGCTAATTTTTTTGTTTTGTTCAATCTGTCAAGTTATTTAATTATTATTTATTTAATTGCATTTTAAAACTAAACTGGTTCTTTTATAATTAAAAATAGTTTTTATTTTTTTTTTTTTTGTTTTAAACATTTTGTTGGTTTTGGAATGTTTTTTGAGAAAAATATTTGTATTTTGTCTTTAGAATTTAAGTGGCGTGTGTAGGTCTGTTGACGAACGCAGAACACGATCAACTGTAACGGAATATACAAATCCGAACACTGACTTAAGAAAATGTGAACGCAGCACTAGCTGGCTGGCTTTTTGGCTGGTTGGTTGGTTGGCTCGATAGCTGGCACACCACACCACACAACACTGCTGGCGCAAACGCCATCGTTGGCACATTCAAATAAACATCACACGTTTCATACCCATTGGCAGTGCATACCAACATACATACTTACATACAAACATACATACATATGTATGTGGAAACGTGCATATCTTTATATGCGTGTACTTACATATGTATAAATGTCGTCTGTACATGTGTTATGTGATGTGATGTTATGTTGGTTGTTATTTTATTATTTAAATATTTAATTTACACTTACAATTCATTTGTTTTTGTTTAAATAATTTGACATTTGTCACTTATTAAAACAACAAACATAAAAAGCAGCCTTCAGTCAACATACTGCGTTTGTTTTAAACACCTCTGTTTATTCTAAATACACTAACAACAACAACACGAACACCAACAATAGCAATAAAAAGAAGACAATACCAACAATAGCGTTTCTAACTGCACTTTTCAACAAAATGTTATTTAACTGTGAGTTATCGTTTGTGTGTGCGTGCGTGCATGCGTGTGTGTGTTGCGTGCCTTTTAAAAAAAGTGTTTTTGTTTTTTTCCTTAATTTTTATTTTCATTTCATTTTGTGTTGGGCCTTGTATTTTGTTATTGCTTCTTTTTGTTCATTCACTTATCACTATAGTTATCTCTTTTTCAACTACACTCCTGGCCTATTTTTCCTATTAAAAAAAAAAATTGTTTGCTCTAGTCTACAACTCAAACCTTTGAACACATCATCAGTAGCCATCCAACATGCTGTAACCTCGTGTTTTCTGTATGATCTTTGATAATATTTCAAATCAAACCTGCTGCTGAACTAACAACAACAAAAATATCTAAAATATAAAACAAACTATTGGCTTCCTTGACCCCCCTTCCCCCCTCCATCAAAAAAAAAGGAAAATTGCTTTTCTGAAGTTTTAAAAAATGTCCAAAATATTTGTGGCTCCTTATTAACACTTTGACTAAAATTCTCTCTTAGTATTTCTCATACACTCTCCTTGAAACACTTGTACACCTTGCCAGATTTGACGATTTATCGCTACTTTCATAAATAACAGATCCAGCAAAATATTTTTAGTTTTATCGTTGGTATCCTCGGGCTTTTCAACAAGAAGTTTTTTATTAATTTTTTTTTTTAAAGAGAAGTAGCATTTCAGACAACAATAATGCCTATTTAGTCAAGTACCGTGCTACATTCTTTAGGAAAGAAATAGAGAAGAAATGAAACAGGTGGTGAAAGTAAAGGGATAGTCGCAAACTAACTGCCTTATAAGACAGCACAGCGACCAGTGACTATGCCTTCATCGATGAGCAGCCCCACTGGCAGTCAATTTTTATTTTTTGTAGTGAAAAAAAAACCAACGTCTTTGTTGGGAATCGAACCCATACAGCCAGGATTACAAGGGAATTACTGCGAGACCTCTCTCTTTCCATAACAAGTTATTTCAAAAAATGGTGATGTTGATCGGCCTCCATGGTCGTCTGATTGGACTGTTCCGACCTTCTTTTTGTGGGAATATCTGAAAAGCAAGATTTATGTAAAACAAACCGGGAACGCTTGAGCAACCCAAACCAAATTTTCGTCTAACGAAATAACGCGTGAAATGTGTGAGAATGTAATGAAAAATATGCTCAAAAGGGCTCGCATTGGTGAGACTAACGGAGGCGAGCACTTATCGGGCAAAAAAGCCTATTTAGTCAAGTACCGTGCTACATTTTTTTTAGGAAAGAGATAGAGGAGAGATGAAACAGGTGGTGAAAGTAAAAGAATAGTCGGAAATTAACTGCTGTATAAAGACAGCACAGCAAGCAGTGATTATGCCTTCATCGCTGAGCAGCCCCACCGACAGTCAATTTTTAATTTTTGTTGTGTAAAAAAACCAAGGTCTTCGTTGGGAATCGAACCCACAACCCCCATACTGACAAGCTAGTACACTACCTACTAGACTACAGGAGTAAAACTAACAACATGATAGTTTTGATATTTAATTTTTGATGTAATCGCAGCAGATGTATTGCCAAATGTTGCAAAGAATTCAATTTTACACGAAAAACGCATTAAAATAAATAAAATCCGCTACGAAAATCGTGGTTCTATTTAAGTTACATTTCGTAAAATTCGCGATGTTTTCGAACAACATAATCATCCTTCTGAAACCGCTATTAACAATTTGGTCGTTAAATTTGTGTCGGCAGGCTCGATTATAAAATGTGCGAACACCAACGCATGTTCGACCGGGTCGTCCAAATGAAAACATAGCAGCCGTAAGCCACAGTGTTGAAGCAGATCTAAATTTTACGATACGGTTTTATAGTTTTGTAAGAGACTTAGGTGCCCCTGTAGGCTAGTAGGTAGTGTACTAGCTTGTCAGTTTGGGGGTTGTGGGTTCGATTCCCAACGAAGACCTTGTTTTTTTCACTACAAAAATAAAAATTGACTGTCGGTGGAGCTGCTCAGCGATGAAGGCATAGTCACTGGGCGGTGTTCTGTCTTTATATGGCAGTTAATTTCCGACTATCCTTCTACTTTCACCACCTGTTTCATTTCTTCTCTATCCCTTTCCTAAAGATTGTAGCTGGGTATTTGACTAAATAGACATTGTTGCTGAAGTGCTACTTCTCTTAAAAAAAAAGATTTAAATTTGTCCACTCCTCGACGTTCTTAACAACTGGGGTATCCAAAACCACCACATGGCAAATTTTAAATAAAAATTTGAGCTTGCAGCGTTACAAGATTCAACTGGGGCATGAGTTAAAGCCGGCCGAGCATTCAGATCGCCGTTTATTAGCTTAATTCATTAAGGAGCAACCGGCTGGTTTTTGTGAAAAATTCCTTTTATCAGATGAAGCCCATTTCATCTTGTCAGGGTATGTCAACAAGTAAAATCACTGCATTTGGCCTTCTGAAAATCCTAGAGCGATGATTGAAAAGCCTTTGCTTGTTCAACGTGTCACTACTGTATGATGTACTATTGGGCCGTTCTTTTTTTCGAAGATAAGCCTGGACATGCGGTAAAGGTCCATGGATCACACTATCACGAGATGCCAACAACTCAACTTTGGCCTATTATTGACGACGTGGACATATCACTGACATATGGAGCAAATTTTGAGGTTATAAAGGTAAATTGCCTTAAAGCACACAATTTTTTTTTGTCAACATTGGTCTTATTGGAATGACTATGAACTAGAAATATGGGAATTAATAATCGAACAAGATTTTGGTCGAAAGTGAACTTCGCTCTTTTAAAAAAATGTTCAAGTACATTTTGCAACAAAACTTTGCTTATTCTGTCAATGTAACGCGGTAAATTTACGGTTTTATAGATTTATAGTTTTGTAAGAGACTTCCACAATTATGGGTTGTGAACAACCAGGTCACAAGAGAGGCAGGACCGCCCCTGTAGGTTAGTAGGTAGTGTACTAGCTTGTCAGTATGGGGGTTGTGGGTTCGATTCCCAACGGAGACCTTGGTTTTTTTCACTACAAAAAGTAATAATTGACTGTCGGTTGGTCGGTGTGCTGTCTTTTACGGCAGTTAATTTCCAACTATCCTTCTACTTTCGCCACCTGTTTCAATTCTTCTCTACCCCTTTCCTAAAAGAATATAGCACGGTTCTTGAGTAAATAGGCATTGTTGCCTGAAGTGCTATTTGTTAAACAAAAAAAAAATTTCACCTCTCAGAGCATTAGCTATTTATGGATTGCATATGTCAACCCGGTATTTGAAATGATTTCCGAGAAAATAATTCAGCAGCATTCCAAATTTACCTTCGCTCCTTACAAAACAATTTTAAAGTACATTTTACAACAATGCTTTGCTTATTTCGTTAATGTAACGTCAAATTTCATCTCTCAGAGCATTAGTTATTTAGCGATTGCATATGTCAATCCGATATTTCAAATGGCCCCAAAGAAAATAATTCAGCGACGTTTAATCACAAGAATGAAATGGCCAATTGACATCTCCAATTTCTCATGCAATTACAGAATTGTTAGAGTGGCTGCGTGACTTATGGCGCCATCTTGTTTAAACCAAAGGTAACTGGTGTCAACATTAGCTAATTAAGGCATGAGTTATTTATGGATTGCATAAGTTAGATATGGATCTCATACCTTAACCCGGTATTTCAAATGGCTCTAGAGAAAATAATAATTCAGCGGCGTTTAATCACCGGAATGACACTTCCAATTGACATCTCCAAAGCGAATAATCAGGCTACCGGTAAATATTTAATGCAATTACAGAATTATTAGAGTGGCTGTGTGACTTATGGCGTCGTCTTGCCCAAACCGTAGGTCACTAATGGCAACATTAACCAATTGTGGCATAATTTATTTATGAATTTCATACGTCAACCCGATATTTCAAATGGCCCCAAAGAAAATAATTCAGCGGCATTTAATCACCGGAATGACACTTCCAATTGACATCGCCAGATCAAATAATTATGTTACCGGGAAATTTCTCATGCAATTACTGAATTGTTTGGTTGGCTGTGTGACTTGTGGCGCCGTCTTGCTTAAACCAAAGGTCACTGATGACAACATCAGCCAATGGTGACACAGGCCCCATATGCGGCAATTTTAATTGTTTACATAACCGTCTAACTGAAGATGAGCCTCAGCAGATGATTTTGTTGAAAAATGCGTTCAGGTTTTTAAACGCTAATTCACGAATGTTATTTAACTGTTTGCCGTTTGTCGTAACCGGTTATACTTCTTGAACTAATTAAATTTTAGAAGCGTGAAGATGAAGTTCTTAATGCAAAATGTTGCGGTAAGTGCCTCTCGTAATGCGCAATTGCTGTAAAGGTCGATGAGATAAAAATTCCAGGTTCATTCGCAACACTTTACCGTTCAGCGGCCATTTTTGCATCACTATGGCCATTTAGAGCGTATTATTTTAGTCTAATGTTAGTAACCCTTCCGTGAGCCTAGTGTTTAGCGATTAAATTATATACAGCGATTTTAGAAGCAGCCTGCTTACAAGATAAATTTGCTCACATTTCGCAAAGTGATACAGTGAAATTTTTACCCTTTCAATAGTAAATTTTCACAAACAAACTGCTTTGCTGAAGGGTGCAGTATCCATATTAAAAATTTTCCAAAGTCTTACTAAATAAATGTCATAGAATGACTGCTCAAGTCTTCACATTTAATGCTTTGATAGACAATTTACTTCCTAACCTAAAATTTATCCATTTTAAGTACAGAAAATACAGGCAAGAAATCGCTCTGATCTCACTTTACAGAGTTAGGCGATTTTGTTTCCACTCCATCTGGCAGCCTTAAATGTCTATAAGGAAAAAAATATGTTGTATTTGGGGCTGTGTTTGCCCGGCTCATTCCAAACAACAAACATTTATGTTTGAAGTGAAGAAAGCCCATATTTTACATAAACGTGTGTGCGGCCTGCATGTATGTATGTATGTATGTATGCAATTATGTATGCATGTATGTAAATACAATTGCGCGTAAGCATGTTGTGACTGTATTTTTTAATGTTGTCATCTTGATATTTTGGATTTTAATTGTTGTAGTTGTTGCTTTTCCTTTGTCATATTTCTACATTTTCATTCCCTCAGGAAAAAAACAGAAATGCGTTTTTCTTCTTGTGATATCATCGATGGATCTTTGATTAACACTTTTTGTTTATAGAGGGTTTTTCAGCAAGAAGTTTGTTTTCTAAAATAAAATAAAACAAAAAATTTACATTGGAATGATTCAAATTCTAAATGTAAATTTATTACGAAGAGAAAAGTTCGACAATTGTGAGTGAAAAATGATATCTGACAAATGTCCATCACGACCACGCTGACAGATGTCATTTCTTTCCTTAAAGTTTTTTGTCACTTTTTGGCAAAATGGTTGGTTAATTTCATTAATCACATCACGAATTTTGAGTTTTAAGGCCGAAATCAACTCGATTGGCTCCGTATAGACTCTGTCCTTAACATAGCTCCACAAAATATAATCCGGTGATGTTAAATCACACGATCTGGCTGGCCACTTAACTGCTGATTGTCGTGAAGTTATGCGCTCGGGAAAGTTGGTTTGCAATAAATTTATCCTTTCATTGGCTGTGTGTCTTGTGCCATCGTCCTGTTGAAACCTCATGTCAATGATATCCTCGTCGTCAATAATAGGCCAAAATTTAGTCTTTAGCGTGTCGCGATAGCGTGATCCATTGACCGTTACCGGATTTCCAGCCTCATCTACGAAAAAAAACCACCCAATCACGCTTCCATCAAACAGTGACGCACCATACAGTGACACATAGAGCACGCAAAGGCTTTTCTATAATCGCTCTAAGATTTTCAGAAGCCGAAATGAGGCAATATTGCCTGACAAGTGACAATGGGCTTTGTTTGATGAAATGATTTTCTTCAGTGAAACCAGCCCGGTTGTTCCTGAATGCATTGAGTGAACCTACGACGATATGAATGGTTGGCTTTAATTTTTGCATCAATTAAACCTTGTATGTCCAGACTCATCTTCGAAAAAAAACGGCCCAATAGCGCATCATACAGTGACACGCTGAGCAAGCAAAGGCTTTTCAATAATCGCTCTAGGATTTTCAGAAGGCCAACTGCAGTAATTTTACTTGTCGACATAACCTAACAAGTAAAAATGGGCTTTATCTGAAAAAAGGAATTTTTCAGAAAAACCAGCCCGGCTATTCCTGAATGACGTGATAAAATTTACATCTGCGCCTGGCCGTAAACCGTAATCAGATGCTGGATCATTACCACTGTGGATGAAATGTAGCGTCATTCTCGCCCTTGAAGGCCTTTGGCTACGTATATCCACCAGTCACTCCTACCTGCAACTTCAAAAGCCCGGAGTAGGTCACAGCCTTCACTTCTTGCTGAAGAGTTGGAGACTATCCAACTCCTGGTTCAGAACACATAAAGCTTAATATAATTAAGAACACGACGGCATTCATACTCACTGAACCTGGACCATTCATCGTGTTCATTGTGAATGATCCGACCCACACAATTCAAACGAGGGCCTCGAAACACACAGCCACCACGATATTTCCGAAGGGCCTACTTCAATCATAAGTCAGAGTACAGCTAAATGCATAAAAAGACAAATAGCTAAACTCTGGGGCTTTACTGATTCCCGTGGAAATATAGTGGAATTTTACAGTTGGCTTCTACTAGCCTTGAAGGATGCTAAGCTTCCTTTTACCCCCCTTGACACATGTAATGATAGTGAGATTCCATCAAAACATTGGGGGGAAATGTTGTATCATGCCGCTGTATTTCCAAAGTGTTGGATGATTGCTAAGATAACGCCAATTCCCAAAATGGATGAGGCCAACAACCCTGAAAATGCAATTTGTTCTGCAAGTTCTAAAGTGACGGAAATTATGATTAAAGTTCATCTTGTGAGGTAACTGGAGTCCAACGGTTTACTTAGCGACCGATTTGCGATTTGCTGGCTTTCCTGTCGTAGAAATTAAGGTGATGGCAGTAAGGGTGTAGCACGGTGTAGTCGCTTTTGGTCCGATGAGTTTAAGATAAATTCAAGAGTACCACTCCGTTCGTTCTCCTACTCTATTTCTTATTTTTTCTAAATGACCTTCTTTGTCATACTTTCCCTTTTACCTCCACAAGACACAAGTCTAGATGGTTGTGTGATCCCTAAAGACGTATAATGAATTGAGCGAATATACGGCGATGTGAATGTTAGGTCGACTTCAATTCATGCACCAGTTGAACCCTGTAAATGCCGCAAAATTCGCCATGTAGTAGTTTTGGATAACCCCAATTGTTGAGAACGTCGAGAAATTAACAAATTTAGACCTGCTTCAACACTGTGCCTGACAGCTGCACTGTTTTCAGTGGAACAGTCCGGCTGGACATGCGTTTGTGTTCGCACACAATTTGTAACAAGTCTGGCGACTCAAATTTAACGATCAAATTCTTAATAGCGGTCTCACCAGAACGATCATGTTAGTGCGATAATATCACAAATTTTGCAAAATCTATCTTTAATAGAATCACCATTTTCATAGTAGATTTTCAATTATTTTAATGCGATTTTCATGCGAAATTGAAATCATTGTAGTAATGGGCAATGCATTTACTACGATTACGTCAAAAAACTAAGTGTCAAAACAGTCATGTTGTTGTTGGTGTTGTGGCACAATTGAAAAATATAGTTTTTGTTGAAAAAGCCCGATAGAAAGGTATTCGAGAAAAATAGAATACAACAATTTGAAAATGATACTGAAAATTTTGAAGTGTTCAAGACCGGTCCATTTGACATTCGAAAAGACCAGATTAAAAACCCTCACACATTCCTCTCCATAAAAGTCTTGTTTTTAAAGTTCTTACATTGGACCGCCAATCAAAATCTGTTTCAAACTTTTAAAGCCATTTGCAACTCGCAAATGTTGAATGTTTTAGCTCAAGTCTGAAAGAAATTACAATGAGCGATATCATGTGCAAGCTTTAGGAGGTTGTTCAGGGGGTTTGGCTTTTGGAAGGTGGATAATTTTGTGATATATTGTATGCTAATCAATAGAGGTTCTATTGAATTGATCGCCCATCAAACACTGTTTCAAACTTTGCAACTTTACATCAAGTCTGAACACACTTACATTGGTCGATATCAAGCGTAAGCTTCAAGAGGCTTTACAAGGCGTTTGGCTTTTGGAAGATGGGAAATATTGTAGAATATTGCAGGGCAATCTATGAGAAGCTCAATGTTGTATCACCGTCAGTTCGTGGGAAATGAAAAAGAATGAAAAATAGAAAAGCGACATGAAACTCTTTTAGCGATTTAATGGCTCTTCATACCAAATAATTTGTTTCTAAACTTTTAATTGTTGTTTTTGTATTTCATCGAAAAAATCCCAAAAATAACAACAACTTCTCATTTGTTGTTGTTGTTTGTTTTGTAATTTCGATTAATCATTTTTTATTCGATTTTGTCTCTTGGCTGCGTTTTTACTGATCGTTGATGGCTGTTTGCAATATTGACATTTCGATGCAAATTAAAGAAGAAGAAAAAATAAAACACTCCTTCAAAAATTGTTGCAAGTACTTGTAAAAAATACTTAAGCGTACAAACACAAGCGCGCACACACACTAACACTCATACACCTTTACAAATATTTCGCACATGCATTTTTGTTTAAAGAATTTGTTGTTATTGCAGGCGATGTCTAAATAAATGAAATAAAAAGCATTTTTATCCACGTTCACTATATATATAAAGGGTTCTGCAATTGGGACAGGTAAATTTGAAAAGCTTATTTTTTCCTTTCAGCATTTTATCTCTCCTTCAGAATGTGCAGAAGAATCAAACACAGTGTTTAAAATTAGATGACCGAGATGTCCATGTCTTATGTTGCCACATGCAGGTGTCCCATGATGGCCAGCTTAGTATCTGGTGTAGAAACAAAAAGGCAGATACTGATTCGGACGAGATGTTTGTGTATCAAAGTTCTAAGGCGAGAGGAGCGCCTTCTTGCTACTGCTAGGGGTAGCAAGAACTTTTGGTCATTTGTTAAAAGAGTAACGGATAATGCTGGTTCTACAATTCAAACTCCTTTAAAGAATGATGAAATATTCACTGACCCGGTTGATAAAGCTAACCTCTTGGCTGGCATATTTGCAAATAATTCTTATTTGCCGGAAAGCAGCCAACCACTGCTCAGGCTCGACAGAGTATCCATTACTTTGCCGAAGATATTCTTTCGAGCTCAAGCGACTAAAAAGATTTTAGCAGATCTCAAAGGCAACAAGTCTCCTGGACCGGATAGGATACCAATACTTGCCTTGAAATAGTGCTCTTCGACGCTAGCGCTTTCGTTAGCAACCCTTTTCAACATGTTGCATCAAGTGTGCGTGACAAGATTTACGTCTGTACCTAGCTTTGAAAGCCATAACCAGACGATGGATCATACCACTGTGCACCGACTAGGTAGTCATAATTAGATAACGGTCAA
The DNA here is from genome assembly GCA_030448955.1 of Trichopoda pennipes. Lineage (NCBI taxonomy): Eukaryota > Metazoa > Arthropoda > Insecta > Diptera > Tachinidae > Trichopoda > Trichopoda pennipes. Next base: position 11,226,066 of record JASKUP010000060.1, on the reverse strand, counting down.
ACCACTTGAATGATTTGCAAACGTCATTCACGCCCTAGAAGACCATCGAATACGTATATGCTCCAGTCACTCCTAGCAGCAATTTCGAAAGCCCGAAGTAGGCCGCAGCCTTCACTCCTTGCTAAAGAGTTGGAGACTTTCTAACTCCTGGTCCAGAACGCATGAACCTTATATAATTAAGAACACGACGGCATTCATACTCACTGGACCTGAACCTTTCATTGTGTTCGTTATAAATGATCCGACCCACAAACTATCACGAGGGTCTCGAAACCACAACCACCACGATACTCCCATATAGGGGCCAACCTCAATAACCAGTCAGAGAACAGCTAATTGTCTAAAGAGACAAATAGTGAACTCTGCGGGCGTCCTGATTCCCGTGGAAATATGTGGATTGTCCAGGTGACTCCTACTAGCCTTTGAGGGGCCTGAGCTTCCTTTTACCCCGCAAGACACCAGTCTAAATGGAATAGTAGGTTCCAAAAAGACTATCATGTGCCCCCGGGGGGAACTGTGGATGAAATGTAGTGTTAACCTCGCCCTAGAAGGCCTTCCGTATACGTATATTCTACGTATATTCTCCGGTCACTCCTAGCTGCAATTTCAAAAGCCGGTAGCAGGCCGCAGTCTTCACTCCATGCTAAAGAGTTGGAGACTATCCAAGTCCTGGTCCAGAATGCATAAAACTTAATAAAATTTTAGAACACAACTCCAATCATGTACACTGGACCTGACCCATTCATTGTGTTCATTGTGAATGATCCGACCCACACAACTCAAACGAGGGTCGCGAAACCACAACAACCAAAGCAGGATTGCAAACCACAACTCCTTGCTAAAAAGCTGGAGACTATCCAACGCCTGGTCCAGAGCACATGACTAGCATGCTCACTGGATCCGGATCCTTCACCCGTTGGTGTTATTAAAGGCGAGATGATCCTGGCCCTCATAATCAAATTCATGCGAGGGCCGCAAACCACAACCACCATGATACTTCCGAAGGGCGAACCTCAATAATCGGTCATAGAACAGCTAAAAGGCTAAAATGACAAATAGCTGAATTCTGGGGCTTTACTGATTCTCGTAGAAATATAGTGGAATTGTACAGTTGGCTTCTAATAGTTTTGAAGGAGACTGGGCTTCCTTTTACCCCCTTTGACACATGTAATGACGGTGATATTCCATCAAAACATGGGGCGAAATGTTGTATCATGCCGCTGTATTTCCAAAGTGTTGGATGATTGCTTATGTAACGCCAATCCCCAAAATGGATGAGGCCAACAACCCTGAAAATGTAATTTGTTCTGCAAGTTCTAAAGTGATGGAAATTATGATTAAAGTTCATCTTGTGAGGTATTTGCGATTTGCTGGTTTTCCTGTCGGAGAAATTAAGGTGGTTGCAGTAAGAGTGTGGCACGATGGACTTTTGTCAAAACTAGTCGCTTTTGGTCCGATGAGTTCAAGATAAATTCAAGAGTACCACTCCGTTCGTTCTCCTACTCTGTTTCTTATTTTTTCTAAATGACCTTCTTAGTCATACTTTTACAAAATGTTGACTTGATCTCGGTGTTTAGTACTTATAGGGACAGCAAAAGCTCGGTTTATCGATCCTTCGGTTTAAGAAGTTTTAAACAAAAGGTATTAGAAGGTATTAGAAAAGCCAAGCGACGTCGCTTTTTGAACTTTCGATATTGGCTCTTCCTATCAGCACAGTTCCTCAAGCGTTGCATTGTTTATCTATGCAAGGGTACGTGAGTGGGGTTTAGACTATCGTGAGACAGGTTAGTTTTTACTAATAACAATATGTTATTGCGACGGCATTCTTGGGTAGTACGAGAGGAATCGCACATATGGACCTATAGCACAATACTTGTTAGAGAACAATGATATGATGCTACGTCCATTGGATTACGCCTGAATGCCTCTAAGCTAGACTACAATAATAAAATTGGAGCAATTGCATTGTTGGGCTCTTAAACCATTTGAAGTTAATCTTTGATAAACGAAAATGGATTTGTGATGCCAATGTTATTTGTGACATTAGCAAGTGCAGAAGGATATTATCTTATTGAAGAAGACATTTTTAAATCTCTTCCCGTCTCTTCGAAACAACTCTGTAAATGTACATTTTTATGTATTTCGATGTTGTTTTATTTGATTTAAGAGCATTTCACTAAATGTTGTTTTTATTTATTATTGTGACTGTTAATGTTTTCGTTAAGGCGACACTTTAGCCAGCCAAGTGGCAAACAGAGTAAATTATGGAGTTGCATATTATTCTTTGGATAATCATATTTAATGGGTAACGAGTAGTTTTGTATCAGTTACTTTTTACTTTTAACTTGCTAAAGTGTTTACTGGTGAATTCCAATTATCAAGTCCTTAGTGAGGGAATCCTTTTTTTACTGTTTAATATTTTTCGAAATTCACTTCATATAGTGAAAAGTCATAAAAAGTTGTCGGCTTTATGTTTATTAGAAGCGTTATGTTTCAGCGGTATGTCAACAAGCAAAATTGCCGCATTTGGGCTTCTGAAAATCCTAGAGCGATTATTGAGAAGCCTTTGCATGCTTAACGTGTCACTGTATGTCGTGCTATGTTGTCTGGAAGCGTGATTGGACCGTTTTTTTTCGCAGATTAGTTTGGAAATGCAGTAGTGGTCCGCTATCGCGAGATGCTTATATCGCAATTTTGCCCTATAATGGACGACGTGGATAACACTGACATGTGGTTTCAACAGGACAGTGCCAAATGTCACACAATCAATTTATTGCCCACCAAATTTCCCGATCGCATAATTTCACGACAATCAGCAGTTAAGTGGCCAGCCAAATTGTACGATTTAACACCTCTGGATTATTTTTTGTGGACCTATGTTAAGGACAGAGTCTATACGCAGCCAATCGAATCGATTTCAGCTTTTAAACTCCAAACCGTGATGTAATAATGAAATAGCACCGCCATTTTCCCAAAAAGTGATTAAAAACTTTGATGAAAGAATTAAAATCTGTCAACATGGCCATGGTGGACATTTGGCAGTTATCATTTTTCATTCATAGTTGCCGAACTTTTCCCTTCGTAATACAATAAAAATTGGAATCATCTCAATCGAAATGTTTTGTTTTATTTTGTTTTAGAAAACAAACTTCTTGTTAAAAAACCCTTTAGAAACGAATTTTTGGAACACTCTCGCAGCAACACTATGAAATTTATGAAAATGATTCCTTTCGCTCTCTTTCTCTTTATTTTACTGTCTGTCTAGCTCTCTCTCTCTCTCTTTCTCTCTCGCTATCTATTCCGGGATCGGCTGTTGCAAGCTAAAAGCTAAAATTTTTCTTTAAGTATCTTACACGGTTAAGAGTTAATCCAGATTATAAGAAGCTCAGAAATCCCTTGATAAGCTGAACATAAATTATTTTAAAGATTTTCTGGATACAAAGTTGGCGCAATAAGTCTGTGACTTTTTGACCTCGGCTGAAAAGGTAACACTGTTCCTGTCAACTGTTGACTTTTGTCCATATTTGAACAGGCTGCGTCATTTAGTTTGTATTTTTGGAGCCGTTAATAGCAGACTACAGCACGTTTTGAGAAGCAAATATGGATCTGTAACAAGACGAAATTCATTTTTGTCCATCTTCTTATCGCGTAAATCATAAGCTTAAGTTGAATATTGAAGAATGCCCAATTTAACGCCATCAGACTATTTTCTGTGAGAATATGTGAATTCGCTACCCTACACCAATAAACCCAAAATGAGGAGGACAACATTCCACGCGTTATTTCCGATATGCGAACATAAATGCTGGAAAATCTTGGCGATCAGATTAAATTACGTCCGAGCTAGCCATGGCGTCCATATGTCAAAAATCATATTTTTTGTGTCGTTGCGGATCAGCACTCAGGGGATGACCTCTACACTTGTAATGCATTGTGCCAGAACTAGAAAATCAGATTATGGGAGTTGTGCTTGTGGACATTCAGTTTGGTGCCCCTGTAGGCTAGTAGGTAGTGTACTAGCTTGCCAGTATGGGGGTTGTGGATTCGATTCCCAACGAAGACCTTGGTTTTTTTCCACTACAAAAATAAAAATTGACTGTCGGTAGGGCTGCTCAGCAATGAAGTCACTGGTCGCTGTGCTGTCTTTATATGGCGGTTAATTTCCGTAACTATCCTTCTACTTTTACCACCTATTTCATCTCTTCTCTATCCCTTTCCTAAAAGAATGTAGCACGGTACTTGACTAGATAGGCATTATTGTTGCCTGAAGTGCTACTTCTCTTTAAAAAAAAGGAAAGACCTCTGGAGGGAGTTTATTTCAGATATGGACTGTTCTGCTAAAAAACGAATTTTCCCTGTAATAGGTAGAACAATTCACTGGCCAACCGATCATAAATGGATGTGATCTAAAGGAAAATCGAACTAAATCCAAAAACGTGCGAGTTTCGGGAACAAGTTCTCTAATTTCGTTAGAGCACTTACGATAAAATAGTAAAATACAACCTACATTGCCTCGATGCTCTAAAGAATCAATAGACTTAGGTACCCTACCATCTCCAATGAGCCTCATGGCCCTTCTTTAGGGCGTCGTTCCATACATGAGTGTCGTATTCCATCTTTGGACACATATAGGTGGTATAAGTAGTATGGAGATCGGATGGCGTCAAGTACCTCTTACGCCGTTTTAAAAAACCGAGGTAAAGAAGCTTTCAATCAGTAGAAACCTAGAAGATGTGTTTAGTTCATCGAAAATCATACAGAATTTTCATACCACGAACATCAATAACTTCCCATTCCATAATACCTTCATCACCCATAGTAACAGGTGCAGCATCGTTTCCGAACATAGATCTATGCTTAAGCATGCAACATTGCGTTTTCGGGGCATTAAAATCTGCTCTTTTCAAACGTTCCCATTTCGAGATTGTTGCGAGATCGTGATTAAGCTTATCATTCATGTTCCGCCTTTTAAAATCCACCTCAAACTGATCCGGTCTATTATTAAATGAATACGAATGACAATTGGTGCTGTCATCTGCGAAAAAGTAAAGAGGGTTGAAGGCTTTACAAAGAAGGTCATTTAGAAAAAAACAAAAAGGGGAGGAGAAATAACGGAGTCTTGAACTCGTCGGGTGAAATTCTATCTATAACAACTCGTATAGTGCGATTCATGCCACACTCTATCAAATGCCACTCTATCAAAAGTCACCATCTTATTCTTTTCGCAATGATGTATGGTGTTGCCCCATTTTTCCAACAGGAAAGGCAGCAAGTCAGCCGTAGGGCGCCCTCTACTGCAAGAAGATTACCTTTCGAATAAAAAATATTTGAAAAATTTATCATCTTTGTTTTATATTATTTCAAAGTTCTAAACCTCTATAAATAGAAGCCTTGAGGGGGAGAGATTTTTGGGGGATAAAAAAACTAGGAACCAGAGAGTAGATGCGATGTTAATATGTGATGGAAAATGGGTACTTGTGTCACACCATTAACTGTTGTAAAATTTACTTACAATTTTCGAATTTTCGAACATATTAAAACTGGAAAATTTTGGCTAAATTTAAGGTAATTGTGAACTGGCAGTTTGACAGCAGAAAGTTTAGAATCGTACATAATGAGAACGAACCCCGGCTTATATTTGAAAGAGAATATTAAGAAACAAACACACAAAGAGCGGTTGAAATATTTACATCGTGGTTTAAGAGCATAAAACTTAAGAGTTTAAATTGAAGAAACTACCGTTCATAACTAAGATTCGTTCCAAGGGTTACTTACATTCACTCCAAAATACAAATAATTAGCAGCACTAACGAAATAGCAAACAAACACAAAAACGCTACAACAATAACATCGAATAGTTAACAATGAATGTCTGCATTAAATTTATCTAAATGCCGGGCGCGTCACTGTCACATTGATTTCTGTTTACAACTTTAACTAAAATACAAATTTACTACAGTGTACTTGCGCTACGGCCGCTATTGATGATGATGATATACCCACAAGAATGTATTACACTTTATTTTTCTTATTTAATTTAATTTCATTTAGATATTTTTCATTATTTTTTTGTTTCGCCAACTGCCAACAGTTGTAAATGCAACAAAAAAAAAAAATATAAATTTTTTTTAAGCGGAATCGAATAAAATAAAATAGAATAAAATATAATAAAAGGACTTTAACAAGTTAAAAACAAGCCAGAGGCACTCATGACTAAATATACAAATAGTTTAATCAATACAAATATGGAGTTTTGTTACATTTCTTTAATGTTCGTTGCAAGAAAAAATTTGTTTAAAACAAAATTCATATGGCGTAGGCACGCAACGCTTTGACAAATACACAATGAGAAAATGGCGAATTGAAACCCTAACAATAAACAATATTAAGGCGAAAATTAAAATGTCTCTGATATTTAATATCCAAAAGAAAAAATAATCTATTGCAAGAATTAGCATGAATAACGTTGCTTTTCATTCCCAGTAGTTTGACCACCATTTGATTACGGCTTACGGCCAGGTGCAGATGTTAATCTTATCAGTAAATTTTATCTATAGTAGTATAATCCACCGTCTGGTTATGGCTTACACAGCTAGGTACTGACGTAATTCTTATCGCGCTACATATCACCCAAAGTGGTTCGATCCATCGTCATGTTATGGCCACATAGCTCGGTACTGATGTAAATCTTATCACGTTCTGCATGAATTAGAAATTTTCCAGGATATAGAGATGACCAAAACAAACTGAAAGTGTGACATTGTAGTCGTTTTTAAATTTAATTGTTAAAGGTCTTGCAGCCAAAAATACATCCAATCTGTGGTGTGCTTTATGAATTGATGGAGTCATTGGGGCAAATGATCTTTAAAAACGATATTGATTGGAACGGTCAATGGTATAACCAAGTATTGCTGACTTTTTCGTCCATAAAGCACACAAAAGAATGTTTTTGGATATAACATACACCTGAGGATATTCATCACTCCAAATACGGCAGTTTATAGACAACAGCCGACAGAATGGCTGCCATTAAAAAAATATTGCCAACATAAAGTTCTATATCTATAAAAAACGGCCTATTAATCAACCTTGCTGTAGTTGGCTGAGGTTTGTTAATTCTTTTTCGCTTTTTTTGAAATGCTTGATTGCAGTTGCAACACTTAATTGAATTTATGTTACGAATCTATTGACACGGCGAGGTTTCCATCAAAATCACTTTTTTCTTCTAAGGTATATCTAACCCTTTCCCAACCAGCTGCTCATTTCCTATTATGTCTTCCTGACCTTATCGCGATAGCCTAAACACTATTTTTGTTCCACTAGATTTGAGTTGATGAAAACTTGACAATTTGCGAAGTTGCAACTACAAAGTTCTGTTGCATAGAATTATAGCTTCGGCTTCCTACGATGAGCATGACGTTCCAAATTATGCAGTGGTTAGATCCACCATCTGATTAAGGCTTCATGGCCAGGTGCGGATGTAAATCGAATCACACACAGTTGACACTTTGCGGATTATACATTAGTATCAAATTAAATCATTATCGCGGTAAATAGTCGCCATTTTTACAAATTAAATAGCCTCGATCGCTTCATGATGTAAAATGTTTATGTAAAATTAAAGAAAATGAGTCCCAGCAACATTTTGGAATTATAAAAAAAAACTGCCACCACTTCATACCCTAATGTGATCTCCCAATACATGTGTACACTTGATTTTGGGGATCTGAAATATAGTGAAAAAGGATTTTGATAGGCAGTGATTTCAAAAGACGACTCAAAACTGCTTCTTTAATTTATGAAAGGTAGGAGATGAAGCAAAGTTCGTACTCTTCTTTTGTAGAAGAAGGACCTTCTTTACTAGAAAGTGGTCACCATTTTCTCAAAGTTTTACGCTAAAAGTTCTTAAAGTCAAAACTTTTTACGAGCTTCTTACTTGTAATCTAATTCAATATGAAAGTGTGCACAATGTTACTGTCCAGTCTAAAGAATTTGCTTTAATATCTTGCTCCAACTGAAGCAGACTTTTTGTTTTTTTTTAAAGAGAAGTAGCACTTCAGGCAACAATGCCTATTTAGTCAAGTACCGTGCTACATTCTTTAGGAAGGGGATAGAGAAGAGATGAGGCAGGTGGTGAAAGTAGAAGGATAGTTACGGAAATTAACTGTCGTATAAGACAGCACAGTGACCAATGACTATGCCTTCATCACTGAGCAGCCCCACCGACAGTCAGTTTTTATTTTTATATTGAAAAAAACCAAGGTCTTCGTTGGGAATCGAACCCACAACCCTCGTCTTGTAAGCTAGTACCTACTGGCCTACAGGGGCTCTTGGTGAAAGTATGCTGATTTTGTGTGGTATGGATTATGTCGATACGAAGAAATGTTTCGACTTGGGTATAAGACAATGTAAAGCCTTGTACATTTTAAAATTGTCTGAAAGGGCAGTTAATAATGCTGTTGGTACACAGCGAATGTGTAATGAACCTTATTGCCGAACTTATGTTCAAGTGTATCTAGGAGGAGTGGAACTTGAAACAGAGAGAAGAATACTCCCAGAAGCAATCTAAAGACTTAGCATACTGATAAAAAGGGTTGTGGGTAAAATCCTTTCATTCATTTCTGCTTTTTCTCTTTTGCTAAATTCGTGAAATATATGAGGTTTGTGTCGAAATCTATGCCGATAAAGCGATTGTAAGTCTTTGCTCTCTAACTTCGTAGCAAAGATTATGATTTTTGGCCCAGAATGCTCTTTACCAAGTTTGCTTCTGTGAAGATTGGTCCTCGAAACGACAAGGACAGATGCGAGCTTGCGACAAAATGTCCCGAGTTGGCGAAAAAAGGAAAAGTACATAAGAACATACAGTTCTTAAAAAATAGTTAAGTGGAGGCAATTTGGCAACGAAATAAAGATTTAGTGTTCTTATAGAGGTATAGAATTTTGAAATGGAATAGCTGCTGGTATTATAATTTATATGTGACCTCTGACATTGGACTGTCACAGCTGGCTCGGACGTAGTTTTATCTAGAGTTCCAATTTTCAATGACTTTTTGTAATAATTGTGGCCGTAACTCTATAAATCTTATCCTCCAAGTGACCAATCGTTTCGGGCAAAGACCAGTGACTTCCCATATCCCCGCGACATATAGTTTAGTAGCATTAAATCAAACAATATTGAAGGACAATTAATGGATCCATAACGAGAAACTAGCGGTACCCAAACATTTCCATCAATAAATCAATTGTGGCACGAGCGGTGTGATATGTCGCGCCACCTTTTTGAAACCATACTTCCTGCACATCATGTTGTTCAATTGAAGGACTATAAGGTCTAATAATAGCTCTATAGCTGTCACTGTTGATGGTACCATTCCCACTAGCATCGTTAGAGCATAAAGCACACAAACAGTCTGTTTTTTTTGGATTTAAGGGTGGCTTAAGATACACTTAAGGACTATCATCACTCCAAATACTTCATGGACGGCGTTGATGGCATGATGTAGCTAGTCAAATAGGAGTGAGTTTCAGGGATAAAAAAAATTGGCTTATGAATATCGGGATCAACGACAATCTTGGTTTGAAGGCGTTGTTCTGGTGTGAAAATGACAAAATAGTAGCCAGTTTTTTTTTCTTTTCTTTTCGGACCAGCACTCAGGGTATGATCCTTACACATGCAATGCATTGTATCAGAACTAGGTGCCCCTGTAGACTAGTAGGTAGTGTACTAGCTTACATGACCGGGGGTTGTGGGTTCGATTCTCAACAAAGACTTTGGTTTTTGACTCTTTCTCCAACATTTGTGGCTGTATATCAGCAATAATGCGGCAAATGTTCTCCTCCAGCTGATCAATAGTTTCAACAAAGAATAACGACTTTATATATCTGCCTCCATAGAAATTAGTCTAGCCGGCATTAAATCGCACAATCTTCCAATCCATATCTTGGGTCGGCTCGAAATGTGGAACTATGCGGTTGCTAAATGTTTCCTTCAATTTAACAATTATGGAAGTGCTGTGTGACTTGTTGCGCCATTTTTTTAAAGTCACAGCTTCTGCACATCATATTTTCTAACTTGTCAGATCTTGTTACTCACCGAAAACATCTGCTGAAAAGACGTCATATTTTATTTTTAACGTTTTCTTTTTCGTCCCCAAACAAGTTTGCTGGTTTTTTACATCAAACTCCTTCGAACAGTTTTTGTATTGATGTTTAAATATTGATTGCTAATTTTTGCTTACGGAATTCGTTTGGAAATGATAATTCCGTTCATTTGTTAAAATCTTTAAAATTATTTTGTATATAAATAATCCGAAATCCGAAAGGGTATTTGATAGGTAGCCATTTTTCCAAAGCTTTTGCGCACTATTGTTTTTAAAAGAGATGTCATAAACTTCACTGATATCACTCGACAGTTATAGTGATAATGTTTGGCAGTCTTCTTCTATACAAGGTAATTTGAAGAATCATATTTTCTCAGCAGTGAGCAGATTAGTCTTGTCAAATAGTCTTCTTTAGGATTTTAGTTAATAAACTATAAAGTGACCTTATCAGGCCAATTTATGTTGCCATACAACTCTGCAACTAAATTTGATTGCAACTATATTTCCAAACACCTCTAAAGCTTCTACGCCTAAAAACCTAAACTATGTAAAGATATTACAGCGGGACTTATTAGATTAGGTAGAGATAACCAGTCCACTAACACTCCACTCTCCAAATAATTTCCAGTACTTTCTTCATTTTCATTTAGTCTCAGGTTTTATTCACGGTGACACAGTGACTTCCTAGTCGATCAGCAAATGACAACCTTCTTTTACATCACAATCTCGAGCAACTGGTGCCATAGCATCTACTAATGCCTGTGGTCCTAAGCCTAATGCTAGCATAATATACTACATACTCCAATACAAGGTGTACTACTATCTCCCCATTTCTCTTGATTTTCATTTTTATCAAGTGACTTTAGCTTGAAGTACATCCAAGGTACCCCTGTAGTCTAGTAGGTAGTGTACCAGCTTGTCGGTCTGGGGGTTGTGGGTTCGATTCTCAACGAAGACCTTGATTTTTTTCACTACAAAAATAAAAATTGACTGTCGGTGGGGCTGCTCAGTGATGAAGGCATGGTCATTGGTCGCCGTGCTGTCTTATGCGGTAGTTAATTTCCGTAACTATCCTTCTACTTTTACCACCTGTCTCATCTCTTCTCTATGCCTTTCATAAAGAATGTAGCACGGTACTTGACTAAATAGGCATTGTTGCCTGAAGTGCTACTTCTTTTTAGAAAAAAAAATAGGTATTGTACTGTCTTGTCGGTCTGGGGGTTGTGGGTTCGATTCCCAACAAAGACCTTGGTTTTTTCACTACAAAAATAAAAATTCACTATCGGTGGGGCTGATCAGTGATGAAGGCATAGTCACTGGTCACTGAGCTGTCTTATACGACAGTTAATTTCCGTAACTATCCCTTCTACTTTCACCACCTGTCTCATCTCTCTCTATGCCTTTCATAAAGAATGTAGCACGGTACTTGACTAAATAGCCGCCAGTTAACAACTGTTGCCAACTTAAAGTTCTACACTTTTATAAGAACATTCAAAACATATTTTGGATTATAAGTCCGAAGATTACGAAGAGATGAGGAAATGAGAGGAGCTATTATTGCCCGATCTTCGAGTTGTCGGGTGTTTAAGGAAACCTGAATAGGTGAAATAAAAATAGAATTTGAGGGAAAGCAGCCTCAGTCACCTCAGAGTTTCCAATAGTAAGGTAATCAAATCAAAGAATATTGCCAACCTAATGAATTTCTTTCACTGCAATTAGTTACTTAAAGAAAAAAAATATATATATGAAAACGACAACAACAACTGAAACAACAACAACAACAAAAACAAACACAAAATAGTCGTCAAAATCATGTACATTATTGTAAACGTTTCCATCATGTCTACTACCTGGATGGCTTCCTAGTTCGTCTTAATGTAGACAATTTTAATTCTTGTAATGAGCTTGCAGTTTTTTTTAAATTTATTTGTTGTTATTTGTAAAACAATTTGTTGTTGTTATTGTTGTAGTAACTATTTATTCTTCTGTTTGTGCTTCTTAGGAAGTAGAAATTCTTGTTGAAAACTTCATTTATGGATTTTTGTTTTCATTTGTAAAATAAGTTTGTCAACATTCAAGCGTCTAAAAACGGGGAGTCTTCACCATATCGGTTAAAATATCCAAGTGTGTGTGTGTGTTTGAGTGTGTATATACATACGAGTATACAACATTCTCATCTCATTTTACCACAAAAATCACAAGAAAATAAAATAAAGAATAAACAGCAACAACAACAATAACAATAAGAATAATAACCAGATCAAATCAAAAGTAAAGAAATGTGTAAGTGTGTCGCTGGTTCCACTTCCATATATCGTTGCCGTTGTTGTTGTTGTTGCTGTTTATTACTAGCAGCTTATTAAATATGTATGACACTGATGTACTTTTTTCCATTAGAGTTCAATTCTTAAGCTTGATTGGGTTCTTTGTTTTGGTCTTCCTTTTTTCTGTGTGTTCTTTTTGTTGTTTGTCGTTTGTCTTTTAAAAAAATCTGCTCAAGCACGCGAAACAGAGTGAAAATAATGTACTCCGGCCTAAGAATCATGTAACCAAATCAGCATGATGTTTACAATTTCCTGTGTTCAGTTACACTTAGTACTCGTAGTCTGAATTACAATGTTCGGCTACAATATGATTATGAAGATTTTCTTTTTTTTTGTTCCTTCATTTTTCGTAAGCCGAAGTGACAAGTTTTTAATTGTTGTTGTTGTTTTTCCTAACACGGAAAGGGAAGGGATTCTTTCTTTCTTTCTGCTTCGAAAATAAAACATTCTACATGGAAAATCGTTTAAGCTTAAGATTACAACAACATTTTTCTCATTCATTTGAGGTATTGTGTGTGTGAAAGAGAGAGAGAGAGAGAGTGAGAGAGAGAGAGAGAAGGAGAAATATACGTATGTGTCACATTTTATCTAACACTAGCTTATACCCTGTACGAGTTTCTACGTCACTAACTAACAAATATTCAATTCCTTTTTGGTCACTTCGAAATAAAACTGTGACATTGCAGCGTCCCTTCTCTATTTCATCTGCTGCGTAAATGAATAAATCACAAGGTGTTTCGACGCATTAGCAAGCCACATAGAGCTGTCCATGTAACAAGCATGAATTTTCCAAATTTAATTCCATACACACACATGCAACGATTGTCCCTGTGCCTTGTTGATAGTCATTGCGAAAGTTAGTCGCTCCCGGACCTGCAAGCATTTTGTATGGCATATTTATCGGGTTCATTGGACTGTGTGGAAACAGTAACGCTTTGAATTTCCTAGTTAAAATTGTTGCCTCGTTAACATTAATCATCATTTTTTTAGCTGAGAGTCTGCGCTCCATTGCAAAGTCGCAGTGAATATGTTTCGAAGAAGAAGGATGAGTATGGCATGCCTGGCAAATCTAGTGAATTCAAGAATTCAGATGGACAGTTGTAAATTTCATCTTTATTCACCACAATGTGCGTGATAAGATTTACATCTGCACCTAGCTGTGTAAGCCATAACCTGACGATGGATCATACCGCTGTGGATGAAATTTCGTGATTTCGTGACATCTGCGCCTGGCTGTAAGCCCTAATCAGACAGAGGTCAAACCACTGGGAATGAAAAGCAACGTCATTCATGCCCTAGGAAGCCGAGGACTAATTCTAGCAACAGGTCATTCCTAGTTGCAACTTCAGCGGTTTCAAAGCGCGGTTGCAAACCACTACTCCTTGCTGAAGAGTTGAAGATAATCCAACTGCTGGTCCAGAACAAATGACTAACATGCTCACTGAATCCGGATCATTCACCCGTTGATGTTATTAAAGGCGAGATGTTCCTGGCCTCCTAAATCAAATTCATGCGGGGGCCGCTAAACTCCCGAAGGGCCAACTTCAAAACCGCAACCACCACGATACTCCCGAAGCGCCAACCTCAATAATCAGTCAGAGAAACAGCTAAAAGGCTAAAGAGACAATTAGCGGAACTCTGGGATTTACTAATTCCCGTGGAAATAACGTGGAGCTTCCAATTGACACCCTGCTTGCCTTGAGGGGACTAGCATCCCTTATACCCCCCGCAGCACAAGTCTAGATGGTTGTATGATCCATAAAGACTGCTAAATGTGCTCCAGAGGGGATGGGGAGCGGCATCGTGGATGAAATGTAGCGTCATCCTCGCCCTAGAAAGCCTTCGGATATGTATATCCTCTAGTCACTCCTAGTTGCAACTTCAAGAGCTCGTAGCAGGCCAGCCCCTCCACTACTTGCTGAAGAGTTGGAGACTATCAAACTCTTGGGCCTAGAAACCACAACCACCACGATATTGCCGAAGGGCCAACCTCAATAATCTGTCAGAGAAACAGCTAAAAAGGCTAACGAGACAATTAGGGGAAACTCTGGGGTTTTACTGATTCCCGTGGAAATAACGTGGAGCTTTCAGTTAACACCCTGTTTGCCTTCAGGGGACTGGGCTCCCTAATACCCTTAGCAGCATAAGTCAAGATGACGTAATAGGATTTACATCTGCACCTGGCCGTGGGCCTTAGTCAGATGGTGGATTATTACCACGGTGAATGAAATGTAGCCTCATCCTCGCCCTAGAAGGCCTTCGGATACGTATATCCTCCGGTCACTCTAGTTGCAACTTCAGAAGCCCGCAGTAGGCCGCAGCCTTCACTCCTTGCTGAAGAGTTGGAGACTATCCGACTTCTGGTCGAGAAAGCATGAAGCTTAATATAATGAAGAATACGACGGCATTCATACTCACTGGACCTGGACCATTCTTTGTGTTCATTGTGAATGATTCGACCGACACAACTCAAACGAGAGCCTTGAAATCACAACCACCAGGATATTTCCGTAGAGCCAACCTCAATAATCAGTCAGAGAATAGCTAAAAGGCTAAAAAAACCAAAAAGCTAAACTCTGGAGCTTTACTGATTTCCGTGGAAATAAAGTGAAATTATCCAGTTGACTACCGCTAGCCTTTTTGGTGGTCTGGGCTCCCCTTTACCCCCTGTGACACATGTAATGACGGTGAGATTCCGTCAAAACATATCAATGTACCCCACATGCTATTGGTTCTCCGGTTATTCCCTTCTGAATGGTCAAACTGATGACATTAGCATCGATTTTTTTTTGGCCGCCAATATAGCACGCGTTCACGACTCACTGATGATTTTCGTAGTTCCGTGCAGTGTTTGGGTAAACATTTTGCAACAATTTCTCTACGCTTTCTGTGATCTGTGCTATAAGTTTTGTGGCAGTTTACACACGACTGAAAATGGTAGCATTTGACGATGATCACCAAAAGTATGCGAAGTAGGATTCGAAGTTTAGTGACCCATGCGTTGCAAAACATCTTCAAACATGTCATATCTATTCTAAACCCACAACTCTTTTGGATTTGCAGGGAAACACGTCGCTATAATACTGATAATGCACATTGATTGTAATTGCGTTTGTAAATGGATGCAATTTGAGTTGAATAAATATTTGAAATTGAAGCACAGCGCCATCTATTGATCAAAATTAGACTGAAGAAGACTAAATTGTGAGATTGTTTCACGTCTGAATTTACATAAATAGATGGGGTCGCCGGGAAGGTATACTACATTGTTTTGCAGCCATTTTGATAGACATTAGTCTTAAGAGTTCATATTTGGCAGGGTCGTGAAGTAGACACGTGACAAATTAATATTTGAGAGATGTCCCATAGAAACCTGTATTTGACCCACAATGAGATATCTTTTAAATTATGATAGACAGACACTTTAACATTTTATAGACTATAGATGTACATAATGCCTAATAAAGCAAGGAGCATGTACAATTAAAAAGTGACTCCATAGAGGAGGTATTTTTGACTTTTACGACTTTATCTTTTAAACTATATTTGCTGGATATTCGAAATTTATACAGAGGTGTGTGGTAAGGACTGCTGAAGCAAAAATGTATGCAAAATAAAGAAATAAATATTTAAAGAGTGTTCCATACAGACGTGTAATTGACGCATATGGACATATCTCTGGAGTCGTGATAGATAGACGCTTGAAAATTTCATAGGCTATAATACCGAATGAAACAAGGAGTATGTACATATGTACTTTTAAAAGGTGATTCCATAGAAGGTGTGCTGTTGACTTATATTTTTTGTTTTTTATAAAGAGAAGTAGCACTTCAGGCAACAATGCCTATTTAGTCAAGTACCGTGCTACATTCTTTAGGAAAGGGATACAGAATAGATAAAACAGGTGGTGAAAGTAGAAGAATAGTCGGAAATTAACTGCCGCATATAAGACAGCACAGCGACCAGTGACTATGCCTTCATCGCTGAGCAGCCCCACCGACAGTCAATTTTTATTTTTTTAGTGAAAAAAACCAAGGTCTTCGTTGGGAATCGAACCCACAACCCCCATATTACCAAGCTAGTACACTACCTACTAGCCTACAGGGGCACCTTATATGCCTTTATTCTTTGAAATTTATCCAGAAGGTGTATTTAGGACCACTGAAGGAAAAACCACTAGGCAGGTAAAATTAAAATCTTAAAGGTGTTCCATATAAACCTGCATTTGACCCACAATGAGATATCTTTTAAATTATGATAGACAGATAATTACAAATTTTACAGACGTACATAATGCCTAATAAAGCAAGGAGTATGTACAATTAAAACGTGACTCCATAGAGGAAGTGTTTTTGACTTTTACGACCTTATCTCTTGAATCAAATTTTCTAGATACTTGCAAGGTATACAGAGGCTGTATGGTTAGGGCTGCTGAAGGTAAAAAGTGCTTAAAATTAAGAAATAAATATTTAAAGAATATTCCATACAGACGTGTAATTGACATGGTAGATAGACGTTTGAAAATTTCATAGACTGTAATGAGAAACAAAACAAGGAGTATGTACAATTAAAGGGTGATTCCATGGAAGGTGCTCTTATCACTTGAACGGTAATTGCTAGACATTTAAAATTTTTACAGAGTATGTACAGTTAAAGGGTGATTCCATAGACGCAGTGCTTTTTTTTTAAAGGGAAGTAGCACTTCAGGCAACAATAATACCTATTTAGTCAAGTACCTTGCTACATTCTTTAGAAAAGGGATAGAGAAGAGATGAAACAGTTGGTGAAAGTAGAAGGATAGCCGGAAATTAACTGCCGTATAAAGATAGCACAGCGACCAGTGACTATGGCTTCATCGCTGAGCAGTCCCACCTACAAACCAATGTCTTCGTTGGGAATCGAACTGACCAGCTAGTACACTACCTACTAGTCTACAGGGGCACCTACGACGCAGTGCTTTTGACTTATATGCCCTTATCTCTTGAACGGTAATTGAAGCATATGGATATACTTTGTGAACTGTAATAAGCAGATATTTGAAACTGTGGCTTCTTGAAAAACTGGTACTTTTTTTACCCGTTTTTAATGTATTTAATTTGGGTCATTTCAATTTATAAGAATTTTTCTAAATTACGTGCAACAATCGCTGATATTCAAACCTGCTTCTAGTCACATAGCAAGTGTATTTTGTGGAACATGTGGATAATGATAATTTTTTAAAAAAATTTCTTCAACCCCAATTCTGCTACTTGTCTTTGTTAAATAGTTCAAAATATTATCTTTTAAGATTAAGAAAGAAATTCAAATGAGTTTTTTATGTTTTTTTTTCTTAATTTTTAGTTTTTAAAACTATTTTACGATTATGAAAATCTATAAAATTTGAAAAAAAAATCTTGTCTCTGGGTGATTGTTTTTTGTTGGCTTTTAAACTAAATAAACTGACAGTTTAAGTTTATATAACAGTGACAACCTAAATTAATTTCACTCTTATCTCGCAAGTTGTTGTTCAAAATATTGCTTCAACTTCACATACCAAAGTCATCGATATGTGTTATTCTTTTTTTTTTTTTAAAAGGGTGTCAAGGGGTCAACATCATCATTTAATATTTTCAACTTAATGATTTAATTTTTTTCACTCATTATTCACAATTTTTATTTAGTTTTATTTTTGTTTCTTTGACTCTTATCAGCCTGATAATGATAATTTTTATTTTAATTTTAAATTTACATTTAGTATTTAATATTTAAATTTATATTTATACTTAATGTTCGTTTTGAAATAATCATTAAAAAAAATGAGAATATTGAAGGAGAATAAAAAATTATTAAAAAGAAAATCAAATAAACGAAAAATGTTTATTCCACTTTTTCGACATCAGCAGCAACAGCAGCAGCGGCAGCGTTAGCAGCAGCAGTAAAAGATTAGAAAAAAAGGTTGCCAAAGGCTATCAGGTTTTAAGAAACAATATGGAAAATATTCGAAAGTCATTAATATAAAATTGTTTTAAAATCTCTTTTGCATATGTTGAAACCTAAAGCACGAGGGCAGGTTGTCAAGTCATTCGAAAAAATGCCAAGTTGCTATTCACTTTAACGGAAAAAATCTCTTATTTGCAACAACTCTTTCCAATCGTATTAGATAGTTATGGCCTCAACTAAACATAATTTTGATGACCTTTAAAAAATTTTTCCACAAGAAATTTATTTTTCAATTGTGGCAACGCCAACACCATGACAACATGATGTCCTTCTGAGACCGCTATTAAGAATTTGGTTGTTAAATATAAAATATGCGAATACAAATGCGCATTCAAACGGGTCGTTCAACTGAAAACATCGCATCCATGAGCCACAGTGTTGAAGAAAATCCAAATTTGTTAATTCCTCGACGTTCTTAACAATTGGGGTTATCCAAAATCACTACCTTTGAAGCTTTACCGACCCACCATTTACATTGCCGTAGATTCGCTCCATTCCTTTAGGAACAACTGGCTGGTTTTTTTTGAAAAAATCATTATTTCAGACGAAGCCCATTTTCACTTGTCAACAAGCCAAATTCTCGTGCTAGGGCTTTGAAAACCCTAGAGCGATTATTGAAACCTTTGCATTGCTTTCTGTATGGTGTGTTATGGCGTCTGGAGGCATGATTGGGCCGTTTCTTTTTCGAGAATGAGGCTGGAAATGCGGTAACAGTCAATGGATCACGCTATCGCGAAATGCTAACAACTCAATTTTGGCCTACTATTGGCCGATTATTGACTGTATGTCACTGAACCCCCCGGGGGCACATATATGGTCTTTATGAAGAGCAACTATGTAGACCTGTGCAACTGGGGGAAAAAGTCCTCTAAAGTCAGCAGGGGTACAACTGGAAACTCCACGTTATTTCCACGGGAATCAGTAACCCGCAGAGTTCGTTATTTGTCTCTTTAGACATTTAACTGTTCTCTGACTAATTATTGAGGTTGGCCGTTCGGGAGTATCGTGGTGGTTATGGTTTCGCGGCCCCATAACGGACAGGTCAGTTTTTATATGGTTGCCGGATTCATTTCACCTTTAATAACACCTACCTGGTGAAATGTTCCCAGATCCAGTGAGCATGCTAGACATGTGTTCTGGACAGGAGTTGAAAAGTCTCCAACTCTTAAGCAAAGAGTGATGATTTGCAGCCCTGCTCTGGAATCATTAAAGTTGCAACTAGGAAAGACCTGTTGCATAGAATTATAGCTTCGGCTTCCTAGGACGAACATGACGTCCCAAATTATGCAGTGGTTTGACCACCATCTGATTAAGACTACATAGTCAGGCGCAGATGTAAATCTAATCACACAGTTGTGTGCCAC
Source organism: Trichopoda pennipes (assembly GCA_030448955.1). Lineage (NCBI taxonomy): Eukaryota > Metazoa > Arthropoda > Insecta > Diptera > Tachinidae > Trichopoda > Trichopoda pennipes. Next base: position 11,206,299 of record JASKUP010000060.1, on the reverse strand, counting down.
TGTATGGTGCGCTATATGGTCTGGAGGCGTACTTGAGCTGTTCTTTTTTTATATTGTCGAAGATGAGTTTGGAAATGCCATAACGGTCAATGGATCATGCTATCGCGAGATGCTAACATTTAAATTTCGGCCTACTATTGATGACGTGGATATCACTGGCATGTACTCTCAACAAGACGATGCCACATGTCACACAGCCAACGAAACCATAAACTTATTGCAAACCAAATTTCCCGATCGCATAATGTCACGACAATCAACAGATAAGTGGCCAGCCAGATCGTGTGATTTAACACCACTGGATTATTTTTTGTTGGGCAATATTAAGGACAGAGTCTTTACGAAGCCAATCGAATCGATTTCAGCTTTAAAACTTGAAATCCGTGATGTGATTAACGAAATATGTGCTCATGTATACTAGTAGGTAGTGTGCTAGCTTACATGACTAGGGGTTGTGGGTTCGTTTCCCAACAAAGACCTTGGTTTTTTTTCACTACAAAAATAAAAATTGACTGTCGGTTGGGCTGCGCAGTGATGAAGGCATAATTACGGGTTACTGAGCTGTCTTATACGACAGTTAATTTCCGTTACTATCCTTCTACTTTTACCACCTGTCGCACCTCTCCTCTATCCCTTTCCTAAAAGAATGTAGCACGGTACTTGACTAAATAGGAATTGTTGGTCTGAAGTGCTACTTCTCTTTAAAAGAAGAAAAAAAAAAAATAGGACCGCCATTTTGCCAGAAAGTGATTAAAAACTTTGATGAAAAAAATCGACATCTGGCAGCGTGTTCATGGTGGATTGTTGCCAGATATCATTTTTCATTCATAATTGCCGAACTTTTCTCTGCGTAATGCAAACAAAATTTGAATCATTTTAATAAAAATTTTTTGTTTTATATTAGAAAGCAAACTTCTTGTGGAAAAACCCTTTACATAATGGCAAATTTGAGGTTAAGAAATAAATTGGCTTAAAACAAACACACTATTTTCTGACAACGTAAGTTTTATTGACACCAATGTAAAGTATAAATAAGGGAATCAATAATGGTACATGATGTCGGGCAAATGCCCACTTTCAGCATGTCAGAAGACGTCCGCATTTTTACAAAACTTTGAAGCACATTTTACAGTAGTGAAGCTTCACATATGTCGTCAATGCAACAACGAATTTTAACTTTTTTTTTAAAGAAAAGTAGCACTTCAGGCAGCAATGCCTCTTTAGTCAAGTACGTGCTACATTCTTTTAGGAATGGGATAGTGAAGAGATGCGACAGACAGCACAGCGACCAGTGACTATGCCTTCATCGCTGAGCAGCCCCACCGACAGTCAATTTTTATTTTTGTAGTGAAAAAACCAAGGTCTTCGTTGGGAATCGAACCCACAACCCCTATATTTACAAGCTAGTACACTACCCACTAGCCACTTTCGGAGAGTTGTTCACGTAAACCCGTTCTTTCAAATGACCTAAAAATCCAAGTGCATTAAATCACAAGAACGGACTGCCAATCGACATCGTCAAATGCAGAAATTACGCAAACGGGAAATTTCTCGCGGAATTATAATAAACGACGGAAATATTAGATTAGCCCCTGGTAGCTGGCAATCTACGTACATGAGTAGACACGACCTTAAAGCGTGATAAAATTTACACCAGTACCGACCGCTGGGCCGAACCACTGTGGATGATTTTAGCGTCATCCTCGCCATAGCAGGCCTTCAAATACTTACATTCTGCAGTCACTCCTAGTTGTAACTACAAAAGCTCGAAGCAGGCCGCAGCCTTCACTCCTTGCTGAAGAGTTGGTGACTATCCAACTCCTGGTCCAACTACCATAAAGCTTAATAAAGATTAACAATACGACGGCAATCATGCTCACTGGATCTGGATCATTCATTGTGTTCATTATGAATGATCAGACAACTGAAACGAGGACCTCGAAACCACAACCGCTACGAAACTCCCGCAGGGCTAACCTCAATAATCAGCCAGAGAACAGCTAAACGGCTAAAAAGACAAAAAGCTGAACTCTGGGGCTTTACTGATTCTTGTGGAAATATAGTGGAATTGTCCAGTTGGCTCCTGCTAGCCTTGAAGGGGACTGGGGCTCCCCTTTACCCCCTTTGACACATGTAATAGTGGTTAATTTCCGTCAAAACATATCAATGAGCCCAGTCCCCTAACAGGCTAGCAAGGAGCCAACTGAAAAATCCACTATATTTCCACGGGAATCAGTAAAGCCTCAGATTTCCGCTATTTGTCTCTTTAGGCATGTAGCTGTTCTCTGACTGATAATTGAGGTTTGGCCCTTCGGGAATATCGTGATGGCTGTGTGTTTCGAGGCTCTCGTTTGAGTTTGTCGGTCGGATCATTCACAATGAACACAATGAATGATCCAGATCCAGTGAGCATGAATACCGTCGTGTTCGTAAATTATATTAAGCTTCATGCGTTCTGGATTAGGAGTTGAATGGACTCCAACTCTTCAGAAAGGAGTGAAGGCTGTGGCCTACTCCGGGCTTTTGAAATCGCAACTAGGAGTGACCGGAGGATATACGTATCTGAAGGCCTTCTAAGGCGAGGATGACGCCACATTTCATCCACAGTGGTAATGATCCACCATCTGATTAAGGCCCACGGCCAGATGCAGATGTAAATCTTATCACGTCAGTACAGACCAGAACACGACTTAACAATGATGTCATCACATCGAAGCGCTTGCCGGTCACACCGAACAAACAGCCAGCCATGACGGTTTACTGGCGAAACGCTCTTTACAACAATTGAATTGTTTGGGTGGCTGTTCGACTTGTGGTGCCAACTTGCTTAAACGAAAAGGTCACTGATATAAACATTAGTCAATTGTAGCCACAAAGAATTGCTTATCACGGGTCACGCTAACGCAATTTCCTTGCTCGTTTTCATAAAAGTATGGGCCGATGATGCCACCTGACCACTGGTCACTTATTTTTCGAGGACTGTTTATGGAGAACTTTGACAACTTTGTTTGTTTACATAAACGCCTAATCGAAAATGAGCTTTATCGCCTTATTTTCGTGCAGCTCTTCAAACAGCGAGTTAAAATACGTTCGACGCAAATACTGGTTCGCGGGCCTGTAATGCTTAAACGAGTTGAACTTTAAAAGCGTGAACATGAAGATCTTTATGCGAGATGGTCCGCAAGGTGCCTCCAGTGATGACCAATTGTTGTGAACGTTGACGAGTTAATGTTCCAGGCTTATTATCAGCACTTGGCGGTACAGCGGCTACGTTTGCATCACTACGGCCACTATGAGCGTATTGTTATGGTGTATTCTCAGCAGCAATACCTTAAGCCTCGATGTAAGCCATTAAATTATGCACAGGGGCTTGATTAAGAGGAAAAGATGCCAGAATTTTGTGAAGTGATACAGTGAAATGTTCGCCATTTTGATTTTCACATTTTCAAAATTTTTTACGCAAGAGTGTAATATTTCATGCGTAAAATTTCCCAACTTTTTAATCAATAACTGTCAAGGGATGTGACATCTCAATTGTTGTTATTTTATCATTTGATTGACAATTTAATTCCTAACCTCAAATTTGTCCAACTATTATTTTGCAAAAACTTATTGATCTACCTTCGTATAATTGTCTTGCGTATGCATTTACTATAATAAAACAATATTTTAACACTTTATAAAAATAATTAAAGTGCGGTTCAGTTCACTTGCGTCCAAGTAAATTTACATTGTTGCCCGACGTGCACTGAAGATGTGGTGAAGTGGGGAGAAGGCACAAATCGATTAGTTTTAATAAAGGATTTAAATTAATACAGTCATGCAGACCGATAATTCATATAGAACTCCTTGACTTAAGTCTATAGTTCTCATTATAGAGAAATCAGCAATTTCAATTTAAAAAAATGTGGCGAATTAGTGGCGAATTCATAATGTCAAATATTCAATTAAGTATTGACATCTCAATAAAAAATGCCGGTCAGAAACTACCGCTGATAATAGTGAACTTCTATTAAAAAAATAAATTAGAAGCCATTTGGTTCCTCTATTTTCACCCACACAGATGGAATGCCCTCCTTCTTTTAAAAGTATCCGCTCAGAACAGAACAGAAAGGGAAGAGTGACCACTAGGAACTCGTTTAGTTTAAGAAACGAAAATTTCCAAGAGAAATAGTCAGACTCCAAAGAATAATTTGCCAGTAACATTAGTCCTTAAAAGAATCTTAACATTTCTTGCCGTTTCTGTATATCTCCAAAATTAGGGCCCTTTCGCAAAATTAGGGCCTTTTTTCAATTTCTTAATTATATTCGAAGCTTGTAGCTTTGTAACTAAAACGGGCACAAATAATATTTAAAAAATATTTTCTTTGCGTTTATAAAATAAGCAGAAAGATTTTTCTTCCAAAATGTACTTTAAAAATTTTTAAATATGCAAATATATATAATTTGGTACTTTTTGGTAGCTTCTTCTTAAGCAGGAAAAATGGTAAACCAATGAAATTTTAGTAATATTTAGACTTTTTTATTTTTTAATACCTTAACACTTTTTGTAAATTCTAATATTAAAAGGGGGAAAAAATTTACCCATCTCTTGGTACTTATTGTATAACAATTTAAACAAGAAAAATTATAAGTCAATGAAATTTTAATAACATTTAGACTTTTTTATTTTTCAATACCGTAACACTTTTTGCAAATTCAAATACTACAAGGGAAAAAAATTTACCCATCTTTTGGTACTTTTTGTATAACAATTTATTTTTATGTCTAGCATTATATAAATTTATGAAAGCTGTAGCACACTATACAAATTGTTTCAAAAAAAATATTTTTTTTTGTAAATCTGGTGAAAAAAAGTACCAAAAATTTAATAATATGTTATCTTTTCAATATTGTCAAAAAAACTTTGGGCTAATTTTCTTTAACTCTGAAATATAATTTTTTGTAAGTTAAAAAATTAGAAGCGTATTAAGTCTTTCTTCTGAGAGCAAAGAGTGGTCAAAGATCTAAGTCGCTTAAGATTTTGGTACCTTTTGGAATGTAATAAATGCTGAAGTAATTGAATTTGAGTTACTTAAAATTTATTTTAATCTGTTTGAACTAAACTTTGGGCCAATAATTGCAACCCAAAAGATTCCATTGACTTAAAACGGGAAATAGGTACTTTTATGGCACTTTTTTGTGTTTAAGGGAATTAGGCATTTTTTCTAACTCAAAACAAAAAATTTTTTTTTGGTGAAACTATTAATAACTGAGAAATTGTAAAAAAAAATAGAACGATAATTACAGTTTGAAAATTTCAAAAAGTTCTTTTACTGCCAATTAAAAAAATATTAATTTGCTTGGAAGGGACATTTTTAAATTAAGTTTTAAGTGGGTTTTTTTATAAACAATAATTTTGGTTAATTTCGGATTTAACTTGTTTTGTTATTTTTTTTATTTTTTTGGGACATTGTTTTGATAAAAAGTACTTTTTTTTTTTTAAATAAAGTACTTTTTGCTTAAAATGACAAAATAATGCGTGTTTTAATATTGTTTATTAAAATTTGTATTTCTTGTAATTAAATTTCAAGAAAATATTATTGTTATTATTATTATTTCTCAGTAAATTTCTTTTTTTGAACAGCAAGCATTGTTTTCATAAAAAGTACTTTTTACAATTCAAACCGTCTTCTATTTAAAAGATATAAATGTTCTAATCTTTAACGTTTTGCTTAAAATAACAAAATAATGGATTCTTTAATATACTTCATTAAAAATTAAATAAGTACTTTTAGGGTACTTTTTTGTGTTTTAGTGAATTGGGCATTTTTTCTAACTCAAAAAAATTTTTTTGTGAAATTATTTACAACTAAGAAATTGTAAAAAAATAACCAAAATGATAATTACTGCTAATAGTGGTAATATTGTGTGAAAAGTTCAAAAAGTTCTTTTTTACTGGCAATTAAAAAAAAATAATTTGCTTGGAAGGGACTTTTTTTAAATAAATTTTTAATGCGGTTTTTTTATAAACAATAATTTTGGTTAATTTCGAATTTAACTTATTTTTTTTTTGGGACATTGTTTTGATAAAAAGTACTTTTTTCCTAAATAAAGTACTTTTTGCTTAAAATGACAAAATAATGCGTGTTTTAATGTTGTTTATTAAAATTTTTATTTCTTGTAATTAAATTTCAAGAAACTATTATTGTTATTATTATTATTTCTCAGTAAATTTTTTTTTTGACAACAAGCATTGTTTTGATAAAAAGTACTTTTTTCAGTTCAAACCGTCCTCTATTTATTAGATGAAGTGTACTTATTTTTATCATTTTGCTTAAAATAACAAAATAATGCATTCTTTAATATACTTCCTTAATTTTTTTCTTAAACGTAAAATAAGTACTTTTAGGGTACTTTTTTGTGTTTTTTTTTAACTCAAAGAAAATTTTTTTTGTGAAACTATTTACAGCTGAGAAATTGCAAAAATTATAATTACTGCTAATAGTGGTAATATTGTGTGAAAAGTTCAAAAAGTTCTTTTTTACTGGCAATTAAAAAAAATAATTTACTTGGAATGGACTTTTTTTTAATAAATTTTTAAGACGGTTTTTTTATAAACAATAATTTTGGATAATTTTGCATTTTACTTATTCATATATTTTTTTTTTTGGAATATTGTTTTGAAAAAAAGTACCTTCTTCTTAAATAAAGTACTTTTTGCTTAAAATAGCAAAATAATGCTTTCTTTAATATACTTCACTTAGTTTTTTTTTAACGTAAAATAAGTACTCTTAGGGTACTTTTTTGGGTTTTAGAGAATTGGGTTGTTTAACCCAAACAAATTTTTTTTGTGAAACTATTTACAACTGAGAAATTGTAAAAAAAACAACAAAATGATAATTACAATTAAAGTTCAAAAAGTTCTTTTTTACTGGCAATTAAAAAAAAATTATTTACTTGGGAGGGACTTTTTTTAAATAAATTAAGGTTTTTTTATGAACAATACTTTTAGGTAATTTCGAAATTTGCTAATTTTTTGTATTTTTTTTTTTGGGATAACAAGCATTGTTTTGCTAAAAAGTACTTTTTTTGAAAGTACTTTTTTGAAAGTATTTTTTTTAAAAAGTACTTTTTTCTTAAATAAATTACGTTTTGCTTAAAATGACAAAATAATGCATTCTTTAATATTGTTTATTAAAATTGTTATATCTTGTAATTAAATTTCAAGAAATTATTGTTGTTATTGTTATCATTTCTTAGTAAATTTTATTGTGCCATAATATTGTGTCAAATATTTGACTCATTTCAACGTACCTTAAGATTACTTCGAAATGCTTTAAAAACATTTGAAAAATTTATGACCATTTTTGCATTGTACACTAGTGGACTTAAAGAGACCTTGTCTTTAAACTTCAAGCCATGGTTAGTTGTAGTAATAATATTAACTAACAATTACAACAATAATAAGAAAAACAATAACTACAATCAACAAAAATATGTTGACGTTAAACTTGTTTGTCTTGTCGATAGTTGGCTTATGGCTGTGTGTTTAATATTCTACCTTAATTGTGTCTGTTCGAACTTGTAATGATGTGACAATGACAAGTGTATTTTGCACTCAAATAATTTTTTAAAATAAATAATAAATTAAGAAAAAACAACAACAACATTTGCAAAAAAAAAATAAGAATGCAGTTTTTACAAATATAGAAAATTTATAAAAATAATTAAATTACGAGCAAAACTTTTTGTTTAATGCCATTGAAAGTTGATATCCATGATATCATAGTGTCAAGATTTCTTTGAAAGGAGCTGGCAGATCGTAAGCTTAACTTTACTGTTTTTCTTATTTCTTAAAGAGCCGTATAAAAGTAAACGAGTTAACTGCCTAAAACGGTGCTCCTTAAGGGCAGCATAACACACTCAGCGATCGAGAGGACCTATTTCATCAAAAGTCTTAACGAATTTTTTTACAGATAAAAAAATAATAAATGTTAATTTTTATAAGAAAAAATTTCTAAAAGCAACACGAGAACACGAATTCACAGGTGGGTACTTTTTCGAAAATTTTATTTAAAGTTCGAAAAATTAAAAAAAAACCTTTATAACTGTTTAGTTAAAAATAACAATATTCCAAAAATCTTTGTAAATTCTGTTTTTCAACAATTAAAACAAAAAAAAAACAAAAAAAATTATAATAATAAGATATTATAAAAATTCGAACATCCATATTTCAAAGAAAATTTGAAATTCAAAGCTATTTAGAAATGTATCTAATGGTGTGGTAACTATTTTTTATATTTTTTGTATGTTCGAAAATTCGAACTTAATTTCGAACATTTTTAAAAATTAACCGTAATTCACTGGTAACACCTTTATTAGCTCATAATAGTTTTTTTGCATGATTTTCTATGCTTACGAACACAAAATGAGGAATTTCGAAATATTTTAAAAGTTTGAAATATTTGAAAAAAAAAAACAAATATTTATACACTTGTCTGATTTTAAATTAAGAAATTTGTATTAAATAATACAAATTTCAATCAAAGCGAATATTTTAACCAAAAAAAAATTTTTTTTTAAAAAACTGTAACTCGAACCAAAAATTGGGCAAAACAACAGATTCCGAATAAATATTTGAATTAATATATATTTTAATAACGTTAAAAAACAAATAATAACTAAATTTAGAGAGTCATTTTTTAGTTTCTTTTTATGTTTACTTGTTATCAGATTTTTAGTAAGTTTGAAATATTATGATAAATTCAAATTTTTAATTTCGAACTTTGATATTTCAAAGGAAATTAATATATTTTTAGTTTTTCATAAGGTTTTCGATGTATTATTGCGAATTTCATGTTTTTTGTGTATGTTCGAAAATTCGAACTTAATTTCGAAAATTTTTAAAAGAAGCTAGATGTGCCCTTTTGACTTGCTTATTATAAATTAAAGCTTATTTTTGTGTATATTGCACTGGTTTTTTATATTTGGAGTTTCGAATATTGAAGCTAAAGTTTGAAGTACATACTTTTAAAGAAACAAATAAATAGTTTATTAAAGCTTTTAAATAGAAACCTATAAAAATTTTTGCTATAATTTTTTAAATGAAGTATAACGTTTAAAGTATAACACAGAAATTTTAATAATCGAAAAATAATATCAAGTATTTTCCTTTAGTTTAAAATATTTTTTATTTTTATTCATTTTCAAATTTTCGAAAATCAAAGTTTTTAGCATTTTAAGGCGGCTGAAAAAATGAAACTTTTAATTATACACAAAAATATAAACGAATTAAAAAAAAATATTATAGTTTTATTATTCATATTCTGATAAAAGTTTTTAGTGTTTAGATCAAATAAAGATTAGTACACTAGTACTATTTAGCTGAGTTTAAAATTCTATTACTGAGATAAGAACTCATTATCACAGTTTTGTGGTTGATAAATATTGGCAGGCGATAATATAAAATTTTTTTTTTTTGGCTAGAATTAATTAAATTTATAATTTCAGTTGGAATTTTTAAGAAATATCACGTTTTAGTACGTTTAGTACAAGCGTATATCAGCTGAAGTGGATAAGTTTTAATATGAGGAATGTCGACGTTATCCAAAAAATTTATTAATTATTTTTTCTACTTTTTTTTAAAGCTTTAAAATCGGTTGAAATTAAAAAAAAAAGTCTAGAATTGAAAATACGAACTTGGGCCTGTCTAAAAGCTTTAATATTTGTTTTATGTAATGAATTGTAAACCACGTTGTTGGGGCTTTTTAAGATCCTGGTTAACTTATTCTAGATAACTAAATCTGTCTTCTTTCAATCTGCGTGCCCTGGCTAAATTATAACAGAAATAATTTTTAAAATTGAACGAGTAGCTTGAGTATTTTATGTCCTAAAATGTGCGACCAAAAGTTTCACCGAAATTGGTTAAGTACTTGCGACAATAATATGTGCGTATACAGCTGGACCTGATTTTTGTACATAAATTACTCTCACACGTCTCTCTCTCTCTCTCTCTCTCTAGATTTTAGTTCTGCAATCAGACATATATTAGACTAGCTGACCCATTGAGAACGAATTTGTGAGATCGCATAGAAGAAACGCAAACAAATAAGCTCGATGCTTAGCGTGACTGTTTTAACGGCGGCAGTAATCGAGTCCATGTTACTTTGGGCCTTTTACTGTCATCCGGCAAGGCACATTGGAGGCAGCTGGCGGCTGGCGACGCCTTTTACCGTCATCAGCCAAGGCACATTGGAGGCAGTTGGCGGCTGGCGATGAATTTATGGCGTATGTGTATTTTTGAAGTAAACAACGCCCAATATTTACGTAAATGCGATACCATATAATATCAAAGCACAGCGCACAAAAAAAAATTAAATGCATTGAAATTAAATCCAGTCGTGTAGTTGCAGTGCATTAAATAGCCCGGATACCGACTGCAGCGCCATCTGCCGGGATGGTTTGCGAATGGAAACCATCCAATGAAGCACTCAAATGCATGCAAAAATAATTTAATCAGAGACATACACACGTACAGTAGAATTATAGACATAAAGAAGATTTGTATGGGAGGTACCACGCGTCTTTATCAAATTCCGCCCATATTTGCGGCAGAACTTAAAACATGTTCACTCAACTGAAATACCAAATTCTGTTTAAATACCGTTAGCAGGAGTAGATTTATTGGATTCTTGATTTGTGGTTTGTATGGGAGGTACTACGTCCCTTTGTACAATCCCTCACATATTTGCAGCAGCACTTAAAAAATGTACACCAAACCGGCGTACCAAATACCGTTATCAGGAGCAGAAATAATAGAAGTTTAATTTGTGGTTTGTATGGGAGGTACCACGCCCCTTTGTCCAGTTGAACCGAATTGTAAATCTAAACCATCCGGGGCGCCACCCAAACGCATACAAAATTTATACAAATCGGTCCAGCCGTTTAGGAGGAGTTCAATCACAACACACATACAGTAGAATTATTTATATAAAGACTAGCAAACCCGGCGAACTCCGTTTTGCCACCAGATGGCTTCGTTTTTTGTAACATTTCGTTTGGGGATTAAAAGATGAAGAAAAATTATTTTGTTTTGTTTTATATTTGAAAAGGAAAAATTTCATTTCATTGCACAACAGCAATGAATTCATTTCGATTACAAAAAAGGAAGTGGAATTTAGTTGAAATTCTCTAAGTAAAAAATGAAAGGGAATCCAAAGTAAATACTGGATCGAAGCGTTATACGTGTCTGCAAATTAACCGTTTCATTGAAGTGCTCTTTGGCAAACCACATTTTTTGTTTTTTGGTCTGACGTTAACACAAACAAAGCGGATGGTTTCCCAACTCCTGAACACGCAACGTATATCTGCCCATGTGAAAAACAATGATTTTTTAAATTTATCCCGCAAACACTAAGCGATTGGCCTTTCGACTTGTTAATTGTCATTGCGAACGCAAGAAATTGCAATCGTTCGAAGTCAAACGGAAGATCAGTCGGAATCATTGGTATTCGAGGAATACATACATTTTCACCTGCCTACTTTCCGTTAATAATATGAAATTGAAATGAAATTTGGCATAAGTCTTTTCACCGCAAGTCGAGTACCGTTGCAAAGTCGCGGTGCATTCAAATTACGCCGTATCATAATAACTGAACCAACTTTGAGTTGCAATTTATGTGGTGGAAATCCTGGTAACTCCAGAGAGTTAAAAAACTCCGTTTGATAATTTACTGCATCATCGGGATTTGTTATGGAATCAACGGATTTCTATGTCATCAAATCGCCATTGATTTTTGATTGAATGGTGAAATTCAGGCATGTACAACATCATTATTCTTTGCGGCGAGAATTGCTCGTTGACTTAACCAAGCATAATTCTGATAATTCTCACCAATGTTTGGGAAAACATTTTCAATAAGAGCTAGTTGAGAGTCTACAAATCGGCAAAAGTCGTTGGTAAGAGTAATTAATTCAGCTGTCGCCTCAACTGGGACTTTTCCATTTAGCACTGCGATCATTTTGAAGTTGAACTCTCATATTAGTGGTTGGCGATAAAGTTTTTACGTTATTCCACAATGGTGACGCCTTCAGGCAGGCATTCAATTCATCTGCACGGGGAATAGCTGGCAACGTCTGCCTGAAATCGCCTGCCAACTATAACATCAAGCCGCCAAAGTTGTTGCTATTTCGCTGAAGATCCTTCAGTGTGAACTTAAATGCTTCAAGTGATTTCAATGAGCTTGCATTGCATCAGCAATTTTCCCATTGCACTGGATCGGGAAATATTGCATGTTGGAGTATCAATTGTGTTTAAATTGAGTGGCAACTTAAGCATAGAATGTGCAGTATGATCGTCACCTAGAAGAGTCGCCGCAATTCCAGATGATGCTAACGCCAAAACTATGTCACAGCTTGATCGAATGGTGGCCAAAATCAATGAAATGACAAATGTTTTCCCTGTTCCTTCAGGTGCGTCCAAAAAGAATAGACCACCAGTATTATTGTCCACCGCTTGCATAAATGTTTCGTTTACTTGTTTTTGCTGTTCATTCAGCAACGGCACATTATTTCGAACGAATTCCTCCAATGTATCAACATTGCATTGCAGCTCTCGATTTAATTCCTAGTTGAATGCATCGTGCATCAGTAGATTTGGCACAATCATTCCTACTTCAATCAGTAGCTTGTTTGCAATTGTCAAGCATTGATCCTCAATCAGAGTCAATCCTTCATTGTATATTTCATCGGTTGTTTGCATATCGTAATTATTCGTTCGCATGCGCAAGCGGTACAAGGTGCCCCTGTAGGATAGTAGGTAGTGTACTAGCTTGTCAGTATGGGGGTTGTGGGTTCGATTCCCAACGAAGACCTTGGTTTTTTCACTACAAAAATAAAAATTGACTGTCGGTTGGGCTGCTTAGCGATGAAGGCATAGTCACTGGTCGCTGTGCTGTCTTATATACGGCAGTTAATTTCCGACTATCCTTCTACTTTCACCACCTGCTTCATCTCTTCTCTATGCCTTTCCCAAAGAATGTAGCACGGTACTTGACTAAATAGGCATTGTTGCCTGAAGTGCAAAAAAAAGATATCTTCACATACGTCGTCTTTGTATTTGTTCCATAACTGAATTGGTTGTGAAGGGAAACATGTGGTGATGATAATTGTGAACAGCGTTCGTATTTGGTACGCATTTGAAGAAACAACTGAACCCGCAAATGTTAAATCCCAATGGGAATCGTTCTCCAGCAAATGCAATAGTTGACATTCTTGTCGATATGTTTGGCATTGGTGGCCATTCAGAGTTTTCAAATGGGCAAATGATTTTGGTCCACGTACATTTACCAACAGCAGTCGCAAATAAAAGTATTCTAGAATGAACAGTATACATGCGACCTAGTGCACGCCATCTACTTAAATTGAAACGTACTTATTTTCGTGAGGGATACTCACACACCATGTATTGGTGCCGTTATTGTACATGCTATGTATCAGAGATGGCGCTGTATGTGAAAAATTATTTTCCCTGTTTTCCTGCTTTTCTCCTGAAATTTTCGTTGCTATAAACCTCACGGAGCCCGATACCTTTCCAGCCAATGCAAAACCGTGGAAATCGGTTCGTGCGTTCTGGAGTTATAGCGCCAGGAAGGAAAACCCGACTTATTTTTATAGATAAGAAGATTCTATTTATGATTCAAACAACCTTTAGAATGTTAATCATTCTAATCCATCAAAATCGCCCTCTTCTCCCTTATAACACCTTCGAGTATGGGTATCTGAAATAACAAACATTTCCTTCTTCTTCTCTTCAGATAAGGTGACATCTAAGATTTAAAATCACCCTAGCCGTTTTAGCAGTGATAGAGGTAAAGGCACACAAACTTAGGCTCAGATTGAGAATGTAGCAACGGGTGTTAATTATAGAGGAAAAGAATTATGTAATGAAATAAAATAACTATTCTCATGTATCGTTTTTGCAATTAATTTTTTTCTTTTGCCACCACTTTGATATTCATATACTTTTTGTTGTTGTTAGTGTATACTTTATGGCAATTTGATTAATGTCACGATAATCGTTGTGACTTCTTATCATTTCGGGAATAATTTTTCACACATTTTGTTTTCATTTAATTATTGTTGTGGTTTCTTTTTACAAAAAAAAAACTCAAAACTCATTACACCACTAATATTTCAACTTAATTTCATTTTATTAAATATTTTTCTTGTTGTTGTTGTTTTGGTTGCGATAACAACATCTGGCTAAAAGTGAAACAGTGTGTTAAAGTGTTATTAATGTTTTCTTTCTTTAATAATTTCATTTTAAATTGACAGTTTGCATTCGTTATTTAATGATTTTTTAAGAAGAAAATTGTTTTCGTTTTTAGTTTAATAATTTATTAAAATTTAATTTATTTTATTAATCAATTTTATTAATTATTTTTATTAATTGTTGTTTATTATATTTTATAAAAATTTATGTTCATTTAAATGGAGCCAGTAGCGAGTGTCCTGCACTTTAAGCAAAAACACATTGTTTCGTTAAACTGTATTTCGCAATAACAACATTGAAGAGTTTATTTACGGCTGTTCTACTTTACCGTAACGCTTACAGTTCTTGCTTTCTGAACAGCAAAAGGGTTATCCCATTTCCGAGTGTACAGCTCGTTAGTCAATTTTGATTTTAGTCTTCTTTGCCACTAAATGTATTTCCTAGTTTTTATAAGGGGGTTTTTATAAGGTTTTAAACTCAAAGCTGGCAACACTGTTTTGACTGACGGCCATTTTTTTTGTTAGCTAATTTGGTTTGACATTTTAACATGAAAAGGCTGACGTCTAAACAACGGTACTGTGCAATAACTCCCAAATGAAATAACTATCAATGCAATAACTCAGAATGAAATAATTCCCAACAAAAGTGGAATAACTCCCAAACTAAAAAAATAACGAAATAACTCCCAACGCCAAAATCAAATAAGACCGTTAAATCAAAATAAAAAAAATTAAAGAACTCCCAAATGAAATAATTCCCAACAAAGAAGTCTTCTACTACAGCCACATAACTCTGAGATTTGAACTGTTATTCGCTGTTTTATTGTCCTGTTAAACAGCCTAGTCTTCGCAAATACTATATAAAGGAAATTGATATTTGATATTTGTATTCGCAGACTCGGATAGGATATGAACTCAAGCTTCTGTTCAAGAAACAAGTTGATACCACTACCAATACGGCTAATGCGACTGGAAATGGGATTTAAACTCAGGACTGTTTTTGTTTTTCCTTTCCTTCTTTGGACCAGCAAGGGCTCCTAAACATGAAATGCATTGTGCCAGAACTACGAAATAAGGTTATAGGGAAAAGGAAAAAGGGAGTAGTATTACTGGACATTAGATTTGAACTTTGCTATATTGAAAGTGACAGGAAAGATCTTCGGAGGAAGTTTATTTTACATACGGACTGTCCTGTTAAAAAAAACAAATTTGGTCTGTAATGCGTAGTACGATTCACTAGCCAATCAGCCATAAATGGATGCGTTCTCCACGAAAACCGAGTTAAACGCAAAAACATGCGAGTAAGAGGAACAAGTGCCCGAATTTCATTAGGGTGCTTACTATTGGAGTAACTTTAAATAATGAATAGAGTTGGCTACCCTACTGTCCTTAATGAGCTCTCCCCGGAGGCACATGATAGTCTTTATGGATCCTACTTCTTCCATTAAGACTGGTGTCTTGCGGGGTAAAAGGGAGCCCAGGCCCCTTTAACGGTAGTAGGAGCCATCTGGACAATCCATATATTTCCACGGGAATCAGTGAGCCCCAGAGTTCCGCCATTTGTCTCTTTAGACAACTAGCTGTTCTCTGGCTGATTATTGAGCTTGGCCCCTATATGGAAGTATCATGGTGGCTGTGTGTTTTGAGACCCTCGTGAGAGTTTGTGGGTCGGATTTTTCAAATGAACACAATGAATGGTTCAGTTCCAGTGAGTATGAATGCCGTCGTGTTCTTAATTATATTAAGCTTCATGCGTTCTGGACCAGGAGTTGGAAAGTCTCCAACTCTTTAGCAAGGAGTGAAGGCTGCGGCCTACTTCCGGCTTTCGAAATTGCAACTAGGAGTGACCGGAGAATGCACGGATTCGTAGGCCTTCTAGGGCGAGAATGGCGCCACATACCATTCACAGTGATTTGACCACCATCTGATGAGAGCTAACTGCCAGCTACGCATGTCCTTAATGATCCTCCTAGTCCATAGAACATTACACTGAATTTTCATGTCAATAACATCAAGAGCTTCCGATTCCATAATAGCTATATCATCCATAGTATCATTTCGTGATAAGATTTGCATCTGCACCTGCCCGTAAGCCTTAATCAGATGCTGGTCAAATCACTGGAAATGAAGAGCAACGTCATTCACGCCCTAGGAAGCCGAGGACTAATTCTAGCAACAGGTCTTTTCTAGTTGCAATTTCAGCGGTTCCAAAGCAGGGTTGCAAACCACTACTCCTATTTCGAATATAATATTCGTTTTATTTTAATTCAAAGTTCTATATTTTAAGGCGTCAATCGAGAGTCAGGTTTATGCATTTTAAACATGCCCGCTATTTCTGCAAACATTTATTAATTTAATTATATTCTGAAGTTAAAAATTTGCAAAATCGATTAACGAAGAAAATATAACACCTGTTGGACTCCTTTTTGAATTAATTTCTTTTCTTATAAATTTAATGTTGTTGTTAGTGTTGTTGTTGTTTTAAATCAACATCTGTGCTTTATTTTAGTTACAGATGTGATATAATTAATACAAAGTAATAATGTAAAAAAAATAATTGTGCAAATCTTGTTTGAAATGAAAATGAGAAATATAAAAAATTTTATATTTAAATTATAATTTAAATAAATTATTCAATTATTTATTTATTATTAATTCGTTACGGTAATAAAAAAATTAAATATTTCTCTTAATATTAAATATCTTATTTAATAAAACGTTTTGTAAAATGAATAACTGACAGCTTCTACATAAAACGGGTGGGCAAATTTAAAGTTAGAAAGTAAATTGGCTTAAAACACACACCTTTTTGTCAGTATCAGGAATTAATAACGGTATATGATGCCGGGTAAATGTCCACCTCTAGCACATCGACAGATGTTTACTCTTTTAATAAAATTTCACAGCATATTTTGCAACAAAACTTCGCTTAACTTGTGAACGAGTGAGTCAGCAGGAATTATTAGCGATTTAAAACGCTAAAGCAGGTATGATTTAAAAAGATGTTTATAAAAAAATATACATATTAATACACATACCCCGGCTTCACTAACGTTCGTAATGGAATGACAATACACTGAACATAAGTCGGCCGACCGACCCTTGTTTGCTTCAAACGTTGTGTATATTGGCTGTTTGAAAAACGCAACGTCAAAATCGTCTTTAGTGATGGGTCTCAATTTGTATTAGAATTCTACGTAAACAAATAAAGTTGTGGCATAGGGAGCTAACAAAATCGACAAATAGTCCTCGAAAAATCATTACACTTAAAGAAAGTGACCGTATGTTGCGGTTTGTGTTCAGATGGCATCATTGGCCCGTATTTATTTGAAGATGAGAAGGGAAGCGCTGTTAACGTGAAATTTCTGTGCAACGCTACCAAAATAACAAATATTTTGGGGCCACGATTGGTTAACGATGACATCAGTGAGTGACCTTTGGTTTCAACAAGACAGATCCATATAGCCACCCAGCGCGGTTTGTGGTCAGGTGGCACCATCGGCCCTTTTTTTCAAAAATGAGTAAGAAAATACCATCACTGTGAACAGTGATAATCCATTCTTTGTGGTTGCAATTTACTAATCTCGACATTTTTGGCCTTTCATTTTAGCAAGATGGCGCCACAAGTCACACAGCATTCCAAACAATTCAGTTAATCAACAAAGAATTTAACAATTTTACGATGCCAATTAGCTGTCTTATTCCTGTGATATAAAGCCGCCGGACTATTTTCTCTGGAGCAGTTTCAAAAATCGGGCTTATGTGTATAACCCATAAAGAACTGACGCTCTGCAAGATGAAATTCGGCACTGCATTGACGAGATAAGTGAAGCTTATGGCAAAATGTGCTTCAAAATTATGTGAATAGAGTGGAGGAGGTTTTTTTTAAAAAGAAACAACTGATGAAAATGAAATGAATTTCTTATAGAACAATACGGCAAATGAATTTGTTTTCTAGAGAAAAATTTTGACTCAAGAAATTTTCCTATAGAAGAATTATGACAAATAAATTTACTTTTCTACAGAAAAATTGTGATAACTGAAGTTTTTTTAATAGAAAATTATGACTAAAGAAAATTTCCTATAGAATGAAGTTTTTTTTTATTAGGAAAATTATAAGAAATGAAATTGTTTTTCTATAGAAAAATTAAAACTGAAGAAAATTTCATATAGAATATTTATAACCAAAAAAGTTTGTTTCTATAAACAAATGATGACAAATGATTTTTTTTTTATAGAAAAATTATGGCCGATGAAAATTTTCTATATAAAAATCATAACTAAAGAAAATTTCCTATGGGAAATTAATAACACAAAAAGGTTGTTTTTATTAAAAAGTGATGACAAATCAAGTTTTTTTATAGAAAAATTATGACTGAAGAAATTTTTGTATAGAAAATTTATGACTGAAGAAATTTTTCTGTAGTAAAATTATGCCTGAAGAAATTTTTCTGTAGAAAAATTATGACTGAAGAAATTTTTCTGTAGAAAAATTACTCTGAAGAAATTTTTCTGTAGAAAAATTATGACTGAAGAAATTTTTCTGTAGAAAAAGAAATTTTTTTTCATTATTATTTTCATTATGCCAAGTGAATTTCTTATAGAACATTACGACAAATGAAGTTTTTTCTATAGAAAAATTATGACTGAAGAAAATTTTCTATAAAAAAATTATGACAAATGAATTTTCTATAGAACATTAAGAAAAATTAAATTTTTTTCTATAGAAAAATTATGACTGAAGAAAATGTCCTATAGAAAATTTATGACAAATAAAGTTTGTTCCTATAGAAAAATGATGACAAATGAAGTTTTGTTTTATAGAAAAATAATGACTGAAGAAAATGTTCTTTAGAAAAATTATGACTGAAGGAAATTTTCTATAAAAAAATTATGACAAATAAATTTCCTTTAGAACATTAAGACAGATGAAGTTTTTTTCTATAGAAAAATTATGACTAATTATGAAAATGTCCTATAGAAAAATATAACGGAAGAAAATTTCCTCTAGAAAATTTATAAAAAAAGTTTGTTTTTATAAAAAAATGATGAAAAATAAAGTTTTTTTTAAAAAAAAAATTATAACTGATGAAAATTTTCTATAGAAAAATTATGACAAATGAAGTTTTCTTATACAGAAAAATTGTGATAATTGAAGTTTGCAATTTTTTCTATAGAAAAATTATGATTGAAGAAACTTTCCTGTATGAAAATTATAACTGAAGAAAATTCCCAGTAGAAAAAATATGACTTAAGAATATTTCCTATAGAAAAATTATGACTGAAGAAAATTTTCTGTAGAAAAATTATGAATTTCCTATAGAACATTACGACAAATAAAGTTTTATTCTATAGAAAAATTATGACTAAAGAAAATTCCCTATAGAAAAATTATGACTAAGGAAAATTTCCCATAGAAAAATTATACCAATGAATTTCTTATAGAACATTACGACAAATGAAGTTTTTATCTATAGAAAAGTTATGACTGATGAAAATTTTTTATAGAAAAATTATGACAAATAAATTTCCTATAGAACATTACGACAATGACGTAGAAAAATTATGGCTGAAGAATATTTGTTATAGAAAAATTATGACTGAAGAAAATTTTCTATAGATTAATTATGACAAAGAAATTTCCTATAGAACATTACGACAAATAAAGTTTTATTCTATAGAAAAATTATGACTAAAGAAAATTCCCTATAGAAAAATTATGACTAAGGAAAATTTCCCATAGAAAAATTATACCAATGAATTTCTTATAGAACATTACGACAAATGAAGTTTTTATCTATAGAAAAGTTATGACTGATGAAAATTTTTTATAGAAAAATTATGACAAATGAATTTCCTATAGAACATTACGACAAATGAAGTTTTTTTCTATAGAAAATTTCCTATAGAAAAGTTATAACTGAAGAAAATTCCCAGTAGAAAAATTATGACTGAAAAAAAATTTCCAGTACAAAAATTATGACTAAAGAAAATTTCTTATAGAAAAATTAACACAAATAAAGTTTTCTCTGTAGAAAAGTTATGACAAATGAAGTTTTTTTTTATAGAAAATTTTTTTTATAGAAAAATTTATCACGGATATTGTTAATGCTTTAGTGTGACTAAAATTTTTTTACCTTAAATAAGACAAAGTTTTTCTGATGAACTTACAAAATAACACGCAATTAAGTGACAAGTGTTTGCCCTGACAAATTATGATCGTCTTTGGCAAACATGTCTTTCACATTAACATTGTGAAATGTTCTGCTATTTTTCAAGAAAGTGAAACTTATTGTTATCACGCTGGGGCATAAATTGCAATAAAATCATGTTTTGTTTTAATAATTTTTCATTAATTATGAAAAAGACCAGCAAACAAATGCAAATAATAAGGCAAAACGTGTTGTCTGTGACAAAATTGTAATTAAAACACTGTTTGCAGCGCTAGTAAATATGGCCTAGACAAGACAAAAGGCTGACTGCTGGCCGCTGTTGTTTCTGTTGTTGTTGGTAAATAAAAATAGGAGGTGGCAAATATGTATTAATAAGGAAACCTAAACATGAACAAATTTATAAATAAAATCCTAAAAAATAATGTTGCAATAAAAGAAATAAATTATAAAAAATTCTCGAATACTCTAACATAATTCTAATGAACAGTTGTTAGTGCTAAAGTGTGTAAGAAAATGAAAATTAAAGAATTTTCCAAATCTTCAGCCAGACAGCGTAACAAAAATATTTATATCCCACAAAAATAACAAAAACGGAGTCAGATCGAAATAATCGAAATTTCAAATACTTCTTTTGCATCTTTATGTCATTTGGTATGGTTTAGACCAAAAGGGTGTCTGGCTGGTTAATATGATCTTTGGGTAGATCCCTTATAGCTTAATTGAATTCGTTTCTCTGGATCAATAAGTCAGAGACTTTAAATTTCTCATCTTTTAATTGAAATGGCAACACTGCTGCTGTCAACAGGCAGCTGTCAGTTGGCTCCTGCTTAAAATTGAACAAGCTGACTCATTTAGTTTTTCTTTGGCATCTATTGATGACAGACGACCTTCCATTCTGAGAAGATAGAAAGATTCGAATTTCATGCTGTTCGGTGCCGCTGTTGGGTATCCGATGTGCTGTGGTGGACCCATATAATATGTTTTTAAAAGTGAAGTAGCACTTCAGGCAACAATGCCTATTTAGTCAAGTACCGTGCTGCATTCTTTTAGGAAAGCGATAGAGAAGAGATGAAACAGGTGGTGAAAGTAGAAGGATAGTCGGAAATTAACTGCCGTATATGAGACAGCACAACGACCAGCGACTATGCCTTCATCGCAGAGCAGCCCCACCGACAGTCAATTTTTATTTTTGTAGTGAAAAAAAATCAAGGTCTTTGTTGGGAATCGAACCCACAGCCCCCATACTGACAAGCTAGTACACTACCTACTAGCCTACAGGGGCATCTAATATGGATTCATAATCATGAACGCAACATGCATCCATTACAACGCATCAGAAATCAAATAGCAATAGCCAAAAGTTTGGGCTAATATATTTGCAAGTCATTTTTATTTACCAGAAAGCACTAAACCACCGCCCGAAAACGAAAGAGTATCCTTTATTATGCTGAAGATAATCTTTCGAGCTCGAGCGCTTAAAAAAGGGTTTTAGCACATCTCACCGTAAATAAGTCTCCTGGACCGGATGGGATTCCAGCACTCTTCTTTAAATAGTGCTCCTCGACGTTAGCGCTTCCGTTAGCAGCCCTTTTCAGCACGTTGTATGATGCCGGTGTTGGAAGTTTGTTAATGTAACGCCTACCTCCAAAAAGGGTGAGGCTAACAACCTTGAAAATTACCGCCCAATTGCAATTTGTTCTGCATTTTCTAAAGTGATATATACTATGATTCATTTCCATCTTGTGAGGTACTTGGGGTCCAAAGGTTTGTGGGTCGGATCATTCACAATGAACACAATGAATGGTCCAGGTCCAGTGAGTAGGAATGCCGTCGTGTTCTTATTCAGCTTCATGCATTCTAGACCAGGAGTTGGATAGTCTCTAACTCTTCAGCAAGGAGTGAAGGCTGCGGCCTACTCCGGGCTTTTGAAGTTGCAACTAGGAGTGACCGGAGGATATACGTATCCAAAGGCCTTCTAGGGCGGGAATGACGCTACATTTCATCCACAGTGGTAATAATCCACCATCTGACTAAGGCCCACGGCCAGGTGCAGATGTAAATCTTATCACGTCATGCGAATGGTTACAGATGGGATTTCATGCGATGAGTTCAAGATTATTTCAAGACTCCGTTCTTTCTCCTAATCTATTTCTTATTTTTCTAAATAAACTCCTTTATTAAATTTTAAATCGTATTTACTCTTTCACATATGACAGCATCATTTGTTATTCGTATTCATGGAGTATTAGACCGAACCAGTTGGAGGTGGGTTCCAAAAGGCAGAACATGAATAATACGCTTAATCACGGTCTCCAACAACAATCTCCGAATGAGTCGATTTTAATGCCCGTAAGACACAATGTTGCCTGCCTACGCATAAATTTGTGTTCAGGAAATAGCGCTGCTTCTGTTACTATAAATGATATAAGTATTAAGAAATGGGAAGCTCTTGGTGTTCTTGACATGAAAATTCAGGCTGATGTTCGATGGACTAAGCACATTTTTCTGAGATCTAAAGAATCTTTCAAGTGTGTCGGTTTTTTAAAACGGTTTAAGAGATGCGTGATAAGATTTACGTCAGTACTTAGTTATGTAACCCATAACTTGATGGTGGATCCTAGGAAGCCTTCAGATATGTATATCCTCCAGTCACTCCTAGTTGCAACTTCAAGAGCTCGAACCCCCACTCCTTGCTGAAGAGTTGGAGACTTTACTTCATCCGATATCCATACTATTTACACCACCTATATCTGCCCAAATATGGAATAGAACTCTCATGTAAGGGACGCTGCTTCAAAGTCTATCCAACTCTATTATTTCTCTAAAGCATTAAAGCAATGTGGGTTTTGTTTCACTGTTTTATCGTTACTACAATGGTAAAAGTTCTAGAGAAATCAGGGAACTTGTTGCCGTTAGTTGCGCGTTTTTGTGTTTAACTCGATTTTCGTTGAGAGCACATCCATTTGTGGTTGATTGGCCAGTGAATCTCTCTATGTATTACAGGGAAAATTGGAATGGAAAGGTGGAATGAGCTTGAGGTCACTGAGGTCTTTCCATTCACTTTCAATGTAACGAAATTCAAATCGAATGTCAACAAACACTACTCCCTCTTTCCTCCTCTCCACAATCTTATTTCGTAGTTCTGGTACAATGTGCCCCCTGGGGACACATTTATCGGTATTTATGGATTACTTAACCATCTAGACCTGTGCTACTGGGGGTATAATGTGGAATGAGCTCCCTATTGAGGTCTTTCCAGTCACTTTCAATGTAGCGAAGTTCAAACCGAATATCCACAAACACTAATCCCTCTTTCCTCCTCTCCACAACCTCTGGTACAATGCATTGCATACCATAGTGCCCCCATGGTCTTTATGGATTACTTAATCATCTAGACCTGTGCTGCTGGGGGTATAAGGGAGCCCAGTCCCCTGAAGGCCAGCAGGGGTCAACTGGAAGCTCCACATTATTTCCATGGGAATCAGTAGGCCCCACAGTTCCGCTAATTGCCTCTTTAGACTATTAGCTGTTCTCTGTCTGATTATTGAGGTTGGCTCTTCGGAAATATCGTGGTGGTTGTGGTTTTGCGGTCCCAAGCATGAACTGATTTAAATAGGCCAGAATCATCTTGCCTTTACTAACACCAACGGGTGAATGATCGGGATGCAGTGAGCAGTGCTAGTCATGTGCTCTGGACCAGGAGTTGGATAGTCTCCAGCTCTTCTGCAAGGAGTCGTGGTTTCCAAACCTGCTTTGGAACCGCTGAAATCGTAACTAGAAATGACCTGTTGCTTGGCTTCCTAGAGCGTGAATGACGTTGCTTTTCATTCCCAGTGGTTTGACCACCATCTGATTAAGGCTTACGGCCAGGTGCAGATGTAAATATTATCACGAAATACCATAGGGGCTATCCCGAGGGGAGATAAACATGAAATTCAAAATTTACCATTTTTTTTTTCAAAACGTGAGATGGGCAAAACGTAAATTTCACTGAACAACAAAGTTTTTGTTTCGGGATTGAAATTAGCTGATTTTAATGTAAAACAGAAAATGACCATAAAAATTATATATTAGCTCTTGTTTTCGAAATAATAGTATCACTATATTATATAGTGAGTTTTCAACAAATGAAATATTTCATCACCAACAGTTTGCACACATGTTTGT
This sequence comes from Trichopoda pennipes, assembly GCA_030448955.1. Lineage (NCBI taxonomy): Eukaryota > Metazoa > Arthropoda > Insecta > Diptera > Tachinidae > Trichopoda > Trichopoda pennipes. The sequence goes on along the minus strand of JASKUP010000060.1, from coordinate 11,181,706 downwards.
TTACATAATTTCCCGCTCATCATCTGTTCATAAGTAGTAAACATTGCCTATGTGAGTTTGTCAGTTGTACGCGCCTGGTTGCTATTGAAATTATTGTGTGAAGTTGATTTTAAAATTAATTTAACTGCTGATCTGAAATACCTCGAAAGTGTTTGAATTCCGTCGATAGCTTTCGCTATATATGTGGTGAAATAACATTTTTGGCTCAGCAACGTAAGAAATGACACCTATCGTTAAGACTGCCTATGAAAATTATTTTGGTGTGCAAGTTGGGGAGCAAAATAAATCATGGGCTCCTCATATATTTTGCAATTCTTGTTCCGTCATATTGCGAGAGTGGCTGAAAAATAAAAACCGGGCAATGGCTTTTGCAGTACCTATGGTTTGGCGTGAGCCTACCAATCATACAGACGACTGTTATTTCTGCTTAACTCCTCCCATTAAGCATGGTTTATCTATGAAGAAAAGAGGAACGTTTAATTACCCTAATCTCCAATCTGCTCTTCGGCCTGTACCACACTCAGACACTTTGCCAGTCCCTTCTCCACCCCAAAACTAATGATAAAGACTGTGTAGAAGGAGCAACCAACCCATCTTTCTACATCTTATGACCCAGATTTTGAGGTGAGCATTAGGTCTAGTAATCCGCCAACAGAATAAATGAAGCAGAGTTGAGTGACCTTATAAGAGATCTTGGCTTGTCTAAGAAAAAGGCTGAGCTTTTAGGGTCAAGACTACCACAGTGGAATCTTCTAAAATATTTCAGTACAGACAGCGTAAACAAGTTTTGCTTCCTTTTTTTGAGAAGAAAAAAAACCTCGTAGTTTGTTCCGATGTTAATGGGGTGATGAACTGCTTGAATTTGGATTACACTTCATCTGAATGGAGCCTGTTTATAGACTCTTCTAAACTAAGCTTAAAAGCTGTACTTTTGCACATTGGTAATCAGCTACCTTCTATTCCTATAGGTCATGCAGTTCACATGAAGTCCCCCCGGGGGCACATGATGGTCTTTTTGAAACCTACTATTCCATTTAGACTGGTGTCTTGCGGGGTAGCCCAGGCCCCTCAAAGGCTAGTAGGAGTCACCTGGACAATCCACATATTTCCACGGGAATCAGTACGCCCCAGAGTTCACTATTTGTCTCTTGAGACAATTAGCTGTTCTCTGACTGGTTATTGAGGTTGGCCCCTATATGAGAGTATCGTGATGGTTATGGTTTCGAGACCCTCATGAGAGTTTGTGGATCGGATCATTCAAAATGAACACAATGAATGGTTCAGGTCCGGTGAGTATGAATGCCGTCGTGTTATTAATTATATTAAACTTCATGCGTTCTGAACCAGGAGTTAGAAAGTCTGCAACTCTTTAGCAAGGAGTGAAGTCTGCGGCCTACTTCGGGCTTTCGAAATTGCTACTAGGAGTGACCGGAGGATATACGTATTCGATGGCCTCCTAGGGCGTGAATGACGTTTGCAAATCATTAAAGTGGTTTGACCACTATCTGATTATGACCACCTAGTCGGTGCAAATGTAAATCAAATCACATCAGTTCACATGAAGGTAACACTTCTCCAATCAATCAAATATGAACAACACAAGTGACAAATCTGTGGTGATCTGAAAGTCATTGCTATACTCCTAGGAATGCCATTAGGGTTTACCAAGTACTGTTGTTTTTTGTGTCTGTGGGACAGTCGGGTTAGAAAATCTCACTATAAAAAAGTGAAGTGGCCTAAACGAGACCTAAACCCTAATGAGACAAATGTAGTTGACGAGCCTCTTGTAGATCCTAAGGATGTTCTCCTTCCTCCATTACATATTAAGTTGGGACTAATGAAAAACTTTGTCAAGGCCATGCATGGACTGACCAGGAAGGACAAGCTTTTAAGTAGTTAAGAGCCAAAGTTTCCCATGTTAAGTGATGCAAAAGTCAAGGAAGGGGCCTCATATTGGGCCTCAATTACGTGAAATCGTAAATGATCCTGCTTTTGACATGATTTTAACAGGAAATGAAAAAAGAGCCTGGGTAACCTTTAAGGGAGTTTTACATGGGTTTTTAGGTAAGAAAAGAGGTGTTAACTTCATAGCGTTGGTTAAATGGGTTCTTCAAGCTTACCAACAACTTGGATGCAACATGTCCTTAAAAATTCATTTTCTTTACTCTTAGCTTAATTTCTTCCCACAAAACTAGAACTAAGAAAATTTTTTCATTGTCATTTTCATTTCTGTCATCCCGAAATTAGTAGAAATTGACTGACTCAGTGTAGGAAACATTCAAAAAATATTTTTTTGTTGGGCAGTGTTATTTTTCCGAAAATTCTGGAAGAAAGAAATAAAGAAAGAATTCAATTAATGATGTGAATAATGATATTAAATTATTTCAATTTAAATTTAAATGTGTGTTAAGATTTTTTGGATCTCACTCCTTTAAACGGGAATTTAATGTTTGTCACAAATTGTTCACAAAACAAAAAAAAAACAAAAATCATTTAATGGGATTTGATGCTGTTTGCTTTCGCAAATGATATTTGTTTTTTTTTTTTGTTCGTCTCACTTGTAGTTGACAAATCACCCAGTCACACTAGTTTCGTAAATAACTGACAGTTGGTTAGAAAATGGGTCTAATCTGAAACACATGTCACAGTTTCTAAGAAAATTTAATTGAAATGAAAATTTTGTTCAAACAAAGTCTTATAAGTGCAAATATTTTTCTTAAAAATTAAATGACTCATAAGCATTATTCTATCAAAAAAAGAACAACAACAACAACAATAATAATAATAATTTTAACAAAGAAAAAATGTTCTTGTAACTTAACCAAAAAATATTTTTTTCGAACTTTATACCCAAAAACCCCACCTAATACTTTGAAGTGGCATTGTAGGCAGCCAAAATTTCGTAAATAGAAATTCGTCTATAGAAAGAAAATGAAGGAAACAATGAAAAAGACGGCAGAAATGAAAAACCATTAAACTAAACAGTCAGTCAACCGTTTGAAAATTAGATGCAGACACAAATCTCACAAAGTGCCACCACTAGACAATAGAACATAAAATAAATTTGTAATTTTGAAATTATTTCATACTTCGTCATCACACAATCACAATATTAAAGCAACAACAACTAAAACAACAAAATCACCGCATATTTATTTGTTGCAATCAAAATGCATTTTTTGTTTGTTTTTTTGTTTGTCATTTTCTTAGAATAACAAAAAAAAAATATAAAACAATAAAAAAAAATTTTTTGGTAGGACATGTTTTATAGTTTATATAGGGTGATTTTTTAAGCGTTAGAATGAAAATGCTGTTTTGTGATTTTCCACAATCCAGCTCCAGCGTACACACAAACAACGCAGGTTTCAAAATTTATGCTCTGCGATTTGTATTTTGCCACTCACGAGTTAAGCCCGAGAATGAGGTACGAAACGAGGAGCTGGTGTTGCCTTTACCGATTACCTGTTTAGCTCTTGTGTGCCATTTGCATCCACATCTTAACGATCTTTCATTTGCCTTCAAAACCTGGTATTTCTTTAGAGACCAAAAACCGCCATCCTTCGAGGAAGAAGATGGCGTTCAGATAATGGATGACCAGAACCATGAAGTAGAGGGTATGGAAGACGACAATTTGCTATTTTTAAGATCAAGTTCTTTTCAAGATGCTGACGGCGACAGCGGTAACGTTGGTGGTGGTAAGAGTGTCAGTAAAAAATATCGCACATATGTGCGTGGTTATGCTATATATTGTATCGCCCGCGCCCCCCCTCCGAGGTGCACATTTATAAGTCTTTATCTTTATCACACAACCATCTAGACTTGTGTCTTGTGGTAGTGAAAGGGAGCCCAGTCCCCTTAGCCTAGCAAAGAGCCAACTAGAAAATCCACTGTATTTCCACGGGAATTAGTAACGCCCCAGAGTTCCGCTAATTGTCTCTTTAGATTTTTAGCTGTTTCTCGCGGGGGTAAAAGGGAGCCCAGTCACCTAACAGGCTAGCAAGGAGCCAACTGGAAAATCCACTATATTTCCACGAGAATCAATAAGCCCCAGAGTTCCGCTAACTGCCTCTTTAGACTTTCAGTTGTTCTCAGACTGATTATTGAGTTAAGCCCTCCGGGAGTATCGTGGTGGCCGTGTGTTTCGAGGTCCTCGTTTGAATTTGTGGGTCGGATCATAAAAAAAATGAACACAATGAATGTTCTAGGGCCAGTGAGTATGAATGCCGTCGTGTTCTTAATTATATTAAGCTGCATGCGTTTTGGATCAGGAGTTGAATAGTCTGCAGCTCTTAAGCAAGGAGTAGTGGTTTGCAACCACTGAAATCGCAACTGGGAATGACCTGTTGCTAGAATTAGTTCTCGGCTCATTCCCAGTGATTTGACCACCATCTGATTAAGGCTTACGGCCAGGTGCAGATAAAAATCTTTTCACGTACTCTCACAGGACTACAAAGAACTTATCAAAAGTGATTCTTAGCTACCGGCATTCTTAGGACTTCAGCAGAAACAGTGAGCAGTAAAGTGGTTTAGCTAAGAACGTGAGGGAAAGGTAACATTCAGGTCTCGTTCGAAACCATAAAGATGTACTTGTATCACTGCATTGTCTGGTAGGTTTTTTTTATAAATTGTGACGGCTTCCTAAAAGGACCAATGTCACGGGACTGAGAGAAGTTTGTAACTAGAAAATGGTCTGGGGTATACTTAGTGATCTCAAACTAAAGACGCTACCTGTCAAGCATTTTCCACGCTTCTAATCATAGATATTTATTTAAAATACTTTTGTTTTAGATGTGAGGATATGGAGATTCAATTGGCGTAAGATTTTTGATTCTTACCCGCTATGTAGGTCAATCTAAGAGTAAAAAAAATTAATGAAACAAATCCTTCGTCGTCTGCCAGACTCAGAGCAGTGTTTTTATATAACGAAGTATTTTATTTAATGTTCGACTGCACCTTCTCGTGGTGACGGCTGGCTTGAAACTACACGGTACTTGTTTCGGGTTGTTCCTGCCTATCTCTGAGGCGAATTTGGTTAAAGTTAAGTGGCGCAAACACGGAATACTTGGTTGTTCTCAGACAGAGAAAAACTAAAAGTTTAAAGAGAGAATTAGCGGAATTTTGGGGCCTTTACTGATTCCCGTGGAAATATAGTGGATTTTCCAGCTTAAGGGGACTGGGCTCCCTTTTACCCTCGTAAGACACAAGTCTAGATGGTTGTGTGATCCATAAAGACTTATAAATGGGGGGGGGGGGGGGAGGGGGAGTCCTGTGAAAGTAGTCACAATGTTGCGTTCGTAAAACTACAAGATATCTTTAGGGCGCGTTTCCGTAAAATTGTCTTTTTTTCCCATCCCGCAAACAATTTACAGTGGAGTAAATTCCTAAAATATTTTTTCACATAATTTTTGCAGTCTTCCAAGTTAGGAAGTTTTTTAAATCTCCCTTCTTTTGCCACTGCCTTAAGCATTTATTCGTCGAAGCATTAGTTCCAATGATCCCCAGCCTTGCCATTTCTTTTTCCTCGGAGTGTTTTTAAATCTCACTTCCCTTGCCACTGCCTTAAGCATTCATTTATTCGTCGAAACATTAGTTCCAATGATCCCCAGCCTTGCCATTTCTTTTTCCTCGGAGTGTTTTTAAACCTCAATTCCTAGGCGAGATATAAATAATCAAAAATATCTTACAGGTGGCAGCTACATTATTCCCTTAAGTATTCAATTATTCTTCGTAACATTAGTTCCAATAAGGAAATGTTCCCTTGATGATCTTATTTATCCAAAGCTTTGCCGTTTCTTTCACTTTCTTTCGGAGTGTTTTTAAATCTCACTTCCTAGGTGACATACAAATAATCAAAAATGAATTTTATATGGCAACTGCAGACTTTATCATTGCATTATGTATTTACTTAATCGTGGAAGCATTTGTTCTAATAAAAAATTTTCACTTCATGATCTTATTTATCGTTGGCCTTTTTGTACACTTTCCTTCGCCATCTGGTGTCCAGGCACTTTATTATGCTTTTCTATATAAAAATGATTGACAAAATGTCGTTAGAGTAAGATTTTTGAGGTGTTTTTAAATCTCACTTGCTAGGAGAGATACCAATAATCCGAAATTTCCTGCAGGTGGCAACTATAGGTCTTACTATTGCTTCAAGTTTTCACTTATTCGTCGAAGTATAAGTTCCAATAAAACTTTTTCTCTTAGTGATCTTATATATGAAATACTTTGCCGCTTCTCTGGCTTTACTTCTAGATGAGATATAAATATTAAAAATCTCTTGAAGGTGGCAACTACAGACTTTGCCATTGTCTTAAGTATTTACTCATTCGTCGAAGCATAAGTTTCAGTAAAAAATGTTCCCTTGTTGATGTTATTTATCCAAAACTTTGCCGTTTCTTTTACATTTCCTCGAAGTATTTTCAAATATCACTTTCTAAGTGAAAGAATCAAATAATCAAAAATTGTTTGCAGGTGGCAACTATAGACTTTCCTATTCCCTTCAGCCATCTTCGAATTTGTGAACCACAAAAATAGTAAAGCATAAGTACTTATCCTTTATCAATTTAAACTTAAGGCTTCCATTTTAAATACAGCGAATCATTTCACATATCACGTGAGTTCTTTTTTTTTCTTTTGTTCGAAAACATTCGATAACTTTTCGTTCTAAAATTCTCTAATAAAAAATGCAGACGTTACAAAAATTCACTCTTTAGTTAAATTAAGGCGAAGCAAATTAAAATGAGTCTAAGAGCCATATGGAAACATTCTGATATTTATTTTATCTTGAAACCCATTCGGTTGGCTATCACTTGGTTGACCATCGAAAATTTTGAAATGTTGTGAAGTTCCTTTTTTTGTCGCAAACAAAACCAAAAAGAAAAAATAATAAATAAAAGAAACTGAGAATGATGTCTATCATATCTGTCCCTCTCTCTCTCCCTCTCTCTCACACACATATAAACAATAACACGCAAAATGATTTAAAATCCCCAAAAATTTTCATTACACGCATAAAATATTTAACGCCGCCGTTTTTAGGGAAATTGAAAAATTCATGATGCTCGCATGAGTCTAAATTTTAAAAATATTTTTCAATTTTCCGTATTTCTAAAAGTGTTGTAAAATGTTGTTGTTGTTTCTTTTTTTTTCGTAAAAAATGTCTATATCACATCACAACTCTGGCTGATCATCGTCAACAATAAGATTTGAATTAATTTCTATATAGACGGTTTTCCATGACAGTGGGGTAGTTACAACGTTGAGGTACTCGTGGGTGGGGTAAAAATTCTTTATTCTTTACTCTAAATTCCCGACATCTTTCAAAAAGGTCAGCAGCTTTTTTTGGGATCATATTGATGAACTGGATATTGTAGAAAAAGCAAGCGTTTTACGGTATTGAAATTTTTTCAAAATAAAAAATTTCCAAAATTAAAAATGGCCACTAGTATATGGGCACCTTAAACCCAAATTAATAATCTTCCTGACGCTATAACTCCAGAATGCATGAACCGATTTCCACGGTTTGAAAGGTTGATAGGAAAGGTCTCGTGCTCCGTGAGGTTTATAGCAAAGAAAATTCCGGAAAAATTTCAAGAGAAAAGCAGAAAAACAGGGAAAATCAGTTTTCACATACAGCGCCATCTCTGATACATAACATTCACTACAACGGCACCAGTACGTGGTGTGTGAGTATTCCTCACGAAAATAAATACGTTTCAATTTAAGTAGATGGCGCCGTGCGCTAGGTAGCATGTATACTGTTCATTCTAGAAATGATGAATACTTTTATTTGTGCATTTGAAAACTGTTAATGGCCACCAATGCCAGACATATCGAGAAGCATGTAAACTATTGGGTTTGCTGGAGAACGATCCTCACTGGGATTTAACACTTGCGAATTCAGTTGTTTCATTAAATGCGTATCAAATTCGAACGCTGTTTGCAATTATCATCGCCACATGTTTCCCTTCACAACCAATTCAGTTATGGAACAAATCCAAAGACGACATATGTGAAGATATCTTGCATCGCATGCGCATTCGAACGAATAATCCCGATTTGCAAATAACCAATGAAATATATAGTGAAGGATTGATTCTGATTGAGAATCAATGTTTGACTATTGCAAACAAGCTACTGATTGAAGTAGGAATCATTGCGCCAAATCAAACGATGCACGATGCATTCAACCAAGAATTAAATCGAGAGCTGCAATATAATGTTGATTCAATGCAGGAATTCTTTCGAAATAATGTGCCGTTGCTGAATGAACAGCAAAAACAAGTATACGAAACATTTATGCAAGCGGTGGACAATAATACCGGACGCACCAGGAGAAACAGGAAAAACATTTGTTATTTCATTGATTTTGGCCACCATTCGATCAAGATGTGACATAGCTTTGACGTTAGCATCATCTGGAATTGCGGCGACTCTGCTAGATGGCGGTCGTCTTGCACATTCTGCACTTAAGTTGCCACTCAATTTAAACACAATTGATACTCCAACATGCAATATTTCCCGATCCAGTCAGTAGCCCGCAGAGTTTAACCCCCGGGGGCACATTTATATGGTCTTTATAGAACTGCGACTATCTAGACCTGTGCAACTGGGGGAAAAAGGGAGTCCAGTCCCCTGAAGGCAGCAGGGGCCAACTGGGAACTCCACTTTATTTCCACGGGAATCAGTTAGCCCCAGAGTTCCGTTATTTCTCTCCTTAGACATTTAACTGTTCTCTGGCTGATTATTGAGGTTGGCTCTTATATGGAGTATCGTGGTGGTTGTGGTTTCGCGGCCCTGTTGCATAGAATTATGGCTCTGCCTTACATAGGACGAGCATGACGTTCCAAATTAGGCAGTGGTTTGATCCACCATCTGATTAAGGCTTCATGGCCAGGCGCGGATGTAAATCTAATCACACGTTCCCCCGGGGGCACATTATATGGTCTTTATAGAACTTCGACTATCTAGACCTGTGCAACTGGGGGACCAAAGGGAGTCCAGTCCCCTGAAGGTAGCAGGGGTCAACTGGGAACTCCACGTTATTTCCACGGGAATCAGTAGCCCGCAGAGTTTCCGTTATTTGTCTCTTTAGGCATTTAGCTGTTTCTCTGACTGATTATTGAGGTTGGCCTTTCGGGAGTATCGTGGTCGTTGTGGTTTTGCGGCCCCATAACAGACAGGTAAGTTTTCTATGGTGGCCAGGTTAATTTCACCTTTAAAAACACCTACCTGTTGAAATGTTCCTAGATCTAATGAGCATTCTAGACATGTGACCTGGACAGGAGTTGGATAGTCTACAGCTCTTCAGCAAGGAGTGGTGGTTTGCAGTCCTGCTCTGGAATCACTAAAGTTGCAACTAGGAAAAACCTGTTGCTAGAATTAGTCTTCGGCTTCCTAGGACGCGAATGGCGTTTGTTTTAAAATCATTCAAAGTGGTTTGACCACTATCTGATTAAGGCTCCGTAGCCAGGTGCAGATGTAAAGCTTATCACGTAATTTCCCGATCCAGTGCAATTGGAAAATTGTTGATGCAATGCAAGCTCATTGTTTGGCACAATGGCACCTAAGAAATCACTTGAAGCATTTAACTTCACACAGAAGGATGTTCGGCGAAAAAACAACATTTTTGGGGGCTTGATGATATTTTTGGCAAGCGATTGCAGCAGACGTTGCCAGTAATTTCCCGTGCAACGCCTGCAGATGAATTGAATGCTTGCCGGAAGGCATCACCTTTGTGAAATAACGTAAAAACATTATCGTCAACCACTAATATGAGAAAAAATGATCAAAGCGCTGTACAATTTTCCATACAATTGTTAGCTGTTGAAAAAGTCCCAGTTGATGCGACAGCTGGATTTATTACTCTTACCAACGACTTTTGCCGATTTTTGTACACTCTCAATTAGCTCTAATTGAAAATGTTTTCCCAAACATTAGGGAGAATTATCAGAATTATGCTTGTTTAAGTCAACGAACAATTCTCGCCCCAAAGAATAATGATGTTGTATATGCATTGAATTTCACCATTCAATCAAAAATCGATGGCGATTTGGTGACATATAAATCCGTTGACTCCATAACAAATCCCGATGATGCAGTACATTAGCCAACGGAGTTTTTGAACTCTCTGGAGTTACCAGGATTTCCGCCACATAAATTGCAACTCAAAGTTGGTTCAGCTATTATGATACGGCGTAATTTGAATCCACCGCGACTTTGCAACGGTACTCGACTTGCGGGGAAAGACTTATGCCGAATTTGATTGAGGCAACCATTAACGGAAAGTACGCAGGTGAAATTGTATGTATTCCTCGAATACCAATGATTCCGACTGACCTTTCGTTTGACTTCAAACGATTGCAAGTTCCGGTTCGCTTTGCGTTCGCAATGTTAATGAACAATTCGCAATGCCAATCGCTTAGTGTTTGCGGGAGAAATTTAGAAAATCATTGTTTTTCACATGGGCAGCTATACGTTGCGTGTTCACGGGTTGGGAAACCATCCGCTTTGTCAGACCAAAAAACAAAAAATGTGATTTACCAAAGAGCACTTCAATTAAACGGATAATTTGCGGACACGTATAACGTTTCGATTCAGTATTTACTTTGGATTCACTTTCATTTTTCACTTTTTTACTTAGAGAAAATCCCCAAACGAAATGTTACAAAAAACGAAGCCATGTGGTGGCGAAACGGAATTCGCCGGATTTGCCAATCGGGTATAACGCTTTTGGCAATAGCCTTGATGCGACAACAGCTCCTCTAAGATCTTCAAAAATGTATTTAGCAGATTTATTGGTCTATGGGGAGGAGATCTGGTTCTCTGGCTTATTTGCTTTTTGGTTTTTGGAGGGAAAATCTGCTTGACTCATCACCGAGTTGTAGATTGGAAAATATATTTGCTATGGAGATTCTAGAAAAGTAAATACGTTATCTGATGTCGGAAGAGGGTAAAAAATTAGATTTAAGTAATGAGAAAGACTTCCTTCAACTTTACTCTTCCTGCTTAATGTGATACTTGTATTTTGGGCAAGTGGACTTACTTCATCCTTTTCCTCTAGTAAAAGCAAAACGTTGAAAATCATGATAGATTCCAATTCCTACCAAGCCTTTGGCTGGTAGACGTTACATTATAGCCGGCTCTAAAAAATTGTAGTAAGGTCACGGGATTTAACACGAATAATGGCAGTATTACCAGGAAGTATAATAACAATTAAGCGTATATTCGGGGGTATAGTTCGGACTCGATAATAAAAAATCAATCAAAAAGCAGCTTGTCATTTATCATCCATCATTGAGAAGGAAACGCGGAAAAGAGGCACCCAAAAGTGTAGAGATGTGCCATAATACCCCTCAAAGGTGCCCCTGTAGGCTAGTATGTAGTGTACTAGCTGGTCAGTGTGGGGGTTGTGGGTTCGATTCCCAACGAAGACCTTGGTTTTTTCACTACAAAAATAAAAATTGACTGTCGGTGGGGCTGCTCAGTGGTTAAGACATAGTCACTGGTCGCTGTGCTGTCTTTATACGGCAGTTAATTTCCGACTATTCTTCTTCTTTCACTACCTGTTTCATCTCTTCTCTATCCCTTTCCTAAAGTATGCAGCACGTTATTTGACTAAATAGGCATTGTTCCCTGAAGTGCTACTTCTTTTCAAAAGAAAAAAAATTAATTATCATTTTATATTTTCTTCAAAAGCTTTAAGGCAAAACTTACAAATAGAATGGAAAAGTTCGGGAAGAAGTGATACATTTTTACCCCGTGTCTGGATTTTCATTTGGTTTTGTTTGTTTTAGGGTTTGTCTGTCTAACGTGCCAAGTTCATAAAAATTTATACGTTTTTGTCGTCTGTCTACTAATTTTTTGCTTCTTCATTTTTCTTTAAAAAAATATTTATATTTAAAGGGTGATTTTTATAGAGGTGTAGAAGTTAGAATTGTAATAAAACTCGTGATTGTTTTTTAAAATGACATAAAATTTACTTTATTCGCAAGATAATCTGGCGGCATTATAATTTTAATATGACTTTTAGCATATGGCCGCCACGACTGGCTTGGACTTAGTCTAATCTAGAGGTCTAATTTTCAAAGACCTTTTCCATTATTTGCTGTATATGGACAATAAAATGGTGAATGTGTTCCTCTAAATGGTCAATAGTTTCGGGCTCATGGGCACAACTCATAGCCCCGCAGCAAATAGTAAAGCGGCGTTAAATCGCACGATCTTGGAGGCTTTTTCATACCATACGAAACGTCACATGTTGCCGTTACCCAACACTTTCCTCAATGAATCAAATTTTGCACGAGCTGTGCGACTTGTCATGTTGAAACTTTAGCTGCTGCGCTTCATGGCTGTTCAATTGATGAACAAAACAACCAGTAATTACAGCTGTAGAGCGGCCATCATAGACTGTAACTGTAAATGACTAGCAGCGCTTTTAAAGAAGTGCGGACCAATGATTTCCTTTCCATCTGTCAGTTTTTTTTTAAATTATAATGGTGTTTCAACATACTCCTGAGGATTATCATCACTCAAAATACGGCAGTGTTGTTAATTGACGTATTAATTACAAAAAAGTGATTTCCATCACTAAACGAACTACGTTTATGAAAACCGAGATCAACAGTAAACTTGTGTCGGGTCCAATTAGTATAATTTGCAAGCTTTGTAAAAGCGTCACTAAGTTCAAACCCAACTTAACATAAATCACTCAACAAAATCATTGGCAAAATGGCCGATATTTAAAAAAAATGTTGTCAACTTGAAGTTCTATACCTCTATAAAAATTATCCGTTACACATACTTGGTGTAAATAACACATCGTTTGGGAATTTAAATTTAAGAAAATTTTCATAAAATTAAAAACAAAAAATTTCAATTTATTTCCTTTAACATTCGGAAAAGAAGATGTCAAATAACTTCACGTCGCCTTCTCTTATTTTAGCTAAAAAATGTTTTAAAATTATTCGAATTTATGATAACAATTTATAAAAATTTTCTTTAAAATGAAATCAGTCACTTAAACGTTTTTGAAGTGAAATATCAACGATAATATTTTTAAGGCAAAGGAATTTAAATTGAAAGCAGGAAATGCTTCAAGCGTTCTCTCTCCCCCTCTATCTCTTTTGCATTTACTCTCTTTCACTTACTCTCTCTTCTTCTCCCTCTCTCTCTCTCTTCTAGTTTTGAGGAAGGTACAATACGGAAGCATGAATATTTTGGTTTTCCTAACAGTTGTTTCATTATTTTCCTTCATAAAAATATTTGCAATTTAAATTGTAAAAACTTTTTCGTTTACATACTTTATTCAATTAAGTAAAATAGTGAGGGCACATCAAATTTTTAATAGAAGCTTGAAAAGTTTCTTGCGTCTAGCCGGCTCTATAGCAGAATAAGATACTTGGCAGATGTTTAAATGTGCCCCTGTAGGCTAGTAGGTAGTGTACTAGCTTGTCAGTATGGGGTTGTGGGTTCGATTCCCAACGACCACCTTGGCATAAACACTTCTTGGCAAAATGGCGGTCCTATTTCGTTAATCACATCACGGATTTTGAGTTTTAAGGCTGTAATCGATTCGATTTGCTCCGTACAGACTCTGTCCTTAACATAGTCCCACAAAAAATACAGTGGTGTTAAATCACACGATCTAGCTGGCCACTTAACTACTGCTGATTGTTGTAAAATTATGCGTTCGGGAAATTTGGTTTGCAATAAATTACTCGTTTCTTGCGCTGTGTGACATATGGGACATTTGTATTGAAACCACATGTCAGCGTATCCACGTTGTCAATTATAAGTAAAATTTGAGTTGTTAGCATCTCGCGATAGTCCCTTCCAAGGGGCACATTAATATGTCTTAATAGACTGTCACCATTAAGACATGTGTCAAGGGAGTGTAGTCCCCGAAAGGTTAGCAGGAGCCAACTGGACAACTCCGAAGTTATTTCCGTAGGAATCAGTTAGCCTAAGCCTTCAGCGGTTGCTGTTTCCTGTCTGTTTATTGAGATTGGCCACTTCTGGAGTATCGTGGTAGTTGTGGTTTCGCAAGCCCTCAGAAATGATTAAGGGGTCAGGATCATTCACTTTTGACCAAGAACACAGGTTGAATGAGCTTTAATATAATATAGGAGCCCCTGTAGGCTAGTAAGTAGTGTACTAGCTTGTCAGTATGGGAGTTGTGGATTCGATTCCTAACGAAGACCTTGGTTTTTTTTTTCACTACAAAAATAAAAATTGCCTGTCGGTGGAGCTGTTTAGCGATGAAGACATAGTCACTGGTCGCTGCGCTGTCTTATATACGGCAGTTAATTTCCGACTATTCTTCTACTTTCACCACCTGCTTCATCTCTTCTCTATCCCTTTCCTACAGAAAGTAGCACGGTACTTGACTAAATAGGCATTGTTGCCTCCATTGCTACTTCTCGTTTAAAAAAAAAATTAAGAACACGACGGCATTCATACTCACTGGACCTGGACCATTTATTATGAATGATCCGACCCACAAACTCAAACGAGGGCCTCGAAATACACAGCCACCACGATACTTCCGAAGCGTCTACCTCAATAATCAGTCAGAGGACAGCTAAAGACCTAAAGAGACATTAAGCGGAAATCTGGAGCTTTACTGATTCCCGTGGAAATATAGTGGATTGTTCGGTTGGCTCCTACTAGCCTAGAAGGGGACTGGGTTCCCTTTTACCCCCGCAAGACAGAAGTCTAGATGGTTGTGTGATCCATAAAGACTTATAATGTGCCGCCGGTGAGATGTAAATCTGATCACGTATCTCGCTATAGTGTGATCCCTTGACCATTACCGCTTTTTCAGCTTCATCTTCGAAAAATAAAAAAAACGGCCCAATCACGCCTCGAGACCACATAATGCAACATACAGTGACACGTTGATCATGCAAAGGCTTCTTAATAATCGCTCTAGGATTTTCAGAAGCCCAAATGTGGATATTTTCCTTGATTTTTTCAGAAAAACCAGCCCGATTGGTTTTCCTGAATGAATTGAGGGAATCTAGGGCGATGTGAATGGTCGGTCCTGCACCAGTTGAACCTTGTAAGACTTTAAAGTCAAATCCTTACGCATAATTCACCATGTGGTGGTTTTGGATAACCCGAATTGTTGAGAACGAGGAAGTCACAAATTTGGATCTGTTTCAACACTGTGGCTCACGGCTGCGATGCTTTTAATTGAACACGCGTTACTGTTCACACATTTTGTATCGAGCTTGTCGACTCAAATGTAACAATCAAATTCTTAATAACGTTCTCAGAAGGACGATTGTGTTGTCATGCTGTTGGTGTTTCCACAATTAAAAAACAAGCTTCTTGTGGAAAAATTCAATAGCGGTCTCAGAAGGACGCTTATGTTGTCCGAAAATATCACTTATTTTACGAAATGTAACTTTAGCAGAGCCACCAGTTTCTTGCGAAATCGAATTTGTTAAAACAATCGCCAATGCATCTACTACGAATACGTCAACAAAACTAGATGTCAAAACTAGCATGTTGTTGGGTGTTGCCACAATTGAAAAACAAACTTCTCACTGAAAACCCCGACATTTTTCTTTTTAATTTGTCTTTAAAATATTTCCAGTTGGCAGTTTCATTAGCATACTTGCAACGTACAACAATGTTTGCTGGCACTTATTTGGCCGCTGCAATTTTCGCTTTCGTGCTCATTAATTGCAATTTTCATATTAAATCAGCAACAAAAATTTATGGCGCCACACGTTATACAAGTTGTTTGAAATGTGTTGTACAACATTTAAATCAAACATCTGATTCTGTATGAAAGGCAATCAGGCAGGCAGTATTTACACGTTTGTATTTCATACATTTAACTTTTACATAAATACAATTAATCTTTACAATTTATAAGTGAATGGAATTATACATTTGTATCTTTTGCATTCTCTCTCACTCTCGCTCTCACTGTCTCTCGCTCTCCTTTTTCTTTCTTATGTTTTTATGAATTCATATCAGTTGTTTTTAATTTATTTGTTGGATTAAAACAACAATAACAACAAGTTATATACGACATTCTTTGCATAAAAATTAAGTTTTTTTTTTTTTTGTAAAAGGTGTTTCAATATTTACGCGAAATTTTTTACAAATACTATTTTTATTACTTAAACACAAAGTAGCCAGCAAATGGATAAGACACTTAAAGCATATCGGCCAAATATTATCGAACGCTTAATGGCACATTGGCACTCTTCTGCTAAAAACGAAGTTGATTTATGGGCTTGCTACCACAGGTCCTTGTCTTGATCTCTACCTTAGGGCGTGTGTTGAAGGAACCTGCAATACTTTAAGCAAGAAGCTGTTTATATTGAACAATTATGAAGTATGTCAACGTCTGTGGCTGTTTTAAAAGATGCCACTTTATTAAAGTTAAGTTTTTCTAAACTGATGTTTCAGCAGAAGGTCCAGCAAGAGTTAGACCTGCGAACATGCAGTTCTAAAAATTTGATTTGAAAAAGCTGAGCTGAAGGGGAACCTTACTGCTTCCTAAATAATTTTTCAGCATTTGGTGGGTGTGAAGATTGCATTGCATTATTGTTCCTCATCATCTCATCACAGTCACCATTACGCCGTTTACATTTTCAAAAAAGTTAGGTCCAATGATTCCTCCTGACCCAATTGCACACCTACCCAACTGTCACTTCTAATGGATGCAAAGATGACTGTTCACTAATTTAAGAGTTTCCCATTCCCAAGAATCCACTATTCTGTTTATTCCCACACTCAATGTGCCTCATCACTCATTATGACTTCATCATGACTCTCGGGGTTGTCACGGGCGAGCTGTAATCTCCTCTTGCCATATGTACGGCGGCGTAAATGGTCTTCTAGAACAAACTTTTGTGTCAACTGAATTTTATATTTCTTTGTTTATTTTAAAGAGAAGTAGCACTTCAGGCAACAATGCCTATTCAGTCAGGTACCGTGCTACATTCTTTAGGAAAGGTATAGAGAAGAGATGAAGCAGGTGGTGAAAGTAGAAGGATAGTCGGAAATTAACTGCCTTATAGGACAGCACAGCGACCAGTGACTATGCCGTTATCGCTGAGCAGTCCCACCGACAGTCAATTTTTATTTTTGTAGTAAAAACACCAAGGTCTTCGTTGGGAATCGAACTCACAACCCCCATACTGACATGCTAGTACACTACCTACTAGCCTACAGGGGCACTTAATGCAAAATGAAACATAATGCACATAATGAAACAAATGGATTGTTTTGACAATTTTCCAGAGCTACAGTAATGCTTTCAGCCGATCTTGCATATCATGCTTGGGCCTCCACGAAGGCACATATATCGGTCTTTATAGAATACTTCACTATCTAGACCTGTGCTGCTGGGGGTATAAGGGAGCCCAGTCCCCTGAAGGCAGCAGGGGTCAACTGGAAGCTACACGTTATTTTCACGGGAATCAGTGAGTCCCAGAGTTCCACCATTTGTCTCCCTCTGGCTGATTGTTAAGATTGGCCCTTCGGGAGTATCGTGGTGGCTGTAGAATTGTTTCATGGTGGCCAGGATTATCTCACCTTTAATCACACCTACCTGGTGAATGATCCTAGATGCAGTGAGCATGCTAGTATTGTATTCTGGACATGAGTTGAATAGTCTTCAGCTCTTCAGCAAGGAGTAGTGGTTTGCAGCCTTGCTTTGGAACCGCTGAAATTGCAACTTGGAAAGACTTGTTGCTAGAATTAGTCCTCGGCTTCCTAGGGCGTGAATGACGTTGCTTTGAATTCACAGTGGTTTGACCACCATCTGATTAAGGCCCACGGCCAGGTGCTGATGTAAATCTTAGTGCGAAATATCATGCTTGGGCATATCACTTACAGACTCTCTTTCTTCGAAATCATTCACTATACGATAAATACTGCGTTTTGTTGGCACATTGTTTCTCACAAAAATTTCACACAACTTTCTCATCGTCACCGTAATCGACAATTGATTGTGATAAAATGTTTTAAGAATTAAAACACGTTGGTTTATCAAATCTTTTTCCATAATAAATTTGCTACTTCACGACTGTTAAATATGAACTGTGAAGACTAATGTATACCTTCCCAGCTGACACTCTGTACTTTGGCAAATCTTCCTCGACTTTCTTTCAAAGTTATATTGCAGCTCCCCTGCAAAATATAGAACTTTCAAAGTCTAAATAGCAATAATAAAAATGTGTTTCAAAGACACGGTTAGTTATTAGATACCCCAAGAGATTGGGCGGAGAATGAATTGCTTTTCTATGTGTCCCTCGCTTGGATGTTTTTGGCTTATGCGAGGCTCAGGTATGACGTAATAAGATTTACATCTGAACATAGTCGTGTGGACCAATATCAGATGGTGGATCATTACCACTGTGGATGAAATGTAGCGTCATCCTCGCCCTAGAAGGCCTTCGGATACGTATATCCTCCGGTCACTCCTAGTTGCAACTTTAAAAGCCCGTAGTAGGCCGCAGCCTTCACTCCTTGTTGAAGAGTTGGAGACAATCCAACTCCTGGTTCAGAACGCATGAAGCTTAATATAATCAAGAACACCACGGCATTCATACTCACTGGACCTGGACCATTAATTTTGTTCAACTCAAACGAGGGCCTCGAAACACACAGCCACAGATACTCCCGCAGGGCCTACCTCAATAATCAGTCAGAGAACAGCTAAATGCCTAAAGAAACAAATAGCGGAACTCTGGGGCTTTACTGATTCCCGTGGAAATATAGTGGATTGTCTAGTTGGCTCCTGTTAGCCTTGAAGGGGACTGAGCTCCCTTTTACCTCACAAGACACACGTCTAGATGATTGTGTGATCCATAAAGACTTATAATGTGCCCCCGGGGGTGAAGGGGGGAGGCTCTGGTATCTAAATATGCTGAACAACAGGATTTTTATTTGCCTGGGTACTTCCTCTTATCCATTATTAACATTAAAGTCGAAAGCTAGTGGCCACAACCATAAAGTACGATTGATCCTAAACGTATAGAACTAATTCTAATCGTAGAGAATTATGCCCTTTGTTTGGTGGGTTCGCCTGAATTAAATGTAAAAGTTTTAGATGTACGTTTGTGCTTCTGATAGTTAAATAACTAATTTGATCGCTCTCCCTCTCTCTATTTCTCTTTCTCTCTCTTTGTGTCTCTTTCTTTTTCTCTCTCTCTCTCTTTCTCTCTGTATCTTTCCCTGTAATGAAAAACACTTAAACGTGGAGCCTGAATCACTATGCTGCAATAATTGATTTGTGAAGTGAAATTTAGCATGAGCCCTCAAGAAACTTTCATCGTTCATTATTAACGCAGTGAACAAACGCAACACCTCTGGTTGTAGATTTCTGGTCCATTGACCCTGCAATTTTTGAATAAGGCTGCAATCACCAGAGAAAAACTTTTCTTTGTCGGATTTTCATTTTCATTATGGGAACTTTTCTCTGCATATTCACACAAAGAAATTATTTTTAGCAATTCGTGATTAAGTTTTTTTTGGAAATTGCGTATTAGAAAATGGAATAATTTTTCTTTTCTCTAATAATTTTATTTTCATTATTCTTCCCTCTTCTTCTTTTTTTTACCAAAAAAATCCTCTTGTAATGGAACGGGAAATTTTGCCCAGTGTAAACAATGACTAAATAAATTTCCTGTTATTTATAACAATTTGTGAGTTCTTCTCATTAATGTTTTTGTGACAGAACTTGTTGCTTATAATTTGTAAAATTTTTTCCTAAACGCAATATTTTTTTTGTGATTAATCACTCTTCTATATTTCAATTAAATCACCATAATTTGCTGTAATTTAATTGAGAACATTTATTTTATTAAAATTTGTCTTTTCTTGTTTTTTTCCCCTTTTTTTGAAGTAGATTTTTCATTTCAATTTAAAAGATTTCAAATTGCTAATAAACTTTCATGTCAACTGACAGCCGTAATAAATTAAAAAGAAGAAACATTTTGGGGAAAAATGATTTAGTGGAGACAGTGAGAGGAGAGAGAATTGGGAATTAAATAAAAAGGGAAGAATTCTATTCGATTTGATAAAATCTAATGCTAAATAGCCATGAGATATATAGAAATGAAATGCATAGTTTTTGAGACCATATTTTGTTTTTTTGACTACACACATTGCAACCTCACAAGAAACATGCATAATATTTGTGTGCCTTTCAAAAGTGAAACACATTCGCGGAAGAAGAAAACAAACGGAAAAGTAAAATACAAAATTTGGGATTCTATTTAAAACTAGTCTTATTGATAAAAAATACATAAAGTAGAAGAAGAAGCAGAAAAAAATAAGAAGAAGAATGAACCAGAAGAAGAAGAAGAATAGATAAAACTTGAAAAAAAAGTTCAAATAGTTTAAAAAAAATATTTTTAAAAAAATATTCCAAAGAAAGGCTTAAAGCAACTGAGCCGAAAGGCTACCGATCTCTTGCGAGAATAATGGATATAGAGTTTCGAAAGTTCTTTGCAAAATTACAAAACATAGAGCTGCACTTATTAAACAAGATTAAGCTTCTTTAGATTTTATACTTATAAATATGGCACAGGTGCGCCTGTAGGCTAGTAGATAGTATACTAGCTTGTCAGTATGGGGGTTGTGGGTTCGATTCCCAACGAAGACCTTGGTTTTTTTTTCACTACAAAAATAAAAATTGGCTGCCGGTGGGGCTGCTCTGCGATGAAGGCATAGTCACTGGTTGCTGTGCTGTCTTATATACGGCAGTTAATTTCCGACTATCCTTCTACTTTCACTACCTGTTTCATCTCTTCTCTATCCCTTTCCAAAACAGTACGGTACTTGACATAATGGGCACTGTTGCCTGAAGTGCTACTTCTCCTTAAAAATAAGAAAAAATATGGCCACAAATATTCGAAAAAGTCATGGACAATTGTATCTTCAGATTAAACTGAGTCCAAGCCAGCCGTGGTGGTCTTAGGCTAGAAGTGAAATTTCATGTCCATTTGAAAACTTCATCTTTGGTTTGTCCCATGTCAAAGTTTTAATCATGGTTTTGCACCCGTGAATTTTCCTCCAAGATCGTGCGATCTAAGGTCATTAGAATTTTGTTTTTTTTGGGGATTGAACCTAAACGCCTGACCACTTGGAGGATAAAATTTGCCGCTCTATTGCCTACATACGGCTACAAATTTTGGAAAAAGTTATGAAAAATTGTAAATTTAGATTAAACTACGTCCAAGCCAGCCGTGGCGGTCTTAGGCCAGAAGTAAAATTTTATGTCCATTTAAAAAATTCATTGTAGTTTATTCCATGTCAAAGTTTTAATCATGGTTGCGTAACTGTGAATTTTCCTTCAAGATCGTGCGATCTAAAGTCGCTAAAATTTTTGTTTTTGTGGGGATTGAACTTCAATCTACACCTAATCTACCCCAATAAACCTAAACGACTGACCACTTGGAGGATAAAATTCGCCGAGTTATTGCCTACATATGGCTACAAATATTGGAAAAAGTTATGAAAAATTGTAAATTTAGATTAGACTACGTCGGGCTAGCGTCAAACGTAGCGGTTTTAGACCAGAAGTAAATTTTAAAAATTCGTTTTTGTTTTATTCCATTTCAAAGTTTTAATCATGGTTTTGTACGCATAAATTTTCCTCCACGATCGTGCGATCTAAAGTCACTAGAGCATTTTTGTGGGGATTGAACTGCAATCCACACCTAGTCTATGCCGATAAAACCTAAACGACTGACCATTTGGAGGATAATATTCTTTCCGTGAGTAAATATTTTTTGTTTTTACAATTACAAAATTGATTATTTTTATAAAGAAACTATGACGAACTGATAGCTGCTTAGAGTGCAATTTAACACCACCACTTTTTTGTGTGGCAATTTGTGAAAACGTTATTCTACGCCGATAAGTCCCAAATGATTAAGGAGGATAATATTCGTCGCGTTATCGTCTTTATATGGCTACAAATGTCAGGGAAAATTGTACCTTCAGGAATAAACTACTTACAAGCCAAACGTAGCGGTCTCAGGCCAGAGAAAAATTAAATGTTCGTTTAAAAATTTTCTCTTTATTTTATTCCATTTCAAAGTTAGCCTCCAAGATTGTGCGTTCTAAGGTCACTAAATTATTTTTCTGGGGATTCAACTTCACTTCGAAGCTAGTCTACTCCGATAAGACCTAAACGATTGACCACTTGGAGGTTAATATTCGTTGCATGGGTAAATATTACAAAATTGGCGTTTTAAATAAATGAAACTTTGGCGAATTAACAACTTTTTAAAGAGCTGTAACCATTTGCCTAGTTGAGCATTTCAGTTAAATGGGAATAAAGCAAAGTAGCCGTGCTGCTAAGAATATAACCAACTTCAAAGCTTTAGAGCAAAATTAATTTAATTCTCTGAACTTGTAGAGCCTTTTTCGTTCAAAGTTCTTCAGGCTTAAAAAATTAAAAAAAAAGGTAAAGGACTCTCATCATCTGTAAGGATTGTTTTTCTGTTTAAATAAGTGTGGCACGGCAGCAAAGTTTAAATTTGAATACTTAAATCATATTTAAAAATAAAAATGCAATCAAATTCCAAATTGAGACATTTTTTGTTGAGGTATTTTTTGTACATGACAATTCCAAAATAAGAGAAAAAAGAAAAATTAAATTAAAGTAAATTAAAAATTTTCCCACATTTACAACAAGTGATGAGTGCAATTTAAGCAGATTTTTTCTTTTTTCGTTTTTTTTTGGAATATTTACACAAACAACAAAATATTGGCTGCCTTTTTTCTTTCTTTCTTTCTTAAATGCATATTATGCCTCCATTCAAATGTAATTGAAGCCTTTGAGAGGCAGTACAGGAAACTTAATGAAGTCAAAGAAAGAAAATATTTCTTTAACACAACATATGAGAACCATAAGGAGGCAAAGTGTCACAGTAGGCAAAAAATATAAAAAAAAACTATAAAAAAAAATTTAACAAAAAAAAAAAAAAATAATAAAAGAAATATATAAATAAAAATAAAAAAATCTTTATTATTAAATTAAACAAGCGCATAACAAAATTTCAAGTGACAAATTATTAAACAACTAATAGCGTGGTGAACCTTAAAAAAGAAAAAGAAGAAAAAAACCAAAACATTAACGTTTAATCAAATGGATGAATGAAATAATTTAAAATTTTTTTTGTGCACTTTTAAGCTCATTTTTTTTCTCATTGTTATTTTATATTTTTTCCTGTGCGAAATTATATATCAAATCATTTTAAATAATAATAAAAAAAAATAATTATTTAATTCATGACAAAAAATAACAGAAAAAAAAACAAAACTGAATGCAAGTTTTGTATTTTAAATATTTTATCAGCAGTTTTCGGTTTCAAAAAACAAAAAAAAAATTTATGTGTTTAATGATTTAAAAGAATGATTTCTTTAAACAAAATTGTATTAGCAATTTTGCAATTTTCGTTAAAAAAAAAACACAAAAATGACTTGCTGAATGATTTAAAAGAATGATTTCTTTAAACAACAAACTCTACTTGCAAGTTTCTATTTCAAAAAATTTTATCAGTAATTTGGCAGTTTTCGGTTTAAAAAAATAAAAAAAAATTTTACGTTTTTAATTATTTAAAAGAATGATTTCTTTAAACAACGAAGTCTAAATGCAAGTTTATATTTTAAAAATTTTATCAGCAATATGGCAATTTTCGTTTTCGAAAACAAAAAAACAAACAAAAAAATACGTGTTTAATGATTTAAAAGAATGATTTCTTTAAACAACAAAGTCTAAATGCAAGTTTATATTTGAAAGATTTTATCAGTAATTTGGCAGTATTCGTTTTCAAAAAAAAAGCCAAGTAAAATTAAAACAAATTTATGTGCTTAATGATTTAAAAGAATGATTTCTTTAAACAACAAACTCTAAATGCAAGTTTATATTTAAAGGTTTTATCAGTAATTTGGCAGTATTCGTTTTCCAAAAAAAGCCAAGTAAAATTTAAACAAATTGATGTGCTTAACGTTTTAAAAGAATGATTTCTTTAAACAACAAGATCTGGATGCAAGTTTGTATTTTCAAGATTTTATCAGCAATTTGGCAGTGTTTGAATTAAAAAAAAGAATAAAAACACAAGAATAATGAAAAAAATTACCTGTTTAATGTTTTAAAAGAATGATTTCTTTAAACACCTTAATTTAAATGCAAGTTTATGTTTGAAAGATTTTTTTAGTAATTTGACAGTATTCGTTTTAAAAAAGAATCCAAAAAAATATTACGTCTTTAATGATTTAAAAGAATGATTTCTTTACCCAAGATTTAAATACAACCTTATATATGAAAGATTTTATCAGCAATTTGGCATTTTTTGATTAACAAACAAAAAAAAAAAAGAAAATTACTTGCTTAATGATTTAAAAGAATGATATCTTTAAACAACAAACTGCAAATGTAAGTTTATATTTTAAAGATTTTATAAGCAATTGCTGGCAGTGTTTGGTTGCAAAAAAAACAAGAATAATTAAAAAAAAATTTCATGTTTAATAATTTAAAGGAATGATTTCTTTAGAAAATAAAATCTTTTAATGATTTAAAAGAATGATTTCTTTAAACAACAAAATCTAAGCGCAAGTTTATATTTTTAAGATTTTATCAGTTTTCGGTAAAAAAAACAAAAACAAATTATGTGTTTAATGATTTAAAAGAATGTTTTCTTTCACTGTTGTTTAAAGACTAAAAAAGACTTTCCTTAACTGGGTTATAATTATTCTTATAACGAAGCGAGAAAAAGGAATAAACTGCATGCTAAAGCCTTCGTTAGAATGCTTAGGGACGGGTTTCAAGGCTACGGAGTTTAGTAGTAAAAAAAACAAAAAAACAAACAAGCAATTTTATGCTACAAGAATTCAGCCTTTCGTAAGCAAGGAATATGTGCTCGGAAATCTCGTATTGTAAATTATAACAGAACATTTTTAGATGTCTGAATTTCTCTATTTACAGTGGTGCTATTTGAAGCGCTAAAACACTTCACTTCGTTGAAACAGCTACTGTGTAGTGCGTTTCGATTACAGATAATGCGTTTCCATGTGCTCCCATTTTCCAACATGAGGCCAACAATATTTTCCGGAGATATTTCTCCAACGATTTGCTCCATACAAAGTCGTTTCATTCTCCATTTCTCGCACCTGAAGAAAGTGTGTTTTAAATCGTTTGCATAGGTGTATCCATATAGCTACATTCGTCCTTCCCTTACTGTGGAGGTACTGCAGCAAGGATCTACGTCCAGAAAGCATCTGTATAATGAAGTATTTAATTTCGCCATGTTTTTTTCTTCACCCACTTATCCAAGTCATTGATAAGCCTTGCTGTCCATTTTCTACGTGATTCGTTGTCTGCCTTGTTGCAGTTTTCCCGTTTGTTCTTTCGATTTGTGCTCGTAATGTCCAAAGGGCTTTAGGTTCTTCGGCCAAAAAATCAATTGGGATAGTTTCACGAGAACTGCGGTCTCCGACGCTGTGCAGTATGCTGAGGCGTAATAATAATTTTAATTATAATACTACCCAATCATGCCTTCAGACCACATAGCGCACCATACAGTGACACGTTGAGCATGCAACGACTTATCAATAAGTACCGGACCTTATTTGTGGGACTACGCATTTTGTATAACCTAAGGTCCTGCGAAGATATGTAGCAGTACACTCAATGGGCTAATATTGTAGTGGGTAGATCCGTTTGGGCTTTAGAATAGAGATATAAAGGCGAAGTTCGACCGCTACATTTTATTTTTATATAATTTTCGGAGCCTCAGCCATAAGTAGCTCTCTACAGGTGGGGTCTCTTTTCAGGTTGCCCACACATATTTTTGCCAAAAGGCTTAAGACAAGTAATTTTTTTCGGGACTATTCAATACCTCTTAATAACTTAATATGAGGGCACTGTTATCACTTTAATTTGCTTTTAGTGTTTTGCCTTCAAAAAGTTTATTTCCTTGCAGGAATGTAGGGTACTTACCTGCATCAACATACTGATATAAAGAATAAAATGCTGCAGATTACTTCTCCGAAATAATTCTCAAATTTATCATTTTTACTTCTTTAAAAAATTAATAAATTCATTACTTTACCGCTCTGACTTTTCATTTACAAATATGTGTTTTATGTTGTTGGTGAATTATAGTGCAAACAATTTAATTTTCCTTCCATTGCTTTTTATTTGCCGTTATGTGCTCTCGTGTGTGTGTGTGTTTTTTTTTTTTTTTGTAAATTGAGTCATGTGAGTTAAAAATACGATAAATTCAATTATTGTGAGTAGAGATTTTTTTGCTGCAGTGTTAAATATAAAAAAAAAATAAAATATAAAAAAATAAAATAAAAATATTTTAAATACAAATAAAAATAAACCGAAATTAAAGCGGATATTCTGCATGCAAATTTTTTTAATTTTATTTTTTTTTTTTTTTTTGTTTACTTTTATTTGCTTCAAATCTTGTCTGGCGATATTAATTTTATGATTTCATATTTTAAAATGAATTTCGGAAGTAAGGAAAGCAAAATCTTAATAGCGGTAATAATGCGCTTAATTTGAAATGCCTAGGAAGTGATGTCGTGGGTGGTATGTGGCGGGCAGCCTTCAGCTTGTTCGAAATAAATTTACATATTAAAACTCATTGCCTAAATACTATTATTTCTGTTGTTGTAATATATAAAGGGTACGCCAAATAACTTTTTGTTGTTGTTTTCAATGCTATAAACAAAACTACTGAATATTTGCTCAAATTTCTTGTTTTTATTTGAAAGCACAATCCTTCCGGTTAATAATGGAAAATAATTTCATTCAAATGGCTGCCTCGGCTGGCCATGCAGTAGCCAACACGATCGGTCCAATTTTCAAGCGCATTATCGATTGTGTACAGCTGTATTTCTTCACCAATGGCTTCACGAATATTGTCCTTTAAAGCGTCAATTGTCTCTGGCTTGTCGGCGTAACACTTATCTTTGACGACACCCCATAAATGATAGACCAACGGTGTCAAATTGCAGCTCCGAGGTGGCCAAACGACATCAGCTCTGCAAGTAATACTGCGATCTTCAAAAGTAGTTCGAACAACATCGAGTGTAGCTTCTGGGTGTCACGTAGCGCCGTTCTGTTGAAACCAAATGTTGCCAATATCCTCCTCTTCAATTTTTGCGAACAAAAATTTGTTCAACATGGCCCGTTAACAATCGCCATTGACTGTAACGGTCACTCCTTGCTCATTTTCGAAGAAAAGTGGCCAAATTATGTCTCTGGACCAAAATCCGCACCGAACAGTGACTCGTTTCGGGTGTGTCGGCTTTTCAATGTATGCGGGCGGGTTTTCTGTGCCCCAAATGCGACAATTTTGCTTGTTTACATACCCGCCAAGATCACCCAAGAGCTTTATCTGAAAAGATAATGTTTTTTTGCAAAATCGGCATCTTCTGTAAGTCGATGGCAGGCCCACTTAGCGAAGCGAAAACGCATTGGATGGCTTCAACTCCTGAAGCAATTGGACTTTGTATGGCATTATACCAAGATCTTTATGCAAAATTCGTCTCAATGATGTTTCTGAAATGTTCAATTGCTGAGAACGACGGTGAATTGATGTTGATGGCGCTTTACGCACACTTACTGCCACAGCAGCAATATTCTCGGGTGTACGCACTGTTTTTTACTTTTCACGCTTTGGTTTATCGATGAGGATGCCAGTTTCTTTCACTTTTTTCACAAGTTAACGAACATACGAAGCTGACGGTGCTTCTTCTCTTCTTCTAAAATTCGTAAGCAATTCTCGCACACAATGCTGCAACAATACCATGATTTTCAAACTAATGTGTCGCAATAGTTCCCAGCGTTGTTTAAGCGGCGTCTACACAACCATATTCGTTCAGCGGAAGGATAAAACTAATTATGTGTCAAAATCAAACATGAGCTAAGTGTTGCCATTCACGAAATAAGTACAAGTTGAAAAGAAAACGTTAGATGGCGGACCCTTTAGTAGTTAATTCATTTTGTGATAAAAGTTTAGCTGTTGCTATTCAAGAGGATTGCACAGAGGGCGGGTCAATAACTTCAAGATTTTTGATAATCTCGACAAATCATATTTTTCGGTAGACATAAAAAAATTGAAAAGATATTGGACTGAGTGTATAGAACTCAAAACTAAAATTACTTTTTAATAAAACAGTCACCGACTTATTGACCCGCCCTCGTATATAAAAATCGTCTATCATATTTTAATCAAATGCAGTGCTCATATTTCCACTTCCTTTAAATTAATGTTACAAAATTATATTAAATCATCTTTCTATAAACTGTCGCGTTTTTCAACTAGAAGCTTGTTTTTCAATTGTAGCAAGAGGGGCTTAGTGCTAGCAATTAGGGGACTAGTGGGCTCTCTTTTACCCCCAGTGACACGTGACTTAATTGGTCAGATTCCCTGGGGGGATATCGCGAGAAGCTGACATTTCAATTTTGGCCTATTATTGACAAAGACGATATCACTGACATATGGTTTCAACGAGACAGTGCCACTTGTCACTCAGCCAATGAAACGAGCAATTTATTGCAAACCAAAATTTCCCGATCGCATAATTTCACGACAATCAGCAGTTAAGTGGCCAGCCAGTCACATCGTGTGATTTTGGGGTTATGTTAAGGACAGAATCTATACGAAGCCAATCGAAACGATTTCAGCCTTAAAACTTAAAACTCGTAATGTGATTAACGCAATAGGACCGCCATTGTGCCAAAAAGTGATTTAAAACTTTGATGAAAGAACCGACGTCCGTCAGGGTGGTCGTGGGGGACATTTGCCAGAATATGTTTATGCACAGTGGCCCTATAATATTTGGTGATACGCATACAGATTCGTACAATTATCTTCGATATTGATTTTGTTAACAACAACAGCAATAAGTTTGTTGTACGTCAAGGTTTAATATTTTCATGCGGAGGTCACTTTTTTATTTTTAATTAAATTTTTTTTTATTTATTTAAGGGCGAATAATAAATTCCTACAAATAATTTTTTTTGCCTTTTTAATTTCGAAATAAAAATAAAAACTTTAGTTATCATTTCAATTTGCGGTCGGTAGCCATTATAATTTTAGATAAGAACACATTTTAAGTCATTTAATTTTTAGTAACCACTAGTCAATGGTTTCTGTTATCATTTTAAAAATGTTAAAAATTAATTTTAAATATAATCTAAAAGCGTTAATTTGTGTACACCTTTTAATTATTTAGCAAATAATACGAAACCTTACGTTTTATTCCTTTAAATGCATCTACTATCAATATGAAAACAAAAACTAAATGTCAAAACTATCATGTTGTTGTTTTTGTCACAATTGAAAAACAAACTTCTTGTTGAAAAACCCAATATAATATCTAATTCTTTTCCAGGCAAACGTTGTTCCCTAAGTCGTCTTTCCTTGCATGTTACCATTTAATCCTATACAAGTTTTCTTCAGTGACCCTCAAAAATAAACCAAATTTAATTGTGAAAATTAATCAATTTGTATGGAGTACCCCACATTTTATTCCTTTATGTTTTTACTAAACAACTTTGTATCAGTTTTATTTTATATTAAAATTACAAAACCTTTACTTACCTTTCGTTTCAACACAGTTAACTAATTGAGAACTGCAAATGAAAAACGTAAAATATTTATGAGTTCATGTAAATGCGTAAAGTGTAATGTAAATTTAAGAAAAGTTTTTAAAATAACAAAAATTTGGGTTAAAATAATATTGACTTTTTAGACAATGGCATCACTATCAAATAATTTTAGCTTTTCATGTGTAACAGTGTCAATAATTCTTTTATTAGAAGTTATCTTAACAACCTTCGTTAAGAAATACACAATTGGAGACGACGGCCCATCAACGCAATTCAAACATTTCAAAATATATTTTATATACGAGGGTAAGTTAATATGTTGCTTAAGCAATCAATTATAAGAATTAAAACTTGACAAAGAAAATAATAAAAAGACAAATGTGAATTTTTTCAGGAATAGCAGCAGATAACGTTTCAAATGTGTTAAGGGAATGAATAGAAGGCTGATGCCTTCTATGGGTTGATTTTCTAGAAAGGTATAGAAGTTGGCAACCCTTTTTTTTAACTGCTGGCCACATTTTGTGATTTATAAAGTGATTTATGTTTAATTTGGTTTGACATTTAAGCATGAATAGACTAACGCTTAGGCAACGCTTTAAAATTTTTCAATGTTGGCTTAGGGCCTTGATTCCGATTTTCATAAGCGTGTTTCATTTGGCAACATAGCTCACTTTTGTTTGAAAGGGCACGTCAATTAATAACCTGCTGTAGTTGGAGTGATGAAAATCCTCAAGTTTATCCATAAAAATCTAACACTTGTGGTGTGTTTTATGGACTGATAGCATCATTGATCCACATTTCTTTAAGCAGGATGCTGGTCAGAAGGTTGCACTCAATATTGACAGCCATGGGTACCGACTTTTTTTTTCGTCAGTTGAACAAGCATGAGATGCAGGAGATGTGGTTTTAGCAACACGGCACAACATGTCACACAGACCGAAATGATTGACCACTTGGAGGGTGAAATTTGCCGCGTGAGCCCCGATTTGAGGCCACAAATATTTAAAGAAATTAATAAAAATTGAATCTCCCGATTAGACGACAGTCAATGTTGACCGCTATAAAGCCTTGAGTACTGAATTTTTCGTTCGTCAGTTGAATAAGCATGAGATGCAGGAGCTGTGGTTTTAACAACACGGCACAACATGTCACACAGACCGCAACGATTGACCACTTGGAAGACGAAATTCGCCGCATTAGCGCCGATTTGAGGTTACAAATATTTGAAGAAATTATTAAAAATTGAATCTCCCGATTAGACGACATCCCAATCAGCCAAGGCGTTCATATTTCAGAAGTCTGATATAAATTAAATTTAAAAAAAATCATCGCTAAATCTCTGCTTCTCTTGGGAAAAATTTCTTTGCAGCAAAATTATGATTTTGCAAAATGGCCGCCATTGAGCCTAATAGAAAAATTCAATCGGT
Source organism: Trichopoda pennipes (assembly GCA_030448955.1). Classification (NCBI taxonomy): domain Eukaryota; kingdom Metazoa; phylum Arthropoda; class Insecta; order Diptera; family Tachinidae; genus Trichopoda; species Trichopoda pennipes. Next base: position 11,150,665 of record JASKUP010000060.1, on the reverse strand, counting down.
TTATATTTTAATGTATTTTCGGTTAAAAAAATTTTCCCAAGTTCCTCAAAATAGAATCTTCAACTCGTTATATAAATTTCTTGTCGCTTATTATTGTCGAGATTTGAAAATAGAAAAGAATCGAGGAGATTTTCGCTGTTCCGTCTCGGGTTTTTCGACAAAAAGTTTATTTTTTCAATTCTGGCAACACCAAAAACATGATGGATTTGAAATTTAGTTTTTTGACGTGTTCGCAGTATTCAATTTCGCACGAAAATCGCATTCTTCTTCTATTTCTTAAATGGCTATATACAACACTGGTGAGTCTTAGGTCGAAGAGAGGATAGCATTTCATACACTTCGATCTTTGCACTTCTTCTCCAATTTCTAATATTTGGACCTGATCTTTCCATCGCAGTTTTAAGTTGTCCTTTCCTCCAGACGCCTTCGGTATCATTTAAAAAAATTCTTCTAGCTGCTTTACTCATTCGCCCAACATGTTGTAGCCAGCGAAAATCGCATTAAAATAATTAAAATCCACAATGATAATGGTGATTCTCTTAAAGTTACATTTCGTAAAATTTGTGATATTTAAGAACAACAACAACAATCGTCCTTATAAAACTGCTATTAAGAATTTGATCATTAAATTTGAGTCGACAGGCTCGAAGATAAAATATGCGAATACCAATGCGCATTTAACCGGGTCATTCAACTGAAAACATCGCAGCCGTGGGTCATAGTGTTGAAGCAGATCCAAATTTGGTTGTTATGTTGTTTACTTTTCCTCCGCCAGTAAATGAAATAGTATTACTATTTCCTCTCCTCTCTGGCTGGTTTGAAGTCAAAGGCGAGCGCTTTCGATGCGAATGCATCTTTCTCAAGCCGCATTGTGGTTTGTACTCAAGTACAAAGAAGCGCTCGCCTTTGACGTCAAACCAGCCAGAGAGGAGAGGAAACGGCAATAGCAGATCCAAATTTTTTAACTCCTTGACGTTCTCAACAATAGGGGTTATTTAAAACCATCGCACGGTGTAAGTATTTGACGTTAAGGCCATACAAGTTTCAATTGATACAGGAATTGAAGCCTACCAACCACTCATATCGCCGAAGATTCGCTCAATTCTTTCAGGAACATCCGGCTGGTTTTTCTGGAAAAATCATTTTTTCTGACGAAGCCCATTTTCGCTTGCCAGGGCATGTCAACAGGCAAAATTGTCGTATTTGGGCTGCTGAAAATCCTAGAGCAATTATTAAGAAGCCTTTGCAATCTCAACGTGACTGGAGGCGTGATTGGGTGGTTTTGTATTTCGAAAATGAGACTGGAAATGCGATAACGGTCAATGGATCAGGGTATGTCAACAAGCAAAATTGCCGCATTTAAGCTTCAGAAAATCCTAGAGCGATTATTGAGAAGCCTTTGCAATCTCAACGTGTCTGGAGGCGTGATTGGGTGGTTTTTTTTATTTCGAAAATGAGACAGGAAATGCGATAACGGTCCATGGATCACGCTATCGTGAGATGCTAGCAACTCTATTGAAATCGTGGATATCACTGACATGTGATTTTAATTTATTGCAAATATCTCAATCGCATAATTTCACGACAATCAGCAGTTAAGTGGCCAGCCAAATCGTGTGATTTAACACTAGATTATTTTTGGTGGAGCCATGTTTAGGACAGAGTCTAAAGGGAGCCAATCGAATCGATTTCAACCTTAAAATTCAAAATTCGTGATATTAACGAAATAGGACCCCACCATTTTGCCAAAAAGTGTCTAAAAACTTTGATGAAAGAAACGACATCTGTCAGCGTGATCGTAATGCAGAGTTGCCAGATATAATTCAAACATAATTTATCTTCGTAATACAATAAAAATTTGAAACATCTTAATCTAAAGTTTTTGTTTTATTTTGTTGTAAAAAATAACCTTCTTGTTGAAAAACCCTTTAAGAGTGAAAAAGTCATCTAAAAATAGGGGCGTTTGAGTGTGTAATGGGTCGATGTCTATTTATTAATTAATTTTTTTTTTAAAGAGAAATAGCACTTCAGGCACTTCAATGCCTATTTAGTCAAGTACCGCGCTACATTCTTTAGGAAAGGGATAGAGAAGAGATGAGACAAGTGGTGAAAGTAGAAGTATAGTCGGAAATTAACTGTCATATAAGACAGCACTGTGACCACTGACCATGCCTTCATCACTGAGCAGCCTCACCGACAGTCAATTTTTATTTGTAGTGAAAAAGCCAAGTCTTTGTTGGGAATCGAACCCATAACCCCTAGTACACAACCTACTGGCCTACAGCCAAGAAATTTACTTCACTTTAAAATTAAAATTTAATTAGGATGCTCTTCATAAACTGTGACTATCCATATTGTTACTTACTCTCTATTGTCATGTATATGTTTCACACCATTTACTCTCGCTAAATAAATAATAATCGTGATGTTGTTAAATTATTATTGACACAATTTTATTATAACAAAATTATGAAAACGTATGTTATTTAGCAAGATAAGTAGCTTAAACAGTTATGAGTTCTCGTAAACATTTCCTAATAGACATATTTTCACAATACCACCACAATCTTGATAAATTTAATTATTTCGTTTTTCATGTGATAACAGGTGTTTTCTAATAAACAAATATGATAAAGTTCTTTCAAACTCATTTTATTTTTTCTTTAAAAACATTTCTTACGAAATTATTATAAAGATATTTTTTTTTAAATTTAACATTAAAAAAAAATTAAAAGTGTTATTTTATGCAAATGCTATTGTGTTATTTTCATTAGAGATGTCTTAATTGAGTTCAAAAGTTACAAGAAAAAATTAATTAAATTTTTTAATGAATTTTAAGTAAAGAACTATTCTTGTTGAATTTTAACGCAATAACTTACAGTTTTGTTCATAACATTTACTTAATACGAGGCTATCCTACTAAATTTCAATGAACCGTCCTATTTAAAAAAAAATTTTAAATGCTTAATATTTCAGCCTTTTTGCTACGGTTATAAAGTAAAATCTTTAGCTAACAAATAACAGTATATTACGGTTTAAATTAAATTATATTCGAAGTTTTCGAAATTGGTCAGAAATGCTAGAATTTTCTATTCAATACAACAATAGTTTTTTACTTAATAAATATTAGTATAAATTTCGTATTTTTATGTCTTAAATTAATTTCGAAATTATATTCGAAATTTTCGAAATTGTGAAAAAATACTAGAATTTTCCATATAATAACAACAAGCATTGTTTTCATTTCCTTTTTTTTTCGTTTAATGTAAGTTCGAAATTTTCGAACTTAATTTAGCCTCAAATTCGAGGATTTTCGTTACCCTGTTAAACATTTCAAAATAAGTTGCTTAAATATCTTTAATTATTTAACAAATAATTCGCTAAATGTAATTTAGCTAAAAATTCCAGAACTTTCTATTATTTTTTTTTTTTTTTGATATTTCAAATAAACATGCCTAAAAAAGCAAATTTTAGTGCTTTTTCATAATTTATTTGATGTTCGAAATTTTCGAATATAATTTTTTCAATGCGTATACTCATTGTTTATTATAAAAAAAACTATCTCGCCAAAAGAAGAACACAGAAAACAATTTAGGCAGAATAAAAAATAAAATTGTGTTTTAGTGGCCTTACACAAATTTCGAAATTAAATTCGAAGCACTAAAATAAACAAAATGATTGATTGTAACATTTTTAAGTTAAATGTCATTTAGTTTATAAATTATTTATTATATTGACTTTATAAAAACTTCCCGAAATGATAATAAAAAAAATATTTTTTAAGTTCGAATTTAAAAAAAGGTACCCTCTGATCCTAAAAAAACATTAAATAAACCAAAAATCTATTAAACTTACAGGAATCTGCAAAAAATAACAAAATAAAATTGTTTTGATTTGTTGGCTTAAAAAAAAATTTCGACATTATATTCGAATTTTCGAAAATAAATCTAAAAATTTATATAGCCTAAGTAGTTTTTTAAACACATTAAAAAAAATAACTTAGTAACATTTGAAGCCAATAATTAAAGGGAATTGCGATTTAACTTCGAATTTCGAAAAAGGTGTAACAAATAGTTTTATTTTTATAAATTTAAAGCCAGATGTTTTCAAACTATTAAAGCTTTACATTAAAGAAAAATTGCCTAATAAGATGACCTTTAAAATTTTTGAAATTAATATCAATCTTTCGAAATTGTGACGAAATTTGCAATTTTTTTGGCTAAAAAATATTTTTCGATATTAAGTGCGTTTTTTGGAAAGTTTCCTTTACCTTTTGTTAAATTTAAACATAATTATGGATTATTTTAAAAACCTCTATAATTTAAAAAATTTTATAATTTTCTGGCTTAAATCAAATTTCGAATTAAAATTCGAATTTTCGTAATTCCACGAGTCTCAGAATTTTTAAAATTAAAAAAAAAAAATTAAAATGTCTATTAATGTCTTTAAAATAAAGTAAAAATTTAATAAAATATTTTTTATCTAAAATTCGAATTTAAATTAAAATTCGAATTTAAATTCGAATTTTCGTAATTCTGTGAAAGTCTTAGAATTTTCTAAATCTTTATAAAAAAAAATTAAATAAATTTATGAATGTCTATGAAATAAAGTAAAAATTTAATAAAATACTTTTTAATAACAATTTCGAATTTAATTACGAATTTTAAAATTTTTAATTTTCATAAAAAATTTTTAAATTTTCATAAAAATGAAGTACATTTATTAGTGTCTCTAAAACAAAGTAGAAATTTAATGAAATATTTCGAAAATATAATTTCGAATTTAATTTCGAATTATCGTAATTCTGTGAAAGGCTTAGAATTGTTTAAATATTTATAAAAAAAATTAAATAAATTTATGAATGTCTACAAAATAAAGTAAAAATTTAATAAAATACTTTTTAAAAGCAATTTCAAATTTAATTTCGAATTTTGAAACTCTGCAAAAAAAAGTTTTACAAATTTCGTGTTGAAGTTCAACAAAATTATGGATTATTTTAAAAACTACTATAATTTAAAAAATTTTTTAAATTGCTGGTTTAAATCAAATTTCGAATTTAAATTCGAAATTTCGTATTTCAGTGAAAGTTTTCAGAATTTTTTCAAATATTCATAAAAATTAAGTACATTTATTAGTGTTTCTAAAATAAAGTAAAAATTTAATGAAATATTTCGGAAATATAATTTCGAATTTAATTTCGAATTTTGAAATTCTGCTAAAAATGTTTTACAAATTACGTGTTAAAGTTAAACAAAATTATGCATTATTTTAAAATTTAAAAAATTTTATAATTTGCTGGCTTAAACAAAATTTCGAATTTAAATTCGAATTTTCGTAATTCTGTAAGAGGCTTAAAATTTTTAAATTTTTCATAAAAAAATTAAATAAATTTATGAATGTCTATAAAATAAAGTAAACTTTTTATAAAATACTTTTTAATAACAATTTCGAATTTAATTTCGAATTTTAAAATTTTTAATTTTCATAAAAACTTTTTAATTTTTCATAAAAAATTTAGTACATTTATTAGTGTCTCTAAACTAAAGTCGAAATTTAATGAAATATTTCGGAAATATAATTTCGAATTTAATTTCGAAATTCGAAATTGTGCACAAAATGTTCTAAAAAATTTTTTGATAAGTAAGTAAACGTTAAGGGCCAGCTTACTGGTTAGTTTAGGACAAGTTTGAAGTTTTAAGCTTAAAGTTTCGAACTGCCAAAGTTGCCATTGCCTGTTTTAAGAAAAGGAAAATTATTATTATGATCATTAAGCAACAAAGCGAAAGCATTCAAAATGCGACAAATTGGGTGCATTTTGTTTGCTTAGCATGCGAGACATTTTTTAACGGTGTTAAATGAGGTAATTATTTTTTAATTTTTATTTGACGATTTTAGTTCCGGTGACTTAAGATGCTTCAACACTTGTCTTGGAAACACACGAAGTAAATTCAAAATTTGTAGAATATTTTTTTATATATTCCGCAGACGTTTTGTTGTTGTTGTTGTATTTAATTATTACAAATTTTTAACACGTTCTCAATTCTTGTTGTCATTAAAGGCGTCTGTCTTAATGCGACAATATGACAACAAGCATTTTCATTTTCAAACAAATTAAATTGTTCATGTATGAAAGTATTCGACATCCGCAATTAAATTATTTTACAAACTAAAATTCCAAATTAAAATATGTCGTCACTTGAGAATTTAAAGAAAGAATTTTGTTGATATTTTCTATAAAAAAATCAAAAAAATCAACTTAAAATCAAAATTGGCAAACAATACAATGAATAAGAAGCGAGTGAGTGGCACAATCAAGAAATTGTCTAAATTGACACATCAAACGTCGCGTCTAACGATTGACAATAGCTCGATTCGAATAGACACTATATGCGCCAAAACCCCTGAAATAAACATAATACAGCAACGATAACAACAACAACACCATAAACAGCAAGAAAATCAAATGCTTTTTTAGATTTCAAAACTTTTTTTAGTTTTTATTTTCAAATTGAGTTGAAGTTACAAATAGAGGAGAATAAAAAGAAAAATAAAATGTGAAGAGCTGCCTGAAGAAGCGTATCATGAATTGAGTTCAATGACCAATATTCGTAATTTAAATTGCATCAATGCATGGGCCAAATTTTTTTTAGTTCTCTTTTCCATTTTTTTTTTGGTTTCATTGGTTTCAATTTTTAATTTGTTAAATAAAATAACAGAAAATGTCTTCCTTTTGGGCATTTTGTTTGCTTAAATCAAATTGCTAGAAAAGGTCACTGAGACCTATCACGGTTGCTGTTATTTTCGAACTTGTAAACGAACTTTCAACGCCTGTGTAAAAAGACATAAATTGTTTAATGCAATTGAAAATTATATTTGTTAATCTCAATGGTTATAATTTTTGCCAACAAAAATTAAGAACTTTTATAAATTAAAAATTTTCAAATTTAGTTCGAATTTTCGAAATTCAGTTATTATATTTGTAAAAAACTTTTTTCGTAATGTCATAAAAAATAGTTCCTGGGTTTAGTAATGTATAATTACAAGATTTTCAAACTTTTAAAAAAGTTCGAAATTAAGTTCGAAAAAAATTTTTTGTTAAATTTCCTTTAGTAAAATACTAAATATATTTACATAAACTCGCAGTTGTAAAAACAACCGGCTTTGCTGGTTGGAGTAACAAAAATGAGAAAATAATAATTTGTAATTTCGAAAACTCGAAACAGCATCTTTGCCTTAATAAACGACTTTAATACAATGTTTAAGAATAAAAAATTAATTAATATTCATATTAAAACTGAGTTTTGGAACAAAATGTAAAAATAAAAGTTTCGAAATTGAATTCGAATTTCGAAAATAATTTTTTTTATGGCAAAACATTAAAACTAAAATTAATAATGAATTAAATAAGGCTAATTTAAAATATATGTAGATATTAATAATATAAACAATAATTTATAATTTGTAAACAAATTTAGTTATCAATTTCGAAAACTCGAAAACGCATATAAAAAACCCTCGATATAATAAACGACTTTATTAGAATATTTAAGAATAAAAAATTAATTAATTTTCATATTAAAATTCAATTTTGGAAAAAAAATGTAAAAATAAAAATTTCGAAATTGAATTCGAATTTCGAAAAGAATTTTTTTTAATGCAAAACATTAAAATTAAAATTTATAATGAATTAAATAGGGCTAATTTAAAATATTTGTTGATATGAATAACAAACACAATAATTTATAAAACCTTGATAGTGTTCCCGATCCTCATTAAATTGTTACTTAAAACTGCTTCCGCACGCATTTGTGTTAAATAGTTTTACTTGCATTTGCTTTTTTGTAATCGATTTATCGCTAATTCGTGTATTTTTGTTTAAACTTTAATGAAATATTTTCTCAAAATGGCTGCAAGTCGCAAAGCGTTCACAGTTTTATTTTAAGATATTTTCAGACATCAAATAGACTTTTTGTTTCATTTGTTTTGTTTTGTTTTGTATTGTCACAAATATCTAAGTAAATGTTGTTGCTCCTGTTGTTGTTGTTGACTGAATGTCAGACATTTGAAAATTGTATTGTTTTTTTTAAATAAAATTTTAATTTATTTTTAAATTATCGATAGTTTTTCACTTAATTTCAAAAGAAAGTGATTTAAGTAGAAAAGAGGTCTTAAATAAAAATGATTTTTATACCGAAATTATTTTCTAAAATTTCGAGTACAAAATTTTGTACTTTTTGACACTTATGGTACCTAATGTTTAGTTAATCATAAAGATGCTAGCTTTGCTTATGGTTATTATCTATTGGCAAAGACGACCAGTGAAGTTTGATTGATTTCTCTGATTAAAATTTGTAGGAATTCTTTTCTCAAAACATCACGCTGAATGGCTAAGGAGCACAGTAAGCGGGGCGGGGTTCTACACCTTGCTGGAGAGCTAGATACTATTTAAACTTCCGCCGCCCCACATTGCTGACATTCTGCTAAGAATTTAGGAGCACATTGGATAGGTAAGGGCCACAATTTCTACCGGATTGAGTTGAAACTACTGTCACCATGTTAGTCCGAGAAGGCGCACATTAATAGTCGGACTTTAAAGCTCCTTATCTGCCAGCTTCAGGCTCCTGCTAGCCTAGGCGACTGATTTTCGCTTTTCACTACTAGAGGCTACAATGTCAAGGTGATCACTAAGACTGCGTGTCCCCGGGATTGTTATATGGATGATACAGCTTTGATACTTTGATTTCTAGCGGCGAGTTTAACAGAATATTACCGAATTCGAATTACTTCACTGTTGCAGGTAAAGGATTGGTACTTGGCATAAATTAAACTGTTCTAGTCCTTTAGAAGTTCCCCTCGGGGGCACAGTATAAGTCTTTATGGATCACACAATCATCTAGACTTGTGTTTTGCGGGGGTAAAAGGGAGCCTAGTCCTCTTCTAGTTTAGCAGGAGCCAACTGGAAAATCCACTATATTTCCACGGAAATCAGTAAAGCCCCAGAGTTCCGCTATTTGTCTCTTTAGACATTTAGCTGTTCTCTGACTGATTATTGAGGTTGGCCCTTCGGGAGTATCATGGTGGAAGTGTGTTTCGAGGCCCTCGTTTGAGTTTGTGGGTCGGATCATTCACAATGAACACAATGAATGGTCCAGGTCCAGTGAGTATGAATGCCCTCGTGTTCTTAATTATATTAAGCTTCATGCGTTCTGGACCAGGAGTTGTACAGTCTCCAACTCTTCAGCAAGGAGTGTAGTCTGCGGCCTACTCCGGGCTTTTGAAGTTGCAACTAGGGGTGACCGGAGGATATACGTATCCGAAGGTCTTCTAGGGCGAGGATGACGCTACATTTCATCCACAGTGGTAATGATCTGCCATCTGATTAGGGCCCACAGCCAGGTGCATATGTAAATTTTATCACGTCAGTCCTTCAGATGTTCCTTTTGCACTTGAAATTCACTTTGTTTGATGCCAGCCAACGTTGCCTACTGCAGTTATAAGAATGATTGTGATATGGATTAACTTTAGTAAGTAGGCGTTTAGGCTATAACTCTGACGATGGTTTTTACCATTAGATAAATACAATATGTCTGCTAATGCTTCCGAGAAGCATAATACATCCTAAGTAGGAATTTTATAAGCACAGAAAGTGGGGCGTGACCCACACCTTGTTGGAAATCTGGAAACTATCTAAACTCCCGCCGCCTCGTATTCTGCTAAGATTTCAAGAGCAAATTGGATAGGAAAAGACTACAGTTTATAGCAGCTACACTCGCCACTATTTTTGTTCTCTAGATCTGGATGTGTAACACTGATGTTTGCTAGATTCGGAAGGAAATATTAAATAAAAATGTGAAATCTGGAAAACCGTAGCTGTCTTAGGCAGTCTTCCTGTATTCACTTGCACGAAGGTATTAGCCTTAGTAATTCCCATTATTACCATCATCAAGAGTTGTATGACCCCTAATGATACCTATAAACTTTTTTAACTGATCAATATTCATGTCTAAATTATTAGAGGATTCTTAATGACCGGCTTATCATAAATTGTGATCACAACTCACTCTTAACCGGAGAATAGGGTCGTAGCCCTGTAGGCTAACGGTTTCCGTGGTATAAGTTGTTAAATAACCGGCTAGATTTCAAAGCTTCTTATCTCCCAGTTTCAGGTTCCTGCTAGCCTATGCGACTTGTGCCGCCTTTTACTTCCAGAGGCTACAATGGCAACGCATGACTCCGTGGGAATTACAAGTATTGGTGATAAGATTTACATCTGCACCTGTTCGTGTGGGGCATTATCAGATGGTGGATCATTACCACTGTGGATGAAATGTAGCGTCATCCTCCCCTTAGAAGGCCTTCGGATACGTATATCCTCCAGTCACTCCTAGTTGCAACTTCAAAAGCCCGAAGCAGGCCGCAGCCTTCACTCCTTGCTGAAGAGTTGGAGACTATTCAATTCCTCGTCCAAAACGCATGCAGCTTAATATAATTAAGAACACGACGGCATTCATACTCACTGGACCTGGACCATTCATTGTGTTCATTGTGAATGATCCGAGCCACAAACTCAAACGAGAATCTCGAAACAACCAGCCACCACGATACTCACCTTAATAATCAGGCTGGGAACAGCTAATAGGCTAAATAGACAAATAGCGGACCTTTGGGGATTTACTGATTCCCATGGAAATATAGTGGATTGTCCACTTGGCTAGCCTATTAGGGCTATTAAACCGTGGGACATTTCGTGATAAGATTTACATCTGCACCTGGCCTTAAGCCTTAATCTGATGGTGGTCAAACCACTGTGAATGAAAAGCAACGTCTTTCACGTCCTAGGAAGCCGAAGACTAATTCTAGCAACAGGTCTTTCCTAGTTGCAATTTCAGCGGTTCCAGAGCAGGGCTGCAAACCACTACTCCTTGCTGAAGAGCTGGAGACTATCCAACTCCTGTCCAAAACACATGACTAGCATGCTCACTGGATCTAGGATCATTCACCGGTGGGTGTTATTATAGGCGAGATGAACCTGGCCACCATAAAAAATAGACCTGTATGGGGCTGCGAAACCTCAGCCACCACGATACTCCGGAAGGGCCAATCACAATAATCAGTCGCAGAACAGCTAAATGCCTAAAGAGACAAATAGCGGAACTCTGGGGCTTCACTGACTCCCGTGGATATATAGTGTATTGTCCAGTTGGCTCCTGCTAGCCTTGAAGGGGACTGGGCTCCCTTTTACCCCCGCAAAGCACAAGCTCAGATGGTTGTGTGGGGGATTTTACAAGTATGATACCGTTAACATTTTTAATAGCGTTCATATATGCCAAGTTGGAATCTTTACGATTCCTTTTACAGTTATTTCTTTCTGCTTCGACTCGCCACTACTTCTGTTATCTAGGCCTGGTGCATACCATTGATGTTTGTTAGATTCGCAGGGAAATAGGAAATAAAAGTAGTAAAGAAAGAAAACGGTAGCTATCTCCGGAAGCCTTCCTGTACCACCTGAATCCTTAATAATTCTCATTATTAATATCATCAAGAGCTGTATAATCCCTAATGATACCTATAATCTTTCTTAACTGACCTCTCTCAACTCATGGCCAAATGGCTGAGGATACTTAACGACTAATTCATGACACTTCGTGATCTCAATAATGATTGATTTAGTGCCTGATAAGAGATGGAAGATATCTGGCAGCATTTTATTTGCAACTTTCCAAACTTGAGATCTGGCAAAGTAAAAGTCTTCGGGGATGGGAAGAGAGAGAAAGAGAGAGAGAGAGATAATAACGAATACATCAAAGCGAGTGATTTCATTTGCCTCAAATATAGGCGATCCAAACGTTTTTAATAATTCATTTCTGTGTCTTCTCTCATACTCGCCTCTCTTAATCATACTCTCGTGAACACAGCCATTCATTCATTCACTGATTCATTCATTCAGTCATTTTCAACTTAAGCATTAATCAGGCAGCCGTCAAGTTAATAAATTTTTGTTTATTTTTCTTTGTCACAACAATTAAATAATCAGTTGTCCATTTATGGATTCGTCAAGTTCTTTTTGAAATTCAAATTCGTTTAAGTTGTCATTTCAAATTTGATATTTTTGTTTTTGCTTTTTTTTTGATTAAAATATTAAACAGCTGATTATTTGTTTATTGCTTTTCATTTGCTAAGTTCAATAGTATTTCCCTTGCGAATGCTGCTGTCATCATCTTGATTTTCATATTTCGAAATTTTTATTTCTATTTTTATTTTTATTTCTTTGTTCTTTTATTTCATTTCATTTATTTTTATGTCGTTTTAATTAAAAACAAAAAACGTTAAGTAGGTGTGTTTCCTTATTTGTATTTGAAATTTATGACTCGTGGTTTTATTTTTCCTCTTCAATAACTTTGCTGTTGTTGTTGTAAATTTTATTGTCAATTCAATGATATTCTGTTAATATTTTAATCAAATTTTTATGATGACATAATATTGTAACAGTGGGTAACAGTGAAACTGCTGGGGGTATAATGTTAAGTTAAAAATATCGGGTGTTTTTTTTCATAGAGGAAAAGCACTTTAAGTTGGCAACACTCTTTTAAGCTGACCTCCATTTTGTCAGCTGTCAAATGATTTATGTTTAGTTCCATATTGTGCAGATTTATTTTGAAAATCATGGTACTGTTTGTGATACATATCGCCCATTACATCCATTTTACGCTCACCATAATTGTCCATTACAGCAATTAATTCGAATAACTATGAAAGGCTTTCGTACTAAATAATAAAAAGCATTCACAACGGCGGAAAGAAATATTAAATAAAAATATTAAATCCATTAAACGGATCAGGACATTTAGATTGGAAATTGCATTTGTATTACCATCACCATAAGTTATATGACCCCTAATGATACCTATTAATCTTTCTCAACTGACTCCTCATATCCAAATGGCCGTCATGGCATCCTCATCCATAAACCAAAGCGTGAAAAGCCAAAAACCCGAGAATATTCCTGCTGTGGCAGAAAGTGTGCATGAAGCGCCATCAAACAATCAATTCACCGTCGTTCTCTACAATTGAACATTTTGAATTTTGCATAAAGACCTTGGTGTGACGCCATACAAAGTCCAATTGTTTCAGCAGTTGAAGCCAAATGACCATCCAATACATTTTCGCTTCGCTAAGTGGGCCTGTGTTCGACTTACAAAAGATGCCGATTTTGCACAAAAAAATCATCTCTTCAGATGAAGCTCTTGGATGATCTTGGCGGGTATGTAAACAAGTATGTTCTTGGCATGCAAATTCAGTGTGATGTTCGATGGACTAAACATATTTTCCAGGTTTCTAAAGAAGCTTTCAAGTGCCTCAGTTTTCTAAAGCGGTGTAGAAGATACTTCACTCCAACTGATCTCCGTACTATCTCTACCACCTATTTCCGTCCGAAAATGGAATACAACTCTAATGTATGGGCCGGCACTCCAAAGTCTATTTTCGAGTTACTCGACCGTGTACAGGAGAGGGCCAAGAGGCTCATTGCTGACAGTAGGGTATCCAATTCTATTCTATTCTCTAGAGCATCGGCGCATTGTGGGGCGCATTTCACTGTTCAATCGTTACTACTGTGGTAAGTGCTCTAATAAAATTAGGGAACTTGATCCCGATGCTCACACGTTTTCACGTTTAACACGATTTTCGTTGAGAGCGCGTCCATTTGTGGAATGATTGGCCAATAAATCGCACTACGCAGAACAGTCCGTATGTGGAATGGGATCCCTCCAGAGGTCTTTCCTGTCACTTGCAATCTGGGAAAGTTCAAACTGAATGACACTACTCCCTCTTTCCTCCTTCCCGTAACCTAATTTCCTAGTTCTGGCACAATGCTTTGCATATGTAGGGGTCATCCCCTGAGGGCTGGTCCGAAAGAGAGAAAAAAAAGCAAAATTGTCGAATTTGGGGCACAGACGCATACAGTGAAAAGCCGACGCACCCAAAACGAGTTACTGTTTGGTGCGGATTTTGATCCACAGGCATATTTGTCCCATTTTGCTGGCGATCGTTATCGGGCCATGTTGAACGAATTTTTGTTCACAAAAATTGAAGAGCAGGATATTGGCAACATTTGGTTTAACAGGACGGCGCTACGTACCACACAGCCGAAGCTACACTCGATGTTTTGCTCCCTATTTTTGAAGATCGCATTATCAGCCGCAGAGGTGATGTCGTTTGGCCACCTCGGAGCTGAGATTCGACACCGTTGAACTATTTTTTTTTTAAGAGAAGTAGCACTTCAGACAACAATGCCTATTTAGTGAAGTACTGTGCTACATTCTTTAGAAACAGGTGTGTGATTCGATTTACATCCGCGCCTGGCCATGAAGCCTTAATCAGATGGTGGACCAAAACACTGCATAATTTGGAACGTCATGCTCGTCCTAGGAAGCCGAAGCTATAATTCTATGCAGCAGAACTTTCTAGTTGCAACTTCGATGATTCCAGAGCAGGGCTGCAAATCATCACTTCTTGCTTAAGAATTGGAGACTTTCCAACTCCTGTCCAGAACACATGTCTAGCATGCTCACTGGACTGGATCATTCACCTAGCGTGTCATTAACGGCGAAACCACAACCACCACGATACTCCCATATAGAAGCCAACCTCAATAATCAGTCAGAGAACAGTTATACATATGTCTAAAGAGACAAATAACGAACTCTGCGGCTTACTGATTCCCGTGGAAATAAAGTAGAGTTTCCAGTTGTACCCCTACTGACTTCAGGAGATTGGGCTCCTTTTTTACCCCAGTTGCACAGGTCTAGATAGTCGAAGTTCTATAAAGGCCATATATATGTGCCCCCGGAGGGTAGATGAAATAGGTGGTGAAAGTAGAAGGATAGTCGGAAATTAACTGCCGTATAAAGACAGCACAGCGACCAGTGACTATGCCTTCATCGCTGAGCAGCGCCACCGACAGCCAATTTTTATTTTTGTGGTGAAAAAAATCAACAACCCACAACTCCCCGACTGACAAGCTAGTACACTACCTACTACCCTATAGGGAGCACCAAAAATAAGTGGCGTGCCGTCAAAGATAAGTGTTACGTCGACAAGCCGGAGACAATTGACGCTTTAAAGGACAATATTCGTGAAGCTGCACACAATCGATGATGTGATTAAAAATTGAAACGATCGTGTAGGCTACTGCATGGCCAGCTGAGGCAGCCATTTGAATGAAATTATTTTCCCTGATTAACCGGAAGGATTGTGCTTTCAAATAAAAAAAGAAATTTGCGAAAATATTCAGTAGTTTTGTTTAGAGCATTTAAAACAACAAAAAGAAGGTTATTTGGCGAACCCTTTACTTTACTAGATGCCAAGTTCAGAAATTGCTTTGATTAGTTTAATGATAAATTTATAATTTTTAAAAACTTACGCGGTATTTAACATTATTAAGAGCTGCTATGTAATCATGACATGTCAAATTTGAAGAGGTGGGAACAATGGATGACTGATTGATTTGAAAGGTTTTTTTTTTTATCGCGAGTATAATAAATAATTGTTAACTTAATTTTATGTTGTTTGATTTAAGAGGCTTTTAATTTTGACATGAAATCTAAATATTTATGATGTTATACTGCTTTAATAATTCTAAAGCTGCACAGTGTGCCAGCTCATGAAAATAATGATAATAAAAATGTGTAACTTTTAAAAGGGCTGAAACGACTGTGAAGTGATAGTGAAGGATGCCTCACATTTTTAAATTAAAAAGCTATATTTTTAACAAATGATAGGGAATCTACCGCAACAAGGTCGCGTTACCAGTATAGGAGATGAACATATGTCCTCAGTTATGTTATTGAAACAGTTGATATGGCAAAATTTCCGTCTTGCTAATTTTTTTCCTTTCAATCAGTGACCCGTAGAATTCTGTTATTTGTCTCTTTAGACACTTAACTGTTTTCTGGCTGATTACTGAGGTTGGCCCTATATGGGAGTATCGTGGTGGTTGTGGTTTCGCGGCCCCATATCAGTTTATGGTTCTATGGTGGCCTGGTGAAATGTTCCCAGATCCAGTGAGCATGCTAGACATGTGTTCTGGACAGGAGTTGGAAAGTCCACAACTCTGAAGCAAGGAGTGATGATTTGCAGCCCTGCTCTGGAATTATCGAAGTTGCAACTAGAAAGTTCTGTTGTATAGAATTATAGCTTCGACTTCCTAGGACAAGCATGACGTTCCAAATTATGCAGTGGTTTGGTCCACCATCTGATTAAGGCTTCATGGCCAGGCGCGGATGTAAATCGAATCACACACAGTTGGCTTCTGCTAGCCTTTAGGGGACTAGACTCCCTCTTATTCCCGGTGATACATGTAATGATGGTAAGATTCCATCAAGACATATTAATGTGCTTCTGGGGGTGGGAGGGGGGTTCTATGCTGCATAGTTAAAGATTGATGTGTCGTAGAAATCTTCTTTGCTTCATGTTCTGAGTGATCTTTATGTAGATTTAAAAAGACTTTTAAAACTGACAATTAATAAGGGAAACTTATACTTACTTTTGCTTTAAGTATAAAGCTAAGTATAAATATAAATCAAAGTAATTTATAATAACATTTTCATTAACTGAATAAGAGTTAGAGAAGCAAACTTAAATTTAAAGCAATCTTGGGTTATTGGGTTATTCTCCATTAAGAATACGACTTAATTTAACATATTTATACTTTTTCTATGACTTTTTTGCCATATAATACGTAACATAAACTCACTAAATTTTATTTAAAAATATCAACCTTTTTTCTCTATGAAAATTTTAAATTCCAAAAGGTTGGATTTCTGTTTTCGATTATCTCACTTGAAGAAAGAAAAATAAAAAAAACATACAAATGTCAGGCGATATGTAAAATAAAACAAATTACAAGAAAAAGAAAAGAAAAAAGGAAAAGTACTTTATTTGCTGACGTTTATGCATTGTCAATGATCCAAAACGATTTATTGCCCCCAAACTGAATTAATAAACTGGAAACAGCACAACAACACAATTTGAAATGAAAAATAAAAACTAAAGAATTTAAAAATTTATAAAAAAAACAAACAAAAAATATACTAAAATGAACTTTTAGGCCTGAAATAGTTTTACAAATCGTTAAAAACAAAGCAACAACAACAACAACGAGAAAAACAAAAATAAAAAAAGTCGACATTTTAACACCATTTTTAGCATTTTAAATTGTTGAAGAGACAAAATTTATTTTAAAATTCTACACCACTTCAAAACATTAAATATTGTTTGGTATCGTTTACCTGGAGTGTACATCTTTTACATACTGCATACATAATTTACATACATTATTTACATATTTATTCCTTCTTTCTTTATTACCTACACATAAATAAATAAAATCAATAAATGAATTCAATTGAATTATTTTTAAATAAAAGAAACCAAATAGATTTCTGTCGTTTTTGTATTGATTTTTTATTAAAAATTCAAAAGTGAACTTTCAAATTTGTCAAAGGAAATGTATTCAAATTGTAGTCATCAGGCGGTTGAATTGTGTTATAGACTTTGAATTTAGAATTTCAATAATTCTTGCAAAAAAAAAAACCAACAATTTCACAAGAAACAGGCGGTCATATTCAATGACCTTCTGGGACACCCTATATTACTAATTTTGGCTTTCACTCTCGCTGTTATAAACATGTACAGCAAGTTTCTGAATCATTAATGTTTGCATACGAGGTCTGTAAATTAAGTAATGAGATTGGCAACATTACGTTCCATCTGGTAACACTCGAGGCGCTAGACTAGCTCGATTCATTTGATCGTCAGTAGCGATTTTTTTTAAAAACAGATTTTTCTATTGTGTTCTAAGTGTGAGTGTGAGTGACATCAGTTTCGAACAAGGGTGTCCTATCAGGTTTTGTTTCAGGCTTGGGCATAGCGCAAAGGATATCCTTGTTAAACTTCAGCAGGCCTAGGCAGATGGTAGTTTGTCAAGAGCTTAGATTTTTCGGTGGGTTAACACATTCTCAGAAGAAAAAGAATTGTTTGAAAATGAACCACGAAGCGCAAGGCCTTCATCTTCAAGAAAAGCCATGAAAATGTTGACAGAATCTGGATTCTTAAACGATCAAATCGTCAGTCAGATGACTCACACCATCGTTCATCAGATTTTGTTAAATGAATTGGGATTGAGAAAAATCTGCCTAAAAATAGTTCCCATAAATTTTTCAGCGTTACTTTCGATCTGGCAACACTGGAGGGGCGGCTGAAGATCATGTAATTTGCCTTAAGGCGGGTTTGACTTTGCTCGAGTTATTTGGTCGTCAGTGCCGATTCTCTTTTGAGAAACAGTTCAGGTCTTGCTTCAGGCTTGGCCACAGGGCCCAAGTTTTTTGACGGCTTAAAGTATGACGTGATAAGGTTTACATCTACACCTGGCCGTGGGCCCTAATCAGATGATGGCCATTACCACTGTGAATGAAAAGCAACGCCATTCACGCCCTAAAAGGTCTTCGGATACGTATATCCTCCGGTCACTCCTAGTAGCAATTTCAAAAGCCCAAAGTATGCCGCAGCCTTCACTCCTTGCTGAAAAGTCGGAGACTATCCAACTCATGGTCCAGAACGCATGAAGCTTAATATAATTAAGAACACGATGGCATTCATTCTCACTAGACCTGAACCATTCATTGTGTTCATTGTGAATGATCCGACCCACAAACTCAAACGAGGGCCTCGAAACACACAGCCACCGCGATACTCCCGAAGGGTCTACTTCAATAATCAGCCAGAGAACAGCTAAATGCCTAAAGAGCGGAACTCTGTAGGCTAATGGTTCCCGTGGAAATATAGTGGATTGTCCAGTTGACTCCTACTAGCCTTGAAGGGGACTGGGCTCCCTTTTACCCCGCAAGACACCAGTCTAGATGGTTGTTGTAGGATCCATAAAGACTATCATGTGACCCCGGGGGGAGGTTTAGGGTATTGTCAGGTTCAGAGAAATGATTGAAGATGAACCACGAAGCGGAAAACCTTCATCTTCAAGAACTCATGAAAATGTGGACAAAGTCTAAGATTTTGTGCGTTCAGCTGGTCAGTCAGATGATCCAAGAAGAGTTAAATTGGTCTTGCACCACCTTTCATCAGATTTTGACCAATGAATTGGGAATAAGCAAAATCTGTCTACAAACGGTTTCAATAAACATTTCAGCGTTCTTCCACGAAGAGGAAAAATATGTCGATAGAATCCCGGTTCTTGTACGATCAGATCGCCAGTGAGATGGTCGAGGAAGAGTTAAATTTGATTTATACCACCTTCATCAGATTTTTATGGGAATTGGGAATTGGAATTGGGAATAAGCAAAATCTACGCCGGAACGGTTCCAAGAAACCTTTCTCAAGACCAAAAGGACATCAAAAGAAAAGTTGCCTTCATTTTTTGCATTCGATTGAAAATTACCCCCATTTTCTCGAACGGGTGCTTGAATACGACCCCGAATCCAGGTGGCAGGGCGCATAGAGTGGGACACTCCAACCTCTTCTAGGCCCAAAAATGCAAGGATGGCAAAGTCAAAGACCAAATGCGAAATTAATTTGTTTTTTCAATATCCACGGAATCGTTCACAAAGAGTATGTACCCCAAGGCCAAACAGTCAATCAACACTTTTAGCGCTGCGTGGCCTTAGAAGAAAGTTACTTTAAGGATGACAACATAAAAAAAATTTAATTTGAATAAAAAGAATTTAAATAATCAGTCGCATTACTTAATTCACAGATCTGGTATATAAAATTTCGAACGTTATAGGGACACCCCTTAATTTAGATATATATACGTTAAATAGCTTAAAGTGTCCCTATACTTTTTAGTTAAGTTTTTCACAATGGTTTTTTATTGCAAGCTATAGCGTCACCTGCTTTGTGAAAATGTGAAATTTCAGTTCTTTAAAAAATTCGCATTTTCTATGGAGACACCTTTTAATTTCTAATTTTTATTTGGCGGATATAGCACTCAATATTATGTAAATCTATAAACGGTGTAGAGATAAATTTATAAACGATCAATATTTTCATCTATAGGGACACCCTTTAACTATTGAACTTAGTTTTGTGTAATATTTTTTTTCGATAGCTATAGCGTTATTTACTTTGTGAAATACCTGCTCTTTAAATTTCAAGAGATACGCTAAAAGTATGTATTTTCTAATGGCCACTCTATACATTTAAAGCTTGAAAAAATATTTTCCTAATGAGACTACTCTGCAAGCAGAGATTTTCTAATAAGGAATTAAGGAACCTCTTCTCAGATAAATCTTTAAACATCTCTTTATCTCTCTCTCTTTACCTGCCGATATCTTGCTCTCTACTTCTCTCTCTCTTTCTCTCTCGTCTTTTACGCTTGTCTCTTCAACATCTTGTCGCCAAGATGATAAATTTTAGCCCAGATAAGTTTCGCGATGCCATATACATTCCAAAAAAAAAAATGGTTTTTGACATAACACAGCGTTATTAAGGCTAAGTTAACCAGCTATCAGCAATGAAAGGAGAAAACTAAATTAAACCAGTCGGCCTTTTTTGTTCAGACTTCAAAAACGCTAAAAAATGTATCAATAAAATTTATTGTCTGCGCCTCAATCACCATTAAAGAGCTGAACCATTTCTAGTAAAGGAATTTAAAAAGAGATCTGAACTCATTCGATTGGCATCTCTTTTGAAGAGCAGAATCCAGAGAGGAGGAATGGTGAAAACGGTAATTTTTCGAGTTAAAAAGAGCGCCATCTGTGATACATAGCATGTGCTACAACAGCACCAGTACGGGGTGTGTGAGTATCACTCACGAACATAAGTACGTTTCATTTTAAGTAGATGGTGCCGTGCACTAGATCGCATGTACACTGTTCAGCCTAGAAATGATGAATGTTTTTATTTGCGACTGCCCCTGTAGGCTAGTAGGTAGTGTACTAGCTTCTAAATATGGGGGTTGTGGGTTCGATTCCCAACGAAGACCTTGGTTTTTTTCACTACAAAAGATAAAAATTAACTGTCGGTGGAGCTGCTCAGCGATGAAGGCATAGTCACTGGTCGCTGTTGCTGTCTTTATACGGCAGTTAATTTCCGACTATCCTTCTACTTTCAATACCTATTTCATCTCTTCTCTATCCCTTTCCTAAAGAAGGTAGCACGGTACTTGACTAAATAGGCATTGTTGCCTGAAGTGCTACTTCTCTTTTAAAAAAAAAAAAAAAAAAAAAAAAAAAAACTGTTGGGTTTGCTGCAGAACGATTCTCATTGGGATTTAACACTTACGGATTCAGTTGTTTCATCAAATGCGTACCAAATACGAACGCTGTTCGCAATTATCATCACCACATGTTTCCCGTCACAACCAATTCAGTTATGGAATAAATACAAAGACGACATATGGGAAGATATCTTGCATCGCTTGCGCATTCGAACGAATAATCACGACATGCAAATAACCGATGAAATATACAATGAAGGATTGATTCTGATCAATGCTTGGCTACTGCAAACAAGCTGTTGATTGAAGTAGGAATGATCGATCGATGCCGATGCATTCAACCAAGAATTGAATCGAGAGCTGCAATGCAATGTTGATACATTGCAGGAATTCATTCGCTATAATGTGCCGTTGCCCTATGAACACCAAAAACAAGTATAAGAAACATTTATGCAAGCGGTGGACCATAATACTGGTGGTCTATTCTTCCTGGACGCACCTGGAGGAACCGGGAAAATATTTGTCAATTCATTGATTTTGGCCACTTTTCGATCAAAATGTGACATAGCTTTGGCGTTAGCATCATCTGAAATTGCGGCGACTGTTCTAGATTGGGGTCGTAGTGCACATTCTGCGCTTAAATTGCCACTCAATTTAAACACAATTGATACTCCAACATGCAATATTTCTCGATCCAGGGCAATGGGAAAATTTGTGACGCAATGCAAGCTGATTGATGGGGATCAGTGCACAATGACACATAAGAAATCACTTGAAGTACTTAAGTTCACACTGAAGGATCTTCAGCGAAATAACAACATCTTTGGCGACTTGATGATAATGTTGTTGGCAGGCGATTTCAGGCAAACGTTCCCAGTAATTCCCCGTGCAATGCCTGCAGATGAATTGAATGCTTGCCTGAAGGCATCACCTTTGTGAAATAATGTAAAAACATTATCGCCAACCACTAATATGAGAGTTCAACTTCAAAATTATCAAAGTGCTGGACACTTTTCCCAAACAATTGTTGGCTGTTGGAAATGGAAAAGTTCCAGTTGATGCGACAGCTGGATTAATTACTTTTACCAACGACTTTTGCCGATTTGTAGACTCTCAATTAGCTCTTATTGAAAATGATTTTCCCAGACATTAGTAAGAATTATCAGAATTATGCTTGGTTAAGTCAACGAGCAATTCTCGCCGCAAAGAATAATGATGTACACGCACTGAATTTCACCATTCAATCAAAAATCGATGGCATACAAATCCGTTGCTTCCATAACAAATCCCGATGCTGCAGTAAATTATCCAACGGAGTTTTTGAACTCTTTGGAGTTACCAGGATTTCCACCACATAGCTTGCAACTCAAAGTTGGTTCAGTTATTATGATACGGCGTAATTTGAATCCACCGTGACTTTGCAACGGTACTCGACTTGCGGTGAAAAGACGTATGCAGAATTTGATTGAGGCAACCATTATTAACGGAAAGTATGCAAGTGAAAATGTATGTATTCGTCGAATACCAATGATTCCGACTGACTACTTCTGTTTGACTTCAAACGATTGCAGTTTCCGGTTCGCCTTGCGTTCGAAATGTTAACTAACAAGTCGCAAGGCTAAGTCGCGTAGTGTTTGCGGGATAAATTTAGAAAACCATTGTTTTTCACATGGGCAGCTATACGTTACGTGTTCACGAGTTGGCAAACCATCCGTTTTGATTGCGTTAACGTCAGACTAAAAAACAAAAAATGTAATTTACCAAAGAGCTTTTCTATGAAACGGATAATTTGCGGACACGTATAACGCTTTGATTCAGTATTGACTTTGAATTCGATTTCATTTTTTACTTAGAGAAGTTCAACTTAATTCCACTTCATTTTTGTAATCGAAATGAATTCATTACTGTTGTACAATGAAATAAAATTTTTCCTTTTCAAATATAAAACAAAAAAAAAATATTTTTTCTTCATCTTTTAATCCCCAAACGAAATGTTACAAAAAACGAAGCCATCTGGGGGCGAAACGGAGTTTGCCGAGTTTGCTAGTCTCTGTGGTTGTATTTCATAGTATCATATTAAGTATTTTTTTCTATTTTAAGCGAGTTAAAA
Organism: Trichopoda pennipes; assembly: GCA_030448955.1. NCBI lineage: Eukaryota > Metazoa > Arthropoda > Insecta > Diptera > Tachinidae > Trichopoda > Trichopoda pennipes. The sequence continues at coordinate 11,127,326 of JASKUP010000060.1, read as the reverse complement.
CTTCTAGATTATTCTATTATGAACCGATCTGGCAGCTTATTATTACTATTTCTGCTAATATTTGCATTGTGAAGATGTGGGTAATTGGCCAGTGTTAAAAATGCTACAACAGCAACTAACATGTTGTTGGTGTTGGCACAACGAAACCTTTTATATCTCTTAAAAAAACACCCTATATGATTGTATTTATTGAAATTTGTAGCCGTGTCATGAGGGAACATGAGAATAATTTTAATTTTTTAAAAATAGAAATACTTTGGATTTTGTGTGCTCTTTAGCAGACCTCGGCTGTAAATGTTTTTATAAATTTAATTTGCATTTAAATACGTTTCCTTTATTTTGTGTTAAAAAAAAAAAACGTTTCGAGTGTGTAATTTTTTTTTACATAATTCAACAATCAGTATGTAAAAATTCAAAATGTATAAATAATTCAAACTTTTTACGAAACAAAGTCGAAACGCACAAAAATTTCTGTTTCTCTTCTAGTTTTCATTTATTTATTAATTCGATTGAAAATGATTTTAAACGAATGATTTGCTTCGAATAGAGAATAAAATATTTTTGGTTTGTTTTAAACGAATAAAAGTTAAAATATTTAAAAATTGTTTTTTTGTTTTTATTTTTTATTAAAATATGATGATCGGCTTCCACGAGGCCGATCGTGTGATTTAACATCACTAGATTATTTTTTGTGGAGGAATTTTAAATATGGCGTCTGGCATATGAACGCCACGATCAGAAAGTCTAAAGTGAGCCAATCGCATCGATTTCAGCCTTAAAATTCAAAATCCTAGAAGTGATCAAGTAAATAGGGCCGCCATTTTGGCAAAAAGTGTTAAAAAACTTTGATGAAAGAATCGACATCTGTCAGCGTGGTCGTGGTAGACACATCAGATATCATTTTTCATTCATAATTGCTGAACTTTTCTCGTCGGAATACAATAAAAATTTGAATTTTTTTTTTGTTTTATTTTATTTTAGAAAACAAACTTCTTGTTGAAAAACCCTTTAAAACTGCATAAAAATTTATAATAAATATTTTTCTGGGGATTCAATCCTAAAATACTAACTGACCGGAAAGTATTTCATGCTGCACGGGCTGGACTACAGACGTATTGCGACTTTGATTAAAGAAACAAGAAACTGAAATTTTAAGGTGGCTAAATTTGAGGTTAGGAAGTAAATTATCTATCAAATGTTTGATGTTATTAACTAAGCTAACGTCCTTTGACATTTTGTTCAACAAAAGGTTGGAAAAATTTTATGCCTTAAGTTTTATATTCTGGACCAAAGAATTTTTCATCAAAATGGTGAAAATTTCTGTGTGTATTACTCCTTAAAATTCCAGCAGTTTTCGCCGTAATCAGGCTTCTTTGGAGACGGCGGTGTGTAATTTAATCGCTAAATTTCAAGACTCACGGCATTGTTGCTGAGAATAGACTAAAATAATGTGGTCAGAGGGGCCGCAGTGTGTGGGAAACGGAGCCTTTGAACAGCAAAGTGTTGAGAATGAGCCGCAAACATTAATTCATCGATGTTCGCAATAATTGGACATCACTAGAGGCACCTTGGGCAATATTTTGCATAAAAATATTCACCTTCACGCTTATAACATTCAATACATTCTAGAAATAAAAACGAGCGATACGACCTTAATAAAAGAACTACCTAAACCTTTACATTGGCTCACCAGTACAGTTTAAAACATGGCTTGAGAATGATGTCTTCACACCGAAAGCCTTCGCCCTGCATACCGAACAAACAGCCAGCAAAGACTGAAAGAAATAACAAACGAGCGACCATTATTTGCTCTGAACGTTTATGAATTGTCGGTTTGAAGAAAGTGAACGAAGCTAACGCTTCGAGGAGACTCATAAACACACAAAATTGCCGCACCTGGGCCTTACAAAATCTAAAAATAGTCCTCAAAAAAGTATTACATATAAGGAAACTGGACCATATGCTGAGGTTTGTGGTCAGGTGGCATTATTGGCCCGTATTTTGTTTGAAAATGAGCAGAGAAACTTTGCGCTACCATTGGCTTATGTCAACATCAGTGACCTTTGTGCCAAAACGGGGCCACAAGTCAAAAAATTTAGTTATTGTGTGACAAATTTCTCGATTTTGCGATGTTAATTGGCCGCCTCGTTCTTCTGATTTAACGCCGCTAGATGAATTTCTCTAGACCACTTGAAAAAGTGTTTTTTTTTTTTTTGGCTTCAATTGGCTGATGTCGACATCAGTGACCTTTGTGCCAAAACGGCGCCACAAGTCAAAAAAATTTAGTTATTGCTTGACAAATTTCTCGATTTTGCGATGTTAATTGGCTGCCTCGTTCTTTTAATTTTACGCCGCTGGAAGAATTTCTCTGGACCATTTCAAAAAGTGCTTTTTGTTTGTGAATAATCCCTAAAAGGCTGACGTTCTGAAAGGTAAAATTTGACAATGTAAGCAACGCTTTGATGTAAAATGTGATAAAAAAATTTTGCGAAAAGATCGGATGACTGCTGACGTACTAAAAGTAGACATATGCCCGAGATCATATTGCATTATTAATTTCCGTATTGCTGCTTTACACTGATAGCAACGAAATTGAAGCTGTCGAAGAAGGTTGTGTGGTTTGCGACAATTTACTTTCTAACCTTAAATTTGCCCCCGGAAATATTCTAAAGAAAGTGACGGTATGATGAGGTTTGTGGTCAGGTGACATCATTGGCTCGTTTTTTTTTTTGAAAATGAGCACCCTTATCACCCTGAATTTCCTGCGCTACAAAACTCTTATAATCAATTTTTTATGGCCGCAAAGGGCTTATGTCGACATCAGTGAGTTCTGTGACAAAACGGCGCCACAGCCAGCCAAACAATTAAGTTATTGCATAATGTCAATTGGCCGCCTCATTGCTATTATTTAATTACTCTGAATTAGTTTATATGGAGGCCAGTTGAAAGAGCGAATTTATAAACCACAAACAACTGACGGTTTGAAGATAAAGTTCGGCACTGTATTGACGAGATAAACGAAGCTTAGTTGCAAAAAATTTCTTCAATATTTGCTAAAAAGAGCGGACGTCTGCCAATTTAATAGAGATAGATATTTGCCCGAGGTTATATACCATTATTAATTCCCATGTCGCTGCTTTATATTGATATCAACAAAACTGAAGTTGTTGGAAAAGGTGTGTGTTTTGAGCTAATTTACTTCCAAACCTTAAATTTGCCCACCATCAAATTAATGTCTATTTCGCTTTGGAACATTTCTCATTGTTAGCGACTGTATAACAACTTTAACTTTTACTTAATTTAGTGGCATTATTTTAATTTTTTGTTGTCGTTGTTGTTGTTGCAGAATTTACTTAACGAATAAATGTGTAATACTCGTTATCTACTGAATAATTTTATATAATTAAACGATTAAACGACTGACTGAAATAAAAATCATGTTTTTGTAAAGTTAATGAACGTTCAAGTTTTAAAGTTTCGTTTTTTGTTGACTTGACAGTAAATTTCTGTCTGAAAGGGCTAGAAGATAAGAACAACAGAAGCAATAACAAAAGTAAAAATTAATTATTATCATTAGTTGGCAAAAAATTGTATTCGACGTCGTAAATAATAACTTCATCAGCAAACAGCCCAAACAACTGAATAGAGAAAAAAATTATTTTATAAAAAATAAAAAAAATTAAAATAAAAATATTAATTCAGCACATTTAAGCTGACGTTACCTTGCAAAAAAAATAGTGGGGGAAATGTAAAAATATAGGACAATACAATTCTACGCGTAAAATTTCTTTGCGTTAAAGTTTTTCATATTTTTCTATAATAATTTCACTGAGCAAATTATGTTGCCAAGTCCCCTTTAACTTTTGGCGAAATTCGCTTGAAAGTAAGCGAAATTTGAATCATTATTTAGCCTCATAATAAAATAGACATTCATATCGCAGCGATTTTGTTCGAAATATGTTGGGTGTACAATTTAATGTCGATTGTTTTGCTTGAAAAATTTGCATATGGATTCCGTGCCAAAAGAACTGCTTCAGTTTTGTGTTAAAGAACGAGTCAAGCCAATCTCTGATATCCTGTTTTAAACTCCAACAATAGCGTTTTGAATCGCTCGAAACAAATGGCAGATGACAGCACCATTTATAATTGATATTGGAGATGAGTTCCAGAAAGTAGAACATGAATGATGCACCCAATCACAATCTCGCAGCAGTGTGGGAATGAGATCGGGTGAATAGAAACGATTTTAGTACTCGTAAGACACACTGTTGCATGCTTACGCATCTAATCTGTGTTCGGAAATGGTGCTGCATCTGTTATTATGGGTGATATAGATATTGTGGAATCTGAAGCACTTGATGTTCTTGACATGAAAATTCAGTGTCATGTTCAATTGACTAAACACATTCTTCAAAAATCTAAAGAACTTTTCAAGTAACTCGGTTTTCCAAAGCCGTGTAAGAAGAACTTCACTCCATCCAAACTTCGAACTATTTATACCACCTATATCCATCGAAAAATGGAAGACAACTCTCATGTATGGACCGACAACCCAAAGACTATTTTAAAGTTGCTCGACCGCGTACAGGAGAGGACTAGAGGGTATCCAACTCTATTCATTCTCTAGAGCATCGACCTAATATAGGATGTATTTCACTGTTGTTCTTAGCATGAAAATTCAGTGTGCTGTTCGATTGATTAAGCATTTTTCATATTTTTGTATTTCTAAAGAAACTTTCAAGTGCCTCCTCGGTTTTCTAAAACGATATAAGAGATACTTCACTCCATCCTTCAACTCTCACGTATGGGCCGGCAACCCAAAGTCCATTTGGGAGTTGCTCGATGGGTATCCAACTCTATTGATTCTTAACAGCATCGACTCACTGTGGAATATATTTCACTCTTTTATCGTTATTACAGTGGTAAGTGCTCTAAAGCAACTTTCAAGTGCCTCGGTTTTCTAAAATCCATCCAATCTTCGTAGTATTCATACCACCTATATCCGTCCAAAAATGAAATACAACTCTCATGTATGGGCCGGCAACCCGAAGTCCATTTGGGAATTGGTCGATGAGTATCCAACTCTACTGATTCTCTACAGCATCGACTCACTGTGGAATAAATTTCCCTGTTTTATCGTTACTACAGTGGTAAGGGCTCTATGGAAATTAGGGAACTTGTTTCTGTTACTGGCACGTTTTTTCGATTTTCTTTGAGAGCGCCCGCCTTCCATTTGTGGTGAATCCCACTATGCCTTAAAGGGAAATATGGATTTTTTAGCTGAACAGTTCATATGTGGAATAAAATACCTCCACAGGTCTTTCCTATCACCTTCGAAGTAGGAAAGTTCAAACACTACTCTCTTTTTCCTCCTCCCCAATCACCTAAATTCCTAGTTCTGGCACAATACATTAGATGTGTAGGGGTCATCCTTTGAATGCTGGTCGGAGAACAGAAAAATGGAAGTCAGAAGGGTAAAGGTTTGGGCTAAAAGCGGGAAAGCCAAAGTTTAAAGTTTCCAATGCACTGTTCTTTCAAATAGTTTTTAATCACTCTTGCAACATGAAGCCCTCGATCGCTTTATGGAATATATAGCGATAAAGAATACCTTGTACGATTCACCTTTGCTTTGAACATTTGCATCCCAACAAAATCAAGATTATGTGACTTACATCGCAAGTTGGTATACCAGCTAATAAAATGGCCTATGTTGCCGATGCGCTAGCAAAACATATGCCTTTACACTGTGTCCAGACTTTTGGAAATCATGATATTTTTAATATTATTTCAAACTTCCGGAAAGACACGCAATGGTCCAACTACTAGTCTAGGCCTACAAAACTTTAAATCCAAATGGAAAACTTGGGAAGACTTCCATCCAACCTTGTAGTTAGAATGAAAAGTCGTCATAGCATTTTAACACATAAATATTTACTTGATAGCTGCCAACGTCCTATTTGTTTTACCTGTAATACAAAGTGCGTAGCACTTTCCAATTTCCATATATTGAATGAGTGTCAAACTTTTCACAATAATAGAACCAAACTCTTCCAGTTTATCAAGATCACAATATTGAAATTCTCCATTAATTCACATTAAACTGTATTCTTCTTCTTCCTAAATTGCTTAATAAGTTTATCCAATTTTACAAGACGAAAGCCTTAGTTAAAGTCTTAGTTCTCCTTTCCTCTTTAAATTACTTAAGGGTTTTGCAATAAGAAGTTTGTTTTCTAAAACAAAATTGAGACAAAAAATTTAAATAAAGATGATTCAAATTTTTATTGTATTACTAGCTGACCCATTGAGAACGACTTTGTAAGATCGCAAAGAAGAAACGCAAACAAATAAGCTGGATGCCCACCGCGACTGTTTTAATGGCGGCATTAATCGAGTCCATGCTACTTTGGGTCTTTCACCGTCATCACACAAAAATTCATTCAAGTCGATTCAGTCGTGTAGTTGCAGTGTAGTTGAATAACCTGGATACCAACTGCAGCGCCATCTGTCGGGCTGGTTTTTGAATGTAAACAATCCAAGGTGGCACCCAAACGCATGCAAAAAAAATTTATTCAGTGACATACACACGTACAGTAGAATTATTTGCATAAAGAAGATTTGTATGGGAGGTACCACGCGTCTTTATCAAATCCCGCCCATACTTGCAGCAGAACAAACTTAAAATTTGTTCACTCAACCGAAATACCAAATTGTGTTTTAATACCGTTATCAGGAGCAGAAATAGTTGATTTTTAATTTCTGTTTTGTATGGGAGGTACAACGCCACTTCTTTCAATTGGACCGAATTGTAAATCTAAACCACTCGGGGCGCCACCCAAACGCATATAAAAAGAATTTATGCAAATCGGTCCAGCCGTTTAGGAGGAGTTCAGTCACAACACACATGCTCCGTATAGACTCTGTCCTTGACATAGGCTTACAAAAAATAATCCAGTGGTGTTTAACCACATGATCTGGTTGGCCACTTAACTGCTGATTGTCGTGAAATTATGCGATCGGAAAGTTGGCTGTATGTGACATATGGCACCGTCCTGTGGAAACCACATGTAAGAGATATCCACGTCGTCAATAATTGGTCAAAATTGAGCTGTTAGCATCTCGCGATAGTGTGATCCATTGACTGTTAACGTATTTCCAGTCTCATCTTCGAAAAAAAAAACGACACAATTACACCCCCACACTGCATAGCGCACCATACAGAGACAGGTTGAGCATGCAAAGGCTTCTCAATAATCGCTCTAGGATTTTCAGAAGATTAAATGCAGCAATTTTGCTTGTTGACACACCCTGACAAGTGAAAATGGGCTTCGTCTGAGAAAAAGGATTTTTTTTAGAAAAACCAGCCATTTGTTTCTGAGTGAATTACGCGAATCTACGGCAATGTAATTGGTCGATCGGCTTCGATTCCTATACCAGTGAAAACTTGTAAGACTTCAAAGTTAAATCCTTACCCATATCCTTCGCCATGTGATGATTTTGTATAACCTAAATTGTTGAGAACGTCGAGGAATAGACAAATTTGGATCTGCTGCAACACTGTGGCTTACGGCTGCGATGCTTTCAGTTGAACAAACCTCTCGAACATGCGTTGGTGTTCGCACATTTTTTATCGAACCTAACGACTCAAATTTAACGATTAAGTTCTTAATAGCGGTCTCAGAAGGACGATTATGTTGTCCGAAAATATCACAAATTTTACGAAATGTAACTTTAACAGAATCACCATTTTCATAGTGGATTTTAATTATTTTAATGTGATTTGCATGCAAAATTGAAGTCACGAATACGTCAAAAAGCTAAATGTCAAAACTATCATGGTGTTGCCACATTTGAAAAACAAACGTCTTATGGAAAAGCCCATATTACTGTAATTAATTATTAATAAATAAATAAAAATTTCAAGTCAAGTTAAAAGATTCATTTTTGTTTTAATCCATTTACAAGTTCTATACCTCTATAAAAATACCCTTTTTATGTATGAATATATAATTTCTTTTTTTTATTTTTAATAACAAAACTTATGTCGGGCATTTAAAGAAAGTTCTTTGAAAGCGTTGAAGCGATTAAAGCATTTTATAAAAACGAATCGATAAATTTATCTAGAACCTTCTTTTCTTTGGTCTTTAATTTACCATATCTTTTATTAAAATAACTTTTAACATTTTTAATTTCTTTATTTAAATATAAATAATTTAATGTTCGTCACTTGTAATTAAATCCCAAACAACAGGCATTTAATGATTTAATCCTGGGTGCATTTCAAATTAGAATCTTGCCACGAACTAAATAATGAGAATAATAATAAAATAAAAGAAAATAATAAATTCCCAACACGCCTAAAATTATAAATTCTCTTTTGTTGTTGTTGTTATTAGTGTCTTATAACTTTTCGTCTTAAAAACTGCTTTTTGAAAATTTAATAAAAATTCAAGAAAAGCATATAAAAATAAACAGAGGTTAATGTACAAAACATATACTTATATGACAACTAGTGGTGCAATAACAACGAATAGAATATATGAAAGAGAATAATCGGAAGAAAATGCTTGATTCTTTACTCTTACTTACTTTGCATCACATTATTTGCCTGTGAATTTTGATTTCAATAATTTTCTTTTGATTCACAATAATTTTATTAATTCACAATAGTTTTTTATAATAAATTGAAATCACAAAATACTGGAAGGGAATGGCCTAAAATATTGAAAGAGAGTATTTAAGTTTTCAAACGATATCACAGTGCATACTCCAAAATGAGCTACAAACAAGAACAGAGCAAGAAGTCAGCTACTGGCTTAATGCTTCCAAAATATTTTTAATTTCGTTTTGCACTCATTCTCTTATGAAATATAAAAGCCATGTTTCTCCTTCTCTGAAGAGGTTTTGTAATGAAATTAAAAATGTTAATAAAACTTGGACTTAATGTAGGCCAATCTTCTTTCCAATTTTTTAAATCACATTAACATTTCCAGTTGAAAATTTACACCGCTTTTTAAAGACCCTAAAGCTAGCAGATTTAATTATTTTAAAGAATTAAAATATTCCATAGCTTGTTGCCTTTAATTGAAACAAGTGACAATTAAAAAGTGCGCGATCTAAAGAATAGATCGGGCTTGTTAAATAATTCATATGCAGTTTGGCTGTTTGTACAAGTAAAAGGCCGATAATTTTCAAGATACAGGTGCCCCTGTAGGCTAGTAGGTAGTGTACTAGCTTGCCAGTATGGGGGTTGTGGGTTCGATTCCCAACGAAGACCTTGGTTTTTTTCACAACAAAAATAAAAATTGACTGTCGGTGGGGCTGCTCAGCGATGCAGGCTTAGCCACTGGCCGCTATGCTGTCTTATACGGCAGTTAATTTCCGTAACTATCCTTCTACATTTACCACCTGTCTCATCTCTTCTCTATCCCTTTCCTAAAGAATATAGCACAGTATTTGACTAAATAGGGATTGTTGCCTAAAGTGCTACTTCTCTTAAAAAAAAAGAACAAGATCGGTGGTATTAAATTCTTTTTTAAGAGAGCGCTTAAAGACCTCGGCCATAGGTTGGCTATCGTGTTAGGTTATTACACACAGAACAGTAACGTAATATTACAAGGATCCCATTACGACCAAATCACTTTTTATCTTAAGTACGTTATAGTGATATTAGAGCTACCCTATATTTAGTAGACACACAAAGTTCAGTCATCATGCAAGTGCTTAGAAATGATTCTCGCCTTACAGGTAATTTCGTATTCTTTCAAATGCGATAAGGAGAAAATGAGAATTAAAAGAATCCAATACAGCGTCCAATGAGCCATCACCGATTTATAGAAATCGATTTTAGGTGGCATCATCAAGGTTGTGCAAAATATATTGAAAAAAGAGAAATCGTTTGACTGATAGCAGGTTTTGGGTTCTAATAAAATAACAAAATACACTGACAAAATTTCATTCGAATTCATACTCGTTTAAGTGAAGTTTTCATCACCCTTTACGAATTGTGTAACTTTTGCTTAAAATTATTTTGAAATCTAAATCTGAATGCTGAAATGTTTCTCATAACCGATTATTCGTTTAATTAACACATGCCATCTTAAGTAGCTCATATTTCATATGCAATGTATCTCTCTCTTTCACTCTCTCCATCTTTTAAAAAGGCACTGGGTGTAAACACACGAACAAGTGCCCAAGTACTTTTTATACATTTTTCAGCCTTCTACTCTATTACAAGCAATTAATGTTGTTGTATGTAATTTTTAATTAAAAAAATTTTATTGATGGACAAAATAAAAGAATGGAAAAAAGGCAACAAAAAATAGATCTGTTTTGGTCAAGATATTTCTTGCTGCAAATTTTGTTATTTCTTTCTTGGGAGTTATTTTGTTTAGCAGCTAAATAAATGCAACAATATAAACGACAAACGCAATCTAAGTGACCGACCAGTTTAGATGAGAGGATACTGGTTCCAAATACAAGTATCCATTTATTATATTTTAAATTATGAAAAGAAAAGAACACAAAAACAAAAAACATAAAAGAATTAAAATAAAAACAGTTAAGGTAACAAGCAGAGGTTGTAACACTTAAGTTGGTGGCGAATTTTAAACACCCTCTTTCCTCAGTACTTTATTTATTTCCTTAAATATCCTGCATTTTATTACCAAATGCCCTAAAGAAACAAGAAACATCTGCATACTCCTTTTTAAAAATTGTAGCCTCTCACCTCTCCCTAAACTATAATTTGAAACTGGTGAATTAAACACTAGATGAGCCGATAACTAACCAGCAATCAGCACGAGGGCTGAGTTTGAATATTCCTCCGAAATAATCAGCAATCTTCGGATATTATTTTTACAGCTCACAACCAAGTCTCGCGCTACTCAAATAGTTTTGAGTAGACTAGTGTTTTCTAACCGTAGACTGGTAATAGTCGACTCCTATGTGTCTACAACGCTTATTGTTTTCCTCTAACTCATCTCATCGCAGCGGTTCTCTTACTTTATGAGCAGTGACTGTGCTCCTTCAAAGACTGTTTCTTCTGGTATTTTCTTTTTCGTTTTTGTTTCTGGCGTATACCACCTACTGATCCCCCCGGAGGCACATTTATGCTCTTTATAGAACGCTCGACTATCTAGACCTGTGCAACTGGGGGTATAAGGGAGCCCAGTCCCCTAAAGCCAAGCAGGGTGTCAACTGGAAGCTCCACGTTATTTCCACGGGAATCAGTAGCCCGCAGAGTATCCGCTATTTGTCTCTTTAGGCATTTAGCTGTTTCTCTGACTGATTATTGAGGTTGGCCCCTCGGGAGTATCGTGGTGGTTGTGGTTTCGCGGCCCCATTACAGGTCAGTTTTTAATGGTGGCCAGGATCATTTCACTTTTAATAACACCTACCTGGTGGAATGATCGTAGATCCAGTGAGCATGCTACTCATGTGTTCTTAACGGAGTCCAGCTCTTCAGAGGGGAGCAGTTGTTTACAGCCCTGCTCTGGAATCATTGAAATTGCTACTAGGAAGGATCTGTCGCTAGAATTAGACTTCGGCCTCCTAGGGCGTGAGCGACGCTGCTTTTCACTCACAGTGGTATGACCACTATCTGATTAAGGCTCACTGCCAAGCGCAGATGTAAATCTTATCACGCAATACCACCTACTGATTATTGACGTAGGCACTTCGGGAGTATCGTGGTGGCTGTGTGTTTCTCGTTTAAGTTTGTGGGTCGGATCATTCATACTGAATACAATGAATGGTCGAGGTCCAATGAGTATGAATGCCCTCGTGTTCTTAATTATATTAAGCTTCATGCGTTCTGAACCAGGAGTTGGATAGTCTCCAACTCTTCAGCAAAAAGTAAAGGCTGCGGCCTGCTCCGGGCTCTTGAAGTTGCATCTAGGAGTGACCGGAGGGTATACGCATCCGAAAGCCTTCTAGGGCGACGATGACGCTACATTTCATCCACAGTGCTAATGCTCCACCACACTAGGTGCAGATGTAAATCTTATCACGCATACTACCCACGCAGCTCTAAGCTACAATTTACTCCGTAAATACTAGTTGACGTTTCTCGTGTTTATTTAGCAGGTCTTCTTACTCCTACAGCAACTTATTTCAATGGCACGACCTAGAAGATTAACCGTCCCACCTTTTGCAAAATTTTGTTGTTGGCAATAACTGTCATTGCGCACTGGTAATTTTTTGGCATTTTTTCCTTCGGTCAGCTTGTAATGGATAAATTTTAATTGTTAACAAGATTACGTGTATTATAAATCAATCTCCTTTTTTTCGTTGCGTTCTCCTGCCATATACTGTGTTACTATGGATTAAGGCGCTATTTGAATGTCATTATTTTTTACCATTAATCATTATCGTTAATCATTATCTTTAATCAATATCATTAACCATTATCCTTAATAACCTGGTAACTCCAGAGAGTTAAAAAACTCCGTTGGATAATTTACTGCATCATCGGGATTTGTTATGGAATCAACGGATTTGTATGTCACCAAATCGCCATAGATTTTTGATTAAATGGTGAAACTCAGTGCGTGTACATCATTATTCTTTGGGGGCAAGAATTGCTCGTTGACTTAACCAAGCATAATTCTGATAATTCTCACTAATGTTTGGGAAAACCATTTTCAATAAGAGCTGATTGAGAGTCTACAAATTAGAAAAAGCCGTTGGTAAAAGTAATTAATCCAGCTGTCGTCTCAACTGGGACTTTTCCATTTCCAACTGCTAAAAATTGTTTGGAAAATTGTGCAGTACTTTGATCGTTTTAAAGTTGAGCTCTCATATTAGTGGTTGGCGATAATGCTTTTACGTTATTTCACAAAGGTGATGCCTTCAGGCAAGCATTCAATTAATCTGCAGGCGTTGCACGGGGCATTACTGGCAACGTCTGCCTGAAATCGCCTGCCAACAACATTATCATCAAGCCGCCAAAGATGTTGTTATTTCGCTGAAGATCCTCCAAGTGCTTCAAGTGATTTCTTGTGTGTCATTGTGCACTCATCCCAAACAATGAGCTTGCATTGCATTAACAATTTTCCCATTGCACTGGATCGGGAAATATTGCATGTTGGAGTATCAATTGTGTTTAAATTGAGTGGCAACTTAAGTGCAGAATGTGCAGACCGCCATCTAGAAGAGTCGCCGCAATTCCAGATGATGCTAACGCCAACGCTATGGCACATCTTGATTAAATAGTGGCCAAAATCAATGAAATGACAGATATTTTCCCTGTTCCTCCAGGTGCGTCCAGGAAGTATAGACCACAAGTATTATTGTCCGCCACTTGCATAAATGTTTCGTATACTTGTTTTTGCTGCTCATTCAGCAACGGCAACTGAATCCGCAAGTATTAAATCCCAATGAGAATCGTTCTCCAGCAAGCCCAATAGTTTACATGTTTTTCGATATGTTTGGCATTGGTGGCCATTCACAGTTTTCAAATACGCAAATGATTTTGGTCGACGTACATTTACCAACAGCAGTCGCAAATAAAAACATTCATCATTTCTAGGCTGAACAGTATACATGCGACCGAGCGTACGGCGCCGTGTATTTAAAATGAAACGTATTTATTTTCGTGAGGGATACTCACACACCACGTACTGGTGCCGTTGTAGTGAATGCTATGTATCCGAGATGGCGCTGTATGTGAAAAATGATTTTTCCTGTTTTCCTGCTTTTCTCTTGAAGTTTTTCCTGAATTTTCAGCCTCATCTTCGAAAAACAAAAACAAAAAAAAAAAACGGCCCAATCACGCCTCCAGATCACATAGCGCACCATACAGTGAAATGTTGAGCATGCAAGGGCTTCTCAATAATCGCTTTAGGTTTTTCAAAAGCCCAATTTTGCTTGTTGAAATACACTGACCAGTGAAAATTGGGCAAACGAACCCAAAACAAAATGATTTTTTCAAAGAAACCAGCCAGTTTGTTCCTAAATGAATTGAGCGAATCTACGGCGATGTGAATGGTCGGTCGGCTTCAATTCCTGCACCAGTTGAATCTTGTAAGGCTTCAAAGTCAAATTGTTAAGCTAAATTCGCCATGTGTTGGTTTTGAATAACCTCAATTATTGAGAACGTCGAGGAATTGATAAATTTGGTTCTGCTTCAACATGGTAGCTCATGGCTGCGATTTTAATGCAGGTTTTGTGCGAAATTGAATTCATTGTAACAAATTATGAATTCGTTGTTGGTGTTGCCACAATTGAAAAACAAACTTCTAGTTGAAAACGCCTTTAGCTAAAAAGTTGATTTCCCTGCTACTAACTTTCTTATTTAGTCGGCTCTGAAAGCAGATAAAAGATCTTATTTTTATAAGAGAGATTATATGAGGAGTAATAAAAAATGTGTGAAACTAATTTTGACTCCCACATCGGTTTAAGGGAGTTCTTATACACGACGTGCCTTTTCATTAAAGAGTTATAGTATCCATCGTTTTCATAGTTATGTATATATTTGTTGTTTCAGTAAGCGCCATCTAGTAGATGGTTTTCTGTGATGTTTCTCTCGAGATGAATTTTATGTAAAAATAGTCTTATCCGTTAAAGCGGATAATTTCACTTGTTCAGATGGAGTCGAAATGGCTTTAATTTATTTTCAAAATTTCACCTTTCTTCGTATGAAGATTGTGGTTGTGATATAATGTGCACCGTGGGCCACGTTTTTTAAGTGTCACTCGTGCTGTGGAATGAATCAAACGTAATGGAATGGTGTCTTAACGCTTGTAAGTAAAAAAACTAAATTCAGCTACAATTAGAATGAGAGGAAACTTGACGCAATTTTGTAACTGCGGGATATATTCGATTAAAATTTGTTTTCAAAATATTAAGCGTTTTTTTTTCTTTTGGTTTTAGATTCATCCTTAAAGTAGGGTATTAATCAAAATTTATTAAAGTAAAAGAAACAAGGAAAAAAATAACAACAACAACAAAAAGAAAACATTAATAATCAAAAGAATATTGCAAGAACACAATCTGCATATTAAGCAAAGTCGTTGTTCTCTTTCTCTCTTTCTCTCTTTCTCTCATACAAATAATATAACGCAACCCGGTACAAAATATTGTTTTCTTGTGGCACAAATAAAAAGAACAAGAAAATATTTAAATGCTGCAGTTGCAAACACTCACCATTCATGTTTAACCAACAACTTCTTCGACAACATATCATGGCCAACATGCCAAGTAGTTTTCTACACACACACACACGCATACATACACATTCGCACACACATAACAATTACGTTATTACGTATATACGATACGGTTGTCCTGCCGTAACTCCCATGTAATTTTTGTCCATTAAACTGGCAGTCATTTGCTGTGTGAATGATTATTTCTACCGTACAGCCTTACAGCAGGTGTCATATCGAATATTTAAAGGCAAAGAAAATAATAACAACAACAACAATAATAACAACAACAACATAACAAACAAGAAAATATAAAAATCTAGCTGCTCATAACTTAAGAACCTGCTTTTTTATACTTGAATTTTTATGATTTTTGTTATTGCTGCTGTTGTTGTTGGGTTTTGGTTTTGATAACAAATTAATTTTTACATACGATTTTTCAAGCCTTTTATTTTATTTTTCCCCACTTCTTAAGTTGTCATATTTTTTTATTTATTATTATGTGGCGTTTGAATATAAACTTTCCGGTTTAATGGTGTCTTAAAAAAGGCGAAAAGTAAAACAGTTAAGAACTGCTAAAGTGAAATATAAAAACGGATTTTAAATACGAATCAAAAATAGAATTCTTAAGTGAAGCAGAATTCATCTGCTCATAATTTTTTAATTTATCAAATAAACTTCTTGGAGAGAGAGAGAATAAGAGAGAGAGAGAGAGTACATTTTTCGGGTCCATCTTAATCAATAGCCATATAACACCCCTTAAAGTGTATTTATTCTGATATGTGCGTATACTTTCCGACGGGGTTTAATTTATTTTTATTTGGGTTTTACGTCGACCCTCGTCAAATTTGGTTTGCGAACAAACCCGTTTCGGCTATTTGCCATCTTCAGTGCTCTCTTTATACCCAAATAAAAATGTATTTATTCTCGATACTAACAATTAACCAGTTTTATGTGTGTGAATGTGGTATGAGGTGACTTCAAGCCCACAAAAGATATAAATCAAAAAAATTCTCCCACCTCTCTGCATTCCTTTTGGCCACAGCTACTATTTCTTATTGTTATTATTGTAAACATGTCTGAGGAGTAATAATAAATGCCAGGAACTAATTTTAATAGTACTTCCCTCCAACCCACTCGTACAGCATTTTTCTTCTTATCCGAATTCATTTCATTAAAAAGCTGTAGTAGCCATCGTTTTCGTATTTATAACTTGTACTTTCGGCAAACGCCATCTAGTGAAATGTTCCCCTCCGAAATTGTCCACAGAATGAATTTTATGTAAAATAGTCTTATCTGTAAAAGCAAATGATTCGAATTATTTAGATGAAGTCAAAATGATTTTAGCTTTTACTCAAAAGCGCTATTTACAATTTTATTATGGTTATAGATGTTTATTTTGGCAACACTTTTTTAATTCTCGGCCTCTTTGTCACCTGTTCGGAGATATATGTTTAATTTGGCATTTCAACAGACTGACGTCTGAAAAATGTCTTTAAATTGTGCAAATTTATTACCCCCCCCCCCCCCCCGGGGTCACATTTATCGGTCTTTATAGAATACTTGATTATCTAGACCTGTGCCGCGGGGGGTATAAGGAACCCCAGTCCCCTGAAGGCAAGCAGGGAGTCAACTGGAAGCTCCACGTTATTTCCACGGGAATCAGTAAGTTTCCGCTAATTGTCTCTTTAGACTTTTAGCAGTTTCTCTGACTGATTATTGAGGTTGGCCCTTCGGGAGTATCGTGGTGGTTGTGATTTTGCTGCCCCAAGCAAGAACTGATTTATGGTGGCCTTTAATAACACCAACGATCCTGTGAGCATACTGGTTATGTATTCTGGACCCGGAGTTGAATAGTCTTCAGCGCTTCAGCAAGGAGTAGTGGTTTGCAACCCTGCTTTGGAACCGCTGAAATTGCAACTAGGAGAGACCTAGAATTAGTCTTCGGCTTCCTAGGAATGACGTTGCTTTTCATTCACAGTGGTTTGACCACCATCTGATTAAGGCTTACGGCCAGATGCAGATGTAAATCTTATCACGAAATGTGCAAATTTATTTTATGTTCTATACGAAACACGTATCGCACACTACGTCTATTTTACGGTCAACGTAACTGTCCTACAGAGCAAGTAATTCGATTAACTATGAAATATTTTCGCAGGCACAGAGACAGAGCATAGAGGAAGACCCGAATCACTCTATCCGCCATAATGCACAAGAATTTATCGACAATTTTGAAAAATAAAGCCACACGATCACCTAGTAAAACGTATATTCTGTGAATGGGCCCATAGAAAACTACTCGAACATTTTTCTATAGAAAATTACTCGGTCATTTTTCTATAGAAAACTACTCGGTCATTTTTCTATAGAAAACTACTCGGTCATTTTTCTATAGAAAACTACTCGGTCATTTTTCTATAGAAAACTACTCGGTCATTTTTCTATAAAAAACTACTCGGTCATTTTTCTATAGAAAACTACTCGGTCATTTTTCTATAGAAAACTTCTCGGTCATTTTTCTATAGAAAACTACTCGGTCATTTTTCTATAGAAAACTACTCGGTCATTTTTCTATAGAAAACTACTCGGTCATTTTTCTATAGAAAACTACTCGGTCATTTTTCTATAGAAAACTACTCGGTCATTTTTCTATAGAAAATTACTCGGTTATTTTTCTATAGAAAACTACTCGGTTATTTTTCTATAGAAAACTACTCGGTTATTTTTCTATAGAAAACTACTCGGTTATTTTTCTATAGAAAACTACTCGATCATTTTTATATAGAAAATTACACGGTTATTTTTCTGTAGAAAACTACTCGGACATTTTTCTGTAGAAAACTACTCGATAATTTTTCTATAGAAAACTACTCGGTCATTTTTCTATGGCAAACTACTCTGATATTTTTCTGCATTAACTTTTTCGATATTTTACTGTAGAAAATTGTTTTGAAAATTTTCTATAGAAACTTGTTTCGATAATTTTCTATAGAAACTTGTTTCGATAATTTTCTATAGAAACTTGTTTCGATAATTTTCTATAGAAACTTGTTTCGATAATTTTCTATAGAAACTTGTTTCGATAATTTTCTATAGAAACTTATTTCGATCATTTTCTATAGAAACTTGTTTCGATCATTTTCTATAGAAACTTGTTTCGATAATTTTCTATAGAAATTTGGTTCGAAATTTTTCTATAAGAAGCCTTTTTCATATTTTTCTGCAGAAAAGTTTTTCGATATTTTTCTATTCAAATTATTTTCGATTTTTTTTTTTCTATAGAAAACTGTTTAGATATATTTCAATTAAAAGAGTTTTGAAATTTTTTTCTATAGAAAACTGCTTCGATAATTTCTCTATACAAAACTCTTTCAATATTTTTCTGTAGAAAATTGTACGAGTTTTCATTGTTATAATGAAACTCATTCGATATGTTTCTAAAGAAAACTATATAACTATTCTTTAGAAAGCTGTTCTCTATAGCAAAGTATTCTCTTCTATTATCTATAGCAAACTGTGTCTATAGAAAACTGTTCTAAAAAAATTTTTCAATTATAGAAACATGTCAATTATTTTGCCGCTTTGATATTTCCTATAGGAAACTTTTTCTCCATTTTTCTATAAAAAAATTGTTTCGATATTTTTCTAAAGAAAACTGATTGAAATTTTCTTTTTTATATAGAAGACTAAACAAAAAATATTCTAATGAAAACCATTATAAGTTTTTTTTTAGAAAAACGTTCAACTATTCTATAGAAAAATTATCTGTAGCAAACTGTTCGCAAATATGTTCATAGAAAACTATTTATTGAACATTTTATTATGGAAATAATATTTCCATAGAAAACTATTCCAATATGTTTTTCTATAGAAATCTCTTTGATAATATTTCTATAGAAAAATGTTCTATTTCAAAATGAAACATTTTAATATTTAGTAGCTGTCTGGCTTGAATTGCGAAAGTTATTGTTTTTTTTCCATTAACTTACGATGTGTTAAGGGGGGATATATAGCCAATGCTATATATCCCCCCTGTATTGTTTGTAGAGAAACTTTTTGATCATCGTAGAAGCTACCTGAGACCGCTTTAGCTTTGCCGCTGTGAGAAATAAATTAATTTCAAAAATGACTGGAGATTTATTTCTGGAAGAGAGGGATTGAATTTCTTAAGGTTTTGTTGCAGAAAAACTGTTGGAATAAAATTTTTAAAAAGTTTTCAAAATCAATTTCTTTTAAAATTCTAAAATTTAAAATATTTTATATAAAAATTATTATTTTATAAATAAATTCCATCATAATTCGTCTCAAATTTTAAACGCGTATCAATTAATTACTGCTACGACTAGACAGCTAGTGCTGGTTATTTTGTTCTTTTAATAACATTCTGTGTGGTTTTAGTTTTGATTGCTTATTATACAGGTTGTTTTTTATATAGGTAAACAATTTTAAGTTGGAAACACTTTTGTCACTGGCATTCATTTTCTCCAGTGATTTATGTTTAGCTTGGGGTGGCATTTAAAGATGAAGAAACAACGTGTTCGAAATTGTGGAAATTGGATCCACACAAAGTTGCCGTTGAGACCGATTTTCATAAGCGATTAATGTTTAGCTATGAAACTCACTTTTATTGGAATAATAATAATTTAAACTGCCGGATTTATGGTTATATTCCTCAAGTGTATGTTGAGACACTGTTACATCCAGAAAAGCTGAAGTGGTGGAATTATTTGTCTCCGTACTTCTATAACAATGATGCTGGTCAGAACGTTACAGAGAATGGTGCTAGCTGTATGGCACATTGTGCCATTAAAAGAAAATTTTGGTAATCGCATAGTTTCACGTTTCAGATTTACTTCACTTCAGGCAACAATGCCTATTCTGTCAAGTACCGTGCTACATTCTTTAGGAAAGGGATAGAGAAGAGATGAAACAGGTGGTGATAGTAGAAGAATAGTTACGGAAATTAACTGTCGTATATAAGACAGCAACAGCGACCAATGACTATGCCTTCATCACGGAGCAGCCCACCGACAGTCAATTTTTATTTGTAGTGAAAAAAACTTAGGTCTTCCTTGGGAATCGAACACACAACCCCTGTCTTGTAAGCTAGTAAACTACCTATTAGCCTATAGGGGCACCTATTTATGAATTAGCCGCCAATATCGTGCGATTTCACGCCGTTAGACTATTTTCTGTGGAGTTATGTTAAGTCGCTACTCTACTTCGATAAACCTGCAAACAAGTGATCATTTCGAGGACAACATTCACCGCGTTACTGCCACTATACGACCACAGGTCTTTAAAAAAAAAACAGTCATCGAAAATTAGACCTCCACATTAGATTTTGCTACAGCTAGCCAATCAATCATATGCCACACGACGTAAAGGGTCCGCCATCAAACGTTTTCTTTTATTTAACGTGCTTATTTCGTGAATGGTAACACTTAGCTCATGTTTGATTTGACAGATAAATTGTTTTATTCTTTCGCTGAACGAATATGGTTGTGTATGAGCTGGAACAACGCTGGGAAATATTGCGACACATTACTTTGAAAATCGTGGTAATGTTGCAGAATGTGTGTGCGAAAATTGGCGTACGGATTTTGGAAGAAGAGAAGAAGCACCGACAGCTTCGTATGTTCGTTGTCTTGTGAAAAAAGTGAAAGAAACTGGCATTTTTAGCGATAAACCAAAGCGTGAAAAGTCAAAAACAGTGCGTACAGCCGAGAATATTGCTGCTGTGGCAGAAAGTGTGCGGGAAGCGCCAGCAACATTAATTCACCGTCGTTCTCAACAATTGAAGATTTCAGAGACATCATTGAAACGAATTTTGCATAAAGACCTTGGTATGACGCCATACAAAGTTCAATTGGTTCAGGAGTTGAAGCCAAGTGACCATCCAATGCGTTTTCGCTCGGTAAGTGGGTCTGCGATCGACTTACAGAAGATGCCGGTTTTGTAAAAAAAAATAATTTTTTCAGATGAAGCTCTTGATCTTGGCGGGCATGTAAATAAGCAAAATTGTCGCATTTGGGCTTTGAAAACCCGTACGCATATGTACATTGAAAAGCCGACGTACCCAAAACGAGTTACTGTTTGGTGCGGCTTTTGGTCCAGAGGCATAATTGGGCCATTTTTCTTCGCAAATGCAAGAAGTGGCCGTTACATTCAATGGCGATCGTTATCGGGCCATGTTGAATAAATTTTTGTTCGAAAAAATTAAAGAGGAGGGTAATGGCAACATTTGTTTTCAACAGGACGGCACTAGGTGTCACACAGCTGAAGCTACACTCAATATTTTGCGCCCTATTTTTAAACATCGCATTATCAACCGCAGAGCTGATGTCGTTTGACCACCTCGGAGCTGAGATTTGACACCGTTGGACTATTATTTGTGGGGTGCCGCCAAAGATAAGTGTTACGCCGACAAGCCATAGAGATAATTGACACTTTAAAGGACAATATTCGTGAAGTCATTGGTGAAGAAATACAGGTGCACACAATCGATAAGGTGCTTAAAAATGGGACCGCTCGTGTAGGCTACTGCATGGCCAGCCGAGGCAGCCATTTGTATGAAATTATTTTCCATTATTAACCGGAAGGATTGTACTTTCAAATAAAAAAAGAAATTTGAGAAAATATTCAGTAGTTTTGTTCGTAGCATTTAAAACAACAACAAAAACAGTTATTGGCGCAACCTTTAGATCGTGCGACAATTGATTTAGTGAAGGAACTCCATAATTTCACATTTCGAACCCGTGCATTGGCCTACGGGATTGTGCAAGTTAATGCCGTCAGACTATTTTCTATTAAGAAGTTGCAGATCTACGCCGTTAAACCACTAAGCTGTTGATCACTTGGAAGACAAAGTCATCGAAAATGTGACATTCGCCTTAGTCTACGTCTTAGCCAGTAATAGCACTCATCTGGCAAAAGTCATAGTTAATTTATAATGCCGGAAGATTATCTATCGAATAAATTAAATTTTAAACCATTTTAAAATCCTATACCTCCATAAAAAACACCCTTTACATACATATCATAATTCATCTGAAATTGTTTGTTGTTGAGTATCAATTCGTTTCTTGTACGTCTAGTCAAGCCAATGTGTTGCTCCTTTTCTTCGTTCAATAATATTTTGTGTGGTTGGTTCTATTCTTTATGGCTTATTAAACTTAAGTTTGGAATTGTTTACAAGAAGCAGTGCTAAAAGAAACATGACTAGACAGACTTTCAGCGCTACACGTGCTTGTAAATAATAAAATTAATTGGAAAAAAATTGTTTATGAAGAAGCAGGTATGAAATAATT
The DNA here is from genome assembly GCA_030448955.1 of Trichopoda pennipes. Taxonomy (NCBI): domain Eukaryota; kingdom Metazoa; phylum Arthropoda; class Insecta; order Diptera; family Tachinidae; genus Trichopoda; species Trichopoda pennipes. The sequence continues at coordinate 11,104,867 of JASKUP010000060.1, read as the reverse complement.
AAAATTTTTAAAAATTTTTTTGCATTAAATTTGTTGCGGGTTGCATGCCCCCAGGCATGGAAGTTTAAATCAAATGACTTAAAAATAAGAAAAATAGTGTGAAGAGTGTAGAGAAATAAAATAATTTTCAAATAAGAATGAATAAAAATGAGTACAAAACCACACAGCTTACTTTCATAAAGGGTTTTTCAATAAGAACAAAAAATTTAGATTAAGATGATTCAAATTTGTATTGTACGGCGAAGAGAAAAGTTCAGCAATTATGAAAAATGATATCTTGCAAATTTCCACCACGACCACGCTGGCCAGATGTCGATTTTAATCAATTTTTAGCAAAATGACGGTCCCATTTCGTAAATCACATCACGGATTTTGAGTTTTAAAGCTGAAATCGATTCAATAAGCTCCGTTAACATCGCCCCTATCGTTAACATAGATCCACAAAGAATCATTAAATCACACGATCTGACTGGCCACTTAACTGCTGATTGTCGCGAAATTATGCGATCGGGATATTTAGTTTACAATAAATTGACCGTTTCATTTGGCCAAGTGACATGTGGCAACGTTCTGTTGAAACCACATGTCAGTGATATCTACGTCGTCAGTAAGAAGCCAAAATTGAGTTGTAAGCATATTGTCATAGCCCCCCCCCCCGTGCCACATTGATATGCCTTGATGGAATCTCACCACTATTACACGTGTCACCGGACTACCAGAAGCTAACTGGGCAACTTCACATTATTTCTACGGGAATCAGTAAAACCCAGAGTTCAGCTTGTTAGTTGTTCTCTGACTGATTATTGAGGTTGGCCCTTCGGGAGCATCATGGTGGTTATGGTCCTCATAAATGATTAACAAGCCACAATCCTTTACTTTTGACCAAGAATACAGGGTGAATGATCCGGATCCAGTGAGTATGCTTGTCACGTGTTCTGGGCCAAGAGTTGGATAGTCTACAACTCTTCAGCAAGGAGTAGGGGTGGCGACCTGCTCCAAGTTCTTGAAGTTGCAACTAAGAGTGACTAGAGGATAGAGACATTCAACGGCTTCCTAGGGCAAGGGTGACGTTACATATTACCCAATTGGATCGATCCACCACCAAGTTATGGCTTACACACCTAGGAACTGGTGTACATATTATCTTGCCCAAATGCGGCAAATTTCCTTGTTGACAATGGACTTAGTCTGAACAAATGATTTCATCGGTCGGTCGGCTTCAATTCCTGCACCAGGACAATTTTTAGGTACCCCATGTAGGCTAGTAGATAGTGTACTAACTTGTCAGTATGGGGGTTGTAAGTTCGATTCCCAACGAAGACCTTGGTTTTTTTCACTACAAAAATTGACTGTCGGTGGTGCTGCTTAGCGATGAAGGCATAGTCACTGGTCACTGTACTGTTTTATACTTTCACCACCTATTTCACCTCTTTTCTATCCCTTTCCTAAAAGAATGTAGCGCGGTACTTGACAAAATTGGCATTAGTGCCTGAAGTGCTACTTCTCTTAAAAAAAACAATAGTTCTTCTGGTGGTTCAAAACCACCATATTGCGAATTTTGTGTAAGAAAGTCTCCCTACAAGGTGCAGGAAATGAAGTCGATCGACCATTAACGTAGATTCCCTCAATTCATTCAAGAACAACCGGTTGGTTGTTCCGAAAAAATGAAAATGTTTCACACGAAACCCATTTTCATTTGTCAGGGTATGTCGACAAGCAATCTTTGCCACATTTGGGCTTCTGAAAATCCTAGGGTGACTATTGAGAAGCCTTTGCACTTTCAACGTATCTCTGTATGGTGCGCTATGTGGTCTGGAAGGTTTATTGGGCCATTTTTTTCGAATATGCTGGAAATGCGGTAACGGTCAATGGATCCCACTTTCGAGAGATAATGTGATAAGATTTACATCTGCACCTGGCCGTGGGCCCTAAACAGAAGGTGGATCATTACCACTGTGGATGGTATGTAGCGCCATCCTCGCCCTCGAAGGCCTTCGGATACGTATATCCTCCGGTCGCTCCTAGTTGTGGCTTAAAAAGCCCGGAGTAGGCCGCAGCCTGCAATCCTTGCTGAAGAGCCGGAGACTATCCAACTCCTGGTCCAGAACGCATGAAGCTTAATATAATTAAAAACACGACGGCATTCATACTCACAGGACCTGAACCATTCATTCATTGTGTTCATTGTGAATGATCCGACCCAGAAACCCAAACGAGGGCCTCGAAGCACACAGCCACCACGATACTCCCGAAGGTCCTACCTCAATAATCAGTCAGAGACAAATAGCGGAACTCTGGGCTTTACTGATTCCCGTGGAAATATAGTGGATTGTCCAGTTGCCTCCTACTTGCCTTGAAGGTGACTGGGCTCCCTTTTACCCCGCAAGACACAAGTCTAGATGGTTGTAGGATTCATAAAGACTTTTAATGTGCCCCTGAGGGGAACTTTCGAGAGATGCTAACAATTCAATTTTGGCCTATTATTGTGGTCGTGCATATCACTGACATGTAGTTTCAGCAGGATGGTGCCACATATTACCCAGCCAATGAAACGATCAGAGTGTGATTTGTTTTACGTCCGCACCTGGCTATGTAGCTTTAATCAGATGGTGGACAAACCACTATTGTATAATTTGGAACGTCATACATGCGTCCTAGATAGCCGAAGGCATAATTCTAAGCAACAGAACCACCTAGTTGCAACTTTAATGATTCCAGGGCAGGGCTGCAAACCATCACACCTTGCTAAAGAGTTGGAGACTTTCAACTCCTGTCCACAACACATGTCTAGCATGCTCACTGGACTGGATTATTCACTTTGCGTGCCATTATCAGTGAGATGATTCTGGCCACCATAATTTTCATCCCTTTATGGGGGCCGCAAAACCACAACCACCACGATACTCCCATATAGGGGCCAATCTCAATGATCAGCCAGAGAACTATTATAAGTCTAAAGAGACAAATAATGAACTCCGCGGGCGACTGATCCCCGTGGAAATAAAGTGGCGCTTCCAGTTGTCTTCCTGTCTGACTTTAGGGGACTGGGCTCCCTTTTTCCCCCAGTTGCACAGATCTAGATAGCTGTTACGTACTATAAAGACCGTAAATGTGCCCCCGGGGGGGGGGGAAATGAAACGATCAATTTGATGCAAATCAAATTTCCCGATTCCATAATTTCACGACAATCAGTAGTTAAGAGGCCAGCCAGAGCATGTGATTAGACACCGCTGGATTATTTTTGGTAGCGCTATGTTAAGGACAGCGTCTATACGGAGTTAATCGAATCGATTTCAGCCTTAAAACTCAAAATCCCTGATGCGATTAACGAAATAGGCCGACCAGTTTGACAAAAAGTGATTAAAAACTTTAATGGAAGAAGCGACATCTGTCAGCGTATTCGTGGTAGACATTTATAATTATAAGTTGGACTATTTCTTCTTCTTGTTCTTTCTGCTTTTGCCTTCATTTAATATTCTGTTTAGAAACTTTCAATAAAGTTAAACTTTAACCTGTTTCCATAATTTTATTTATAAATTCTATTTTTGGTTTTTTTTTAATAAGACAAAATAAAGAAACCGTTCAAACATGATTTACAATAATTATGTATGGTTTAGCATAAATAAGATACGTTTATTTGTATATGTGTGTGTGTGTTAGACTATCTAATTAAGAACAGTTAAAATTCAATAACTTGTTAAAATATTCGAAAATAAGAAGTCATTATTGAAACCCAAAATCAATTTAAATTCAAATTTTCGGATTTTTTTTTCTTAAAACAATTTTAAATCTAGAATATCAAACTAGTTTCATTAACAAACAAAACAATTTACAAAAATAAAATAATACAAAAAATAACAGCAACAACAAGAAAATAAAATAAAAAAATGTACGAGAATTGATCAAATTAGAATAATTTAAGTCAATTCAAATGTTTGAATACTCAACCGCGAACGAACGTATCAGCAAAAGGCATGTTGAACTACTTGTTCATTAAAATGCGGTTACTTGTATAATGTTGTTGTTGTTGTTATTATTGTTTTTGGTTTTTTGTTTAAAATTTTTTATTAACAATATTAAAATAAAAATTAAGGTGTATCCATCCATCCATCCATCCATCCATCCATCCACCTTGATACATTTAACTTGTATCTTTATTTTTAACATTTATAACGTTTCTTTATTTTTGTTTTTTTTTGTTTTTGTCATTAAACGTCAGCCGCTCAGATGTTGCTGACCACCAGAAACTTAAAACAGATCAAGAAACAAACAAAAAATAAATAAATAAATGAAAAATTAAAGACTTGTGACCAAAATTTATTTGATTTCTTGTTTCTGTTACAATTTGAAGTCAACAGGTTTCTAAAATGTTTGTTGAGAGCACACCCTACAGCCTTACACAAGTTATTATTTGTTTAAGTTACTGATTTGTAACATTTAAAGTTGTAAGAATAGAAGAAAAAATTATAACGTGACTTCAAATTGTTATCGGTCTACAAGTATTAAGTTTCGATATACTGTTTTCATTCCTTTTCGTCTTTGTTGGCTGTTTGTTGGGTATGGACGGTGAGCGCTTTCGTTGAGATGACATCATTCTTAAGCCATGCGTGATAAAATTTTTATCTGCGCCTGGCCGTAAGCCGTAATTAGATGGTGGTCAAACTACTGGGAATAAAAAGCAATGTCATTCACGACCTAGGAAGCCGAGGACTAATTCTAGCAACAGGTCATCACTAGTTGCGTCATCAGCGATGAAGAGCTGGAGACTATCCAACTCATGGTCCAGAACGCATGAAGCTTAATATAATTAAGAACACGACAGCATTCATACTCACTGGATCTAGACCATTCGTTATGTTCATTGTGAATGATCCGACCCACAAACTCAAACGAGGGCCTCGAAACACACAGCCACCACGATACTTCCGAAGGGTCTAAGGGACAAAACGAAATATTTTGTAAGTGGATCAAAAAAGTTTAAACGGCTGTAAACATTGAAATATAATTCGATATTTTTTCAGTAGAGAGGTGCTCAAAGCTTAAGCTTTCCACACCCTGCAGAAGCAGCGGGTTATCAATACCTCGAAAATATAAAATTTTTCCATTTTCCTCTCCTTTTTTCAAAAAGATTTTTTGTTGCTTTAAACTCCTTGATAAAGTGTCCAGAACTTTAGTTAATGGACATATTTTGACTTATTAATTTAAAACCACGCCTCCAGCCCATGTAGAGCACTATATAGTGACGCGTTGAGCATGCAAAGGCTTCTCAATAATGGGTCTAGGACTTTAAGAAGCCCAAATGCGACAATTTTCCTTGTTGACTGACATGCCCTGACAAGTGAAAATAAACTTCGTCTGAAAAAATGAATTTTTCTGAAAATCTAAAATATTTCTTTTTCAGTGATCTATTCTATTCGATTAAAAACTATGCGATTTAAAGGGCAAACTTTTTTAAAACGCCACACATTTTGATATTGTTTTTTTTTTCTTTTTTTTGGTAAAAATTAAGTTTTGTTCTTTTTTAAGACACCGTAAAATAATGGAGGTTTCCCTGTAGGCTAGAAGGTAGTGTACTAGCTTGTCAGTATGGGGGTTGTGGGTTCGCATCCCACCAAAGACCTTGGTTTTTTTCACTATAAAAATAAAAATTGACTTTAGGTGAGACTGCTCAGCGATGAAGGCATAGTCACTGGTCGCTGTGCTGTCTAATAGTGCAGTTAATTTCCTTCTACTTTCACCATCTGTTTCATCTCTTCTCTATCCCTTTTCTAACGAATGTAGCACGGTGCTTGGAGATGACTTTCGCTCAGAAACTATAAACTTGTAAGCCCCCTAGTCCATATAATCCAAAATCTCAACGCTGTGCTGTTAAAATTAAAACCGGTTATTTTTAAAAGTGTTTAATTTGTTACTGGTCAAATGTTGAATCTAGAGATAAAAAAATAAAATTTTCAATTTTGGGAATTTTTATAAATACTTTGGGAATTCCGGGATTTATAATTTTGAAACTTTTTTATATTATTTGGAAATTCTGAACTGATTAAATACGTAGAAATACCAAATTTTATTTGAATGTCGACCGAACAAGAGTCCGTATTGTATTAGAGAGAGAGAGAGAGAGAGAGAGAGCGAGAGAGATGAGAGAAAGTAGGATGATATATATGCTTAAAAAAAGGTTAATTAAGTCATACAGCCGCAAATCATCATTTTGCATTTTACAGGGAAGCTCTTTCTCATGTTTTCCATAATTTTCTGGTTTTTATTTGTTTTTTATGAATTCGTTTCTTTAAGTGTAAGCCGCATTTTAATATATTCCACTTAGTTTTTGACTTATTTGTAGTGTTTTCAAAACCTAATCTAACTAAATCTTGATTCTAGTCCATATATTCTAAAATCCCAAAGCTATTATCCAAAAGTTGATACCGATTATTCTGGAAAGTATTTAATAAATTTGTGGTAAAATATTAACTTTATGGACAACAGTTAAAATTTCCCATTTTGGGATTTTTTCATAAATAATTTGGGAATTCCGGGATTTAAAATTTTGCGATTTTTTTACATTATTTGGAAATTATAAGATTCGCTTGATCTAAATTCGTAATTTTATTTCATTTGATCAGTCTGAGTGAACAAAATTTCGTTGGAATATCGACCGAAGGGAACTTTGCGTGTTATTAGAAAGATGGGAGAAAGTCGTATGGTATAGTTGCTCCTTGTGTCATACGATGACAAGCTTCAATTTTGCATATTGCAAAGTTCTTCCTCATGTTATAATATAATGTAATAATAATTTCTTGATTTTGTTTGCTTTTTTATTATTTCGTTTCTCTAAGTGTATATCAATTTTCAATGTACTCCACTTAGTCTTTGACGTATTTATAGAGTTTTAATATTCTAATCTCAACTGTGTTGACTTTATTATACTTATTATCGTTGTGCTTCTTTCTGTCTACCTGATTTCGTAAACGAAATTTTTATGTGACATGTACAGACGTAATCGTATTTAATTTTTATTTGTGACTTGCAAATCACATTAAGAATATTTGTGTAGAATAATTATTTCAATTGTTTATATTTTATTAGATGAGTTCATACCTAACGATCGATTACTTTTTAAGAAAGAACTCAATGTTATTTTAAAAGAAAAAGTTAAATATTAGGTGATATGCTTTGACAAAAAAAGGAAATTTGTTAATTAAACTTATACTTTTTTGGTGATATACGACGGATTACTTGCTATGATACGGATTACTTGCCTGATAATAAAGAAAGTTATCGGCGATAAAAGACTTAGTACCCACAATGAAACTAATTAAAAATCTTAATATTTGCGGGTAATGAAAAGTTATAATACGTTGGTCACAGTGTCTTTGTTTAATAGAGCTGTCACACAGTGGGGTGAAAATAAGAAATTTGTTTTTAAACGAAATAAAAAAAAAATTAAATTAAGATTAAAAAATTTATTCTACCGATGTCTGCCGTATGCTACTTTTTTTTGCCGCCATTTTGTTAAACATTAGTCTTGACAGTTCATATTTGGCAGTCGTGAAGTAGACACGTGAGAAATTTGTTATGGAAAAATATTCGATAAGCCAATGTGTATTAATCGTTAAAATATTTTATCAAAATCAATTATCGATTTCTGGGACGAGGAGAAAGTTACGTGAAACGACATGGCAACAAAATACACTATTTATAATGTAGTGAATGATTTCGATGAAAAGGAGTCTGTAGGTGATAGGCCCAAGCACGAACCATAACGGCGATCGGCGAAAAACATTACAGCTGTTCCAGAAAGTGTTCACAGCATTCTATCAAACTCAATTCGACGCTGTGCTCAGAGCCTTTTTTGTTTAAAGAGAAGTAGCACTTCAGGCAACAATGCCTATTTAGTCAAGTACCGTGCTACATTCTTTAGGAATGGGATAGAGAAGAGATGAGACAGGTGGTGAAAGTAGAAGGAAACTCGGAAACCAACTGCCGTATAAGAGACTGCACATCGACCAGTGACTATGCCTTCATCGCTGAGCAGCCCCACTGACAGTCAATTTTTATTTTTGTGGTGATAAAAAAACCAAAGTCTTCGTTGGGAATTAAACCCATAACCCTCAGACCGACTTAGTATGAAAAAATGATTTTTTCGGTACCTCGGCTTCAATGCCTGCACCAGTTGAACCTTGTAAGGCTTTCTAACGCAAAATTCATAATGTGGTGGTTTTTGATAACCCCGATTGTTGAGAAGGTCAAGGAAGTGACAAATTTGGATCTGCTTCAACACTGTGGAACACGGCTGCAATGTTTTTAGTTTTCAACGACCCGGCCGAATACGCGATGGTGTTCGTACATTTTGTATCAAGCTTGGCTCGACTTTAATTTAAAGCCCATATTCCTAATAGGGGTCTCAGAAGAAGGATTATGTTGTCCAAAAATATCATGAATTATATGAAATATAACTTTGTTGGGAATCGAACCCACAACCTCCAGTCTTGTGAGCAAGTACACTACCTACTAGCGTACAGGAGCACCAGGAGCTTGGTCTGGAAAGAAAAAATTTGGCCACAGTTTTGCACAAGGATTTACATTTGTTTCCATAAAAGATTCAACTGACACAAGAACTTCTTCCAGAAGATCATTTATGCCCCCGTACATATGTCAATAGGATGTAAGAGCCCTGCCCCGATTTGCATGAAAAAATCACAATGAGTAACGAAGCACATTTTCAACTTGAATGGATATTTGAATAAATAGAATAATCGGTTCTGGGGAATGGGAAATCCTAAAATTATTCAACATTCACCTTGAATCCATATAAAAGTGAGACGCTGGTGTGCAGTTCAATAAGGAGGATGAATTAGTGGTCCTTACTTCTTTGAAAATGAAAAAGGGGAAGCGATATTGTGATATGATTGAAAACTTTTTAGCGCCATAACTGCATGCTTTGGACTTGATTAATATGTGCCTTTAACAAGATGATGCCATGTCACATACAGCCAGGATTACAATAGAATTACTGTGAGACCTTCCTCTTTCCACAGCAATGATTTCCCTCGATGGTCGACTGAGTTGACTGCTCCGGACTTGTTTTTGTGGGGATATATGAAGAGCAAGGTTTATGCAAATAAACCAGACATGCTTGAGCAACTCAAACAAAATATTCGCAATGAAATTATTGAAATAACGCTTTAAATGTGTGAGAATTTAATGAAGCATGTGCTCAAAAAGGCTCACATTTGTGAGGCTAGCAGAGTCGGATATTTACAATATACATTTATCACTATAATTTATCAATATAAAATCTATTCTCTTTCATTTAACCGGCGGACACCCTTTATCACGAAGAGAAAAGTTTGGCAGTTATGAATGAAAAGTAATGACGTGATAAGATTAACATCTGCACCTGGCCGTGGGCCTTAATCAGATGGTGGATCATTACCACTGTGGATGGTATGTAGTGCCATCCTCGCCTTAGAAGGCCTTCGGATACGCATATCCTCCGGTCACTTCTAGTTGCAATTTCAAAAGGCCGTAGCCTTCACTCCTTGCTGGAGAATCGGAGACTATCCAACTCCTGGTCCAGAACGCATTGTGGTCATTGTGAATGATCTGACCCACAAACTCAAACGAGGGCCTCGAAACACACAGCCACAACGATACTCCCAAAGTGCCAACCTCAATAATCAGTCAGAGAACAGTTAATGGCCTAAAGAGACAAATAGCGAAACTCTGGGGCTCACTGATTCCCGTGGAAATATAGTGGATTGTCCAGTTGGCTCCTACTCGTCTTGAAGGGAACTAAGCTCCCTTTTACCCCCGCAAGGCACAAGTCTAGATGGTTGTAGAATCCATAAAGACTTATAATGTGCCCCCGGGCGGAGAGTGAAAAGTAATATCTGGCAAATCTCCATTAAATGACCACGCTGACAGATTTCGATTCTTAAATCAAAGTTTTTAATTACTTTTTGACAAAATGGCGGGCGTCACATCATGAATTTTGGATTTTTAAGGCTGAAATCGATTCGATTGGCTCCGTATAGACGCTGTCCTTAACAGAGCCCCCATATAAAAATAATCCAGTGGTATTAAATCACACGATCTGGCTAGCCACTACTATTTTAACAAGATGGCGCAACATGTCAATTAATTTATTGATAGAAACGTTTGGTTACCGTACGCAGAAGTTCACATTTTGGACCTGTAAGATGGCAGCCAAGATTGTGCCATTTAACGCCGCTAGACTATTTTCTGTGGAAATATATGAAGTCACTAGTTGACGCTGGTGAGGCCGAAATGGCTGAAAACTTGCAGGACAATATTCGCTATCGATATACGTCCACAAACGTTGGAAAACTTGGATTACGTCAGCGAGTCAGTTATATGCCAGAGGCAATTTAAATTAAAATGGCGGAAGATTGTCTTGCATGTCAAGTTAAAATATTCATCTTTGTTGTATTTTCCATTCTTTCTGTCTACCTGATTTCGTAAACGAAATTTTTATGTGACATGTACAGACGTAATCGTATTTAATTTTTATTTGTGACTTGCAAATCACATTAAGAATATTTGTGTAGAATAATTATTTCAATTGTTTATATTTTATTAGATGAGTTCATACTTAACTAACGATTACTTTTTAAGAAAGAACTCAGTGTTATTTTTAGGTGATATGCTTTGACAAAAAAAAGGAAATTAGTTAATTAAACTTATATTTTTTGGTGATATACGACATCACATAATTTAATATGATACGGATTACTTGCATGATAATAAAAAAAGTTTTCGGCGATAAAAGATTTAGTAGCCATAATGAAACCAATAAAAAATCTTAATATTTGCGGGTAAAAGTGTCTTTGTTTAATAGAGCTGTCACACAGTAGGTTAATGGGTTTGTCAACAAGAAAAAACTTTTTTTAAACCTGTGTCCGCCATATACTACTTTGCTTTGCCGCCATTTTGTTAAACATTATTCGTCTTGAACATTATATGGCAGTCGTGAAGTAGACACGTGAGAAATTTGTTATGGAAAAATATTCGATAAGCCAACGTGTATTAATCGTTAAAATATATTCCAAATAATCTAAAAAAAAAAATTGCAAAATTTCAAATCCCGGAATTCCTAAATTATTTATAAAAAAATCCCAAAATGGGAAATTTTAACTTTTGTCCACAAAATCAATATTTTACCACAAACTTATTAACTACTTTCCAGAATAACCGGTATCAATTGATTTATCAAAATCAATTATCGATTTCTGGGATGAGGAGAAAGTTACGTGAAACGACATGGCAACATAATACACTATTTATAATGTAGTGAATGATTTCGAAAAAAGGAGTCTGTAGGTGATAGGCCCAAGCACGGACCATAACGTGCTGTAAGATCGAAAAACATTACAGCTGCTCAAGAAAGTATTCAAAACAATCCATTAAACTCAATTCGACGCCGTGCTCAGGAGCTTTTTTTTTAAGAGAAGTAGCACTTAAGGCAACAATGCCTATTTAGTCAAGTACCGTGCTACATTTTTTAGGAGAGGGATAGAGAAGAGATGAGACAGATGGTGAAAGTAGAAGGATGGTAGGAAATTAACTGCCATATAACACAGCACAGCGAACAGTGACTATGCCTTCATCGCTGAGCAGCCCCACTGACAGTCAATTTTTATTTTTGTGGTGATAAAAAAACCAAAGTCTTCGTTGGGAATTAAACCCACAACCCTCAGAACGACAAGCTAGTTTGCTACCTACTACCCTACAGGGACACCTTGTTGACAATAGACTTAGTCTGAAAAAATAATTTTTTTCGGTCGGTCGGCTTCAATGCCTGCACCAGTTGAACCTTGTAAGGCTTTTCTAACGCAAAATTCACCATGTGATGGTTTTTGATAACCCCGATTGTTGAGAAGGTCAAGAAAGTGACAAATTTGGATCTGCTTCAACACTGTGGAACACGGCTGCGATGTTTTTGTTTTCAACGACCAGGCCAAATACGCGTTGGTGTTCGCACATTTTGTATCAAGCTTGGCTCGACTTTAATTTAAAGCCCATATTCTTAATAGGGGTCTCAGAAGAAGGATTATGTTGTCCAAAAATATCATGAATTTTATGAAATATAACTTTGTTGGGAATCGAACCCACAACCCCCAGTCTTGTGAGCAAGTACACTACCTACTAGCCTACAGGAGCACCAGGAGCTTGGTCTTAAAAGAAAAAATTTGGCCACAAGGACTTACATTTGTTGCCCTAAAAGATTTCATTGACACAAGAACTTCTTCCACAAGATCATTTATGTCCCCGTACATATGTCAATAGGATGTTAGAGCCCTGCCATGACAACCCCGATTTGCATGAAAAAATCACAATGAGTAACGAAGCACATTTTCAACTTGAATGGATATGTGAATTAATAGAATAATCGGTTCTGGGGAATGGGAAACCCTCAAATTATTCAACAGTCACCTCTGCATCCATTAAAAAGGAAAGACTGGTGTGTAGTTCGATCAGGAGGATGAATTGTTGGTCGTTAATTCTTTCAAAATAAAAAGGGGGAAGCGATATCGTGATATGATTGAAACCTTTTTAGCACCACAACTGCATGCTTTGGACTTGATTAATATATGCTTTTAACAAGATGGTGCCACATTGTATACAGCTCGGATTACAATCGAATTACTGTGAGACTTCTCTCTTTCCACAAGCGAGGCCTCCCTCTTTAAAATACAAGTTACTTCAAGAAATGCCGATGTTGATTCGCCTCCATGGTCGCCTGATTTGATTCCTCCTGACTTCTTTTTGGAAGGATATCTGCAAATCAAGGTTTATGCAAACAAACCAGAAATGCTTGAACAACTCAAACAAAATATTCATGATGAAATTAATGAAATACCGCTTTAAATGTGTGAAAAATGTGCTCAAAAAGGCTCACATTTGTTTGGCTAACAGAGTCGGATATTTTCAATATACATTTATCACTATAATTTATCAATATAAAATCCATTCTCTTTCATTTAATCAAAAATTATAAACCTTCCCGGCGGACACCCTTTATCACAAAGAGAAAAGTTTGGCAATTATGAATGAAAAGTAATGACGTGATAAGATTTACATCTGCACCTGTCCGTGGGCCTTAAACAGATGGTGGATCATTACCATGGTAGACGAAATGTAGCGTTATCCCCGCCCTAGAAGGCCTTCGGATACGTATATCCTCCGGTCACTTCTAGTTGCAATTTTAAAAGGCCGTAGCCTTCACTCCTTGCTGAAGAGTCGGAGACTATCCAACTCCTGGTCCAGAAAGCATGAAGCTTAATATAATTTAAGAACACGATGGCATTCATGCTCACTGGACCTGGACCATTCATTGTGGTCATTGTGAATGATCTGACCCACAAACTCAAACGAGGGCCTCGAAACACACAGCCACCACGATACTCCCGAAGGGCTAACCTCAATAATCAGTCAGAGAACAGCTAATGGCCTAAAGAGACAAAAAGCGAAACTCTGGGGCTCACTGATTCCCGTGGAAATATAGTGGATTGTCCAGTTGGCTCCTACCCGTCTTGAAGGGAACTAAGCTCCCTTTTACCCCCGCAAGGCACAAGTCTAGATGGTTGTAGAATCCATAAAGACTTATAATGTGCCCCCGGGTGGAGAGTGAAAAGTAATATCTGGCAAATCTCCATTAAATGACCACGCTGACAGATTTCGATTCTTAAATAAAAGTTTTAATTACTTTTTGCCAAAATGGCGGCCGTTAATCACATCATGAATTTTGGATTTGTAAGGCTGAAATGGATTGGATTGGCTCCGTATAGACGCTGTCCTTAACAGAGCCCCCATATAAAAATAATCCAGTGGTATTAAATCACACGATCTGGCTAGCCACTACTATTTTAACAAGATGGCGCAACATGTCAATTAATTTATTGATAGAAACGTTTGGTTACCGTACGCAGAAGTTCACATTTTGGACCTGTAAGATGGCAGCCAAGATTGTGCCATTTAACGCCGCTAGACTATTTTCTGTGGAAATATATGAAGTCACTAGTTGACGCTGGTGAGGCCGAAATGGCTGAAAACTTGCAGGACAATATTCGCTATCGATATACGTCCACAAACGTTGGAAAACTTGGATTACGTCAGCGAGTCAGTTATATGCCAGAGGCAATTTAAATTAAAATGGCGGAAGATTGTCTTGCATGTCAAGTTAAAATATTCATCTTTGTTGTATTTTCCATTCAAAAATTATATGCGCGTTATTTATAATAACGATTTGACAGCAGTGAGTGGCATGCTGGATTATTTTGTGATTCTTACTAACGGTAAAATGTCAGCTTTCAAGTTACTTTGTCAGCACTTTATTGTATAAATGGCGTTAACTTTAAACATTCCAGGACTCTTTAGAACCTGTTCAAGCTGTATTAAGAATTAAGTTGTTGTTTTTGTCATTAATTCTATATAAAATTGCCGACATTTCATTAAAAACCTTTTTTCTGACAAAAATTGAAAAGGATTTTTTTTAGCTTCCAAATAATATTTTTTTTTAAAAAATATTTTAAAATTCAAAAATTAAATTTAAAATATTATTATTAATATTATCATTATAATTAAAAAATAATATGCAAATAATTTGTTGAAAATTTGAATTAATTAATTCAAATTTAAATTTTTTCTCTCAATAAAAGTTCAATGGATTTGGAGCACAAAAAATGAAGAAAAAGAAAAAATGTTTAAAGAAATAAATGACCATAATAATTTAATAAGCAATAATATGTATTTCTAAATAAACAGATCAAATTTCAACAAAAAAGATTAAGAAAATATTAACAATAACAACAGCAACAACAACTGCTACACGCCCAACATGCATGTCAGTGTACGTAAGTGACAACGTTAAATTTAACTGTAGAGTTCTGTGGTGGAGACAAACATAACAACAATAATCGCAACGAGTGCACGCATTTGTTTTGAACACACATACTCACACAAACACACACACGCACAAACAGTTACTTTGTAATAATGTTGAAATACCCTGCAGTACTAATAATTAAGTCCAAATGCCATGTCATTTTCCTGCAATTCTCCCTTAATGTTGCAGTCAGTTTTAAAGGGTTTTTCAACAAGAACTTTGTTTTTTGAAACAAAATAAAACAAAATACGAAGACGAAAGTTCGCCCATTATGAAAGAGAAATGATATCTGGCAAAGGTCCACTACGACCACGCTGACAGATGTCGATTCTTTCATCAAACACAAAATGGCGATCCTATTTGGTTAATCAAATCAAATCACGTATTTTGAGTTTTAAGGCCGAAATCAATTCGATTGACTCCGTATAGACTCTGTCCTTAACATAGCCCCACAAAAAAATAATCCAGTGGTGCTAAATCACACGATCTTGCTGGCCACTTAACTGCTGATTTGTCGTGAAATTATGCAATCGGGAAATTTACATGGTAAGATTTGCATCTGCAATGTGTAGCTGTGTAAGCCATAATTAGATGGTGAATCATACCACTGTGGATGAAATGTAGCCTTATTCTCGCCCTAGAAAACCTTCAGATACGTATATCCTCCGGTCACTCCTAGTTGCAATTTCAAAAGCTCGGAGTAGGCCGCAGCCTTCACTCCATAATGAAGAGTTGGAGACTATCCAACTCCTGGTCCAGAACGCATGATGCATGAACACGACGGCATTCATGCTCACTGGAGCTGGACCATTCATTGTGTTCATTGTGAATGATCCGACCGACAAACTCAAACGAGAGCCTCGAAACACACAGCCATCACGATATTCCCGAAGGGCCAAACCTTAATAATCAGTCAGAGGACAGCTAAAAAGGCTAAAAACACGAATAGCGGAACTCTTGGGCTTAACTGATTCCCGTGGAAATATAGTGGATTGTCCAGTTGGCTCCTGCTAGCCTATTAGGGGACTGAGCTCCCTTTTAGCCCCCAAAGACACATGTGATGACGGTAGATTTCTGTCAAAAAATTTAAATGTGCCCCCGTGGGGGATTTTGTTTGCAAAATATTGATCGTTTCTTTGACTGTGTGACGTGTGGCATCGCCATGTTGAAACCACGTGTACGCGATATCCATTTCGTCTATAATAGGCCAAAATTGAATTACTAGGATTTCGCGATAGCGTGATCCATTAACCGTTACCCCATTTCCAGTCTCATTTTCCAAAAAAAAAACCGCCCAATCACACCTCCAGCGCACCATACAGTGACATGCAAAGCCTTCTCAGTAATAGTTCTAGAATTTTTAGAAGCCCTATTGCGGCAACTTTACTTGCTCACATACCCTGACAAGTTCTTCCCGGGGGCACATGATAGTCTTTTTGGACTAGACTGGTGTCTTGCGGGATAAAAGGGAGCCCAGGCCCCTTTAAGGCTAGTAGGAGCCATCTGGACAATCCACATATTTCCACGGGAATCAGTAGGCTCGCAGAGTTCACTATTTGTCTCTTTAGGCATTTAGTTGTTCTCTGGCTGATTATTGAGGTTGGCCCCTATATGGGAGTATCGTGGTGGTTGTGGTTTCGAGGCCCACATGCACAGTGGTAATGGCCACCATCTGATTATGGCTCACTGCCGGTGCAAATGTAAACCTTATCACGCATACCCCGACAAGCGAAAATGGGCTTTGGTTTTTTCTGAATGACTTGAGCGAATCTACGGCGATGTGAATGGCCAGTCGGACGCAATTCCTGCACCAGTTAACACTTCTTAGGCTTTGAAGTGATGTGGTAGTTTTCGATAACCCCGCTTGTTGAGTCGAGGAGTACACTAGTTTGGAAAGGTTTCAACATTGTGGCCTATGACGGTGTGTTTTTAGTTGAACAACCTGGTTGAAGACGCGTTGGTGGGCGTACATTTTATATCGAGCCTGTCATCTCATCGACCACGTTACTCCCAGAGAAGGCATCAGCAATAAGCGATACAGGTGCAATAGTCTCTGCAGGATTTTGGTTTCCATGATATCAGCAATTAGCCAGTAGTTAAAATTCGAAAACTCGTGTCTTTTCAGGCAGTTAGTTTGCATTAAACCTGAGTCTAAGTAAAAATTTACAGTCTCCAAAACAAACCCGACAGTTTTTTTTCTACACGGTAGCCTTCTGTTGTTTAATTTGCGATAAAAGTATTTCACTTATCTGTTAGATTTGTCATTGGTGTTATTGGTCTTATCAACGCAATGACCTTGACCTTGGTAGGAAGGCTGCTAGTCTGTAATAGAAGTACCCTAAGCTGGATAATTGCATTAGTGACAGGTCAAGGAGACTTCAAGTAGCATCTAGCGACGATGAAAATCGAAGAAGATGATAGTTACAGATCGTGCCTGGATGACAGTGGCGCAGACTAAAACATACCAAAACAAAATCAAATACAATAAAATATACTAAAAATACACTAAAGTATACTAATATCTATCAAAATTTATTAAAATATACTAAAATGCACTAATCTATTATATAAAAATAAGTCGGGTTTTCCTTCCTGACGCTATAACTTCATTTGCTGGAAAGGTCTCGGGCTCCGTGAGGTTTATAGCAAAAAAAAATTCAGGAAAAATATCAAGAGAAAAACAGGGAAAATCATTTTTCACATACAGCGCCATCTCTGATACATAGCATTCACTACAACGGCACCAGTACATGGTGTGTGAGTCTCCCTCACGAAAATAAGTACGTTTCATTTTAAGTAGATGATGCCGTGCACTAGGTCGCATGTAAGCTGTTCATCCTAGAAGTGATGAATGTTTTTATATGCGACTGCCAATGGTAAATGTACGTCGACCAAAATCATTTGCGCATTTGAAAACTGTGATTGGCCACCAATGCCAAACATATCGAGAAGCATGTCAACTATTGGGTTTGCTGCAGAACGATTCCCATTGGGATTTAACACTTGTGGTTTCAGTCGTTTCATCAAATGCTTGCCAAATACGAACAATGAAAGATAGATTCTGATTGAGGATCAATGCTTGACTATTGCAAACAAGCAACTGATTGAAATAGGAATGATTGCGCCAAATCGATGCACGATGCATTCAACCAAGAATTAAATCGAGAGCTGCAATACAATGTTGATTCAATGCAGGAATTCGTTCGAAATAATGTGCCGTTGCTGAATGAACAGCAAAAACAAGTATATGAAACACTTTCGCAAGCAGTGGACAATAATACTGGTGGCCTATTCTTCCTGAAAGCACCTAGGCGAACAGGGAAAACATTTCTCATTGCATTGATTTTGGCCACTATTCGATCAAAATGTGACATAGCTTTGGCGTTAGCATTATCTGGAACTGCGGCGACTCGTCTAGATGGCGGTCGTACTGCACATTCTGATACGCCAACATGCAATATTTCCCGAAGGCATCAACTTTGTGGAATAACGTAAAAACAATATCGCCAACCACTTTAAAATGATCGCAGTGCTGCACAATTTTTTAAGCAATTGTTAGCTGTTGGAAATTGAAAAGTCCCAGTTGATGCGACAGCTGGATTAATTACTTTTACCAACGACTTTTGCCGATTTGTAGACTGTCAATTAGCTCTTATTGAAAATGTTTTCCCAAACATTAGTGAGAATTATCAGAATTATGCTTGGTCAACGAGCAATTCTCGCCGCAAAGAATAATGATGTTGTACACGCACTGAATTTCATCATTCAATCAAAAATCGATGGCGATTTGGTGACATAAAAATCCGTTGATTCCATAACAAATCCCGCTGATGCAGTAAATTATCCAACGGAGTTTTTGAACGCTCTGGAGTTACCAGGATTACCACCACATAACTTGCAACTCGAAGTTGGTTCAGTTATTATGATACGGCGTAATTTGAATCCACCGCGACTTTGCAACGGTACTCGACTTGCGTTGAAAAGACTTATGCCGAATTGGATTGAGGCAACCATTATTAACGGAAAGTAGGCAGGTGAAAATGTATGTATTCCTCGAATACCAATGATTCCGACTAATCTTCCGTTTAACTTCAAGCGATTGCAATTTCCGGTTCGCCTTGCGTTCGCAATGACAATTAACATGTCGCAAGGCCAATCGCTTAGTGTTTTCGGGATAATTTTAAAAAATCATTGTTTTTCACATGGGCAGTTATACGTTGCGTATTCACGAGTTGGGAAACCATCCGCTTTGTTTGTGTTAACTTCAAAAAAAAATGTGGTTTACCAAAGATCACTTCAATGAGACGGTTAATTTGTATAAAAATTCGATTCAGTATTTACTTTTTATTCACTTTAGTTTTTTACTTAGAAAAGTTCAACTAAATTCCTCTTCATTTTTGTAATCGAAATAAATTCGTTACTGTTGTGCAATGAAATAAATTTTTTTCTTTTCAAATATAAAACAAAAAAAATGATTTTTCTTTATCTTTTAATCCCAAAACGAAACGTTACAAACAGCGAAGCCATCTAGTGGCGAAACGGAGTTCGCCGGGTTTGCTAGTTTATACTAACATACACCAAAATATACTAAACTACCTTAAAATATACTAAAATACAATATATTAAAGTATACCAAAATTTATCAAATTACACTAAAATATATTGAAATTCACTAGCTCAAGGCTTGGACCCATGAACTGAAGGTTATTAAAAGTGAATGTCATGGGAGATCCAAGCCAGGGACAAATGTTAGCAATTACTTAAGACTGTGTAATGCGAAAGAAGGCCGACAGTTAACAGTTGGCAGTACGACATACGACAGTACGGCATACGACAGTACGAAATACGACAATGCGACATACGACAGTAAATAAAGAGGAAAGGCTGGTGTTATCATGTGACTCAATTAAGGCAAGTGAATTGCCGTGAATTGCAAATCAATATGCCTGCAATCGTTGAGGGCACAAAGTGTTTTAAAGGGGACGTATTGAACAAGCGATTTAAGTTTCGATATTCCCTCTATATTAATAAATATCAAGTTGATTGAATAATAAACAGCATTCGCAGAGACCAACACAATAGCATTGCTTAAATAGGAGTGCTAATCGGAAATCCCAATAGAATAAAATTTGTGTTTTTCTTTAGTTTAAGGAAAAAGAAGAATTAACAAAAAAGTACTTGAAATTTTCAGAACGAAATATTATCCAAAAATAAATATTTTATCACAAAAATGTCAGGAAAACTTTACGTCATACATCTTACTCTCATCATTTGCCTATTGTCTAGCTGTAGCCTTCGCTCTCTCTCTCTCTTGCTGTCTTGTCTACGCTTTCTACATAAATACATACCGAAGTGTATGATTGACATGTGTCCAACCTAGAGGAGACAAAAAAGTACTCCTACCAACAGCTGATACCATAATTGATAATAAGCGAACAGTTGTATGTCAAAGTGTGACATGCAGGTCGAACATGTGTTGTGTCTCTTTTAAAAGAACATTGTCGATAATATTAACATTGTCATCGCATGAACTAGCGGGCAGTGTATATCTTTGAGGGATTTTAAAGTATTTTTATAAATGTTTTTGAAATGTGTGCCACAGTCCGGGGTATTTGTATGTCTGCTGTTTTAAATTCGTAAAATAGATGTATGAAGTGTAAAAAAATAGTAACAAGACAATTGTCAACATATTGAAAGATACTTATCTCTTAACGAAAACATAAATATAAATACACTTCGTAAAATACTCAAGTACATTGCCGAGACTGATATACCCAGGCAACATAATTGTATGCAATTGAAAAATTAAGTTTTTTTTGGTGATAACATTTCATTTTTAGGTTTTTTTTAATTAAAACAATATTTCTTTAAAATAATAAGACTTTCTGTTTTTAATTATTATAATTCAGTTAATGTCAAATTGAAAGGGAAATAAGTTTTAAAGCTTTAAAGGTTCTGGTATTATGTTGTTTATTTCTCCTCCGCCAGCAAATGAAATAATATTGCCATTTTCCGTCCTAACTGGCTGGTTTGTAGTCGAAGGCGAGCGCTTTCGATGCGAAAACATCATTCTCAAGCCGCGTTGTTGTTTGTACTGGTGAGTCAGTGTTGGCGTTCAGGCAGTTCTGTTGTTAAGTTCGTATCTATTCAGGTAAGCAGAATGCCAGTCACCTAGGCATTTTTATGAATTTTTATGCGTTTTGCGTATCTCAAAATAAAAATCACTTCTTCTTGAAGAAACAACCACCAAATATCATGCTTTTTGATCAGGCGCGTTTCCAGGTCAAGGCTTTTCAATTTTTGTACTGTATTTCGCCTTGATCTTTTCTTGAATTTGCTTGATTGCAACTCATTTTTATTTCATTCATTTGAATTGCAATTCATTGTTCTAATTTATTTGTTTCAATTCAAAATCACTTCAATTGAAGCGAATTGGAAGTGAATTACAATTCATTTAACAAAATTCATTTCAATCGAAAATGAATTGAAATTCATTTCCGCCTAATTCGTTTGAACTGATTCAAATTTCATTCAATTATTCTTTTGCTGTGAAAAGAATTAATTCAAATTTAATGTAGTCCGGCGAACTCCGTTTCGCCACCGGATGGCTTCGTTTTCGTTTGGGAATTAAAAGATGAAGAAAAATAATTTTTGTTTTATATTTGAACAGGAATAATTTTTTTTCATTGCACAACAGTAATGAATTCATTTTGATTACAAAAATGAAGTGGAATTTAGTTGAAATTATCTAAGTAAAAAATGAAAGTGATTCCAAAGTAAATACTGAATCCAAGCGTTATACGTGTCCGTATTTTTTGGTCTGACGTTAACACAAACAAAGCGGATGGTTTCCCAACTCTTGAACAAGCAACGTATTGCTGCCCATGTGAAAAACATTGATTTTCTAAATTTATAACGCAAACACTAAGCGATTGGCCTTGCGACGACTTGTTAGTTATCATTGCGACCGCAAGGCGAACCGGAAATTGCAATCGTTTGAAGTCAAACGGAAGATCAGTCGAAATCATTTGTTTTTGAGGAATACATACATTTTCACCTGCGTACTTTCCGTTAATAACGGTTGCCTCAATCCAATTCGGCATAAGTCTTTTCACCGCAAGTCGAGTACCGTTCAAATTACGCAATAACATAATAACTGAACCAACTTTGAGTTGCAAGTTATGTGGTGGAAATCCTGGTTACTCCAGAGAGTTCAAAAACTCCGTTGGATAATTTACTACATCATCGGGATTTCTTATGGAATCAACGGATTTGTATGTCACCAAATTGCCATCGGTTTTCGATCGAATGGTGAAACTCAGTGCATGTACAACATCAATATTCTTTGGGGAGAATTGCTCGTTGACTTAACCAGGCATAATTTTGATAATTCTCACTAATGTTTGGGAAAACCATTTTCAATAAGAGCTAATTGAGAGTCCACAAATCGGCAAAAGTCGTTGGTAAGAGTAATTAATCCAGCTGTCGCATCAACTGAGAGTTTTCCATTTCCAACAGCTAACAATTGTTTGGAAAATTGTGCAGCACTTTGATCATTTTGAAGTTGAACTCTCATATTAGTGGTTGGCGATAATGTTTTTACGTTATTCAACAAAGGTGATGCCTGCAGGCAAGCATTCAATTCATCTGCAGGCGTTGCACGGGGAATTACTGGCAACGTCTGCCTGAAATCGCTTGCCAACAACATTATCATTAAGCCGCCAAAGATGTTGTTATTTCGCCGAACATCCTTCTGTGTGAAGTTAAGTGCTTCAAGTGATTTCTTATGTGTCATTGTGCGCTGATCCCCAACGATGAGCTTGCATTGCTTCACAAATTTTCCCATTGCATTGGATCGGGAAATATTGCATATTGGAGTATCAATTGGGTTTAAATTGAGTGGCAACTTAAGCGCAAAATGAGCAGTAAGACCACCATCTAGAAGAGTCGCCGCAATTCCAGATGTTGCTAACGCCAAAGCTATGTCACATCTTTATCGAAAAGTGGCCAAAAATCAATGAAATGACAAATGTTTTCCCGGTTCCTCTAGGTGCATCCAGGAAGAATAGACCACCAGTAATATCGTCCACCGCTTGCATAAATGTTTCGTATATTAGTTTTTGCTGTTCATTCAGCAACTGCACATTATTTCGAACGAATTCCTGCAATGTATCAACATTGTATTGCAGCCCTCGATTTAATTCTTGGTTGAATGCATCGTGCATCGATAGATCATTCCTACTTGTTTGCAAAAGTCAAGCATTGATCCTCAATCAGTATCAATCCTTCATTGTGTTTCATCGGTTATTTGCATATCGGGATTATTCTTTCGCATGCGCAAGCGATGCAAGATCTTCACATATGTCGTCTTTGTATTTGTTCCATAAATGAATTGGCTGTGAAGGGAAACATGTGGTGATGATAATTGCGAACAGCGTTCGTAGTTGGTACGCATTTGATGAAACAACTGAATCCGCAAGTGTTAAATCCCAATGAGAATCGTTCTCCAGCAAATGCAATAGTTGACATACTTCATGATATGTTTGGCATTGGTGGCCATTCGCAGTTTTCCAATGCCCAAATGATTTTGGTTCACGTACATTTACCAACAGCAGTCGTAAATAAAAACATTCATCACTTCTAGGATGAACAGCTTACATGCGACCTAGTGCACGGCATCATCTACTTAAAATGAAACGTACTTATTTTCGTGAGGGATACTCACACATCACGTACTGGTGCCGTTGTAGTGAATACTATGTATCAGAGAGGGCGCTGTATGTGAAAAATGATTTTGCCTGTTTTCCTGCTTTTCTCTTGAAATTTTTCCTGAATTTTCTTTGCTATAAACCTCACGGAGCCCGAGACCTTTCCAACCAATGCAAAACCGTGGAAATGGGTTCGTGCGTTATTTTTAACGGACCATTTGTATTCTCGATTTGACAAAATTTTAAGAGCCCTGAACGGATTTAAAAAAAAGTTATTTAGCGAGAGAGAAACTGACTGAAAGCTGTGTTGTGTAGGCTAAAACGAGCCGAAATTCCAATAAATAGAAGGAATGAAAAAATTTGTGATGCGACTAAGAGTTTTCACATTTTCTATACCTTCAACATGATCCAACATGGAGAAATTTTCGAACAAAAATTTACCGGCTACAAAAAATCGTTTTCTGCAGTATAAGTAGGTGCCCCTGTAGGCTAGTAGGTAGTGTACTAGCTTGTTAGTATGGGGGTTGTGGGTTCGATTCCCAACGAAAACCTTGGTTTTTTTCACTACAAAAATAAAAATTGACTGTCGGTGAGGCTGCTCAGCGATGAAGGCATAGTTACTGGTCGCTGTGCTGTCCTATATATGGTATTTAATTTCCGACTATCCTTCTACTGTCATCACCTGGTTTATCTCTTCTGTATCTCTTTCCTAAAGAATGTAGCACGGTACTTGACTAAATAGGCATTGTTGCCTGAAGTGCTACTTCTCTTTAAAAAAAATAATAATAATTGTTATTAAAAAAATGTTTGGTAACCTAAATGTTTGCTGGATATTAGTAACGGTATGATTATAACTTTGTGTGTTTAGTGTATGTGTGTGTGTGTGCATATTTACGGACCTTAACAAATATATTTTGTATTAAATAAATCGTGTGTTTGTGACAACTTTAAGTAGTTTTTATCTCTTTTTTTTGTGATTTCTAGAAAAAAAAACGAAAATGTTTTTTTATTATTTTTTATTTTTTTATTTATGCATTTTAAAGTTGTTTGATTTCATAAAGTTGTTGTACATTTTTGTTTTTATTTTAAACACAACTTGAAAAAATTGTTTCTATTAAAAAGTTTGAACAAGTGTTTGCTTGTGAAAACCCAGCAGCAAGACCACACACTCAATCGATTATTACTCCTGTTATTTTTATTATTATTCAAATCCAAAGACAGAAAATAAAGTCACTTTAGAGTTCGTATGGAATTCCAATAAAAATTTCGTTAAAGAGATAACAAGTTACGGATTTTTTCACATATCGTTTCAGATCATATTTTGCTTTTAAAAGACAGTTGGTAAAGAGATGGGGAAAATTTTAGGATATAATTGTAATGTTCTCATAATAACGCTGTTTTATTTCAGAAATTAATCTCTTCGCTGGAGGTTGGGTGCTATTCCTCATCTCATTTTGCCTTCTTCGATCTACAATGGAAAACTCTTTCCTTCATAGAGTTCTGTGGCTAAAAAGGTAACCAGTATACGACAGTCCTCTATCCATGATATTGTATCAGGTACAATCTTGAAAATTGCTTCACTGTTGCCGCTATAGCAAGAAATACTAGAAAATTAACGGCTGTTTCAAAAGTAACCTGTTTTTGGCTTTTCACGCTTTGGTTTATCGATGAGGATGCCAGTTTCTTTCACTTATTTTCACAGGATAACGAAACTACGTAGCTGGCGGTGCTGCTTCTCTTCTGCCAAAATTCGTACGCAAATTTCGCACACATTCTGCAACATTATCATGATTTTCAAAGTATTGTCTCGCAATATTTCCCAGCGTTGTTTCAGCGTATACACAACCATATTCGTTCAGCGAAAGGATAAAATTAATTATCTGTTAAAATCAAATATGAGCTAAGTGTTACCATTCACGAAAAGCACTAGTTGAAAAAAAACGTTAGATGGCGGACCCTTTATTAGTAATATTCCTTTCTATAAACGTTTTGTTGTATTGAGTTCTTTTATTACAAAATAATAACGCAGCACTTTAGAGTTTTATATTAAATTAAACGATTTATTTAGTCTCAATACACACAAAATAAACACAATCGTGACTTTGCTGTCTTTTCTCAACGATGACTCAACTTGAATTTATTTATTTGCCGTGCAATTGTTTTTTATTTAGCTGGTTCAAGCGGTTATCGCATATACAAGAATATTATATTTTAGTATCACCATATTGTCGTTGTTGTTATTATCATTCAGTATAGGGCCGGTCTTCCAGGCTTTGTGTTTTGTTTTCTGTTGTTTAGCCTATTTCGTGAAATTTCCTAAAAAAATAAAATCTACCATTTAAAACCTACCATTTAAAGGGTGTACCTCTAGTGATGTTTTAGTTTTTAAGCCGTAGTAGCTACCCGTTTGGAATTTAAGCAAAGGTAAACGCTTAAATATTTACTTTAAAAATAAGTATAGACAAAACTGTTGTCAATTTCTCCTCTATATGACATCTTTCCTGGTTATTTGTTTGCAAACCTAGCGAACCTGGACCAGAAATACTGCTTTACCAGTACATGACCGAACATGGCTATAACTATAACGATGAGTATATAAAATTAATTAAAGAATACTTCGATATTAACATGATTTTTACGTATATAGGTGCCCCTTTAAGCTAAGTGTACTAGCTTGTCAGTATTGGGGTTGTGGGTTCGATTCCCACCGAAGACCTCGGTTTTTTTTCACTACAAAAATAAAAATTGACTGTCGGGTGGGCTGCTCAGAAATGAAGGTATAGTCACTGGTCGCTGTCCTGTCTTATATACGACAGTATACTGATTGCTCGAACAACGATAAGGAAAGACAAGCAAATTGAACTTTCATTTAGGGAGATTCTTATAAGTCAAGAGGAAACCTTCGGTGTCGCCGGTCCTTATCTGAGCATTAATAAAACGACAGTTTGTCAGCAGACATCTTTGTTCCAAATAGCTTAAGAAACCTGTATTTCACGTCTGCTTAAAGGGGGGAAACACTAATTGCCGTTACAAGATTACTAATACGCAGGTAGTGGAAATAATAACATCTGATAACATTTTTCTTACAAATTTCAAGGGTGGTTGTAAAAATCGATCAGGTTCACAACATAAGTTTGCACAATGTAGACAAATTTCAGTACTGGGCACGAAGTTAAATCTATTAATGGGCTCCAACATTGGTATCGTAATAATAATGGGCATCTGCATTGGTTCTTCGTAGCCTAGAATAACCAGAAAAATGAGCTTACCAACGATTAAAGTTCCATAGTCAGTTGAACCTTCCTTCAAACTTAAATAGATGATCTGTGGGACGCAGACATTTAGGGAGGGAGGAGTTAGCAGCGTCCCTGACACTGCGAATGAACGAAGTTCGGCGGAATTAGCATAATTCGTCAACATTCATGATGAGCGGAAATTTTTTAATTGGAAATTTATTATAATTAAAACCGAAAGTGGCAAATACCTTAAGGTGATTCCTTAATAGTCTTTATAGATCCTACTACTTCCATTTAGACTGGTGTCTTGCGGGGTAAAAGGGAGCCCAGACCCCTTCAAGACTAGTAGGAGTCATTTGGACAATCCGCTATATTCCCACGGGAATCAGTAAAGCCCCAGAGTTCCGCTATTTGTATCTTTAGGCATTTAGCTGTTCTCTGACTGATTATTGAGGTAGGCCCTTCGGAAGTATCGTGGTGGCTGTGTATATCGAGGCCCTCGTTTGAGTTTGTGGGTCGGATCATTCACAATGAACACAATGAATGGTTCAGGTCCAGTGAGTATGAATGCCGTCGTGTTCTTTATTATAGCTTAATATATTTATGCGTTCTGGACCAGGAGTTGGATAGCCTCCAACTCTTTAGCAAGGAGTGAAGGCTGTGGCCTACTTCGGGCTTTCGAAATTGCTACTAGGAGTGACCGGAGGATATACGTATTCGGAGGCATTTTAGGGCGTAAATGGCATGGCTTTTCATTCACAATAGTAATGATCCACCATCTGATTATGGCTCACTGCCGGTGCAGATGTAAATCTTATCACATCATACCTTAAGCTAAATTGGAAGCTGCCATTTTATAGAGCGAGAGAAATTTGTTAGACGTCTGCAAGTTTAAACATTTTTATTCATTTAAAATTGTTGAATTTTCACAGAGTTGTAATCGATTTAAGGCAAAGAAAAGACTTTCTTTAACTGAAAATAACAAAATTCTACAAAACCATGTAGTGGACATTTTTTTTAAATTCAAATTAAAATTCAAACATCCGTTTTGAAGGGTTAAAGACGTTTCTATGCATGAGTTCATATCCTGTACTGCAATTGTATGTAAAATTCTAATTTAATTTCTTGACATAAATTTTAATTTTAGGTGGTTTTTTTTTGAAATTGCTGAAAATGGAATTAAAAAAGTAACTAAAAATTGTTCTTACCCAAAAGACAAAAGAGGGAGGGGTGCATTGCCCTTTTCTTTGCTTTTAAATTCTAATTTGTCGCTGTGTAAAAATGGAAAATAATAAAAATATATAAGACTGCATTTAAACAAGGGAGATCTATGAATTTGTAAATGTTTTACATGTTACGTACATCCATACAGACATACACGTGTGTGTGTATGTGTGTAACTGTTTTGTTTGGAGACTAAAACTGAATTTACCAGTCGTGGATATTGAATAAATTTCTTTTTAGGTTTTAAAGTCAAGAAGGTCGTATATATTTCTATAGTATGACTGTTGTTATTGTTAATTTTCCAAAGTGTTGTTGTTGTTTACATAAATTTTATTTTGGTGTCTTTTTTTATAAAAGTTTGGCATACGTAAGTGGAACAAAAATACTGCATTATTAATTTTATTTGTTCTTTCTTCACAGTTGAATTTTACACAAATAGACATGTACACCGAAAATTAGCCATTCGTTTCTTTTTATAAAGGGTGTTTTTTATAGAGGTATAAAACTTTGAAATGGAATGAAACAAAGATGAATAATCTTCGGAAATCATAATTTGGATATGACTTTTGCATCTGGACGTCACGGCTGGCTCGGATGGAGTCTAATCTGAAGCTCCAATTTTGTTTGAGTTTTTCCAACCGGGCACATGTTAAGAATAATAATGCGACGAGTGTTGTTCTGGTCAATCATTACACAACATGATAGGATTAACATAAGTATTTAGCCGTGTGAGCCATAACCTAATAGTGGATCAAACCACTGTTGGTGATGAAGTGATAAGATTTACATCTGCATCTGGCCGTGGGCCTTAATCAGATGATGGATTATTACCACTGTGGATGAAATGCAGCGTCATCCTCGCCCTAGAAGGCCTTCGGATACGTATATCCTCCGGTCACTCCTAGTTGCAACTTCAAAAGCCCGGAGTAGGACGAAGACTTCACTCCTTGGAGACTATCCAACTCCTGGTCCAGAATGCATGAAGCTTAATATAATTAAGAACACGACGGTATTCATACTCACTGGACCTGGACTATTCATTGTGTTCATTATGAATGATCCGAACCACAAACACAAACGAGGGCCTCGAAACACATAGCCACCACGATACTCCCGAAAAGCCAACCTCAATAATCAGCCAGAGAACAGCTAAATGCCCAAAAAAGACAAATAGCGGAACTCTGGGCCTTTACTGATTCTCGTGGAAATATAGTGGATTGTCCCGTTGACTCCTACTAGTCTCGAAGGGGACTGGGCTCCCTTTTACTACCGTAAGCTACAAGTCTAGATGGTTGTGTGATCCATAAAGACTTATAATGTGCCCCCGGGGGGCCCATTGTGGGTGATTACGTGATAAGATTTACATCTGCACCTGGCAGTGAGCCTTAATCAGATGGTGGTCATACCACTGTAAGTTAAAAGCAGCGCCACTCACGCCCTAGGAGGCCGAAGTCTAATTCTAGCAACAGGTCCTTCCTCGTAGCAACTTCAATGATTCCAGAGCAATGCTGCAAACCACTCCTTGCTAAAGAGCTGGAGACTATCCAACTGCTGTCCAGAACACATGACTAACATGCTAACTGGATCTAGGATCATTCCACCAGGTAGTTGTTATTAAAAGTGAAATTATCCTGGCCACCATATAAAACTGAGCTGTCTGTTATGGGGCCGCGAAACCACAACCACCACGATACCTCCGAAGGGCCAACCTCAATAATCAGTCAGAGAAACAGCTAAATGCCTAAAGAAACAAATAACGGAATTTTGTGAGCTCACTGATTCCAGTGGAAATAACGTGTAGCTTCCAGTTGTACACCTGCTGGCTTCAGAGGACTGGGCTCCCTTATACCCCCAGTTGCACATGTCTAGATAAATAGATAAATTTTCCCCCGGGGGGTCACTGTGGGTGATTGGGTGATATGATTTACATCTGCGCCTCACTATGTAGTCTTAAATCAGATGGTGGTCAGCCACTGTGCATAAATAGGAACTTCATGCTCGTCCTAGGAAGCCGAAGACTAATTCTAGCAACAGGTCTCTCCTAGTTGCAACTTTAATGATTCCAGAGCAGGGCTGCAAATCATCACTCCTTGCTAAAGAGTTGGAGACTATCCAACTCCTGTCCAGAACACATGTCTAGCATGCTTACTGGATCTGGGAACATTTCACCAGGTAGGTGTTATTAAAGGTGAAATGAACCCGGCCAACGTCAACCACGCGCTAGGAAGCCGACACTATTGCCACTAGGAATGACAACAGGTCATTTTGGGAGTATGGAGCAGGGCCGCCACCCCCTGTGACCATTCACCCTGTATTCTTGGTCTACAGTGAATTATCCTGGACCCTTAATCATTTTATGAGGGCCCGCGAAATCACAGCCACCACGATACTCTCCAAGGGGCCAATTTCCATAATCAGTCTGACAGCTGAGCACTGGGGATTACTGAATTCCATGTAAATAGAGTGGAAGTTGCCCAGTTGACTCCTGCTAGCCTTTAGGGGACTGGACTCTTTTTTAAGTGGCAGATGACACATGTCTTTATGGTGAGATTCCATTAAGACATATTAATGTGACTGCAATGATAGTCTTAACGGCGTATACTATCGACTTTTGTTATCCTACAGTTGCTTACCGATTCGGGCGCCATGGTTTATTGTTTACATTCGGTATGATTTTACAGACCTGGCAAGGTTCCCATTTAGCTCTGGTTAGTATTCCCAAATGGCCATTATTAGTTTATTTTCAATCGAACATTTTCCTGTGATGTTCCAATACAACAATTTTTTAAAACAAAAGCTCTGCGTGAGGCCAGTAAGAGAAGATTGTCGGCACAAGGGACCTCAAACATAAGTTTTGAGCGGTTGTCGTTTCACCCACTAAATGCTTCACAAACTTAACCGTCTATCAAAATTTACTTATTCATTTATTTTGCAGAATACGAGACAACATCTAAAATGAACCTTGTTGGACTGTCTTATCTACTGAACTTGTCGTCAGTTTTTCAATCACAATCGTCTAGAGAAGATTAGAAAATATTTATATTACGGATTTCTTGATCACTTGTCGAAAACGGCTACAAATCATTTTCATTTCACATCAGATTTCTCGTAGGAGAGATACCTTTAAGCTAGAAGGCCTACCAAATAGTCACTTTTTTAGCTTGCAATCCAAAAGATATCTCCACTGAGGATTGAGACAGTTTTATTTACTGACATATCCATTCAAAGAAAAGTGAGCTTTATCGCCAATAAAATTCGCTTACGAAAATCGAGACCAACGGCCATCTTGTTTTAAAGCCAATTCAGAAGTGTTGTTCAGTGATGTTGAAATGACAAAGTGATCACCTTTTAATAAAATATAGCCAACTTAAATTTCTATAACTCTATAGAAATACCCGTTACTTGTTTATGTATATTTGTTGAAGTATTTTTTTATTTTGTTTTATTTATTTTTCAAACTTAGTTGAACTTTGTACAGTCAGATAGACGATGTCAGCTACAATAACGAAGCGATGATGTGTCATGAGCTGTCTTTTTGGAAATTGCATTTAGCTGATGGATTGTAGGCTCAAGAAAATAAATCTTAGACGTGTTAAAGTCAATTAGAGTTTCTAAAAACTTGGAAAAGCCTAAAAGTATTAAGTGTCATATTCTTAGATTATTAAAGCTCTTGACAACGTTTCATAATCATATTTCATTACCAGAATGTTTCACTCATTTAATTAGAAAAATTGACAGTGCTTTAATTGGCAATCAAATCTAGCGAGTGGGTTGTAAAAGGCACCGATTTAAATAATTCAAATTTGAGTTGTACACGTTTGTGCACATTAAAGGAAATTATAATTTCTTTGCTTTAATAGAGGAGTTTTCTATTTGATTTTTCACCCCGATTAACCTTAGAATGTCTTGCCTTGTCTTGTAGCCCTTATCCAAGCTGTTATCAATTTTAATAACTCCTCGCCAAAAATTGTTTCAAAAAGACTATAAGAAAAAACCAAAACGTTGTATGTTCTTTTGTTGAAAACTTTAAGAATTCTATCTTGTTCTTTAAGCATAATTCTCATTCGGTTGTTAAAGTTTCTTCATTAACTCTTTATTGAAAAATAAATGGTCCACCATCTAACGTTTTTGTTTTTTGTCAACTAGTGCTTATTTCGTGAATGGTAACACTTAGCTCTCGTTTGATTTGACAGATAATTAGTTTTATCCTTCCGCTGAATGAATATGGTTGTGTATACTCTTGAACAACGCTGGGAAATATTGCGACATTACTTTAAAAATCATGGTAATGTTGCAGAATGTGTGTGCGATAATTGCGTACGGATTTTGGAAGAAGAGAAGAAGCACCCTCACCTTCGTATATTCGTTATCTTTTTAAAAAAAAGTAAAGGAAACTAGCATCCTCATCGATAAACCAAAGCGTGAAAAGTCAAAAACAGTGCGTACACCCGAGAATATTGCTGCTGTGGCAGAAAGGGTGCGTGAAGCGCCATCAACATCAATTCACCGTCGTTCGCAACAATTGAACATTTTAGAGACATCATTGCAGAAAGACCTTGGTATAATGCCATACAAAGTCCAATTCGTTCAGGAGTTAAAACCAAGTGACCATCCCATGCGATTTTGCAAAAAATAAAATCATCTTTTCAAATGAAGCTCATTTTGATCTTGGCGGGTATGTAAACAAGCAAAATTATTGCATTTGGGGTACAGAAAACCCGCACGCATACATTGAAAAGACGGCGCACCCAAAACGAATAACTGTTTGATGCGGCTTTTGGTCCAGAGGCATAATTGGGCCATTTTTCTTCGAAAATGAGCAAGGAGTGGCCGTTACAGTTAATGGCGATCGTTATCGGCCCATTTTGAATGAAGTATTGTTCACAAAAATTGAAGGGGAGGATATTGGCAACATTTGATTTCAACAGGACGGAGCTACGTGCCACACAGCCGAAGCTATACTCAATGTTTTGCGCGCTATTTTTGAAGATCGCATTATAAGCCGTAGAGCTGATGTCGTTTGGCCACCTCAGAGTTGCGATTTGACACTGTTGGACTATTATTTGTGGGGTGCCGTCAAAGATAAGTGTTACGCTGACAAGCCACAGACAATTGACGCTTTAAAGAACAATATTCGTGAAGCCATTGATGAAATACAGGTGCACACAATCGATAATGTGCTTAAAAATTGGACCGATCGTGTAGGCTACTGCAGGGCCAGCTGAGGCAGCCATTTGAATGAAATTATTTTCCATTATTAACCGTATTCGTTCAGCGGAAGGATAAAACTAATTATCTGTCAAATCAAACATGATTTGTTACCGTTCACAAAATAAGCACTAGTTGAAAAAAAAAAACGGTAGATGGCGGACACTTTATTATTCGGCGAAGCCATGATTTATTTCTTACTTAGTTTTGCTTAAAGGTTCAAAATATTTCTAAATATTTTGTCATTCCTGTGATGTTAAATATACTACTTTTTATGGGTAATGTCACGCCCACTATTTAAATTCTTCTCGGCTTCATTTATGTACTCAATTTGATGCTTCTCTTTTTAAAATCTGCGACTGTTGAAATTTGCACAAAATGTAGAAATTTCATAATTTTTTTTTGAAGTTTTGATTTTATGCGTCTGCGCTTAATTCGCCATTTTTAAGGCAAATTTTATCACATCGCACACCTTTTATATGATGCTGCTTTTTTTTAAGATATTTTGAAAATGAAGATTTTTATTATCGTTATCTGTAACTGCGCCTTGAAATTCTACCAAATGTGCAAGGGATGAACTGAGAAAAGGTGTTCACTATTTTATGCATAATTTTATGTTAGGTTAAATCGCTATTGAAAAAATAAAATTATTATAATTTAGAGCATTAGAAGTTGGCAAATATCTTTAAAAAAACTCTGGCAACTCTTTTTTAAAATCCTTGGAAAAAAAGAAAAATGGATACACCGTTATTATGGGAAAGAACCCAGGCGATTTTCTTTATTTATTTATTATCTATCTATTCGGCTAAAAGATGATTGGTTGTGACAAAAACTAATCTCTCCCTAACTCTCTCTCTCTCTCTCTCTGTGTCTTAAGCCACATTACTAGGGGATCATAAATTTTAATTTTAAAAATTTGTAGAAATTGAAATTGTTTTATCCAATAAAGAAAATTTTACGCCAGAATGAGAATTACTGTTGAAGCTCAATAACAAAATTTAAAATTAAAATTTTTACTTTCAAATAAATTGTGTGGCTTTCTTTATAAAAAAGATATCGATCACTTAGAGTATTTCGAGCATCACATTGAAGCTTACAATGGACACCGGAGAAAAAACAAATTGTTTAACAAATTTCTTCTACACCCGAAATCATCTAAAGATTGTTGGGGATGGTATTAAATAATCGTAATTTTGCAATTGCGTGATAATACTCGACCAGAGCTTTAGGTATATATGAGCCACTTTGCGAAAGTTTAAAACAACTTACTAAACCTATAACAACTGTATACCATAATACTTTGACTCTTAAAAGATCTGGTGACTTATTTTTTAAAAAATTTTCAGCGCGTCATGCACTTCTCTCATTATTGGACAAGAAAAATTTATAATTGCTGCTGTTATACTGGTTCAGCTAAGCATAAACAAAGCCATAATAGCTATGGTAAAAATGCATTAAGCTAAATATCTCATATTCTGTATGAATTAGTCCACTCCAACATTTTTCCGATTTTCTAAATATGGGTCCGCCATCTAACGTTTTTTTTTGCAACTAGTGCTTATTTCGTGAGTGGTACCACTTAGCTCATGTTTGTTTTGACAGATAATTAGTTTTATCCTTCCGCTGAACGAATATGGTTGTGTATACGCTTGAACAACGCTTTGCTAAGTGGGCCTGTGATCGACTTACAGAAGATACCGATTTTGCAAAATAAAATCATCTTTTCAGATGAAGCTCATTTTGATCTTGGCGGGTATGTACACAAGCAAAATTGTCGTATTTGGGGCACAGAAAATCCGCACGCATACATTGAAAAGCCGACGCATCCAAAACGAGTCACTGTCTGGTGCGGATTTTAGCCCAGAGGCATAATTGGACCATTTTTTTCAAAAATGAGCAAGGAATGGTCGTTATAGTCAATGGCGATCGTTATCGGGACATGTTGAACGAATTTTTGTTCACAAAAATTAAAGAGGAGGATATTGGCAACATTTGGTTTCAACAGGATGGCGCTACGTGTCACACAGCCGAAGCTACACTCGATGTTTTGTGCCCTATTTTTGAAGAGCGCATTATCAGCCGCAGAGCTGATGTCGTTTGGCCACCTTGGAGCTGCGATTTGACACTGTTGGACTATTATTGGTGGGGTGCCGTCCAAGATAAGTGTTACTCCGACAAGCCACAGACAATTGACGCTTTAAAGAACAATATTCGTGAAGCCATTGATGAAATACAGGTGCACACAATCGATAATGTGCTTAAAAATTGGACCGATGGTGTAGGCTACTGCAGGGCCAGCCGAGGCAGCTATTTGAATGAAATTATTTTCCATTATTAACCGGAAGAATTGTACTTTCAAATAAAAAAAGAAATTTGAGAAAATATGCAGTAGTTTTGTTTAAAGCATTTAAAACAACAACAAAAAACAAATGCTGAAATGGCTTTCATGGGGAACTATTTCAGCTTTCCTGCAGTGACGTATCATCACATGTCATATTTTCAGTGTTTTAATTCTATTCTATACTAAGCCACAGATTTTCTACTTACAGTTCCAAAAAGCTTTAGTCCTGATTGTTGATTGTTCAAAGGAAATGTTTGGCATCCCCATATTTTCATGTATTGGACCCATGATTTGGTCTCTAAGGTAGTGTTGAGCGATTTTATGTTGGTAGACTATTTTCTGTGGGGGAATATGTGAAGTCGCTAGTCAACGCTGGCAAGCCCAAAACGAATTATCCTCTTTTTTTTTTTTATAAAGAGAAATAGCACTTCAGGCAACAATGCCTATTTAGTCAAGTACCGTGCTACATTTTTTAGGAAAGGAATAGAGAAGAGATGTGACAGGTGGTGAAAGTAGAAGGATAGTTACGGAAATTAACTGTCGTATAAGACAGCTCAATGACCAGTGTCTATGCCTTCATCACTGAGCAGCCCCACCGACAGTCAATTTTTATTTTTGTAGTGAAAAAAACCCAAGGTCTTCGTTGGGAATCGAACCCACAACCCCCAGACTGACAAGCTACTACACTAACTGCTGGCCTACAGGGGCACTTGAAGAACAACAATCCCCGCAATATTGCCAAACATGGCCAGAAATGTTGGAACTACAATAGTCATCGGAACCCGATATAACTTTTCAGTGCCTCGCACTGTTTTTTAATTTTATTTTTTTTGAACTTTAAAAAAATATATCGGTTTTCTGATGTCTTGCATTTAAGAGTTTTATTCAGGGCTCATTTTCATATATTAATAATTTCGTTTAAAAAATTTGTGTAAAACAAACATCCAAACGAACATTAATTTTTATTATCTCGTTTTATTATAAAACAGATTTTATTTTATTTATTGCTTATTCATTTCATATAATTATTATATAATTTATTATTGTGGTTATTAAGCTTATTATCTCGTCTATATAATGTGTTGATTCCATTCTTTTCCCCTGCTTTGTTTTCTTTATTCTGCTTCCAAAAATTAAATGACTTAATGAAACCAGACCTGTCAACATGTATTTTGTTTCTAAAGCGCTTAAGTGTTATAGCTTTCTAAAATTTGTCATAACATATTTTGCATTTATTCGGGGCTTTCATCTCTCTTTTCATAGTTTTCGTTTTGGTCGTCCAGTTAAAGTTTCTTAAGTGAAGAAAAAAAATCTTTTTTTGAGTTAAAGACAACCGAAAAATCACTTTTAGAAAAGAATGAAAAGAAGTCAAAATAAAAATTATTCAAGAATTATTCAACACTCTATTAAGTATTAAGTATATTTTAATTATCCGTGAACAATATATAGTTAAGCGGCGTTCCCGAAATTTGTATTTTTTTATCATTTTCCATCACCTAAAAAAGCGGTGCTCGTACGAGTGCATGTGTTATCTAAAACAATTGACTTTACAAATGCTTTAAACTTGTAACAGCTTTTAGGATCACTTTATTATAACGGGTGTTCTTTTTAGAGTTATAATTTTCTCGAACTTCGGTACTGAGGAAATGGCCCCTACTCATGCAATGCATTGTACCAGAAATAGGAAAGTAGGTTATGGGGAGGAAAAAAGAGGGAGTAGTGTTTATGGACATTCGAGCTGAATTTTCCTACATTGAAAGTGGAAGGATCTCTGGAGAGAGTTCTTTTAACATACTGCTAAAAAACGAATTTTGCCTGTAATGCGCAGTATGATTTACTTGTCAATCAACCACAAATAGATGCGCTCTCACATACCATTGTAGTAACGATACATTTCGTGATAAGATTTACACCTGCGCCTGTCCGTAAGCCGTAATCAGATGATGGTGAAACCACTGGGAATGAAAAGCAGCGTCATTTACGCCCTAAGATGCCGAGGACTAATTCTAGCAGCAGGTCCTTCCTAGTTGCAATTTCAGCGGTTCCAAAGCAGAGTTGCAAACCACTACTCTTTGCTGAAGAGCTGGAGACTATCCAACTCCTGGTCCAGAACACATGACTAGCATGCTCCCGGATCATTCACCCGTTGGTGTTATTAAAGGCGAGATGATCCTGGCCCACATAATCAGTTCATGCTAGGGTCGCAAAATCACAACCACCATGATACTCCCGAAGGGCCAACTTCAATAATCAGTCAGAGAAACAGCTAAAAGTCTAAAGAGACAATTAGCGGAACGCTGGAGCTTACTGATTTCCGTGGAAATAACGTGGAGCTTCCAGTTAACACCCTGCTTGCCTTCAGAGGTCTATACACCTAGCAATGGTCAAGTATTCCACAAAGACCGATAAATGTGCTCCCGGGGGAAGCGGGGAGTAGTAACGATACAACCCGAATTGCGTCAATGCGCTAAAGAATTAATAGGGTTGGATACCCTACTGTCCCCAATGAGCCTTTTGGCCTTCCCTTGTATGCCGTCGAACAACTCCCAAATAGACTTTGAGGCGCCGGCGCATATATGAAAGTGGCATTCCGTTTTTGGATGGATATAGATGGTATAAATAGTACGAAGATCGGATAGGATCTCATATACCGTTTTAAAAAACCGAAGAACTTAAAAGCTTCTTTAGAAACATTAAAAAGCGCTTAGTCCATCGATCATCATACTGAACTTTCATGCCAAGAACATCAAAAGCTTTCGATTCCTTAATATCGGAGTTCGCTTTTCAATTGTGGCAACATCAACAGCAAGATAGTTTTGACATTTAATTTTTTGACGTATTCGAAGTAGATGCATTGGCACTTATTAGAATTAATTCAACTGGAAAATCGCATTAAAATAATTAAAATCCACCATGGTGGTTCTGTTAAGGTTACATTTCGTAAAATTTCGATATTTTCAAAGAACATAAACGTCCTTCTAAGACCACTATTAAGAATTTGGTCGTTCAATTTGAGTCGATAGACTCAAACGATAAGGTCGTTCAACTAAAAATATAGCACCCATGAGCCAGAGTATCGAAGCAGTCAATTCGTTCTCAACAATTGGGGTTGTCCAAAATCGCCACATACGTGGTAAGATTTACATCTGCACCTATGTAACTGTGTAAGCCATAATCAGATGGTGGATCATACCACTGTGATTAGATACGTATATCCTTCGGTCAGTCCTATTTGCAACTTCAAAAGCCCGAAGCAGGCCGCAACCTTCACTTCTTGCTAAAGAGTTGAAAGCTATCCAACTCCTTAGCCAGAACACATGAAGCTTAATATAATTTAAGAACACGACGGCATTCATGCTCACTGGACCTGGACGATACTCTCGAAGGGCCAATCTCAATAATCAGTCAGAGAACAGCTAAAAGGCTTAAAAGACAATTAGTAGAACACTGGGCTTTACTGATTCCCGTGAAAATATAGTGGATTGTCCAGTTGGCTCCTGCTAGCCTATTAGGGGACTAGGCTCCCTTTCACCCCCGAAGACACATGTGTGACCGGGGGTCCAAAACCGCCACATGGCCAATTTTGCGTAAGGATTTGATTTTAAAGCCTTACAAATTTCAACTGGTGCGGAAATTGAACCCGGCCACCCGACCATTCATATCGCCATCGATTCGCTCAATTTATTCAGGAACAAGCGGTTGATTTTTATTGAAAAATCGTTTTTTTTTTAACGAACCCCAATTTCACTTGTCAGGGAATGTCAACAAGCAAAATTTCAGTATTTGGGATTCTGAAAATCTTAGCGCGTGCTCAACGTGTCAGTGTATGATCTATGTGGTCTAGAGGCGTGATTTGTTCGCTTTTTTTCGAAGATGAGGCTGGAAATGCGGTAACGGTCAATGGATAACGCTATCGCGAGATGCTAACAATAAAATTTTGGCCTAATATTAACGACGTGGATATCACTGACATGTGGTTTCATCACGACCAAATTTTCCGATCGCATAACTTTATGGCAATCAGATCACGGAATTTAATGCCATTGGATTATTTGTTATGGAGCAGAGTCTATACAGAACCAATCGAATAGATTTCAGCATTAAAGCTCAAAATCCGTGATGTGATTAAAAAATATAACCACCATTTTGTCAATAAGTAATTAAAAACTTTGCGAAGGAGTCGACATCTGTCAGCATGATCGTTTTGGACGTTTGTCAGATATCATTTTTCATTTATAATTCCCGGACTTTTCTTTTCGTAATACAATAAAAGTTTAAAACGTCTTAAACAAAATTTTTTGTTTTATTTCGTTTTTGGAAAACAAACTTCTTATTGAAAACCTCTTTAATTATATGACCCATGGTAAATGATGCAGCACCGTTTTTGAATATTGATCTATGAGTAACCATGCAACATTTAGTCTAACGGGCTTTCAAATCGACTCTATTCACATCAACTCATTTGGAGATTGTTGCGAGATCAATATTGGGCATATTATTAATGTTTTGCTCCTTTTGGAATCCACCTCCAACTGGTTTGGTGTATTACTGAATGCATGGGCTAGAGTCGAAGAGCACTGTTTCAAGATCCAGGAAACTGTTTTTTTTTTAAGAGAAGAAGCACTTCAGGCAACAATATCTATTTAGTCAAGTACCGTTTCACATTCTTTAGGAAAGGGATAGAGAATAGATGAAACAGGTGGTGAAAGTAGAAGGATA
Source organism: Trichopoda pennipes (assembly GCA_030448955.1). Taxonomy (NCBI): domain Eukaryota; kingdom Metazoa; phylum Arthropoda; class Insecta; order Diptera; family Tachinidae; genus Trichopoda; species Trichopoda pennipes. The sequence continues at coordinate 11,064,526 of JASKUP010000060.1, read as the reverse complement.
GCTACGGAAATCAACTGCCGTATATAAGACAGCACAGCGACCAGTGACTATGCCTTCATCGCTGAGCAGCCCCACCGACAGTCAATTTTTATTTTTGTAGTGAAAAAAAACCAAGGTCTTAGTTGGGAATCGAACCCACAACCCAAATACTGACAAGCTAGTACACTACCTACTACCCTACAGGGGCACCTTGATGTGCTGTTGTTGATGTTGTTGATGTTGACATCTGTTGCTGGGCAAATGAATTAATTAAAGTTTAGTCGTCGTTAAGAAAAGACAACAAAGTTACCATCGTGTTTTTTGTGTGTATATTGAGACTACATAAATCGTTAAATTTAATGTAAAACTCTAAAGTGCTGTGTTATTATTTTGCTACAAAAGAACTCAATACAACAAAATTTTTATAGAAGGGAATAAACGTAATATTTAAGTCATTTAAAATCTTTTTATCAAAGTTTGCCAATCTCAACCTTTCTCACTGGGGTGAATAGAAATAAAAATTTCTTTAAAACTAATTGCGGTTATTCATTAAAAGAGGACAACAAAATATTCAAAATCATGCTGTAATTTAAAAAATCCTAAAACAACGAAATATAATGGACGGGTTAGTGTCTAGATTAGTGCTGGTATTCCACCCGGCACAGAAAACTTGTTGACATTGAGATCTGCTAAAATTTTTTCAATTACTTGAGTTCGAAAGAATATCTCCGGCATGGTACCGGATATTCTATCAAGCTTGGCCAGTGTGTTGACTGCCTTCCGGCAAATAAGAATTTTTTGCAAATATACCAGCCATAAGGTTAGCTTTATCAAATGGGTCACTGAATATTTGAAAAGAGTCGGAATTGAAGCACTGGCATTATCCTTTATTCTTTTAACAAATAACCAAAAGTTCTTGCTATTATTGAATGAATACGAATGACAAATGGTGCTGTGATCTGGGAAGGAGTATATAGGGTTGAAGGTCATTTAGAAAAAAAAGAAAGAGGGGAGGGGTAAAGATATTAATTCATTTCTATTTTCTTAACTTCAAGTTAACAATTTTAACAAGGTTCAGTTTTGTTTGATAGACAGAGAATAATAGTTTAGAATAGTTTATTTGATTTTTGAACAGCTGTTCAGGAACAAATATTTTTTAGAAACTTTATCATAAAAATTGTCACTTTGAGGGGAATTAATGAATATTTCATGGGAATATAAATTTTACTTCTTATTCATGAAGGGACAAATGAAATGCTTATGTATATGTTTTATTGTTAGCAAATAGCCTTCTTAGCTTAACCTCGTTTTTATTTACTGTTATTTATTTTATTTTACAACTTTTCACTTACCGCAAAAATGCCAGTATTTCTTGGTTATTATTTTATCTTGTTTATTGTTATTAAACTTTATGGAAAAAATAATAAAAATAAAATAAAATTCGTGGGTGTGTTAATTTTATTAATTTTTTTAAATGACGATTTTCACACACATTTTTATTGGATTAAAAACTAAAAAAAAAATTTTTTTTTTCAAATATTTTTTAATGACGGCCATTTTTCTACCCAAAATATTTCTTTTTCTTTTCTTTTGTGTGTTTTATTTGATTATTTATTTTATTTTTGCTTTTAAAAAATATTGATTTAATTTAGGAACTCAAATGTTTAAATGTTTAAATTTATTGCGTTTCACAAAAAGAACAATTAAATAAATTAAAATGTTTAAATCGTTGTGAGTCTTTTCTTTAAAAAATTATTTTAATTTTTATTTTTATTTTTTAAAATTTTATTTTATAATTTTTTTTTGCTTTTGTTTTAATTTTTCTTAATGAGTTTATTTAATTTAAAAAAAAACATTTAATTCCTTTATTCGTACCAAGCTGTCTAAGGTCCTGCGAGCAACTGTTTAAAGAGTTTTAGTTTCACTCAGCTGGTAAGCCGTAAAGTATGCTTGCTTTTCTTTTGTTTTTATTTTAATAATTCTTTTGCAAAAAACATCGTTTTGGCTTTGCATACACCTGTTCGTTGTTATAATTTAATGCCTGCTTTTTGGCTTTACATTGTGAGCCTGCAAGTAGACAACAGTATTTACTTTTTATTCGTTTTCCTTTCCCAACAAACAACAGCTCAAATAATGTGTAAATATTTTTCAAAATGTCCGACTTTATTTACATCCATACACACACACACACACACACGCATACACACACATACACACATTTGTACTAGAGGTGTGTACAACTCGTCTCTACTTGCAAATGAATTTATTTTTATTTTCTCCTTCTTTTTTGCATTTTACATATTTTACATGTATTGCTTTCTTGGTTGCCGTGCGCTAGGCAACTTTGACACATTTGTGTGTCTAGAGAATATTAAAATAAACTAAACTTTTTTTTTTGGAATATCAAAAAAGGGAAGTTATATTCAAGTGCTGGCTACAATTTAAATGAAAACGTTATGAAAAATAAATAATAAAAAAATAAATAGTTGCAAAGAAAGTTTTGTTTCCCATCCCTGTCTTATTAGAATAAAATTCCCCTTTCACTTTTCCAACTTTATTATTTTAATAATTTTCGACTTTCTGCTTTTTTTCTTAATGACTTTAAGGCCTGGGGGTCTCAGCAGTATTAAAATCAGGAAAGGAGATTTATATTTATTAGTTGTCACCCAAGTGATAACCATGTGACTTTTTTTATAAAAGGCAATTGAACTCCATTAAAGTAGCAGCTCTCCATTTCTTCAACGGTCACTTCATTTAATACTAATTTCAGCTTCAAAAAAGATGTCATACAGATTAACGTCAGTATCTAAGCCTGGGATTTCATAACTCTGACGGTGGTCTTATCACTGACTGGAACCGTTCAACGGTCACCGTGCAACGGTCACATCATTTAATACTACTTTCAGCTTCGAAATAGATGTCATATGGATTAACGTCAGTATCTAGCCTGGAATTACGTGATAAGAATTACATCTGCACCTGGCAGTGAACCTTAATCAGATGGTGGTCATACCACTGGGAATGAAAAGCAACGTCATTCACTAATTCTAGCAATAGGTCTTTCCTAGTTGCAACTTTGATGATTCCAGAGCAGGGCTGCAAACCACCATTCCTTGCCGAAGAGCTGGAGACTATCCAACTCCTGTCCAGAACACATGTCTAACATGCTCACTGGATCTAGGATCATTCCACCGGGTAGGTGTTATTAAAAGTGAAATGATCCTGGCCACCATATAAAACTGACCTGTCTGTTATGGGGCCGCGAAACCACAACCACCACGATACTCCCGAAGGGCCAACCTCAATAATCAGTCAGAGAAACAGCTAAATGTCTAAAGAGACAAATAGCGAAAACTCTGAGGGCTACTGATTCCCTTGGAAATAACGTAGAGTTTCCAGTTGACCCCTGCTGCCTTCAGGAGACTGGGCTCCCTTATACCCCCAGTTGCACAGGTCTAGATAGTCGAGCGTTCTATAAAGACCATAAATGTGACCCAGGGGGGATGCAGCCTGGGATGTCATAACTCTGATGGTGGTCTCACCACTGGCTGACTCAAATGCATCTACCTATGGTTCCGAAGCGGGTAGCTTCATCGTGAGTGCTAAAAATGGTTGTGTGCCACCAGTGGCGATGCTGATGGATGCCAGTTAAAGCACAACTATAACCCTTCCAAAACATCTATCACAGGCGGATTACCTTAACGATTTTACACGACACTGGGGATTGTAAACTGTATAACAGCTGTACCAATCAAAAGTTCTTTCCTCAGGCAAAAATATCAGAGCTTTAACAACAACAACTATTTCTCATGAATGCAATGTCCTGAAGTAAAATTTATATGACTAAGTTTGTTACAGGCCTTGAGAGATTAGGTATAAGGAGAACACTGAAGATGGCAAATAGCCGAAACCGGTTTGTTCACAAACCAAATTTGACGAGGGTCGACGTAAAACCGTACCCAAATAAAAATAGATTAAGTTCTAGCTAAAGTAATGCAATATCCGCATAACAACATGCCCTCGACAGATGCAACTCTCCTTCTTTTACAATGGAGTGAATGATTTTAACGTAATGGTCAAAGATATCCTATAAGAATTGGTGAGGTGCCCCTGTAGGCTAGTAGGTAGTGCACTAGCTTGCCAGTCTTTGGGTTGTGGGTTCGATTCCCAACGAAGACCTTGATTTTTTTTCACTACAAAAATAAAAATTGACTGTCGGTGGTGCTGCTCAGTGATGAAGTCATGGTCACTGTTCACTGTGCTATCTTATACCGGTTTCGGCTATTTGCCATCTTCTCTTTGTGACAAAGAGAACACTGAAGATGACAAATAGTCGAAACCGGTTTGTTCACAAACCAAATTTGACGAGGGTCGACGGAAAACCGTACCCAAATAAGGAGAACAAAAACTTCTTCAGCATATGGGAGTAACAAATGTTGAAAATATAATAGAGCGAAACTTACTTAAGCACAAGTTCGAATGGAGCTGAGGCTACTTTGACCTGGAAAGCGAAAAAAAGAAAGTTTATTAAATCGGGGTACCAATGCAAATATGCAGACTTCGATCAATATAAATAGCTTCTTTTCCAAACAAGAGATGAGAAAGTCTCCTCTGATTGCTACGCCTGGAAAACATTGAGAAATGCTGGCGTTCAGCAGAAAGCAAGTCTTGAGCACACATACAGAAAATGTGCCAAAGCTTAAATGCTGGGGATAACCGTGGCTGAATATTGCAAAAACAGATGAATAACAGATTTTTAAAATAAAAATTAAAGTGAGAAAGATGAAAGACTTGGAAGGGCAAACGAAACAGTAACAGAATTTTTGTGTATCTCAACGCCATTAAAAATACTGGAGACTCTGTTTAATTTAATAAAAGGTTAAGAAGTAATTAGGAACTGCCAGAGAGGTTGTCTAAAGAAAAACACTTTTGGAATTTCTCCAAAGATGAGATGATGTTGCTAACGACACATAATTCGCAAAATAGCTGGAGGTTTCACTATCCATTAGATTTGAAATAACAGTGATGGCAATAAACTTTACAAGTTTATGCCACCATGAAGGTAATTTTCGGAATATACGAGTATTTAAAGTTATTTCGACCTATGACCTGCTATGAATTAAGTCCATATTAGTTCTGTGTCGGCTTTTAAGCTCATCTAATTTTCAGGCAATTAAATAGGCGAGCATCTAAGTTTTTTTCAAATCATAGTTTTACGATCGTATTTGTAACTTAATTAATTACACTATTGTATACAATATTGCATGGAACTCCTTTAAGGGTGCTTCTGGAGAACCTTTGCGCCCTTTGGCGATCCCGCGGAAATAATGTTTAAATCCAAGAAAAACCTTCAGAGATAAAAAATTTAAGACATAAACTAAAGTTTATTTTTATAGAGGTACAGAACTATAAGCTGGCTACCTTTTTTTTACCTAGCGGCCATTTTATCTGAACAACGCTTTCAGATGCAACTTGGGCCCAAAACAAGATTGCCATTGATTTTTGTCTTGATTTTCATAAGAAAATTTTCTTTAGCATATTTAGAGCAATGAAAATCCTCAAGTACATGTTGAGTCACTCTCACATCCAGAAAAACTGACTGTTTCGTGAGCTTTATGGAGTGGTACAATCTATACTACTACTTGGTCTATACTACTATAAAAACGATGTTTATTATGATCGCTGCCTTGATTATTGATTTTTTCGTTCGTTAACTGAAAAACGATGACGTACAGGAGTCTACAGCTTAACATGCCACACAGCTTGTGTCACAAATGATTTGTTGAAGGAAATATTTGGAATCCCGCAGTTTTAGGTTTCGAACCTGGGAAAAGGTCTTCAAGATCGTGCGATTTAATGCGACTAGATTTTTTTTCTTTATTTTTTTAAAGAGAAGTAACACTTCAGGCAACAATGCCTTTTTGGTCAAGTACCGTGCTACATTCTTTAGGAAAGGAATAGAGAAGAGATGAGACAGGTGGTGAAAGTAGAAGGATAGTTACACAGCCTTCAAGCGCTTATTTATTTTGTTTGTTTTGTAGTGAAAATAACTACCGCTAGATTGATGAGCTAAGTACACTACCTACTAGCCTACCGGGGTAGATTTAATTTCTAGAAGGTTCATGTTATCGGATATTAACTGTCATATAAGATAGCACAGCGACCAGTAACCTAGCAGCCCCACCGACAGTCACTTTTTTAATTTTTGTAGTGAAAACAGCCAAGGTTTTTGATGGGAATCGAACCCACAAACCACAGACTGATAAGCTAGTACACTATCCACTAGCCTACCGGGGCAGCTTACATTTCTAGAAGATCACAGCGAACAGTGACCATGCCTTCATCAATGCGCAGTCCCACCGACAATAAATTTTCTTTATTTTTTGTTTCACTACTTTGTAGTCTTTGCTGGGAATCAAACCCACAACCCTCAGACTGATAAGCTAGTACACTACCTACTAGCCTACAGGGGCACCTAAATTATTATTTCCTGTAGGGATACCTGAAGTGGCTAATCTACACCAACAAGTTTGAAATGAATGACCACTTCGACAACACAACGTTATTGTCTACATACGACCTTAAATGTTGGAAAAAATGATCGAAAATGGAATTTTCTGGTTGGGCAATGGCGGTTACCTGTCAGAAGTCATATTTAAATTTAAATGCCAGAAGATTCACCTTTCGAATAAAGTATATTTCATGGCACTTAAAATTATTCTTCTTTTTTTATTCCATTTCAAAGTTGTATACGTCTATAAAAATACCCTTTATAAAGCCTGTCACCGTGAGATTTTTATATATATATGTATTGGATTACCAAGTCTTCTGTGAGTTTTTTCTATAATTTTCAAATTTATTTTGTTATGCGGGACAAGGTCGGATCTAATTGATGAAAAATATGTGAAATCGGTCTGGGCTTTATTGAGTTGAAAAAAAAATGGCTGCAACTAGTCCTACTTAGTCTTAAATTAAGATAAAGCTATGCCTTGTTTCTCTTGCTTGAAGGAAAAATGTTGTCACCTGATAACATCATAGTCTTCCATGTTTATCAGGGGGGATTTAGAGCCCTAAAAAATATTCAAACAAAATAATAAGAAATGTTATGGAATAACGGTAGCTAAGACTGTAATAAATAAGATGACTCTTTAATATTTATGTGACAACATTTTCGCTGAAGTAACAGAAACGAGGTATTGGGCTTCACTATTATTCATTTAAGGTCTAACTGGGATATGAATTTGAATTCGAAAATTGGATTTGAATACAGGTTAAAGAAGAACCAGAAGTAGAAATAAAAATTATTCTAGCATACAAATTATGTTTCCTAGTTAACCTTCTCTCTCTCTCTCTCTCGTACACATATACATAAACAGACACAGCCATGTTATAAAATTTCAACGACAATTTTTTCATTCAACTTATAAAACGACGACGAAAATGAAAATTAGGAGGAAAAAAATATTTGTAATATTTCATTATTTTTTTTCTCTCCTAAATTTTGTGTTGTTGTTGCTTTTTGCTTTTTGACTTTACCTGTATTAACACGGGCAATTATATAATTTTGTTAGTATATTCATTCTATATTAAACTGTGTGTGTATTGTTATAAGTGTGTTATTTTTATTGATATTTTAACGATATAACTGCTGTTGTGAAAATGCAAACAGCGAAATTATACAATCAAGAGCACACACAGTTCTACGAGTAGGTATTGAAATTTCCGCATTTTACTCTGTGTTTTTTAAATAAAAATCGCCTAAAAGCACGCAACAATTTTGTGTATTTAAAAAGTATATGTCCGTAAGCAGTGATATGTTATTGTTTTTGTTTTTGTTTGTATAAATATTTGTTGAAAACAATTTGTTCGCTAAGTCTTCTTTAAAGTGCAAACAATGTTGATAATTAAAAGTTAAACGTATTCACGTAAATTTTTAAATCGTCAAAGTGTTTACAAAAATTAATTTTAAAAGATACACAGTTCAATTCAATGCGTTTAAGATTTTTTCACAAATGTGTATTTTTGAAATTTTTAACGGTATTCCATTCAATATCTATAATTTTGCTTTAGCCACCTGGAGCAAGAAAATTCGTATGGCCTTTAAGTTACCAATGTAGCCAACTTTACAAAACGAATAATGAAGAGGTTTTCATTTTTGGGGCTTCTTTCGTATGCAGTTCTCAGGGATTATCTTCCAAAATCATACGTTGTACTGTGTTATGCATTTAAAAAAATATAATATTGTATTTGTCATAGACCTTGTTTTTAATTATTAACAATTTATGTGTCTGTCTCAGGCATGTTTAAACACGCTATGTTGTTTCTATTTATATTATTTCAATTTATTATTCTGCTACGATTTGATCATTTAATGTGAGACGAATTAAACCACCGGTTTTTGATGGAACCCAGTGTAAAAAAACAATAATAAAATTTATGTAAAAATGCTTAAAAATATATATAAAAAATATTTTTGTATTTATTAAACTTACAAAAAATGATTAAATTATTCAAGTCTAATTATAGTATTTTTTTTTTATTTATTTCTTAATTTTATGATTTCTAATTTTATATTTTTAAAACAAACAAATATTTATTTTCTTTAAATTTGAACAATAAAATTTTTTTATAATTTCTCTGTATTTATCCCATTAGAGAGCATATTTATTTATTGATTAAAATTAAGTTTACGGAAAATGTAAAATAAGCAAAAAATATTAAATAAATTTTTCAATCGATTTTTTGGGGTGCACTCCATAGAGTACACTAATCTCTGGTATATGAAAATTTTTAAAGCTGAGTTTTTAAGCATTTCTTACACTGCCAATGCACTCTTGAATGGTAAATAACACAACGTAGCTGATTTTGTATTTTAGCAGGATAGTGCCCAGTTCCAGCCTGTCTCAATATCTTGTGTAAACCTTATCATAGTAACATGCAACATGACGGCGGCACGTTAGTTCATCCAAGGGGCTTTCACTGCTTAGGACATATAGACGCCATGCCTTAGCAATAGCCAAATCCAGCATATATGTACATAGTACGTACCACCACTTTTTACCATGAACAGCGATGCTATAAAACGAAATTGACGGAATAAGTTTATCAACTCATTTATTGTAATTTTGGTATAAGTGAGGTATCGCCTCAATCGTATCATAATTTGTTGTCATTGTAAAAATACTTCTAGCTTTCCATCTCACAAAAAACAACTCATTTTCCTTTTCAAAAACTCCGAAGGGATTTTATTCCACATAAGGACTGTTCTGCTAAAAAACGAATTTTCCCTGTAATGCGTAGTGGGATTCACTGGCCAATCAACCACAAATGGATGTGCTCTCATCGAAAATCGAGCTAAACGTGAAAACGTGCGAGTATCAGTAACAAATTCCCTAATTTCTTTAACGCACTTACCATTGTAGTAACGATAGAACAGTGAAATGCACCCCACATTGCGTCGATGCTCTAGAGAATCAATAGAGTTGGATACCCTACTGTCAGTAATGAGCCTCTTGGCCCTTTCCTGTACGCGGTCGAGTAACCCCAAAATAGACTTTGGAGCGCCGGCCCATACATGAGAGTTGTGTTCCATTTTTGGACGGATATATGAGGTATAGAAAGTACGGAGATGGGAAGGGGTGAAGTATCTTCTACACCGCTTTAGAAAACTAAGGCACTTGAAAGCTTCTTTAGAAACCTGAAAATGTGTTTAGTCCATCGAACATCAGACTGAATTTTCATGCCAAGAACATCAAGAGCTTCCGATTCCGTAATACCTATATCACCCATAGTAACAAATGCAGCATCACTACCGAACGCAGATCTATGCGTAAGCATGCATCATTGCGTCTTACTAGCATTAAATTCTACTCTATTCACACGACCCCATTCCAAGATTGTCGCGAGATCGTGATTAAGCGTGTCATTCATGTTTTGCCTTTTGGAACTAATCTCCAAATGGCCTGGTCTATTACCAAATGAAAGTTCGACAAAGAAGGTCATTTAGAAAAATAAGGAATAGGGTAGGAGAAAGAACGGAGCCTTGTGGTGCCGCTGAATTCATCATGAATTCGTCCGATGAAATCCCATCTATAACAACTCGTATAGTGCAATTTCAGAGAAAACTCGATATAAATCTGGAAAATTTATTACCGACACCAAAAGCAGCAAGTTTTGACAGAAGTGCATCATGCCACACTCCTCAAATGCTTTGGGAATATCTAGAGCCACCACCTTGCTTTCCCCAAAATGATTTATGGAGTTACACCATTGTTCCGACAAGCAGGCTAGCAAATCACCCGTAGAGCGCTCCCTACGAAAACCATACTATCGGTCACTAAGCAAGCTGTTGGACTCTAGGTATTTCACTAGTCATATGAAGTACGATCATCTTTTTTTATAACCTTCGTAGTCGTGGTGGTGTTCTGTTTTCTCTGACTGTTCCGGTAGCGCAAAATTCAAAATTTTTTTCAAATCGACTAACAGCACAATTTAGCTTCTTCAACATATTTTGAATTACACGTGAACCTAGTGGATCGGAAGAAGATTGCTCTTCAGATTTTCCGTAGTACTGATTGAACGAGTAACAATAACCGGCAGCACTAGCGGACACCCAATTTTTTTATAAAAATTTTTCGGCTTGTCTATGGAAACATTTTCATGAAATACTACCCACTGTAAGAATTTTTTTATGAGTAGATCTCCCACACTCTCGGGGGCACATTATAAGTCTTTATGGATGACACAACCATCTAGACTTGTGTCTTGCGGAGGTAAAAGGGAGCCCAGTCTCCTCCAAGGCTAGCAGGTGCCAACTGGACAATCCACTATATTTCCATGGGAATCAGTAAAGCCCCAGAGTTCAGCTATTTGTCTTTTTAGGCATTTAGCTGTTTTTTGACTGATTATTGAGGTAGGCCCTTCGGGAGTATCGTGGTGGCTGTGTTTTTCGAGGCTCTCGTTTAAGTTTGTGGGTCGGATCATTCACAATAAACACAATGTCCAGTGAGTATGAATGCCGTTGTGTTCTTAATTATAGTAAGCTTCATGCGTTCTGCACCAGGAGTTGGATAGTCTCCAACTCTTTAGCAAGGAGTGAAGGCTGCGGCCTACTTCGGGCTTTTGAAGTTGCAACTAGGAGTGGCCGGAGGATATACGTATTCGAAGGCCTTCTAGATCGAGGATGACGCTACATTTTATCCACAGTGTTAATGATCCACCATCTGATATTGGCCCACACGGTTAGCTGCAGATGTAATTCTTATCACGCATGAATAAATTTGCCAATGTTTAGGTAGCGCGGTATTCCCAATTTCTCAAATAGACTAAAAGTACAATTCAGCTTCTCTAGCAAATTCTTTAAGAAGACGTGAACCTTGTGGATGGGAAGATTGCACTTGGGATTTTCCCAAGTACAGATCAAAGGAGTAACAAGAGTGCTAGCCAAAACCCAGCTTTTGCATCAGAATCGAACTAGCTTTACTGAGTTGCTTCAACTCATCTCTCGAAATATTCTCATGAAATACTACCCACCGCAAGCAATGTTTTATGAGTAAATTTGCGAATGGTCTAATTTTAAACATTCTAATATTAAACTTCGCTGCAATCTTGTTGTCAACGAGATGAAGGTTTAGCTTTATACCACGAAATATGTGCCAGGAGAGAGCTTTGGCTACTAATTCCACTACAATGTCTTCATCCAATGACCATCTCTGGTGGTAATTTGTTATATCCAAAAAAAAAAAATAGAACTCCAATAGACTTTTTCAAGTCGGAGATAACGAACGCGGAATATCGGACTCGTGGGTGTTGTTTTGTTTTGTGTAGGTAATAGAACTGGATGCTATGAGGTCAAACACATTTAAATCGACAATTTTTCAAATACGGACTCAGATCCCTTACTTTATTACATACTGAATTTAATCTTCCACAAATTTAAGAGTTCTGTTGAGAGATTGAGTTCGGCAGTGGAAAGCATCTGCGCCAGCCAGGATTTCTTTACTTGGAATAGTCTTTCTGACATCGTAGATCAATTGGATAATCTTTGTTTTTGCTTAGCAACTTGTAAAACTTCAACTGTACTCAGTTGAGTAAAGCGGCTTCTAATGGGTTATAATTTAGTAATTAATTCCTAAGAAATCTTATAGTTTATTTTTAATAATTATTTTTTGTTGTGTTACCTGTTATCTTAATAACATGTAATAACTTACAAATTCTATTAAAAGTTTAACATATAAATTGTTGAAATATGTTAATGTTGTTCAACAAAAATATTCATAAATTACTTCATCACATCGACAAAACAATCACAAAACTGTTAAGTCTGATTGTTAAGAAATGAAATTACAACGCCTTTCAAATAGTTAAAAGAACAACAACAACAAAACACAAAAACAAAACAACAATATTAAACTAATAATAATAACAATAATAAAACTAAAAGTAATAAAATAAAACCACTTCAACCATTGTAAACAAAATATTTGTGAAGCCTATATTTGAGGGTTTTATAATTTTATAAATAACAGCATGATTTCAGGCTCTTCAATATATAATTTAAATATTTTTTCTTCTCTTTTAATAAATAACTGCAATTAGTTTTCAAGTAATTTGCATTCCTAATAACTCTAGGGAGCAGGGTTGAGATTAACAATGATTTTAAATGACTTAAATAACGGGTCCGCCAAAAAACTTTTTTGTTGTTGTTGTTGTTTTAAATGTTATACAGAATATTTTCTCAAATTTCTATTTTTATTTGAAAATACAATGCTTCCGGTTAATAATGGAAAATAATTTCATTCAAATGGCTGCCTTGGCTGGCCGTGCAGCAGCCTACACGATCGTTCCAATTTTTAAGCACATTATTTTTTGTGTGCAGTTGTATTTCACCAATGGCTCCACGAATATTGTCCTTTAAAGCGTCAATTGTCTCTGGCTTGTCGGCGTAACACTTATCTTTGACGACACCCAACAAAATAATAGTCCAATGGTGTCAAATCGCAGCTGCGCGGTGGCGAAACGACATCAGCTCTGCGGCTAATAATGCAATCTTCAAAAATAGGGCGCAAAACATCGGGTGTAGCTTCGGCTGTGTGGCACGTAGCGCCGTCCTGTTGAAACCAAATGTTGCCAATATCCTCCTCTTCAAGTTTTGTGAACAAAAATTCGTTCAACAAGGCCCGATAACGATCGCCTTTGACTGTAATGGCCACTCCTGAAAAATGGCCCAATTATGCCTCTGGAGCATAATCTGCACCAAACAGCTTTTCAATGTATGCGTGCGGGTTTTCTGTGCCTCAAATGCAACAATTTTGCTTGTTCACATACCCGCCAAGATCAAAATGAGCTTTATCTGAAATAGTGATATTTTTTCAAAATTGGCATCTTCTGTAAGTCGATCTCAGGCCCACTTAGCAAAGCGAAAACGCATTGGATGGTCACTTCGCTTCAACTCCTGAACCAATTGGACTTTGTATGGCGTCACACCAAGGTCTTTATGCAAAATTCGTCTCAATGATGTCTCTGAAATGTGTAATTGTTAGAACGACGGTGAAATAATGTTGATGGCGCTTCACGCACACGCACAGCAGCAATATTCTCGGGTGTACGCACTGTTTTTGGCTTTCCACACTTTGGTTTATCGATGGGGATGCCAGTTTCTTTCACTTTTTTCACCAGATAACGAACATACGGAGCTGACGGTGCTGCTTCTCTTCTGCCAAAATGCGTATGCAATTTTCGCACACACATTCTGCAACATTACCATGATTTTCAAAGTAATGTGTCGCAACATTTCCCAGCATTGTTCAAGCCATATTCACAACCATATTCGTTCAGCGGAAGGATAAAACTAATTATCTGTTAAAATCAAACATGAGATAAGTGTTACCATTCACGAAATAAGCACTAGTTGAAAAGAAAAAAAACGTTAGATGGCGGACCCTTTATTAGTAATATTCCTTTCTATAAACATTTTGTTGTATTGAGTTCTTTTTTTGCAAAATAATAACACAGCACTTTAGAGTTATAAATTAAATTAAACGATTTATTTACTCTCAATACACACAAAATTAACACAATCGTAACTTTGCTGTCTTTTCTCAACGATGACCCAACTTGAATTTATTTATTTGCCCTGCAATTGTTTCTTATTTAGCTGGCTCAAGCGGTTCTCGCATATACCAGAATATTCTATTTTAGTATCACCCCATATTGTTGTTGTTGTTATTATCATTCAGTATAGGGTCGGTCTTCTAGGCTGTGTGTTTTGTTGTTGTTTTCTGTTGTTTAGCCTATTTCGTGAAATTTCCTAAAAAAATATGCTGTTGTTGTCTTGTGTGTATAAGATTTCTTAGAAAAACTACGCAGTTTGTATAACACACAATAGGTCATTTCGTTTATTTTTATTGTACTGATAGTTATTTTCTTCAAAACCTTAAACAAATCATGTTCGTAACAATGTATTGAAAAGGCATGTAACGATTAAGGATTTTCGAATAATTTCATTTTTGAAATAATATATCGGGCTTTTCCTTGTTTTTCAATTGTGGCAATACGTAGAAGTTGTTGGTGTCTTGACATTTAGCTTTTTGACGTATTGGTAGTAGAAGCATTGGGAATTGTTACAATGACTTCAGTTTCGCATCAACATCGAATTCAAATGATTAAAATCCACTATGAAAATGGTGGTTCTGTTAAAGTTGTTAAGCAGATCCAGCCATTTGGAGGTTAGTTCCAAAAGGCAGAACATGAATGATCACCTTAATCACGATCTCGCGACAATCTTGGAATGGGGTCGTGTGAATAAAGTAGATTTTAATGCTCGTAAGACGCAATGTTGCATGCTAACGTATAGATCTGAGTTCGGTAGTGGTGCTACATCTGTTACTATGGGTGATATAGATATTACGGAGTCGGAAGCTCTTGATGTTCTTGGCATGAAAATTCAGTGCGATGTTCGATGGACTAAACACATTTTTCAGGTTTCTAAAGAAGCTTTCAAGTGCCTTGGTTTTCTAAAACGGTGTCAAAGATACTTCACTCCATCCGATGTCCGTACTATCTATACCACCTATATCCGTCTGAAAATGGAATACAGCTCTCATGTATGGGCCGGCGCTCCAAAGTCTATTTTGGAGTTACTCGACCGCGTACAGGAGAGAGCCAAGAGGCTCATTGGGGACGGTAGGGTATCCAACTCTATTGATTCTCTAGAGCATCGACGCAATGTGGGGTGAATTTCACTATTCTATCGTTGCTACAATGGAAAGTGCTCTAATGAAATTAGGGAACTTGTTCCCGATACTCACACGTTTTCGCGTTTAACACGATTTTCGATGAGAGCACATCCATTTGTGGTTGATTGATCAGTGAATCGCACTACGCATTACAGGGAAAATTCGTTTTTTAGCAGAACAGTCCATATGTGGAATAAGATGCCTCCGGAGATCTTTACTGTCACTTTCAATCTGGGAAAATTCAAACTGAATGTTCACAGACACTACTCCCTCTTTCCTCCTTCCCGTAACCTAATTTCCTAGTTCTGGCACAATGCTTTGCATATGTAGGGTTCATCCCCTGAGTGCTGATCCGACAAAAAAAATGTCAAATCCTTGACGTTTTCAATAATTGGGTTTATCCGAGACCACCTCATGGAGAATATTGCGTAACAATTTGACTTTGAAGCCTTATAGGGTTTACCTGGTGCAGGAATTGAAGCTGATCCACTTTTCACATCGCCGTAGGTTTGTTCAATTCATTCAGGAATAACCGACTGGTTGTCTCAAAAAGTCATTTTTATTTACGAAGCCCATTTTCACTTGTTAACAAGTAAAATTGCCGCATTTGGGCCTCTGAAAATCCTAGAGCGATTATTGAGAAGTACTTGCGTGCGTAACGTGTCACTGAATGGTGCGCTATATGGTCTGGAGGTGTGACAGGGCCTTTTTTTGCAAAGATGAGGCTGAAAATGCGGTAACTGTTAATGGCTCACGATATCGCGCATGTTCAATTTATTGGAAACCTAATTTTCCGATCGCATAATTTCACGACAATCAACAGTTAAGTGGCCAGCCAAATCGTGTGTTTTAACACCACTGGATTATTTTTTATGGGGCTATGTTAAGGGCTGAGTCCGTACGGAGTCAATTGAATCGATTTTGGACTTAAAACTCAAAATCGATTAATAGAGTAGGACCACAATTTCGCCAAAAAGTGTTTCAAAACTTTGATAAAAGAATCGACATCTGCTGGACTTTTCTCTTCGTAATGCAATAAAAATTTGAATTATCTTTATCTAAATTTTTTGTTTTGTATTGTTTTAGAAAACAAACTTCCTGTTGAAAAACCCTTCATTTAGGACAAACTATCTATTTCATACTTCACTTGGAATCTTTGCTAAAGTCTTTAAATGAAAAACAATGAAGATGATAAAATTTTTAATAAATTTCTTTAAAGATATATTTTTATTTATACACATGTGCTAATTGATAGAGTTACCATATTTTTGAAAAAAAACGGAGCAGTAATAAAACATAAAAAATAAAAAAGTATGATAATACTGATAGACAGAGATTTGAAAATTTCATTGAAGATAAACAATAACGGCCAGTACGATAGACACTAAAATCGTTTAAAGTTAAAGGGTGACGCCATAGATATATGGGTTTTTTTGTAGAAGTAAATGGCGGAAATTATTTTTAAAATTAAATTAATAAATTTTCGACTATAGAAAAAACATAATAAATTTCGAAAAATTATAATATTAAGTAAATTATTTTTCGGGGGCACATATGTCTTGACGGAATCTTACCGGGATTACATTTATCACAGGGGGTAAAAGAAGGCCTAGTCCCCTAAAGGCTAGCAGGAACCAACTGGACAGCTCCACGTTATTTATACAGGGATCAGTAAACCCCACAGTTGAGATTTTTGGCTCTTTAGCTTTTTAGCTGTTCTCTGACTGATTATTGAGGTTGGCCCTTCGGGAGCATCGTGGTGGTTGATCCAGGTTCAGTGAGCATGCTTGTCATGTATTCTGGACGAGGAGTTCGATAGTCTCCGATTTTTAAGCACCGAGTGGGGGTGGCGGCCAAATCAAGCTCTCAAAGTTGCAACTAAAAATGATCTGTTGGACAGAATTATGCTTCGGCTTCCTAGGTATAGGGTGATGCTACATATCACCCAAAGTGGTTTGATTTACCGTCGGATTATGGCTTACAAAGCTAGGTACTGACGTAAATATTATCACGCATTTCCCTTAAATAATTATTTTGAAATATTTTTATTTTAAAAATAGGCTGCACCTTTTAAAATTAATTTCGTTTTAATAATATTCATAATATGCCACCTTATTGCTGTTGCTGTTGTTGTAAAAACGAACACATTAAATATTTAACTGGAAAAATAAACAGCCGCACAGCACATTAAAATTTTACACCCATTAATGACACAACAAAAATAATGACTATGGCAGTTTTCTTCTTCACAAGTTTCCGTTTAGCATAAACTTAAGTGAAAAGATAACTTAAAAGTAATTTGCATAATTTTAGGCGCTAAAAAAAAGAAAAAAAAGACAAAAAACAAATTAAACAGAAAAGGACTGCAGGCAACATATGCATGCATGGTATAATTTCAATTCACCTAAAACTATTAAAAAGGAATCCACAAGGACCCAAAGAAAAACACCTTTAGGAAACATTTCTGTGTCAAAAATGTTTGTAATTATTTTCATTTTGAAGAAATTATTACACTTTAGAGTAACATAACCTGCATGCTCGCTTGCTGTGTGTGTGTGCTGATGTCAAATGCGAAATAACAAAAAAAAAAAATACTATTCCGCTAAAGATCCTGTGGGAAATTTAGTAAAGTAGAGAAAAAACACTAAATAAATTAAAGGCTTTGTAAAAAATATATATAGGGTGTTTTTTATACCGGTATAGAACTTTGAAATTGTATTAAATAAAGATTAATGTTTCGCAAAATAATTTCCGGCATTATAATTTAAAGATGACTTTTGGCATATGACCGCCACGACTGGCTTGAGCGTAGTCTAACTTTTTCCAACGTATGTGACCCCATATTAGCAGAACTTTTCGACTTCACATAACCCTACAGGGAATAGTCTAGCGGTGGCTGGTTTGAACATGTTCCAATCTGGAGAACGTGCGACGTTCTTCCGAATTTTTTGCCCGTATGTCGGCATTAATTTAGCGAATATTGTCCTCCTGATAGCCATATCATTGGTTGTGACGGTCTAGTCAGCATCGGCTTTAAAGAATCCAACGCAACCATCAGTTTTTCCGGAAGTAACGGCCCGTTTTGTTTGTTAACGTATCCATTCCAGCAAAAGTGGATTTCATCAATAAGCAAAATTCCCTTATGAGATTCGAGTTCAATGGTGATCTTATTTTTGATCCTTTAGAGGCATTATTCAGGCGTCAAGTTATTGAAACATTGAAATGCCAAACCAAACTAAATAGAAATTAGGTGCCCCTGTAGGCTAGTAGGTAGTGTACTAGCTTGTCAGTATGGGGGTTGAAGTTTCGATTCCTAACAAAGACGGTTTTCACTACAAAAAAATAAAAATTGACTGTCGGTGAGGCTGCTCAGCTATGAAGGCATAGTCACGGGTCGCTGTGCTGTCTTATAATTTCAGGCAGTTAATTTCCGACTATCCTTCTACTTTCACCACCTGTTTCATCTCTTCTCTATCCCTTTCCTAAAGAATGTAGCACGGTACTTGACTAAATAGGCATTGTTGCCTGAAGTGCTACTTCTCTTTATAAAAAAAAAAAAAAAAAAAAAATCACTTGACAGCTGACAAAATGAACGCTGTAATGTCAACTTAAAGTTCTATGTCTCTATAAAAAACACCCATTATACAATAAGTAACAAGTAATTAAATATTAGGAACTTTAACATACAAATATAGAAGAATTAAGGTAAATTAAAGTCTACTTTTAGGTGTTAAAAAATATTACAAAGGCTTCAATTTGCATATCTAAGAGTTGGCCTAAAATTTATGTTTAATCATTTTTTTTACGAGAATTAGCACTTCAGGCAACAATGCCTATTCAGACACAACCGTGCTACATTCTTTAGGAAAGGGATATAAAAGGATTTAGAAAAAAAGTGACCATGAGTTTTGCTTTTAGAAAAAAAGTGGGCTGTCACAGGCCATGATTTTTCTTTTCGAAAAAAAAGTGGGCTGTCACAGACTACGAGTTTTGCTTTTAGAAAAAAAGTGGGCTCTCACAGACCATGATTTTTCTTTTAGAAAAAAAGTGGGCTGTCACAGACCATGAGTTTTGCCTTTAGAAAAAAAGTGGGCTGTCACAGACCATGAGTTTTTCTTTTAGAAAAAGAGTGGACTGTCACAGACCATGAGTTTTGCTTTTAGAAAAAAAATGGGCTGTCACAGACCATGAGTTTTCTTTTAAAAAAAAATGGGCTGTCACAGACCATGATTTTTCTTTTAGAAAAAAAATGGGCTGTCACAGACCATGATTTTTCTTTTAGAAAAAAAATGGGCTGTCACAGACCATGATTTTTCTTTTAGAAAAAAATGGGCTGTCACAGACCATGATTTTTCTTTTAGAAAAAAAAATGGGCTGTCACAGACCATGATTTTTCTTTTAGAAAAAAAATGGGCTGTCACAGACCATGAGTTTTGCTTTTAGAAAAAAAGTGGGCTGTCACAGACCATGATTATTTTTTTATAAAAAAAGTGGACTATCACAGACCATGAGTTTTGCTTTTAGAAAAAAGCGGTCTCTCACAGACCATGATTTTTCTTTTAGAAAAAAAGTGGGCTGTCACAGACCATGATTTTTCTTTTCGAAAAAAAAGTGGGCTGTCACAGACTACGAGTTTTGCTTTTAGAAAAAAAGTGGGCTCTCACAGACCATGATTTTTCTTTTAGAAAAAAAGTGGACTGTCACAGACCATGAGTTTTGCTTTTAGAAAAAAAGTGGGCTGTCGCAGACCATGATTTTTCATTTAGAAAAAAAGTGGGCTCTCACAGACCATGAGTTTTTCTTTTAGAAAAAAAGTGGACTGTCACAGACCATGAGTTTTGCTTTTAGAAAAAAAGTGGGCTGTCACAGACCATGAGTTTTTCTTTTAGAAAAAGAGTGGACTGTCACAGACCATGAGTTTTGCTTTTAGAAAAAAAATGGGCTGTCACAGACCATGATTTTTCTTTTAGAAAAAAAATGGGCTGTCACAGACCATGATTTTTCTTTTAGAAAAAAAATGGGCTGTCACAGACCATGATTTTTCTTTTAGAAAAAAAAATGGGCTGTCACAGACCATGATTTTTCTTTTAGAAAAAAAATGGGCTGTCACAGACCATGATTTTTCTTTTAGAAAAAAAATGGGCTGTCACAGACCATGAGTTTTGCTTTTAGAAAAAAAGTGGGCTGTCACAGACCATGATTATTTTTTTAGAAAAAAAGTGGACTGTCACAGACCATGAGTTTTGCTTTTAGAAAAAAGCGGTCTCTCACAGACCATGATTTTTCTTTTAGAAAAAAAGTGGGCTGTCACAGACCATGATTTTTCTTTTAAAAAAAGTGGGCTGTCAAAGAACATGATTTTTCTTTTAGAAAAAAAGTGGGCTGTCACAGACCATGAATTTTGCTTTTAGAAAAAAGTGGGCTCTCACAGACCATGAGTTTTGCTTTTAGAAAAAAAGTGGGCTGTCACAGACCATGAATTTTGCTTTTAGAAAAAAGTGGGCTCTCACAGACCATGAGTTTTGCTTTTAGAAAAAAAGTGGGCTGTCACAGACTATGACAGGTGGTGAAAGTTGAAGGATAGTTACATTATCTTTCAGGCTCTTATTTTTTATTTTTTTTTTGTAGTGACAACAACCACCCCTAGATTGGTAGGCTAACTACACTACCTACTACCCTACAGGGGCAAATTAAGTTAAACGAATGCTTTTATGTTAAAATTCTACACGCGCTCTTTGCTAGATATGTGTATTAATATTCTTTTCATTTCTTGCAGTATGGCTCTGACTAGTTTCTATTCCACAACTTCTTTTGTCTTAACATAATCAAATCAATCACAATATTCTGTGATTTTTGCATTACTTAACTTGGTCAATTTCTTGCTTGGCAAGCATTAATCTTTCACCCAACGGCTCCAACGATACACAAACTCGCAATATCTTGTAACTAAAGCAGGACACTACACACTGTTGTGTTGTTACTTTCTGAGGGATCTCTTCCCCATTTTGATATGTGCTTCCGGGGTTAAAAGGACTCATTAGTCGCCTAAGCTAACAGGAGCCTGAAACTGGAAGAGAAATAAATGGCCTTTCGAGGCCTGACCAGTACCAAAACATTCCGGTGTCATGGGAACTAGCTGTCCGCAGGGTTACGGTCCTGGAAAGGTTATTGGTGAGGCCCTTCGGAGAGTAATATGCTGGCTGTGGTTTAAAAAAAAATCTAGTAGAATAATCGGTTGGCGTTTTAAAGCATCCGAAGAGCTGTTGCGCATGTAAAAGCCGATTGTTTACTAGGGTCGACAAGCAGTTTGACAGTCCTGGCTATCGACCAAGAAGTGGGGCATGATCCTGTTTGCTTTACTTTTACAAATTGCAAACTATAGCGTGAAAGCCCCTAGATGTGTATATGTACCTTAGGGCCCCCCCCCGGGGGGCACATTTATAAGTTTTTATGGATCAAACAGCCATCTAGACTTGTGTCTTGTGTAGGTGAAAGGGAGCCCTGTCTCCTAACAGGCTGGCAAGGAGCCGACTGAAAAATCCACTATATTTCCACGGGAATCAGTAAAGCCCCAGTTTTCTGCTAATTGTCTTTTTAGCCTTTTAGCTGTTCTCTGACTGATTATTGAGGTTGGCCCTTCGGGAGTATCGTGGTGGCGGTGTGTTTCAACGTCCTCGTTTGAGATTGTGGGTTGGATCATTTACAATGAACCCAATGAATGGTCCAGGTCCAGTGACTATAAATGCCGTCGTGTTCTTTATTATATTAACCTTCATGCGTTTTGGACCAGGAAATGGATAGTCTTCAGCTCCTCAGCAAGGCGTAGTGGTTTCCAACCCTGCTTTGGAATCGCTGAAATTGCAACTAGGAATGACCTGTTGCTAGAATTAGTCCTCGGCTTTCTAGGGCGTAAATGATGTTGCTTTTTTTTTGATTAAGGCTTACGGCCAGGCGCAGGTGTAAATCTTATCACGAAATGTGCCTTATTGGGCATGGGTGGACGCATTGGTTTTTACCCAGTGGTAAGACCACCATCAGTTTCGAGTAAAATGGCTAGGCGCTGACGTTAATCTGCAGCGCATCTGTTGTGTTGTTGCTTTTCTGTCAAACTTGTGTGCTATTCTATTGTACAGGCGCCTTCACCAACTCACTCAGCGTGGCTGCGGCTAAAGAAAAGATTGTATTCATTTTGTAGTCGATACTGTCAAAGGTTTAAGCTGCTCCTTTACATTTTTTTCACTTTTTTAAACATATTATCTACTGCAGCCATAAAATAACTTTTAATTTTCTTTATATTCAAGTAACTGCTGGGATTCGAACTCTTGTAGTTTTGATTTTGCTTGTTTAATAAACAAGTAAATCATTTTACTAATTAAGCTAACGGGGTTACTCGTTATTTAATATGTAATAAAAGTTTTTTAAAGAAATTTTAACGGATTGAAATAACTTTAAGGTAATTATGTGATTTTTCCCTACGGAATTTCCCTGTTCGAATTTCTATTCATATTTTGCATTCAAATTTCAATTCAAATTTCATTATTGATGTTTGTGTTCAGGCATGCAATAGCATGCATGTTGGAATGTATTTTATAATTTTTGTTCTCCATCCAACAGAGACATCTACGTTTAAAAATATTTAAAAAAATTGGCTGGTTAAATTTGAGGTTAGGAGGTGAATTGTCTATCAAATAATTAAATGCCAAAAATTGAGCTGTCATCATTTGATATTTATTTACTAAAAAGTTGTGAAATTTTAAGCATAAAACGTTACCCTTTTGGGCCAAAAATATTAATTGTGAAAATTTACTATCGAAATGATGAAAATTTCTCTAAATCACTTCGTAAAATTTGAGCAGTAATTAAACTCCTTCTGAGACCACTGTGCAGAATTTAATCGTAAAATTCAAGGTTCTTGTTATTTTGGCTGGCAATCGACTAAAACAATATGCTCTCAGTGGCCATAGTAATGTCAGCATAATGGCTGTAGAGCAAAATGTTGCGAATGATTTTGAAACATTGGCATGTCGACATTCGCAACAATTCGGCATCATTAGAGGCACTTTACTTCACACTTTCAAAGTTCAGCTGATTCATGAATTAAAGTCGACCGACCAGTGTTTGCGTTTGAACTTTTGTCAATCGGCTGGTTGAAAAACTGAACAATAAGGCTCATTTTCAACTGCGAGCTTCGGTGCCCTGTAGGCTAGTAGGTAGTGTACTAACCTGTAAATATGGGGGTTGCGGGTTCGATTCCCAAAGATGACCTTGGTTTTTTCACTACAAAAATAAAAATTGACTGTCGGTGGGGCTGCTCAAGGATGAAGGCATAGTCACTGGTCGCTGTTGCTGTCTTATATACGGCAGTTAATTTCCGACTATCCTTCTACTTTCACCACCTGTTTCATCTATTCTCTATCCCTTTCTTGAAGAAAGTAGTACGGTACTTGACTAAGTAGGCATTGTTGCTGCCTGAGTGCTACTTCTCTTTATAAAAACAAAAAAAAACAAAATTGTCGCATGTGGCGCTCATAAAATCAAGAAACAATTCTTTAAAAAAACATTTTATTCAAAGAAAAAAGACCGCAAGGTGTAGTTTGTAATAAGGTGGCATCATTAGCCTGTATTTGTTAGAAAATTGAGTAGGAGTAGGAATCACCGTGAATTCTGTAGTTATCAAACCATGTGGCCACAAATGACTAATTATGACATGAGTGATCTTTGAGCCATCCAAACAGTTTAGCTATTTTATGAGAAATTTTCCGGTATCATAATTTCTCAATTTGACGTTATTAAGTGAACGCTTCTAATTTATGATTTAACGTCGCTGCATTCGTTTCTCTGGGGTATACGAAAGATCTGGTTTTTAGTAAACAGCCCACAAACAACTGAGTCTCTAAAAATTAAATTCGGCACTGCATTAACGAGATAAGCAAAGAAAAATGTGCTTCAATATTTTGTGCTAGACAGACAGGTATCGTACCCATTATTTTTTCTCATATTTCTACTTTATGCTGGTACCAAAAAAAAATACGAAGTAGTCAAAAAAGTGTGTATTTACTTCCTAACTTCAAATGTGCCCATCAGTAAAAATTGTCACCAACGGCCAAGGCGAAAGGCGAGTGCTTTCGATGTGAAGACATCATTCTCAAGCCGTGTTCTAAACTATACAGTTTAGCGCTTTCAGGCATCATTTTAGAGAATAATGTCTTCACACCGAAAGTGCCGCCGTTCATGCCGTGCTAACAGTCGGTAATGATCGAAAGAAATGACAACATTCGGAACGAATCCAAACAACTTAAACATAAATTATATAACATCTTAACAAATGGTCGCCAGATGAAAAAAAAGTTTTGAACTTGAGTTTAGAACTTTAAGTTTTATATCTCCACTAGCAAACCCGGCAAACTCCGTTTCGCCACATTTCGTTTGGCGATTCAAAGAAAAATTATTTTTTTTTGTTTTATGTCTGAAAAAGAAAAATTTTAGTTCATTGGACAACAGTAATGAATTCATTTCGATAACAAAAATGAAGTGGAATTTAGTTGAACTTCTGTAAGTAAAAAATGAAAGTGAATCCTAGGTAAATACTAGTTCGAAGCGTTATACGTGTCCGCAAATTATCCGTTTCATTGAAGTGCTCTTTGGTAAACGGCGTTTTTGGTTTTTTTGTCTGACGTTAACACCAACAAAGCGGATGGTCTCCCAACTCGTGACCAGTCAACGTATAGCTGCCCATGTGAAAAATAGTAATTTTCTATATCCCGCAATTTATCCCACAAACGCTAAGCTATTAGCCTTGTGACTTGTTAATTATCATAGCGAACGCAAGGCGAACCGGAAATTGCAAACGTTTGAAGTCAAACGGAAGATCAGTCGAAATCATTGGTATTCGAGGAATACATACATTTTCACCTGCGTACTTTCCGTTAATAATGGTTGCCTAAATCAAATTCGGCATAAGTCTTTTCACCGCAAGTCGAGTACCGTTGCAAAGTCACGTTGGATTCAAATTACGCAATATCATAATAACTGAACCAACTTTGAATTGCAAGTTATGTGGTGGTAATCCTGGTAACTTCAGGATTTACTGCATCATCGGGATTTCTTATGGAATCAACGGATTTGTATGTCACCAAATTGCCATCGATTTTCGATCGAATGGTGAAACTCAGTGCATGTACAACATCAATATTCTTTGGGGAGAATTGCTCGTTGACTTAACCAAGCATAATTCTGATAATTCTCACTAATGTTTGGGAAAACCATTTTCAATAAGAGCTAATTGAGAGTCTACAAATCGGCAAAAGTCGTTGGTAAGAGTAATTAATTCAGCTGTCGCATCAACTGGGACTTTTCCATTTCCAACAGCTTACAATTGTTTAGAAAATTATGCAGCACTTTGATCATTTTGAAGTTGAACTCTCATATTAGTGGTTGGCGATAATGTTTTTCGGTTATTTCACAAAGGTGATGCCTTCAGGCAAGCATTCAATTCATCTGCAGGCGTTGCATGGGGAATTACTGACAACATCTGTCTGAAACCGCCTGCCAACAATATCATTAAGCCGCCAAAGATGTGGCTATTTCGCTGAAGTGTGTAGTTAAATGCTTCAAGTGATTTCTTGTGTGTCATTGTGCACTCATCCCAAACAATGAGCTTGCATTGTATCAACAATTTTCCCATTGCACTGGCTCGAGAAATATTGCATGTTGGAGTTGTCAATTGTATTTAAATTGAGTGGCATCTTAAGTGCAGAATGTGCAGTATGACTGCCATCAAAAAGAGTCGCCGCAATTCCAGATGATGCTAACATCAAAGCTATGTCACTTTTTGATCGAATAGTGACCAAAATCAATGAAATGACAAATGTTTTCACTATTTCTCCTGGTGCGTCCAGGAAGAATAGACTACCAGTATTATTGTCCACCGCTTGCATAAATTTTTCGTATACTTGTTTTTGCTGTTCATTCAGCAACGGCACAGTATTTCGAACGAATTTCTGCATTGAATCAACATTGTATTGCAGCTCTCGATTTAATTCTTGGTTGAATGCATCGTGCATCGATCGATCATTCCTACTTCAATCAGTAGCTTGTTTGCAATAGTCAAGCATTGATCCTCAATCAAAATCAAACCTTCATTATATATTTCATCGGTAATTTGCATGTTGGAATTGTTCGTTCGAATGGGCAAGCGATGCAAGATATCTTCCCATATGTCGTCTTTGAATTTGTTTCATAACTGAATTGGTTGCGAAGGGAAACATGTGGTGACGATAATTGCGAACAGCGTTCGTATTTGATACCCATTTGATGAACTGAATCCGCAAGTGTTAAATTCCAATGACAATCGTTCTCCAACAAACCTAATAGTTGACATGTTTCTCGATATTTTTGGCATTGGTGGCCATTCACAGTTTTCAAATGCGCAAATAATTTTGGTCGACGTACATTTGCCAACAACAGTCGCAAATAAAAATATTTTTCATTTCTAGGATGAACAGCAAATATGTGACCTAGTGCACGGCGCCATCTACTTAAAATGAAACGTACTTATTTTCGTATTATTTTCGTGAGGGATACTTACACACCACGTACTGGTGCCGGTGTAGTGAATGCTATGAATCATAGATGGCGCTGTATGTGAAAAATGTTTTTGCCTGTTTTCCTGATTTTCTCTTGAAATTTTTACAGAGTTTTATTTGCTATAAATCTCACGGAGCCCGAGACCTTTCCAACGTTATAGCGTCAGGAAGGCTAAAACCCGACTTATTTTTATATATATATATATAGAAAATAATGGTAACCACTAACATCTCCCTGCTACTCTTTGCTTTTTATACCTTAAAAAAGAAAGAAAGAAATCAATTGTGATCTTAATTAAGTGACAGCAATTTTATTCTTTCACAATATTTTTAATATATTTTTATTTTTTTCTAAAACATTTATTTATTTAAAAATATTTTCCAAAAACCACAAGATTTATATTGACAAGAAAGTAAACGCTGCAGAAACATTTAGCGGCATGATTGCATGTGAAGTATAACGAAAAATTCGAACACGTGTGAAATTAGTGAACAAAAATGAATATAACGACTTGGAATTCAAAGTAAAAATCTGTTCCAAACAATATTTGTGGCCTTAACTAAGAGAGAGACAGAACATTAAAATCTATAAATTATTAATACTTTTTATATTTAAATGCAGAATAATAAAAAACAAGGGAGTGACATGAATTATAACAAATTTATTTTAAAATGCAGACATTTTTCTAAATTTTATCACTCTTTTTATCTATTGACGTGAAATGTATTCTTTTTTTTAATGTTGTTTTTGTTTTTCTTTTCTTTCTGACGAAGAAGCTTTCGATGTGGTTATTTTTTTTTTCTTATTTGATTTGATTTCTGTCTGCACCATTAATGTTTGGCCAGATTAAAACATTTGAATTTAATTTTATTGTCATGATTTTCCTTCACAATAATTCAGGTAATAATTTATGGCTGAGTCAGGGCTGTTTATTATATTTCAAATGCTTTTTAGTTAATTTTTGTTTTTCTTAATTAATTCTATTTTAATATCAAATCAAATTCCAAACATCCATTTTCCCCAAAAGACGAAGACATTAACGCTGAATTATATTCTTTGATTTTTTGTGGAATTTTCAAATGCCTTGAAAATATTCTATTCAATCTCTTTTTCCATAAAAAAAAAATATTTATGCTTTTAATATTTTTGTAGAAAAATTTTTCTGCAAAGAGATGATAGCTGCTAAAATAACTCAACGGAAAATTAATTTTACAGCGGAACAGGATTTTATAAAAAATTCATTTTGATCTTCCTTCACTTGCAATTTTGTGTATCCAGCTGTGAAGTTGTTTGAGGACCGTCAAAGATCCGGCCATTCGTGTACTGGGAGAATATCGAAAGTAATCAAAGTCATGGAGAAATCAATGAGCCGAACCGAAAATCTTATCGCGGAAACTGCATATTTCGCAAAAACTCATATCTCGCATTATCAGATTTAGAACTCAGCATATACGAGTGCCACACTGAACACCTGCTCATGGTCGCCTTAAAGGAAAAAGTATGAAAGTGCAAGTGAAAATTGAAAGCGTTACTCAGCCGACACAGAATTCTTACAAACAAATACTGTTTACTCAAACTAATCGACTCAGCTTGTTCAAGTTTAGACAGAAGTCAGCTGTTAGTTCCCTGTTGACAGGAGCGGTATTGCCATTTCATATTACAAAAGTAATATTTTATTGTTATAACCGCTTAAATATCTTGTTAATTAGCAGCTATAAAAGAATAACGTTAAAAACCCGAAGAACAATTGTAATCCTTTCTTATTTAAAAATATTTATATCCCTTATTTTTCGTAGATCTTAACTGAAATCACTCATTATCACTAAAAACCAAAAAAAGCCATTCAGCCTTAATTAATTAATTTGCCTACTGCTGGCTTGTTGTTGATAATAATTAAATTAATTTAATTACACAATCAAGCTTGTAAGCATATCCTTTGAAAGTATCCTAATATCATTGACATACACATCCTTTACAATAACACTTATAGAAATTTTCATTAACAGTTGAGGTCAAAAATATTGAAATATTTGATTATGAATGAAAATAGGTAACAATGGCCTTGTAAATCCTATCGGATAGAGAGTGATATGAGTCCACATAATTTATTCGGCAGTTGTTTGATAGATTAGTAAAATATAAAAGTTTCTTAGTAGCATGGTATCATAGGCTTTTTAAGGAGTGGATGGAAAAAATGCGCACAGACTGAAAGCTAGTGCACTCCATAGTTGACTTCCAACCATCTTGTGAATTTGTACAAAATCAGAGATATATTCCAGACAGGGACCTCAAACTTCAAGGAGGAACACTACTGTAACACAAATTCTTGGTTTGAGAACCTAAGAAGTGGGACATAAGCGAAGTTGTGTAAAAGTAAAAGTAATTAATGAATGCTTACTGAATGCTTCTCCAGAAGTTGTAGATTATAAACCGAGAGACCTACAGCCGGGATGTAAATATTGCAGATGTTTTGCCGAAACTCCAGATCATTGTGATAACTAAAGTGCTTTTAGTATTGTGCTTGGATTTCCCGACGGGGTTAAAATTACTTTTATTTGGGTACGGTTTTCCGTCGACCCTCGTCAAATTTGGTTTGTGAACAAACC
This sequence comes from Trichopoda pennipes, assembly GCA_030448955.1. Lineage (NCBI taxonomy): Eukaryota > Metazoa > Arthropoda > Insecta > Diptera > Tachinidae > Trichopoda > Trichopoda pennipes. Next base: position 11,035,119 of record JASKUP010000060.1, on the reverse strand, counting down.
GGTTTCGGCTGTTTGCCATCTTCAGTGTTCTTTTCGTAAAAGTGCTTTTAGATTTCTTTAGCAGAACCCATCAAGATAAGTTGTCCTTATTATCTGACAGGGAACAAAATATCTTCCTCAGTTTTTTTTTTCGGACCAGCACTCATTGGATGACCCCTACATATGCAATGTACTGTGCCAGAACTAGAGAGAAGTAGCACTTCAGGCAACAATGCGTTTAGTCAAGTACCGTGCTACATTCTTTAGGAAAGGGATAGAGAAGAGATGAAACAGGCGGTGAAAGTAGATGGATAGTCGGAGATTAACTGCCGTATAAGACAGCACAGCGACCAGTGACTACGCGTTCATCGCTGAGCAGTCAATTTTTAATTTTGTAGTGAAAAAAAAAAACCAAGTTCATCGTTGGTAATCGAACCCACAATTTCCATACTGACAAGCTAGTACACTACCTACTAGCCTACAAGGGCACCTATTTCCCCATTCAATTATTCTGCTCTGCTTCAGAGACAGCAGCAAGATTGCGATGCTTTTATTTACTCTTTTCGACTTGGTCTCTAAATGATTCTTTACTCTTGTTACTTATCCAAGTCTACATTATTTACACGGTATGTAAAAGAAAAGTTAGGAACATACGCATTCTTTGCTGTGTCTCTCCTTGCTGTTGCTTTACCTTCTTTTCCGCAAATGTCTCGTAAAATAAAGCATATTTTTGTAGAGGTATAGAAATCTAAATTGGCAACACTTTTTCATATAGCAGCCATTTTTTCAGTTTTCAATTTCGTTTAGTTAGACATTTCAACATGGATAGACTGACACCTGAACAGCACTTCCAAATTGTGCAAATTGATCCCAAAACAAGATTGCAGTTGGTCCCGAGTTTCGGAAACGAATTTTGTTTAGCGATGAAGCTTGCTCTTGGTCGAATCGATACATTAATAAACTTATTTGTAGTATTGTTAATCCTCGGAGTCCAAATTTACTATTTGGTGTGCTTTATCGGCAAGAGGAATCATTAATCTGTACTTCTCTTAAAACAATACTTGTCAGAATGTTACAATCAATGGTGCCGCTAGTGAATATTTCATTCATCTACAACGTGCAGGAGCTGTGGTTTTAACAAGACGACACAACATACCGCACAACTTGTGCCAATATTAACTTATTAAAGGAAACGTAGACCATTTTTTGTGGGGATAGTTGAAGTCGCTAGTCTATACGCCGATAAACACGAAATGATTGATCACTTGGAGCACAATATACGCCGAGGTCATGTGAATAGAATCAATTTTAATACCCGTAAAACGCAATGTTGCATACTTACGCATAGATCTGTGTTCCGAAATGGTGCTGCATCGTTTCTATGGCTGATATAGATATTACAGAATCGGATGCTCCTGAGTATGATGTTCGATGGACTAAACATATTTTTCAATTTTTTAAAGAAGCTTTCAAGTGCCTTAGTTTTCTAAGACGGTATAAGAGATGCATAATTTACGTCACTACTTAGCCATAACCTTTTACCACCATAGACACATGTAATGACGGTAAGATTCCGTCAAAACATAAGATTTACATCTGCACCTGGCCGTGGGCCTTAATCACATGGTGGATCATTACCACTGTGGATGAAATCAAGCGTCATCCTCGCCCTAGGAAGCCTTCAGTTACGTATATCATCTACTCATTCCTAGTTGCAACTTTAAGAGCTCGAAGTAGGCCAACGCCCCCACTCCTTGCTGAAGAGTTGGAGGTTATTTAACTCCTGGTCCAGAACGCATGAAGCTTAACAAAATTAAGAACACAACCGCAATCATGCTCACGAACCTGGACCATTAATTGTGTTCATTGTGAATGATCCGAGCCACACAACGCAAACGAGGGCCTCGAAACCACAACCACCACAATACTTTCGAAGGGCTAACCTTAACAATCAGACAGAGAACCGCTTAAAGACTAAAAAGACAAAAAGGTTAAGTCTATGGCTTTACTGATTCCCGTGAAAATAAAGTAGAATTGTCCAGTTGGCTCCTGCTAGCCTTGTAGGGGATTGGGTTCCTTTTACCCCCGTTGACACATGTAATGACGGTGCCCCGAGGGGGACGTTGTATAAGATTTCGTGATAAGATTCACATCTGCACCTGGCCGTAAGCCTTAATCAGATGGTGGTCAAATCACTGGGAATGAAAAGCAACGTCATTCACGCCCTAGGAAGCCGAGAACCAATTCCAGCAACAGGTCTTTTCTAGTTGCAATTTTAGCGGTTCCAAAGCAGGGTTGCAAACCACTACTCCTTGCTGATGAGCTAGAGACTATCCAACCCCTGGTCCAGAACACATGACTAGCATGCTCACTGGATCCGGATCATTCACCCGTTGGTGTTATTAAAGGCGAGATGATCCTGGCCCACAAAATCAGTGCATGCTGGGATCGCAAAACCACAATCACCACGATACTCCCGAAGTCCAACCTCAATAATCAGTCAGAGAACAGCTAAAAATATAAAGAGACAATTAGCGGAACTCTGGGAGTTACTGATTCCCGTGAAAATAACATGAAGCTTCCAGTTGACTCCCTGCTTGTCTTCAGGGGACTGGGTTCCCTTATACCCCCAGCAGCACAGGTCTACATGGTCAAGTATTCCATAAAGACGGTGTAGGAGATACTTCACTCCATGCGATCTTCGTACTATTTTTACCATTGTTACTACAGTGGTAAGTGCTCTAATGAAATTAAGAAACTTGTTCCCGCTACTCGAACGTTTTCACGGTTAACTCGATTTTCATCGAGTGCGCATCCATTTGCAATTGATTTTCCGGTGAATCGCACCATGCATTACAGGGAAAATTCATTTTTTAGGAGAACACTCCGTATGTGGAATAAATTCCCTCCAGAGGTCTTTTCTATCACTTTCAACGTAGGAAAGTTCATATCAGAAATTCGCAAACACTACTCCCTCTTTCTTCCCATCCATAACCTAATTTCCTAGTTCTGGCAAAATGCATACAATTTGTAGGGGTCATCGTCTGAGTTTTGTCGCCGATATACGGCCTCCAACTGCATTAGACGGTGCCCCTGTAGGCTAGTAGGTAGTATACTAGTCAGTATGGGGGTTGTAGGTACGATTCTCAGCCAAGATTGTCGGTGGGGCTGTTCAGCGATGAAGGCATAGTCACCTGTCGCTGTGCTGTCTTAGTTAATTTCCGACTATCCTTCTACTTTCACCACCTGTTTCATCTCTTCTCTATCCCTTTCCTAAAAGAATGTAGCATGGTACTTGACTAAATAGACATTGTTGTCCGAAGTGCTACTTCTCTTACCCAAAAAAAAAAAAGCATGTAAGCCAGCTTGACGGTCACATGTCAGAAGTCATATTAAAATTATAATGCCACAAGATTATAAATTTCATAAGAATTTGAAAAATACCTCTATAAAAAGCACTGTTTATAAAGCTCTTAAGTATCAACAGGTCAATAAGCTTTTTTGTTGAAAAATGTTTTTATTTTCTTTTACCATTCACTGCTATTATTTTCAGTTCATCTGTCCCTTCACTATAATCCAACATCTTTATTAAACTAAAATGAACTTTTAAATAGTTGTATTGTAATTACTTCCCGTTGTGTAAAGTAAAATAAAATGTTTATAGCAATGACTGCATTTGTGTAACCAGGATCCTTTCCTTTTAATCACACCCTTCCACCCTTTTATTTTCCTCAAATATATCTGTGTGAGAGAACATTTTCTCGTCTACCTAGCAGTTTTGAGTAGCTGCACGATAGTACAGCTCTAGTCTATGGCATTATGGCAAGATTCTCTGGTGACTATAAGTTTTGTATTTTTTAGGTTATTAGGTCCTTTGGTGTCCTTATAAGTGTATATACAACATTGACAGAGACGGCCAAGGCAGATCTTCTTTATTAGAAATAACTTTTTGTACGCCAAACAAATTTTGCTCAGAAAAATGCTAAGGAAAAGCAAATCAGAGCTGAGGGGTATTTTTTACCCAGATGTACTTGTTTACGAGTTTGAATTCACACAAACACTTACACATACACACACACACGTTTATAAATTTTTTGTTTTCCATTAATTCGTTATTGAAAAACTGCACTTGTATGTGTTTGTTATTTTCTTTAACAGACATCATCTTTTCTTAAAGGGTGTTCTAAAATTCGTAAAAGAAATAATCTAGATAGATACTGCAAAGCCCGAATACGTTGTATATGAATGTCTAGCACTGGCTTAAACAAGAGAAGGGGAGACACATAGTATGCCCAAGATGAACGTGAGTACCTGTCATAAACACCCAACTTCAAAGTGGTCTTAGCACTGGCTGAAATGTAATGCATTTACAAGCAGCATCGTGCCCCCACTCCTTGCTTTACGGCCGGAGAATATTTATTTATTTATTATTCACCTAAAACAACAGGCTGGATATCTTATAAATTATAACATAAGGAAAACATATACAACTCCAATAAAACAAAATCCTATGGTGGTAACACTATAATAAATAAAATATTTCCATGGTTAATACAGCCACCAAGATAAATTAAATAAAAAATACTTTTTAAACGAACAGGCGTTGCCAAGTTTCTGAATATTGTAAGGCAAATAGTTCCAAGGAATGGTGAATGAAGTACTTTCGTTGAGATAGCAGACTCTTGTATTTCCTCTAGATTAGATTTCTGCCACGTTGTGATTTCGAAAAAAACTATTCTATCGTGTGGGTGCTTCGGCTGTTGGGAAACTATGATCCTGTACAAGAAAATTAGGCACCTGCATTTCAGGAGATTTTCGAATGCTCTTCCAGAAATAAGTTTAGAGTAAGGTGGGATATGATCGCAGCGGTCCTTCTGAAATATATAACAAGCAATATTTTTTTACACCACTATCAATTTACGCCGATCCGTACTGTCCCAATTAGCATAAATTTCACAGCCAAAAAAAGTGGAGGCATCAGGTAAGTCTTTGCCAATAGCATGCGTATAGCAAACGGGGTGGACCTCTTAATCGTCAAAGGGGTGTGAAGTTTTCCGTAAACTTTGCTTCCAACACTGTTGATATGATCAGTCTACGTTAGTCTTCTTAATTTTCCAAAGGGGAATACATTTCGAATTTGAAGCGTAGGCATACAAACCATTATTAATTGCCCAGCAGCTGATCATGTACAAATCATCGTTTGTTCTTCCCACACAGATGGAAACATCATTTATGCAATTAACCTGGACATCATCAGCCTACATATGCATTTTACTGCTGATAGCAATATCAGGCAAGTCATTTATGTACAGACAGAAAAGAAGCGGTCCCAAAATATAACCTTGTGGTATTTCTCTATCAAACGCAAGAGGATAAGTTTTTCTATCTACATACTACCTGAGATCGGTCAGATAGGTAGGAGAATATAACACTGCAAGCAAAACTAAAGAAATAAAATAATTTTCGTTGTGTTTCTACCAAGAACGAGTGATCCACTGCATCGAACATCTTACTGTGATCCAGAAGAATTAAGAAAGAAATAATGTTGGGTGATAAGATTTACATCTGCATCTAGCCGTGTGGGCCAATATTAGATGGTGGATCATTACCACTGTGGATGAAATATAGCGTCATCCTCGCCCTAGAAGGCCTTCGCATACGTATATCCTCCGGTCACTCCCAGTTGCAACTTCAAAAGTCCGAAGCAGACCGCAGCCTTCACTCCTTGCTGAAGAGTTGAAGACTATCCAACTCCTGGTCCAGAACGCATGAAGCTTACTATAATTAGAACACGAGGGCATTCATACTCACTAGACCTTGTCTTCATTGTGAATGATCCGACCCACAAGCACATAGCCACCATGATACTCCCGAAGGGCCTACCTCAATAATCAGTCAGAGAACAGCTAAATGCCTAAAGAGACAAATAGTGGAACTCTGGGGCTTTACTGATTCCCGTGGAAATATAGTGGATTGTCCAGTTCGCTCCTACTAGCCTTGAAGGTGACTGGGCTCCCTTTTACCCCCGCAAGACACAAGTCTAAATGGTTGTGTGATCTATAAAGACTTATAATGTACCCCCAGTGGGAGCCACCATGTTGCCATCGACTTCAGATTTAAGGCTCTCAATTACGTCCACTAAAGTTGTTATGCAACTTCTGCCCCGAATAAAACCTGATTGCTGTCGCCGAACCATTTACGACATTATGTTGAAAATGTAACAGCACATCGGATAGGAAACTACAGCCTCCGCGTTACTCCTAGAAGGGCGTCACAAATAAACGCAACAGATCTGGTAGCCTCTGCAGTCTACTGATTCTCTTGGGGTACCAGTAGGCTAGTCTCTGCTCAGATTTCGAAGGTCCTTATCTCCTAGTTTCAGACTTTAATTATTCTATTCGAGTAGTGCTGTATTTTACCCCAAGAGACTAAAATGTCAAGGTGTGATAGGTGGTAACCAAGACAGCATGCCCCCGGCAGGCATAAATAGACGCAAAGTACATTTCGTGGTAAGATTTAGGAAGCTGAGGACTAATTCTAGCAACAGATCTTTCCTAGTTGCAATCTCAGCGGTTCCAAAGCAGCGTTGCAAACCACTACTTCTTGCTGAAGAGCTGGAGACTATTAATCTCCTGGTCCAGAATACATGACTAGCATGCTCACTGGATCCGGATCATTCACCCGTTGGTGTGATTAAAGGCGAGATGATCCTGGCCCCCATAATCAAATTTATGCGAGAGCCGCAAAACCACAACCACCATGATACTGCCGAAGGGCCAACCTCAATAATCAGTCAGAGAAACAGCTAAAAGTCTAAAGAGACAATTAGCGGAACTCTGGGGGGATTACTGATTTCCGTGGAAAAAACCTGAGCTTCCAGTTGACCCCTGCTACCTTAAGGGGACTGGGCTCCCTTATACTCCCAGCAGCACAGGTCTAGATGGTCAAGTAATCCATAAAGACCGATAAATGTGGTCCCGGGGGAGGAGGGGGGATGGGGATAGACAGATACATAGTACATTTAATTGTCCTGAGTTATAAACAAGGGGATTCCCTAAAATTAAATAACAAAGACTGTCGACATTATTATTATTTATTTCACAAGGCCAAAGTCATCATGAGGCGAATGAATGCAAACAACTTTTGGGTCATTTTAGCAATGTGTTGGAAAGCCAACAAATGGTCGACAACCAATGGCTTTTATTGTTTTAGTAATGACGAGGATTTAAATGGGACATGCTGTAACATGCTGTTCTGAATTCACAAGTTCACAATTAGAAGGCGCTTTCCATTTCACTTGCTAAAACTAAAGGAATTTCGTTGGCACTTTCAGTGAACTTGTGCCAGTTTTTAAATCAAGCCATATGTACAGGGTTGCTCTTGCGGCTTGTTCTACTTTTTATTTAAAATCTGCTCAGGCACAATTCAAATCAGCAATTTAAGGCTTTAAAATCTTGATGTGTTATTTTTATACGTGAGATGAATTTCTAAATCGTGTGTGTAATTGTGGACACTCTTTAAAAATATTTTATTTTTAGACATCATATTCCCTTTGTTTGTTATTGTTATTCTAGTTTCTGCTGGGTTCTTAAGGACTCCTTATTTGTTTATGTGCCCTTTTTTGTTATTTGTTTTATTATAAGGATAACTATGTATATGGTTTCCTTGGTTGTGTGATGTTAACAAAAAAATATATTGAATTTCAATAAAATTTGAATAGAAAATAAAAAAAAAAAAAACAAATCGAAAAACAACAGAAACTGACACCACCAATTACACAAATGTACTATAATGATAATATTGCACTATTTTAGATACGTAAATATAAATTATTATTAATGGAATGGTATCTATGAATGAGTTATAATTGATATTATTTAACTGGGGAACTTTCACTGCGAAAAATTTTTATGAGTGAATTTAGTAAAAAAAATGCACGCGTTCGAAATGTGAAATTATGGAGTTCCTTCACTAAATCAATTGTGGCACGAACAAAAGGGTCCGCCAAATAACTTTTTTGTTTGTTGTTTTAAATGCTACGAACAAAACTACTGAATATTTCCTCAAATTTTTATTTATTTGAAAGTACAATCCTTTCGGTTAATAATGGAAAATAATTTCATTCAAATGGCCATGCAGTAGCCTACACGATCGGTTAAATTTTTAAGCACATTATCGATTGTGTGCGGCTGTATTTCTGCACCAATGGCTTCACGAATATTGTCCTTTAATGCGTCAATTGTCTCTGGTTTGTCGAAGTAACACTTATCGTTGATGGCACCCCACAAATAATAGTCCAGAGGTGTCAAATCGCAGCTCCGAGGTGGCCAAACGACATCAGCTCTGCGGCTGATAATGTGATCTTCAAAAATAGGACGCAACTCATCGAGTGTATTTTCGGCTGTGTGGCACGTAGCTCCGTCTTGTTGAAGTCAAATGTTGCCAATATCCACCTCTTCAATTTTTTCAAACAAAAATTCATTCAACATGGCCCGATAACGATCGCCATTGACTGTAATGGCCACTCCTTGCTCATTTTCGAAGAAAAAGGGCCCAATTATGACTCTGGACCAAAATCCACACCCAACACTGACTCGTTTTGCGTGCGTCGGCTTTTCAATGTATAAGTGCACGTTTTTTGTGCCCCAAATGCAACAATTTTGCTTGTTTACATGCCTGCCAAGATCAAAATGAGTTTCATCTGAAAAGATGATTTTTTTGTGCAAAATCGGCATCTTCTGTAAATCGATCGCAGGCCCACTTAGCGAAGCGAAAACGCATTGCATGGTCACTTGGTTTCAACTCCTAAACCAATTGAACTTTGTATGGCGTCATACTAAGACTTTATGTTAAATTCGTCTCAATGATGTCCTTGAAATGTTTAATTGTTGAGAACGACGGTGAATTGATGTTGATGGCGCTTGACGCACACTTTTTGCTACAGCAGCAATATTCTCGAGTGTACGCATTGTTTTTCGCTTTTCACGCTTTGGTTAATGGATGAGGATGCCAGTTTCTTTCACTTTTTTCACAAGCTAACGAACATACGGAGCTCATGGTGCTTCTCTTCTTTCAAAATCCCTACGCAATTTTCGCACACACATTCTGCAACATTACCATAATTTTAATAGTAATGTGTCGCAATATTTCCCAGCGTTGTTCAAGCGTATATACAACCATATTCATTCAGCGGAAGGATAAAACTAATTATCTGTCAAATCAAACATGATCTAAGTGTCGCCATTCACGAAATAAGCACTAGTTGAAGAAAGAAACGTTAGATGGCGGACCCTTTATGTGATATGTTGTGCCTTTTAGTTTAAATCGCAGCTCCTGCACATCCTGATGGTTCAATTGATAAATAAAAAAAGTTATTAATTTATGATTCTATAGCGCACTCACCATTAGTTGTAGCGATCTAAACAGCATCGTCTTTAAAAAAGTGCGGGCCAATGATTCTCAACATTTAGTTGAAGGTTATCATCACTTCAAATACGGAGTGACGATTCAAACAGAAGTTAACTTCATCGCTAAACAAAATTCGCCTATGATCGGGTATTTCGATCAGAACTATGATTTTCAGGCGTCAATATATTTATGTTGAAATGCCAAACTGAATGACTTAACAGCTGACAAAAAAAGAGCTGCCAATTTAAAGTTCTAACTTAATTTTTAAACCGCCACAGGCAGAGTTTTAAAACTATAAAAACTAGTTCAAAATATAAAATTATAACTTAAAGGGTGGTCCAACAACAAGTAATTTAAGCCATTATAACGAGAAACTTTAAATTTTCAAAGAAAATATTTACAGGAATTTAAAAATAACATTCAAAATTAAAGGGTGGCGTAAAGATATTACGAAACCCTTTATAAGTGTAATTCACTCAAACTGGACGAATTTATTTTCTCCACAAACGAAGCTGTTAATCTGATATTGTTTAAAAATGCACCTTTTAAACTTAACTGAGACTTCTAAGATCACTTAACAATGACCGGTTATGTGTTATTTTAATTAAGAAATTTAACTAAAACAATATTTTAATTAATTTAGCAAAAATAGTCTGTCACTTTGTCAGACTTAAATCTTAACAAACCGAAGTTTTTATATCGATTACAGTTGCTGCTACTAAAATTATTTTATTTTTCAAGCCACAAAACGCATTGAAAAACAGCAAATGAGCAAACATAACCTAATTTTTTGGATTGTGCTTGTGTGCGGGTGTATAGAAGCGAGTGTGGCAAACACATAAAAAAGAACTGTAAACCACAAAAACTAAGATTATAATATTCAAATCGAAATTAAACAAGCAGTCGCAACTACTGTAAGTAGTACACAGTGACAGAAGTCATACTTCAGCACGAATTAAACAAAAAAGAAAAACTAAAACCACAAGACGAGACAACCTTCTCTCACGTGCAGACGCGAGAAAATGGTTGTTCGGAAAATTAAAGCAATAGAAGCAGAAGCAAAACAAGAATTCATAACAAAGTCAACATCTTTCAGAATTTCTTTAGTTTATCCTTCCTTGTGATTTGGTAGATCTGAATCGTGCGTACAGTTGTGATTTCTCCGATTTTTGGATTGATCATGCCCACTTGCAACAAAATTAAATAGAAGTGGTTTCACATTTGATTATTTTAGTTTCGCCTATAAACAATTGTTAAGGATTTACAATGGGTTCCCAAATGATCGATTGATATATTTTGACAGCTGTTTTTGCTCGTTTCTCGCAAAAATGGAGTTTGGGTACGCCATCGTAGCACTCTTCTCACCATGCTATTACAGGTGCGGAATGGTGATCTCTAAACACCCTTGGGATATGTTGAGGGGCTTCTTTGGATGACTAGTCACAATCACGATAATTCTGTTTCTTGAACGATTCCTTTCTGCTGAAGATTTTTTCGTCAACATACAGAATTTGTTTGTAAGCTGAGTAACGCTTACGACACTCGCTTACCTTTTTCTTTCAATACGACCGTGATCGGGTATCCAGAGTAGCACTTGTACGATCTGAATCTTTAATCTTTTTTGCTAATATAAGACATGGTGTTGCGCGAAATTTTAATTTCCCTCGACAAGATTTTCTGTTGTGGCAGCGATTTTCGATCTATTTCTTTCTTCAAGGCTTTGACAGCTTTCAGTGTTTTTAAAAATTGACCATGGTCGGAACTTTAACGGTTTTGTAATCTACTTGTATCCTAAAATAAGTTTGCAGCACGATATGCAAAATTGCAGGTGATACCAAGCTGGTAGCAACGATCTAAAATTAATGCCTTTTTCCATGTTGCATTTTAGTGGGCCAACTACAAAACGATTTTCGATGTCGCCCCACTCCATGATTGAAAGCAATTAAGGTGAAAAACTTTTGGCGGCACAATAAAACATCAATATCAACTGTCAAAATGCCATCAATATAAAATTAATAAGCCCAGTGTTGCATTCGTAATGAGTGCATCCAGTATTTATGTGTGATTTTTGTATTGAGAGCTCTTCACTTAAGATCCACTTAACATTCATGATAAATTTTTGTTTTTGGACGATTTTATTATTAAATTGTAAAATCAACATATTCACGAACTTAAGCTGTCTTAAAAAGAAGAATCATTTTGTTATTTATAAAGCACAAGAATGAAATCCATTAAAGGTTTGAGTCTTATTTTTTTCCAAATGGGTCTTTAACTGTTTTCTCTACAACACAGTTGTCGCAGTAAATTTACCCGTTTAACTAGTAGAAAAAACGGAAGGAAACATGACAGAAAGCTGGTTGATAAAACAGTAAAGTGGCAGTCAAAGGCATGCGAAACTAACAAACTAACAAACAAACAAGCAACCGCAAATAAACACTCATACAGCAGAATAAACATTCGTTTTAACGCAATCAATATACGTAAATACATGTTGGGTGTTTTTTTATAGAGGTATCGAACTTTAAGTAGGCAGCACTGTTTTAACTGGAGGCCATTTTGTCAGCTGTCGAGGGATTTATGTTTCCTTTGGTAAAGCATTACAACATGAAGAGTTTGACGCCTGAACAGTGCTTCTAAATTGTGCAAAATGGGTCTTAAAAACAAGATGGTGGTTGATAGCGATTTTCATAAGCGAATTTTTTTTGCGATAAAGTTCACTTTTTCTGAATAGATAATAGTCAAATGTATGTTGCGCCACCATAACTTGCAGAAAAATAGGATGTTGATGTGGTTTATGGGCTGGTGGAATCATTGGCCCGTTTTTTTTTAAATAGAAATAGCACTTTAGGCAACAATGCATATTTAGTTAAGTACCGTGCTGGGAAAGGGATAGAGAAGAGATAAAACAAGTGGTGAAAGTAGAAGGATAGTCAGAAATTAATTGCCGTATAAAGACAGCACAGTGACCAGTGACTATGCCTTCATCGCTGAGGGGCCCCACCGACAGTCAATTTTTATTTTTGTAGTGAAAAAAACCAAGGTCTCCGTTGGGAATCGAACCCACAACCCCCATACTGACTAGCTAGTACACTACCTACTAGCTTACAGGGGCACTTAATGTGCCCGCTATAGAGCCATGGTTATAAACTGTTTTGTTCATCAATTGAATAACCATGATGTGCAGAAACTGTGGTTTTAGCAAGACGACATAACATGTCATACAGCTGCAGCCATAACAGATTTATTGAAGGAAACATTTTGTAAGCGCGTAGCTTAAAGTTTCGAAGGCGGGAATTAATCTCCAAAATCGGGCGGTTTAGTGTCGCTACAGTATTTTCTCTGTGAATATGTGCAGTCGCTAATCTACACCGATAAGCCCGTAACAATTGACCACTTGTATAATCGGCAACATTCGCAGTGTTATTGGCAATACACGGCCATAGATGTTAGAAAAAGTCATCGAAAATAGAAACTTCATTTTACACTACGTCCAAGCCAGCCAAAAGTACTATCGGGTTTTTTTTTAACAAAAAGTCTGTTTTTCAATTGTGGCAACACCAACATCATGATAGTTTTGACATTTAATTTTTTGACGTCTTCGTAGTGGATGCATTGGCAATTCTTACAATGAATTCAATTTCGCACGAAAATCGCTTTAAAATAATTAAAATTCACTAAGAAAATAGTGATTCTGTTAAAGTTACATTTCGTAAAATATGTGATATTTTTGAGACCGTTAAATTTACTGTCGATAGGCCCCATACAAAATCTGCGAACACCAATGCTAGTCATTTAAGCGAAAGCATTGCAGCCGTAAGCCACAGTGTTGAAACAGATGCAAAGTTGTCAATTCCTTGACGTTCTCAACAATTGGGGTTATCCAAAACCACTACATGACTTTGAAGGCTTACGAGGTTCAACTGGAGCATGAATTGAAGCCGAACGACCATTCACGTTGTCGTAGATTTTCTTAATTCACTCAGGAACAACCGGCTGATTTTTCTAAAAAAATCATTTTTTTAGACGAAGCCCAGTTTCACGTGTCAGGGCATGTCAGCAAGCAAAATTACCTCATTTAGACTTCTGAAAATTCTAAAACGATTATTGAGAAGCCTTTGCATGCTCAACGTGTCACTGTATGAAGCGCTATTTGGTCTGGAAACATGATTGGACCGTGTTTTACCGAAGGAAAGGCTGGAAATGCGGTAACGTTCAATGGAACACACTATCGCGAGATGCTAACAACTTAATTTTGACCTATTATTGACACCTTGGATATCACTGAGATGTGGTTTCAACATGACGGTGCCACATGTCACACAGCCAATGAAATGATCAATTTGTTGCCAACCAAATTTCTTGATCGCATAATTTCACAACAATCAGCAGTTAACTGGCCAGCCAGACCTTGTGTTTTAACACCATTGGATTATTTTTTGTGAGGTTATGTTAAGGACAGAGTCTGTAGGGAAGCAATCGAATTGATTTCAGCCTTAAAACTCCAAATAGCTGATGTGATTAACGAAATAGGACTGCCATTTTGTCAAAACATGATTAAACACTTTGATGAAGGAAGCGACATGTATGTGATTTGATTTACATCCGAGCCTGGCCATTAAACTTTAAGCAGATGGTGCACCAAACCACTGCATAATATGGAACGTCATGCTCGTCCTAGGAAGCCGAAGCTATAATTCTATGCAACAGAACTTCCAGAGCAGGACTGCAAGTCATCACTCCTTGCTTAAGAGTTTGAGACTTTCCAACTCCTGTCCAGAACACATGTCTAGCATGCTCACTGGATCTGGGAACATTTCACCAGATAGGTATTATTAAAGGTGAAATGAACCCGGCAACCATTAAAAACTGACCTGTCTGTTATGGGGCCGCGAAACCACAACCACTACGTTACTCCCATATAGGGGCCAACATCAATGACCAGCCAGAGAACTATTAAATGTCTAAAGAGACAAATAATGAACTCTGCGAGCTCACTGATCCCCGTGGAAATAAAGTGGAGTTTCCAGTTGGACCCCTGCTGCCTTCAGGGGACTGGGCTCCCTTTTTCCCCAGTTGCACTGTGTCTAGATAGTGGAATTCTATAAAGACCATATTTATGTGCCCCCGGGGGGGGGGGGGGGGAAGCGACATCTGTCAGCGTAGTCATGGTGGACATTTCCCAGACATCAATTCCAATAAATTAATTTTTGCTTTACACCACTACAAAATTTTTATACCGCCATGAAAAACATACTTTACATATGTAAACTGCAGCAAAAGATGTAAGAAAATCTATTTAACAACTGACCCAAAAATAATGGCCCATAAAATGAAATGAAATAAAAGAAACTAAAGAGACGTAAATAACGAACAACAAACTAAAGGAAATACACAAGGTGTTTGTTTAACATTCAGTGGTGTTTGTGTAGACGATTCCTCCTCCTCCTCCTCCTTGTGTATTTAAAAGCATGAGTTGGAGCCACATTTTTTGTAATTTATAAGGCTTCAAATCTTCACTTGTATTATAACACAGCAACTAACTTCTTGTTATTGTAAGTTTATGTATGTATGATTGTATGTTTGTATGTGTGATTTTGCAGCACATTCCATAAGTTTCATATTCTGACACACTTTTCATAAGAATTTCTTGTTGTTGTTTATTAATTAAAAGTTTGTGAGTAATTTTTGTAAAAATGTTATTAAATCTATTCCTAACATGCGAATCCCATTTCGCTCGTTACTAAAATGTTGAAATGAAGTCGGCCTCTGTATGTGGCAAGTTAATTAAAGCAGCCATTTATTCCTGCTCCATCAAATTAAAATTCCCTTAGCAAAACATTTCTAACAAAATATATTTCTCTTTAGGGGGTGTTAAATCATCCCTTAATGACAGCATCCCTTTAAAAATATCCCAACTTAAGAGATGCTGTAAAATTTCACAAAATAACAAAACATGCGTAGACTGACGACGTTTAAACTGTGACACTTCATAGTGATTTGAAAATAACAGGGGAGGTTTGCAAGAACCCAATCAAAAACCTTGCAGTGATTTTCTTCAACTGCATCACTATGAGACTCATCCCCTACACCTGCAAGAAAGGGATGAACTAAGTGATAAGACAAAAATACTCTTTTAACATTAGGAATGCAAAATGTGTTTTCAAAACTCTTTTAATAGTTTTTTTTTAAATACTTAGCAGCACTTAAGGGATGACTCCTACATCTAAGCCAGAAGTAGAAACTTTAGCTGTGAGGAGATAAATAGTGAGAGATTTGTTTTGAACTTTTTAAAATGATAGAAAATATGAATAATTTTCATATTGTGAGGTACCTGGAGTCCAACAGCTTATTTTTATTTGGGTACGGTTTTACGTTGAACCTCGTCAAATTTGGTTTGTGAACAAACCGGTTTCGGCTATTTGCCGAAAAATATAAAGGGAACACTGAAGATGGCAAATAGCCAAACCAAATTTAACGAGGGTCGACGTAAAACCGTACCCAAATAAAAATAAATTAAAGCCCGTCGGAAAATATACGCACTTATCCAACAGCTTACTAAGCAGCCAACAGAGTGATTTCCGTAGCAAAGTAGTGGCTGTGGTTTAATGGTGCTTTGAAGAAAGTTCCGAAAAGGTGTTAATGACAAGATGAGGTTAACATCCTAATAAATTTTTTAGTTGCGCTTGTAAAAGGACCAGGAGTTGGATAGTCTCCAACTCTTAAGCAAGGAGTGGGGTCGTTCGGAGTCTGCTTCGAGCTCTTGAAGTTGCAACTAGGAGTGACTGGAGGAGAGACATATCTGAAGGTTTCCTAGGGCAAAGATGGCGCTACATTTCATCGACAGTAGTGTGATCCACCGTCAGGTTATGGCTTATACAGCTAGGTACTGACGTAAATCTTATCACGCATTTCGAGGAAAGTTAGGTAGAGGCTCCAGATATTTCTAAAGTGTTTGATAGAGTGATTCAATTCTGTCAAAACTTGCTGTTTTTGGTGTCCGTGAAAATTTCTCCAGTTTTTTATCGAGTTCTCTCAGGAATCGCACTATACGAGGGGTGCCGCAAGGCTCCTTTTTTTTCCTATCCTATTTCGTATTTTTCTAAATGACCTTCTTTGTCAAACTTTCATCTCTTTCGCAGATGACAGCTCCATTTGTCATTCGTATGCATTCAGTAATAGACAAAACCAGTTTGGAGGTGGATTCCAAAAGCCAGTACATGAATGATACGCTCAATCACGATATCGCAACAATCTCCGAATAGGGTCGTGTGACTAGAGTCAATTTTAATGTCCGTCAGACTCAATGTTGCATGCTTACGCATAGATCTGTGTTCAGAAATGGTGCTGCATCTGTTATTATAGGTGATATAAATATTAGGGAATTGGAAGCTTTTGATATTCTTGGCATGAAAACTCAGTGTGCTGTACGATGGACTAAGCATATTTTTCGGTTTTCTAAAAAACTTTCAATAGTTCCTCGGTTTTTTAAAACGGTATAAGAGGTACTTTACTCTATCCGATCTTTGTAGTATTTACACCACCTACATCCGTCCAAAGGTGAAATACAACTCTCATGTATGGGCCGGTGTCCCAAAGTCTATTTTAGAATTACTTGATCGGATACAAGAGAGAACCAAGAGACTCCTTGAGGTCGGTAGGTTATCCAACTCTATTGATTATCTATAACATAGACGAATTTTGAGTTGTATTTACCATTGTGCTCTAGAGAAATTAGGGAACTTTTTCCCGTTAAACGCACATTTTTGCGTTTAACTCGATTTTCGCTGAGAGCGCATCCATTTGTGGTTGATTGGCCCGTCAATTGCACTATGCAAGTTAAGCAAAAATCGTTTTTTAGCAGAACTCTCCGTATGTGGAATAAATTTCCTCCACAGGTCTATCCTGTTACTTTCAATGTAGGAAAATTCAAATCGAATATTCACAAACTACTTTCTCGTTCCTCCTTCCCATAAACTAATTTCTCATTTATGGTACAATGCATTGCATGAGTATGGGTCATCCTCTGACAGCTGTTCCGAGAAAGAAAAATGTATGACATCTAAAATAGTGGATAAAAATCTACTAATGATTTGCTCGGCTTTCGTAACATAAAATATTGATACGAAGGTGATTTATTAAGTTTTAAAAGAAAATAATTAACAGTAAAAAAAGTAAAAAACCCACTGTGCTTTTTACAACCCTCCGGGGGCACATGTATATTGCCTTTGGAGATAGCAACAACTTAGACCTTCTAACTGGGGGAAAAAGGGAGCCCACTCCCCTGAAGTCAGCAGGGGTACAACTGGAAACTCCACTTTATTTCCACGGGAATCAGTGACCCGCAGAGTTCCGTTATTTGTCTCTTTAGACACTTAACTGTTCTTTGGCTAATTATTGAGGTTGGCCCTTTATGGGAGTATTGTGGTGGTTGTGGTTTTGCGGCCCCATATCAGTCTATGGTTCTATGGTGGCCGGGTTCATTTCACCTTTAATAACACCTACCTGGTAAAATGTTCCGAGATCCAGTGAGCATGCTAGACATGTGTTTTAGACAGAGCAGTTGGAAAGTCTCCAACTCTTAAGCAAGGAGTGATGATTTGCAGCCCTACTCTGGAATCATTAAAGTTGCAACTAGAAAATTCTGTTGCATAGAATTATAGCTTCGGCTTCCTAGGACGAGCATGACGTTCCTGGCTTCATGGCCAGGCGCAGATGTAAATCTAATCACACGGTTGTGCCTTTTACAAACTGCGTTGTATTCTAATAAAACTTATACACACAAGAAAACAGAGCAAAATGCTAATTAGAAATTCTACAAAATAAGTAAACAAGAGAAAACAAAACCAACTAACACAGAACAAAACAAAAACTACACACTGAAGCAGGCGCCTAAACTGAAATACAATAACAACCATAACTGTTTGGTAATCGCATAGTTTAAGGTTTCGGAAATGGAAATTGGCTGAATGCCGCTGCACTATTTTCTGTAGAAATATGTGCAGTCGCTAGTCTACGCCGACAAGTCCGAAAAAATTGATTTCGTGGACATTCGACAACATTCGCAGCGTTATTGCCAATATACGGCCATAGATGTAGGAAAAAGTCATCGAAAATAGAACCTTCATTTTACACTACGTCCAAGCCAACCGTGGTGGTCATATGTCAAAAGTGATGTCAAGTTTTTCTACAAGAAGTTTGTTTTTTCAATTGCGGCAACAGCAGCACATGATAATTTTGACATTTAATTTTTTGACGTCTTCGTAACGAATGCATTGGCAAATGGCAATGTTATAATGAATTCAATTTCGCACAAAAACAATTAAAATTTGCTTTGAAAATGGTGATTCTATTAAAGTTATATTTCGTAAAATTCGTGATATTTTCCTTCGTCGTTCAATTTGTGTCGACAAAATGTATGATCGGGTCATTCAACAGAAAACATCATAGCCGTGAGCCACAGTACTGAGGCAGATACAAATTTGTCTATTCCTCGACTTTCTTAACAATTGGGGTTATCCGTAAGGACTTGTCTTTGAAGCCTTACAAGGTTCAATTGATGCAGGAATTGAAGCCGACCGATCATTTACATCGCCGTAGATTCGCTTAATTCATGCAGGAACAACTGGCTGGGGTTTCTGAAAAAAATCATTTTTTTTAGACAAAGCCCATTTTCACTTGTCAGGGTATGTTAACAAGCAAAATTGCCGCCATTGGGCTTCTAAAAGTCTCTCAGCGATTATTGAGAAGCCTTTGCATGCTCAACATGTCACTGTATGGTGCGCTATGTGGTGTCGAGGCGTGATTGAGCCGTTTTTTTTTGAAGATAAAGCTAGAAATGCGATAACGGTCAATGGATCACGCTATCGCGAGGTTTTAACAACAGCATTTTGACCTATTATTGACGACATGGATACCACTGACATGTGGTTTTAGCAGGACGTTGTCACATGTCACCCAGCCAAAATTGATCGTTTAATTTATTGCAAATCAAATTTCCTGATCGATCACGAGAGTCAGCAGTTAAGTGGCCAGCCAGATTATTTTTTTGGGGTTATGTTAAGGACAGAGTCTACACGGAGCCAATTTAATCGATTTCAGCCTTGAAACTCAAAACCTGTGATGTGATTAACGAAATAGAACCACTATTGTGCCAAAGAGTAACTAAAAACTTTGATGATGTCAGCATGGTCGTGGTGGACATTTTCCAGATATCGTTTTGCACCAACCTTTCCCTTCGTAATACAATAAAAATTTGAATCAATCAAAATTTTTTGTTTTAGAAAACAAACTTTTTATTGAAAAACCCTTTATGTGCAAGAACCACTTAAAACAACTTAAGGGTCCGCCATCTAACATTTTTCTTTGCAACTAGTGCATATTTCGTGAATTTACCATTCAATTAGCTCATGTTAGATTTGACAGATAATTAGTTTTATCCTTCCGCTGCAGGAATATGGTTGTGTATTCGCTTGAACAACGCTGGGGAAATATTGCGACATTACTTTGAAAATCATGGTAACGTTGCAGAATGTGTGCAAAAATTGCGTACGGATTTTGAAACAAGAGAAGCACCGTCTGCTCCGTATGTTCGTTATCTTGTGAAAAAAGTGAAAGAAACTGGTACCCTCATCGATAAATCAAAGCGTGGAAAGCCAAAAGCAGTGCGTACAGCCGAGAATATTGCTGCTGTGGCAGAAAGTGTTCATGAAGCGCCATCAACATCAATTCACCATCGTTCTTAACAATTGGACATTTCAGAGAACACATTGAAACGAATTTTGCATAAAGACCGTGGTATGATGCCATAAAAAGTCCAATTGGTTCAGGAGTTGAAGCCAAGTGACCATCCAATGCGTTTTAGCTTCGCTAAGTGGGCCTGCGATCGACTTACAGAAGATGCCGATTTTGCAAAAAAAAAAATCATCGTTTCAGATGAAGCTCATTTTGATCTTGGCGGGTACGTAAACAAGTAAAATTGTCGCATTTGGGGCACAGAAAACCCGCACGCATACATTGAAAAGCCGACGCCACCCAAAACGAGTCACTGTTTGGTGCGGATTTTGGTCCAGAGGCATAATTGGGCCATTTCTCTTCGAAAATGAGCAAGTAGTGGCTATTACAGTCAAGGGCGATCGTTATCGGGCCATATTGAACAAATGTTTGTTTACAAAAATTGAAGAGGAGGATAATGCCAATATTTGGTTTCACCAGAACGGCGCTACGTGTCACACAGCCGAAGCTACACTCGGTGTTTTGCGCTCTATTTTTAAAGATCGCATTATAAGCCGCAGAGCTGAAATCGTTTGGCCACCTCGGAGCTGCGATTTGACACCGTTGGATTATTATTTGTAGGGTGCCGTCAAAGATAAGTGTGTACGCCAACAAGCCAGAGACAATTGACGCTTTAAAATATTCGTGAAGTCATTGGTGAAATACAGCTGCACACAATCGATAATTTTTTTTTTGTTTATTTTATTATTGAATCTGTCTGTACGACATTTACAATAAGTATTAAAATCTTAACCTAAGAATATATATGTTGGTACTGCCACTGCAGCACTCGACGTTAAGTTCGTGAGAAAAAAATATTATCCTGCCAAGGCAAAAGTTTGCACTCTTTTAAGGCGCCTATGGCCCTCAAATAAAAGAAAGTCGCTCGCAAGTGGATTGGGATGATCAGTTACTGTTGCCATGTAGCTCGTGCACGACTTTTTAATCTCTTCTCGGATGGTAGGAATATTGAGGTCTTTGTGGATATTATAATTTCGTATACACCAAGAAGCGCTCGTAATCATTCTCAATATCTTTGACTGTCTTCTTTGTAGCTTTTCAACATTTGATGCGGATGCAGAACCCCATAACTCGTTACCATAATACCATATTGGTTTTAAAGCTGCTTTATATAGGAGTTCTTTGAGGTCTAAATTTAATAAAGAGTGTGACCTAATTAGCAAATAAAGCTGGGTGGTTTTAATTTTCAGCTGTGTAATTTTGGCAGCAATATGGTGGACCCACGTAAGACGCCGGTCGAGGTGTATTCCAAAGTACCTAACTTGGCTCTACTCTGGAATTGTTACTCCATTTATTGAGATGGGTGAACAATTTTTCTGTCTTAACGTAAAGGTTATGTGAACGCTTTTCGAGGCATTGACCTTTATTTTCCACTTGTGCAGCCATTTTTCCAAATCGATAATCTGCTTAAAAATTGGACCGATCGTGTAGGCTACCGGAACAATTGTACATTCATATAAAAAAAGAAATTTGAGAAAATATTCAGTAGTTTTGTTTATAGAATTGAAAACAACAAAAAAAAATGTTATTTGGCGGGCGCTTTATATAAGCACTAGCTGCTGGGCCAAGAATGAATTCAAGTAGAGTCACCAGTAAGCAAAGACAACAAAATTATTAATTATATGTTTTGAAAGTAAATAAATCGTTTAACTTCATTTAAAATTCTAAAGTACTGTGTAGAGGAATAAACGTAATAATATGCTTTAAACACTACAAGTGGCCATCTGGTTGCCAAAGTTGTAAGATATGTCATTAGCTTTAATATTTGTATATAATGGTAACACAGTCTTTTGGAGCACGGCAATTATACAAAATTTACTGCTGGTCGATAAGGCAGGATTCTTAAGTAGTATTGTTCATATGAAATCGATAGAGCAGTGCAGTGCTGCCATATTCAACCATTGAAACCGTTAGAATTAAAACACAATAAAGAGTTTTTGTTTTTGTTTGTGTTTCTGTTTTATTTATCCAACATGAAATCGTGGAAGTAATTTGTTGTTGTTATTTTAGGGTGATTTTTCGTATGGTTTTTATTTACTATTGTTTTATTGCAATATACTTTATGTGTTTGAGTATGTGTGTGTGTGTTTGTATTGATATATGTATGCTTTATTTGTAAGTATGGCTGTATGGATGTATATAATGGATAATGGTTGATTTCTTTATACGTTTGAATAAAAGTTGTTTATATTTTTTTGTTATTTATTTAATGCCTTTAATTACTAATTAGTATGGAATTTTATGATTTACTATCTTTTTCTTCTTCTTTTTCTTTAATTTGTATATATCGAATTTTTTGATATTAATAAGAATATGTGTTTTATATTTTTAATTAATATTAATACATGCTTGCTTTTTAATTTGTCGGGAATATGATAAAGTTATTTATATAGTAAATTGTAATTGTTAATGAATATTTATTATTTAACGCATTTGTTATTTCTTATACAATAGACTCAATGCTGATTTTAGTTTTTATTGAAATTTTTAATTTTGCAACCTGTTGGTTTTAAGTAAACAAAAATAATTTGTTTACAAATAATTATTTTCTAATTTTAAAATTTTAAATGCCTTTTATAATTTATAATTTTGTTTAATTTTTTTTTGAGTATAAAAAAGACCGATTTTTTATTTTATTTTGTATTTTATTTTATTTAATTTTTTTGGAATGAAATGTTCTTAATTGTGCGAAAGTTTTCTTTTATTTATTTAATTAATAATTAATAATAACTATTTAATTAATATTTTTTTATTATTTTGTTTTAATATAATAATTTAAAGTTTATTTTATTTTAATTTTTGTAATATTTAAATAGAATGAGTTTTATTTAGTTAATGAGTGAATGATGTATGAGTTGCTTTGAGTTAAAGATGAGATTTTGATTTCAAGATTAATAAGGTTTATTTTTTGTTTTTTGTTTTTGTTATATTTATTTTTAATAGTATTTATTAAAATATTATTTTAAAAATTTATTGCGTCTTGTTATACATTTAAATCAAAAATTTTTAAATGCCTAAATTTCAGTGTAAAATTAAGTGGAAAATTTCAAAAAGTAAATCATATTTAATTAAATTGCTTAAATGGAAAATTTTAATTCTTAAGCTTTTTTCAGCCTTAAAATTGAAGTTTGTTATTATTTTAACAGCCTTAAGCTGCTGGTTTGTTTTGCTGTTATTTCAAACAAGTTTTAAAATAGATAATAAAGACTCTTCCTCATATATTTTAAATTGCAACATGTTGCTTTAGATAATGTTTTTATATTCAAATTTGCAACATGTTGTATGCAAGCAATATGCTTTACATTATGTTTCTTTAAAAACTTATCTCTTTTTAGCGAACTGCAATCAAACGCTTGCTACTCTAAAATTATTTTACCACTTAATAAAGTGGCAAACTCGCATCGCTAAACTCTTGGAAACTAATATCAATCGCTTTATGCGTACGATCTGTAAACAGACTTATTTTATATACCGCTATTCCACCTATCAAACTATAATAATTAATATTTGCTTCAATAGGTTCCACCCTAATATTAAGTTATCTGATAAAAAAATATTTTTTTTAAAGCTGCACGGTAATTATATACATTGAGCAGAAATTTAATTAAATTACATTGGAAAAGCTTGTTTGTATACAAAGCGTTAAAATGATGGAAACAGTAATCAGTAATAAGATAAAAAAAGAGCGATAAAAGAAGTTAGACCACAGAAGACTGGTTAATTGAAATTTAAACACTTTTGAAGAAATTAAGTTAAAGAATGGCGATTGAATAATAACAAAAAGAGAAAACAAAATAATAAAGTTCACACAACTTTTATCAATTTTCTTTTTCTTGCTTTATGTTTCCATTTGTATGCAAGTTTCTCACAGTGTACTATGTATAAAGATAATGAACGATATTTTCACCAGTGTTTTAAAAAAGTACAATAACTTAAAATTAATTAATTCTGCAAAAGGAAACATTCTTGTGTGAACACCGCACGAGCTTAACTGATAACCCATTCTCCTATATTTACAGTGTTGTCAATAATATTCGAGGAAGCAGTTTCATGCAGGCGTTTATAACATTTGAAACTATGGATAGATTAGCTTCTTATGCTTTTCATTTAAATTTTCAAACAGAAAATAATTTGAACTGTCATTGAATTGCTTACGATTCCCAAGCTAAATATTGAAATGAATTTGTTTTTTGGGTTACGTTTGGTATAGAATTTTTTCCACCTTTAACTACAAATAGTTTCTTATATAGAATTGCAAGTTTTATTTTAAAATACTTAATTAAATATTTTTATCATTTAAATTTGTTTAGCAACATGTTGCTGAAAGCTGCTAATAGAACATTTATGTTATATTACACGTATTTACAGCTGGAAATAATTTTTTTATAAATACATTTTAAGCACAAGTTCCTTATATAAAAATTAAATAAAGAACAATTTTATTTTTAATAATTTGCCACACCAATGAGTGGCTTGTACAGCAGGAGACAATTGTATAATAATCATTTATTGTGCTTAAGAAAATATTTGTAAAATATTTAAAAGATCAATTAACTATAATTATAAGTTAGAAAGTAGTAATGGAAAACTGCATAATAAATTAAAATAAATTATTTAATTATTAAATTAAATTACTTAAGTAAATTATTTAATTATAAAATTAAATTATTTAATTAATAAATTAAATTAATTAATTAATAATTTAAATTATTTAATTATTAAATTAAATTTTTTATTTAATAAATTAAATTATTTAATTAATAAATTTAATTATTTATTTAAAAAATTAAAATATTTATTTAATCAATTAAATTATTTAATTAATAAATTAAAATATTTATTTAATAAATTAAATTATTTAATTATTAAGTTAAATTATTTAATTAATAAATTAAATTATTTATTTAATCAATTAAATTATTTAATTAATAAATTAAAATATTTAATTAATAATTTAAATTATTTAATTAATTAAAAACTAACTAACTATTAAATTAAATTATTTAATTATTAATTTAAATTATTTAATTAATACATTAAATTATTTAATAAATTAATAATTTAATAAATTAAATTATTTAATTAATAAATTTAATTATTTATTCAATAAATTAAATTATTTAATTAATCAATTAAATTATTTAATTAATCAATTAAATTATTTAATTAATAAATTAAATTATTTATTTGATAAATTTAATTATTTAATTATTAAATTAAATTAAATAATTATTAAACTAAATTATTTAATTATAAAATTAAATTATTTAACCAATAAATTAAATTATTTAATTAAGAATTAAATTATTTAATTAATAAATTAAATTATTTAATTAATAAATTAAATTGTTTAATTATTAAATCAAATTATTTAATTACTAAATTAAATTATTTAACTATTAAACTAAATTAAATTATTTAATTAATAAATTAAATTATTTATTTAATAAATTAAATTATTTAATTATTAAATTAAATTATTTAATTAATAAATTAAATTATTTATTTAATAAATTAAATTATTTATTTAATAAATTAAATTATTTAATTATTAAATTTAATTATTTAATTAATAAATTAAATTATTTAATAAATTAAATTATTAAATTAATAAATTAAATTATTTAATTATTTGTTGGCATCCTGATGATGCCAACCAACGGTGTGGCGAAGTAGTGCTTAAAATTAATTACTAAAAAATATTAAAAAAGGTCAAAAAATTATAACTATTATATTAAATTATTTAATTATTGAATTAAATTATTTAATTATTAAATTAAATTATTTAATTAATAACTTAAATTAATTAATTATTAAATTAAATTATTTAATTAATAAATTAAAGTATTTAATTAATAAACTAAATTATTTAATTATTAAATTAAATTATTTAATTAATAACTTAAATTAAATAATTATTAAATTAAATCATTTAGTTAATAAATTAAAGTATTGAATTAATAAACTAAATTATTTAATTAATAAATTAAATTATTTAATTATTAAATTAGTTAATTATTTAATTATTAAATTAATTTAAATTAAATTATTCATGAAATATTAAAAAAATCAATTCACTACAATTATCAGTTGGAAATTAATAATAGTACACTGCATAATAAAAGCTAACAAATTGTGTGTTCCTTCTATTTTTTGGTGTTTTCGAAAATATTTATTCCAATTAAAAGCAATTTTTGATATTTAAAAATTTAATATTAAATGAAAACTTAAAATATGAAATTCTTGATGGAAAAACACACAGAAAATTGTCTTGGTGGAAAAATATATAGAATTTCGTTTTGCATCATCAGGACAAACAAAAAGAAGAATGTATAAATAATTAATCAAAATTGAAAAAAATAAATTTTTTTTGGCATCCTGATGCCAACAAATGGTATGGCGAAATTTGAAAAATAATAAAAAATAAAGTTTTAAAAATTTTTTATTAAATGATGACCTATTGCTTAATAATAAACTACTAAAAAATATTAAAAAAAGGTCAAATAACTATAATTATTATATATTTTTTGAATTATTTAATTTGTCAATCTGTTGCCTTGAGGATTTTAAAATTTTCCAAAAATGAATTTATTAAGTTTCAGTATAGCATAATCTTGTAATTAAGTATTGTTATGAAACATAACATTTATATATTTTAAATAATTTTCTAGCACTTTTAAATGTTAGTAATACTTTAATCTTGAAGCAACATTAATTATTGCAACATGCTAGCAACATGTTTAAACTTAAGTTAGCAACTATTTAAAACTAAAATCAGTTTTTAAAATAGTTTGTCAAATGAGCAGGTTTTTTGATAAAAGTTTTTTTTTGTATATTAATATTTTAAGCAACATGTTGCTACTAAAAGAGTAGTGGCTGCACTTATCAACTTCATTTTAATTTAATTTCCTGTGGTTTGGGCTTTTAAAAATTTTTGATTTATTTGTAAATTTTTTTATTTTTTTTTTTTATTTGTTTTCTTTTTTGTTTTGTTGTTTTAGGTGTAGTGTAATGTGTTGCGGGGGTTTTCAATGATCTAAATATATCATAAAAAGTTATTTATTTAATAATTAAAAAAAATTTTGTTTAAGCCAAACTTTTCGTTTTATTTTAAATTTCAAATCTTTAAGCCAACAATATATTTTATGTTTGTAATTTAAAAAGTTTTATACTTGAGTAAATTTTAAATTATTTTTGATTTTGATTCAAATTTCCATAATTAAACTGGCTTCCAAACCGGGGGAAAAATTTTTGCCATTAAGGTTTCTTTAATAATAATTCAATGAAACTCTTTTAAGTCTTAATTATTTATATATGATAAATCTTAAAATTAATTTATTTAATTTTATTTTATTTTAATTTGGTTTTTTTGTTTTTCTTTAGAAATTTAAGCCGTATTAATATAAATAGTTTATGTTCACAACACTACATTTAATTTTATAATATTTTGTTTTTAAAAAAATTCTTTAATTTTTTTTTGTTTTGTATAAAAAACTGTTTTGTCAAAAAACTATTTAAATTTATTTATTTGTTTTTATAAATATTTTTTTTTGGTCATAAAATTAAATTAACTAGAAAAAGCCTCTAAGTTTGTCTATTTTATTTTAAGCAACTTATATAAAAAATGATATTTTATATATTTGTAACAGCAGTTTACCTAATGTAAATTTAATATAGAGTAAACATAAATTAATTAAATATTTTGTTTATGAATTGTCTATGATTTAAATGATATAAAAAATGTAGATCTTTCTTTGGTTGTGTTTAATACTTTTAATATAAAAAAAATGCAGTATTTCGAAGGATGAAAGGGGTAGACAAAGATTAGAGCTGCAGCATGTTGACTCAATAAGAGTATTTAAACATAAATACATAATTTTTTTTTTAAATTCGTTAACAACTTGTGAAATATTTTTAGCAACATTTCTGACCCACAACAAATATTTTCTTTACATTAATTTAACCTCTTAAAAGTTTAACTTCACCTTTAGCTCAATTAACAGAAGCTTTTGGTTTCAATAAAATTCTTTATGAACAATTTTTTTTATCGATATAATTTGTTTTAGCTTGTGAAACATGAAACATTTCTTGCAACATTTTTATCTCACAAGAAATATATTCATTATAGTTCTTTTAAAATATAAAAAATTAATTTCGCCAGAGCTCAATTAACGAATGTCTTTTGCTTTCAATAAAATTCCTTATAAACAATTTTTTATCGATTAAATTTTTTTTTTAAATTTATTAAACATTTCAAACAACATTTCCTCCTCACAATAAACATGTTCCTTGTAATTCTTCTTAGATTGTAGTTTTAACTATATCAGAGCTCAGTTAAGTGAAAAATTTTGCTTTTGATAAAATTCCTTATCTAAAATTTTTTATCGATAAAATTTGTTTTAAACTTGTAAAATTATTCTGGCAACATTTCTGACCCCACAAGAAAAAATATTTTCGTTGTAGTTCTTTTAAAAAATAAAAGTTAAATTTCGCCAGAGCTCATTTAACGAATGTCTTTTGCTTTCAATAAAATTTCTTATAAACAATTTGTTATCGATAAAATTTTTTTTTTAAATTTATTAAACATTTCCAGCAACATTTTCGCCTCACAATAAACATGTTCCTTGTAATTCTTCTTAGATTGTAGTTTTAACTATATCAGAGCTCAGTTAAGTGAAAAATTTTGCTTTTGATAAAATTCCTTATCTAAAATTTTTTATCGATAAAATTTGTTTTAAACTTGTGAAATTATTCTGGCAACATTTCTGACCCCACAAGAAAAAATATTTTCGTTGTAGTTCTTTTAAAAAATAAAAGTTAAATTTCGCCAGAGCTCATTTAACGAATGTCTTTTGCTTTCAATGAAATTTCTTAAAAACAATAATTTATCGATAAAAATTTTTTTTTAATATTTTAAATATTTCCAGCAACATTTCCCCCTCACAATAAACATGTTCCTTCTAATTCTTTTTAGATGTTAGTTTTAACATTATCAGAGCTCAATTAAGGGAATAATTTTGGATGCGATAAAATTCGTTATCGAAAATTTTTTATCGATAAAATTTGTTTTAAACTTGTAAAACTTTTCTGGCAACATTTCTGCCCCCACAAAAAAAAATATTATCATTGTAGTTCTTTTGAAATTTAAAGGCATAACTTCAACAGACTTTAATTAAAACAATTTTTTGTTTACGCTAAAATTCCTGATGAAAAAATTTGTTTTCGATAAAATTTGTTTGTTTCTAGCAACATTTTTGCTATACAATAAATATTATCATTATTTTAAAATCTAAAAATTTTAACTTTACCACAACTCAATGAACAATATCTTTAGTTTTTACAAAATCTCTTATCAAAAATTTTTTTTCGATAATAATTGTTTCAAAGGTATAAAATTTTTCTGGCAACATTTATGCCTCACAAAAGATATTTTCTTTGTAGTTCTTTTAAAATTTAAAATCATAACTCCAACAGACTCTAATTAAAACAACCTTTTTTTGTTGTTTGCGATTAAATTTCTGATGAAAAGTTTATTTTAAACTTAACAAACTTTTCTGGCAACATTTCTGTATCATATGAAATTTAAAGCTTAACTTTACCACAACTTAATTAACAACAATTTTTTGCTTTTTGTTATGAAAAAATTGTTAATTTGCAATTGTTATGAAAAACTAATTACCGCTAAAATTTGTTTTAAACTTCTGAAACAGTTTCTAGCAACATTTTTTGGGTTAAAAAAAAAATATTCGTTCATTTATAATTTAAAAGTTCAACTTTGCCACAGTTCAATTAACAAAAATTTTTTATTTTTTATAAAATTTCTTAACAAAAATTTTTTATCAAAAATTTTTTATCGATAAAATTTGCTTTAAACTTATGAAACTTTTCTGTCAACATTTCTGTCACGCAATAAAATATTTTCGTCATAGGTTTTTTAAAATAAAAAAAAATATTTCGCCCATAGCTCAACGAATGAGATTTGCTTTCGATAAAATTCCTTATGAAAAACTTTGATATCGATAAAATTTGTTTAAAACTTATGAAACATTTTTTAGCAACATTTTTGCTATACACTAAATATTTGATTCTTTTAAAATTTAGCTCCGTCCAGTTCAATTACCGAAAGTCTTTAGCTTTTGATAAAATTCCTTATGAACAATTTTGATAAGAATGAAATGTTTATAAACATTTGCTTATAAACATTTTATTCCAACATTTTTGCTATACACTAAGTATTTGATTCTTTCAAAATTTTAAAATTTATCTCCGTCCGGTTTAATTACCGAAAATCTTTAAAATTCCTTATGAATAATTTTGTTAAGAATAAAATGCTTATAAACATTTTATTACAACATTTTTGCTATACCCTAAATATTTGATTCTTTTAAAATTTTAGCTTTTGAAAAATTCCTTTTAAACAATTTTGTTAAAAATCAAATGTTTATAAACATTTCTTATCCTT
This sequence comes from Trichopoda pennipes, assembly GCA_030448955.1. Taxonomy (NCBI): domain Eukaryota; kingdom Metazoa; phylum Arthropoda; class Insecta; order Diptera; family Tachinidae; genus Trichopoda; species Trichopoda pennipes. Next base: position 11,004,479 of record JASKUP010000060.1, on the reverse strand, counting down.
AAAAATTTTAAACAAAGTTGTTTTTTATTTTTAAAAAATTGAATTGGGAGCACAATTTGGTTATTTTATAAGTGTCTTTAATATATTTGCTATCTCAAAAGTATTGCATTACATATTGAGAAAGAATGTTGTGCAACCAAACCTTGATGCCAACAAAACTTTAAGACATTAACTTTCGTTTATTTATTATATACTCTTCTTCTTCTTATTTTTCTGAAGACAACCCCAGTGGTGTGGTAAAATATTAAAATTTTATATAAAATTTGTTTAATTTTTATATAGCGACCTCTTGCTTCAGGAAATTATTTCTAAAATATTGTAAAGGTCAATAAATATGATAAAGCTCAATCAAGACGAGTAATAGTTAGGAGAACTATTTTACTAAAAAATGTTGCTGCAACAAATTTTAACAGCAACTTGAAAGAGATATTGTTTGTATTCACTATCATTTAGTGTGATGTTTATTGTTTTTAAAACAAATTAATTTATTATAAAAACAATAACTTATCACTTAGTTATGTGTATTAAATACTATTTGCTTCATTAAAAAAATTAAATTCTTATCCTTAAACAAAGGCCCTTTCTTTAAGCGCTCTTTTCGAAAAACATTTGAAAGACGTGTATTTTTTTTTGGTATTTTTTAAAAATGAGACCAAAATGAGTTTCAAAAGCTTTGTGTGTCTATTTACGAAATGCCTGAATACATATTCAGTTCGGCTGCTGATAACTGATGCTGATTAACTTTTAAGTAACAAATGTTGCTGGAAACTTGTTGCTTTTAAAATAACTCAACATATTGAATTGTTTATAATTAAAATAAAGAATTTTGCTGTTATTTCTATAAGATAATATTTTAGAAATGTTGCTTAAAAGTGTTTAAGTGCATTTGATTAAACATTATTAATATTAAATTTTCTTTAAATAATTTAAACAATATTTTGCTAGAAATTTTAATAAAAAAAAAATATAGAACAAATTCTTTATTCTAAGAGATTGATTCTATTTTTCAGAAATGCTATTTAAAACTGTTTAATCATAATTTCAGCAAACGTGTTTACTTCATATCACGTTCTTAATAATATTTAATTGAATATTTATTTAAATAAATTAAACATTATTTTGCTGGGTATTTTTTAAAAACACAATTAAAAATTAAATGGAATAATAATTTGAGAAAATGTCTTTAAACTTTATTGTCTAAAAAAAAATTTAAAAATAAAAGTAGTATGCTTGTTTGTCAACATGTTACTCCAAACAACTTTCTAAAGTGTTTGTTTTTGTTTGTTAAAATTTAATATAAACAAACTTAAATTTAATGAAATTTAAGAATTTTATTCCATAAAATTTTCTATTAAATTTTAAGCACATAAAATTTCTTTTGTTTCAAAAATTTTGAGCAATTTATTGATTTCAGTCTTTTAATGTTGTTAATTTTTGTAAAGGCTTCAGAAAATTTAATAGAAAATTTTTGAAATATTTTAATTTAAAAAAGAAAGAAAAAAAATTAAAATACCAACCCTTTTTAAAATCAACCAAAAAATAAATTTAAAACATAAAATTTTTTTAAAATTTTTTTTTAATTATTAAATATATTTAATTAAAAGAACTATAATAAAGCAATTATTTTTTTGTCATCTTAATAATAACACAATTATAAATAAAAAAATGTCTGTCAATAATTAGAAGAAAAAACAATGTTTATAAAATTTAAAAAATAAAATACATATTTAAAATCGTTAACTATATATAATACAAATCAAAGGTTAAAGCTTTTGTAATAAAAATTAGGCAATTAGCATGATATCATTTTTTTTTAAATTAATACAAATAATACAAAATAAAAGTGATGTCTTAAATATTCAAAAGTGAAACAAAAATCAGGGAAGCACTATTTAAACTAAAAAAAATATATATTAAAAATAAATGTTAAAGGCTTTAAGATTTATTTTTATGAATAAAAGTGAAAAGAAAACTAGGCTACTTTAGCTTTAATCTTACAAATATGTTGCCGATATTGCCAACGTTATTAATATACATGTTTATAAAAGGAAGCTAAATAACTTTTAGTGTAGAAACGTTTCGTGAAAGGTGACTATTTCTTTCATATATTTGTTTATATTCAAAACTAAAAAAGATTTTTAAAGATTTATTTTTTAATTTGAAAAATGTATTTTTATTTTTTTAAGAAATCGAAAATTTTTTAGTTATTAAATTTTAAATAAATATGTATTAGTCTTTTTAACGGTCTTTTTAATTAAATTTAACAATATATTTGTTTTCTTTTTCAATATTTCGTTTTCCTTTGGAAAGCTTCCTCAGGAAATTAATTCTTACAAAAAAAAATTATTAACAATTTGAAAAACTAATTTTTGAAAACAATTCACAAAAGCATATTGAAATATTGATAATAATTTAAATTTAATTAAAAAGACCGTTAGAAATACTAATACATATTTATTTATGATATAAAAAGTTGAATAAAAATAATGATCGTTATTAATTTTTTTTAACGAACAAGAACGAAAATTTCTGTCTTAGATTTGTTTATATTTAAAACACATAAACTAATTTTTAAGGAATTGTGTTTTTTCAATATAAAAAAAAAATTATTTTATTTAAATTTTCCAAAAATTATTTTTTTTAATTTTTAAATAAATTAAAGATTTTTTAATTAAAAAATTTACGGACACAGAATTTTAAAGAATCTTTTTTTTTTTAAATTATCATAACATTTTTTTTAAATTTTTAAAGAAATAAAATTTTTTTGTCTATATTCAAAACAAAAAAAAAACTTTAAAAGATTTTTAAAAAAAAATTTTTTATGAAATTTAATTTTTTAAATTATTAAAAAAAATTAACGAAACAGAACGAAAATTTCTTTAATATATTTGTTTATATTTAAAAGATATAAAATATTTTTAAGGAATTGTTTTTTTAAATGTTAAAAAAAATTATTTTATTTAAATTTTTCAAAATTTATTTTTATTTATTATTACTATTTATTTATTTATTTTTTCTTTATTTTTGTTTTTGTCTATTGTTTTCAAACATTTTTTTCAAATTGTTAATAATTTCTGTTTTTATAAAAATTAATTTCCTAAACAAGCTTTCCAATGGAAAGCGAAATATTGAAAATAAACATGATAAATTTATTTAAAAAGACCATTATTTTTTTAGTTAAAAAATCCTCAATTTATTTACAAATTTAAAAAAAAAAATAATTTTAAATATTTATCTAATATTTAAAATTATTTTTTTTTAATAAATTGAGGATTTTTTAATTAAAAATATTAAAGAAACAGAATTTTAAAGAATTTTCTCTTTAAATTATCAAAAATTTTTTTTTAAATTTTTATAGAAAATAAATTTTTTTTAATATTTAAAAAGGTTTTGTTTTAACAAATATATAAAAATATGAAATTTTCCCTAGTATATGTGTCTATATTCAAAATAAATAAAAACTTTTAAAGATTTTTTAAACATTTTTTTTATTATTTTATGAAATTTAATTTTTTAAATTGTTAAAAAAAATTAATGAAACAGAACGAAAATTTCTCTCGTATATTTGTTTATATTTTATAGCATATAAAAAACTTTTTTAATTTTTTTTAAACTTGAAACAAAATATTTTTTTTACATATAAAAAAAAATTTTTATTTTAAATTTAAAAAAAAAATCTTAAAAAGTTTTTTATATGCTTTGAATATCAACAAATATACGAAAGATATATTCGTTCTGTTTCGTTAATTATTCTTAATAATTTAAAAAATTATTTTTCATTTAAAAAAATAAAAAAAAAATTAAAAAATCTTTAGAAGTTTTTTTTTTTGAATATAGACACATATACCAGGGAAATTTTCATATTTTTCATATATTTGTTTAAACAGAAAAATTTTTTATTTGTAAAAAATATTATTTTGTTTTTAATTAAATAAAAATTGGCGAAACAAAATTTTATAGATTTTTGATTAAAAAAAAAATATTTCTTAAAACTTTCAAAAATAATTTTTTTAATTTTTAAAGCAATTAAATTTTTTGATTATTTAAAAAAGGTTTTCTGTAACGAAACAGAATGAAAATTTTTTTGTGTTCTATATGAACGAAATTTCTTTTAAACAATTTTTTTTTAATTTAAAAAAAATCTTTTATTTTTTCAATTAAAAAAATATTTTTTTATTTTTCTTTAACTAAAATTTTAAAACAAATTTAAATTAAATTAAATGAAATATATTTTTTTAATTAAAAAAAAATATTTTTTTTTAAATTAAATTAAAAATTTTTTTTTTAATTTAAAAAAATGTTTTTTTTTTTAATTTAAAAATTTTTTTTAAATTGTATATATGTAATTAAAAAAAATTCTTTTATTTCTTAAATTAAAGAAATATTTTTTTATTTTTCTTTAACTAAAATTTTAACACAAATTTAAATTAAATAAAATGAAATATATGTTTTTTTAATTTAAAAAAAATGTTTTTTTTTTAAGTTCTTTCAACTCTCCTCCAAACACGTTTCCATTTTTTTACACTTATTAATTATAATTTAGCTTCTAGCAACATGTTGAGACTTATCTGTTGTTTTAAAATTGTTTATAAAATCGAATGTTTTCTTTCACTTTTACTGTTATAAAATTTATGCCTTAAAAATATTATTTAAAGTTAATAAAATATATAATTTAAAAATGACTACCATAAACATCACACCTTTATTCACTTTTAATAAAACAAAGTTTCCTTAAAAACCGTGTGGCTTTGTTTGATTTTCTTGTATAAATATTAATAGGATCGTTTAATTATAAAATTAGATTATAATTATAATTATATAATTATATATATATATTTAATTAAAAAAAAAAAATACTTTAAAATAAAATAAAGTTTTTCCTTTATTAAGGAAACTATTGTGGATATTAATAATAATAAAAAGTTTTTGAAAATAATGGCAAATTAGTAAATGACTTTTTTAATTATTTTAAATTCAAATTAAAAATTTAAATTAAATTATAAAAAAAACACTATTTAGAAAGAAGGCCCTCTTCTCTGTCTAGTTTGGAAATAATGATTTGTGCTTTACGTTTTTTTATTGTTTAAATATAAATAAAAATAATCACTGACTGTTTAAGGAGAATTAATGATTCCGAAGGTTTTACGGTAAAAATTTTTATCGACTATTTAAAAATATTTTTAGTAAAAAAAAAGAAATATGTTATCTGAGTTTTTATTACTAAAGAATTGAAAAGGATTTTTTATGCAACATGTTTTTTTTTTCTAAACAAAGTCTCTTGGTGTGAGCTAAAAGCATGTTTATGTACTTTATGATCATCGCAACATAAGAATTAAGAACATAAATTATAATTATAAATTATAATTATAAGGTCAACTAGCATGGACTTATAGGTACATCCATATAAATATGTATGGATTTCTAAAATCACCGCGTCAGAGTTTGTAAGCTAAAAGAGTGAAAGAGTTGGGCTTTAGTTTTTCTACTTTAGCAACATGTTGCAAACAAATAGATTTTTTAAAATTCTTAAAATGTTACATTTTTTAGAATTAAGTTTTTCTTTACCCTTTTTACGACTACTTTTTCGAAATATCACCCGATCAGTTTGCTCCTGGGATATTATTTGATTTCAGGAATTCTCCAAACATCATTAAATATTTGTATGAACTAACAAAATTTAACGTGCAATAAAAGGTTTATTGTTGGGTAATTTCATCTAGCAAAATTGAAAAGTGTTGCAGATTTATAAAAACGGAATGCCGTGACCCATTCTGTAGGATGATGGAATTAAAATCCACATTTCAAAAAAATTTATTTATTTATTTATTTTATACAGTAGACACAAGGTGCCTTTTAGATAAATGGGTAATATTAAGGGTTCATTAACAAAGCTTACGTTTTGAATGGTTGTTCTCGAATATTTCTCAAATACTTCAACCCAATAGAATATTCTTTAATATTTCCAGGAATTGAAATAATTTTTTCTACAAATGAACATTTTAAGTCATTATTATTGTTATCATGCAAAATTTAGTTCTATCTCTATATTACAGGGTGTCAACATCGGCTAAGCCCCGTCACACTTAGCGCTTACAGCACACTAGTCCACTGCTTCTAAACTGGTTTTAGTGAAAAACTAAGTAAAAACAAAATTGCTTAAAATCTTACTAAATGATTTAAAGTCGTTAAAATTAAAAACTCTTCAATCTGACAAAAATATGGGAGGCCCCATATAAATTTAAAGTTTTGATTTTAAAAATAAATTAAAGTTACCGCATAATTTTAAAATATCTATTTAAAATGATTTCTTGCAAAAGCGATGATTTTAATTTCAAAATAAATGTTTAGCAACTTGGGCCGCAACAGAAGTTCAAGTATGCTTATTTTACCTCTTGGAAATTCTTTTCAAATTAGATTTAGCTCAACACTTGACAACGCTTTATTTTTAAATATAAAAATTTCCTTCAGCTGTTAAATATTTAAAAATTACAAAAACATATAAAATAGAGCCTTAGGCAGAAATGATGCTTTTATTAAAATTTTCCTATTTAGCCAGCATGATATTAAAATCTTTAATTTAAATATTTCTAAAATTAATCTGTAATTTCCTAACGTGCAACATTTTAAAATATTTTGTTTTTCAACATTTTTTCAGCAGAGGTGTATGTTACTAATTAAAAATTAGACTGCGTACTGTTGTACGTAACACTTTTCCATGAAATTTTTACTTTTTCCATTTTTAGCAACATGTTGCAAAAGAAATTTGAAATGTAATAAAAAAATTATTTTGAAAATGTGTTTAAAAAATGATTTTTGCCAATATTTTTAATATATTTTGATTTCTGTCAACATAATGCATTAAGCTGATTAATTTTAAAGTGAATGTTGAGCAACATTTGCCCCAACAGAAGTTAGGTTACGCTGATTTTAACTCCTAAAAATAAGCTTTCAATGTTTAATGATTATTGGTATATCTCAAAATTTTTAAATATTAAAAATTAAAATTTCCTTAAGCTATTAAATATTTAAAAATCATAAAAGAAAGCTTTGGGCTCAAGTAAATTTTAAGCATAATGCTGCTAATATTAGGGCCTTATCCTCATTTAACCAAAATAAATAGAATAAATAACAAACGAATACTAACATTTAATGACATTAAAACCTTGAAATAAAACATTTTTTAAAATTTATTTAAGATTTCCTAACTTGCAACATTTTAAAATATTTTTGAAAAACATTTTTCAATAAACAATCAACAATGTAGGGAAAAGGTTTCTTATCTAATCGCCTTAGGTAAACAGCCGAGCAGTTATTAAAAATGTTTGTTTTTAGTTTGTTTTTAGCAACATGTTGCTTTTCAGTCGAAATATATATTACTAATTAATAATTGTATTACATTTTGCTATAAGCAATATGTTTCTATGACCTAATTTCAATAGCTTTATATGTAATTTTATAATTTGCAATACTTTAAATTATTAAAAAGAATTTTTCGTAATATATGTTGCTAATTAAAAGTTTTCTTCCTTTTTGCTATCAGCAACAAGTTGCTATTACCTAAGCTCAATAGATTTATTTGCGATTTCATAATGTGCAATACTTTAAAATATTAAAAAGAATTTTTTCAAGCGAAATTTATGTTGCTAATTAAAAATTGTATTCCATTTTGCTATCAGCAACATATTGCTATGACCTAAGCTCAATAGATTTATTTGCGAATTCATAATGTGAAAGACTTTGCAATATTAAAAAAGATTTTTTCAGCCGAAATATATGTTGGTAATTAAAAATTGTATTCCTTTTTGCTATCAGCAACATGTTGCTACGAGCTAGGCTCAATAGATTTATTGGCGATGTAATAATGTGCAATACTTTAAAATATTAAAGAAAATTTTCCGTAATGTATGTTTGTAATTAAAAGTTTTATTTTTTTTTTTTGCTATCAGCAACATGTTGCTATGACCTAAGCTTCATAGATTTATTTGTGCTTTCATAATACTTTAAAATATTAAAAAAGATTTTTTTTAGCCGAAATATATGTTGCGAATTAACAATTGTATTTCATTTTGCTACCAGCAACATGTTGCTATGACCTAAGCTCAATAGATTTATTTATTTTTTTCTTATTTAAAAAAGTTATTTAAACAAAAATATTAAAACTGTCCAGTTGTTAAAAGGATATGAAGAATTATTTGAAAAGCCTGAATTTGACTTTGGAACTGTTTAAAAAATCAAATAAATTTACAGCAGAAGAAGGCCAAATTCTAAACTTTTGGATATAGCATATGTCCAAGGGAGTTTCCTATCAAGAGTTTCTCGTTAGCTGCAGTTGAGAGAGAAATTTGTAAACTCAGCAATTCAAAGTTACCAGGTTATGATAAAATTGGACCAAATGTTGCAAGGTCTCTGTCCGAAATATGTGTCATATTTCTAACCATATTATTAAATGCCGTAATTAGGCTATCATATTTTTCGATTTAGTGGAAATGTGCTGAGATAATAATGGTTGAAAAACACAGTAAGCCAGACAGTGATGTTACTTCTTATATACCTATTAGCCTTCTGCCAGTTTTTTCCAAAATATTAGAAAGATTGTTTGAAATTAGGGTAACAACTATTCTGGAAAATCAAAATATTATACCAGATCACCAATTTGGCTTTTACAATCAAAACGGAACTCCTAAGTAGTGCCACCACAAACTGAAAACTATCTCAGACTCTCAGACTAGAGAGAGAAAGTATTGCTGTTCTGCAGTGTTTTTAGACGTCAAACAGGCATTTGATAAAGCATGACATAAAGGACTTCTATTTGAACTTAAAAACATTTTACCAACTCCGTTTTATTTATTTTTGAGATCATACTTTGAAGATAGAACCTTCTATGTAAAAATTAATGATGAAAGGTCCAGTGCAGGTGTGCCACAAGGTAGTGTTCTTGGGCCTACTTTATACACAGTTTATACCTGAGATATAACTGTAAACGAAAATATAACTATGGCTACTTATGCAGATGATACCGCTATTTTATCTTCGAATCAGTGACCGTACGAGGCTACATTATTAATTCAAGCACAACCTGATGCCTTGGAAAATTGGTTGAAAAAATCTTCTCATGTAAAATTTACCTTAAGCAAGAAAGAATGCCCAGCATTGTTTTTGAATGGATCTGCAATGCCAAAAGCTGATTAAGAAAAATACTTAGGAATGCACCTTGACAAAAGGTTAACATGGAAAGAACATATTAAATCTAAAAGACAACAACTAAACATAAAAACGAAAAAACTGTATTGGCTACTTGGAGCTAAGTCTGAGCTAAGTCCAGAAAATAAGATAAACGTTTACAAGGCAATACTAAAGCCGGTATGGACATGTGGTATCCAACTCTGGGGAACTGCAACTAACTCAAACTGCAATTAAGAACGTTAGTCAATCCACTCCCTGGTTTGTAACAAATAAACAAATTCACAAAGACCTTAAAATCCCTTTAATTAGAAATGTGAATAAATAGATTTAGTCACGCATACTTGAATCGATTAAGTAATCATAGCAACATTTTGGCAATTGCTCTTTTAGATGAAATAGAGGAAGTAAGAAGACTGAATAGATTTCATGTACTAGATTTACCTTTTGGAAAATAAATTTATATACATAATTTATTAATTTTCCAAATCAATATTAGAACTTAATATTTATTTAAGCTATTAAACTTGCTGAAGCTCAATAGCATACGTTAGGTTGCTCTTTTTTTTCATATTATTGTATATGATCAAATTTACTCATTATTAATAAAATGAAAAAAAAATTTACAATGTTGAATAATAACAAGCAGATGATTTTTAAAAAACATGTTGCTAAACATATGTTACTAAAGTTAATTTTTTAAACGTTTAGAAAATCCCTAAGGACCTTTAATTCTCCTTTTAAACTTGTTCAGCGCCTGAAAATATATATTTTTTTAATTTAATAAAATTTTTGCTTTTAAATAACTAAAGTTGTTTGTGGTGTTTTACATTACTTTTCCTGAAATCTATTTTCTGCCTTTAAAGTTTATTTTTTTTTTTTGTTTTTAATTTGTTTTGGTATTTTCTTAAATTAGCTTTTGTTTTATAATTAATGAATATATATATATATATATATATATATATATATATATTTAATTAAATATATAATAATATTTACCATCAAAATACACACTTACACATTAAAAAAAATTGTTCTTTGTTTAAATATGTTTTGTTTTCTTAGAAATGCATAAATTACTTTTCGTTTAAGTTGTTGTTGTTGTTGTTATTCTTGCTTAGCTTTCGCACAATTTAGAAAATATATAAAAAGAAAACTTTAAAATATTTTCCTGATTTTACAGAAAATATTTTCGTTTCTTTGTCTTCTAAAATTTTTCGAAGTTCGAAAGTTCGAAGCTGGTTCATTCCTTGCTGACATGTATGTATTTATTTTTATTTTATTATTTAATTATAATTATAGGGTGAAGGAGAAAAAAACTTATTTATTGTTTTTTTTTGTAGATACGTTATGTAGATGTAAATGACTTAATATTAAATAGTGTTAATTCGTATTATTCACTCAATTAATTATTTTGGATTTTAGTAAAAATGTTGTTGTCTATAATTGATGATGAGTGATTATGTTGCTTTTGAATTCGAAGTCAGTTTAAATGACGTCTGCTTTTGTTGTTGGTTGTGTAGTTGTTTAGATGTCATTTACAAATTACACTGCCATAGTATCGTAGGCTGTGAATCCTGCGCCACTTTGTTGTTGGAGTTGTTTTGGGCCGGCTTCGTTTCTAGAGTTGAAAATTTCATTAAGCAAAAATTAATTAAATAAATAAAAATAAATCAATTAATATAATCTTTTTGGTTAATATTAAATTATTAAATTTATATTTTTACAGCTTAGCGAATAAAACAGGCTTTAAATGTATCACTTCTTTTCATATTTAAAATTATATATTTTTTTATATTATTTGTATTAATTCTGCTCCGATTATATTATGTTAATTCTATTGCAAGTCCCAAATTACTAATCCAAAAGCTTTGCTCTAAGCTTTAATAATTGAGTGCCATTTAGAGCACTAATTTTTATAATTTCCAGGCTTTCAAAGTAAAACGTTCTGGAAGGCATCAAAAATGTTGAAAGAAATAAAATTTTCTCTAAAAGCTTTTTATAAACAATTTTTTTCCTGTTTTAAAAGCTCTAAATATATTTTAAAACAAATTTGGAAAGCTTTATCACTTTTTAATTTATATATAAGATACTCTTGCCCCTCTATAAAAAAATTTTTACTTTATCAAACTCCAACTTGAAAGTAAGAAATCTATTCTTCCTCAATTTATTTAACTCTTCTATAGCTCTGCTGCTAGCTACTAGTATAAATAAAGCCTTTATACTTTTCATATTATAACACCAGCTTTAAAGCTTTCTAAATTTAAATGCCAACATGTTGGTGAAAAGAATTGCTGCTGAAAATTCTTCTAGACTGTTGCCTAACTTAAAAGCTTTATTGCAAGCTTATCTTAAAAAGCTTGCAATAAAGCTAAAATATTAGAAAAATAATGAAAGTTAAGCTTTAAGTTAACTTTCTTTAATTTTCAAATATTTTTTTAGAGAAAGTTTCTTTCTGAAATGGTAAAAAGCATTTCAGGCTAAAGAACTAGCTTTCTTAGCTTGCTGCGGAAGCGAAGGTAAATTAAAATATTTCTGAATTGCAGAAGATTTCCTATATACAAATCTCTAAAAATGTTGACATTAATCAAGAGCTTTTCCACATAAACTTTTTCTAAAGAAACTTGAATGCCTGTTAAAAGCTTTTACAATACAAAAACTACGAGGGCTACTATTTATATTTCTGGCCTGGTAACACTGACTGTTGGTAGGTACCAGCTGATGTTTGCAGTGCAACCTTCACATTGTTAAACATAACCGCAACCAAAACATTTTGTCATTTTATTGTTGTTAGTGTTAGTGATAGAAGGTTGAAAAAGTGATTTTAGGAGAAAATGGAATTAACTCGTGAACATTTTCGTGCAATAATTTTTTATAACTTTCGACGTGGCCTGACACGAAAACAGTGCACAGGTGAACTTAAGTCCTTACAGTGGATCAATAAAGTTTAGGCACACCATGATTTTCGAGAAGGATCTGTTAATAACATTGTGTTTCCATTACTTGAAAAAATAATTTCGATATCGTTTTATAGGTTGATCGTTTTATTGACCATTGCACACAAAACACATTTGATATTTTATAATTTCTTAGAAAGAACGTATTAAAAACTAAAAAATAACGTAAATCTATGTAAAAAAAGTTTTGGCACATACTGTGTGTGTCTTTTTGTTTTGCTATGATAACGGTAATTTTTCACTTTTTTTTTGTTTTAATTCGTTTTTATGCAATTTTGTATTACACAGTAGCCAAATTTCAAATACCAAAATTTATTTGCGATATTAAATTCGTGGCAAAACAGCAAAATGAGCAATCGTTCAGAAATTTCTTCAGATGTCCGCAAAATTATTATAAATCTTCACGAGAAAGGAAAATCCTATCGTGAAATTGGAATCATTGTGCAGAGGCCTTATACTAGTGTAAGAAACATAATAAAACGTTTCCAAAAAACTAAAAATTTAGAGCGTGAGAGCAGATGTGGACGCCCAAAAAAATTTACACCACGCCAGGAGCGGATGATTGTTGCTGCAGTGGCTCAAAACCCAAAGATTTCAGCTGTGAAGTTGTGGGAAGAAATGCAGCAAGGCTTTGAAAAAAAATTCAATCCGCAAACAATACGGAATCATTACACAAAGCTGATTATCATGGCAGAGTTCCACGTCGCAAACCGCTGCTTTCTGATATAAATAAGAAAAAGAGATTAGAGTTCGCCAAACTTCATATTAATCAGCCTGAAGCATTCTGGAATAGCGTGATATTTAGCGATGAATCAAAGTTTAACATATTTGGTTCGGATGGTCCACAAAAAATTTGGCGAAAAGCAAATAAAGAGCTTCAGGAAAATAATGTTGTTAAGACAGTGAAACATGGTGGTGGTAATGTTATGGTGTGGGGGTGTATGGCGGCATCTGGAGTGGGAAATCTTGTTTTTATAGACGACAAAATGGACAAGCATTCTTATTTGAATATTTTAAAAGAAAATTTATTTCCAAGTGTTGCAAAACTAAGTTTAGATGGGAAGTTCTTGTTCCAACAAGATAATGACCCAAAACATTCGTCATATCTTGTGCAGGAATGGCTCATCTACCATTGCAAACAACTGAAAACACCACCGCAGTCGCCAGATACGAATCCCATAGAGCACGTTTGGCACTTACTGGAGAAAAAAATACGAAAGCATCACATTACATCAAAAGAATCACTTAGAGATGCCATTCGCATCGAATGGGAAAATATTACGCCAGATGAAACATCTAACTTGGTAAAAAGTATGCCTCGCCGCTTAGAAGCAATTATCCAGGCCAAAGGAGGTTCAACGAAATATTAAATGTGAAAAAATCAGTCACTTAGCAGAAATTTTCACATGTGTGCCTAAACTTTTTTTACATGGATTTACGTTATTTTTTAGTTTTTATACTTTGTATCTTAGAAATAATAAAATATGAAATATTTTTTGTGTTGAATGGTTAATGGCAACGATCAATCTATAAAACGATATCGAAATTATTTTTTCAAGTTAAGGAGAAATAAAGTTATTGACGTATCCATCTCGAAAATCATGGTGTGCCTAAACTTTATTGATCCAATGTATATGGTAATGAAGCACCTTCTTACAGCACCATTAAAAACTGGTATAACGAATTCAATCGTGGCCGACAATCACTCTAAGACAAATCCCGTGACGGTCGTCCAACAACGGTTGTTGTGCCAGAAAACATTGCAGCTGTGCATGAGCTGATAAAGCATGATCGTCATGTAACATATCGCGAAATTGAGGCATCTGTAGGGATTAGTATAACAAGCACCAATAAGATCTTGCATGAACATTTGCATGCGAAAAAGGTTTGTTCACGTTGGATACCGCTTAACCTGACAAACGCACAAAAGGATGCTCGTGTTGATTAGTGCAAGAAAATGTTGCAGAAATTCGCTCAAGGTGCATCAAAAGCAGTTTATAATATCTGCCCAGGTGACGAATCATGGATATACTCATGTGATCCTGAAACAAAACAGCATCCAACGTATGGGTCTTTCAAGACGAGCGAAATCCCACCAAAGTTGATCGTGGAAAAAGCACATCAAAGCAAATGGTTGCCTGTTTCTTCGGCATTACCGGTCATGTGGCGACTGTGCCATTAGAGCAACGTAAGACGGTTAATTCGGCATGGTACATCACTATTTGTTTGCCAAAAGTCTTTGAGAAACTTCGGGAAAAGTCAAAGAAAAAACGCATCACTCTGCATCACGATAATGCGAGCTATCACCGATCGACTGAAGCAATGGAGTTTTTGACAGGGCAAAACATTGAACTGATGGGTCATCTGCCGTACAGCCCTGACTTGGCACGTAATGACTTTTTTTTTGTTTCCGAACATGAAGAAAAAACTACGTGAACAACTGTTTCCTACACCTGAAGAAGAAGCTTCTGCATTCAAAACCCATGTTTTAAAAGTACCTAAATCGGAGTGGAAAAAGTACTTTGAAAATTGGTTCCAACGCATGCAAAAGTGTATAAATCTTCATGTTGAATATTTTAAAAAACAATAAAATAGATTTTGTCTTTAAATGCTTGTGTTTCCATTCTTAGGCCACAAATATAAATAGCAACCCTCGTATGAGTATTATTAATGCAAGTTAAGTTTTACTAAAGAATATGACGACTTCTTCTCAAGAAATTGAAACGTCTGTTAAAAGCTTTTCAGAGACAAAAACTGTACGAGTACTATTAATGGCAGTTAAGCTTTGTTTAAGAAAAAAAATGAAAAATCTTGTTTTAGCTAAAACTTTAAAGCCACATTTTAAGCTTTTCTTATTAAAGCTTAATCAAATTCAATACTTTTGCTACACAAAACCCCTAAATCTTTATTATAATCAGTGCTGCCTTAAAAGTTTAAAAAACTACCATTTTGAGTTGAAAGCTTTTCTACATAAATGTCCTAAGGTAAACTTGCAATTTTTCTTAAGCTTTTAAAATATCTATTTGTTATATATTTGTATGGATATTTAAAGCAAAACATTAATGTACGTGTAGGTATTTTATTTTAGATTAAATTATTATTCGCAAATTTATTTTAAATCAATAAATTATGGGCAAATTTAATATGATTTTTAAGCTGTAATTTGATTAAGTTGAAATGTTATTAGTTCTTGTTAACAGTGTGTGTGTGTTGATTTTATAAACTCTTTTCAAAACTGTGATTGCTTAAATAAAATTGAAATAAAAAATTAATTAAAAAAATAAAATTAAGCAAAATTAAAATTTAACAGAGACCATTTTTTTAATAAAAAAAAAGCTTTTATTGAAAATCATGCATTATTATTTTATTAATACAGCAATAACAATACTTTATAATTAATTCCATTAACTTAAACAAATAGATAACACATTTACATAAGAGATTAGTGCAAAACTAAAAATATTTAAAGATTTTATAAAAATACAATTTATTAGTTTTTACAATAATTTTTACTCACTACTTTCTACAGACAAAATACAAACTCAAACTTACAAATGCCTTCGACTGTTTTAGAGGTTTAAAGTTTAAGTTTTCAATTAATTTAAAACGAAGTATTAAGTTTTAGCAAGGTTTTTTTTTTTATTGGGGGGTGGAATTAAAGGGAATAGAGAATAAAAACAAAACAAAAAAAATTAAATAAAATTATGAATTTCATAAAATCGTCTAAAAAATTTTAGATATTTAATGCAACACCATATAAAGGATCAGTTGGTGGTTAAGGGATATATACATAAACTATTCTTTTCATTTATGTGTAGAGAAAAGAAGAAAGCTTAGTCGGCAAGCTTTCCCTAAAAACAGCTTCACCGATATTTTAATTGAGAAAATTTCTAGCGCTACTTAAACAAACCTAGTTACGTCTAG
This sequence comes from Trichopoda pennipes, assembly GCA_030448955.1. Taxonomy (NCBI): domain Eukaryota; kingdom Metazoa; phylum Arthropoda; class Insecta; order Diptera; family Tachinidae; genus Trichopoda; species Trichopoda pennipes. The sequence goes on along the minus strand of JASKUP010000060.1, from coordinate 10,988,418 downwards.
ATTTAACAAAAGCTCTATCTGTTGCTTTAAAAGCTCTTAAGAATTACCTCAGAAATAAAGTATGCCACGAAAAATGCTTTATAGTATTTTGGTACTACACATTTTTCTTAACTGAATAGATTATTTTGCTGATAAGCTTTTAAACTTTTTGCTTAAGTTAAAAGCATTCCTATCGACAGCTAACAATTATGCTGCTATCTTCCTTCCTGACGCTATTACTCCTAGCTTTGGCGTTAGCATCATTTGGAATTTGCGGCGACTCTTCTAGATGGCGGTCGTACTGCACATTCTGCGCTCAAGTTGTCACTCAACATGCAATATTTCCCGATGCAGTCCTCCCCGGGGGCACATTTATCGGTCTTTATAGAACTTCGACTATCTAGACCTGTGCAACTGGGGGTATACGGGAGCCCTGAAGTCAACAGGCGGACAACTGGAAGCTCCACGTTATTTTCACGGGAATCAGTAGCCGGCAGAGTTTCCGCTATTTGTCTCTTTAGGCATTTAGCTGTTTCTCTGACTGATTATTGAGGTTGGCCCTTCGGGAGTATCGTGGTGGTTGTGGTTTCTCGTCCCCATAACAGGTCAGTTTTATATGGTGGCCGGGATCATAACACCTACCTGGTGGAATCATCCTAGATCCAGTAAGCATGCTAGACATGTGTTCTGGACAGGAGTTGGATAGTCTCCAGCTCTTCAGCAGGGCGTGGTGGTTTGCAATCCTGCTCTGGAATCATTGAAATTGCTACTAGGAAGGACCTCCTAGGGCATAAGTGGCGCTGCTTTTCACTCACAATGGTCTGACCACCATCTGATTAAGGGCCACTGCCAGGCGCAGATGTAAATCATATCACGAAATTTCCCGATGCAGTACAATGGAAATATTGTTGATGCAATGCAAGCTCATTGTTTGGGATGAGTGCACAATGGCACATAAGAAATCACTTGAAGCATTTAACTTCACACTATAGGATCTTCAGCGAAATAACAACATCTTTGGCGGCTTGATGATAATGTTGTTGGCAGGCGATTTCAGGCAGACGTTGCCAGTAATTCCCCGTGCAACGCCTGCAAATGAATTGAATGCTTGCATGAAGGCATTACCTTTGTGAAATAACCGAAAAACATAATCGCTAAGCACTAATATGAGAGTTCAACTTTAAAATGATCAAAGTGCTGCAAAATTTTTAGCTGTTGGAAATGGAAAAGTCCCAGTTGATGCGACAGCTGGCTTAATTACTTTTACCAACGACTTTTGCCGATTTGTAGACTCTCAATTAGCTCTTATTAGAAATGGTTTTCCCAAACATTAGTGAGAATTATCAGAATTATGCTTGGTTAAGTCAACAAGCAATTCTCGCCGCAAAGAATAATGATGTACACGCACTAAATTTCACTATTTAATTAAAAATCGTTGACGATTCGGTGACATACAAATCCGTTGATTCCATAACAAATCCCGATGATGCAGTAAATAACGAAATGTTACACAAACAGCGAAGCCATCTGGTGGCGAAACAGAGTTCGCCGGGTTTGCTAGTTTGTTATATTAAAAAGTTGGCAAGAAAAATTAAAAAAACAGATGTTTTCTTGGCTTAAAAGCAGTTCTCAAAAGAAAGCTTTAGTTAAAGCCTTTAAGTAAACTACACTTTAATGGCTTCAAGCAAAGAAAGGATTGCTGTTAAAATTAAACTTACGGCAAAAATACTTCCTTACAAGTTTTAGAGTTTATTTCTACTTCCAAAAATTGTCACGTCATTCATATAAGCAAGACTTTTCCTTTTGCAAAATGTATTCTTGGCTTAAAAGTAAGCTTTAGCTTAAAATTTTAATAAACTACACTTTATTGGCTTTAAGCAAAAAAAAAAAAGGATTTCTATTAAGTCGGAGCTTACATTCCTCTTTAGAAGTTTTAGGGTTTGTTTCTGCTTCCAAAATTGGGCAAGCAAATTTGTATAAGCAAATTTTTTTCTTTTACAAGATGTTTTCTTGGCTCAAAAGCAGTTTTTGGCTTAAACTCAGTTTTCAAAAGTTAGCTTTAGCTTAAGTTTTCAAGTAAACTACCTTTTATTGGCTTAAAGCAAGAACAAGATTGCTGTTAAATCTAGACTTAGGGCAAACATTCTGCCTTAAAACTTTTACAATAATAAAGCGTTATGTTTCTACTTTAAAAAATTGCAACGTCAGTTGTAAAAACAAAAGCTTTTCCTACTATTTATGAAGTTACCAAGCTTACGAGTATGATAACTTTAACATTGTTGAAATACGAAAGCTTAAGCTTTAAAAATTAAAAGCAATTTTTTCTATTGCCTTAAGAAAACTTAGACTTTAAAGTTTTTTTTAAGAAAAAACTCATTAGCTTTAAAGCTTTACTTAAACTAGAATAGAAAGGTTAAATGTTTTTTTTAAAGAATAAGTATCCAACAATAGTTAAACTCTAGCTTAAATGGCTCAGTATAAAAAATTTTTAATAATTGAAAGTTTTTCTCCCTAAAAGTTTTTTTTAAAAGCTTGCGCATTACTTAAAAGCTGACACTTCAAAAAATAATTTAAAATTGCGTATTTAAAAAATATGGACATTTTTAAAACTAAAGCTTAAAGTCTTAAACAATTTTTTTTTTTATAAATAAACTAATATTTTTTATAACAACATTTTTCTTATAAATTGACCACTGTAGATTAGCCAGATTTTATGGAATTTAGGCCGTTTTTGTTGTTGTTGTTGTTGTTGTTATTGTAAAATATTAATGGAAGATAAGGGGATACACAGCTTGTTATTTCTATTGAATATTTTAGTAGCCCTTGCAGGACATAAAAATCTTAATTTATGTTTTAGTAATTTAAGCTTTAACCTTAAGACTGATCCTTTATAACCAAACTTTTTACTTCAGGTTATTAACTTAGAATTTTTATTTTAATTAATTATTTATTATTAAACAATGCAACTGTTTTTGAAAATTTTGCTTGCTCTGGGTAATAATTTATTATTACTTTCATATAACTTTGTGATTTACTTTACCTTTCAATTAATTTACGCATCTCTTCCGTAGTACGCTGATCCTTGTGCAGTGGGGATCGTTTAACAGCTGTTTTTGTGTTTAAAATTTTTGTTTCACATTTAAACAAATCATTTTATTTATTTTATTTAAAATTTAATTTGAAAGACCCAGGTTATCATTAAAAAAATTTATTTTTTTTTTTGTTCAATATTCCAATAAATATTGAGTAAAAAAAGAAATGAAAAGAAATGAAAAAAAAATTATAATAAAAATTAAGAAATGAAACAGAATTTTTTTAATTCTTAATTTACTTAAAATTACAATCCTACAGATTTTGAAATATGCAAGAGGTTCTTGGTCATTCAGGGGCGGGCAAATGATTGAAAAAATAAAAAAAAAATATTTACAGGCGAAATTGTTGTAAGAATTTTTGTTCGAATGAAATAAAAAAATTAATGATTTTTTATTATTGACAAGGATTTTCTTAAATTTAAAAAAAAACAAAAATACATGCATTAGGAGAACATATATTAAATTAAATAACACTCCTTTTTACATGCAAAATCAAATGGCTTAGTTTCTTTCTTTAAGTGGCAAATAATAAAATTACGTAATGTATCTTTGTTAAGAAATCTTTTAATATTTTAGCACGATTGCTGTCGACACACTTGGTGTGCAGTAATTTTATTTTAACAATCCTTAAAACTAATGTTATCCCTTGCAAAATTGGAGCAAGAGTTTTACAGAGCAACACTTACTGATTTCTAAAAATACATTTTGCAAGCAATGATGCTAAGAAAGCTCATAACAAGTGACACGAATGTTCGATTAAATCTGCTTGGAATTTTCGAATAGTTCCCGGCTGTTTGTTCGCTAAGATCGGCCAACGCTTTCGATGTGATAACATCATTTTCAAAGACTTCAAAACATAGTCCTGAAAACACTGGAAAATCCACCGATAACATTCTCAACAAATTCTTTGTATTCCTACCGTCTTTCTTCTACTTTACCAATTTATGGTAATCACAAATTACCAATCTATTCGAATAAAGTTTAATCGGATAAAATTTAATAGAACAAAGTTTAATCGATTAAGATTTAATCGAATAAAGTTTAAGCGAACAAGGTTTAACCGAATAAGGTTTTAGCATATAAGATTTAAACGAATAAAGTTTAATCGAATAAGAATTAATTGAATAAAGTTTAATCCATTAAGGTTTAATCGAATAAGGTTTAAACGAATGAGGTTTAAACGAATAAGGTTTAATAGAATTAATTTTAAGCGAATAAGGCTTAAGCGAATAAAGAGTAATCGAATAAGATTTAACAGCATAATCGAGTAAACTTTACTCAAATAAGCTTTAATTGAATAAGGTTAATCGTATAAAGTATAATCGAATAACGTTTATTCAAACAAATAAAGTTTTATCGAATAAAGTTTAATGGAATAAGGTTTAACCGAATAAGGTTAAATCGAATAAAGTTCAATCGAACAAGGTTTAAACAAATAAAGTTTTATCGAATAAGGTTGAATGGAATAAAGTTTAACCAAATAAGGTTTAACCGAAAAAGGTTTAATCGAATAAAGTTCAATCGATCAAAGTTTAAACAAATAAAGTTTAATCGAATAAGGTTTAACGGAATAAGGTTTAAGCAAATAAGGTTTAATCGCATAAGAATTAATTGAATAAAGTTTAATCCATTAAGGTTTAATCGAATAAGGTTTAAACGAATGAGGTTTAAACGAATAAGGTTTAATAGAATTAATTTTAAGCGAATAAGGCTTAAGCGAATAAAGAGTAATCGAATAAGATTTAACAGCATAAGGTTTAATCGAGTAAACTTTACTCAAATAAGCTTTAATTGAATAAGGTTAATCGTATAAAGTATAATCGAATAACGTTTATTCAAACAAATAAAGTTTTATCAAATAAAGTTTAATGGAAGAAGGTTTAACCGAATAAGCTTTAATCGAATAAAGTTCAATCGATCAAAGTGTAAACAAATCAAGTTTAATCGAATAAGGTTGAATGGAATAAGATTTAACCATATAAGATTTAACCGAATAAGTTTTAATCGAATAAAGTTCAATCGATCAAAGCTTAAACAAAAAAAGTTTAATCGAATAAAGTTAAAACAAATAAAGTTTAATCGAATAAAGTTTAACGGAATAAGGTTTAACCAAATAAGCTTTAATCGCATGAGAATTAATTGAATAAAGTTTAAGGTTTAATCGAATAAGGTTTAAACGAATAAGATTTAAAAGAATAAGGTTTAATAGAATTAATTTAAAGCGAATAAGGCTTAAACGAATAAAGTTTAATCGAATAAGATTTAACAGCATAAGGTTTAATCGAGTAAACTTTACTCAAATAAGCTTTAATGAAATAAGGTTAATCGTATAAAGTATAATCGAATAACGTTTATTCAAACAAATAAAGTTTTATCGAATAAAGTTTAATGGAATAAGGTTTAACCGAATAAGTGTAAACAAATCAAGTTTAATCGTATAAATTTTAATCGCCACGTTTCTAAAAAAATCTCTTTTAATAAATATTTATTTAACTAAGTAATTTATAATTATTCGGAATCTATTTCAATATAAGCGCAATTTTATTTCGTGCTTGATTCCTTTAAATAAATATTTCATGATATTCTCATAAAACATTTATCCAAATAAATAAATATTAAATATTTTTCGTCTTTTAGTTTTTCTTTTATTATTTAAATTCTATTTATTTATTTATTTTATTAAGCCATTTAATTTTGCATTTTTTTTAAACTATGATTTTCCTAAAATAAATAAAAAAAAATCATATGATTTTAGTTACAAATAAACATGGATTCAATGACATTAAGTGCATTATGATAAAAACAAGTGCTTGAAATGAAATCAAATGAAATAGAAATAAATCAAATAAAATAGAAAAAAAACTGTAAATATAATTTATTTGTTTTAAAATAAATTTTTATTCTTTGCAAAACACAGTATGATTTTATTAACAACAATAAAACAAAATATGATTTTATATATGTGAATTTTTAAAAGATGACATGTTTTCAAATGCAACAGTTTCGAACATGAATACAATTGTTGGCCACTAAAATCATTATCACATGATTTTAAAATTAATTAAAAATAAAAACAAATAATTTTTGCCAAAAAAAAAAAAATTATTTCTTGAACTGCCTGACTTCATGGCCACTTTTGCATCAGCATTGCTGATTATTCATTTAACGGTGAGCAAATTTCTGTGATAAAGTCCATACCTAATGAAGTGTGAAAAAAATGTCAGCTTGACCTTGTCATTTCTGTCAGTGTAAACCGTCATTGCTGGCTGTTTGTTCGGTATAATTACCGAGCGCTTTTGATGTGATGACACCAATATCAAGCCGCATTTTTAATAGTACTGGAGAGTTGCGTGATAAGATTTAGTGACAGTCAGTGTTTGGGTTTAGATAGTTCTTTCATTAGAGCTGCATCTACTAGTGTCACTGTAGCAAAGCTGAAATACTTCTCCAAGAAAGCCATTTCAGCAACAAGACATCATAGACCATGCCTAGTTTGTTTTCCTAGCTAAAGAGAGAGTTTTCACAAGTAAATTTTTTATTTAGGAGGTATACAAGAAGGGAGTACAGGGTGAGCTAGAATCACTATTGTCATTCCTTTCGGTGAGCATCGTTACCGGCTATTTATTTGCTACGCTCGGCAAACGCTTTCGATGCGATGTCTTTATTATCAAGCCGCGTTTTAGATAGTACTGGAGAGTTAGTGTCGGGTTTTGTTTCAATAAGAAGTTTGTTTTTTTAATAGTGGCAACACTAACAACATAATAGTTGTGACATTTAGTTTTTTGACGTATTCGTAGTAGATGTATTGACAATTGGCACAACAATCGCATTAAAATAATTAAAATCCTCTATGACAATGATGATTCTGTTAAAGTGACATTTCGTAAAATTCGTGATATTTTCGGGACAACAATAATCGTCCTTTTTAGGCCGCTATTAAGAATTTGGTCGTTAAATTTGAGTCGACTGGCTCGATACAAAATATCAGAACACCAACACGTGTTCGACAGGGTCTTTCAGCTCAAAGCATCGTAGCCGTGAGTCACTGTATTGAAGCAGATCCAAATTTGTAAATTTTTCGAAGTTTTCAACAATTGGGATCATCCAAAACCACCACCATGGCGAACTTGGCGTAAGGATTTGATAGAATTAGAAATTAGGATAAGTCAACAAGCAAAATTGCCGCATTTGGGCTTCTTAAAATCCTAAAGCGATTATTGAGAAGCCTTTGTGAGCTCAACGTGTCACTGTGCAGTGCGCTATATGGTCTGGAGGCTGGAAATGCGGTAACGGGCAATGGATCACGCTATTGCGAGATGCTAACAACTCAATTTTTTTTATAGAACCAGCACTCTGGGGATACCTATGCAATGCATTGTGCCAGAACTAGAAAATTAGGTTAAATTTTGGCCTAATATTGACGACGTGGATATCACTGACATAATGTTTCAAATGCTGCAAATGCAGACTACTTTGCGTCAGGCAATCGTAAATAGAAAATGAATTCGTTGAAAATATGTTTCTGGAATGCAAATGGCATTCGCCAACATAAAAACGAACTCGAATACTTCCTTACGGAAAATAACATTGACATCATGCTGGTCGCTGAAACGCATTTGACTACAAGAGGTATTTTTAAAATTAATGGATTCACATTTTATGATACAAAGGATCCGAGAGGAAGAGCATGAGGCGGCTCAGCAATTTTAATAAAGTCTAGACTGAAACACCATTTTCTAGACAGCAAGCATGAAGACTATTTGCAAGCCACAACTATTTGTGTTGAAAATCTTTTTAATGATATAGTAATATCATCGGTCTACTCTCCTCCCAGGTTTTCAATAACCGAGGAGCAGTATGAAAAATTTTTTAAAGGTCTTGGACCATGTTTTCTGGCAGCTGGCGATTATAATGCAAAACACAATTACTGGGGTTCGCGCTTAATTACACCTAGGGGCCGAGCATAGTACAACGCTATTAGCAGTAATGATTTAGATGTTGCTTCGAGTGGTCAGCCTACATACTGGCCTACCGACAGACAAAAAAATTCCGGATGTAATAGATTTTGCTGTCACAAAAAATATTTCAAGAAATTTAGTCACAGTAGAATCTTCCATGGATTTATCTTCGGATCATTCTCCAACCATTGTAACTATTTGCAGCCCGCTTAGAAGACATTTGTTTTTTCCTGATACAAATATGATCAGTCGCATCAACTGGTTGAGTTTTAAAAAATATCTCAGCAGCCATTGTTCGGAGAATATTTTGCTAGAAACAAAGGAGGATGTGGAGTGTAGCCTTGCAACTTTTAGTGAAAATATTAAACAAGCAGCACAGCTTGCAACAACTAAACATCCGCAGACTGCTTTAGGTCACATCTATTCTTCAGACATTGAACGTCTCGTAGCGGAAAAACGAAGAGCTAGGAGAGATTGGCAACAACACAGATCGCCCCTGCAGAGGCAGAGACTTAGAGAATGCACAAAGCGGCTTAGAGACTTACTAGCATATGAAAAAACTGCATCTTTTAAGAAATATCTGGAAGGCCTCGATGCTACACCAAACTCCAATTATTCTTTATGGCGTGCTACAAAAAACCTTAAAAGGCTCGTTGAGTACAAGCCACCCCTACGTAATATTAGTGGAGATTGGGCAAGAAGGGACGCTGAAAAAGGTGACTTATTTGCCGATTACTTGAAAGATGTATTCACCCCACACATATGTACTGATGATGTTAGTTTGCCGAGCGTAGTTGGATTACCCCCTCGACCCTTAAAGTTTAAGTTGCGTGAGGTACAAAAGTTAATTTCTGAAGTAAATCCGAAAAAAGCTCTTGGTATGGACGGCATAAGTAACAAAATGTTGAAGGAGCTCCCCAATATTGCAGTCAGAATCATGCTATTCATTTTTAATGCCATTTTACGGCTTGAAAACTATCCTGACCACTGGAAGATTTCTAAAGTTAAAATGATTCCAAAACCGGGTAAAGACCTAACCAAAACCGAGTTATATAGGCCGATAAGTATATTACCAACTATTTCAAAGGTTTTCGAAAAGTTGCTTATGGATAAATTGTCTCCAATGCTAAGGGAGAGTGGGTGTATCCCAAACCATCAATTTGGTTTTAGAAGTAGACATAGCACAATTGAAGAAACCCATAGATTGGTTCAGGTGATAAGAAGGACTTTTGAAGAGAAGAAGTATTGTTCAGCTATTTTTATTGATGTTTCCCAGGCTTTTGACAAAGTTTGGCATGAAGGTCTATTTCTAAAACTGACCGCTCACTTGCCTTGTAATATGAGCAACTTACTGAAAAGCTACATAATTGGACGAAAATTTGCTGTTGTTGAAGGAGACTTCGTAAGTGTATCCAAACCAATTTCCTCAGGTGTACCACAAGGTAGCATTCTTGGACCAGTTTTATATTTGATATATACCTGCGATATGCCTGTAAGTGAAACTGTCCACACTTCTACGTTTGCTGATGATACAGCGTGTCTAAGTTCGCACGAAAACTCCTATCAAGCCTCAATAAATCTTCAGCAACATATAACTCAGTTGGAGTTGTGGTTAAAATTATGGAGAATTAAAGTGAACGTTCAAAAGTGCATTCATGTGACTTTCACCCTGCGAAGAGATAATTGTTCACCCGTTCGAATCAATAATCACATTGTTCCTCACCATAATTATGTGAGATATCTTGGTATATATCTTGATCGTCGCCTTACATGGAAACATAATATTGACTCAAAGCTTACACAAATGAAACTTAAACTAGCACAATTACACTGGCTCATTGGCAGGAACTCGAGACTTGGCCTAGATTGCAAACTTCTAATTTACAAAAGTATTCTGAAACCAATATGGTCTTATGGAATCCAACTTTGGGGCACTGCCTCAGCTTCAAACGTAGATAGAATCCAACGTATGCAAAATAAAATTTTACAGTTGATAACTTCCGCCCCATGGTACATCAGAAATTCAAACATATATTGTGATTTAGACATACCGCTGGTGACTACAGAAATCATCAAATACGCAGGCAAATACTTGATGAAGCTCGAAGACCATCCTAATCCCCTTGCTCGCAATATCTTGGATTATAGTGGACATAGCCGATTAAAATGCTATAGACGATACATCTTAGGAATATTTGCTTTGTTTCTTTTATGACAATTTTTTTTTTTTACCCAAAAGGTTAGGCCTGACATGGTCGGGACTAATGTAGCTTTTTTTAGAATTTAAGTTTTTAATACTTATTGTTAGTTCTTTTTATAGAAGATACAATAAATAATTTTGAGAGTGGGAGGAAGAAGAAATGTTTCAACAGGATGGTGCCACATGTCACAAAGCCAATTAAACCATCAACTTATTACCAATCTAATTTCCCGATCGCATAATGTCACGACAATCAGCAGTTAAGTGACCAGCCAGATCAAGTGATTTAACATCACTGTATTATTTTTTTATCAGGCTGTGTTACGTGATAAGATTTACATCTGCACCTGGCAATGAGCCTTAATCAGATGGAGGTCATACCACTGTGAGTGAAAAGCAGCACCACTCACGCCCTAGGAGGCCGAAGTCTAATTCTAGCAACAGGTCCTTCGTAGTAGCAATTTCAATGACTTCAGAGCAAACCACTACTCCTTGCTGAAGAGCTGGGTACTATCTAACACCTGTCCAGAACACATGACTAGCATGCTCACTGGATCTAGGAACATTCCACCAGGTAGGTGTTATTAAGGGTGAAATGATCCTGGCCACCATAAAACATACCATATAAAACATACCTGTTATGGGGCCGCAAAACCACAACCACCACGATACTCCCAAAAGGGCCAACCTCAAAAATTAGCCAGAGAACAGCTAGATGCCTAAAGAGACAAATAGCGGAACTCTGCGAGCTCACTGAAGCTTCCAGTTGTACTCCTGCTGACTTCAGGGGATTGGGCTCCCTTATACCCCCAGTTGCAGAGGACTTGATAGTCGAAGTTCTATAAAGACCGATAAATGTGCCCCTGGGGGGGAATATCGGGCTGTGTTAAGGACAGAGTCTATACAGACCCAATCGAATCGATTTCAGCCTTACAACTTTAAACCGTGATGTGATTAACGAAATAGGTTCACCATTTTGTTAAAAAGTGATTAAAAACTTTGATGAAAGAATCAACATCTGTCAGGGTGGTGGTGGCGGACATTTGCCAGATATCATTTTTCGATTCATAATTGACGAACTTTTCTCTTGGTAATAGAATAAAAAATTCTTATTGAAAAACTCTTTATTAGGGTCTGAGTGTATAAATAGTGTTGTGTTTAGGGCGTTCTTTCATGGATTCGTATCTATTTATGCAGGTAAATTATCCTGCCACCTGGCACTTTTATGGGAGGCTAAGTTAATATTTCGTTCTTTTTTTTTTTGTTATACAGGTACGTGTGTCCTTCTGAGGGTTATTTTTGTTTGTTAGAGCGTGAATGAGTAGTTTTGGTAGTGTGAACATTGTGTCTGTGTTTTTGTTTTATAGATTTTCATACTTTCAAGAATGTCTAGTCCTTGTCCTTTTTTGCTAGGATGTCTTACATTCATCTATTTCACTTGCTGCATGTCCGTGGATTGTGAAGGTGTAATGCAAAATTAGAGTCTTCCCTTTTTCGTTTATACGAGCGTGTATGTTCTGTAAATCTTTTTTAGTGTTCATCCATTTAGTCCTATAAGAGTATTGAGTACAGGTACAAGTAAGTCTGTATACTCCGCTGGAAATGTTTTTAATTTGTTAAATAGTGATTTGAGAGGTAGCAATTTAAAAAAATGTATTACTGAAACCATTCTTTCCATTTGAGAGACAACACTAATAAAGGAGTATTTTTACTTTCACTAGAATCCTGTGGATGCTCTCCTACGATAAACAAAAGTTCCAAAAACCTTAAATCCAGTTATTATCCCTTTAGCTAAGTATTGCGTTCAAATTTAAGAAAATAGTTTCCCAACTGAACCTTTTTCGCTGGGAAACATTTCGCCGTGGTTTATAAATGAGAAACTTTTTAATTAATAAACAGCCACAATAGGTCATTTCATTTATTTTTTTAGTGATAATTATTTTCTTTTCCAAATTAAACAAGCATCTTTGTAATTTTTGGTTCCGAACAGGCTCAACATCACCTCGGCCATATTTCTTCAGCCACTCCAGGTGAACTACGATTTCGAAGAAGAAAATTTTATTGCCTTTAAGTATGCAACATTTTGCCCTTAATTAGCATTTAGCCAAAAGCATTAAGTGACCTTTTTCTAAATCAACAGCTTACAACTTAAACAATATTCCTTTTAATAATGTCGGCGCAGTTTTTGAATTTTTCAACATTTTTTTCGGAATGAAATGCTTAACACAATATTGTGCGTTATAAATGTCGAGGTTTTTCTTAAATTCGATTTCTCAAACTTCAATGGCACATTCATCGGTCACACCAAATCAGAATTATGCCTTTAGTTTTCCCTTCAAGCGTTTAGTATTAAAAGCAATTAAGTTGAATTCGAAAGTAGTTTAAAAGAAATTAGAAAAAGTTAGATAAATTTTGAATTTTGTTTTATTATCAAAAACTGGAAATCTGCGAGAAACGCGTATAGTTTCTTAATAAAATATATACTGAACCTGCCCACTGAGCTGAGTTGCCGCTGAGCTGTATTTATTTTAAATTAAAATTGGACTCCTAAAACTGGGTTTAAGAAAACAGTAAATGTTTTTTTAGAAATTCTAACAAATTGTAAATTATTCTTGAGGGTTCCCTGCATCCCGCGCAGGATAGGTGAACTTAGAGGTAAAAGTTTGAAGAGTTGTATTTAAGAGATTTTTGTTTTATTTTTGGCAGCTTAAGGGAATTTATGGCGGGCATAAGCTTGTTATTTTAAATTACATAAAGAAATTGTATTGGAATAACTTGACTAGAAATATGCAGGCTTATTTATACAACAAAACGATTCTTTTAAAATCTGGACTGCCACAATAATGGGTTACCTATCGCTTTTATAAAAGCTAAGATATTTTCAGCTGAACAACGGGTAAGTGATTAAACCAATACACTTGACAATAACAGAGTTACAAATTAATGATGTATTTTAAGAAAAAAAAAGGAGATAGAGAGGGAAGAGAGAGGAGAGCTGTCTGAAATGCTATAAAAATTCTAGTGTTTGTAATTTTTATAAACTTAGAGTGTTTGAAATTTGATTAATTGCTTAGCAGAAATAATATACGAAATAACAGCTTCCAGTGGTAATCACTCCCTAACTTGTCGCTGAAAGTTTTTAACTGAAATCCCTAAATAATTTCATTAAAAACTGAGATTCAGACTCCAAAATGTAAGCAGTGTCATACAGGCCGAAATAAAGGGTCCGCCCTTAAATGCTATAAACAAAACTACACAGCTTCGGCTGTGTGGCATGTAGCGCCGTCCTGTTGAAACCAAATGTTGCCAATATCCTGCTCTTCAATTTTTGTTAACAAAAATTCGTTCAAAATGGCCCGATAACGATCGCCATTGACTGTAACGGCCACTCCTGAAAAATGGCCCAATTATGCCTCTGGACCTAAATCTGCACCAAACAGTGACTCGTTTTGGGTGCGTTGGCTTTTCAATGTATGCGTGCGGGTTTTCTGTGCCCCAAATGCGACAATTTTGCTTGTTTACACACCCGCCAAGATCAAAATGAGCTTCATCTGAAAAGATGATTTTTTTTGCAAAATCGTAATTCTGGAAGTCGATCGCAGGCTCATTTATCGAAGCAACAACGCATTTGATGGTCTCTTGGCTTCAACTCCTGATCGCAGGCTCACTTAGCGAAGCGAAAATGCATTGCATGGTCACTTGGCTTCAATTCCTAAACCAATAAGACTTTGTATGGCGTCATACTAAGACTTTATGTAAAATTCGCCTCAATGATGTCTCTGAAATTGTCAATTGTTGAGAACGACGGTGAATTGATGTTGATGGCGCTTCACGCACATTTTCTGCCACAGCAGCAATACTCTCGGGTGTACGCACTGTTTTTCATTTTTCACGCTTTGGTTTATCGATTAGAATGCCAGTTTCTTTCACTTTTTTGACAAGATAACAAACATACGGTGCTGACGGTGCATCTCTTCTTCCAAAATCCGCACGCAATTTTCGCACACACATTCTTCAACATTATCACATGATTTTCAAAGTAATGTCGCCATATATCACAGCGTTGTTCAAGCGTATACACAACCATATTCGTTCAGCGGAAGGATAAAATTAATTATCTGTCAAATCAAACATAAGCTAAGTGTTGCCATTCACGAAATAAGCACTAGTTGAAAAAAAAAGTTAGATGGCGAACCCTATAGCTGCTTTTAGAAGAGCGGCGGGCTGATTACAGAACCATTGCATATCTTATAGGGATATCTTATTTTGTACCGACAGCTAAAACAAGGGTGGGGGGACATTGCACTACTCTTGGCAACTGTGTTGCGTATAAAGTGGCAAAGAAAGGTAGAATGCTTTATGTAGCTTCCACAGATACTTTTTATAGCAGCTCCCTATCTGCTTGCAAACAGAATATTGGCACCAATCAAATGGTCCAACGAGCTGACTTGCTCGACTATTAGGACAGTGTGACCCTCATTGGATTGAAAAAGGGAATTAAGCTGCTGCGGTTACTGAAGTTGCACTTGCGTAACTTGCTAGCGATAATAACTGGGCACTGCCTGTTTGGGACCTATGCTAGAAGGATGGCTTTCTCATAAAATAATTTTTGCAGAAGCTGTCAAGATAGGCAAGTGGAGGAGACGTAGCACTTCAGGCAACAATGCCTATTTAGTCAAGTACCATGCTACATTCTTTAGGAAATGAATAGAGAAGAGATAAGACAGGTGGTGAAAGTATAAGGATAGTAACGGAAATTAACTGCCTGTGTGTTGGTCCGAAAAAAAAAGAAAAGGGGAACAGTGGTTGGCTTTCTGATCCATAGCTGTACGCTACAAATCTCCTCTTGATTGATTGTTTACCCTGGCTAACAGGCTTTACATGCCAGCTTACTCCTCTGCATCTATCGTCTCATATCCTACACCTTCTTTCTCTTTTCAGACTCTGATATTTATCACTCTGATATTTATCACTTATCTTTACCTCGTCTTTTGCTATTCTTCCTTGTTTTTTCTACTAACAAAAAGGGATCAGCACGAGGACTCAAGTGGGCTGTGGAAACACCCACCTGCCTACTAAACCTAACCTAGCTTTCAATATCGTATGTTATTATAATGAAATGTGGCATGCATGTCTAATTAGTGGATTAGACAGATGAACATGATGGCTTCTAATGAGTGATTTGTGTGTCTTTGGAATGATTTGAATAGATGACAAATATATTTTGAAAGGGAAGAGAGAGTGTCGAAATGATTTATAGCGCAGAGGATTATTAAGTCGATCCAATTACACACTCACCATCCTTTTTATCTTCTGTTAAAATTCGTTTATTAACATTCGAAAAAATAAGCAAGTCGCAATAAAAAGAAAGGAATAATTAATAAAATTTTGAAAAAGAAAAAATAAAAAGAACAAGATATTTTAAAATTTTGAAAATTTGTGTATTGAATTCAATTTTAAAAACTAATTTTATATAAATATTTTCATTAATTTATTTTTATATTATTCTTTTCTTTCAAAGATTTCTTCCTTAAGGATATAAATGAATGAATAAGAAAATAAATAAATAAAATTTGAACTTACCGCCATAATTGCCACGAGGTCCATGATCACGATCACATTCGGCTTCGGAAATTTCATTGCTTTCCTTGGAATCGTTAAAAGAGGAATTGCTCATATCATGGTTACGTGGTGGAGGTGGTGGTGGTTCAGGCGAGCCATTGCCAGGATTGCGGGTGGAGCCTATAGTTTGACAAGAATATTTTAAAACACTGTTTTTCGTTTAATTAATTTTGTTCTACTTACCAACACTACGTCTGCCCATGGAGCCACGAGAGCCATAATGATCATAAGGTGTGCCATAGGGACCGCCATATTGAGAACCATATTGATCTTCTTCAGGAGCACAGTTGGCAGGATCATCATATTCGGGTCCAGGGCCAGAATACAAACTACCTCCTTGCGAATTGACACGGGTGTAACGGCGCTATAAATTCATAATAAAAATAAATAAACAAAGAGGAAAGAATTTTTTAGTTTTAACTCACATATTGATCTTCTTCAGCACAATTAGCGGGATCATCATATTCAGGAGCTGGTGTGTAGATGGATGATTGTCCTCCTTGGCTATTTTTACGAGCATAACGATTGGCACGTGGCATTGACTGAGAACCGGAACGAGAGTGCATATGACCAGGATGTCCGGGTGGTCCCATAGTACCAGCATGACCGGGTGGAGCATGACCATTTTGGTGGGGGAAAGTTTGGAAATTCATTGCCTTGGTTGGATCCATTTCTTCACGGAAGCCCAACAAATGGAAGGTAGCATAGGGGCAAATTTCATCTTCCATACCTTCACATTATTTTAATTAATTTAACAGAAAAATATTTACAATTATTTTAGTGTTTATAAACTTTTTGCTTTAAGTGTTAAGTGTTAATGTGGGTGTAGGTAAAGTGTCTTTTATAGTTCGTTTGTGAATGTGAATTTGAGTGACTAAGGGGTGAGTGATTATGAAGAAACATGCCTTAATTTATACTATTTACATCTAACAAATAAATTACACTTACAGAAATATTTACTTACAATTACTGATGCTGTGTTAGATTCGAGTTAATTATCGACCGTTAATAAAAAAATATTAATGAAATTAATTTAAAAGTTGTTAAAGAATTAAAAAAAAAATTAAACAATAAAATTTATTTATAATAATTTAGAGTGTGACTAGAAAATAATCGATTTACTTCAGCATGGCAAATTTAATTCTCGTTTAAATAACAAGTTTTATCGAAAGTTTTAAAAGAGATATAAAACATTAAGTTGGAAACACTTTTTAACTAACAGCCATTTTGTCATCAGCTGTCAAGTGATTTATGTTTAGTTTGGTTTGACATGAATAAACTGACGCCTAAGCCAGGCATAGAAATTTTGGAAAATAGGTCCAAAACAAGGTTGCGTTTATTCCGATTTTAAGAAATGAAATTTTTAAAGATAGTGCTCACTCTTATTTGAATCGATACGTCAATAAATAATATTGTGACATTTGGAGTATTTATAATCCTCAAGTCTACGTTGGGACTTTGTTACATCCAGAAAATTGTCTGTTTGATATGCTTTACACTCTGGTGGAGTTATTGATTTGCACTTCTTTACAAACAATTTTTGATCAGAACGGTACAGTCAATGATAACCGCTATAGAGTCTTAATTACAGGCTTTTTTATTAATTTTATTCATCGAAGAACCATGATGTGCAGTAGCTGTGGTTTTAACAAGGCGACACAGCATGTAAAACAGTTTGTAACACAGTTGATTTATTGAAGCAAACCTTTGGTAGCCACATGACGTGATAAGATTTACATCTGCACCTAGCCGTCCCCCATAGGGGCACATTTATCGGTCTTTATAGAATACTTAACTATCTAGACCTTTGCTGCTGAGGGCATAAGGGAGCTCAGTCCTATGAAGGCAGCAGGGGTCAACCTGAAGCTCCACGTTATTTCCACGGGAATCAGTAGCCCGCAGAGTTTCGGCTAATTGTATCTTTAGACTTTTAGCTGTTTCTCTGTCTGATTATTGAGGTTGGCCCTTCGGAAGTATCGTGGTGGTTGTGGTTTCGCGGCCTTATACAGGTATTAATTTATGGTGGCCAGGATCATCTAACCTTTAATAACACCCACAGGTGAATGATCCAGATCCAGTGAGCATGCTAGTCATGTGTTCTGGACAGGAGTTGGATAGTCTCCAGCTCTTCAGCAAGGAGTAGTAGTTTGCAGCCCTGCCCTGGAACCGTTGAAATTGCAACTAGGAAAGACCTGTTGCTAGAATTAGTCTTCGGCTTCCTAGGACGTGAATGGCGTTGCTTTTCATTTACAGTGGTTTGACCAACATCTGATTAAGGCCCACGGCCAGGTGCAGATGTAAATCTTATCAAGAAATGCACCTAACCATGTGGGCCAATATCAGACGGTGGATCATTACGACTGTAGATGAAAAGCAGCGTCATCCTCGCCCTAGAAGGCCCTCGGATACGTATATCCTCCGGTCACTCCTAGTTGCAACTTCAAAAGCCCGAAGCAGGCCACAGTCCTCACTCCTTGCTGAAGAGTTGGAGACTATCCAACTCCTGGTCGAGAACGCATGAAACTTAATATAATTACGAACATGACGGCATTCATGCTCACTGGACCTGCACCATTCATTGTGTTCATTGTGAATGATCCGACCCACAAACTCAAACGAGGGTCTCGAAACACACAGCCACCACGATACTTCCTAAGGGGCAACCTTAATAATCAGTCAAAAAACAGCTAAATGCCTAAAAAGAGAAATAGCGGAACTCTGGGGCTGACTGATTCTCGTGGAAATATAGTGGACTGTCCAGTTGGCTCCTGCTAGCCTTGAAGGGGACTGGGCTCCCTTTTACCCCCGCAAGGCACAAGTCTAGATGGTTGTGTGATCCGTAAAGACTTATAAGAGGGAGAACTTGGTAGCCACATAGTTTCATGATTCAGATCCGTAAATTGGCCTCAAAGATCGTGAGATTTAATGCCGCTGCTCCGTTTTCTGCGGGAATCAATATTTGCCGCGTCATTACCGATATATGGCCATATTGAATATTGGAAAAAGTCATCGAAAATTGAAACCCCAGATTCAACTACCTCTAAGTCCGTCGTGGCGGTTATTCACACGCCGGTCAAGTCATATTTAAATTATAATGCCAGAAGATTATCTTTCGAATAAAGTAAATTGCATGTTAATTAAAAAAAAAAATCATCTTTGTTTTCTTCCATTTCAAAGGTTTATACCTCCATGAAAACAATAGACTGGGTGTTGACCAGGAAGGTATACTACTTTGTTTATAATTTTTAATTAACTGATAGACAATGGATCTTATATTGATAAATGTTTTATTTAATGTCGGCATTTGTGTATGGAATACAATATCAGATAAATGTCCGTCGCTGTTAGACCTCACATATGCGAGCCCTTTTGAGCACATTTTTTTATTACATTCTCACACATTTCACGCCGTTTTTAATTAATTTCAGCATGAATATTTTTTTTATTCGCTCAAGCGTTTGTGATTTATTTGCATAAGCCTTGCTTTTCAGATATCCCCACAAGAAAAGAAGTACGCAGTAGTGAAATAAGACGACCGTCGAGGCGATTTAACATCACCATTTCTTGAAATAACATATTGTGAAAAGAGGTCGCGCAGTAATTCCATTGTAATTCTGGCTGTATGCGATGTGGCACCATCTTGTTGATATCACATGTTAATCCAGCCCAAAGCATGCAGTTGTGGCGTTAAAAAATGTTCAATCATGTCACGAGAACTATCGAACAAGTACATAGAATCACAAATTTAATTCGAGAAACTTTTGAAAGTAAGCATTACTGTTCTGCACTATTTATAGACATATCACAAGCATTCGACAAGGTTGGGCATGAAGGACTTTTATATAAAACTTCAACATTTCTCCCGTCAAACGTACTTAAAATGTTCGCGAGCTATTTAACAAATAGATCTTTTGTAGTAAGGTCGAAAAATACTTATTCATCGAGCAAACAAATTTTAGCTGGAGTCCCGCAGGGAAGCATACTCGGGCCATTCCTGTATCTATTGTACACCGCAGATTTGCACACATGTTCAAACATACACACATCGACATTCGCAGATGATACAGCATTTCTAAGTATTCATAAACAACCAGAATTGGGATCGCAACAACTTCAAACCCACATAAATGAGTTGGAGAAATTGTTACATAAAATAAATGTTAATGCTACAAAATGCGTTCACTTAACTTTCACGTTGGGAGGGAAGAATTGTCCAACTATACTAATAAATGGAGATAGCATCCCAGAGCAGACCCATGTAAGGTACTTGGGAATACACCTCGATAGGCGTCTCACTTGGGTACATCACATTGCAGCTAAAATCACACAGCTCAAAATTAAAACCACCCAACTTCTTTGGCTAATTGGGCCACAATCTTCACTTGTCTTGGACCTCAAAGTGCTCCTATACACAGCGGTTTTAAAACCTATATGGTCCTATGGAATGCAGCTATGGAGGTCCGCCTCCGCATCAAATGTTGAAAAACTACAAAGAAGACAATCAAAGATCTTGAGAATGATTACGTGTGCTCTCTAGTATATGCGGAATAATAACATCCATAAGGACCCCAATATTCCTACCATCCGAGAAGAGGTAAAAAGGTATGCACAAACTGCAAGGAACTTGTTATTATTTGACGCCACAGGCGTCTAAACTGGGTGCAAACTTTTGATTTGCCAAGATAACTTTCTTATTGAAATTACATATGCGTTCAGTACTACAGTGGCAGTACCAACCTAGATCATACATAGATTAAGATTTTAATACATATTGTAAATGTCATACAGACAGATTCATAAAAAAAAATATCACGATATCGCTTATATAAAACGTCTTATTCCATTGCAATGCTTTTACATATACGACATTCTTCGATTGATTTTGATTCGCGGTTCACGTGTTAATGAACAACACAGCAGTTGGTTTATTAACACGTGAAGATGATACATATAATTGAGCGTGCGAGAAACAGGGATTATTGCAAAAGCAACACGTATTCCCCATTGTAAAGCAGTTTAAAATCAAACGGCAAATCTGGAGGAATCATAGGAATGCGTGGTATCAGCACATTGTCGCCCTTATATTTTCCTTTTAAAATCTTTGCTTCAATCACATTTTTCATGACTTTTTTGACTACTAAATGTGTCCCATTGCAAAGTCGTGGCTGGATGATATTTCTAACCAAAATAATTGGTACACCCAACTTTCACTTGCATGCGGTGAGGCGGCAGTCTAAGTAACTCAAGCGAATTTTAAAATTCGACTGGATAATTTACAACATCGTCTAGATTGGCAACAGAGTCAACCGATTTGTAGGTAAAAATTTCCTCGGGAATGTCATTCAAAATTGTCACATTGATATCCGAAACATCTGCACTTTTTGCAGCTAAGATAGCTCTCTTCCCCCAACCAATCACGGTTTCTGAAATTTTGTGCAATACCGGGAAATACTTTTTCGACCAATTTTTGTTTTGATTTTGCAAAGTGGCAAAAATTATCTGAAAGCGTAATCATTTTTGTGGTGGGGTCAATTGGAATTGCGCCATTCCGAATATCTAAAAAAGTCCGACTGAAGGATCATTTTGCAATTGAACACGTAAATCACACACACAAAATTTAACAGAATATGGAAAACAAAATTCTCTATTTGTTTGCACAGCCACTTGCTATGAACATGAGCATATTTCGGTTTGTAATGCCTTCGCATTCTGTGCAAGCACACACACACACACACACACACACACACACACATACACAGCAAGGTACAAACGAAAACACACATTTCCTTTGATACAAAACATTGAGTCGAAGTATGCAATGGAAAAAAATTTTCTTTTTTTGGAAAATTTTTAATTTTTTTGAAAAATTTATAATTTTTTTGAAAAATTTATAATTTTTTTTAAAAATTTGTCTTGTTTCAAACGCGCACTGTGGAAGCACTATTGTGCGTAAACGCATGAAATAAAGACACAAACCAGCGAACGACCCTTACGAAGGTACTGTGAAAATTGACGACATCCGCATCTCGTCAAACACTGGCAACCAACGGACATCTATTTTGGGCTTAATTTTTATATATATAGTAGATAGATAACAACATTTTAGTTAGGCTTAGGTTTATTTATATATTTTTTTTCACAATTTTATTAAGAAAGAAAAGAAAATGAACTTAAGCCTGACTAAAAAGTTTTTATTTTGTTATATATTTTAAGTAATTTTATTATTTGTGCTTGATTCCTTTAAATAAATATTTCATGATATTCTCACGAAATATTTATTACAAAAATTTTCAATCATTTTCAATCTAAGTAATTTTATTATCAAGCACAAATAATAAAATTACTTAGATTGAAAATGATTCCGATGAATAAATTACTTATTTCCATTGCATGTGCCCGTTGCTTTCTTAGAAATTTTGTAAAATTATTTACAAATATTTTTTATTTTCTGAATTTTCAAATTACATATGAATGGTTTCCAATGGCAACCCTTATGTAGAAATGATTGAAAATAAACAATGTTTTTTGTTGTTTTGAAATGTTTTGCTGTGTTTTTATAGAAGTGTTTTTGAGTCTTGCTGTCTATGCTATGTTGATTTTATGGAAAAATTCTCATGGAATCAGTTTGGCTTTAGATATAAGACTTTTAGGTTTTTCTATACAATATTGGGGTAAAATTCACTGATGAGCTTTGTGAGCGAAAGTGAAATTGCAATATGGATATGCTCTCCCCCGCAGTAATACATTTCAAATATTTTTTATTTTTATTGAAATAAATGTTTTATGAGAATATCATAAAATGTTTATTTTTTTAATAAAAATTTTTGTAATAAATATTTCGTGAGAATATCATGAAATATTTATTTAAAGGAATCAAGCACAAATAATAAAATTACTTAGATTGAAAATGATTCCGATGAATAAATTACTTATTTGTTATATATTTTAATAATTCAGTTTATGGTCACAAATTTAAATTGTTGAAAAGCAATTTAACATTTTAATCGAAAGTCAACTTCGTTATTAAAGTTTAACAGTCGACTTTTGATAATTTGAAACTCGTTAATTTGAATTTCGTGATAATTTGAACTGTTTCCCAGGTCCCTTGAAAAACACTTAATATATTGAAAAAATCTATGGAATTTGGTCCCCTCAATAATTTGAAATTATTTCAATGGAATTTTGATCTTCGACTCTCTATAATTTGAATTATTTTTGGACAACTGTAAGGTGCACAATAATGCACTACTGTTAGGCCACGTGAAATTGATTTGTTTTCCGCCTAATACAACATCTAAGTTGCAGCCTTTAGATGATGCCTTGGATTACCCAAAATTTTAAAACACTTTATCGCAGAGAAATTTTTTCCAAAATGTTGGATAGCATTAAAAAGAGTGAGAAAGTAACCATAACAATTTTAACAGCTGTAATATTTAGTGAAAAGGCCTAAAAGAATGTCAGTTCTACAACCATTTACAACTGCTTCAAAAAGAGCGGGTTTTGGTTAACATTTTCAGCTCTGCTACCAGAGCCACCAGAAGTTACGCACTCTCATCCAGCATGGCAACTTCTACCTAACTGTGAGTTTTAAGAACTATGTTCGGGTAGACAATAACATCAGTGTCTACGGTGCCCTAAATGATGCTGAACTGTTAAATCTGACTTCTTTGGATGAGGAAAATGAAACAGACGAAGATGAGCAACCATCACTTGCAGTGTCATTAAGGCAAACAACAACAAGTCTTAGAAAATTACGCTCCTATGCTCCCAAAACGGATACAAGTGATGATTTCTTTTTAGCTCTAATCACAATTGAAAATTCATTAGACAATAACAGATTGAAATATTTAATTCCAAAAAAAAATTACAGCCTTTTTTTCATTATAAATTGTTCTTATGCTAGATATGTGTGTATGTATATATGTATGTATGTATGTATGTATGTATGCGACTGTAAGAAAGTTCACTAAAAAAATTTTAAATAAGCTCTTGGTAATTTGAATTTTTTTATCTTTCTTTTGATATTTTGACGTCTCGTTAATATGAAAACTCGATTATCTGAACTTTTTCTCTGGTCCCTTGAGTTTTAAATTATCAAGAGTCGACTGTATTTTAAAAGTTTTATATATTTTGTTAAAACAAAAAATTAAATGATCGTTATCTGCTAACGATCTCTGGTTTTTTTATCGTTTGCACTAACACCTCATTAAAAATAATATACATATTATAAACAAAAATAAGAGTAAAACTATGGTTTAGTAAAAGAAATCAAACAAATAAAGTTTATAGGGTTATGGGGAATGAACTTAAAATTAAAAATGAAAACAAAGCAAAATAAAATAAAATAACATTTGTAAAACCCACCTGGATGTCTGTAAGCACATTCATTAACCACATGACTATGACCATAATAATTACCATGAGATGGTACTGGTGGTGGTTTAAGTTCTTCATATAAATTGGGTCTTCTGGGATCCCAAGTCGAGTGACTTGAACGCATGCCACCACGAGCTGATTAATTTTTGTTTTCAATTTTACATTTTAATTGATTTTTGACAAATGTTTGTTTGTTTGTTGCGGTTTTAGTGTTTCACCATAAATCACACATACATACGTATTTACAACATTTATTTGTAGGTAAAATAATTTATTTAATGAAAATAAAACAATTTACAGCAACATAAAATTGTGTGAATGTATTTGGGTGGTAGACAGTGTTAGAAGCCAGAATTGTATATATATAAAAATAAATAAAAAAATTATAATTTTTTAATAATAAAATAAATGGAATAAAGAAAATTTTATTTAAAAAAAAAAAACTAGTAAAAATTTTGAAAATGGTTCAAGGTGTCACTAATTAAATACACAAACCCAAACCACTAAATTTTTGCATTTTTACTAGTTTTTATAAAAAAATTACTTTCTAAATTATAAAACTAATTTAGAGATCTAAATTTTCAACAACATTTATAATAAACAATCATGCAACCTAAGAAAAAAATATTTTAGAAACAAAATTATATGCACAGTGTGTCATATTTGTGCTAAGTCATAACAAAAATTTTTTTTTATAAAACGAGTCAAGTGACTTAATTTAAGTGAATAGCAAAATTCAAATCCTTTTTTTATTATAACTTTTAAAACTTTCCCCAAGATTTGTGGCTATCGATAAAAAACTGAACATTCTAGTGTTCTTTGTAACAATTACTGTTCTAAAGGGTATTTTCTATAGAAGTACAGAACTTTGGAATTAAATAAAACAAAGTTTAATTTTTTCAATTTCTCCTCTTAACCTCCTTCCCGGCTGTTTGTTTGCAAATGGCGAGTGCTTTCGATGTTATTATTTTAAAAAGAGAAGTAGAAAATCAGGCAACAATGCCTATTTAGTCAAGTACCGTGCTACATTCTTTAGGAAAGGAATAGAGAGAAGAAATGAAACAGGTGGTGAACGTAGAAGGATAGTCGGAAATTAACTGTCGTATAAAGACAGCACAGCGACCAGTGACTATGCCTTCATCGCTGAGCAGCCCCACCGACAGTAAATTTTTATTTTTGTAGTGAAAAAAAACCAAAGTCTTCGTTGGGAATCGAACCCACAACCTCCATACTGACAAGCTGGGGATACCATAGTTTCATTTGAACAATCAACAATCAAGACTAAAGCTTTTTGGAACTATAAGTAGAAAATTTGTGGCTATATATCGAATAGAATTAAAATACTGAAAATATGACATGTGATACGTCACTGCAGGAAAGCTAAAATAGTTCCCCAAGAAAGCCATTTCAGCAACAAGACGTAATTAGTATTGAAATATAATCAGAATATCATAGACCGTGCTAAATATGTTTTCCTAGCTAAAGGGAGAAAGTTGTCACAAGAAAATTTTATATTTAGGTTGTATACTAGTACAGGGTGATCTAGAATTACTGTTGTTATTCCTTTCGGTAAAAACCATCGAGCTTTCAATGGGACGACTATTATTACTAAGCGGCTTTTTAGATAGTACTGAAGAGTTAGTATCGGGTTTTTCACTCAAAAAGTTTGCCTTTCAATTGTGGCAACATGAACATGTTAAATTAACCCCACATAAAATGCTAAGTGGCGGAACAATTAACCTGCATTAATAAATACGACCCTAATGAAAAAAGGACCTAAAAACACAACTCTAGGTGTATTAACAGACCCACCAAGAAATTTGTTTTTTAATTGTGGCAACACCAACATCATGATAGTTTGACATTTAATTTTTTTTGACGTATCCGCATTAGCGATTGTTATAATAAATTCAATTTCGCACGAAAATCTTATTAAAATAATTTAAAACCCTATATGAAAATGGTGGCTCTGTTAAAGTTACATTTCGACCGACCATTCAGGAACAATTGGCTGGTTTTTCTTAAAAAAAACATTTTTTCAGACGAAGCCCTTTTACACTTGTCAGGGTATGTCAACAAGCAAAATTGTCGTATTTGGGCTTCTTAAAATCCTAAAGCGATTATTGAGAAGTCTTTGCATGGTCAAAGTGTCACTGTGGTCTGGTGTTTTTTTTCTTCTAAGATAGGGCTGGAAATACGGTAACAGTCAATGGATCACATTATCCCGAGATGCTAACAATTCAATTTTGCCTCGCCCGGGTGCACATTATAAGTCTTTATGGATCACACAACCATCTAGATTTTTGTCTTGCGGGGGTAAAAGGGAGCCTAGTCCCCTTCAAGGCTAGCAGGAGGCAACTGGAAAATTCACTATATTTCCACGGGAATCAGTAAAGCCCCAGAGTTCCGCTATTTGTCTCTTTAGGCATTTAGCTGTTCTCTGACTGATTATTGAGGTAGGCCCTTCGGGAGTATCGTGGTGGCTATGTGTTTGTGGGTCGGATCATTCACAATGAACACAATGAATGTTCCAGGTCCAGTGAGTATGAATGCCGTCGTGTTCTGAATTATATTAAGCTTCATGCGTTCTGCACCAGGAGTTGGATAGTTTCCAACTTTTCAGCAAGGAGTGAAGGCTGCGGCCTAGTCCAGGCTTCTAAAGTTGCAACTAAGAGTCACCGGAGGATATACGTATCCTCCTAAATTTCATGCACAGTGGCAATGATCCAACATCTGATTGGAGCTCACGGCCAGGTGCAAATGTAAATCTTATCACGTCAATTCAATTTTGCCCTATTATTGACGACGTGGATATCACTGACATAAGGTTTCAACAGGACGGTGCCACATGTCACATAGCCAATGAAACCATCAACTTATTGCCAATCAAATTTACCGATCGCATCATTTCACAACAATCAGCAGTAGTTAAGTGGCCAGCTAGATCGTGTGGTTTAACACCACTGGATTATTTTTTGTGGGACTATGTTAAGGACAGAATCAATCGAATCGATTTCAATGTTAAACAGGACAGTGTCACATGTCACACAGCTAATGAAAGCCTAAATTTATTACAAACCAAATTTTCGGATCGCACAATTTCACGACAATCAACAGTTAAGTGACCAGCCAGATCATGTGATTTCACATAACTGTATTATTTTTTATTGGGCAGTGTTAAGGACAGAGTCTATACGGAGCCAATCGAATCGATTTCAGCCATAAAATTCAAAATTTCGTCATGTGATTAACGAAATAGAACACCGCCATTTTGCCAAGGAGCGATTAAAAACTATGATGAAAGAATCGACATCTGTTAGCGTAGTCGGGGTGGACATTTGCAGGATAACATTTTTCATTCATAATTGACGAACTTTGCTCTTCGTAATAGAATAAAAACTTCTTATTGAAAAAACCCTTTATTAGGTCTGAGTGTATAAACAGTGTTGTGTTTAGGTCCTTCTTTCATGGATTCGTATTTATTTATGCAGGTAAATTATCCCCTTTCAGCTGGCATTTTATGGGAGGATAAGTTAATATTTCTGTGTTTTTTTTAGGTATGTGTGTCCGTCTGAGGGTTTTTTTCGTTTGTTAGGGCTGAATGAGCACTTTCGGTAGTGTGAACATTGTGTCTGTGCTCATGTTTACCTGTGTTCGTTTATAATGTCACTGTTCAAAGTTTTTGTTTATTAGATTTCCATGTCTTCAAGAATGTCTAGTCTTCGTCCTTTTTTGCTAAGATATAGTAATGTCATACATTCACCTATTTCCCTTGGTGTGTGTCCTTGAGTGTCAATGTGTAATGCAAAGTTGGAGTCTTTTCTTTTTCGTTTGTACGAGCGCTCAGTCTGGTTTTTAATGTTCGTCCAGTTTGTCCTGTATAAGGTTGCTTACAGGTACAAGTAAGTCTGTATACTATGCTGGAATTAAATTTGTCAATTGTTTTTATCTGGAGATTGTGTTCCTGAGTGTTGCTCGATTTAAATGCTGTAAGTCAACCTTCTAATCTTCTTCGTGAAAAGGCATTTTTTTGTCATGAGTTGAGTCCGCCCTTAGTAAAATAGTTTTTAATCTGCCATCACTTTAGATATAGACACAAGACTCTATTTACTTAAAAAGCATTTTAACTTGGCAAGGAGTAGGTAGCTTAAGTCAGACCACGAATCAAATTAGAAGATTATATGGAGGACCCGAGAGCTAGCGATTAGAAAAAATTGGAAAGCTAAGAGTTGAACGTCAGTTTTTTTCAAGGAGACTATAAATAAATCTGAAATTCTGTTAAGTCACTTGACTAAGATTTTTATTCTCTTGCTTTAGCACTCTGCAGTTAGGAGAAGACACTGACTGGGCAAATAATAACATGTGTTAAAGGAAACTCAAAACTACAATTGAAAAAATTCTACTAATGAATGAAAAAGTGTTGTTCTATTACTTTTGATAATAAAAACAAAAGAAATTATTAAAAAGAAAGCTAAAGCTTTTTAAAAAATTTTTTTTCCGATTTCTGTCCTTGAAATCCGTTTTTATAAACGAGTTTTTGACTTAAACTCAAGTTGGAACTCTCTCAGATATATTTAACTATGCTATGCTCTTTAAATTATTATGCAACTCAAGAATATTGAAATACAAAATGATAAAATTTTTTTATTTTAATCGAATAAAAATCGAATAAAAACCGAATCAAAATCAAAAGCGAATAAATTGTAATTGAATTCAAAGAAACAAAAAGATGTATTAATAAATGTTGTTTTGGAAAATTTAGATGCTTACTTATAACTGTACCTCGCTTAATCCGATCGCAGGTGTTATAGTTGGAGCCGGGTACTGGTGGCAGCTTACGATTGGGTGGTGCAATATAGCCCAATTCATCACGCAAATCAGGTCGTCTTTTGTCCAGAGTGGCGCCAGGTCCCATAGTCTGATTATAAACTACATCATCTAGAATTAATACGTGATGTTCGGAAAAACAAAAATGTGTTCTTTTAAATACTGAAGATGCT
Source organism: Trichopoda pennipes (assembly GCA_030448955.1). Classification (NCBI taxonomy): domain Eukaryota; kingdom Metazoa; phylum Arthropoda; class Insecta; order Diptera; family Tachinidae; genus Trichopoda; species Trichopoda pennipes. The sequence goes on along the minus strand of JASKUP010000060.1, from coordinate 10,959,191 downwards.
TTTACCAGTCTTAAATTTTTTTTATTGTTGTTGTTGTCAAGAAATTATTATTTTTTGTTTTTTTTTTTTGTAAATTCTAAAATTCTTTCTTACTTTATTTCTGTTTTTCTAAAGTTTATAAAAATTCTCTTTTTTTATTAAAAATTTGGTGCATTTTAACAATAAAGAAATTGTGCTATTTAAAATTTTTTTTTTAATATTTAAATACTTCCAACAAGTCACTCGCAATCCAGCCGTTCTCAAATTTCTATTTTTTGTTTTTTACTAAAAAAAACTTTATTTTTAGTTTCAAAGATAATTTGTTTTAAATAGAAAAAAGATTAATTAAATATACCAAACCACATGAAACAAAACGTTATATTAGTTAAAAGATTTGATTATTTTAAATGAATGATTTCATGTTATTAATTTAAAAATTTTCTTATTATTTTTTTTGCGATTTTATTCTATGATTTTGAATGAAAAGCATCTTAGTTTTTAATTTTATAGAGAGTGGGGAAAGAGGGAACAAAGTTTAATAACAAAAAGTTATAAGAAAATAGTATCTAAAACTTAAATGTTTGACAGGGTGAAACGAAATGGTTACTGAACTTAAAAGCAGTAAATACAGCAGGGAAAAATACTGCTTAGACAAAAATATATAAAATTCTTTTAGGCTATTATTCTTTTAACACAAACAAATATTTACACAATATTGAATTGGTAATTAAATATGTAACAATTAAATATTGGGGATATGTAATGTTTTTAAATACATTTAACCACATCAAACGTAAATGTTACTACACAAAATGGTTCCAAAATATTCAACTTAATTTATCGATTAAATTTTAATTTACTTAAAATGTTAAACTTAATATTAATATTAATAATCACACTATCTTTAACGGGGCATTATACAAAAAAAAACAATCTGAATTTTAAATCGATATTTTTTTTATCGAAATACGTGTTATCGATAACTAGAAATTTTTCAAATAGGAAACAAATACTTTCGATATTAAAATATGTATTAAAAATCCGCTATCGTTTACCTTCACATTGATTTTAATCTAAAATCTAGCTATCGATAACGATAACAGAATTTTCATAAAATGTCATAATATCTTTAAACGCCTTTTTACAGAAAATCATGTAGAGTACTAAAGTTTATTATTGAAAAAAATCATACTTTCGATAACTAGCTATTTTAAAAAATCTGAACTTTAACTCGATTTTTTTATCGAAATTTGTGCTATCGATAACTGGAATTTTTCAAATAGGAAACAAATACTTTCGATATTAAGATATATATTTAAATTGCGCTATTGATTACCTTCACATTGCTTTTAATCTACAATCTAGCTATCGATAACGATAACAGGATTGTCATACAATATCACAATATCTTTAAACGCCTTTTTACCGAAAATCATGTAGAGTACTAAAGTTTTAATATTAAATAAAAAATCGGTCTTTCGATAACTACGTATTTAAAAAAATCTGAACTTTAACCCGATTTTTTTTTATCGAAATTTGTGCTATCGATAACTGGAAATTTTTCAAATAGGAAACAAATACTTTCGATATTAAGATATGTATTAAAAATACGCTAGCGATTACCTTCACATTGATTTTATTTTAAAATCTAGCTATCGATAACGATAACAGGATTTTCATAAAATATCATAATATCTTTAAACGACTTTTTGCAGAAAATCATGTAGAGTACTAAAGTTTAAATATTGAAAAAAATCACACTTTCGAAAACTAGGTATTTTAAAAAATCTGAACGTTACCTCGATTTTTTTTATCGTAGTTACTGTTATCGATAACTTGTTATCTTTCAAACTGGAAAGAAATACTTTAGATTATAAAATATGTATTAAAATAGCGCTATCGATTATTTTCATATTGACTTTTATTTAAAATCTAACTATCCATCGATTTTTATCTATAATCCAGATATCGATAACGATAACAAGATTTTTCTAGAAACGCGTGTTTGGAGAAACTAGAGTTTTTGCGTAATATTAAACATGCTATCGAAAACTGAGCAGTACAAAAAAATCTGAACTTTACCTAGATTTTTTTTATCGAAAATCCTGTTATTGATAACTTGTTATCTTTCAAACTGGAAAGAAATACTTTAGATTATAAAATATGTATTAAAATAGCGCTATCGATTATTTTCATATTGACTTTTATTTAAAATCTAACTATCCATCGATTTTTATCTATAATCTAGCTATCGATAACGATAACAAGATTTTCATAGAAACGCGTGTTGGGAGTAACTATATTTTTTGCGAAATATTAAAAAAAACATGCTTTCGAAGACTGAGCAGTATAAAAAATCTGAACTTTAACTCGTTTTTTTTTCTCGAAGTTCGTGTTATCGATAACTGTATATCTTAAAAAAGGAAAACAAATACTTTCGATAATAACACATTTATTAAAATTTCACTATCGATTCAATAATCAAATCGATTATAATCTATAATCTAGCTATCGATAACAATTACAGAATTTTCATAGAAAGCCATGGTAGCTATAAACGCCTTTTTGCTGAATCATATACAACACTATAGTTTTAGTATTAAAAAGGAAACCATGCTATTGATAACTGGGCATTATAAAAGATTTGGACTTTAATTCGATTTTTTATTGAAATTCGTGATATCGATAACGGGATTTTTTTTTCTCTGGAAACCAAGACATTCGATAATTAGATATTTAGTATCATTTATTTTCATATCAATTTTCGTCTATAAACTAACAATCGATAACGATAACAGTATCTTCATCGAAAGTCATGCTATCGATAAACATCTTTTTGAAGCAAATTACACAAATGTTGGGAGAATTTCCAGAGAACATCATGATTTCGATAACTAAATTTTTGTAGGCTATTGATGCATGTATAACTGAATATTCATAAGAATACGTGGGTCGGCAGCTTCTTATCCAGATATTTTTTTTTCCAAAACCAAGCTATTGTTAATTGATTTTTTCAATTTTTTATAGAAAATCGTGCTAATATTATGTTGCTATCAATTATTTTTATATCCATTTATATCCAAAATCTAGCTATCGAAAACAAGATTTTCATAGAAGGTCAGGCTATCGTTAACCGCCTGTTTGCCAAAAATCATACTAGTGTACCATAATTTCGATAACCAAATGCTTATAGACCATTTTTGCATGTGTAGCTGGATTTTTTTCTTTATCAGATTTCCCTAAAGCTATCGATAACTGGATTTTTTTATATAAAGTCATGTTATAGATAACCAGTTTTTTTTCAGAAAATTGTACTGCGATAACCTCTAAATACCATGCTAATTATGAACAATTTTTAGAGTTTTTTTTTAGAAAACCAATGATATCGATAACTGAATTAAAATAGAGCAGTATTCCATAGATAATTGGATTTACATAAAATATATTTCTATGTAGAGTTTCTACATCTAGATTTCACTTTGAATTAAGCTATTTATAGGTTAGCTTGTGTACAATATTATCTTATCGATAACTTATTTTTCCCTAGGTAATAATGGCATCATAAACTAAACTTTTACTAAATATCATGCTATCGTTTATTGAGGGTTTGTAGAATTTGTAAAACGGCATGCTATCGATAACTTAATCTTTATAAAAAGATATATTTTCGGTTACTAGATTTTGATAGCTAGTCATGGTATCAAATAGAACACCACATTATCGATAATAGTATTTTCGTAGAAATAGTTATATCGAAAACTGTATTTTTACCAAAAATTATGCTACTCATAACTGAAATGTTACAAAGTATGAAGCTATCGATAATTAGATATTTAGCAAAAATTTTGCGATCAAAAACATTATTTTTATAGTCTAATGCTGTCGATAACTGCAGTTGTAGTAAAAATACGGCGGTCGTTAAACAGATTTATAAAGGCATAAAAAGTAATATTTTCGATATCTGGATATTATCGATGATATATCGCACCCTAAATACAAAAGGATCACAACTCGAAATATTCTAAAACAAAATTTTTTTTCATAAATTAATTTAGAGTACACATCTCTAACTATTGCAAAAATTTCTTTCACATCACTATCTTCTTTAACTGAAAAAATACAGTTATGTCTATTTTTGTGCTAAGTGTGTTGCTTCTGCACGATTTTAGATTTTCCAAATTATCGATAACAATTTTATTAAAAAAGAATTCAAATATAAATACATGATTAAATTAATGATTTTGATAATTGGAGTTCATTGAAAACCATGTTATCGATAACTACATTTTTCAAATTATCGATAACAATATTTAGTTATTTTATTTAAAAAGAATTCAAATGCAAATACATGATTAATTAATGATATTTATAATTGGACTTCATTAAATAACATGTGATCGATAATTACATTTGCCAAATTATCGATAACAATATTACTTACTAAATTTAAAAAGAATTCAAATTCTAATACATGATTAATTAATGATATTGATAATTGGACTTCATTGAAAATCATGTTATCGATAATTACATTTTCCAAATTATCGATAACAATATTTACCCTTTTTATTTAAAAAGAATTCAAATGCAAATACATGATTAATTAATGATTTTGTTAATTGGACTTCTTTGAAAACCATGTTATCGATAATTCGATTTTCCAAATTATCGATAACAATATTTAATTATTTTATTTAAAAAGAATTTAAATGCAAATACATGATTAATTAATGATTTTGATAATTGGACTTCATTGAAAAACATGTTATCGATAATTACATTTTCCAAGTTATCGATAACAAAAATTTCAAAAGTACTTAAATACAAAATATTTTTAGCTATATATAAATTGCCAAAAATATTTTGTTAAGCCATAAATTGATTTGGTTATCGAATTTTAAAAACTATAATTGGAACCATTTTTTACGTTGTTGAGATTAAAATTATTTTGATTATTATAGATTTACAACATTAATGATACAAGGTTATTTTAATTATTTACATTTTATACAAATATTCTCAAAAAAATAATAATTGAAATATAGACAGGATCTACAAAAAAAAAATTCTTGGAATTTTTAGTTTGAAAAACTAAAAATAATTGGACCTGCTGCCGTTTGAATAAACAATAATTTTAACGTGAATATTTGTATTTATGATTTCAATCGCAAAAATATTTTTGTAAATTTTCCAATTTGAAATTTTAATGAGATGTAGATGATTTATTAAATATTTTTTTTTTTACTTTTTAATATAATAATAATGTGTAATTTATAAATATGTGTGAGTAAAATAAGAATTAATGACAAGTATACAAGGGCGAGATACAATCTGTAATTTGGAAAGTATTCATAGGTTTATTTTAGTTGAAAATAAAGCATACTTTTAGGGTAAAAAAAAATGTTTTAGGGAAAAATCGTTTTTTAAGTGTTTAAGATAAGTTATTTTGATTATGTTATGAGTCCTAATCCTTATAATGTGATGAGGTTAAAATTTAGAATGTGTGTGGTATATTCATGTAGTTGAAATGTTGAAGTATTTAGTTTTATTTTTTTTTTATAAATAATTTAACTAAACATGCTTACGAACATACTAAAATTTATTTAATATTTTTTTAAAAATTAATTTTTTTAAATATAAAACATGTCTAAAAAGAAACTCAACAATTTAATTTAAAATAAGTGACCTTTGAAATGAAAAATTTCCGCTGTATTCATCCATTATGTTTTTTTATATTTAAAACAGAAATAAAATAAACAAAAATTTAAAGAAAATGAGGAAAACATTTTTAAAACTTGCAGTTTTACCATGAGGAAATCTAAAATTTGCATTACAGGAACTTTATTCCATATCTGATTTAATTCAACTTCGAATTTTGATAATTTCTGCAAATTGAAGTTTGAATTTTAAATTTAATTAGTTTTTTTTTTTAATTTTCGAACTTAAGTTCTTGAAACTCGCAGTTTGCGCAGAAATTTTATATTTAAAATTTTTACTGTTTTCAATTCCTCCTCCTAACCTTCTTCCGGTCCTTCCTTTGCGACAGCCGGTCTGTTCGCAAATGGCGAGCGCTTGCGCTGTGAATACATCATCTTCGGGCAAAAATTTTTACTTAAATTTTTAAGGATGGTTCTTAACAGAGCTATAAAACTTCAACTTGGCAGCACTTTTTCAATTGATCGCCATTTTTGTCAGCTGTTTTAAGTGATTTATGTTTGGTTTGTTTTAACATTTTAACATAAACTGACTGACGCCTTGAACAACGCTTTCAAATTTTTGCAAATTTATTTTGAAAATCATGACTCTGTTCGAAATACACATATTGCGCGTTATTAAGCGTCCATCAGCGTTATTAATTCGATCACTTATGGAACGTTTTTGCATCACGTTTGCTTTAAATGATATTAAGCATCCACAGATACATCTTGCAGTGCATGTACAGCACAAGTTATTGTTACTGTAGATCTTAGCATAGAGAAAGATTAGAATGAATCTATTTACCGTCGTGCAAAGAAATCTATATCAGGTTTTCCTTCCTGACGCTATAACTCCAGAACGCACGAATCGATTTCCACGGTTTTGCATTGGTTAGAAAGGTTTCAGGCTCCGTGAGGTTTATAGCAAAGAAAGTTCAGGAAAAATTTTAAAAGAAAAGCAGGAAAACAGGGAAAATCATTTTTCACATACAGCGCCATCTCTGATACACAGCATGTACTATAACGGCACCAGTACGTGGTTGTGAGTATCCCTCATGAAAATAAGTACGTTTCATTTTAAGTAGACGGCGCCGTGCTCTAGGTCGCATGTATACTGTTCATCCTAGAAATGAATCATGTTTTTATTTGCGACTGCTGTTGGTAAATGTACGTGGACCAAAATCATTTGCGCATTTGAAAACTGTGAATGGCCACCAATGCCAAACATATCGAGAAGCATGTCAACTATTGGGTTTGCTGGAGAACGATTCTTATTGGGATTTAACACTTGCGGATTCAGTTTTTCCATCAAATGCCTATCAAATACGAACGCTGTCGCTATTGTCATCACCACATGTTTCCCTTCACAACCAATTCAGGAACAAATGAAAAGACGACATATGTGAAGATATCATGCATCGCTTGCCCATTCGAACGAATAATCCCGTCATGCAAATAACCGATGAAATATACAATGAAGTATTAATTCTGACTGAGGATTAATGCTTGAATATTGTAAACAAGCTACTGATTGAAGTAGGAATGATTGTGCCAAATCGATCGATGCACGATGCACTCAACCAAGAATTAAATCGAGAGCTGCAATACAATGTTGATACATTGCAGGAAATCGTTCGAAATAATGTGCCGTTGCTGAATGAACACAAAAAAAGTATACGAAACATTTATTCAATCGGTGGACAATAATACTGGTGGTCTATTCTTCCTGCACGCACCTGGAGGAACAAGGAAAACATTTGCCATTTCATTGATTTTGGCCACTATTCGATCAAGATGTGACATACCTTTGGCGTTAGCATCATCTGGAATTGCGGCGACTCTTTTAATTGGCGGTCGTACTGCACATTCTGCGCTCAAGTTGCTACTCAATTTAAACACAATTGATACTCCAACGTGCAATATTTCCAGATCCAATGCAATGGGAAAATTTGTGAAGCAATGCAAGCTCATTGTTTAGGATGAGTGCACAATGACACACAAGAAATCACTTGAAGCATTTAACTTCACACAGAAGGATCTTCAGGGAAATAACAACATCTTTGGCGGCTTGATGATATTGTTAGCAGGCGATTTTAGGCAGATGTTGCCAGTAATTCCCCGTGCAGATGAATTGAATGCCTGCCTGAAGGCATCACCTTTGTGGAATAACGTAAAAACATTATCGATAACGATTAATATGAGAATTCAACTTCAAAATGATCAAAGTGCTTCACTATTTTTGAAACAATTGTTAGCTGTTGGAAATGGAAAAGTCCCAGTTGATGCGACAGCTGGATTAATTACACTTACCAACGACTTTTGCCGATTTGTAGACTCTCGATTAGCTCTTATTGAAAATGTTTTCCCAAACATTAGTGAGATTTATTGGAATTATGCTTGGTTAAGTCAATGAGCAATTTTCGACCCAAAGAATAATGATGTTGTACACGCACTGAATTTCACCATTCAATCAAAAATTGATGGCGATTTGGTGGCATACAAATCCGTTGATTCCATAACAAATCCCGCTGATGCAGTAAAGTATCTGTTTAAATGAATTAACATATTGAATTTCTATATTTTTGTATTTTAAGCGACTTTCAAGGAACTAACATTTCTAAAAGTAATTGGTCTCAAAGCGCGGTTATTGTGAATTCTTTTCCAACGCCAGCTTAACGAAAACCAACAGACCAAAGGAAAATCGGTAAAAAAAATGTACTTTATGAAATGTTAGCTCTCCTGCTGGTTGACTCGCAACGTGGAAAGACCGTTTTTGAATTACCATTGCTGTATTCTTATATCATAAATTAAAGGAAAAATTCTTACTCATCAATTGAAGAAAAACCAAATTCTTACTCAATAAGCAAAAGGAAAATTATGTAAGTAGAATTGCGGATCCCACTAAAGTTTATTCAACTATAAATTTTAAAATTTCCCCATCCCTCCTGCATTGGTACGAGATTGTTGTCAATCAACTATTTCTGTCTCCAGAAATGGTCTCTCAGAGGGTTTCGACTCCATTTGGCACAACGCATTGCATATTTTCCTGAATGTATAATCTGCATATTCGGCATAAATATGTAAGTTTGTACATTTGATATACATGTGTATATCTGTACATTTGAAACCCCTCAAATTTACACAGTATCCAACGAAGTTTTTGAACTCTCTGGAGTTACCAGGATATCCACCACATAACTTGCAACCCAAAGTTGGTTCAGTTATTATGATATTGCGTAATTTGAACGGTACTCGACTTGCGGTGAAAAGACTTATGCCGAATTTGATTGTGGCAACCATTATTAACGGGAAGTACGCCGCAGGTGAATATGTATGTATTCCTCGAATACCAATGATTTCGACTGATCTTCCGTTTGACTTCAAACGATTGCAATTTCCGGTTCGCCTTGCGTTCGCAATGACAATTAACAAGTCGCCAGGCCAATCGCTTAGTGTTTGCGGGATAAATTTAGAAAATCATTGTTTTTCACATGGGCAGCTTTACGTTGCGTGTTCACGAGTTGGGAAACCATTCGCTTTGTTTGTGTTAACGTCAGACCAAAAAACAAAAAATGTGGTCTACCAAAGAGCACTTATATGAAACGGATAATTTGCGGACACGTATAACGCTTGCATTCAGTATTTACTTTGAATTTACTTTCATTTTTTACTTAGAGAAGTTCAACTAAATTTCACTTGTTATCGAAATGAATTCATTACTGTTGCGAAATGAAATAAAATTTTTCTTTTTCAAATATAAAACAAAAAAAATAATTTTTCTTCATCTTATTTTAATCCCCAAACGAAATGTTACAAACAACGAAGCGAACGGGTTTACTAGTTGCATATATAAGTCCGTCCATCCACTTTATGAAGATTTTTCTTTGCCTGCTTACAAGATCCAGCTCATGCTAGACTTAAAGATTGGACTAATCCGTCGTACTTGAAATGATAATAATCCTCGAGTGTGTGTTCAGACACCAGTACATTTGGAAAAACTGGCTGTTTTGGTGTGCTTAATGGGCTGGAGGAATCATTGGTCCATACTGCTTGAAAAACGATGCTGGTTCTACCGTTATAGTTAATGGCCGTGATTACCAAACTTTTCGTTAATTAATTCAACAACTATAGCGTGCAGGAGCAGAGGTTCCAATAGAACATGCTACACAGCTTGTGCCCTATTTGATATATTGAAGGGAGCATATGGTAAATCGCCTAGTTTCACGTTTCGGACCTGAGAATTGGTATTCATGATTATGCGATTTAACGCCACCAGACCATTTTCTATGGGGATATGTAATGTCGCTAGCCTACCTCGATAAGCCCGACATGATTGATCACTTGAAGGACAATATTCCCTGCGTCATAGCCAATATAATTTAACCTGCAGATTAGAAAACATCCAAGCCAGCCGTGGCGGTAACATGCTAGAAGTCATATTGAAAATATAATGCCAGAAGATTCTTTCGCATAAAGTGAATTTTATGACAATTTGAAAAATTCATATTTTTGTTTAGAGCATTTCAAAGTTTTATACCTCTGTAAAAAATACTCTTTACTTCTAAACAGTGATGAGAACTATGCGAACTCTATTAAATACACTTTCTTTTTTGACGATTTATTTGCTTATATTTTCGACGATTAGATTTCTATTTGCGAAAAAGTTTTCAAACCGACCGAACTTCGAAATAAATTTTTAAATTTCGAAATGGGCGAATTACAGAGTTTATACTTTACTTTAAGCAATATTTAAATTTTATATTAATTTATATCCGAATTAAATGTTTTTTCGATTTTGAAGAATATGTTTAGATTCCAGATGTGTTATACGAGATAATTATACTAAAGTTATACCAAAAACGAACTATGTTAAATGCAAATTTTAGTTTCCCTTGTTAGTTAGATAAATAGAATGGTAAAGTAAAAGTATAAGACCATGTGTTTTGATTAAATAAAACGATTAATTGTTATTATTTAAAATAACTTTAAGGCATTCATAAATCAACCTACAGTACACATCCTTTTGTCCACCGCGTAAATCGTCTGAGCGACGTCTTGATAAGGCAACACATACAACCAATATACCAACAAATACCACAATAACGGTGGCAATAAGTGGTACCATAAAGTTTAAATCTAACCATTCTGGCATCCAGGCGGGTAAACGTATGCGCGTATGTAAATTGCCAGAACCTCGGCCATCATCCAAAGGAGCAACAGTACCTTTATATATGTGTTTTGTTGTTGTTGTTTTATACAAACCATTTGCATTACGAACGTATAAATTAAATTTGCATGCATTTTAAGCAATGTTCGAATTTTCGAAGTTTATGTTCGAATTTTCGAAATTTAAAAAATTAACATATTCATAAGCCATATTTTTAAGCGAACACCATTTAACATATAAGCAAGCAATTTTTATGTGTTTGTTTTTGTTTTTCCAAATAAATAAATTATAAGCCAAATTATAAAATAAAAATTTTTTATAACACAGTCATATGGACAGTTAACCAAAATGAAAAGAAAAAAATATAGAATAAGAGAAAGAGAGAGAGAAAGAAAACAAAAAAAAATGGAGATTAGCTTTTTTATGTCATATACCTTTATGATGATTGCCTTTGCTACGTAGTATACAAATAACAATTATAGCAATAATTATGACGAGTAAAGCTGCTACCACGGGTACAACTAAATTTAAGTTAGACAATATGATGCGTATTGTATCCTCTGCCGTTAGTTCGGGTAAATCGCGAGATGGGGCAATTGTTCCTGTAACAACCAAATATTAACCAAAAACATCATTTGTACATGTATAGAAGAGCATGACACAAAAACGAGAACACACACACAACAAGTTTAGATAGACAAAGAGAAAGAGAAAAAAAGAGAACAAATTGTTTCGTTTTCGTTTTCTTTTCTTTTGTTTTTAATTTTTGAATTTATAACAAAACAAGGTTTATTTCGTTTTTCTTTGCGTTCGTATAGAAAGCTTTCATTTATAGAACTGAGAGAAAATTATATTTCGCACATTACCTTTGTACCTCTAATATACAAATACACAAACATTTATAGTTAAAAAGTTAAAATTCAGACAAATAATTCTAAAAAAAAATTGTTTTAAAGAAAATGTTTTGAATAAAATCCAAGTTTAAATAACAGTTAAGTAACATTTTAACACAACGAAAAAAGTTTATAAGGAAATTTAAGAAAAATAATTTTATTTTTAAATATTCTTTTACGAAATTAATTTTGAATGGCTTTTTACATTTAAGCTGTTAACAAAAAAAAAATACTTAAATTCTATTGGTGTCATTTTTTCGTAATGAAACAAAAAATCAAAAAAATCTTAAATGCAATTTGTTTTTGTTTATTTTAATTTCTTAACAAAAAAACTTAACTTGTGTCTAGAAATTTTCGTTTAAGCAATAAATTTTAGCATGAAAAAAACTTTAACAGCATTCCGTTTAACTAAGAAGATAACACACTAGTTATTGGCTATGATAAAATAATTCAAATAATTTCAAGACTTCAAAAACACAGTTTAAATTATTTGTTTTTTTTTTAATAAAATATTTAATACTTTAACCTAAACTCAGAAAGTATTTTTTATATTAAATTAATAAGCATACTTTTAGGCGTTCTATAATAAAAAAATATTTAAATAATGTCTCTGCTTTAGTATTTTTTCAAGTTTTCCCTAAGTTAAGTAATATATCTATAAACTTAAGATACCAAAGCATACTTTTAGGCATTAAAAAAATTATTTTAATAAAACCCACTTTAAGATTTAATTTCTTAAATTTTTATAACTTAAAAATAATTTATTTAAGCACAAAGTCGTTATATAAAAATCAAATAAATTTTCTTTTTCATTTCGCCACATCATTAGATTGCGTCTTAAGAAAAAGATGTTGCATCGAAAAATCCTCAAAACTTATTCTAACAACATGAAAAGAATTTACTTCTCCTCCCGAAAGAAACCCCATAGATTTTTCTAAAATTGGGAATTTAACAAGATTAGTTGTAGTTGGTATGTTTTCTAGATGTAGTGATTGTTTCGATTGGCTCCGTATAGACTCTGGCCTTAACAGAGCCCCACATAAAAAATAATTCAGTGGAGTTTAATTACACGATCTGGTTGATCACTTAACTGCTGATTGTTGTAAAATTCTGCGATAGGATTTGCACTAAATTGATCGTTTCATTGACTGTGTAACCTGTGGCATCGTCCTATTATATCTATTGACCGGTACCGCATTTCCAGCCACATTAACGAAAAAAACCAGACCAATCACGCCTCTAGACCACATAGCGCACCATAGAGTGACACATTGAGCATGCAAAGGATTCTCAATAATCGATCTAGAATATTCAGAAGCCCAAATGCGGCAACTTTGCATGTTGAGATACCTTGACAAGTAAAAGTGGTCTTCCCCGGAGAAAATGATTTTTTAAAAAAAATCAGCCGGTTGTTTTTGAATGAATTGAGTGAGTCTACGCCAATGTAAATGGTTGCCCGCCTTCAATTCCTACACCAGTTTAATCGTGTAAGGCTTTAAAGTCAAATCCTTACTCAAATTTCACCATATGGTGGTTTCGGACAACCCCAATTGCTGAGAACGTCGAGAAGTTGACAAATTTTGATCTGCTTCAATACTGTGGCTCACGGCTGCGATGTTTTCAGTTGAACTAGCAATTCGTACACACACTGATGTTTGCACATTTTGTGTCGAGCCTGTCGACTGAAATTTAACGACCAAATTCTTAATAGCGGCCCCTAAGGACGCTTATGTTATCCGAAAATATCACGAATTGTACAATATGTAACTTTAACAGAACCACCATTTTCATAGTGGATTTTAATAATTTTAATGCGATTTTCGTGCGAAACTGCATTCATTGTAAAAATCACTAATAATCAAAAACGTCAAAAAACTAAATGTCAATATCATCATGTTGTGGTGTTGCCACAATTGAAAAACAAACTTCTTGTGGAAAATCCCGATATCACAATTCAGTGTAGACACCATCTTGGCTGTGCGTTTTCATGTTCTCTGTTAGTTTTCTGATTGTTAAATTTAGTGCATGGAATTTTAATGTTGTTTTGTGTTCATAAGATTTTTTTAGAAACTTGTTAATTTGTAAACAGACACAATATAATGCTTGGTGATAAGCATCTGCATCTGCCGCCTAGTTATGTCTCTTCAATGCGAGCAGGCTGAACATTACCTCGGCCCTATTTGGCCAACTGTTCCAGACTATGATGTCTCTGGATACGCATATTCGTAACAAATTTTGTTTATATAAAAATATTTTTTATTATTTTTTTATTAAAGCAATATTTTTAGTACAAAAAAAAACTTTTTATTAAAGAAAAATTAAAAATAGTTTTTATTGAAATAATATAAAAAATATTTTTTATAAAAAAAAAAATTAAAAATAGTTTTTATTGAAATAATATTAAAAATATTTTTTATTAAAAAAAATTTAAAAATAGTTTTATTAACAACATTTTTTATTAAAAAAAATTTAAAACATTTTTTATTAAAAAATATTACAAAGATGTTTTGTTAAAAAATATTAAAAATATTTTTATTAAAAGGAAATTAAAAACTTCTAGTATTAAAAAAATAAATATTTTTATTATTACAAAAACATTAAATATATTTTTTATTAAAAAAATATTCAAAATATTATCTATTAAAAAATATTCAAAGTATTATCTATTAAAAAATATTGAAAATATTTTTTTATTAAAAAATATATAAAAAATATTTTTTTGTTAAAAAGTATATAAACAAAATTTGTTTATTAAAAAAATATTAAAACTATTTTTTATTAAAAAAATATTAATAATATTTTTTTATTAAAAACATATATAAAAAATATTTTTTTGTTAAAAAGTATATAAGCAAAATTTGTTTATTAAAAAAATATTAAAAATATATTTTATTGAAAAAATATAAAACATATTTCATATTGAAAAAATATAAAAAAAAAAATATTTTTCATCAAAAAATATTAAAAATTTTTACATTAAAAAAAATATTTTTAAATTAAAAATATTCTTCATTAAAAATTTATTAAAAATATTCTTCATTAAAAAAATATCAAAAAAATTTTTATTAAAAAAATATTAAAAATATTTTTTTATTAAAAACATATGTATATAAAGAATATTTTTTTTTTGTTAAAGATTATATAAACAAAATTTGTTTATTAGAAAAATATTAAAAATATTTTTTATTGAAAAAATATAAATCATATTTTATATTGAAAAAATATAGGAAATATTTTTCATCAAAAAATAATAAAAATAGTTTTCATTAAAAAATATTTTTAAATTACAAATATTTTTCATTAAAAAAATATTAAAAATATTTTTTATTAAAAAATATATAAAGAATATTTTTTTGGTAAAAGGTATATAGACAAAATTTGCTTACTAAAAAAATATTAAAAATATTTTTTCTTGAAAAAATGTAAAACATATTTTAAATTAAAAAAATAAAGAATTAAAAATATTTTTCAATGAATTAAAAATATTCTTCATTAAAAAAATATTAAAAATATTCTTTATTAAAAAATATTAAAAATATATAAAAAATATTTTTTTATTTTTTATTAAAAATATATAAAAAATATTTTTGTATTAAAAAATATATAAAAAATATTTTTTTACTAAAAATATATTAAAAATATTTTTATTAAAAAATATTAAAAGTTTTTATAATTAAAAAAATATTAAAAAAATTTTTTTTTTAAATATTGGTAACATTTTTTATTAAAAAAATATTAAAAATATTTTTTAACAAAAATTTATTAGAAAAATACTTTTTTGTTAAAAAATATTCAAAATAAAACAAATATATTTCATTAAATTTTTTTTGGCTATGGATAACTCATAAGAGAATTGTTAAGAGATTTGTTTCCAGAACTTGCCGAAATATTGAGTACTAAAATAAAATTTTTATATTTTTTATATAAAGACCTTGTGCTTAATAATATTACTTTTAAAATATTAAAATTGTTCAATAAACTATTATTTTTATATTTTGTTATTTTAAATATTTTAATAAATTTAAACTGTGTTGTTTTCTTTTGTTTTAGTATAAACTTTTGTTTATTAATTTAAAAAACATAATATTAATATATTAAAATTGATAAATTTATAAATATTAAATAGAATAAATATATTTATATATTTTCAAAATGAATTAAATTAAACTATAATTTATTTTTTTTATAACAAAGTAAATTATGTAAAACTAAATTTTGTATTTAAAAAAAAACGAAATAAACTGCATTTTTTTCTCATTTCATATATTATTTTATTATTTTAACAGAAAAAAAAATAAATGATGAAGATTTTTGATGATTATTTTTTTGGTTGTTGCAGGTTGAGAATTTAGTTTTTGTAAATATAATTTTTGTTTAAACCCCATTGAGTGAAATGATTTTGTTTAATTTGAGTCGTTTTTTATGTTCTTCAAAGAACTTGTTATTATTTTTTTTTTTGCAATTTAACTTTATAATTCAAATGATTTTGTTTTATAGTAAAATAAACTTAAATATGCTTTAACTAAAAAGTAAAATTTTTAATGATAAATAGTGAGAACGAACTAATAAAAAATTAAAAAACGATATGTGTGTTAAGGAAAGTGAGCTAGTTTTCTAAAACCATTTTATTATTCTATTGTACTCAATTCTTGTATCGAAAAAAATAAAATAATAAAAATAAAAAAAAAAAATATATTTTTGATATCTACACTTTCGGAAGCGTGTGAGGTTATAAAGAATTTAAAAAAACTTTTAATTTTTCGAAATTTTAATCCTGTTAGCACTAAGAAATCTTGAAATCTTCAGGTTCGAACCATCCCCTAAATAAATAGAGCTGATTCTAATTGGCCTAATCTGGTTCAAGATGTCTTATGTAAACAACGTTTTTTTTAGCATTTGGACAAAACAGCTGATCGCAAGACAAAAAATAACTCTACTGTGATTTTCACTCGTTTCAGTTATTCACAATAGTATTTTTTTTAAATCAGTTAAAACACTATTTTTTTGATATATTGACTGTTTTTTTTATAGAAGTATAGAACTTTAAGTTGGCATTACTTTTTTTAACTGGCTCTCAAATTGTTTATGAATTTTTCTTAGGTTTCACATTTTAATATGAACACACTGACGTCTGAGCAACGCTTACATATTGTGCAAGTTAGTCCCAAACGAAGACTGCTAATGACCCTGATTTTTATAAACGCATTTTGTTTAATGCTTAAGCTCATTTTTGTTTGAAGGGATACGTCAATAAATAAAACTGCCATATTTGGAGGGACAATAGCTCCAAAGTGTATGTTGCGACAACGTTACATTCAGAAAAACTGACTGTTTCGTGTGCTTTATGGACTATTGGAATCATTGCTCCTTACTTTTTTTAAAACAATGCTGGTCCGAATGTTAGAGTGACCGCTATAGAGTTGTAATTATTGAGATTTGTCGTTTAGCAATCGAACAACCATGATATGGAGCAGCTGTGGTTATAACAACACAATGCAAGATGTCATATAGCTCATGCCACAACTGATTTATTAAAGGAAACATTTGGTAACCGCATATTTTCACTTTTAGACCCCGTGAATTGGTCTCCAAAATTATGCAATTTAATACCCTTAAACTATTTTCTGTGGGAGCATATGATGCCTGGAGCTGTCACATAGCTCGTGCCACAATTGATTTATTGAAGGAAACATTTGGAAACCGCTATTTTCTCTTTTAGAACCCGTAAATTGGTCTGCAAGAACGTAGAATTTAATAACCTTAAGCATTTTCTATGGAAATATGTAAAGTCGCTAGCCTATACCCATAACCTCGAAACAATTGATCACTTGGTGGACAACATTCGCCGTGTTATTGGCAACATACGGTCAGAAATATAAAAAAAGTCATCGAAAATGAAATCTCCGAATTACACTACGTCCAAACCAGATGTGGCGCTCATATGTGAGAAGTTATACTGAAATTATAATCCCCCACGATTATATTTCGAATAAAGGAAATTTCATATATGTGCGTAAATTTTCCGACGGGGTTTAATTTATTTTTATTTGGGTACGAGACAAAGAGAACACTGAAGATGGCAAAAAGCCGAAACCGGTTTGTTCACAAACCAAATATGACGAGGGTCGACGGAAAACCGTACCCAATTAAAAAAATTCATATTTGTCTTATTGCATTTTAATCTTTTTTTATATACCTCTATAAAAACACCCTTTAACAATAAAATTAAAAATGACGCGTAACGCTTTAGAATACTGTTTGACTAGAAATTTAATCCCTGTTGATTGGGAGTCGAGTCAGTTTTTGATTTAAATTTAAGCTGGTGGTTGTTGGAGCGCCTGCTGCGAAATCACATCTCACCCGGATCAATAACAGGCATGTTTTAACTTAAGAATAAATCTATTGCTTATGGTGCAGTGTAGTGATGCTTGTAAACTACGTTTAACCATGCTTTTGTCTAGACAAAATGGCGTCTTTAGAATTTGTTTTAATTTTGATTTCACTCCATATGCCGCAAATGTGTTTAAACCAAAATTAGGCGTAATCGCTTAATACAACTTTTTCATCTGTAAATTGCGCACATAAATGATTGAATTTTAAACAGAATCATGCGTTACGCACGATTTACCAGAATTAATTATTCACAACTATCAATGTGTGACAATATGCTGTCCAGTTAACCCTTTCGGACTTATAAAGACAAACTTTTGTTTTTGAGATGCAGCTACATTGAGCTTTTAGTTTAAGTTAAAATTTAAAAGCTCGGTTGCTTTGTTTGCAAGCCAAGATTTTGTTTCAAGAAAGAAAAATTTTCCAAGAGAATATCTGTATCCCTGCAGGAGCTTCTCTATAGTTTATACAAAATTAAAAATCTATCACAAAATAAATTCTGTGGCAATTGTTGGCGATGTCAGAACAGTTTTAAAAACCGACCAGTGAACTTAATAGACATATACTGGTACAACGGGAACCAGTTGCTGACAAAGCTATGGCCCTGTTTTGGTTTCCCCCTGGAGGCATATTAATATGTCTTAATGGAATCTCACCATCATTACATCTGTTAGCGGGGATAAAAGGAAGTCGAGTCTCGTAAAGGCTAGCGGGAGCCAACTGGACAAAGGCTAGCAGGAAGCATTTGGACATGTGTCAGCGGCGATAAAAGGAAGTCGAGTCCCGTAAAGGCTAGCGGGAGCCAACTGTACAACTTCACGTAATTTCCACGAGAATCAGTAAACCCCAGAGTTCAGTTTTTTACATTTTTAGCTGTTCTCTGACTGATTATTGAAGTTGGTCCTTCGGGAGTATCGTGGTGGTTGTGGTTTCACTTTTGACGTTAACACAGGCGGCACATTGATATATCTGAATGAAATCTCACCATTATTACATGTGTCACCGGGGTAAAAGAAAGTTTAGTCCCCGAAAGGCTAGCGGGAACCAACTGGACAACTCCACGTTATTTCCACGAGAATAAGTAAACCCCAGAGTTCAGCTTTTTAGCTGTTCTCTGACTGATTATTGAAGTTGGTCCTTCGGGAGTATCGTGGTGGTTGTGGTTTTACTTTTGACGTTAACACAGGGTGAAGGATCCAGGTACAGTGAGCATGCTAGTCATGTATTCTGGACAATAAGTTGGATAATATCCGACTCTTAAGCAAAGAATGGCGGTAGCGGCCTGCTCCAAGCTCTCGAAGTTGCGACTAGCAGTGACTAGAGGATATATGTATCCGACGCCTTCCTACCGCGAGGATGAGGCTACATATCATCCACAGTGGTTTGATCCGCCGTCGGATTATGGCTTACGCAGCTACGTACTGACGTAAACCTTATCACACCTGTTAAGGTTGTTGCTTTTTTGTTTTTTTTTAAGAGAAGTAGCACTTTTAGGAAAGGGATAGAGAAGAAACAAAACAGATGGTGAAAGTAGAAGGATAGTTACGGAAATTAACTGCCGTATAAAGACAGCACAGTGACCAGTGACTATGCCTTCATCGCTGAGCAGCCCCACCGACAGTCAATTTTTATTTTTGTAGTGAAAAAAGCCAAGGGCTTCGTTGGGAATCGAACCCACAACCCCTATACTGACAAGCTAGTACACTACCTACTAGCGTACAGGGGCACCGTTGAGGAGCAACGTGATGGCTGTTGCTTAATCGGACTTTGAAGAAAGTTTCGAAAACATGTTAATGCAGGTTGAACATCTAATCTCCTTTCTTGCCCATGCAACAGGAATTGGATAGTCTCCAACTTTTCAGCAAGGTGTGGAGGGTAGGATCCTGCAACCGAGCACTTAAACATTGCAACTAAGACCTGTATGTGTCTTAGCGTGCGGGTGAAGAATTTTTCCTACACCCAGGGGTAAGACCGCCGTCATATTAACTACTCCCGGCCAGCTGCTGACATTAACCTTATCACATACATTGTCAAGATATATTACAAATCCTCAAGGGACCTGAGACGCTGTTGACATCAGCCATCAATATGGAATAACACATATAACACACATGATTTTAAACATATTATACACAGCTCGTATTCACGT
The DNA here is from genome assembly GCA_030448955.1 of Trichopoda pennipes. Taxonomy (NCBI): domain Eukaryota; kingdom Metazoa; phylum Arthropoda; class Insecta; order Diptera; family Tachinidae; genus Trichopoda; species Trichopoda pennipes. Next base: position 10,938,917 of record JASKUP010000060.1, on the reverse strand, counting down.
CTGGTTACCTGTGTTGTCCCAACGACGTTTAAACCCTTTTACCATACAATTTGATTTATAAAAACCGTCGTAAAAGCAGTAGTGAGGAGGTTTCTCCTTATTTTCATATTCTGAGATATGCACGTTATCCAAAATGTTGCCAGACTTTAATCTTAATCTTTTGATTTCCCTTGTTTGTGTTTAACAAAAAAGAAAGAAAGAAAAGGAACAGTAAAAGGCAAAATATTTATTTTAATAGGAAGCACTTGATGTTGTTATGTTGTTGTCTATGGCAGTGTTTTACCCTGAAGTTGCTATTCCTGTTCTTTTCCCACATTTACTTTGATAGTGCTTAATCTAATGTGATAATAGTCTTTGCTTTGTTAAAAGTATTAAAAGAACCTTAATGAAAAGCAAAGAAAATTGGGTTCAGATAGAATTTAAGCATCTAGTTCTGTACAAAAAGTGATGTCGCTCTGCCTCCTTTAGGTTCATCTCTTTTTCTACTCTATGGTGTCTAAGAACCTAACCAATCTAACCAATTTGATAGAAGTGTCAGCCAAAATAACTTGAGCTTAAAAAAATCTACACAACAATTCAAAAACCTAAACATTTTAAAAGCTTTTGGGCATTTTAGAGCTTCTACAGTTGCAGCTCCACAGAATCTTCTATATAAATAAAAATAAAACGGTGCACACTGGGGATTTTGCGGAAAAAAGTCAAATTGTCAACATACTCTTTATGCAATATGTAATAATATTTTCAAATTTTAGACTAAATGGTACAATCTAAAAAACATTTGACGCCTTCATTTAGGCAGAAAAAGCCTAGTGTTATAAGCGATGAAGTTAAGGCACTTTTAGAATAATAAATTAAAAATTAAAAAAAAAAAAATATTAAAATTTTTTGTTAGTTATGGCTTTTTACACTGCAGGTAACGATCGAAATTTCTCTAACTTTCTCTATTTTGATTACTTTTGTGATGAAATCACTACATTTTATGACAAATATATTTTTTTCCTCATCTCCATACCAAAATCCCCAGTGTGCGATGTCTGTTTCTATATGCGCAACTTAAGAACGATTTGACCGATTGCGCTAAATTGTGAAATGTGTGTAATAGTTTGAAAAAGTTTTTTAGGGAAGGAAAAATGTGAAAAAGTTGTTTGGAAAGTTCGAAAATTCGAACTGCGTTTTTCTGTGAGATTTAAAATTGTTATTATTATTTTTCTTATATAATCCGCTAAAATTTAGTATGAATAATGCCTGAAGATCGAAAAATATACATGTACAAGCTTAATTAGTCATGCCCATTTTTGCGCCCACTTCTTCGGTATACCTAATATATGTATTTTTTGTTGTTTTGAAGACACCTTTCAAATCTGTGTGATCTCAATTAAAAATAATTTAGACAACATCTGTTGGCCCACCTAGTAATAATTATTTTTCAAGTTTTATAATTCTTCTTTTATTTACAAAAAAAAAATATGTAAATAATTTGTGTATCATGATGCCACTATTTAATACAACACTTTGATACATGCTAACGAGTAGACATTTATAATGCCACAGGGGGTTTGGATACAAATAAATTTTTTTTTTATTTCTTTTTAAGTCAAATTAATTTAAAATTATAAAAAAAATTTGCAGAAATTTCTTTTGCTAGTTATACGTAGGATTTTTTAAATTTCTGCAAATTTTAGGGAAAAACTAAAAATGTTTTAATCGCACACACGAAGCTTAACTTATATGGAAAAAAAATAGTTTAGTGACATTTGGGTAAAACAAAAGAAAAAATTATGCAATTTGGCTTTTTCCGGTGGTAAAACCTGTTTTTGATGCCCAGTTTTAGTTTTATTAGGCGTGGCTTTTAAGATGACCAACGAAAAAAAAATAGTTGTTTTTCTTATACAAGTTTCGAACAAGAAGTTCGAAAATTGTGGCAACACCAATAACATAATAGTTTTGACATTTAATAGATGCTTTGGCATTTGTTACAAAGAATTCAATTTCGCACGAAAATCGCATTAAAATAATTAAAATCCACTATGAAAATGGTTGTTCTGTTAAAGTTACATTTCGTAAAATTCGTGATATTTTCGAATAACATAATTGTCCTTCTGAGACCGCTATTAAGAATTTGATCGTTAAATTTGATACAAAATGTGCAAACACCGGGTCGTTCAACAAAAAGTATTGCAGCCGTGAACCACAATTATTCAATACATCACCTGAAGAATTTTGCGTAAGGATTTGACTTCGAGGCCTTACATGGCAGGAAATGTAGCCGACCGATTCTTCACATCGCCGTAGATTCACTCAATTTATTCAGGAACAACCGGCTGGTTTTTCCAAAAAAAACTCAATTTTTCAGACGAACTGACATGTCACACAGCCTACAAAACGATCAATTTACTGCAAATCAAATTTCGCGACAATCAGCAGTTAAGTGGCCAGCCAGATCGTGTGATTTAACACCACTGGAGTATTTTTTGTGGGGCTAAGCTAAGGACAAAGTCTATACGAATCCAATTATATCGATTCTAGATTTAAAACTCAAACTCCGTGATATGATTAATGAAATAGGACCGCCATTTTGCCAAAAAGAGTTAAACAATTTTGAAGAAAGAATCGACCGACATCTGTCGGCGCGGTCGTGCAAATGTGAAATTTGCCAGAAATCATTTTTCATTTATAATTGCGGAACTTTTCTCTTCGTAATACAATAAAAATTTGAATAATTTTAATGTAAATTTTAAATTTAAATTTATTTTAGAAAACAAACTGCTTGTTGAAAAACCCTTTATTTGTAAATTAGAAGCAGAGACACCTTTTAAATTCATTCAGCCGTTTAAATTCATATTTCAAAACTTCGTTTCAATATGACGTTTCGAAATTTACCGCTTGTTTTTCACTGTGTTATTTATAAGAATTGAGAGACACTATTCTTTGCGGAATGGGATGAGTTTTTTTTTCAAAGAACTTCACTCTCGATTTCACTCTACACTGACCTAAACTAAAATGTCAGTAAATGTTCACGTGTGTAATTTTGTATTACAAAGAAGAAGATCATCTCAGCTAGTAAAAGCTGAAGTTGCAGAAGACTCATTATTTAAATTCGAAATTGTTTAATTACGAAAATATTGTGCGATATCTTGTCGTTACACCATGAATGGTCCAGGTCCAGTGAGTATGAATGCCGTCATGTTCTTAAATTATACCCCCCGGGGGCACATATATATGGTATTTATAGAACTTCGACTATCTAGACAGTGCAACTGGAGGAAAAAGGGAGCCCAGTCCCCTGAAGTCAGCAGGGGTACAACTGGAAACTCCACTTTATTCCCACGGGAATCAGTAATGCCCGCAGAGTTCATTATTTGTCTCTTTAGACATTTAATAGTTCTCTGGCTGATTATTGAGGTTAGCCGCTATATGGGAGTATCGTGGTAGTTGTGGTTTCGCGGCCCCATAACAGTATAATGGTTTTTATGGTGGCCAGGATCATCTCACTGTTAATGACACGCTAAATGAATGATCCAGTCCAGTCAGCATGCTAGACATGTGTTCTGGACAGGAGTAGGAGAGTCTCCAACTCTTCAGCCAGGAGTGAAGGCTGTGGCCTGCTTCGGACTTTCGAAGTTGAAACTAGTAGTATTTTTTTTTAAAGAGAAGTAGCACTTCAGGCAACAATGCCTGCCTATTTAGTCAAGTACCGTGCTACATTTTTTAGGAAAGGGATAGAGAATAGATGAAACAGGTGGTGAAAGTAGAAGGATAGTCGGAAATTAACTGCCTGAAATTTTAAGACAGCACAGCGACCAATGACTATGCCTTCATCGCTGAGCAGCCCCACCAACAGTCAATTTTTATTTTTGTAGTGAAAAAAACCAATGTCTTCTTTGGGAATCGAACTCACAACCCAAAGACTGACAAGCTAATACACTACCTACTAGCCTACAGGGGAACCTTGATATAAATATCTATGACTAAGAATATTTCTTCCATAAACCAGAAAATCAAACAACTAATAGTATCCGGAGGATATACGTATCTGAAGGCCTTCTAGGGCAAGGATGACGCTAAAATCACCCACATTGGTTCGGCCACCACCAGGTTATGACCTACGGTCGGTACTGGTGTAAACCTTATCACGCATCTCATCTCCTTACTAACTGTCCCACCTTTATTGGGCCGATGCTTCAAAGACTATTTTGATGTAATTTGATAGTGTACAGGAAGAAAGAGGCCCATCATTGAATTTAGAGCCTTTAGGCCTAATGATTCACTGAAACAAACTTAATATGGGATGTGTTATCATTACAATAACAGAATGTACAGCCTGTAGATTCCGCCATTTTGATAAACCTTAGACTTGACAGTTCATATTTGGCAGTCGTGAAGTAGACACTTGGCAAATTTATTATGGGAAAAATATTTTCGATAAACCCACGTGTTTCAATCGTTAAAACATTTTATTAAAATCAATCATCGATTACTGTGACGATGAGAAAGTTAGGTAAAATTTTTGGGAGAAACAACGTATGCCAACAAAACGCACTTTGTTGTGTAATGAATGTGAATGAAAAAAGATGGTCTGTAGGACCAGACAGGGTTAGAAGTTTGGGCTTCACAGAACTACATTGGCTTCAGCTTTGCACAAGGATTTTTATTTGTTTTCATTTAAGATTCAGTTGAAACAAGAGCTTCTTACACAAGATCATTTATGCTGCCGTACATATGCCAATAGGATGTTACAGCTCACCCTTGGCAACCCAGATTTTCATTAAAAAAATCACAATGAGTGACGAAGCACATTTTCATTTCAATGGACATGTGAATAAACATAATAGTTGGTTCTGGGGGAGTGGGAAACCCTCAAATTATTTAACACTCACCATTGACATCCAATAAAAGTGAGAGTTATGTGTGTAATTTGGTCAGGAGGAATCAATTGACCTTATTTCTTTAAAAATGAAAACGGTGTAACGGTAACTGTAAATGGGGAGTGATATCGTGATATGATTGAAAACTTTTTAACGCCACAACTGCAAGCTTTGGGCTGGATTAACAAGTGGTATCAACAAGATGGTGACACATCATATACAGCCAGGATTAAAATGGAATTACTGCGAGATCTCTTTTCACAAGTTTTTTCAAGAAATGGTGATATTGATTGGTCTCCATAGTGGCCTGATTTGACTGCTACTGATTTCTTTTTATGAGGACATCTGAAAAGCAAGGTTTATGCGCAAACAAACCAGAAATGCTTCAGCAGTTCAAAGAAAATATTCGTGATGAAATTAATTAAATATCGCGTAAAATGTGTTAGAATGTAAAAGGGCTCGCATTTGTGAAGCTAACAGAGGCGGACATTTAACTGATATGAAATATTTAAAAATATAAAAGCCATTCTCTTTCATTTCATCAAAAATTATGAACAAACAAAGTAGTGTCGCGGCGCATAACTTGCATAATAATTAATTTTAAAGCCACGCCTTTTTTAAAAGTAAAGTTTTTTTAGTATACTAGATTGAGAGCTAGATTTTGAATGTATTCGAAAAATGTCACTAAACTATATTTGAAAAAAATATTAACACAAGAATGAGTACATTTTCCGAACATAAATGGTTTGAATAAAATATTTTAATAATTAATACAAAATAAAAATTTTCTCAAAAATTAATAAAAAAAACGTATTGAAATTCTACATTTTGCATACAAAAAAAAATGGTGTTGAGTTTTCCAAAAAAAAAAAAACGAAAATATAATTGTGAAAATTATTAAACAAATTTTGATATTTCAATACACTACCAAAAATGTTCACAATTCTTAATTTTAATCCTTTTAAAACAACAACAAGGGGAGGAAAAACAAATTGCATTTACGCAATAGAATTAAATTAGTTTTGTTTACAAATTGTTTACTAGCAGCTAAAAAATAATTTTATAAAAAAAACATTTTACATTACAAAAAAAAAATATTAAATTAAATTTAAAGTTAAAAAAACAAGCTTTTATAAAACAAAAAAAAATATTTTTTTTAAATAAAAATTTAAAGTGCTTTTAAATAAGAAGTTAATAATAAAAAAAAATATTTTAAAAAGCTTAAAAAAATTAAAAACACTTTTTTATTTATAATTTTTACATTTAAGCAGTTGTAGCTTAAGAAATTATTTATATATAATTATTTTTATTATATTTATTTTTGTTATTTGTATATTTTATTTAAGATTTTCATTAAAAGCATTTCAGTAAAAGTTGTCCTTTAGAATGTTTCAATAAAAATCTTAAATGCACGTAGATTTGTTGTTGTATGTACAAAAGCAATGTTTGTTTTTAATTAAAATAATTAATAGTAAAAACTATTTAAAATTGGCAAACAGAACAAACTTACCGCCAGTCACTGTCAAAGTAGCAAAATCATATTCAGCGACAGTAAAGCCAGCCGAGTTGTGAGCAGTTATACGTAAATTATACCAGGTAGCAGGTTCCAAATCCAAAACCACATAATTATTATCGGGCTTAACATTATTTGAAATTTGATTCCATTCAATTTGATCGCTGCTGGCCCAGTAATTTAAATGACACAAATTTCAAAATTATTAATTTTCTTAAAGAAAACTGATAAAAAATGTTTTACAAACCGTTTCTTATTTTCTACCACAAAATGTGACATAGGGCAGCCGCCATCTTTCCAGGCCTTAAAATGTAATGACACCGAGTTGGAGGAGACCTCAATGAAGCGAGATTTTTCGGGCAGTTTGGGTTTATAGCCTTTAGTGCGAGTATTTAAGATATCAGAAGCCTCACCAGCACCAATGCTGTTTAAATTATAAAACAACAACAAAATTAATTAAATTAATATTAATTTACTTAAAAATAAAAATAAAAAAATCAAATACTTGTTAAATCCGGTAGCATAAACCTGATAGCGAGAACCACACAACAGATTTTCAATAGTATATTTTTGAGCATCAACAGAAACTTCAGCGGTCTCCCATTCACCGAATTCTAAAATTAAAATCATTCATTTGGATGAGCAAACATTTTTCACCCCACAACTCCCTCCTCCCAAAATAAGTCTGATAGCATAAGTTACTTGCAATAACAATAACAATAATAATAATAATAGCTCACCTGGTTTGTAATGTAAAGTATAGCCATGTAATGGAGCAGTGTCACCTTCATGTGGCTTCAATTTAACAGTCAATGAATCGGTGGTGGTGGCAGATAAAGTTACTTGTGGTGACATGGGTGGTGCCAAAACTATTAACTTGTGTGTTATGGAATCTTTAGCAATTGAGTTTTCAGCATGACAGGTATAATCGCCAGCATCCTGTCGGTTAACGGACTTAATCAATAATGAACCATCTGGTAAGACACGCATACGATCATTGCCGGTAAACTCAACACCCTTAATTTTCCAGGTGATTTCTGGCTGTGGGGCACCAACGGCTAGACAAGGCATTTTAGCATCTTCCTTAAAGGTGGCAGTGAATGTATCATCAAAGGACGCAATTTTAGCAGGAACTTGATCGCTTGGCATGGCAATTATATTCTTTGAGGGCTGACCTTCACCAATATTTGTACTGGCTGTAACCCAGAATTCATATGGTTTATTCTTTTCCAATTCATTGGCTTCATAGCTCATCTGATAGTGGGGTATTTTTTGGCTTTTGGGTTCACCTTCGGCACCCTCAACTTTAGTGTAAACAGTATACTGTTGAATAATGCCATTGGGTTGTGCTGGTGGACGCCATGAAACTAAAATGGCAGCATGGCCCATAACTAAAGCCTTAACATCGGTGGGAGCTTCAGGTACTGTTAATTAAAAATTTTAAATTATTTAATAACACTCAAACTGTTCTCGTATTATATTTCTTTAAGAACCATTACTTACCGTCTGGTTCAGTTTGGCAGTGTATAGGAGCGCTTCGTACACCATCACCTCCGGCTGTGGTGGCTAAAACTTGCATGGTATAGTTGGTATATTTCTTGAGGCCATGTAAAACAGTATCAGAGGAGGCAGTTTTCTTGTAATGACGTTTAGTTTCATCTAAAGAAGCAGACAATTTTCAGTTTAGCAGAAACGATACAACAGCAAAAGTTAAACATTTTTAAACATTCAAGAAAATAAAATTCATACATATTTACGTAAACTCTTCCATATTAACAATTGTTTAACGTAAGCTGTATATATTTTCATTCAACGCATTCATCGCTTCACGTGAAGTCTTACTCAAATCCTTGCTTAAAATTAAATTTGCTCATATTTAAATTTATATTAAAAATAAAAAAATAGAACACGTAAAGTGTTACGTCATTTAAAGTTTGCAAATTTGCTTTAACATAATGGCTTGAATTATTTCACATAACAATTTCAAATAAAATAATATGCAAATAAAATTCAAACTCTTCCATATTAACAGTTTTTTAACGTAAACTGTGTATATTTTCATTCAACGCATTCATCGCTTCACGTAAAGTCTGACGTGATTCCTTGTTGAAAATTAAATTTGCTCATATTGAAATTTATATTAAAAATAAAAAGAAAAAATTGAAGACGTAAAGTCTTACATCATTTTAGGTTTGCAAATTTGCTTTAACGTAGTGGCTTGAACTATTTCACATAACAATTTCATGTTTTACAACACTACTTTGAAATTAGCTTAAAAAAGCGGAATATAACTAAAACTAAAAGAGAAAACGTAAAGTGTTACGTCATTAAAAATTTCCTTTACCGTCAGCGCTAGACTTATTCCATCTAACAATTTTTAATTTTTATGACATTATTTTGAAAGCAAATTATAAATAAAACTAAATGAGAAAACGTAAAGTGTTACGTCATTAAACATTTGCTTTAACGTCAGGACTAGAATTATACCACCTTGAACTTTTTGTTTTTATAACGTTATTTTAAAATTAGAATATAAAAAAAACTAAATGAGAAAACGTAAAGTGTTACGTCATTAAAAATTTGCTTTAACGTCAGGACTAGAATTATTCCACCTAACAATTTTTCATTTTTATGAGATTATTTTGAAAGCATAATATAAATAAAACTAAATGAGAAGACGTAAAGTGTTACGTCATTAAAAATTTGCTTTACCGTCAGGACTAGAATTATTCCCCTAATAATTTTTTTGTTTTTATAGCATTATTTTAAAATTAGAAAATAAAAAAGACGTAAAGTCTTACGTTGTTTCGTGTTTACAAACATAAAGCTTAGATACATTAAAAAAATTAAACATAGACGTAAATAGGTCTGACGTTAAGTCAAGTGAATATAAATAAACCCAGTTAAAAATAAGAAAGTCTTAAATTTTACGTAACGTAACGTTTATAAATTGATTTTGATGTAAGACAGTGGGAGTTTCATATTAATAATTTTTTTTAACATAAAGAGTGTCAAAATTTGACATGCGCAGGTACCTTTGAGTTACGTCTTGCTCACAATTACGTTTTTTTATAAATAATTCACAATTTATTTTTATGTAGTGTCAGAAAAGTTGCTAAAATAAGTGAACATGATGAAATGAAAGAACGCAAAGTAACAGTTAAGTGTTACGTTATTTAGGCTTACAAATTTGTATAGATGTGAAGACTTTAATTTTATGAATTTTAAAAAATTTAAAGCTTTTAAGTTTCGTCTGTTAACAGTTTAATAATTTTTAAATATTTTTCTTGCTGATACTCACCATACCACTCTTCGCTGGGAGCATAGACAACTTTGTAGGTCTTAATAACACCATTTGCCGATTCCAATGGAGGACTAACCCAGCTAACGCGTATTGTCTGTGAAGTTAAGGTGGTGCAGGAAGTATCACTGGGTGGTTGACTGGGTGTGCCTTCAGCGGTAAATTGTTTTTCCTCATCGGACAAGGGACCAGCACCAATTTTATTAAAAGCTTGTATAACTACCGAATATTGAGTATAAACGCGCAAGTTATTCAATTCCAAATTATGTTCTTTGCCCTCTTCGGTTACGAAATTTACAGTTTCAAAAACATAAGACGAATTAGTGTTCGATAGTTTGTAGCCGACATAATAACCCAATATTTCACCATTCCATTCTGAACGTGCTGGTGGCTTCCAGGTGACACGTAGTGTAGTTTGATTGACAGGTTCAACTTTAATATTTTGTGGTTTGCCAGATGGCGCTTCTTCAGCAGTAATAATGGTAACAGCTTCAGACGATTGAGAAGTTCCAATAGTATTTTCAGCTACAATGCGTATGTTATATGTAGTGGCTGGGTTAAGTTTCTGTACTTGAGCTTCCGTAGTATCACCGGGTACCATAACGCGATCAATTTCATCCCAAGAAGCACGTGAGCGTTTAAATTCAATAATATAACGTGTAATAGGAGAATTGCCATCGTAGGGTTGTGCCCAACTTAATTGTACAGAGCGGCCAGATTTATCTAAAACTTTCAAGGCGTAGGGCATTTCTGGTACTTCTTGTATAATCATGTTGATACTGGCATCATCGGATCCAAAAGCATTAGTAGCTACACAGGTAAACAGAGCGGAGTCAGAACGTTCGGTACGTTTAATAGATAGACTAGACATAACACCGGTCGAAAGAATTTCTTCGCGTATGGTATAACGATTGTCATTCTTGGGATCTAGGCGCATATTGTTCATGTTCCATAAAATGCCAATAGGTTTTTCACCTTTAGCTTCACATTGCAAGACAGCAGGTTCTCCACGACGTGCAGTTTGGTTACGTAATTTTTCAGTGAATTCTGGTGGAGCTTGTACACTAACCATTATAACAGCCGAAAGTCCTGAACCGATACCATTAATAGCTTCACACAAATAATAACCTTCATTGTTCTTTTGAATATTATCAATATGGAGAGTGCCTTCTTCGACGCGAATGTTATCATTTTTCTTTAAATCCTTGTATTCACCGGGACTGTTACCTGTAATTTTGAAACAATATTTTGAGGGAAGGAATAGATTAATTTTTTCATTTCATGTTGCCAAGGAGTTTGATATTCTAAATTATGATTTTTAAAATTGCAGAATACACACGAGGCAACTTTTGAAGCAACATAGGCAATAGTTTCTTAATTAAAAATTGGTGTTTTGTGCTTTCTCAATCATTGTCAGGAAAATAAAAACAGTTTTAAAATTGCACATAAATTTGCTGTTGCCGCAATGGTCACCTCATGTGTACTGAACAATCAACCGATATTGTTACAACACTTTACTTTAACGCTTTAATAACAAGCATTTAGCTTATGTTTGACAAAAAAATTAACACCGTTAAACTTGTACGGGCATGAAAATTCAATACAATCGTTTTCATTTCAAATCGTATTATTTCTATAGTAATTCTTCGGTATATAATTTTCTTCGTATTAAATAATTTATGCGTTTGATATATATAGCTTTTGTACTTAAGTACTTAGTTGTGTTTAGGAAACCGTCAGCTTTGCATTCAACTTTAGCATCGGATCCTTGAGCGAAGGCCTTATCGGTGGGTTCCAAAATCCATCTTGGTGGTACTGTTTTGTTATATTGAGTTTGTTTAAGTACGCAGAAGAAAAAATATGTTAATACACAATTCAAGCCCTTCAATTATTTTAAATAACGTATATTTAAGCATGCGGTTCATAAAATATTTTAACGGACAGACTAAGGGACTAAAAGTAAAAGGTAAATAAAATGGTTAAGAAATTTATTAAAATATAAAATTAAATTTAATAACTATTTATTCTGTAATTTTTTATTTATGCAAAATTTTTATTTATTATGGTTTTATTTATTTTAATAGATAAATAATTATTTGTGTTGTTGTTATAAAAAAAGTTATTTTTTGATTCGAAAATTATTTTTTTTTAGTCAGTTTTAAAAAATTTGAATAGAAAAGATTAAATATATTTTTAAAGACAAAAACACTTGTATTTTGTCTAAATTCATTATTATTTTTTAAAGTACTTTTTTAAAATAGTACTTTTACTAATTAGTACTTTTTCTCAAAAGGTACTTTTTCTTTAAAAAATGCAATTGCAAAAAATTCATTTTGCACAAACATTTATGCTGATTTTTGTAGAGATTCTCCTAAAAAGTAATTAAAAGTACCTTAAATACTTAATAAGTATCTGATAGCAATACTTCTGTCTACAAAAAAAAAAATAAATAACAAAATAAAATTTGAAATTAGGTTTACAATAAAAATGTGTTATTAAATATAAGCACACAATTGTTTTAGAAAAGGGACTATTATTACAAAATAGGGCACATTTTGTTAAAAAAAGCACACATTTTGTTAAATTTTTAAAAAATTTTGTGAAGGTGCTTTCATAAAACGGTACTTTGGCATATAAAGAATCTCTACAAAGTATACTTAGTTCAAAAAGTTTTTAAATACATTAAAAATATATTAATTTTTTGCATGAATTAGTTTTAAAAGAAGTTTTATTAAGAAGTACTTTTTGCGCTTTAAAAACAAATAAGTAATACACAGCACTTTTTTAGAAACATTTATAACTCTTACAAAATTTTAATGAGTGTGTGCTTGTTAAAGTAAGTATTTGTAAAAATTAAACTGCAGAAAATGTTATTTATTTAGAAAGTACCGGAAACTCTGTATCTAAATTAAAAGTAGTTTTTTTATAAAACAACAAAAAATAACACAAAATTGTGATTATTAATAAAAGTAGTAGTAGGAAGATTAAAATTCTTTTGAAAAATGGAGAGTTTTATCAAGTACCTTTTAAAAGGTACTTTTTTAAAAGGTACTTTTTTGCAAAAATATTTTTTTTTTTTAGAAAAAGGCAACTTTTACAAATGTTTATTTAAAAAATCATGTAATTTATTATCAAATGACTTAATTATGTATTTAACTTATAAGTTAAAAAAAATAAAGGGTGCTTTTCTGTAAGCAGCAAGAGAATTTGTTTGAATTTTGAAACAATTTTTGTTTTTAAGCAGTTTCTTATTATTAACATAAAAAAGTAGCAAATAAGACCTTTTTGGGCAACATAACCTCCTTAAACAAATAAAACAAAACATAAAATTTATATATAAAAAGTACTTTTTTCACGATGGAGAAAAATTAATGAAAAAAAATTAAGGACTTTTTTATTTATATATAAAAAGTACTTTGTTTACGATGGAGAAAAATTAAAATTAAGGACTTTTTTATTTATATACATATAAGAAATACTTTTTTTACGATGAAGAATAATTAATAAAAAAAAAAATAAGTCAAAATAAGATTTTTAGAAAAGTGTTTCTAACAAAAAAAGTAAAAACATAAAGCAAAACTGATGCTTAAATTTGAATTTAAAACAACGTATTTTTTAAGAAATAATAAAACTCTTTGCAAAAGCTATTAATAATAAATTATAAAGGCAGTTAAAGTTTCAGCTAAAAAGAGAAGGAATTAATAGTATTTCGGAACTTTGTTCATCTGCTACATTAAGGTGTTGTCTGTCCAAAACGTATATATTTTCAAAATGATAAATTATTGTGTTCATATTCTTCTTCTATCAAAACGAGATTTTGTTTTTTTTTGTTTTTTGTTGTAAAAATAAGAAATTGCTTTAAAACATTAGATAAAAAAAATAAAATTTTTTAAAATGAGAAATTTTTATTGCCCAAAATAAATTGTTTGAGAAGGGAGTTATAAAAATATGTTAAAATAGTACAGGCTAAATAGGACCCTTTCTAATTGATTAAAATTTTCTTTTAAATTTTGTAAACATTTTTTGTTCGTATTTCTTTTTTGGAAAATTTTAACATAATTTTATTTTCTCTAAAAGCAGTTACTGACAGTAATAACACTATAATAAGGAAAATATCAAAAAATAACTTTCATTAATGTTAATGTTATAAGAAATGTATTTCGATTGCTTTATAAGAATTGAAAAAAAAAATTTTTGTAAATTAATAAAAATTATTTAAATTATTATTAACCATTTTTATTTTTATTTTACCTTTTAGCTTTTTATACAAAACAGCATTAACTTTAGTTTGATTTTTCTAAACTTGTTTCTTAAGCCTTAGAAACTGTGTATGTGTCTTAAGTCGTTAACACTCAATTTATTACTGTAAAAATGTATGTGTCTTAAATCTTTTAAAAACAATTTGTGTGAGGTTTGTGTCTTAAGTCTTTTAAGTTAATGCTATTTAGCTGCTTTTTACCGACATACTTACACACTAATAGAAACCATAAATCATCAAACTACAACTAAAAAAAGCTTATAAAAGTAAGTTAATTTAAAGAACTCAAGCATAAAAGGACAACAAAAATGTGTGTTGGGAGTCTCTGTGTGAATTAGTGTGTTAAAAAGAAATGAAAAGTTAATGAAATGAAAATATAAAATTGATTTAAAGCATGCAAAGAAAAACGAAGTGTTACTAGAGTGTGTGTATGTGTATTATCAATTTGTTTTAAGATATTCTAATTTATAGAAAATTTGTTTTCCACACTCTTAAACATTTATCCTCGTTTTATATACAAATAAAAAATGAACTAAATAAAACAAAAAAATATAAATGAACAGGATAAGGGAAAAAGGGAATTGATATCATTTGTAGTGTTAGGAAGTTGGTAGAGGAATTTCTTTATTTAAGTTGATGATGTGTATATTTGCAGTTTAAGTTTTGTAAGGCTGCATTATAATGATTTTAATAAATGAAATTTGGTTTATTGATGGGTTGATTGGTTGTTTGGTTGGCTGTTTGGTAAAAGAAGTTGTTTGTTGATTGGTATTCATTTTAGTAGTTAAAAGCAAGAAAGTTGTTTAATAAATTCTTTTATAAAATTTATTAAAAAGTTTTGGGTGATATTTATTTATATTTTTGCTGTAATTTGTTATATAAGACTTGCTGCGCACATTTATAGTTACATAATTACACATAAATAGTTAATGATTTCATAACTGTTAATTAGTTATTTATTTAAAGAAGAAGAAGCTAATTTTTATTTATATTTTTAAATACAAAAATTCTCTTGAAGCCACAAAATAAAACAAAATATGAAAAATTCAAAAAAAACTAAAATTGTTTAAATATAAAAAAAATTAAAAAAAAAAAATTTAAAAAAATATATTTAAAAGCCTTTAATTAAAAAGCCATATCATTAAAGTTTCAGCATAAATTTATTATAAATTATTAAAAAATTGTTTGTTGTAAATGATGCTGTGGCTTGTAGGGATGCTTTAGTTTTTAAGGTTTTTTGGTGTTTCAGATAGTGTCAAAGTGCTGGAATTTGGGTGTTTAACGTTCTATTAAGCTAGTGTTGGTGTTGACTGTTGTGCTATAAGTGCTTTTTATTTTGAGGTTTAGACAAAATATCTGTATGCATATGTTGAGCTGTTTTTTTTTTTTTTACTTTTGCTGGGTATTTTTGCTTTATACAATAGATTTTGAAAGGTTTTTTTTTGTTGTTATTTTGGTTTCACTATTTTATATACGTTATGAACTCGTTATGTTCTTATTTACATTTGCTTTATATTTTTAATGATGATTTATTAAAAAGTTTATGGAAATAAAAAAAATATATTTTCATAGCTTGGAGAGAAAAAAATAACACACAGTAGCTTAAAAAGGAGAAAAAAATGTTAAACCGAAAACTCTAAACACTTCATCATATTTTGTTGCGATAAGAAAAGACTATGAAATCCAGTACTTCCAAATTTCCAAATTCGAATTTTGTTAAAATTATATAAATAAATTTCTTAATGTTTTTTATCCTTAAACTAAATACTTTTCACTCTGCAGAGCTAAATCCATCTTCCATCCCTTTTTATAGAACAGCTTAATGTAAAAGGCTTATAAATTATATTAAGTAAAAGCACACTTAAACCCTTTGTGTTCTAAATCCCTTTTCAATTTAAATTTATACTAAAGTCCGATTCCAGATTTTTTGTTTAATTTAAAAAAAACAGCCACTACAAGCTTTAAAATGGTATAAAAGAAATATGACATTTCGCATTTGAACGCCTTGGCTGGTTCGGACGTAATCTAATCCGGAGTTCTAATTTTCACTGACTTTTTGCAACATTTGTGGTATGGCTGTATATTGGAAATAACGCGACGAATGTTGTTCTTCCAGTAGTTTTATTGAGTGCTTATAGGCGTCGGCTAAAGCTTTCAATTATTTGTACAAAAACTCCCTCCGAAGTTACGCATATCTTCTCACATATCTGCATATCTTGCCTTGATATGTAGCTTCTGAAAGTAAAAGGCAGCAGCTGTCGCTGGAAGAAAAGGACCTTCGAAGTGCGACCAGTAGCTTACCAACCTGGTTCCCCTAGGAACTGGTAACCCGCAGGGCTCGCTCTTGTTTTGGTTATTGATGCCGTCCTTCATTAAGAAACATTTAAACCCATACCATGAGAAAACGGAATTTTGCCCTGTCCGATATGCAGTTGCATTTTCAACAGAATGCCGCTATTTGGATAGCCTCCTCCTCTCAAGCTTGCTGTGCTTTTCAAGTTATCAGCCGGAGTTTGTTATGCACACGGAGGGCATTGGCAGACGCCTTTTTTTTAAAGAAAAGTAGCACTTCAGGTAACAATGCCTATTTAGTCAAGTACCGTGCTACATTCTTTAGGAAAGGGATAGAGAATAGATGAAACAGGCGGTGAAAGTAGAAGGCTAGTCGGAAATTAACTGCCGTATAAAGACAGCATAGCGACCAGAGACTATGCCTTTATCGCTGAGCAGGCCCACCGACAGTCAATTTTTATTTTTGTAGTGAAAAAAAAACCAAAGTCTCCGTTGGGAATCGGACCCACAACCCCCAGACTGACAAGCTAGTACACTACCTACTAGCTTACAGGGGCACCTGCTGTGGAGTATATGTATGGAGTATACGAAAATAACGCAACGCAACTATTTGTTTGATGTAGTGTTTTCACGTCGACATCTTTAATAACCAAAATTATAATAATTTTGGTTTATCAGCAGCAAATAGAGATAAACAGCACGTATAGAAAAATTCAAAATAATTTTTTAAAAATGTTTAAAAATTATCATTTTCTAAAAAAAAGTAAATGGAAAAAATTTACACAAAAATCTTAGTTATTTTCGTTGTCCTTTAAACATTTCTCTGTTTTTTTTATTTTAGAGAACAAAACCATCTCCTACCATTGACTATCAAACGTTTTGTACGATTAAATGAACCCAATTGGTTATAGGCCTTGCACATATACAGACCGGCATGTGGAGCGGTAACATTGTGTATCATTAGCAAACTGGTGTGTGCACCCACCGAGGCCACTGTTGTAAAAGGCAATTCTTGTATAATATCCTTGTCATTGAGAGACCATTCAATGTGTATGGGGATATCGCCTTTGATAACAATGCACGTTAATTGTACATAATCGCCCATGCTGCTGAGCGGCGTGGATATTGAGAGATTTGCCAGAATGGGAGGTTCTTTAATGTTTTTGCCAATAGAAAATTAGGGAAAGTATTAAAAATTAAAGATTTTTTAATTATTTTTTTTTAATTTTTTTTTTTAATATTTTCTCTATTCTATATTCAATTCATGTCCCGATCAAGGATAACAAAAATAAATTTTTGGCAGTAACTTAAAGCCAACGGCAAGAATTATTTTTAACAATATTGTGCTACTATTACTGATTTGGATACGCTATTGTCGATAATAACCACCATTGCCCTCATTCATTAATTCTATAGCTCGTTTAGGACCTATATTCTTTATAACCTTCACAATAATCACATCCAAATAGTGTACAGAGATCAATAAATTCCAAATCCTTCCAGCATCTTATTATAGTTAATCTCTTTAACTGGCATTTTACACGCCTCTCTAAAAGTCAATAGAAGGTTATAACTAAAAGTTAAGGCATTCCACCATCCTCGTTCGCTATAGCATAAACTTTACCTGCCCTTACCTACATAGGGAGCTTCGCTATAGGGAACACCCATAAGTTTTAATATTGCTTTGGGCATAATCGCTTAATCTTTAGTTATACGCACTAAGCGCCGATTGAATTTATTCATAACGGCCTTAATTCCATCTCGCTGTAGAGCCTTTTGGGCCTCCTTAATTCAATTATATAAAAATTTCAGCACAAATTTCAAGGAACTGGATCTAAAAACACTTTTGATAATCGATTGAAAAAATGTCTTCTAGATCTTTCACACGTTTCTGTTTTTTTAACGACTTTAAATCCGACATCTCTAAATTAATTTCGAAATTTTTTATCTTTATAAAATTTGCCGAAAAATATACAGTTTAAAAATAAAGGGTGTCCCCATACAACATACCCTGGTTGCAGCGTATCTTTTAAGGATTTAAACGCAGGAATTTCAAAGTTACAGTGCATAGTACTATAGCTCCCTGTAATAAAACACTACAAAACACGTCATAATTCCAAAAATTAAAGGGTGTCCCCTTAGGTGTCATTTTTAGTTCTATATTACCTTATCTCTTGGCTATTTATAAGCAAATATTTGCAATTTATAAATCATATGTATTACTATATGTACTAAGTAAGAAAATAGACATTAAAGGGTGTCCCCCATAGAAATTGTGAGTTTATTATATATGGCATCCATCTTTTTAATCCTTATACAAAAAAGCAGTTGCTATTTGCTCAAAGTTTGTGTGACTGTAATCGCAAATAAGAAAAAAGTTTTAAATTAAAGGGTTTCCCCATAAAAGTCATAAATTTGTATTAAATGGCGTTAATACATCGTTCGATCTGTAATCGCAACTTTAAAAATAAAAAATTTATATTAAAGGCTATCCCTATTGAAATCTCGTTATTTGCATAGAATTTGTACGACTTTAATCGCAAATAGGAATGAAAAAATTCAGATATTAAAGGGTGTTCCCATAAAAATCATCAAATTGTTATATATGGCCTTATCTTTTAAATTGTAATAAATAGATAAGTTTTATTTGCGTAAAGTATGTACGACTGTAAATGCAACTTTAACAGTAAAAATTTTATATTAAAGGGTGTCCCTATTGAAATCATAAATCCGTTTTATACGATTTTTTCTTTTAAAGAGTTATAAAAAACACTTGTTATTTGCATAAGGTATGTTCGACTGTAATTGCAACTTTAAAAGTAAAAATTTTATATTAAAGGGTGTCCCTCTTGAAATCATAAATCCGTTTTATACGATTTTATCTGTTAAATAGTTATAAAAGTCCACTTGTTGTTTGCATAAAGTATGTTTGACTGTAATCGCAACCTTGATAGTAAAAATTTTATTTTAAAGGGTGTCCCTATTGAAATCATAAATCCGTTTTATACGGTTTTATCTTTTAAATAGTTATAAAAAGACACTTGTTATTTGCATAATGTTGGTTCGACTATAATTGCAAATAAGAATACAACAATTAAACATTAAAGGGTGTTCCCATAAACGTCTTAAATATGTTATGTATGGCCTTTTCCTTTAAATTATAATAAATACACACTTGCCATTTACTTACTATAACTGTAAGTAAGAAACAGAATATTGATATTAAAGGGTGTCCCCATAGAAGTCTGAAACTTGTTGTATATGGCCTATTCTTTTAAATCGTTAAAAATGGATTCTTATTATTCGCGTTAAGTATGTGCGTATACATCTCCAACTGTGAAAGAAAAAATTAGATATTAAAGGGTGTCCCCATAGAAGTCTGAAACTTGTTGTAAATAGCCTTTCCTTTTAAATCGTTAAAAATGGGTACTTGTTATTCGCGTAAAGTATTTGCGTATATATCTTCAACTGTGAAAGGAAAAATTAGATATTAAAGGGTGTCCCCATAGAAGTCTGAAACTTGTTGTATATGGCCTTTTCTTTTAAAACGTTAAAAATGGATAATTTTTATTTGCGTAAAATATGTGCATATATAACATCAACTGTGAAAGAAAAATTTAGATATTAAAGGGTGTCACCACAAAAGTCTTAAAATTGAATGTATCTCATCTTTTAAACCATTAAAGACAGATACTGGATTTTTATAGATTTTGTATAACTAAGTCGACTGTAATAATAAAAAAAATTAAGTATAATTAAAGGGTAACCCCATAGGAGATGCAAATATGGCATAGAGCCGTTACAAACAGATGCTTGATATTTTCTTAGAGTATGTTAAATTAATTCCACTATAACAACAAGCAATTAAAATAAATGTGTATATGTAAAGGGCGTCCCATAGTTATCATAGCTATACTTTCTCTCTTACAAAATTTTTTATACTGCATAAAAGTTGTTTAAATTATATTGACCGACAAGTTCCATTTAAATTTAATTTCATATTCACTAACGCTATGTGGTCTCCCCATCATCATTTCGTGGTGGATTTTTAGGATAACAAACTGATAACTAAAAAAAAAAATTAAATAAAAAAGTTTTTTAACAAACGAATTTCCTAGATTAAAAAAGATTTTCTTGTCTACTTAATGTGTGTTTAATTTTTTTACCCTTGACTTTTAAAGTTGACCATTTTCTTGCCTCGCCAGCTTTATTGCTGGCCACACACGTATAATTGCCGGTATCGCCAATATTAGTTTGACGTAGCGACAATATTAAAGTGTATTCATCAATTTTATGATAAATAGAACGTAATAACGGCTGGCCATCTTTAAGCCAATAAATATCAATGGGCAAATCACCTGAAGTGACCATACACATAACACGTACTGCTTGGCCACCATTAACACCATTTGGATTAAATTGAAACTGTTCGATCAGTGGCAATTCTAGGATCATATACGAGCAGACATATAAAAAAAACATTAATCAATAGTTTATTAATAACATTTAAAATAAGTGAAAATGATGAAATGAGAGTAAGATGATAAAATGGTGTATAGTTTAAGGCGCCGGCAAAAAATTTATCACAAATTATTTTTTTATATTAAGCTGGCAGTTATTACGATTCCACTTTTAATGTTATAAATTCACAGTGATTTTTTGTTGCTGTTGTTGTTATAGTTACATTTCTATGCTATTTTTTTAAGCCATTTACAATTAGTTAAGCCAACACCCCTGAAAATATGCTTTAGTTTTAATTTGCATTAAACGTTTTTAATGGCACAACTATTTCTAAAATAAACAAACAAAGAGAAAACCACTATTTAAGTGTAAAATACATTATGCATTGCAAAGTTTATTATAATAAAAATAATAATTCTAAAAACTAATAATAAAAATAAAACGAAAATACCACAAACCCCTGATAGTTAAATTGGTGGAAACTTCGGAAAACCCCGCTTGATTGGCACCAATACATGAATATTTGCCCACATGTTCCGACAAAATACTTTCAATACTTAAAGAACTGCTACGTTTACTCTGCATTAATATTGTTATACCCGGCATATTCTTTATTAATTCATCATTATAATACCAGGTTATATTATAAGGCGAATCACCATGTAATACAGCACAGTTCAATTGAAAATAATCACCCAAAAATAAAGGATTATCGGCACTAGAGGGTAATGGTGTCAATTTGGGGGGAACTTTGTGGAAAATTAAATAAAAAATTTAATTAAAAAAAAAAACAAATTAGCAAATGCATACAGGAAATGAGGCATTAAGTTATAAACACAACTCAAAAATATATACTTTTATCCTACAAAAACAAATAAAATTTCCAAAATCCCTAATACCATTCACAATTAAAGCAGCTGTGTAATTGGTTACCCCCGCTGCATTTTTGCCATAACAAGTATAATTGCCAGCATGTTGATCCTTAACGGATTCTATAGTCAATACAGAACTTCGCGAACCCATTTTAGAAATTTGTATACCCAATTGTAGAGCTTGGCTTTCGTTGAGTTTATGTTGATTAAAATACCAATAGACTAGTAAAGGATGATCACCATGTATTATAGAGCATTGTAGAGTAAAATAGTCACCAGGATAGAAGGCATCTGCTCCAGTGGTGAAGGGAGCAATTTTAGGTAATACTTTTTTTGAAAAAAAAATATATAAAAAGAAATTAATTTACAATCGGGAAGGGGAGACTCGCGACGATACAATTTTTTTATGCTTAATTTTTTATTTTTCATTCTTATCATATACGACCTGTAAAAGGTCAATTTTATTAAAATTAACATTTATAAAAATAAAATTCTTCTCCCGACGTTTTATTAAAAAAATCCAAAATTTATTAAGAAAATCTGGTAACGACATAAAAATGTAAAGAATAGACCAGAGTAATAGAAAAGCCATATTACATTGGAAAACTTCTTCGTAATCGGGTATACTTTTCCTTAATCTGGCACTGACATAGAAGATGTTTTTACAGAGGTATAGGTTTTTGCAATGGAGTGCAAAATGCTGTGCAAATCTGACTGGAGGTTTGCAGAAAGTGCTTTTCATTTAATTACCTTCACTCGTCGGTAAAGCAGAGGAAAACTCCAATTGAAAGGCGACTGAGCTCTAGTAACTGAATAACGGAAGAAAATGAAAAGAAGCGCAGTTCTCATCTTCTAAAAGGTGTTTTTTACAGGGGTATAGAATTTTGAAATGCACTAAAACAAAGATTATTGTTTTTTTTTAATTAACTTATTCGAAAGATAATCTTGTGGCATTATAATTTAAATTTAATTTCTGCCATAGCTTGCTCAGGCGTAGTCTAATCTGGAGGTTCAATTTTCGATGACTTTTTCCAACATTTGTGGCCGTTTATTGGCAATAACGCTGCGAATGTTTTCCATCAAGTGCTCAATCGTTTCCAGCTTATTGGCATAGAGTAGACTGGCGATAATAAATCGCACAATTTTTGGAGGTCAATTCACGGATCCGGTACGTGAAACTAGATCCTTATGAAACGTTTCCTTCTATAAATCAGTTGCAGCGAGAGGTACGTCTAGTTGAAATTACCTCCAGCACACATGGTTGTTCACTTGGTGCATGAAAAAGTCAGTAATCTAGGCTCTATGGCGGTCACCTCCCCCCAACATTATAAGTCTTAATGGATCACACAACCATCTAGACTTGTGTCTTGCGGGGGTAAAAGGGAGCCCAGTCCCCTTCAAAGCTAGTAGGAGTTAATTGGACTCATCATCAACTGAAGTTGGATAATCTTCAACTCTTCAGCAAGGAGTGAAGGCTGCGGCCTACTCCGGGCTTTTGAAGTTACAACTAGGAGTGACCGGAGGATATACGTGTCCGAAGGCCTTCTAGGGCGAGGATAATGCTACATTTCATCCACAGTGGTAATGATTCATCATCTGATTAAGGCCCATGGCCAGGTGCAGATGTAAATTTTATCCCGTCATGGCGGTCACCATTGACTGTAACATTCTGATTAGCATAATTTTTAAAGAATTATGGACCAATAAATCCTTCAGCGCATAAGGCTCGCCAATCAGCCAGTTTTTCTGAGTGTGCGACGGTGAGTCAATATACACTTGAGAATTCTCATCACTCTCAATACATCAGGTTTGTTTATTGCACGTGTCCCCTTAAATAAATTTCGCTTATGAAAATTAAGTTAAACGGTCATCATGTTTTGGGTCCAGAGACGTGATTTAATTTACATCCGCACCTGGCTATGGAGCCTTAATCAGATGGTGGTCAAGCCACTTTGCATAATTTGGAACGTCATGCTCTTCCTAGGAAGCCGAAGTCATAATTCTATGCAACAGGTCTTTCCTAGTTGCAACTTTAGTGATTCCAGGAGCAGGGCTGCAAACCACCACACCTTGCTAAAGAATTGGAGACCATCAACTCCTGTCCAGAACACATGTCTAGCATGCTCACTGGACAGGATCATTCACCTAGCGTGTCACTAACGGTGAAATGATCCTGGCCACCACATAAAACTGACCTGTCTGTTATGGGGCCGCGAAACCACAACCACCACGATACTCCCATATAGGGGCCAACCTCAATAATCAGCCAGAGAACAGTCAAATGTCTAAAGAGACAAATAACAGAACTCTGGGACTTACTGATTCCCGTGGAAATAAAGTGGAGTTCCTAGTTGGACCCTGCCGCTTTCAGGGGACTCGACTCCCTTTTTCCCCCAGTTGCACAGGTCTACATAGTAGCTCTCCATAAAGACCATATATGTGCCCCCAGGGGGTAGTGTTTGGGTCCAATTTGAAAACGTCCTTAAAGTATCAGTTGTTCATGTTAAAGTAATAAATCAAACTAAATATAAACTGACAACTAATAAAATGGCCGCCAGTTAAAACAGTGTTGCCATTTTGAAGTTCTCTGCAAAAAAAAAACACAACAGAGGAGTGAAAAAAGCGTAGATTAGAAATATATTTCAAAAATGATGCATACTTTGGGGCTGACACATTATAAAAACCTGGATTTTCCAAAACAAGACCTAAGGATTTCAAAATATAAAATTAATGTCATTTTATGTTTTTATTTTTTTTGTACAAATGATTTTATTTCAAGTTAGTTTTTAGCTCTACGCATTGCTAACCTAAACTTACTTAACCTCTTCAGATTAAAATAACTTTTTAAACAGTTTAAACCAGCTTTTTAATTCTACTTAAAGGTAACGGCTTAATGCTTCTGATGGTTACAGTTGATTGGTTCTCTACTATTGACACATTGTATTATCATCCTCCTATCATCATGTGATCTGCAGGAAGTCTTTCATTTAAAACAACTTCTAGCAATATGGTCTCCAAATAGGGTACTACAGACAGGATTTTATATCTTATAGATTTGGAAACGGCGTAAGTTCCATCCATTCTCTGAGTGTTGTATGTTCTATCAAAACATATTAAAAGAAAATGTTTCACAAATTTTGATTCTATCCAAAGCGTTTGCTAGTTTTATAAGGAAATTCACTAAAAGAATATTTTCATGCAGCTAGAGATGCATGTTTCTTGTGCGATAGTGTGCAATCTTAACACAAAATTGTTGTATGTTATTTTGAAATAGAAAAGAATTTATTCTAGTGTTCTTTGTGGCTTTTAGCAGGACTATTGAAATAAATAAAATAGAATAATTTTTAGTATTTCCTAACAACTTCAACATATTATAGCTCTCTCTCTCTCCCTCTCTCTCTCTCTCTCTTTATCTATTTTTCTTTCCTTCTATTCTATTTTACAAACTCTAAAGCTATAACAATCATTCTGTTGTGCTGTTAAACTTTTTTGCTTTGTTTCTTTTACAGCCTGCGCTTTTTTTTCAGTGACAAACTTCGAAAGCTATTTATAAATGCTCTTCTTTGATGAGCTTTTTATTTTGTTTCCATAATTAAATTTTTTTTTAATTCAAATAGATTTAGTGGGGTCAATGGTCCTTCGAACTGTATGGTCTTTCGTATCATAATAAAATATTAGAGTTTTCATACCAAAAGTTTTAAATTGAATATATTATTTATTTCATTCCCAGAGCTTTAAAAAGCTATGCAAGTGCTGTAGCTATTGCATGAATTAAATCACTTTTAATAGTTCTAATCTTTTATAATATATAAATAAGTCGGGTTTTCCTTCCTGACGCTATAACTACAGAACGCACGAATCGATTTCCACGGTTTTGCATTCGTTGGAAAGGTCATGGGCTCCGTAAGGTTTATAGCAAAGAAAATTCAGGAAAAATTTTAAGAGAAAAGCAGGGAAAATTATTTTTCACATACAGCGCCATCTCTGATACATAGCATGTACTACAACGGCACCAGTACGTGGTGTGTGAGTATCCCTCACGAAAATAAGTACGTTTCATTTTTAGTAGATGACGCCGTGCGCTAGGTCGCATGTATACTGTTCATCCTAGAAATGATGGATGATTTTATTTGCGACTGCTGTTGGTAAATGTACGTGAACCAAAATCATTTGCCCATTTGAAAACTATGAATGGCCACCAATGCCAAACATATCGAGAAGCATGTCAACTATTGGGTTTGCTGGAGAACGATTCTCATTGGGATTCAGTTGTTTCATCAAATGCGTACCAAATACGAACGCTGTTCGCAATTATTATCACCACATGTTTCCCTTCACAACCAATTCAGTTATGGAACAAATGCAAAGACGACATATGTGAAGATATCTTACATCGCTTGGGCATTCGAACAAATAATCCTGACATGCAAATAACCGATTAAATATATAATCAAGGATTGATTCTGATTGAGGATCAATGCTTGACTAGTGCCAACAAGCTACTGATTGAAGTAGGAATGATCGATCGATGCATTCAACCAAGAATTGAATTGAGAGCTGCAATACAATGTTGATTCAATGCAGGAATTCGTTCGAAATAACGTGCCGTTGCTGAGTGAACAGCAAAATCAAGTATACGAAACATTTATGCAAGCGGTGGACAATAACACTGGTGGTCTATTCTTCCTCGACGCACCTGGAGGAACATGGAAAATATTTGTCATTCCATTATTTTGGCCACTTTTCGAACAAAATGTGACATAGCTTTGGTGTTAGCATCATCTGGAATTGCGGCGACTCTTCTAGATGGCGGTCGTAATGCACATTCTGCGCTTAAGTTGTCACTCAATTTTTTTTTTTTTTGTTTTAAAGAGAAATAGCACTTCAGGCAACAATGCCTATTTAGTCAAGTATGGTGCTTTAGGAAAGGGTTAGAGAATAGATGAAACAGGTAGTGAAAGTAGAAGGATAGTCGGAAATTATCTGCCGTATATAAGACAGCACAGCGACCAGTGACTATGCCTTCATCGCTGAGCAGCTCAACCGACAGTCAATTTTTATTTTTGTAGTGAAAAAAAACAAGGTCTTCGTTGGGAATCGAACCCACAACCCCCAAACTGACAAGCTAGTACACTACCTACTAGCCCAAAAGAGGCACCTTTGCTGTACAGCGACTATACTTTCATGACTAAGGCCACTAGGAGCATATTCTTTTGGTCTGTTGTCAGCATCGATACTGTAAGCCACAAATTTAGCGATAAAAATCTACTAGCCTACAGGGGCACCACTCAATTTAAATACAATTGATACTCCAACATGCAATATTTCCCGATCCAGTGCAATGGGAAAATTGTTGATGAATACAAGCTCATTGTTTGGGATGAGTGCACAATGGCACATAATTATGTATAAATTATTTCAAAAGTAAAGTGGTGGGAGTTTACTTTTTCGTTTAAAGATTTGTATTGAAAAAGACAGAACCTGATAATAGTAGGTCTGCAGTAGTAAAGCGGAGATTTGGAAATAGGGAAATAAAATTTTATGGTTAAAAGAAAATCGATAGATGAATTGTGGCAATCAATATCATTCGGATATTTAATTAAACATTATTTTCCTTTCCATATAGAATCCTGGGATATAGAGCTTCACTTTATATATAAAATATATATTTTTTTTTGTTTAATATATTTAATAAAATTTTTTTCATATTGTGTTCAAAATATAAACTTGGTGTGTTTTCCATGCAAAAATTTATAAGTTTTTTTTTGTTTTAAATCCTTTTATTTAACATGCATTTTCTACTTTAAAATTTTCTACTTGAGAGCATAAATAACCCATTAAGAGGCAGCAGCAAGAAAAACAGTCCATTAGATAGATATTTTTTGTTTTTTTTTTAGCATTTTAAAACAAAAGAAAAGAAATAGTTTTTTTTTTAGTAAATAAAATTAACAAAAGGAAACTAAGACAAAAAATAAGGACCAGAAAAAAAAAATATCATAAATCTAACCATAGACATTTAATTCCGTGGTAAAGGTTTGCAAGCCAGCACGATTGCGTGCCAGGCAAGTATAATTGCCGGCATGATGATCATCTACCGAATCTATGGTCAAAACACTGGTGCGTTTATTTACCATCGTGGTGGATATGCCCAAATTATCATTCCCCTCAACATGTTGCTTATTTAAAAGCCAGGATATATTCAAGGGCAAATCACCAAATGATACGGAACAGTAAAGGGTTAAATATTGGCCTGTTTGCGCAGGACCCTCTTCAAAGGTAAAAGGTCTTATGCGAGGTAAAACTAAAAAAAAAAAATTATTTTGGGAATTAAACAATAAAAAAAATCGTATAAAAATAAATAATAAATAACAAAAAATAAAAACAAAGAAACAAGCAGCACTTAAAGGACTCTACACTGAAAAAAATAGAATAATAATAAACAACAAATACACAAAATACCTATCACTTTTAATTGTGTGGTAAAACTGGCCTTGCCAGCCTTATTTGAACCCTGGCAAGTGTAGTTGCCAGCATTTTTGGCTTTAACGCTTTCTATAGTTAAAACACTGCTACGTCTACCCAATTTAGAAATTAAAATATCTTGATTATCTTCATTAATCAAGGGCTGTTTATTAAAAGTCCATAAAATATTTAAAGGTAAATCACCCTCGGTAATTGTACATTGATAAGTTATATATTGATCCAAATGCACAGCCTCGGTACCACCCGTTGAGAAAGGTGAGATCTTGGGAGGTACTTTTGGAAGCAAGCAAAAACCAAAATAGAAGTACAAAACAAAGAAATAGAAGAGGAAGGATTTTTTAAATATTTCCAAAAAAAATTTTTTTAAAAACTTTTTTTAATAAAAAAAAAATTTAAAAATAAAAAAAAAAATTTTAAATTAAAAAAATATATAAAAAAATTAAAAAAAAATTTTTTAAATTTAAAAATAAATTTAAAAAAAAAATTTTTTTTAACTAAATTTTTTAAAAAAAAAAATTGTTTTTTTTAGTAAATTTAATAACCATTAACAACTAGCTCAGCTGTATACTCTGTAGTTTGGGCCTTATTTTGAGCTTTACAAGTATAATTGCCCTTATTATGGCCATTGACGGTGTCTATGGTTAAGACACTAACTTTTTTGCCTATTTTTGATGTTGTAGCTCCAAGATAATCATTCAATGCATAACCATTAAATAGCCAATGGATATCAACTGGCAAATCACCCTTTGAAATGGTACATTGTACTGTTACCGAATCACCAAAATTGGCCGGTTCATCACCAAAATCAAATGGTGTTATTTTGGGAGGAACTTTGTTAAGGAGAAAAGAAACAAAAAAAAAACAACAACAACAATAAAGCGAAATATGATTTAAATTTTTAGAAATAAAATAATTATTATTAAATCAAATCCACCATTGACATGTAATTCAGCTGTATGATTAGCTTTGCCCGCTCTATTTTCAGCTTGGCAGGTATATTTGCCCACATGTCCCGCATGTACTGCATCAATGGTTAGAACGCTGGCTCTTTTGCCACTTTTTAAGATGGTTATACCAGTACCAAATGGTTGCATTATAACATTATTATGCAGCCATGTGATATTCACTGGCATATCACCCGATGAGATTAAGCAATTTACCGAAACTGAGTCTTCGAAATTTGTGGGCTCATCACCAAAATCAAAGGGTACAACTTTGGGCGGAACTAAGTAAAATAAAAATTTAAACAATAATATTAAGATATATAAAAAAATCTGAATTGATTTGTTAGAGGCCAGTTTAACCCTGGCCCTCTTTTTTGCCTTTAAGACATCCACTTTAAAGGATTTTTTCTGCTTTTCCCGAAATATAAAACTATTAAAAAGGGCTAAAGTTGCTAATAAAAATTTAAACAGTCCACCTTTTGAGGAACACACACACATCGAACAAAAAAATATTAAAGGGTGTTTTTATAGAGGTATACAACTTGGCAATATAACAAAACACAACTCAATATTTAAAATTGAAATGAAATTTCTTTTATACGAATGATAATCTGTTGACATTATAATTAGAGTACGTTTTGTGTAGCATATAGCCGCCACGATTGGCTATATAGATATAGTCTAATCTGGAAATTCAATTTTCCATGACCTATTTCCAGCATTTAGAGACCGTACACCGGCAATAACACGGCGAATATTACTCTTCAAGTGATCAATCGCTTACGGCTTATGGAGGCAGACTAGCAACTTTACATATTCCCATAGCAAAAAAACATTAGTGGTGATAAATGGCATGATCTGATAGGCCTATTTATAGACTTGAAACTTGAAACTATAAGGTTACCAAACACTTCCTTTAATAAAACAATTGTGGCACAAGCTGGATGTTGCACCGTCTTATTGAAATGATTGTTTAATTAATGAACGAAACTGTCAGTAATCATGGCTCTATAGCGATTACCATTGACTGTAACGTTCTAAGCAGCGTAGAGATAAGAACCAGTAATCCCTCTAATCCATAAAGTTTGCGATTAGACTCATATTTTTCCAAATAAATTTACACAATTGGAAAACGTTATTCAGACATCACTCCATCCATGTTGAAATGCCAAACCAAATCCAAGCAAAACAAACTGAATAAAAATCCCTTAATAGCTAACAAAATGGCCGTCAGTTAAAAGAGTATTGCCCAAATAAAGTTATATACCTCTATAAAGAACATTACATACATTTCCTTTAAAGAACATTGTTTCAAACAAAGTAAAAGAAAATTTACCGTATAATCGAAAAAATGAAAAATTTAGGAGAACAATGGCTTGCGAACTTAAAGCGGCTTTTAGAGCCAGTTAACCGGATGGTCCAAATATCTTTTAAAGTTATAGATATTATCGGCAGTGATAAATTTTTTCATTCAATCGATATCAT
This sequence comes from Trichopoda pennipes, assembly GCA_030448955.1. Taxonomy (NCBI): domain Eukaryota; kingdom Metazoa; phylum Arthropoda; class Insecta; order Diptera; family Tachinidae; genus Trichopoda; species Trichopoda pennipes. Next base: position 10,908,443 of record JASKUP010000060.1, on the reverse strand, counting down.
GTTATTGCTAAACTTAAATGATTAATTAAAAATCATTGAATTGAATAACACAACTGTAGGATGGGACTTTCGCAGAAAGATCTGGGATTACAAAATCTCCACTTAAACTTTAAATTTGAGTGAAATATAACTTTTTTAAAAAGCCCCATTTATATCTCGCATTTTTATCAATCACAAAAATTAGCCAATCTAAAGATTGGAAAACCATTTTCTAGCATCTGATGCATTCACAGAAGGTATAGTTTTTGGGTAGATTTTGGGAATTGTGGGTGGCATCACTAGACATGAATTGTGTGTGATTTTAATTTCGAAAAAAATTTTGCATTTCTTAAAGATTTTGTTTGTTTTAAGCTTTAAATTTAGTTTAATTAAACTCTTCATTAACGCAATTAAATATTTAATTGAAAAAGCTAGATAACAATTTTCTAATTAAATAATTAATTGAATTAATTAAAAAATGTAATAACATTTTTAATCTTAAAAAAAGACTTTTCACTTTTTAGAACGATTAAATTATTATAATTATATTTTGTGATTTCACCATTATATTTCACATATAATTTCTTTTTATATTTTAAACGACATATTATTGATTAAGCAATTAATAGGCCTATAAAATTTTACAAAGCTCACTACAACAAAAGCAAATAAAATTAAATTTTATTACAATATAAAACAAAAGCAAATAATATATATTAAGCAAACTTAACTACAAAAAGTCTGTTAATTTTTTATTTTAGTTAAACAAAGAATTGGAATAAATAAGAGTTTTTTGGGAATCAAAATAATTTTATGCTTCGATAAAATTTTAAATTCCGTAACACAATAGAATTAAAATTTTTAAAATTTCTTTAATTTTTAAATTTAAATTTAATTTCGTTAAGCTGGTGCTGGTTGCTGTGACATGAGAAAAAATAACACTTTCCACCTTAACTGAAGGAAATGGAAAACATGTTGAAATTAGTGCCTGGTTACAGCAAATCTTGAAATAATTTAATTACTGCATGTACTCTTAGGGTTACCAAATCAAAATATTTACGTAGGCATGATTAAGCGTTTGCAGTTTTAAAAAAAATACACTTAAAGAAAAGTAAAGGAAAATTAAAAAAAATCTGCTTGATTTTTTTTTTAAATTATGCAAAAATCAAAACCATCTGGTAACCCTATATACTTTCTTCTTACTGCTATTTAATAAAAATACACTTAAAGTAAAGTAAAGAAAAATTAAAAAAAATCTGTGTGATTTTTGGCGATCATTAAGAATTTTTTTTTAAATTATGCAAAAATCAAAACCATCTGGTAACCCTATATACTTTCTTCTTACTTCTATTTAATAAAAATACACTTACAGAAAAGTAAAAAATTAAAAAATTTTGGCGATCATTAAGAATTTTTGCGTAAAAATAAAATCATCTGGTAACCCTATACACTTTCTTGTTATAGCTATCACATTTTAATTCAAACCAATTCACTTAAAACATGTACTACTTAACATTATTGAACTTCAGTTACGAATTTTTTTTTAAATTTAAAAAGAAACTCAGCGATGCATCTACGCAATTTAGTTTTATCCTTTCAAAAGGACAAATGGAGGGAGAAATTGCCAACAAGGCCGTAAAATCATTTTTCACGATACGCCTTGCTATACATAAGACTTTTTAACAATTTCTAGGTATTCAAAATCAAGAAAGCATCAATTTATAAGAGCGCCATCTGTTGTTAGTTAAAATTTTTTTTTAATTTTCTTGATAGTTGATTTATAGTTAAAAGCATAATTAAATGATTACACTGTTGAGGGTTGTTTCTTTTTAAGCAAAAATTTTATAACAAAGAAAGTGTCTTTTGGAAATGGATGGTACAACCTTTCCACCTTCCCGCAGAGAGAAAGGATTTTTACCACCACTGAATTTAGTTAAGCAAAAAGTTTGCATAAATTTTTATTTCAAAATTATGTGCTCTAACAGAGTGTGACAGTGTCAAGCACTCGAATGATAAAAGATTTTTAATGGTATACTTAGGAGAGTGCTGCCAGATTAAAATTATCATTAAATTCAAAATATTCATGAAAGATATTCTTGGTTAAAAACGTAAATTTTATTACGAAAATGTAAATTTTAATAGATTTTCAAATAAATACACTGAGAGAAAACACTTCTCCATAATTGTTTAAATTCAAGTTTTATGAATTTGTTCTTGATATTGAGCGATTTTCAAAAATGCTTGAAAATTAAGGAATATCTGGCAACTCTTATTGAGCATCGTCACGTGAACGCACAGGCCGTTAATTATAGTATTATATTCTGATATCCATAGAATGCAATTATGCTGTTATATTCGCTGAAAAAGAAAACTTGCATCCATTACGTTATTGACGCTAAAGAAAGTTTTTATTTCGACATCAAATATTAAGACAGTCACTATCACTGGAAACAAGACCATCAATAATCATCAGATTAGAATAATTCCCTAAAATATTACGGCAAATGGTATCTAAATATAAGCTTCCGTTGACCCCTTATTCTCTGCCTTTGTGTTATTCCTTTTAGGTCAAACGTGCCATGAAGCCAAAATATTTCGCTTCAGATATTTTTTTTGCCGGCTCTTTGCCTTTAAGAGACGATTTTATTAATAACGACATTCACATTTTTCCACACCCACACACTTAGCGTTAACCCTACGAAAGGTTACGTGAGTTCACACATCCAGTAATTAAATAATCATTACGGCGGCATATTAAATTAATGGGGAAATAAAAGAAAATTATTGGGAAATATGTGTAACTATTTGGGAAATTATCTTGAAGGACCCAAAGTTATTGTTCAATATATTGTTCAACATTATAGATAAATTTTTTTAAGTGTACTTGAGTTTAAAATATATTTAGTGAAAAGACTGTGGACTCTGGTTTAACACGGCCTTCAAGGTATTCCGTTTTATATGGCAAATAAAAAACATTTCTCACTTTAGAGAAAACTTATTTATCCGATGATGGCAACCCACCATTTTAATCCTTAAAGATAAAGAAAACTTCATAATAATGGGTTTTTCAACATGAAGTTTGTTTTTCAGTCACGGCAACACTAACATGATAGTTTTGCCGTTTAGTTTTTCGACGCGTTCGTAGTTGATGCATTGGCAATTTTTACGACGAATTCAATTTCACACGAAAATCGCATTAAAATAATTAAAACCCGCATTGAAAAATGGTGGTTCTTTTAAAGTTACATTTCGTAAAATTCGTGATATTTTTGGACAGCATAAAAGTCCTTCTGAAACCACTATAAAGAATTGGGTCGTTTAATTTGAGTCGACAGACTCGATACAAAATGTATGAACACCAACGCGTGTTTAACCAGGTGGATTAACTGAAGATATCGCAGCCATTAACCATAGTGTGGAAGTAGATCTAAATTTGTTAATTCCTCGACGTTCTCAAAAATTCGGAGCTATCCAAAACCATCACATGGCGATTTTCGCGTAAGAATATTACTTTAAAGCCTTACAAGGTTTAACTGGTGATGGAATTGAAACCAACGACTATTTACATCGCCGTAGATTAGCTCAGTTCATTTAGAAACAACCGGTAGGATTTTCTGAAAAAAAAAACATTTTTTCAGGCGAAGCCCATTTTCACTTGTCAGTGTGTGTCAAGAAGCGAAATTGCCGCATTTGGGCCTCTGAAAATCCTAGAGTGATTATTGGGAAGCCTTTAATGCACAAAGTGTAACTGTATGGTGTGCTATGTGATTGTGTGGAGATGTGTTTGGGACGCTCGTATTTAACACGTGCATATCACTGACATGTGGTTTCAAGAGGATAGTGCCACATGTCTCATTGCCAATGAAACCATTAACCACATTCCCCGATCGCATAATTTTACGACAATCTGCATGTTTTGTGGCCAGCCATATCGTGGCTTATTTTTTGTGGAGCTGTGTTAAGGACAGAGTCTATACCGAGCCAATCGAATCAATCCGTCAAACTTAAAATCCATCCGATGTGATTAACGAAATAAAACACTGGCACTTTGCCAAAAAGTGATTAAAAACTTTGATGAAAGAAGCGACATCAGCAAAAACAAATGATTTGCGGGGAAACAATATCAATAGATCCCTAAATGATGAACCAGAAATTCCGAATACAATATGAATCTTTGAAAGAGATGCTCAGACATGAAAAAGTATTAAAAAAAAGAAATATAAAAGGAAATTTATATTAACTGGTGGAGTAATTGGAATCCCGAAACTCTACAACTAAATGAGAATTTGAATTAATAAACAGTGAATACCTCTAAAAAAAATTTTTTGCTTTTGTGTTACTAATTACAAATGATAAACGAGAGAAATAATTTTGCCAATAATTGGTAGGCGAATTTGAGGTTAAGAAGTAAATTGTTTTAAAACACGCACCTTTTTCTTCAACTTCAGTTTTATTGGTGTCATTAATGTTTCGGGCAAATTTAATCGAATAAGCTTTAATCGAATTAAATTTAATCGAATAAATTTTAATCGAATAAATTTTAATCGAATCAGATTTTATCAAAAAAATTTTAATCGGTTAAGGTTTAATCAAATAAGATTAAATCGAATAATGTTTAATCGAATAATGTTCATTCAAATAGTAAACACACAAACTTTAAATGTCTGTCGTCACACGGCTGTTCTTTTTTACAAAATTTTGAAGAACATTTTGCAACAAAGCTTTGTTTATCTCGCGAATGTAGTAACAAATTTCATCTTTTAGAGTGACGGTCAGTTTTTTTTGTTTTTTGTGGGTCTTATTTATATAAGCCCGTTCTGTGAAAGGGCCCCACAGAGAAAATAATTCAACGGCATTAAATCAAAAGTATAAGGGGACAAATTGACTTCGTCATATCGAGAATGGTTTAGATAGCTATATATGTAAAAGCGCCGAATAGCTGAAACCAAAGGCCACCGATAATGATATCAACATTAGCCTAGTGTGACTAGCTTAAGGAAATCACGTTGACGGCGTTTCTCTTCTAATTTTCGTAAAAATACGAGCCAATTATAATGCGTGAGATAAGTTTGAGAATAATGGGTTCAGTTCTTCAAACAGTTGACAAACATTTGACGCCAGCAATAGTCAAGTTAGTCGGCTTTAATTCATGATCGCATTAAACTTTATAAAGGTGAGGATGAAGATCGTTATGCAAAATATTAAGCAAACTGCCTCCAGTGATGCTCTATGATTGTTAAGAACATCTGCGATTTGATGTTTCAGATGCATTCTCAACACTTTCTTGTACGCTGGTGTTGCTTCACTACGGGCACTGCAAGCTAATTGTTTTTGGTCTATTGTCAGCATTATTAACGTAAACCTAAAATTTAGTGATTAGATTATGCTCAGCGGTCTCAGTAGCAGTTAAAGCCTAATTATGAGGAAAATAAATGTCAGGGGAAGACAGCTCAATTTTTAATACTTAAATATTTGGCAGATAATTTACTTCCTAACCTCAAATTTGCCCACCATTATACTATTTTAACTCCAAATTTGCCCACCTGATCATTTCGATAGCACATTTTCACTATAAAAATTTTTTGCAGACGACATCAAATCAATATGATTCAATATGCCCGTGCGTGAGACTCTAAATCAGGAATTAAATAAATTTATTCGAATTTTTATCAACATCGAATATTTTAATTTCTCTCTCTCTCTCTCTCTCTGTATAATGAGTTCTTCTAGAATATAAAAAAGAAACAGACTTTTTTTTGTTTAATATATAAAATTAAATTAAAAATTTTAAGCTTTTAAAAATAATCATGCATTAACCCTTTAAAGGCATAATCTATGATCTAAACAGTGTTTAAAGGGGAACTACGAGTATGTAAAAAAGGAAATGGACCTTTAAATTAAAGAAAGAAAAAAAAGGACAACAAATAAAAATAAATTAAAATAAAATGTCTTTAAATACAAAAAACACATTTTAAAACAATCACCATTCACTACTAATTGCGCGGTATACGTTGAGGAGGCCCACAAATTGCGTGCTTTACAGGTATAATTTCCCACATGACGTGCATTGACGGCATCAATCATTAAAACACTTAAACGTTTGCCCATTTTTGATACCGTTATACCCGAATATGAATTAATGGGACTTTCATTGAAAAGCCACTCAATATCTAGTGGCAAATCGCCCGATGATACTAAACAATTAATCGAAACTGAATCTTCGAAATTGGCAGCAACTTGACCAAAATCAAAATGGGCAATTTTAGGAGCAACTTGGAGTAAAACAAAAAAACAAAACGGGGATTTGAAAAGATTAAATCTAAAATTTTAAACAAAAATATTTATAAAAATAATTATATTAAATAAAATAAATAACTATTTTAAATTATTTTTAAAATTTAATTAATTTAACCACCATTAACAATTAATTCCGCTGTATAATTAACCGAGGCAGCATGATTTTTAGCCATACAGCTATAAAGGCCCGCATGACGAGCATGAACATTGTCTATGGTTAAAATGCTGGTGCGCTTACCACCCTTAACCACTGTCATACCCGAATATGAACTAATGCCATAATCATTAAACAGCCATTCAATATCTATAGGCTGATCACCAGATGATATAAGACAAGTGATCGATACAGAATCTTCAACATTGGCTGGCTCTTCACCAAAATCGAAAGGTACAATTTTTGGAGGAACTTGTGTAGGTTTTGGAATAAATCAATTAAATAAATTAAATAAAAAATTAAAAATTATTTTTTTTTGGTCAGGCTCAAGTTCGTTTTTAAAATTTTTGTAACATTTAAATAAAATATGTATTTGTAAAAGAACTTTCAAAGCTATATTTGCCTTAACAAAAATATACATAATAAACCTATAAACAAAATAAAAAAATTTTTTTAATTTTTTAGTCAGGCTTAAAATCGTTTTTGAAATTTTTTTAACATTTTATGCATTAGAATAATAAAATTTATTTTAAAGCAACTGTAAAGCTATTTTTTCTTCAACAAAAAATATACCTAATAAGCTACTAAGCAAAATGAATAACTCTTAATTTTGTTTAGTCAGGTTGAAGTTCGTTTTTTAAATTACTTAAATTTTCATTTTTTTTACTCAGGCTTAAGTCCGTTTGTTTTTTAAATTAAACATTTTTTTAAAGAAACTTCTGTAGTTATTTTTTACTTAACAAAAATAAAAAACTAAACCACTAAAAATAAATTAAAATATTTAATTGTTTTTAGTCAGCATTAAGATCGTTTTTTTCAATTTTTTAAAATTTTATGCATTAGAATAATAAAAATTATTTTAAAGCAACTTTAAAGCTATTTTTTCCTAAAAAAAAATATACATAATAAACCTGTAAGCAAAATTAAAAAAAATTTGAAAATTCTTTAGTCAGGCTTAAGATCGTTTTTGAAAATTTTTTAAAATTTTATGCATTACAAGAATAAAATTTATTTTAAAGCAACTTTAAAGCTAGTTTTTCCTTAACAAAAGAAAAATACCTAATAAACTACCAAGCAAAATGAATACTTCTTAAAATTTTTTACTCAGGTTGAAGTTCGTTTTTTATAATTTTTAAACTTTAATGCATTATAATAAAAATAATGCATTAATAATAAAAATTTTGTAAAGGAATTTTTAAAGTCATAAGAAGAAATTTTATCAAAGAGAAATTTTTCAATTTTTTTTGGGCAGCCTTAAGTTCGTTTTTTTTAACTTTTTGTAAAATTAAACATTTTTTAAGAAACATTTTGTAATTATTTTTTACTTAACAAAAATAAACAAGCTAAACCTGTACCAATAAATAAAAATTTTTAATTATTTTTAGTCAGGCTTAAGTTTGTTTTTAAAAAGTTTTGTAACATTAGTAGGAATGTTGTGTAAAAAAATTTGTATAAATATTATCTTCTCCAAAAAAAATATATATAAAAAAATGCACTTGCAAAATTAAAATGGCTTAAAATTTTTTTAGTCAGGCTAAAGTTCGCTTTTAAAATTTTTTAAATTTTAATACATTAGAATAATAAAAATTTTGTAAAGAAACTTTTAAAGCTGCAGGAAAAAATTTTATCAAAGAAAAAATAAAATTGTTCAATTTTTAAGTTCGTTTTTTTTAATTAAACATTTTTTTTAAAGTTATTTTTTACTTAAGAAAAATAAACAAACTAAAACGCTAAAAAGAAATAAAAATTTTTTTAGTCAGGCTTAAGTTCGTTTTCAAAAATTTTTGTAATATTAGTAGGAATGTTTTGTAAAAAAAATTTTATAGCTATTATCTATTTAAATCAAAATATATACAAAATAACGCACTTAAAAAATTAAAATGGCTTAAAACTTTTTTTAGTCAGGTTGAAGTTCGTTTTTTTAAATTTTTTAAATTTTAATACACTAGAATAATAAAAATTTTGTAAACAATCTTTTAAAACGGTAAGAAGAAATTTTATCAAAGAAAAATTAAAATTTTTCATTTTTTTTTTTGGTCAGGCTTAAGTTCGTTTTTACAAATTTTTGTAACATTAGTAGAAAAGTTTTGTAAAAAAATTTTTAAAAATATTATCTACTCAAAACAAATATATATATAAAATAATGCACTAAAAAAATTAAAATGGCTTAAAATGCCTAAAATTTTTTTAGTCAGGCTGAAGTTCTGTTTTAAAATTTTTTAAAATTTAATTGATTAGATTAATAAAAATCATTTTAAGGAATCTTCAGTAGCTGTTATTACTTAACGAAAATAACCAAACTAAACTCGTAAACAAATATACAAATTTTTAAATTTTTTTAGTTAAGCTCAGGGTCGTTTTTTTTTAAATGTTGAAAAATTAATTATTTGAGTTAAAAAAAAAACCGAAATAATAAAAAAAATTTTGAAACTAGAATTGTATTTTTTAAAACCTTATAACGTTATTAAAACTCAAATATTTTTTTTGTGTTTTTGTAATAACAAAATATTTCCAACGAACTTGGGAGTGACTTAATATTTGTAGCTTTTTGAATTTTAAAAAAATATATATTTTTTTTTGGTTTTTAATTATGAAAACAAACTACCATTAACAACCAATTCGGCGGTATAATTAACAGCAGCAGCATAATTTTTTGCCTTGCAGGTATAGAGGCCCGCATGATGGGCCTTAACACTGTCGATGGTTAAAATGCTTGTACGTTTACTGCCTTTTATAACTGTTATGCCGGAATAAGAACTTATGCCATAATTATTAAATAGCCATTCTATATCTATGGGCTGATCACCCAGAGATATAATGCAGGTAACAGATACAGTTTCCTCAAAATTAGCAGGCTCTTCACCAAAATCAAAGGGAGTAATTTTAGGGGGAACTTTCATTTTAGGAAATAAAAAAATAATTAAAGAGTAATAACAACAGAAAGAAAAACACTTGTTAAGAAAGGAAATAATTTGAAATATTATTATTTGAATAAAGAAACTAAAAATAAATACCATTCACTATTAATGCGGCTGTATAATTAACAGCTACCGCATGATTTTTGGCCTTGCAGGTATAATTACCGGCATGTTGGGCCTTAACATTTTCTATAGTCAACAAGCTGGTACGTTTGCCACCCTTCATAACACTTATGCCCGAGTAGGAGCTAATTCCGTAATCATTAAACAACCACTCAATGTCTATGGGCTGATCGCCCAAAGATATAATGCAGGTTACAGATACAGTTTCCTCAAAATTTGCAGGCTCATCACCAAAATCGAAAGGAGTTATTTTAGGTGGGACTTTTATGATTACAAAACAAAAATATTCCAAAAAAAAAATAAAAACAAAATAAAAGAGAAAATTATTTAAAATATTTTTTTTTTAAATTCTACCATTAACAATTAATTCAACAGTATGATTCACGGCGGCAGCATTATTTTTGGCCTTGCAAGTATAGAAACCTGCATGACGTCCCTGTACACTATCTATAGTCAACATGCTACTACGTTTGCCACCCTTAACCACTGTTATACCCGAGTATGAGCTAATGCCATAATCATTAAACAACCATTCAATGTCTATGGGCTGATCACCCGACGATATAATGCAGCTTATAGAAACAGTCTCCTCAAAATTGGCTGGCTCTTCGCCAAAGTCAAAGGGTGTTATTTTGGGAGGAACTTTAAAATATAAGAAAATTCCAAAACAAAAATGAATATTTAAAAAAAATAAAAATTTTGTTACGAATACAACAAAATACCATTAACAATTAATTCGGTGGTAAAATTATTGGCGGCTGCATGATTTTTGGCTTTGCAGGTATATTTGCCAGCATGATGGGCCTTAACATTATCTATGGTCAACATGCTGGTACGTTTGCCACCCTTCATAACTTGTATACCCGAATATGAACTTATTCCATAATCATTAAATAACCATTCAATATCTATGGGTAAATCTCCCGAAGATATCAAACAAGTTATAGAAACAGAATCCTCAACATTGGCCGGTTTTTCGCCAAAATCAAAGGGAGTTATTTTGGGAGGAACTTCAAACAAAACAAAAATATGAATTAAATAATTTAATAAAAACTATAAAATTATTTCTTAAAATTAAATTATTGTTATTTTGTTAATTTCTTTATTAAAAATATTTTTAGCACCATTAACAATTAATTCCGCGGAGTATTCTTCAAAACCAGCACGATTTTTAGCTTTGCAGGTATAATTGCCGGCATGACCGGCATGTACAGAGTCAATGGTTAGTAAGCTGGTACGTTTGCCACCTTTTATAACCGAAATGCCAGCAAATATGTTGACAGGTTCATTATTAAATAACCACTCGATATCGATGGGCATATCACCGGATGAAATTAAACAATTTACCGATACAGAATCTTCAAAATTGGCAGGTATATCACCAAAATCAAAGGCCACTATTTTAGGAGGAGCTTCAGAGATTTTTTTTTGTAATAAAAGAAATTTACAATAATTAAAGTAACAACAATTTCCTTCAATTCAATTACTTTTAGTAGTGAATTGAGTATTGACATTTTACAAAAAAAAAAAAAAATTATAAATTTTCTTTTAACAATTTTAAAAAAGATTTACGCGACAGCTTTAGATCTTTAAGATTTTAATTTAAATAAATTAATTTAAATAAATAATTTAGAAAAAAAATTCTATCCAGAAATCTTTTAATTTAAAAATTATCAAACAAAATTGGCCGCCACAGTAATTCACAAAAAGCGATAACCCTAAACTGTCACTATCCAAGATGCAAAGAAAGGTCGGCCGGTGAAAACGAAAATCTTTGTTCAAACTGTTGCGCAAAGTGCTCTAGTGATCTCCTTTTGCTGCAAAGAGGTGATGTTCTGGGCTCATTCGCAACACTTTGCTTTACACTGACTAAGTTTGCCTAATTGCGGCTACTAGGAGTATGTGATAATTTTCACGTCAGCACGTGGCCCTTTGGCCCTAATCTTACGGTGATCCTACCACTGAATGTAGGAAGAACACTCACCCGCGCCCTGAGATGCATACACGTCTTAGCCGCAATCTTCGAGTGCATGGTAGCAGGGCAATTCCCTCACTTGTTGTGTTGCTATGTTGTTGTTGACAATGAATGTAAAGCCTGCGTTAACATATCTTCGGAAGCCGATTTACACCAACAGCCACCATGCGTAGCCACACCAAAAACCAAAGCAGGGCTGTAGTTCTGCGGTCAACAGCTTCCCTTAGTACCAGTGTGTGTGTGTTAAGTCACTGATCGAACTACAAGAGTCTTATGTCTCTTACAGTTTCTGATTCCTGCTAGCCCAGGCGATTGGTACCGCATTTTACCCCCCGAAAGCACATGTCAAGATGGTGAAGAAATCCATCAAGACTGCTTGCCTCCGGAAGGACGATCACTACGAGAATATTGTTGTGGTCTATTGTCAGCAATAAAACCGTGAGCCTCGAATTTTGCGATTAAACTATGCGCAACGGTCACAGAAGGAAAGACGTTCAAATTTTGATTTTCACAATCAAAACTCTTTGATCAAGAGTGTAATGTTCCCAAAATTTTTACTAAATAAACATCAAAGGCTGAAAGCTCAATTATTGACATTTAATCATCGGCTCAGTTGTCTAAAACAGTGTAAAAATCAATTCACTCATCCGATCCTCGTGCTATTTATATCACCTCAATCCATTAAAAAATGAAATACAACTCTCATGGGCCGGCGCCCGAAAGTCTAAATTGAAGTTGCTCGACCGCGTGCAAAAGAGGGCCAAGAAGCTTGTTGGGAACAGTAGGGTATCCAACTCTATTGATTCTTTGAATCATCGAGGCAATGTGGGTTGTACTTCATTATCCCGCCCGGGGGCACATTTACCGGTCTTTATGGATTACTTAACCATCTAGACTTGTGTCTTGCGGGGGTAAAAGGGAGCCCAGTCCCCTTCAAGGCTAGTAGGAGCCAACTGGGCAATCCACTATATTTCCACGGGAATCAGTAAAGTCCCAGAGTTCCGCTATTTGTCTCTTTAGGCATTTAGCTGTTCTCTGACTGATTATTGACGTAGGCCCTTCGGGAGTATCGTGGTGGCTGTATGTTTCGGGGCCCTCGTTTATGGGTCGGATCATTCAAAATGAACGCAATGAATGGTCCAGGTCCAGTGAGTATGAATGTCATCGTGTTCTTAATTATATTAAGCTGCATGCGTTCTGGATCTGGAGTTGCATAGCTTCCAGCTCTTCGGCAAGGAGTAGTGGTTTGCAACCCTGCTTTGGAACCGCTAAAATTGCAACTAGGGATGACCTGTTGCTAAAAATTAGTCCTCGGCTTCCTAGGGCGTGAATGACGTTGCTTTTCATTCCCAGTGGTTTGACCACCATCTGATTAAGGCTTAGGGCCAGGAGCAGATATAATCTTAGCACGTAACGTACTTCACTATTTTATTGTTATTACAATGGTAAGTGCTCTAATGAAATTAGGGAACTTGTTCCCGTTACTCACACATATTTGCATTTAACATGCTTTTCGTTAACAGCCCCATTTGCGATTGATTGGCTGATGAATCGCACTACACGTTACAGGAAAAATCTTTTTCTAACAAGACAGTTCGCATGTAGAATAAACTCCCTCTAGAGGTCTTTCCTGTCACTTTCAATGAAAAAAATTCAAATTGAATGTCTACGCTTTCCTCCTCCTGATAATTCCCAGTTCCCAGCTGTGGCACAATGCATTGCATGAGTAGAAGTCATCATTCTCTAAGTGCTGGTCAGAAAACGAAAAAAAGCTTGACAGCTAATTTAATTCCTAAGCTCAAATTTGCAAACCCATTTTTTCCCAAGAGCAGCTCTAATTAATAAAATAGTGCACTATTGTATCAACCCAATGAGAATTATTTCAATATAAGAAAATTTATTTTTTTACTTCTTTCTTTTAATGTGAATTTATACATTTTTATTTTTATTATTTTATTAAATATTTTTTTAGAAATTTTGTGTCAAGGTTATTTCAAGGTTAAAGGGGAAAATATAGAAAAGCAAATAAAAAAAAAATATTTAAAATAAAAATTAAATTAAAAATAGTTGATTTCACCGCTACCATTAACAACTAATTCAGCTGTATATTCAGCTGCATCAGCATCATTACGAGCCTTGCAAGTATAATTTCCAGCATGGCCACCATGTACCGAATCTATAGTTAAAATGCTGGCCTTTTTGCCACCTTTAACTATGGAAACACCCGTATAAGAATTAATTGGTTGACCATTAAACAGCCAGTAAATATCCATGGGCAGATCGCCCAAATAAATTAAACAATTAACGGAAACAGATTCTTCAAAATTAACCGCATGATCACCAAAATCAAAGGGAGCTATTTTGGGAGGAACTAAAATTTAATTCGAAAATATAAATAGAAAAGGAAAACAATTAAAACGAAGTAGAAGCTAAAAGAAAATTAAAATTATTTCAAATACTTTTTAATAATAATTTTCATATTTTATTGATTTTTTGTGTGTGTGTTTTTTTTTTTTTAAACTACCATTCACTATTAATTCAGCAGTATGATTAACCGATGTTGCCTTATTGGAGGCTACACAGGTATAATTGCCAGCATGATGAGCTCTCACTATATCTATTGATAAAGCGCTGATCTTTTTACCCAACTTAACCATCGATACATCATAAACATCATCTGATATTTTGCGTTGATTAAATAACCAAGCAAATGTTACCGGAAAATCACCCGATGTCACCAAACATTGAACACTAGCCGATTCACCAAAATTAGCTGGCTCATCACCAAAGTCAAAAGCAGCTATTTTGGGAGGTACTAAAAGGGTTAAAGGGATTGCAGGGTTTTTATTAATGAAAGAATAACAAAAGAACAAAAAAAAATTGAAGAAAATATATAAAAAAATGTAATTCTTAACACACCATTAACTTTTAATTCAGCTGTATAATTAACGCGACCAGCTAAATTTTCGGCCACGCAAGAATAATTGCCCACATGTTTTGCCGCCACCGATTCTATAGTCAATTCTAAAATTCTTTTACCACGTTTGGTAGTATAAATTTCTAAATATTCTTCAAAAGGTTTGCCATTTAGCATCCAGGTTATGTTAACTGGCATATCGCCACCCGATATTATACATTGAACATTAATAAATTCACCAAAACTCATGGGCTCGTCGCCAAAGGTAAATTGATTTAGTTTTGGTGGCACTAAAAACAAGATTAATTTAAGCAACTTCTTACTAAAAAAAATATTCAGCTTTAAAATTGAATTAAATTTGTAATTAATTCAATCATTTATTTAATTAATGTAATTAATATACTTGACTATCATATGCTTACGAGCACATAAGAAAGTAATCGATGTAGTCGCACAAAATGTTTTATAAACATTTTTGCTAATCTGTGAAAGGAAATTCTTAGTGGGTTAAATTTTAATCGACCAACCTGTTTCTTTTAGGAATATACAGATTAAAAAAGGTACTTTTCTGAAAACTGCCTTTTTCAGAAAAGTACCTTTTTTAAAACATCTCTGTTTGAACGTAATTTTCAAAAGATACACTTTAAAATTTTTTTTTTTAAAAAGTCCTTTTTCAAAATGTACCTCTAAGAAGAACGTTTTACAAGTATTTAAAAGTACCTTTTTAAAAAAAATATTTTTCAGATCTAGCCTTAACTCACTTTTTCAAGAATGCTTTCTAAAATGTTTTTTTCACCGAAGACCTCAAAAGTTTCTAATTTCCAAAAGTGCAAAAGTACATTTTTTGAAAAGTATTTTTCAAAAGGTACTTTTGTCAAAACTATTTTTTTGTTTTGTTTTTTTTCTTTAATAGTTTTTTGCTAGCTTAGTTTATAGAGGGTTACTTTTAACAAAAATTATTTATTCAGTAGATACTTTATTTAAGAGACTAAATTTTTAAGTACTTCTTTCAGGTAACATCCCCCAAAATATTATTCCTTTAAAGCTAAATTATTTATATTTTTTCATAAATTATATTTACTAAAAATCGAAAATTTTTTAAAAATTATGCACAGTATCTAAAATTGCCCAATATTTTTAAAAGGTAAAGGTACATGTTTTCAAAAGTAAAAGTACATTTTTTCAAAAGGTCCTCTTTTAAGAATTACTTTTGTGAAAGAAATCCTTTTTAAAAAAGGTATCTGTATAAGAAATTCTTAGTTCTAAAGGCACTCCATTATAATAAAGGGTTTGTTTATAGAATATGTGCTGATTAAATACTTTTAAGAAAGTACTTAATTTAAAAGTTTTCTTAAAATTTGATAATTTTTAAAGATAGTTTGCTTAAAAGAATAACATTTTTATGTTATGAAAGATTTGTTTTGAGAAACATTTTATGCAAATGTTTTTGTTCTAAATATAACATTTTAGCAAAAAGTACTTTTTGAAAAAGTACTTTTGAAAAGTACTTTTTTTCAAAAGGTGTTTTTATGAAACGTTAAATTTTCTAAACACTATCTTCTCTCAAAATTTTACTTTTGTAAGAGTTGTCGTAAGAAAATGGATTTTATATTGAAAAAATTTTTAAGGAAAAGTACTTTATGAAAATCGCTGCTTGTTTTCTTGTTTATTTTCTTAAAGATAGAGTACTCAAAAGAGCAATATTATTATATTATAAAATATTTCTTTTGATTTAAGTTTTATGTAAATGCTTTTTTGAAAAAGGTACATTTTAGCAAAGAGTACTTTTTCGGAAAATACCTTTTTCAAAAGCTAATGAGAATTAGCTTTTCTCAAAAGTTTACTTTTGTAAAAGTTTTCTTAAGAAAATGGATTTTCTATTAAAAGAATTTTTAGGGAAAAGTACTTTCTGAAACTCGTACTTTGTTTTCTTGTTTATTTTTTAAGATAGACTACTTAAAAGAGCAATATTATTATATTATGAGATATTTGTTTTGATTTGAATTTTATGTAAATTTTTTTTTTTTTGAAAAAGGTACATTTTAGCAAAGAGTACTTTTTCGGAAAGTACTATTTATTTATTTTTTTTAAATTTTCTTTTCTAAAACGTTTAGTTTTCTAAAGAGTATATTTTCTAAAAAGTTTATTTTTGTAAAAGTTATCTTAAAAAAACGAGTTGTCTATTAAACGAGTTTTAGGGAAAGGTACTTGCTGAAAATGGCTTGGCAAATAATTTTTTTAAAAGTTATTTTTAAGCTATAATTTCGGAGAGACATTTTATAAAGGAATATTTTTTAGAGAGGACCTTTTTCGAAAAGATCTTTTTTGGAAAGTACTTTTTTGGAAAGTACTTTTTTTTAAATTAATTTTGAAAAAACCTGTTTTATACAGCTAAAAAATTGACATGTAGTAAATTATTATTAATGTATTTATTCTTCCTAAAAATGGTACGTTTACAAGTGTACATTTTTAAAATGGTACTTTTTTTAAAAGTACATTTTTAAAATAGACTTAAACACAAGTTTTCTGCAGACAAAATATATTTTATAATTTTTATAAAAATGTATAACAAACATATTCAAAGTTATTTTTTATGTTATCAGTCGTTTGGAGGGAGTTTTAAAATTAAACAAGAAATTCAGAATTGAAAGTATAATAAAATAAATTAAAAAAAAATCTTAATTATATTTTTAAGACATCACACACCATTAACTTTTAATTCTGCTGTATAATAAACACGTCCTGCTTTGTTTTCCGCTATACAAGAATAATTTCCTGCATGTTTTGCAGCCACTGATTCGATGGTCAGTTCATTGATACGTTTACCTCGTTTAGTTGTGTAGATTTCTAAATAATCCTCAAACGGTTGACCATTTAAAATCCACGATATATTAACAGGTAAATCGCCGCCCGATATAATACATTGAACATTAATAAATTCACCATAACTCATGGGCTCATCGTTGCCAAAAGAGAAATAATTGATTTTGGGGGGCACTAAATTTTAAGCAATTGAATTTTAATATTTAGTTATCAAATAGTACTCAGCAAATTGGTATTATAACAAAAATCAACTCCACATATGCATACGAAGAATACAATTCAGCACTCAAAATAAAAACAGTCCTTTAGCTTAATCAGTGTTCGGTAATAGAAAGCATCGCGTAAAGGAGTCAGGGGATTTTTCAAATAATTTAAACAAGAAAATAACTGAAGGCAGAGATAAAAATAGATCTTTCAAACTATAGACAGTTACTAACCATTTACCACCAATTCAGCTGAATGTTCAGTTTTACCAGCTGCATTGTTGGCGATACATGTGTAAATGCCAGCATGTTTCGCCTCAATGGCATCAATCATTAAATTATGGATACGTTTACCACGCTTTTCCGTTAAAATTTCCAATTCCGGCAACAAGGGATGTCTGTTTAATGTCCACATAACGGATACGGGTAAATCTCCACCCGATATGGTACAATGCACCGATACCGGTTCACCAAAATTTAAGGGTTCATCACCAAACGAAAAGGGAGTAATTTTGGGAGGAACTTTATGCACGATGAAGGGAATGTTTTAAAGGTTTTAGGGAAGAAATTTTAATAAAAGAAAAAATAAAAAAAATTTAATTAACATTTTATTTAAAAAGAGATTCGAAACAAACCATTAACTATTAAACTGGCATAATGTTCGGTTAAGCCCGCTTTATTTTGGGCACGACACGAATAATTACCAGCATGATGTGCTGCCACCGATTCTATAGTCAAAATGTTAACTCTTTTGCCAATACGCGATAGTGATATATCATGGAAACTATCAATGGCTTTGCCATTCAACAACCAGGTTACATTTATGGGTAAATCACCACCCAAAATAGTGCACTGTACCGAAGCTGGTTCGCCATAATTTAAAGGTTCTTCACCAAAATCAAATGGTGCGATTTTGGGCGAAACTTTAACAAGATAAGATTTTTAAATATCACGAAATTACACTTAAATAATATTTTCTTCAAATTGATTAAAAGAACTTTTAGCTCCATATTCCTGAAACAAAAGTGCTTTAAAAATCGCAGAGGCAGCTGAAGAAAACTATAAACTTTACCGCCAACGATTTTTGATTCATTTGAATCCACTTAATGAGCAAAAAAAATTTTTGAATAATAATGAACAATAATTTAAAAAAAAACATTTTTTAAGCGAAAATTGTTTTTCATAAAATTATACTTCCCCAAAAGTACCTTTAAAAGTACTTTTAAAAAAAAATAACTCTTTAAAAAAATTGTTATTTCGTAAAAAAAAAATACAATTTTAATAAGGTATCATTTAACAGACAAAACATGATACCTTCGAAAGTACCATGTGGTGTACCTTTAAAAAAAAGTACCTTGAAAAAAATTTTTTTAAAGAACTGTTTAAATAAGAATAATCAATGCAAAGCGAACCTTACAAAATATACAGCTCTTTAAGAAACCACTTTATTTCAAAAGTTCCTATAAAAATACCTAAAAGGTACCCGTAACAAGTTCTACTAAATAAGGTACCTTACACAAAAATAAAATGTTTCAAAATATTAGTATTAAACAAATAAACCAGAATATTATAAAAGTAAATGCTAAACATGTAGCGTTTTTTTAAAGAACCCCAAAAGTACTTTTTAACAGTTATTGTTAAAAAGTACTTTTTTGAAATGTACTTCTATTAAGCTATATGTTTAAGCTAAATTGCGTTTTAAAAACCATACTTTTTTTTAAAAGGTACCTTAAAAAAAGTACCTTTCCACAGATAATGAAAAACAGAGTTTTTAATGGCTGTTATTGAAAAAGCAAGTTTCTTTTCTAAAATACTCCAAAAATTGCTTTTTCAAAAGTAACGAAAAAAGGTACTTTTCGCAAAAAATTGTTTTATATAAAAAAAATTGCTAAAAAATTTTTAATATTTTGTTGCGAATTCTGTCATTAAAATTATATTAATAAAAGTTACAATTTTCAAAACGTAAAAATTGCTATCTTCAGCTTTGCAGTAATAGCTTTTTCGCGGTAGCACAATTAAAAGTACATAAATGCAGAAAAGTACTTTTTTGAAAAAAAAATTATTATTAAGGTAGGCTTTAAAAAAAAACAACCAAAAATGCATAGGTCGTTTTGAAAAAAGTACTTTTTCATAAAAGTACTTTTTTAAAAATACTAATTTTAATCAACTTAAAACTTATGATAAAAATAGAGCCTTTAAATGGCTTTCATTTAAAAAGAAAGGTTATTTTTTTAAAATACTCAAGAGATACCTTTTTTTAAAAATAACTGCAAGTTAGTTTGTAAAAAGGTACTTGTAGAAAATATTTTTTATGCAAAAGAAAAAGCTGGAAAAAATTTTTTTTTTATTTTTTAGTTACGAATTCTGCTATTAAAATGATGTTGATTTCGAAATGCAAAAATCGCTATCGTAATTTTTTCAACAATACAATTTTTATAGTAGTATATTTAAAAAGTATACAAATTAAAAAAAAAGTACTTTTCAAAAAAAGGTTTTTAAAGGTACGTTTCTAAAAAAATAAACAAGTTTTTACAAAATTGCAGTGTGAAAGGGGTTTTTGTAAACAAAGTACTTTTTTTTTATAAAAGTACCTTTTGAAAAATAATTATTTTAGAACGCAGCTTTTTAAAAGTTCTAATTAAAACGGCTTGTTTAGGAGTAAAAGTAAGTTTTTTTTTAATGCTTATTAATAAATTACATTTTGTAATTAGTAGCTTCAAAGCTTGCTTTTAAAAAAAAGTACTCTTTCGAAAGTACTCTTTTAAAAAAATTTATTTATGGGATAAACCTAAAAAGTTATTATACCTTGAGTTAGTTATCAAAACCAAAACCTTTTATCGAAGTACTTTTTTGAAAATAGCTGTATTTCTTAAAAAGGGAACTCTTATAGAAGTACTTTTAACAGAAAGAGGGATATCATTTATAGTTCTATTAAGAAATTGTTATTGGGAATAGAAGGAAGAATTTGAATGAAAAGAAGAACAAAAAAAAAAAAAAAAGAAATAAAAATAAAAAGATGAAAAAAATTTGATTTTCTTCACACCATTCACAATTAAAGGCGCCGTATGAGCTGCCTTGCCAGCCTCATTTTTAGCCACACAAGTATAATTTCCAGCATGATTTCCCGTAACGCTTTCAATACCCAAGGCATGTGTATGACGGGTAAATTTCGATGTAGCAATTTCTAAATGGGCCGGTATATGATAACCGTTAAAAAACCATTCAACACTTATAGGCCAATCACCACCCGATATGGTACATTGCAAAGAAGCTGGTTCACCAAAATGCAATGGATCTTCACCGAATTGAAAAGGCGTTATGCGTGGTGGTACTGAGATAAATGAGAAATTGGATGAATAAAATGAAGAGTTTAAATGTTTAAAGCTTTAGCCGTTAGCAGTAGTTAAATATTTATTAATTTTAAAAGAGTAAAAAAGCTTTAGTAAACAATACACACACAGTTTTGTTGCAAATAATTCTCATAGAGTTAAAATATAAAATTAAAAATTAAATACCATTAACTGTTAAATTTGTACTATAAGTGGTAAAGCCAGCACTGTTACTGGCTATACATGTATATGTTCCGGTATGAGCAGGAGTAGCATTCGGTATGGAGAGTATGCTAGATTTGCTGCTAATACGATTAGTGCGCATAATTGGCTGTTCGTTGCCGAAATGCAAATCATCCGAATTACGTTCAAAACTCCAGTGAATTCTAATAGGACGATCACCCTTTTGTATTTGACAGAATAAATCAATAGAATCGCCACTATTTAAAACATCATCATAATCGAAAGGTATTATTTGTGGTAGAACTAAAGTGATTGAAAAAATCGCCATTAAATTAAAAAAATCGCCAACCAAAAAAACAAGTGAAAAATTTCAAACTTTTAAATTCGTGATGTTGAGCTGAAGTGTTCGTGTATTTGTGTGGGAGACTGTAAACTCAGAAATTAAATACTTAAAAACAAAAGAAAAACAACTATAAATAAAATATTATTTTCTTGTCAAGCAAATCACCGTTAATAAACAACTCTGAGGTAAACAAACTTTGGCCCGCTTTATTGCTGGCCATGCAAGTATAATTTCCTACATTGGCAGCCTTAACCGATTCGATGGTCAATAAACTAATGCGATCACCAATTTTACTTGTCAAAACACCCAAATGCGAAAACAAGGGCAACTCGTTGTGCAGCCAACGGATTTTTAATGGCAAATCTCCTTTGGCCACATGACAAGTCAATTGTACACTATCACCTTCGTTAGCTTCACTGTCAAAACTAAAGGGATGTATAGCGGGTAGTACTTTAAAAGGGAAAGGGAAAAAGCAATTAAAAAAGAAAGAAAGCAAAAATAAAAAAAATATTTAGAAAAATATAATTTGTTTTTTTATAACCATTAACTTTAAGCTCTGCTTGATAAGAGCTTTCGCCGGCTTTATTTTTCGCCCTACATGTATACATGCCACGATGTTCTGCTGTTATATAATCAATATTCAAAGTGCTCGATTTCGTTGACATTCGACCAATTATTATTTCCTCATCACCGCTGCTTAAAGTTCGATTGTTAAGAGACCATTCTATAATAATGGGCAAGTCACCTTTAGATACGGAACATTGTATGCCAACCGAATCACCCGAGTTGGAGGCTTCATCACCAAAGGAAAATGGTTTTATCTGGGGAGGTACTAAAATGGGCTTAGGGTAAAAAGGCAGCAAAAGCAAAGGTAAATGTACATAATAGAATATATTCAGCGTAATGATTTCATATTCAGCTAGCCCATATTAATTATTTAACTATAAGTATAATTTTAGATTTTTTAACACTACATTTAATTTTGTTTAACAAAAAACTTTTAGCTGAATAATACATATTATATTAATAAAAATTTTTGCTTATTCAGCTAATTATTTTCCATATTCAGCTAATGATTTTTCATATTCAGCTAATTATTTTTCATATTCAGCTAATTATTTTTCATACTCAGCTAATGATTTTTTATATTCAGCTAATTAGTTTTCATATTCAGCTAATGATTTTTTCATATTCAGCTATTTATTGTTTATATTCAGCTGGATTTTTTACACGATAAATTTCATTTAAACTATAAAATTTTTTACATTCCTCTCATTTAGATAATGTTTTCATATTCAGCAAAATTCTATATTATGAAAATTTTTGGAGCTGTCATTTTTTTTATAAATCCCGATTTTTTTTTTATAATAAGCTACAATTAATGTAATTAAGCTTAATGTTTAATATATTTGGCGGATGCCTTTTAGTTTATCAATCATTACATTTATATTTATACCCTTCAAATGATAAATTGATCATATTCAGCCGCATAGTTTTATATTCAGCAAACTTTGTTTGTGTTTAAACTAAAAAAAAAAATGAGGTAAAGAGTTTTATTCAGGGATTAAAATTATAATTAATTAAAAATTAATATTTTTTGCATCAACTCTCTCTCTCTCTCTCTTTCTATCGCTCTCTACCATTAACGCTTAATTCTGCCATTTGCTCTGCACTGCCAGCTGCATTTGTAGCGATACATTTAAATAAGCCCCGATGTTGACCATTAATCGCATCGATACTTAAAGAACTTAATTTTGGTGACATCTTAATAATTCTGATACCCGCATGTTCATTTGTTATGGGCTGGCCATTTAAAGTCCAGTGCATTTGTAGTGGCAAATCTCCTTTGATGGCCATACACTGTACAGCAGTACTATCGCCATAGTTAGATGGCTCATCGCCAAAAGCAAATGGCATAACTTGAGGTGGTACTACAAGCAAATAATTTCATTAAAATTATCAAGCTAAAATGAAATACGGATAATAGCTGCAATATATTCAGCTAAGCTGTATTTCACATCGTATTTAATAATTTATTTTTTTTTAACTTATGTTTTTCTTATCATTTTTCACAATTCAGCTGCTAAAAATGCTTTATTTAATACCTTCTTCTTTAAGGGAGCAATTATAGTTCCGAGTTTTTTTTTTTTTTTTGTAATTCAGCTGCTTTAATTTCTTATTCAGCAAAGATTTTTTTTTAATTTTTGATAATAATAGTTGTAACAACTACTTTTAATACAAAATAAAAATATTTTTACTATTCAGCCACTATAAAAAAATTAAAATTTTATTCAGCTAGTCTTGATATATGATTTGCTTTCTTTATTTTTTTTTAGTAATAAAGCTTATAATATTTTATTAATATTCAGCAACTGAAGTGTTTAATCAGTAACCAATAAAATAGTGAATAGTTCTTATTCAGCTAGATATATTACAGAATATGTTATAGGTTTTTTTATAATGCGACTAAAACTGTATACACAAATCACAATATAAATTTTCCTTTAAAACTCCACTTAACATAGCTTTTTTTGAATTGTATTGTATTAAGTTAAACCGAGCTAGGTTTTAACATAATTTAAACAAGCTGACCATAAATTCAGCTGTGCTGAATTGTTTTATTATGACTATATTATAAAATGCATCCAGTTTATTTGATAAATTTCAAATTCAGCAAAGCTGAATTAGCCTGTTTCGTAATTGTTGCGTCACAAAAGCTTAATAAATGTTTGTTTAAAAAAAAACACAGCTCAACTTTGTATTGCCCTACTTTAAAACACCCCATTCGCACTATTGGTACATCTATTCAGCAAAAGTCTTTAAATGTGCACAGAAATCATAAAAATTGAGTTTTTTTTTTGAGCAAATAATAAAGCAAAGCCAAAACCAGTGATATTTTAAATTAAAAAGAAAAATAAGATCGCACCAACCATTAACCTGCAATTCAGCAGTATATTCACTTGTTCCGGCTTTATTGGTAGCAATACATTTATAAGTGCCACGATGAAAGCCGGCTAAAGAATCAATATTTAGGGAGCTGGTGCGCTTATTTAAACGTACAATGCTGAATTCATTTTCACCATTAATTATGGGCGCTGAATTGAGAGACCAACGAATTTCTAAAGGCAAATCACCTTTAGGCACAACACAGTTTGCGCTAGCAATTTCACCCACATCAGCAGGATCCTCACCAAAGCTAAAGGGTAACACTTGGGGAGGCACTAAACAGGAAATTAAGGAAATTAAAATTAAGAATACAAAAAATAAATTTTAAATTGCGATACAGAAATAAAAACTCAATAAATTTAAAAAAGCTGCTTAATGATCCCCACCAACCATTAACTTGTAATTCAGCTGTGTATTCATCAAAACCGGCTTTATTCGAAGCTATACATTTATATAAGCCACGATGATGAGCCTCTAGAGAGTCAATATTTAAAGAACTGGTACGAGCATTCATGCGAGTCAATGAGAAGCCATGTTCGCCAGTTATAACTGGAGCTGAGTTTAAAGTCCAACGTATTTCTAAAGGTAAATCACCTTTGGTGACCATACAAAAAGCTCCGGCCATTTCCCCAGTGTTAACAATTTCATCGCCAAAATTAAACGCTTGTATTTGAGGTGGAACTTTGTATGGTAAAATAAAAATAGGGTGTTCTTTTTTTTGTTTGGTAGACAAAACATTAAATAAAATATCATAATAAAATAACGTAAAATTTTTAACAAGTTTATTAAATAACCATTAACTTCCAAAACCGTTACATATTCAGCATAGCCAGCTGAATTATTGGCTATACATTTATAAGGGCCTCGGTGAAATGCCTCCAATGCATCGATGTTCAAGGAGCTTGTGCGTTTGTTCATTTTAAAAATATTAAAACCATTTTCTCCACTTACAATTAAAGCAGAATTTAACGTCCAATAGATGTCCAAAGGTAAATCACCTTTAGGAACGACGCACACCACACTGGCCACTTCGCCGCGATTTAAAGGTTGCTCACCAAAAATAAAGGGACTTATTTGAGGGGGTACTAAGTATAAGATATAATTTAATGTAATTTAATAATTAAACACTTTTAATATTTATAATTCAGCAAATCAAAATTACATTCAGCTAAGAAAAGTAAGCAGCTAAATTTAATTTAATAAACAGTTTTTAATTTTAAAACCAGCTATAGCTCGAAATTATTTATGGTCTTTTAGAAGAGAACATAATGGTGAACAAAAAATTTGTAACATCAAAACAACTTCATATTCAGCTGACGTCTCTAACAGGTTTGTGGATAATGATTTGCCTCTAAGTTGTAACTTACATATTTATCTAACATCATCCAAAATAATAATATAATTTTAATATTACTTACAAACAATAATAATTCAGCAAGCTAAAATTATAATTCAGCTGCCTTAAATTACGATTCAGCTGCTAAAATTACAATTCAGCTAACTAAAATTAAAATTTTGAGGCTTAAAAATTAATTCAGCTGCCTAACACTTTTGTTAGAGTTAAAACGAAAAATTCAGCATATATATCTATACATCAATATCTTTAAACAGTTTTTGTTATAAGTAACGGTTAACAAGTTAAAATACTTATTCAGCGATAAGAAAAATAAGCTGAATTTAACCAACTATATTCAGCCAGAGGACATATTATGTATTTAAGGGAAAATATAAGTAATTTAGCTTCTCAAGAATTAAAACGAAACAAACAAGGACATTCAGCGTTGAGTTATCGACCTTTAAACAATGGCTTAGTACTAAAAAATTTTATAATTATTTAAAGAACTAAATTTATTTATAATAATAAAATTTGTATGATTTAATATTATTCAGCAAATATCAAAGATAATTCAGCTAATGAAATCACATATTCAGCAAGTTAAATTGCGGTTATACCTACTTCAAAAATGGTAGGAAATTTAACTTAATGCTTAATGTGTAATTCAGCAACTTGAAAAGTGAATTCAGCTACAAATTTAAAGCAACTAGGTTTTCGGAAAGGAAAAGGGAACATTAATAAGAAATAAAACTAAAAAGGAAAAACTACTACAAAGAAATATAAAAAAAAAATATACTCAATTAACCATTAACTTCCAATACAGTCACATGCTCCGCATAGCCAGCTGAATTATTGGCAATGCATTTATAAGTGCCACGGTGTGTTGCTTCCAATGAATCAATATTTAATGAACTGGTTCTTTTATTCATTTTAAATAAACTAAAACCATTTTCACCATTAACAATTAGAGCAGAATTAAGGGTCCAATAAATATCCAAAGGCAAATCGCCCTTAGCTACAATACAGGTGACACTTGTCACTTCGCCACGATTTAAAGCCTCTCCGCCGAAATCGAATGGTGTAATTTGGGGAGGCACTAAGATAGAAAGATTTTATTAAAAAAAATCAAATTTTTTGTAATTCAACTGCTTAAAAGCTATTCAGCTAAGGAATAAGCCAAGATTTCAAAAATCATTTGGATTATTTAGTAGTAATTTTTTATTATGCATTATACGACTCACTTAAATATAAGATTTTTTCTGTTATTCCTTAATAACCTTATTAAGCTTCAAACTTTCTTATTCATCAAATCGGGGAAGTTTGGATAAAGGAAATTTTTATAAAAAATTCAAATTAAAAATAAATAAAACAACATTTTTTTTTAAAACAAAAAGCATTTTAATAAGTTTTTTAACCGTTGACTTCCAGAACAGCAACATGTTCGGCATAACCAGCTGAATTATTCGCGATACATTTGTAAGTGCCGCGATGATGAGCTTCTAAAGAATCTATATTCAATGAACTAGTTCTTTTGTTCATTTTAAAAAGATTAAAGCCATTTTCACCATTAACAATTAAAGCCGAATTAAGAGTCCAATAAATATCCAAAGGCAAATCCCCTTTTGTGACAATACAGGGAACACTAGTCACTTCACCACGATTTAAGGCCTCCTCGCCAAAATCAAAGGGGCTGATTTGAGGAGGCACTATATTTAGATTATTTTAAAAATAAAATTTTACACATTCAGCTGATAAAAATTTAATTCAGCAAAAGTTTAAAAAAATTTATTGTTTATAACAAATCAAATTATCTTTAAATTCAGCTGTATATAATTTATTAAAATATATTTAACATATAAACACTTCCATGCTGATATTCAGCAACCGAGTTTCAGCACTTTACTCACTATCTGATATTGTAATTTTTATTTGAAATCTACATATTTAATACCACTTAAAGCCTTTAGATCTTAGCAACCCAGAACTTTCTTACAGATTTTCTTTAAAAGTTAATAAATTTCTCTACAAACTGATGGCATGTCAGGGAAGGGAGTAATTAATAATAAAATATTAAAAGAAATAAAATAAAATTTAAAAAAAACTAAACCACGAAATATTTAATGAAAATCTTAAGTAACCATTAACTTCCAGCACTGTCACATGCTCGGAATATCCAGCTGAATTGTTGGCTATACATTTATAAGTGCCACGATGAAAACCCTCTAATGAATCTATATTCAGCGAACTTGTTCGTTTGTTCATTTTAAAAAGATTAAAACCATTTTCACCATTAACGATTAAGGCCGAATTAAGAGTCCAATAAATATCCAGAGGTAGATCACCTTTCGGTACCATACAAGTAACACTAGCGATTTCACCGCGATTTAAGGCCTCTTCACCAAAATCGAAGGGACTTATTTGTGGAGGGACTAAAGTAAAATTCGGAATTAATAAAAATAAAAATAAATCAGCTAAAGAAATTGAATTGAATTCCGCTTACCAAACTATATATGTATTTGTAAAATTTAACCTAAAAACAATGAAAAACTATATTCAGCAGCAATTCAGCTATAGAAATTTTCCTTTTAAGGAAAGAGCACAAAATAAAATATTTCGTATCCACATTCGTTAAACGTTAGTTTATAATAATAAAATTGAAGTCATAATTATTGCTGAATAATAAGTAGAAATTATATTCAGCTTTAATTCAGCAACAGTGACTGAGTTTTAAATCCTCTCAAACGAAGTTTCTAATTAAGTTCTTACATCAAAATGCAATTTAATATAAAGAATATATAATTATCAACAATTCAGCTGCAGTCTTTAATTTTTTTAGTCTTTGATAAAAAATAGCCTGAAATATAAAACTGTTATTAAGCCTGTAATCTGAAAAGTGGGTAAAATTTATTTTCAGCATCGAAATCGAAATATAACATCGAAAGAAAACGAAGAAATATTTTTGGAAATGCAATTCAGCTACAGCTTATTATGAATTCTTCTATATTTAGCTTCGTAAAAACTTTATATTCATCTGAAAAAGTTTTTTATTACACTGACAAACGTATTCGATAATTATGCTGTAATTAAGACGCATAAAAAAAATATATACAAATTAAATGTTTAATAACATAATGTGTTTAAAGCTTAAGCTGAATGTGCTAAATATGTATTCAGCTTTAATTAAAAGTACATAACATATTGTATATACCAAATGGCTATTTTAGAATATGAATAATTCAATTCAGCTGCAATTCAGCTAAGTGTATTCAAGCGAACAAGGTTGAAAATGTTGGTTTTTTGTTTAATGCGCCTAAATAACAAATTAGAAATGTATTCAGCTGGAATTAACTTCCAGCATTTGTTATTCATTATTAATAATAAATTTTACCTCGAAATATTGTAAAAATTCAATATTCAGCTGTAATTCAGCTTTAAGTAAGTTGATATAAGACTTTGGTGATTAAATTTGAGAAATACTTATATCAATATTTGGCTTCAATTCAGAAAAACTTTCGTTTAACTAAATATAAGTAACCAATTAACACAGTAGTTTTCAATATATCGTTAAAAATAAGCTTTAAAATTCTTTTATTGCTATTATATATTATGTATAATTAAATTCAGCTACAATTCAGCTGCATAAATCGATGTAAATCAAGTCAAAACTTAATTTTTCCCAATCAATTACCATAAAAACATTTAAAATAGTTATTCAGCTGCAATTCAGCTTAAGCATTTTGAAATAAATTTGTGCTTAATATAATTGTTGAAAAGGTTGATATCGAAATATTTTAAAAATCTATATTCAGCTGCAATTCAGCTTTAGGCAAATTAAATTTTATTGCCAAATTTTCAAATTACATAGTTTTAAAACTTAATCACTGAGTTTTATAATTTTAAAAATACTTTGAAGTATGCTAGCAGCACTAAAGTCATAAGCAACCGTTAACCTTGATGGAAGGGGAAGGGGATAAAAGAATTTATAATATTTACTATAAGAAACAAAAATTAGAATAAAATAAAAATGTCAATATAAAAATATTTGTGATTAAAATTGTTTGCGTGTCTGCGCAAGAACATCGTACCATTAACGTGTAATTCCGTTGAGAATGTGGCGGAGCCAGCTTTGTTATTTGCTATACACTGATACAGTCCACGATGTTTACCCTCTAACGAATTTATATTTAAAGAACTTGTACGTGGATTTGTTCTAATAAGGAAAACACCCTCTTCTCCGTTTATTATAGGTTGGGCGTTTAAAGTCCAATATATATCTACTGGCAAATCACCTTTACCTACCATACACTGAGTCCCAAACCAGTCGCCAACATTCATGGGATCTTCGCCGAAGGAAAACGGCATAATCTGGGGAGGAACTTGTTATAAAGAAAAGAGTGTTGTGAAAACAGCTTAAAACAGATAAATTTCTTTCTGTAGATGTGATTTGAATTGGAAATTGAGGTTAAGATTTGCATAAACAGACTAATGCCGCAGCTAACGATAAACGACAATATCCGATTAATCGCAGACTAAACTGTCTTATAAAAAGAATTGACTCATAGCAGTTATGTCGATAACACACACCTCCTTAACGGATACGCATTCAAAAAATAATATCCATCTTAAGTGGAGTTTTGAAAAAGCGGAACCATCGGTCCGTCCTTTCTTAAGCAGGATGACGGCACAGCTATTTTGCTTAAAGGAACTCGCTTTTAGTTAACGATTACAAAAATTCATTTACACGCAAATTAAACGTGATCGTTATGGCACACAATACAAACTGAAAATATGGACTTAACAGTTTGCCATCGCTCTCTTCTGATTAAATCATGTGAAGCTTTCTTTTTAGCTAAAATGTTTCCCTTCGTTCTACGTTCTTTAAAGATCTGAGAAGATATTCACCATAGGACAGCTTCAATACAGTATGGTGAAGAATAAGATCCCATCGATTAGCTAGTACCCAGGAACTCCCTTACTTTATTTCGTGAGACAGCTAAACAGGATTGAACGTAATAGATGTCTTAGTCTTTGCTTGCCAGCATAAATGATAAAACTTAGTCCCGCTGGATAAAAGCTTTTTATATATATATATATAGGATACCCTCTTCTCCTCAACTCTCCTGATCTGGCTCTGAGGTAATCTGACGAGTTACATGTCCCATCTCGCATTAACTAACTTTAGTAAGTCTGTAAAATAAGGAATTTGTCTAGCCCTCTGCGGCTAACTGTCATACCTATAGTTCCCCCCAGGGGCACATTACAAGTCTTTAAGGATCACACAACCATCTAGACTTGTGTCTTGCGGGGGTAAAAGGGTGCCCAGTCCCCTTCAAGGCTAGCAGGAGTCAACTGGACAATCCACTATATTTCCACGGGAATCAGTAAAGCCATAGAGTTCCGCTATTTGTCTCTTTAAGTATTTAGCTGTTCTCTGACTGAATATTGAGGTAGGCCCTACGGGAGTATCTTGATGGCTGTGTGTATCGAAGCCCTCGTTTTAGTTTGTGGGTCGGATCATTCACTTTGAACACAATGAATGGTCCAGGTCCAGTGAGTATGAATGCCGTCGTGTTCTTAATTATATTAAGCTTCATGCGTTCTGTACCAGGAGTTGAATACTCTCCAACTCCTCAGCAAGGAGTGAAGGCTGCGGCCTGCCTTTGGCTTTTGAAGTTGCAACTAGGAGTGACCGGAGGATATACGTATCCGAAGGCTTTCTAGGGCGCGGATGACGCTACATTTCATGATCCACCATCTGATTAAGGCTTACGGCCAGGTGCAAATGTAAATCTTATCACGTAATACCTATAGTTATCGTTAACATGAATTAAAGAGAGGAAAAATTTTGGCTTATCTTTCTTTAAGCTTCTAAGCACTCAGGTCACCTCCCAAAAGGTCAAAATTTGAAAAATATTTTTTTTTTATTCATCAACTAATTGAGAATTATAAATGAAAAAAAAAACGAATATGCATGAAAACTGAATAGGAACTAAAAAGATTAAAAAGAAAGAGAGTAGTTTGACATGGGTTTAAAACCTGCGTGTATTTTCTTGTGGCTTTTCTTTAAGTCTTAACTCAACGACGCTTCTAAAGCCACAAATGTTTGCGAACACATGGCCTCCATAGCTGATTTAGATGCAATGCATTTCGCACGTAAAATAACGAGCTACATTTTCATAGATTGCTGGCCATATATCACGAATAACATTAATAATATTCGCCAAGGTGTCAATTGTTAATGGTTAAGTAGCCTAAACCAATGACTGCAAGTGATCTTACAAGCAATAATCTGGAATATCAAATTTCACGGCTTTGGAAACAAATTGACAGGTCCATTTCACAAAATTAATTTATCGGAAAATTTTGAATGAGCAATAAGCTGATAGTTATGGATACCGTATGAAACGTAGCGTCATTTAAAAAATAATTGATCCAACGTCCTTTCCATTCTACCGAATATATATATGGAAAGCTACACTCTACAAAAGGCTGGCCACTTGAGTGTTATTAAAGAAAATCATGTAGTAATTTGAACTCTTCACGGCAGCAGTAGCGTGCCAAATGTTCGTTGAATATTTAAAATATTTTCTACTTTTACTTTTAGGTCTTCGTTAAGCCTCAAGGGCAGATTTGGTCATAATCCACAAATGGTACTTTTTCAAAGCGTTACAGTCCACTTAACATCACACTATTGGAATGTAGAGAAAGAAGCCATTTCATTATTCCTTAAACTGTTCAAGAAGGTTGAAGAAGTTTCTAATAACCGTTTGTAGGGTGTTTTACAGAGGTATATAACTTTAAGTTCGCAACACTTTTTTTAACTAGCGACCATTTTGTCAGCTGTCAAGTGATTTACGTATTACGCATTTCAACACGAATAGACTGAAGTGTGAACAGGGCTTCCAAATTGTAAAAATTGGTTCCAAAACATGAAGCTCACTTTTGCTTGAATGGATATGCCTATAACCAAAACTATTGTAGTGATAATACTGGAGTGACGATAATTTTCAAGATGCATGCTAGGACACCCTTACGTCCAGAAAAACTAACTGTTGGATGTGCTTAATGGCCTGGTAGAATCAGTGGCCCATACTTCTTTAAAAACGATGCTGATCAGAACGTTACAGTCAAGGGTGACTGGTATAAAACCTAAACACGGTTTTATAATTTCTTCTTCCATTAGTTAAACAACCCTGATATGCTGAAGCTGTGGTTTTAGCAAGGCGGCGCTGCACAGCCCATGCTATTATCGATTTGTTGAAGCAGGAATTTCGTAACCGCACGGTTACGATTTCACATTACACAGGCGTGAATCGGCCGCCAAGATCACGACTCTAGTCTATTTTCTGTGGGGATTTGTGAAGTCACTAGTCTACATCAATAAGCATGGAACGATTGAACCTTAAGAGATCAATTGCCACTTTATTGCCGAGATACGGCCAAAAATATTAGAAAAAATTGAAAAAGTCATCGAAAATTGTGGCTTCAGATTTTTTTTTAAAGAAATGTGGCACTTCAGGCAACAATGCCTATTTAGTGAAGTACTATATTCTTTAGTAAAGGGATAGAAACAGATGAAACAGGTGGTGAAAGTAGAAGGATAGTTGCCGTATAAAAGACAGCACAGCAACCAGTAACTATGCCTTCATCGCTGAGCAGCCCCACAGACAGTCAATTTTATTTTTGTAGTGAAAAAAACCAAGGTTTTCGTTGGGAATCGAACCCACAACCCCCATACTGACAAACTAGTACACTATCTACTAGCCTACAGGGGCACCATAGATTAGACCATATCCGAGCCAGCCGTGGCACGGACATATGCAAGAAGTCATGCTTCAGTTGTAAGGCCAGCAGGTTACCTTTCGAGTAAAGTCAATTTAATGTCAATTTAAAAAATTTATTTTTGTTTTAATCCACTTTAAAGTTCTAAACCTCTATAAATCACATCATTTAGAAAGCTGTAAGATGAAGAAGAAACTTAAATATAGTTAAGAAAAAGATGAAGAATAATTCTACAGCGCCTCTAGTGTTAAGTAGGAGAATTAAAGTTTAAAAACTGAGTTTACTGCTGTAGGCTAACAACAAGAAGGAAGGGAGGTAGGAAGGCGTTATTATTAATGTGCATTTATTTAATTTCGATACCACCTTCGAAGGAGTTAATTGTTTAACGAACTGTTTTCACTTTATGTCAGTTCGCATCACAATCGAAATGATTGAAACTTGAACAACTTTACGAAATCATCCAGATTCAGTTATCAATTCGCAAAGTTTAGTTTTGGCTTCATGGAACCTGCTTCCCAGCACTCAGAAAAATTCGCCGCATGATACAGTTTATACGCTAGTGGTGTCATTGGGCCTTATTTTTTCGAAACTGAAGTCAAAGTTAGTGTTACGAGCGGTAAAGATTGAGGCCGCACCATCATCAATGATTTTTTGCTTGAAAATATGATTGACATTGATACCCGCAAATTTTTTTTTTTTTTGTAAGAGAAGTATCACTTGTACTTGACCGTGCTACATTCTTTAGGAAACGAATAGAGAAGATATGAAACAGGTGGTGAAAGTAGAAGGATAGACGGGAATTAACTGCCGTATAGGACAGCACAGCGAGCAGTGACTATGCCTTCATCGCTGAGCAGCCCCACCGACAGTCAATTTTTATTTTTGTAGTGAAAAAAAAACCAAGGTCTTTGTTGGGAATCGAACCCACAACCCCCCATATTGACAAGCTAATACACTACCTACTAGCCTACAGGAGCACATGTAAGATTCCTGTACAATGGCGCTAAATAGCATACTGAAGTATCTTTAATGCTGCCATGGATTTTAAGAAAGTTTGCTTTTAACCAAATGAAATGAAAACATTCTTTTACATAATTTCGTATGGGAGAGAAATATTTATTTTATTTAAACTATTTTAAAGCAGTTCAGTTTTAAATATTTCAATGGAAAACTTTTGGAAATTCCTAAGCACAGCCAAAACTCATTTACAGCAATAATAAAAAGCTGCAATTAAACACCCCTCGTTACTATTAGTATGTGTAATTAATATTTAAATTAAAAGGATATAATAAATTTTAGTTTAAAAGATGAAATTGTTTTAGTTAAAATGCTTAAGATAAAATTTATTGCGATAGTAATAGAATGTAAGGAAAACACACCCACCATTAACTTGTAATTCAGCAGCGTATTCAGCTAGACCAGCTAAATTCATGGCTATACAACGATAAGTACCTCTATGTTTTGCCTCTAAAGAATCGACACTTAAATAACTAGTGCGAGAATTTAATTGTACAACCGTAAAACCCGCTTCACCCGTTATAATGGGCTCCATATTTAAAGTCCAATGTATGTGAAGGGGTAAATCACCCTTTAGTACAACACAGTTAATACTTAACAAATCACCCATATTATAGATTTCTTCGCCAAAATTAAAGGGTAAAACTTGGGGAGGAACTACAGTTTTTTGGGGAAAAATGAATATGAAAATTTAAATAAAAAAAATAATAATAAAAATTATATTTATTTAAAATAAAAATTCTTTTAACCATTAACATGTAATTCAGCTGAATATGAAGTAAATCCTGCTTTATTATTTGCTATACACTGATATTCTCCACGATGTTTACCCTCCAGAGCATTGATATTCAAAGAACTTGTACGCGGATTCATGCGTACTAAAGTAAAGCCCTGTTCGCCATTTATAACAGGTTGTGAATTTAAAGTCCAATAGATATTTAATGGTAAATCACCCTTGCTAACCATACACTGTGCCCCAAACATATCACCCATATTCATGGGTTCATCACCAAAATAGAATGGCATTATCTGGGGAGGTACTAAAGTTTTGAACACAAGTCTTTATTTATTTAGGAGTGGGATATAAAAATAATAAATTTTTGTCCAAAGAAAATAAAAAATAAAAATAAATATGATTTAATTATTTTTTTTTGTTCTGGGAGCACTTGGTAGTACCATTAACATTTAATTCGGATGCATAGAAAGCAGCTCCCGCCTTATTTTCCGCTATACATTTAAATAAACCTCTATGATTTTCCGCCACACTGGCTATATTCAAAACACTTGATTTTGCTGACATCTTCATTATATTTATACCTTCTTCATTGTTGATTAGAGGCCGCGTGTTAAGAGTCCATTTAATATTGAGAGGTGTATCACCTTTTTGTATCATACATTGAATACCAGCACTTTCACCAGTATTAACTGGCTCATCACCAAAACTAAAGGGTACAATTTGAGGAGGTACTTTGGAGGGTGGGATTGTATAAAAGAATGAATTCAAAATTATATTAAATTCCAAATAGAAAAATAGATTTGGATTTTGAGAAGAAAATCAAATAATTTTTTTTTAAATTACAAATTTTCTCTAGGTCTCTCTTTTTGAAACCCCAGCATTAATATTGATAATTTACAATTATTTTGTGGCTTTATAGGCCTAAGAGACTCTAAATTCTCTAGTAGTAAAGAGCGGATTGAATAAAACAAAAGTTTCCTTAATCTAACTCCAAAGAGTTTCGAAGTTCAATTAAGCAAATGTTACAGCGCCTCTAGTGTTAGGTAGCAGCATTATAATTTAAAAACTGTTGTTATTTGTCCTCGACAATAATTCGATTTACTGTTGTAGGCTAGCAGAAGAGAGAAATGGAGGACGGCAGGCACCATTATAAAACTTTCGATGGGGTTAATTATCAAACGAAAGAAATTTTAAAAAGGAAACAATAGTTTTTTCAATATTCAAGATTTTACGAATTCAATAAAAACACTGTGCGGTAGCGTCTGTTGTTCAAATCCAAAGTGAAAGGAGTTACAATGCTAAAGAAGACAAAACAACAAGAAACTTAATTATAGTTAAGAAGAAGAATAATCCAAGACTCCAATTACAGTTCAAAAGGAGGAAGAATGTTACAGCGCCTCTAGTGTTAGGTAGCAGCATTTAAATTTCAAAGCGGTGGTTATTTGTCCTCCACAATAATTTAATTTACTGCTGTAGGCTAACAGAAGAGAGAAGTGGAGAACGGAAGGCACTATTATAATGTGGGTTTTTTTGGTCCATTAAAATTTTCGATGGAGTTAATTACTAAATGAACAAAATCTGAAAAGCTTTTTCAATATTCAAAATTTTACGAACTCAATAAAAACAATGTGCGATAGCATCTGATGTTCAAAGCCAAGGTGAAAAAATTACGAAGCTACACAAAACAAAACAAAAAAAGAAACTTAATTATAGTTAAAAAAAGAAGAAGAAAAATACTATTACAGCGCCTCTAGTGTTAAGTAGGAGGACTAAAATAATTGGCTCACTACGGTAGGTTAACAGCAAGAAGGAAGGAAGATAGGAAGGCACTGTTATTAATGTGCGTTAATTTAAGTTCGATACAACTTTCTAAGGAGTTATTAATTGTCAAACGAATTGTTTTCATTTTATGTAAAGTTCTTATCACAATCGAAGAGATCGAAGCTTGAACAACTTTACAAAATTATCCAGATTCAGTTATCAGTTCGCAAAGTTAAATTTTGGCTTAATGGAACCTTCTTCCCGACACTCCATTACATTCTGGAAAATTCACACGCTATTTGCGTCATTGGGCCTTATTTCTTGGAAACTGAAGTCAAAGCTAGTGTAACGAAGGGTACAGATTGCGGTTGTACCATCATCAATAATTAATTGCTCGAAAATATGATTAGCATTAATACCGGCGACATTTAAGATATACAAAATGGCACTAAATGGCAATGGCGACTGTAAATAATCGACTAATTTTAATCGAAATTTTGCCAATTCGTTACTTTCAAGTAATGGACATGTTAACTGACTATGCGAAATTATGCGATTTGGTTCCCCCGGG
The DNA here is from genome assembly GCA_030448955.1 of Trichopoda pennipes. NCBI lineage: Eukaryota > Metazoa > Arthropoda > Insecta > Diptera > Tachinidae > Trichopoda > Trichopoda pennipes. Next base: position 10,871,050 of record JASKUP010000060.1, on the reverse strand, counting down.
GGCACATTTATGGTCTTTATAGAACGCTCGACTATCTTAACCTGTGCAACTGGGGGAAAAATGGAGCCCAGTCCTCTGAAGTCAGCAGGGGTACAACTAGGAACTCCACGTTATTTCCACGGGAATCAGTAGGCTCGCAGAGTTACGTTATTTGCCTGTTTAGACATTTAACTGTTCTCTGGCTGATTATTGAGGTTGGCACCTATATGGGAGTATCGTAGTGGTTGTGGTTTCGCGGCCCCAAGCATGAATGATTATGGTGGCCAGGATCATCTCGCCATTGATAACACCCACAGGTGAATGATCCAGATCCAGTGAGCATGCTAGTCATGTGTTCTGGACAGGAGTTGGAAAGTCTCCAACTCTTCAGCAAGGAGGAGTGGTTTGCAGCCCTGCTCTGGAATCATTGAAATTGCTACTAGGAAGGACCTGTTGCTAGAATTAGACTTCAGCCTCCTAGGGCGTGAGTGGCGCTGCTTTTCACTCACAGTGGTTTGACCACCATCTGATTAAGGCTCCATAGCCAGGTACAGATGTAAATCTTATCACGTAATTATGCGATTTGATATCTTTGGAATATTTCTTGTACAGACACGAGAAGCCAGGTTATTCGTGACCTACGGCAAGGAATGCTTGAAAAAATTGGCCCTAAACTGTAATGTCTAGAATATGCTTCAACAAGGACAGAGACTGTAGTAATTTACATGGCCGAAATCACATTTGAATGTACTGTCACATATTTAGTAAAAAAAAGATTTAAATAAAATTTAATTTTTGTGTTACTTCACTATTTAAAGTTCTACCTGGAATAAAAATTGCTGTGGTGAAAATTTGGTGATAAGCTAAGTGATTAAAATTAATGTTACATGTGGCTAATTTGACAGCATAAATTTTTTCATATGACTTTGCCAGAGTGTATACTGATCATAAATAACCCTTTCGTTAGCTCTCTGAGGCTGAAAGAGCATCCTTTATAATTCCTAAAATCCAACAAAAAAAAAAGAACATGTTCAAACTGACCGGGTTAAACCTTCAAACATCTCTTCAAGCAGGAAACAAGTTTTTAAATTTTTGGATTGTATTTTGGGAATTTTGGAATAAAAACAGAAATTATAGGAAAAAAAAACAAAAAAATATTACAAATATAAAAAACAAAAACACAAAGAGCCGAGAACAGAACGAACCCTTAACAGCTAAAATAGCCCACTGTAAGGTAACACCAGCATTATTTGTAGCCACACAAGTATAATTTCCCGAATGGCGGGCTCGCACCGATTCTATATTCAAAACACTAATACGCTGACTATTGCGGGTAACAATAATGCCATCGTTGGTAAAGACACGACCACCATTACGTGTCCAATAGATATCCAAAGGTAAGTCACCCTTATTAACTGTACAATAGGCTGAAACCATATCCAGTTCATTTATACTTTCCTCACCAAAGTTAAAGGCTAAAATTTGTGGTAAAACTGGCCAAGGAAAAGGGGGGTGGGGGAGAAGAAAAAGAAACAAACAATTTCAAAAAAAAAAAAATAAACTTCAGCACAAAACACTAGAAATTATAAATATTTTTCAAAAAAAAAAAAAGAAAGAATTTAGCTCGAACCATTAACCCTTAATAATGCAGTAGCAGTGGTAACACCGCCACCATTTGTGGCAACACATGTATAATTTCCAGCATGTCGAGCACGTACCGATTCAATGCTTAAAACACTTAAACGTTGATTATTACGCATAACAACTACACCATCGTTGGTATAGATGCGGCCACCATTTCTCAGCCAATAAATATCCAAAGGTAAATCGCCCTTATTAACGGTACATGAGGTGGAAACCATTTCCATTTCATTAACACTCTCCTCGCCAAAATCAAAGTTCACAATTTGTGGCAAAACTAAGGAAGTTTTCATTTGTTTAATTGAAAGGAATTTGAAAATAAAATTTAAAAAAAAACAGGAAATTAAAAAAATAATTTTAAATAATTAAATCGAAAAATATATTGAAGAATTATTTTATTAAATTAACCATTGACTCTAAGAATGGCCCAATGTTTGGTAACACCCGCATTATTGGTTGCCACACAGGTATAATTGCCAGCATGACGAGCCCGTACCGATTCAATGCTTAAGACACTCATGCGCTGACTGGTTTTAGTGACAACCACGCCATCATTTGTATAAACACGGCCGCCATTTTTAAGCCAGGCCACATCAACTGGTAAATCGCCCTTGTTAACGGTACACGAAGCCGATACCATGTCCAATTCATTTATACTTTCCTCACCGAAATCAAAAGGTACAATCTGGGGCAAAACTTTTTTATGGTTGCAAATGTTATACAGCCGAAGCAAAAGAATTAGAAATAGAAGGCCGGGTAAAAAAATGGGGTAAAAATTAACCAGGAAATATCAACTTAAAATATGCTACAAATAAAGTTCATTTTCTCGTATGTTTTTTGTTATTTTTCTTTTAATCACCATTAACTCTTAACTCGGCCGTATGATATGCCACTCCTGCTGCATTACGCGCCACACATGTATAATTGGCTCGGTGACGGGCATGTACCGATTCTATGCTTAACATACTAATTCGCTGGGTAGTTTTTGTTATCAATATACCATCGTTGGTCATTAAACGTCCAGCTCCTAGTGTTGGTTCAGGAGCTGTAGTCCAATGTAAATCCAAAGGTGTATCACCCTTATTTATCGTACAAGTTGCCGAAACCATATCATTCATATTAATGATATCGGAACCAAAATCAAAAGGTACTATTTGTGGTGGTACTAATAAAGTAAAATTTTCTTAATATTTAACAATTTAATTTGATTTGATTTTTTTTTTCTAAAAATCAAGGCTTAAGGAAATTTTTACAATTGGTAAATATTTTACACAAAGAACTTGATATTTTAACAGAAATAAAGAAGAAAGCTTTAAGCTTTCTCAAGCTTAAAGCTTTAACTTAAACTTGAAAGATTTTAGAATCCAAACTTTTATCTAAAGCTTAACTTTTACTCCACTTTTTGCAATAAAATTAAAATTTTTTTTTTAATTCCTTAACGTACAATAATTTCTTATTTCGAATTTTCTTGTTCTTCTTCATGTTTTCGATCCGTTCCGTGTTAGAAAATATATATTGTTCTCGTTTACCTTTATGACTTTATTTCAATTGTTTAAAAATTTCCACTAACATTACATTCTATCCTCGCCATATAGGAGGCTATAGCCTCTCATATCAATAACACGCGATTTTGGGACTAAATTCTACGAAATGCATGTGAAAAAAGCCCATAAAAAATAAAAACCACTACAAGAGATCTTAGACAAGGAAATAGCTTTCCGTGAAACTCGATGGAGAAAATTTTGGAAAAACCTGCGAATAATCAAGGGGTACAATCTTTTCCAAATCATTTTTCAGCTCACTGATTTGGAACTCAATTCTGAAAATTGCACGTAAAAGCAGCGTTGCCCAAAAAGTACTAAACTTCTGCACCACTCGTTATACCAAGTTGGCTTTTTTAGCTTCTCTTTGGTGTCTGAAGAAAAATTACGATTTTGACTAGAAGATAAAAAAAGGGGAAGAACCAACCTACCCAGTCTCTTAAAAATCGCAAAAATTTTCATTTTTGCCCCTTTTTTCACCGTTTTTGCTCAATAAGTGGATTACAAATCCAGAAATTTTATTTTGCCTGAAAAAGAAAATTTCTAATTCACAGCGCAGCATAATCCAGTCCTCGTTCAAGTTTACGCCTGTAATTTTCTTTGCAGGTTATACCTTTCGAAATCTTCAGTGTATCCACCCATTTCAGTGGCATCTTTATCTTCGAAACGTATACGTTTGTTTCATAGTTGGAAAGAATGGCTTTTTATTTGTCTTGGCTGCACAGCGCCGCCTTTAAACTTGAAACTAAACCTTCGATAAAAAAACGCAGTTCGCCAGCGGTTAAATCTATTCTCCTATTTTCTACTAAACCTGAAATATCATGGCAGTAAGTGAACGTATTTGCTTCGTTAACGGAATAGAATTTCTTAAAATCAGCTTAGTTTTCTCGCTATGATATTGTGCTGTTATTTTGCTCTGTAAATTACTTTGCGCTTCAAATGTCAAGTGTCAAAAATTCGGAACTTTTTTGTGATAGTCCTTCCCATCTTTGCCCCAATGTAGTCCATTTTAGTTTGTGTTATCAATTGTGGTGCATTATTATAAAATCGGGTAATCAAACTGCATAATTAACTGACGTCGTTTTGATGAACACGGTTTCGGCTTGCAGGGGCCCAGTACTCGTACACGGTAGTTTCTGTGGCTCGGTTGTACAGCAGAGCGTTATATAGGTAGTGTTGCAGTAAAAGCGGGAATGTATACTTCTCTTCTCAAATCGAATTTTCTCAGATATCGAACTCTACGAGTTGTTATAGAAGGGATTTCATCAGACTAATTCAGGATTAATTCAGGGATGCCGCAAGGCTCCGTCCTTTCTCTTACCCTATTTGTTATTTTTCTAAACGACCTTCTTTGTCAAACATTCAACTCTACATACTCTTTCGTAGATGACAGCACCGTTTGTCACTCGTATTCGTTTTTTCTTGAATGGATTCACCATATCCAGTTACGTCTTGCACCCAAATAACTGTCTTTATAAAATTAAACTGTACACCTTTTCCATGCCATGTATCCACATTATACCGGTATTACAACAACAGTGTTTGGCGTAAAACTTCTATTTCATCAAAATAATGACGATAAGCTGTTCAAAATTCTTCAATAAACAAGTTTTTTTAGGTCCTATTTGCCCATTTTTGGGACGATATGACCCTAAGCGTACCAAAAATCATTCAATTTTAGGCACTTGTTGGTTTTCCACATTGAAATGAATATTGAATTACTTTGAGTAAAAGGGTCGTTCAGTCCACAGCCATTAAATTATTTAGACTGCCAACTTGACACAACGGATGACGTGATAAGATTTACATCTGCACCTGGCCGAGGGCCTTAATCAGATGATGGATCATTACCACTGTGGATGAAATGTAGCGTCATCCTCGCCCTAGAAGGCCTTCGGATACGTATATCCTCCGGTCACTCCTAGTTGCAACTTCAAAAGCCAGAAGCAGGCCGCAGCCTTCACTTCTTGCTGAAGAGTTGGAGACTACCCAACTCCTGGTTCAGAACGCATGAAGCTTAATATTATTAAGAACACGACGACATTCATACTCACTGGACCTGGACTATTCATGGTGTTCATTGTGAACGATCCGACCCACAAACTCAAACGAGGGCCTCGAAACACACAACCACCACGATCCTCCGGAAGATGCTACCTCAATAATCATCCAGAGAACAGCTAAATGCCTAAAGAGACAAATAGAGGAACTCTAAGGTTTTACTGATTCCCATGGAAATATAGTGGATTGTCCAGTTGACTCCTACTAGCCTTGAAGCGGACTGGGCTCCCTTTTGCCCCCGCAAGACACAAGTCTAGATGGTTGTATGATCCATAAAGACTTATAAATGTGCCCCTAGGGGGAACACAACGGATGATTTTTGTGATATGATTTACATCTGCACCTGGCAGTGAGCCTTAATCAGATGGTGGTCAAACCACTGTGAGTGAAAAGCAGGGCCACTCACGCCCTAGAAGGTCGAAGTCTAATTCTAGCAACAGGTCTTTCCTAGTTACAATTTCAATGATTCCAGAGCAGGGCTGCAAACCACTACTCTTTGCTGAAGAGCTGGAGACTATCCAACTCGTGTCCAGGACACATAACTAGCATGCTCACTGGATCTGGATTATTCACCAGTGGGTGTTATTAAAGGCGAGATGATCCTGGCCACCATAAAAACAGACCTGTATGGGCTCGCAAAACCACAATCACCACGATACTCCCAAAGAGCCAATCCCAATAATCAGTCAGAGAAACAGCTAAAAGTCTAAAGAGACAAATAGCGGAAACTCTGCGGGCTACTGATTCCCGTGGAAATAACGTGGAACTTCCAGTTGTACCCTTGCTAACTTCAGGAGGCTGGGCTCCTTTATACCCCCAGTTGCACAGGTCTAGATAGTCAAGTATTCTATAAAGACCAATATATGTGCCCCCGGCGGGGGGACACAAGGGATGATGCAGGAGTTCTTATTTTTTTAAGTACTTTCACGCGCTTAGTCCCAGATTAATGAGCTGAAAAATCACATACTCTGCAAATTATCCGCTGCTTTTTCCGAAACTTTATCCATCGAGAAGCTATTTCCCTATCTAAGATCGCTTGTTGTGGTTTATTGATTGATTTTTAATTGACTCCATGACCGGCTCAATATCTGCATAGTTATACTGGTAAGAACATGTCAAAAATTCTTCTTAGGTTGTCCTTATTAACGTAGAGTAAGGTGGCTCCAGCGAGGAAACAGAGGAGATTTTCAAACTGATGAAGGAGCAGCATGAAATGTCCCAAATGCCTAAATTGGTTTTTATAACTTTACTGCGTCGCTGGTGCTGTCTTGTTGAAACCACATCTGGGAAGTTTGAAAATTCTCAAATTCTGGCTGTAAAGTTAGGTAAACATCACTGTTGCTCTTCTCTCTCCTCTATTATATCAGAAGGAATCAAGTCTTATTTTATGCCATCTTGACGGCGGATTTCTTTTACCCCATTAATAGAGTATTCGCTAGTCGAAATTGCAGCTCAGCTGCGTACGTTGCGTTTTTAGAACTAAGACGAAAATTCGAAATTCCATTAATGTTCCTTTACTCAGCAAGTATGAAAGAGTGCTTGTGGAAACCCTAGAGAATATTTTGACATGTGAATGTTAGTGGAAACCTTGACAAATTCCCATTAGAATTAAAAAACCAATTATAGCTAAATTTTCATCATTATTCATGATGCACCAAGGCAATGCTTATTCTTACAATGCCAGTTGAGTGAAAAGCTATTTTAATTGAGTGAACCAGAAGTTCATCTCACTCACCAACACTTTCTGATCGCTGTTCATAGTGATAAGTTTAGAATGATTTGGCCTAAAAGCGCCATCTACTTCAGTCGACGATATTAGTAACAATTTTATTACCTTTTGTCCTTATAAAAAGACCAGTCCTCTGTTGCCAGGTGAAAATAAAAAACGAAGAATTCATTTGTACAGCCTTTCAAAAATATCAATCTCTTTGTTGAAATGTATTTCGATAAATTGTTTTAAAAATTTCTCTTAAAAATTACATAAATCCCACATCAGCTTAGATCTTCCGTTATAATGCATTTTAGCATTAAAGCTCTATATTTTGTTATGCCGAAAACTGAAAACTCAAATTTTATGAAAAGCAAACAGGACCCAGAAGCTCATTATCTTGCAAGAGGACATAAAACAACTGACCCACGATGATTTCAAACAATAAATTTTTCCTATTCAAATATTTTTTAAGTGAAACTTTTAAAGAGAAGAGAACTGTTTAAAAAATTGCAATTTGTACGTTCAAAAAAAAGCACAGACGGACTTGATTATCACTTATCTGTAGGGCCTGAGAATTTGTAGACATTTTTTATATGAAATTCTCATGTAAAAATTTAAGAATTCTATAAATCAGTTCAGGCCGCCTCTCAGACAAGAATTTCTTATTCTCATTTATTTCTTTACAGTTCTCTCGTTCTCTTTTCATTTTAATTTGTAAAATTAGTGATCAACATTTGTCTTGTTAATGCAATGTTGATCTGGAAAATGGAAACCTAAAAAACTTACCCATGACTTGTACTTCCAATGAACCGCGTGCTGAGAAACCTTCCGCATTTTTAGCTACACAGGTATAAGTTGCTTGATCCGAATTCCGTTCCACATTTTCAATGATTAAAGTGCCATTAGGAAAGACTTTTTGTTTGCGATTAATAGGCAGCGCACGATTATCTAAGGAAGCATAAAGAAAATATTTTTTATTTTGGCAAAACTTTTAAATTTCTTTTTTTTTTAATTGAAAATTCAAGAAATTCTTAAAAAAAAAGTTAAAAATCTTAACCTTAAATAAATAAATTTCTCCATGTTTAATGTCTGCTTTGTTCCTACTTTTCTCCCTCTCTCTTTCTCTTTCTCTCTCTCTTTCTCTCTCTCTCTTTCTCTTACTCTCCTTTTTCTCTCTGTATTTTTATCTCTCTCTATTTTCTCCCTCTTTTTCTCCCTCTCTCTATTTATATATCTCTCTTTCTCTCTTTCTCTTTCTCTCTCTCTTTCTCTTTCTCTCTCTCTTTGCTTAACAGAGAGTTTTAAATTTAAAATTTTTAAACTTTAAGAAAACTTGGCAGAAAAATCCCTTTTTTGTTTGAAGAAATATAACGGACGAGCAAATTTGAGGTTAGGAAATCAATCGATTAAATGTAAAAAATTGAGCTGACGTTTATTTAGTAAAAAATTTTTTAACTGTGAAAATTTAGCATCAGCAACAAGGTGGTGAAAACTTCACAGTATCTCGCTTCATAAAAATCCAGCAGCTTCTTCTCGTAATCAGGCTCCTTCTGAGATTGCTCTGTGTAATTTAATCTCTAAATTCAAGGCTCACCGAATTGTTACTTTTAATACACCTGAACATTAGGCCGGTAGTGGCCGTAGTGATGTAAACATAGCCGCTGTACAGCACAGTATTGAGTATGACCCTGACCTTCGCAAAAATTGGACATCAGTAGAGGCATTTTGCGTGAAACTTTTGATCTTCACGCTCATAAAGTTTACGAAAACAAAAACCGAGCGGCTGTTGTTTGCCTCAACAGTTGGTGAATTAGATGCTTGAAAAAGTGAACGAACTAAACCATTTTTAGTGATGTTGCTCATTTTCAATTAGGCGATCAGGGCGTCCAGGTAAAAAACCAAAACTGTAGCACAAATGGGCAACCAAAATTCAAAAATAGCCCTCGAAAAAATATTTCATTCATAGAAAGAAACCGTATGGTGCAGTTTGTGGTCGGGCGACATCTTCGGCTTGTATTTTATCAAAAATCAAGAAGAAAAAGCCATCACCGTGAATTTTCTGCGCTACCAAAATGTGACAACCATTGGCTAATGATGACATCAGTGATCTTTGGTTTCAGCAATACGGTGCCACAAGCCGCATAGCCACACAGCCACCCAAAAAAATCAGAATTTGCATGAGAAAAGCCTGGTCGCGTAAAATATTGTTTTAGTGAAGTCAATTCGCCTCCTCGTTCTTGTGATTTTTTTTTTCAAGAGAATTGGCACTTCAGACAACAATGCCTATTTAGTCAAGTACCGTGCTACATTCTTTAGGAAAGGGATAGAGAAGAGATGACACAGGTGGTGAAAGTAGAAAGATAGTCGGAAATTAACTGCCGTATAAGAAAGCACAGCGACCAGTGACTATGCCTTCATCGCTGAGCAGCCCCACCGACTGTCAATTTTTATTTTTGTAGTGAAAAAAACCAAGGTCTTCATTGGGAATCGAACCCACAACCCAAATATTTACACTAGCATACTGGGACAACGCTGCCGCTGGATTATTTTTTTGATGCCGTACGTAAACAATCCACAAACTGACGCTCTGAAAGATGAAAATCTGCGCTAAATAGACGAGATAAGCGAAGCTTTGTTGCAAAATGCGTTATAAAATTTGATAAAGTGCTAAAGGAGGACAATTGCCAGGCATCATATTCCAGAATTATATTTCCCATATTTCTGCTTTACCTTAGTTAGAAAAGATTGCGTTTCAAAGATAATTTACTTTCTAACCTCAAATTTATCCACTCTTAATTCTATAGAGGGCTTATGTTTCTATAGAAACCTGGTCTCATTTGATGAAGAATTTAATATTTTTGTAGAAATAAAAATACAGTCCGCAAAATGAGAAATTTTCTATGAAAAAAAAAATTCATTTGCTTTTAAGAAAACTTTCAGTTGTTGTTTTTTTTCTTCGCTAAACTCTCAAGATGCAGAGGCTTAAGAGAATTTCATTTGCTTACTTATAAGAAACGAAGAGAAAGAGACAAAATACAAAAATTTTCTATAAAAATTTGGTTTTTGCTCTAGAGAGAATGTTTTATCGGTAAAAAAAAAATAGGCTTCTTTTCTCTCTTTCTCGCTCTCTGACTCTCTCTTTCTCCCTCTCTCTTTCTTTCTTCCTCTCTCTCTCTCTTTCTCTCTATTTCTCCCTCTCTCTCTTTCTCTATATTTCTCCCTCTCTCTCTCTCTCTCTTTCTTTCTCTCTCTCTCTCTCTCTGCTAATACCACACAAGTTTTTTTTTTTTATAAAATATATTCCCAGCTCCCTGTACGGGTTTTTGTAAGAAAACTGAAATAAAATTTTCTATAAGCAAAACTCACCTCTTTCCCATACAATCGAATCAATTGGATAACCAGCAACAGGACAAGTAACCATTAATGTTTCACCAGCAACAATAGCTTTCTTTTCCATTTGCCTAATGTAGGGTAAACCGTAAACATTTAACTTGGCCGAATGTTCAGCAACACCAACTTTACTTTTGGCAATACACTTATAGAGGCCACCATCGTTAGCATGTACGGAGGTGATATTCAAATACGATACAACATCACCATTAACTGTCACATATTGTCCAACTTGATAGCGGTCATTGTTTGCAATCTTTTTGCCATCTAATTCCCAAGAAATTTCAGGTGTTGGATTACCGCCAGCCACACACTTTAAGAAAACACTTGGTCCAGGTTCCATGGTTTCTTCTTGGAAGGCTTGTCGTATAACAGGAGGATCAAAACGGCCACCCAATTTTAATTCAGCACTAGCTTCAGCCGATTCTTGATCGTTGCGCACAAAACACTGATACATGCCCTTGTCTTCTTTCTTAACCGATTCAATGCGTAAAACGGGATCACTGTGACCCATAGCTTTGCCATCCTTTAGCCAGCTAATAGTTTTAATTGGATTACCGGTATATTGGCAGGTGAATACAGCTGGACGGCCAAAATCTACAGTTTGGGTGGGAGGATCAATTTTAGCTGACAGGGGAGCAGTCACCGTCAAAACAGTTTCCACAGATTCACCACCCACAGAATTGTTAACAACACACAAGTATTTGCCAGAGTCCTCAACAACAGCATCTTTAATGATCAAAGTACCAGACACTTGTTTAACACGATCATTTAAAACAACAGCCTGTTTGCGGGTTGTGCCTTCGATAAATTTGTACCATCTAGAAAAAGGTTTTGGGAAAATAAACAAAAATTTAGATTAGTGAAAGAGTCTTTCTGTGAGTTGGTTAATGTGTTTCACAAAAAAGAAAAAGAAGCGAACTAAAAATGATCTTGGAAAAATGGTTGGAATGAAATGCTGCAGTTTATTTGTTGCTTGGAATTTTGCTCCTACCTGGAGAACATAAAGCACAAGAACATGTTAAGTGATGATCATGAGCTTAACAAAGGGTTTTTATAGAGGTATAAAACTTTAAGTTGGCAACCCTTTTTTTTAACTGGCGGCCATTTTCTTAGATGTCAAGTGATTTACGCCAGCCTAAACAGTGTTTAAAATTGTGTAAATTTATTTCGAAAATCATGATTCTGTTCGAAATTCCCGATTCCGTTTTCGTAAGCGAACTTTGCTTAGTGAACGATGAAGCTGACTTTTGTTTAAATGGATGCGTTACATTCAGAAAAACTAACTCTTTATCACCTGGTGGAATATTTAGTCCGTACTTCCTTAACAGCAATGCTGGTCAGAACGTTACATTCAAATGTGGCCGTTACATGAGACATGACTTCTGACTTTTTTCTTCAGCAACGGAAGAACCAAGATGTGCAGGAAATGTGGTTTCAAAATGTCAGCCTAATAAGTCAAACAGCACGTGTCACAATTGATTAATTGAAGGAAACACCGCGATAAGCTTTACATCAGTACCTTGCTGTGTAAGCCATAACCCTATGGTGGATCCTAGGAAGTCATCACCCACGCCCTAAGAAGTCGTTGGATATCTCTATCCAGGAGTTGGGGTTGGCGGTCCTGCTACATGGTTCCGAAATCGCAACTAGGAGTGACTAGAACAATTTCGGAAGCATGGAGCAGGGCCGCCACCCCCAACTCCTTGTTTAAGCGTTGGATCCTTTCCAACACATGACATAGCATGCGCCCTGGACCTGAATCATTCAACCTGTGTTCTTGGTCAAAAGTGAATGATCCTGGCCCCTTAAGAAATTTTAAGAGGGCACGATACTTCCAAAGAGGCCAATCTCAATAGAGCTGAACTAGGGTAAGCCCCCAAGTGGATATAAAGTGGAAGTTGTGCAGTTGGCTTCTGCTAGCCTTTAGAGGAATAAACTCCTTTTTACCCCCAGTGACACATATCTTAATGGTGAGATTCCATTAAGATATATTAATGTGCCCCTGGGGGGGAGTTGAAAGGAACATTTCGTGATTAGATTTATATCTCCATCTGACCGTAAGTTTTAATCAAATGGTAGTCAAACCACTGGGAATGAAAAGCAACGTCATTCACGCCCTAGGAAGCCAAGGACTAATTCTAGCAACAGGTCTTTCGTAGTTGCAATTTTGTGGTTCCTAACCAGGGTTGCAAACTACTACTCCTTGCTGCAGAGCTGGAGACTATCCAACTCTTGGTCCAGAACACATGACTAGCATGGATCCGAATCATTCACCCATTGGTGTTATTATCAGTTCATGCAGGGTCCGCAAAACCACAACCACCACGATACTCCCCAAGGGCCAACCCCAATAATCAGTCAGAGAACAGCTAAAAGTCTAAGGAGACAAATGGCGGAACTCTGGGGTTAACTGATTCCCTTGGAAATAATGTGGATTTTCCAGTTGACCCCTGTTGCCTTCCTTATACCCCCGAACTCCCCCCGGGGGCACATGATAGTCTTTTTGGAGCCTACTATTCCATCTAGACTGGTGTGTTGCGGGGTAAAAGGGAGCCCAAACCCCTTAAAGGCTAGTAGGAGTCACCTGGACAATCCACTATATTTGCACGAGAATCAGTTAGCCCCAAAGCTCCGCCATTTGTCTCTTTAGACAATTAGCTGTTCTCTGGCTGATTATTGAGGGTGGCCCCTATATGGGAGTACCGTGGTGGTTGTGGTTTCGAGGCCCTCGTGAGAGTTTGTGGGTCGGATGATTCAAATGAACACAATGAATTGTTCAGGTCCAGTGAGTATGAATGCCTTCGTGTTCTTAATTATATTAAGCTTCATGCGTTATGGACCAGGAGTTGGATAGTCTCCAATTCTTTAGCAAGGAGTAAAGGCTGCGACCTACTTCGAGCTTTTGAAATTGCTACTAGGAGTGACCGGAGAATCCACGGATTCGAAGGCCTTCTAGGGCGTAAATGGCGTTGCTTTTCATTCACAGTGGTAATGGCCACCATCTGATTATGGCTCACTGCCGGTGCAGACGTAAACCTTATCACATCATACCTCCGAACAGCACAGGTCTAGATGGTCAAGTCATCCATAAAGACCGATAAATGTGCCCCCGGAAGAGGATAAATTGAAGGAAATATTTGGTAACGCATAGTTTCAGCTTTTAGACCCATGATCGTACTACTTATCTTGCTAGACTATTTTCCGTGAGGACATACGGAGTCCGCTAGTTTACATGCGATTGATCATTTGGAAAATAACATTTTAAAAAGGTCATCGAAAATTGGATCTTCAGACTAAAAGCCGTCCGAGCAAGCCGTGTGGGTCATATGTAGGAAATCAAGTTAAATTGTATTGCCAGAAGATTATTTTTAAATAATATAAATTTTATGTCAATTTAAAAAAATGCTTTGCTTTATACCTCTATTAAAACACCTTGTATATATTGTTCTTGAACCGTGAAACTACGTATCTAGTATGAATAAAAGCTTTTAACATCGAGCGGATTTCTATTACCACTTACCTTTACTATCACGTCTGCTGAGAGCGCTATTTAACTTACCAAAGATTGAGGATGTTGCCAGCATTTCATTATTATTTCAAGATCAATTTCAGTTGTTCTTTTTTTTTTTTTGTTAAGAAAATCTAAGGCCCTAAAAGAGTCTAAGGTATCAAAAAACGAAGCCACAATGTCTCGAAAGTGAGTGAAGAAAAAAGCTGTTCTATAAATCTAAACATCTAAGTTCTGAAGCCAAAATATTCGTATTATTTGTATTTTTAGGCTGATTATTATGTTATACTGCATAATATATCTGCTGTTCCTGAGAAGAACTATACACTGAAGCAAGCTTTGGAGAGTACTTGAAAGCTTAACATTCTTACACTTTAAAAATGAGATATTCTGCCAGAAGAGGCAAATATGTCTTAAAATTATAATATTAGGAGCTTACATATGGCCCACCCTTTAATTATTTTTTTTCTCTACCCGGTTTTAATAGCTTTAAGCCCTTTGGCCATTGCAATTAAAAAAAAAAAGATGATCAAAAAGATAAAATCAGTCTTCTCCATCGAGACACCCTGTAGTTTTAACATTTTATTTTTTCGGTACTTATCACTTACCGTAGATAGACATATGTGTAAGTTTTAATGCTAAAAATCTAGCTTATAGGAGTTTAAGTTATTTCTTGAAAGGGGCACCCCCTTTAATTTTTAAGATTTTAAACTCATAGAGTTCCCTATAGAAGACGCAATAGCTTAGATTCTGTATAAATTTCAATTATCGGCTCAATATGAATCAAACAATAAAACATTTTATGTTTAAATCAGATGTGAGTTGGTCCACCCTGTAGTTTTCTTTTAGTTTTATAACTTTCATTACAGCGGGCACACCTATTGCTTATCAAAATCTAGCTTATTTAAATTATGGCTTCTATCGGGCACCTTCTAATTTTTAAGATTGTATTCATCATCTCATAGATGTCGCTGTAGCAGAGACTCTGTGTCAGTTGCACTCATCTGCCCAAAACGAATCAAGCGATAAGATATTTTACGTTAGAATCAGCTTTGATTTGTTACACCCTGTGTAGCAAAAACATAATCTGCCTTCATTTAAAAGCTCTGCCTAATACGTTTTAAAATCTAGCTTATTGAAATGTAAATTATGTCTTATATGGAGCACCCTTTAATTTTTAAAATTGTATAACTATGAGAGAGGTATCGTTATAGCAGACGCCTTAGTTTAGACTGTGTATAAATTTTAAGTACCTTCTCATTACGATTCAAAAGAGACGACATTACACGTTAACAACAGGTTTTCTTTGGGGACACCCTATAGTTAAAAATTTCTTTTAACTTATCATTGAAACGGTCGCATATTCTATATAAATTTTACAGGTTTGTCTACTACGATTTAAAAAAAAACAAATGATTAAGGTAAAATTAATCTCTTGTGTGGCGCACCCTTTAACATTAAGGTTATGTGCCCATGCTTTCCTTAATAAGAAACCTAATACTACAAAGTTCGGGTTAATATTAACAATTGAAAGAGAAAAAAATTAAATGCATACATTAAAAACAGATGTTTAGGGGGGAACCCTGTAGTTTTTAATTTCATTTTTTACACTTGTTATTACAGTAAGCACAGATTCGGTGCAAATTAAAAAAGTCTGCATATTACGATTAAAAAATGTAACAACAAAAATATCTATATGGGACACCCTTTAATTTCATATTTTCACAGTGTTCCGTTATAATGGACATAGAGTTTCACCCCATAATATTGATAAACATTTTGGTTTGCTTTCAATATTTTAGCCGTCCAGCTGTTACTGTTTCAGAGATGGACCTCTTTGGCAAAATGTTTGTAAATTCTGTCGCAGTCGATTAGTCGGGACAAACTTTGCTCTTCGTAAAAAATTTTCTAGAATCGTAAGCTTGTTTTCAATGACGAAAAAAAGACTAAAGAGATCTTTTACTAAACTAAACCTCTAAAAAAATTCTTAGGGTCAACATTCCCTTTTGAGTCGTAAAACCATTAAAGGATTGAGATAATAGTCTACCTATAAACAGGCACTGGATATGCCTGACCAGGACAGTGACCCACATATGTATCACCCTGAAGCACATCAGTAAACTCAATACTTTTTGTAGCAACTCTAGGCTTAACATGACCCATAGGTTCTGTAAGAAGTCCAACATAATTTGTAAAATAAATAAAAAGCTTAAATAACGGAAACTGCCTGAGCTGCCTAATTAAAAGCTTTTAAAAGTTTAAATACCTAAAAACAGGCATAGGATATGCTTGAGCTTGGCATAATATAGCAAAACTATCATTTAAGCTGGCGGTGTATTCTTGTAATCGATCACCAGACAATCGAGGTGCAACACTGCCAATCGGTTCTAAAAGTTTTTTTAAATATTTTTAAATTTTATTTAAAAAAAAAAACGTTTTTAAATTATTTAAAGAAAACTGCTTTTTAGTTTATACCTAAAAAATGGTGTAGGATAAGCTTGACCCAAACATAAAACAGCCAAATTATCGTGAGCTTTTTTGGTAACCTCTTGCAAACGACCACCAGAAATTTTGGGAGCCACACTGCCCATAGGTTCTAAATAAAATTAAGTAGCAAATCGAAAATTTTGAAACTGCCTAATTATTATTTTAAAAAAAAAACAAAAACTAACCTTATAATGGGCACTGGATATGCTTGAGCTTGACAGAGTAGTGCAAAGCTTTCATCAACATGTTTGACAAATGTAAAACTTTTTGATTCACCAGAAAATGTAGGAGCTTTAGCACCAACAGGTTCTAGAAAAATATAAAAGTTTTTACAGAAATTAGAAAAAACAGAACTCGCTGTCGTTTTATTATAAAACATATTTCATAAATTTCCTAATAAACCCTTTTAAAAGCCTAAAGCTTTCTAATCAGAAAGCTTTTTTTCACAAGAATATAAATGTTTACCTTATTATAGGTACTGGATAAGCTTGAGCTTGACATAATAAAGCAAAACTTTGACCATAAAAGCGTATGATAGTGGAACTGGCCAAATCACTAGAAAATGTTGGAGCTTTTGCACCCATGGGCTCTAAAATAGTTGAAAAAAAATTTGCGAAAAGTCAATTTAAATCAATACAATGAACGAACTAAAAAATACTTAAAAGAACCAGTTGGCAGTGTTTCCCTTTTGTAAATATTTCAAATTTACCTAAAAAATGGTACCGGATAAGCTTGAGCCTGACATAATAACACTAAATCTTTGCCCTGTTGTACCCAAAATGTACTGCTTTTTAAAGCCGTAGCAAAGTTGGGAGCTTTTGCTCCTAAAGGTTCTGCAACAAAATAAAAGTTTTTAATTAAAATTTTGAATTATTAAAATATTCACCTAAATATTGGCACTGGATAAGCTTGAGCTTGACATAATAATACTAAATCTTTGCCCTCAACTTCAATAAATGTACTACTTTTAGATGTAGAAGAAAATGCTGGAGCTTTAGCACCTAAAGGTTCTGTAAATTTAAGTTTAAAAAATACAAAAAATTATTCAAAAATGCCCTGCCTTTAAACAAAATTACCTGTAAATTGGCACAGGATAAGCTTGAGCTGGACATAGCAAAACTATATCTTGACCTTGAGCTTGCCAAAATATGCTGCCCTTCGAAAGAGAGGCAAAGGCAGGAGCTTTAGCACCCAAAGGTTCTAAAACACATTTACAACAATACAAGGTGGGTTAAAAGGAATGATATTGATTTAAAAACACAATATAACAATATTTGCCGTTATGTTGGGAGAGAGCTAGTAAAGCTTTATTAACAGCTTAAAGCTTTATTGATTACTTTTACATTTTTAAATTAAAGAAAATAATTAATAAATAATTAAAATAATATTAAATTAAAGAATTTTCAATAACCAGAAATCCCTCAAAAGCTTTTAAGCCCCTTAAAAAAATTTTGGAAATTGATTTTGATAAGGCAACTTTGTAAAATTATGCTAAACAAAATTTTTAGATTTTTACATGCTCTTACGAAAGTTTTCATAAGAAAGCTTATTAAAGCTTTTTTACTGCATAACATACGAAACTTATTAAAGTGTTAGCAACTTTACTTTAACACTTTAAATAACTACCTCGATAAAACTTTAGCATTATTAACTTTTATAGAAAAAGTTTGTCTAGATCTTTTTTAGAAAACACCTAAAAGCTTTCACATATTTACAAGCGTAAACAAGTTCGGTAAGAATATTAAATATAAAAGCTATCTTTTTCAAAATTAACTGCAAGATAAATAAGTTAAATATTTGAAAAAGACCATAAGCTGGACAGTTTCTAAAAGCTAGATAAAAGCTTTTTTAGCAAAAGTTAAATGCCCAGCAAATGTTTTTTAACAGAAAGCCTGACAAGTGTTTTAATAATTGAGAGCTTAACATTTGGCTGTCATGAAAACTTGAAAGCTACATAAAATTATAAAGCTACAAAGCGTTATAAAAAGCCTAAAAAAGTTTTTTTTGATCTTAGTAAACTTTTGTGTATGAAAAAAATTCAGCGAAAGTGTTAATACAAAAGTATTAGCACTGAAAACTTTAGAAAGCTTATTATTCTGCACTAAAAAAGCTTTCAATAATTTATTCTACCACAAAATTGTTTGAGTTTAAACAGTTTTACAGTTAAAAACTTTATACTTCTTAGACATCTAAAGAAATGTTAAAGTTTAAAACAGTAAAATAAAATAGGCTTAAGCTTTATAGTTTATTTCAAAAAAGCTTTCAGCTTTACTCCTGGCATTAAATTGATCAATTTACCTAAAAAATGGCACTGGAAACGCTTGAGCTTGACACAGTAACACCACTTCAGCCATACTTTTGCCCAACAAGCTGCTTATTTTGGACACGGTATTAAAAGTAGGAGCTTTGGCACCCACTGGCTCTATTTAATTACGTTTATAAAGCAAAAAGGTTAATGTCACAAAGTTATATCATATCACAACTGCCTGAATGTATTTCGTAAAGTAATTAATTACCTGATTATGGGCACTGGAAAAGCTTGAGCTTGACAAAGTAATGCAAAGCTTTGATTAATATTTCTCACATAAGAAAATGAATTGGAATCAGTGTTGAAAGAAGGTGCTTTAGCACCCACAGGTTCTAATTAAAGGAAAATAAAAACAGTGTGTCAATTATATAAATTTAAAGCACTTATTTGAAAACTGCTTTTGGGGAGGCACTAAATGGAGTGTTTTTTTAGAAAATGTTTACCTTATAATTGGCACTGGAAAAGCTTGAGCTTGACAAAGCAAGGCAAAACTAGAGCTTATAGCACGCACAAACATACTAACTTTTGAATCACTTGAGAATGTGGGAGCTTTAGCGCCCACAGGTTCTAAAAAAAGAGTTTAGAAGAAATTTTAGTTGTTAAGAAATAAAAAATACAAAAATCAAATTAAAATCGACAGAACCAGTTGTTGAGTATAACGGGATCCAAAAATACTACTGGGGATATATTATGGAAAATAAGTGGAACTTAGTGTTCATAATAATGGACACAAAAAGAATATTCGAATTAAATTTTTTTTTAAGGTTTTGTTACTTAAAATAATCCTCAAGTTGTTCTAAAAGTAACTGATAATTTCCTGAGAATTTCGTTTCAGCGGACCGAGGCCCATTTTGTTTGTTTTCCAATAATTATTTTATAGACGTGGACCAATTTTTCGGGCCCTAACAGATTTTCTGTGCTGTTGCTAACTTCTAAAAAAATTCAAACATATAATTTCTAAATAGTTTTGCCTCAGTACGTATCTTCGATTAAGTAACCAAAATCAAATTAACCGATTACTTCATATGAATAACCGATTAATTTTTATAAGTAATCGATTAATTTATATAAGTAACCGATTAAATTATTTTTTTGTTTTGGACTAGTACTCAGGGGATGACTCCTACACATGCAATGCATTGTGCCAGAAAGGAAAGGGGGAGTAGTGTTTATGAAAATTCAATTTGAAGTTTCCTACATTGAAAGTGATAGAAAAGGCCTCTGGTGGGAGTTCATTCCCCATACGGAGTGTTCTGCTAAAAACAGAATTTTCCCTGTAATGGGTAGTCGATTAACTGACCAATGAACCACTAATGAATGTGCTCTCAACGAAAATCGAGTTAAACTCAAAAACGTGCGAGTAACGGGAACAAGTTCCCTAATTTCGGTAAATCACTTGTAACGATAAAACATATTGCGTCCATACTCCAGAGAATCAATAGAGTTGAATGCCCTACTATCCTCAATTAGCCTCTTGGCCCTCTCCTGTATGCGGTCGAATAAATCAAAAATAGACTTTGGAGCGCCGGCCTATAATTGAATGTGTTTTTCTACTTTTGGACGGATATAGGTGGTATAAATAGTACAGAGATCGGATGGAGTAAAGTATCTCCTACACCGTTTTAGAAAACCGAGGCACTGGAAAGCTTCTTTAGAAACCTGAAAGACGTGCTTAGTGCATCGAACATCACACTGAATTTTCATGTCAAGAACATTAAGAGCTTCCGATTCGGTAATATTTATATGACCCATACTAGCAGATGGGTATTTATATAAGCAACCGCTTAATTTACATGTTACCGACATGTTATATAGCGGGTGTTTTTGTAGAAGTATAGAATTTAGAGTTGGCAACCCTTCTTACACCGGCGGCAATTTTGTCAAGTGTCTAGTGATTTGTGTTCAGTTTGGTTTGTCATTTCAACATAAATAATAGTAGGTAGTGTACTAGCTTGTGAGTATGGGGGTTGTGGGTTCGATTCCCAACGTAGACCTTGGTTTTTTTTCACTACAATAATAAAAATTGACTGTCGGTGGGGCTGCTCAGCGATGAAGCATAGTTACAGAAAAAACTGATTTTTATGGAAAAGTAAACTACGTGATAAGATTTACATCTGCGCCTGGCTATGGAGCCTTAACCAGATGGTGGTCGAACCACTATGCATGAATAGGAACGTCATGCTCGTCCTAGGAAGCCGAAGACTAATTCTAGCAACAGGTTCTTCCTAGTTGCAACTTTAATGATTCCAAAGCAGGGCTACAAATCATCACTCCTTGCTGAAGAGTTGGAGACTATCCAACTCCTGTCCAGAAGACATGTCTAGCACGCTCACTGAACTGGGTCATTCACCTAGCGTGTCACTAACGGTGAAATGATCCTGGCCACCATATAAAACTGACCTGTCTGTTATGCGGCCGCGAAATCATAACCACCACGATACTCCCATATAGGGGCCAACCTCAATAATAAGCCAGAGAACAGTTAAATGTCTAAAGAGACAAATAACGGAACTCTGGGGCTTACTGATTCTCGTGGAAATAAAGTGGAGTTCCCAGTTGATCCCTGCTGCCTTCAGGGGACTTGATTCTCTTTTTCCCCCAGTTGCACAGTTCTATAAAGACCATATAAATGTGCCCCCCGGGGGGTATGGAAAAGTAAAATCACTGGCCCGTACTTTTTTTTGAGACGATGCTGGTGCAAATATTGCAGTCAATTACTGACTTTTTCGTTCATCAATTGAACAGCCATGATGTGGCAGAAGCTGTGGTTTCAGCAAGACGGCACAAAGATTCACACAACTCATACCATAATTGATAAATTGAAGGAAACGTTTGGTAACTGCCTAGTTCCACGTTTAGGATCCGTGAGTTGGCTTTGAAGACCAATAAATTTAACGCTGCTACACCATTTTCTGTGGGGATATGTTTAGTCGCTAATCTATGCCGATAAACCCGAAACGATTGTTTACTTGGAGGGTAACATTCGTATTGCCGATATACGGTCACAAATGTTGAAAGATGGAACTTCGTGTTAGATCATGTCCGAGCCAGCCGTGGCGGATTTATGTCGAAAGCCATTCCTACATTATAATGTCAAAAGATTATCTTTC
This sequence comes from Trichopoda pennipes, assembly GCA_030448955.1. Lineage (NCBI taxonomy): Eukaryota > Metazoa > Arthropoda > Insecta > Diptera > Tachinidae > Trichopoda > Trichopoda pennipes. Next base: position 10,849,311 of record JASKUP010000060.1, on the reverse strand, counting down.
GAATAAATTAAACTTTAGGTAAAAAAAACTTGCTTGGATTTTCCCCAATTTCAAAGTTCTATACCTCTATAAAAATCCTCCTATAAAAGTAACCGATTACTTTTTTAATTAGAATTTTTTGCTCACAAACTTTCTGTGGAGAAAAAGTAGACTAAATCAAACTTTAATTGATTATCTAAACATCTAGAGTTTTAAGGTCTTAAAAGAACTTGGTGCAAAAAAGTAACCGATTTGTTTGTAGAATTGAAGTGAAATATAATAAATAAAAGCTTCTTGATTTTTTAAAAATCTAGTGGAATGTGCTATTTTCTATTGATATTTTATATTTCTTTTTGTTTGTGTTCATATCCCTACTAATTTATATAAGTAACCGATTACTTTTTTTGAAACCATAAGATAGTGAGTTACTTTCGACTTAAAAAACTTGAATTAGATAAGCTTAAGCTTGAGGTAAACATTTCAAGGTTTGGCGAAAACTTGTTGCTAAAACCCAGTAAGCAAAATGGTCGCCAAAAGTAACGGATAACTTTATTTAGATTCAGTTCGTTTATTTGGTATTTTACAGAATCTAAAAAATAATTCAGTTTCAATAGATTTATAGTTGTTAGCGCATTTTCTAGAACGCTTCATACTTATTTAAAAGTAAGTGTCCTTTAAGTTATCGTTTCGATTATCTATTTCATTAGTGAAAATCTTTTCTTAAAAGTAATTGATTTTTTTAAGTAACCGATTATTGCTGTATAACAGAATATACAGAAATTTCTCCTTTTTCATTTAGTTAATCTATACAGAACCAAACGTTGCTTGACCTTAACAGAGCAGCGCCGTTATATCTTTACCCCTACCCAAAATTATCTGCGCTAATTAACGAAAACCGATTACTTTATTTAAAAATTTACCTAAAAAATGGCACTGGATAAGCCTGAGCTTCACAAGTTAACGCTATAGTATTATTTTTAGCAACAAAGACTGTAAATCTAGAAGCTATGCTAGGAAACGAGGGAGCCTTAAAACCTACAGGTTCTAAAAATATAGAAATAATCAGAAAATATAACAGATAATAAAAATCTAAGCGCTAAAAATGTCTGAATGTCGGTAATTAATGGTAAGTTAATTAACAATTAAATTTACCTAAAAAATGGCACTGGAAAGGCTTGAGCTTGACAGGTTAAAGCTAAATTAGTATTAATAGCCGTGTCATAAGAAAATGTTTTAACACCCCCGGGAAAAGCAGGTTTTTTAGATCCCACAGGTTCTAAAGGTAACAAAAGGGATACAAGATTTTATTGTTTTTAAACGTTAAAATGTATTAAAATTACAAACTGCCTGAATGTTGTTAATATTAATTTTTTTTGGCGTTTAAAAAAGGCCCAAAAGAAACCTCTACTAAGTTACGATACCGATTACTTGTGAAAAGTAATTGACCTAGTTGCTTGTTAAAAGAAACTGACAACTTGCTTGATTAGAAATTCCTTTTTTAATAGCTAAATAGTTTATAAAAGCAGTTGATTACTTTATTATTATCAATATTTATCGCTTACTTTTTCCAAACAAACGAACATTTTAAAAGCAGCCGATAACTTTTTAAAAGTCACAAATAATGTTTTAAAAACAACCAACAACTTTTTGAAAACAACCAACATAACTTTCTTTTAATAAACGATAAAAAAGAAATCGATAACGTTTTGAAAGCAATCAGCAATTCTTTGAAATTAATCTATAAGATATTAAAAGTAACCGATAACTTTTTGAAAGTAATTAATAACCTTTTAAAAGCCTCCGATAACTTTTTAAAAACAACTCACAACTTTCTTTAAACAAACGATAAGAAAGCAGCCGATAACTTTTTGAAACTAGCCCACAACTTCTTGAAAGCAAGTGATAACTTATTGAATGCCGCTGATTATGTTTTGAAAGTAACCGATAACTTTTTTAAAGTAACCCATAAGTTATTGAAAAAAACCCATAAATTTCTTTAAACAAACGATAAGAAAGCAACGATAACTTTCTAAAAGAAACCGATAACTTTTCGAAACTAGCCCACAACTTCTTGAAAGTAAGTGATAACTTATTAAAAGTGTCTGATTATCTTTTAAAAGTAATCGATAACTTTTTTAAAGTAACCCATAAGTTATTGAAAAAAAGCCCATAAATTTCTTTAAACAAACGATAAGAAAGCAACCGATAACTTTCTAAAATAAACCGATAACTTTTCAAAACTAATCCATAACTTCTTGAAAGCAACTGATATCTCAATGAAATTAAATTTGAAAGTAACCGATAACTTTTCTAAAGTAGCCCATAAGTTATTTAAAAAAAATCCATAACTTTTTTGAAAGCAAATAATAACATTTTAAAAAAACACCGGTAACTTTTTGAAAATAACCGATAACATTTTGAAAGCAACCCATAACTTAACATAAGGTACACAATAATATTTTGAAATCAACTGATTACTGTCTTAAAACAACCGATAACTGTTTAAGAGCATCCGATATCTGGAAAGCAACGGCAACCGACAAGTTGTTGAAAGCAACCCATAATTTTCTTAAACCAAACGATAACTGATTAAAAGCATTCGATAACTTTATGAAAGTAACCGACAACATTTGGCAGCTACCGATAACTTTTTGAAAGTCATCAATAACTCTTTGAAAGCAACAGATAACGTTCTTAAAACGCTCGATAACTGTTTAAAAGCAGCTGATAACTTTTTGAGAAAAACCGACAAGTTTTTGAAAGCTGCCGATACCTTTTTAAAAGTTATCGATATCTTTTTAGAAGCAACCGATAATTTTCTTTTTAAAAGCAGCTGACAACTTTTTGAGAAAAATCGATAAGTTTTTGAAAGCTGCCGATACCTTTTTGAGAGTCACCGATAACTTTTTGAAAGCAACCGATAACTTTCTTAACACAAGCGATGACTATTTGAAAGCATTTAATAATTTTTTGGAAGCAACTTACAACTAATTGAGAGTAATCGATAACTTTTTGGAAGCAAGCGATAACTTTCTTAACACAAGCGATGACTATTTGAAAACATTTGATCATTTTTTGGAAGTCACCTACAACTATTTGAAAGTAGTCGATAACTTTTTAATGAAGTTAAAAACAAACGATAACTTACTAAAAGCAACCGATAACTTTCTTAGCACAAGCGATGACTATTTGAAAGCATTTGATAATTTTTTGGAAGCCACCTACAACTATTTGAAAGTAATCGATAACTTTTTAATGAAGTTAAAAACAAACGATAACTTACTGAAAGCAGAACTTTTAGAAATCAAATAACTTTTTGAAAGCAATCTGTGACTTCTTGGAATCAAACGATAGCTCTATTGAAAGCAATTTATATTATTTTTAGAGCATTCGATAACTTTTTGAATGAAAGCGATAACGTATTGAAAATAACTTTCTTTCAAGCACTTGTTTTTGAAAGCAATTGATAATTATCTAAAAAAAGCGATAATTTCGTGAAAAAAAACCGATAACTTTTTCAAAGCAATCGATAACTTTTTAAAAAGCAATTAAATACTTGTAAAAATTTATTATTCTGTCTTATTAAACATTTTTTAATTCTTCTATATTCTAGAATTTTTAAAATATGAGAAAGAAAAATAAAGAAGCTTTTAAAAGCTATAAAGCTTTACTACCTAAAAAATGGCACCGGATAAGCTTGAGCTTGGCAGGTAAGTGCCAAAGTCGTTTTAATGGCGGCGTGATGTGAAAATGTTTGTACCTCTGCGGGAAAATCAGGTTTTTTGGCACCCAACGGCTCTGAAAACATAAAATTGAAAACTTAAAAGTTTCTTTGGGGCAAAATATTAAAAGAAATTGTCTAGAATGTTGGAACAGTTTGTGAAGCATTGTAGAATATATTTAGACTGCTGACACATGTATTAAAAATTACAGCAAAAACAATATGTGCTGCCATGTTGTTTTTTTATGAAATATATTTTGTTCATTTACCAAACGGCCGTTAGTTTAAATTTAAAAAAATTTTTTAAAAACCTAATTTAAGGACCTAAGTCGAAACTATTCTAACAATCGCCTTTTTTAAATTTGAAAAGAAAGAAATATTTCATATTATTAACTGGGTAAAAAGACTTAAACAGCCCAATAGAAAACCTTTATTCTTATTAACTGAAGAAACTTCTTTAAACTATATGAGAATTAACAAAACTTTAGCGGTAATAAACAAAAATCAATACAATTTAATAATTCCCTTACGCGAGCATTGCAACTAAAATTAAAGTGCAGTCTATCAAAGAGTTGCCAAATTTACCTTATTTTTGGCACTGGATATGCTTGAGCTTGACAGAAGAGAGCAAAGCTTATACCTTGAGCCTTTTTAACTTCGATCAAAGTATATTCCAAAGAAAATGTAGGAGCTTTAGCACCAATTGGTTCTAGAAAAATTATTATAAATTTCTAAAGATAATTTTCAATATTTTTTTGTTCCTGTTAACTGCCTGAATGCTGCTAAATTAAGATTTAAAATTTAAATAATAAATAATGAATAAAATTAAAATTAAAACAAAATTTATTTATAAATTTTGCCAAATTTCCCATTTCATTATTCCTCTCTAAATCTGGCGATTTCCCTAAATCATCTGGCAAGTTTGCTTACAGATTATTTGATGCTCTCATTTCTATTTGCAACGGTTTCTCAATGTTTTCTCTTGACTCCATTTTACTTTCAGAGATGGATAGATTTTATTAAATTTTAGTTTTAATTTATAATTTCAAAGTTTGCATTCAAATTACAATCCAACCTACGCGACGACGAACCGAAAGTGGGGTGCAAGAATAAACAGATTGTATAGTAAAGGAAGCTTTTTATACCCGATAGATCTATAAATTGTAAGGGATAATAAAAAAAATTAATTTTAATCAAAAATTAAAAAAAAATTAATTAAATAAAATTTAAAATTTTAATAAAAAATTCCTTTCTATTCGAAATATTTATCTTGGACCTAAACATCTGTAAAACATAGTAGGGGTCGTCTGTAGATGGCTGTCGCCAACAGTTCTGTTTATAACTCAGTTTTTGGATGTAAGAGAGCTTCTCTGGGGATCGTCTGTAGGTGGTTTTCGCTTCATGTCTAACAGTTCCATTTATAAGTAATCTCACTAAGCCTAAAATGAGTGCTGTCGCTGAACGCAATTTCGCGATAAATCGATAAACTCGACAAAACGCCTTTCAGACTACAGTAGCAGCTCTAGAATTGTTTCTGTCTGCATTTTGTAACAAACTGCGCAATTATGTTTGCGGCGACAAAAATTAGCTTTGTCGCCAAGGTCAATTTTTCGATAAAAAAAAATGGATCTTCATTCCAGCTTTCTGAAGCCCTTTCTACTTATCAACAACTTTCCCCCCGGGGGCACATTATAGTCTTTTTGGAACCTACTATTCCATTTAGATTTGTGTCTTGCGGGGTAAAAGGGAGCCCAGGCCCCTCAAAGGCTAGTAGGAGTCACCTGGACAATCCACATATTTCCACGGGAAATCAGTTGCCCCAGAGTACAATATTTGCTCTCTTTAGACAAAAAATGTGCTCTGACTGGTTATTGAGGTTGGCCCCTATATGGGAGTATCGTGGTGGTTGTGGTTTCGGACCCTCGTGAGAGTTTGTGGGTCGGACCATTCAAAATAACACAATGAATGGTTCAGGTTCAGTGAGTATGAATGCTGTCGTGTTCTTGAGAAATAAGAGCTTCATGCGTTCTGGACCAGGAGTTGGAAAGTCTCCAACTCCTCAGCAAGGAGTGAGGGCACGGCCTACTCCGGACTTTCTAAATTGCTACTAGAAGTGACTGGAGGATATACGTATCTGAAGGCCTTCTAGGGCGTAGTTGGTGTCCAATCAACTAAGTGGTTTAACTACCATCTGATTATGACCTCGCGGTCGGTGCAGATGTAAAACAAATCACACATTATCAACAACTTATCATACGTGACCTGGCTTTGGTTCATGAAGTAGCCGTTTTTTTCTAGCACCTATATCTTGTCCTACTACCGTAGACACTAAAGATCTTGATACAGAACACCGTCAGTACCTGACCGTGTGGCTCTTACTTGGCGCTGGTCTGACCACTAAATAAATACATCACGTCTACAAATACTCGAGACCTGCATAACACACGTTAATTGACAACTTCAGAAGGACAGCAAGAAGGGCCGTATTCAACACCTTGCCCACAATAACGGCATTCTGTTGAGAATGCAACAGCACAAGGGATAGAAAAAAGACACTTTCCTGCGGTTTAGCTTTAACCCACAACCATCACTTTACTCCCCTAAGAGCCTCACCTATAAATGGAACTGGGCCGCAGTACAGAAGAGACGGTTACCGTGGTACCATTTGCAAGTCAGTGGTCGGACTTCAAGGATAATTTTTTTCCAGTCTCAGGCTCCTTCACTAGGATAGGAAAAATCCATACCTTCCCGCGGTTTAGGTTTAAAGCACAGCCAACATTTTACTCTTCAAAGCTTCATTAAATACCACTGGGTGAATACATTGCGTCTACAAACGCTAGCAGGGCGCATAACACACCTTACTTGCAATTTCAGAAACACAGCAAGCAAGGCCGTACTCCACTCCTTGCTTCAGAGCGGGAAATTATTTAAAATCCTGTAGCTCTGCAATAGCGACATTCTGTTGAGAACGCAACAGCACGAGGGTTAGTAAAAAGCTACTCTCTCCCGCGGTTTTGGTTTAAACCACAGCTACTAAATTACTCTCCGAAAAGCCTTACCTATATACACAACCGAACCGTAAAACTGCAGAGTTGCGGTTCCCGTGGTACCAGTTGTAAGTCAGTGGTTGGATTTCGAAGATCATTTTTTTCCAGTTTCAAGCTCCAGCTCTAAGATAGGAAAAAGCTATACCTTCTTGGGGTTTGGGTATGAGCTACAGCCAATATGTTACTCTCCGAAAGACCTCAAGGATCTATGATTCCCTTGGTATCAGTTAGTAAGTCACTGGTTGGATTTTCGTGATAAGATTTACATCTGCACCTGGCCGTGGGCCCTAATCAGATGGTGGTCAAACCACTGTGAATGAAAAGCAACGTCATTCACGTCCTAAGAAGCCGAAGACTAATTCTAGCAACAGGTCCTTCCTAGTTGCAATTTCAGCGGTTGCAGAGCGGGGCTGCAAACTACTACTCCTTGCTGAAGAGCTGGAGACTATCCAACTGCTGTACAGAACACATCACTAGGAAGCTCACTGGACCAGGATCATTTACCAGGTAGGTGTGATCAAAGGCGAGATCATCCTGGCCACCAAAAAAAAATTTTGTTGGGGCCTCAAAACCGCAACCACCACTATACTCCCGAAGGGCCAACCTCAATAATCAGACAGAAAAATAGCTAAAAGTCTAAAGAGACAATTAGCGGAAACTCTGGGGCTCACTGAATTCCGTGGAAATAACATGGAGCTAGATAGTCAAGTATTCTATAAAGACTGATAAATGTGCCCCCGAGGGGGACTGGATGGATTTCGAAGATCATTTTCTTTCAGTTTCAGGCGGTTTAGATTTAAACCACAGCCATCATGTTTCTCCCCGAAGAATCTCATCAATAAACGAAACAGGGCTGTAGGTTTGAGGTAAAGCGATTGCCGTGTTATCAGTTAGTAAGTCACTGGTTGGTTTTGGAAGATAATTTTCTTCAAGTTATAGGCTACCGACTGGTGCCGCCATTTATCCCCAGAAGCCACAATGCAAAGGTGTGAAGGTAATCAACAAGATATGTGCTTGGATTTTCCGACGGGGTTAAAATTACTTTTATTTGGGTACGGTTTTCCGTCGATCCTCGTCAAATTTGGTTTGTGAACAAACCGGTTTCGGCTGTTTGGCATCTTCAGTGTTCTCTTCGTACTCTCTCTTCGAAGAGAACACTGAAGATGGCAAACAGCCGAAACCGGTTTGTTCACAAACCAAACTTGACGAGGGTCGACGGAAAACCGTACCTAAATAAAAGTAATCAACAAGACTTTAAAGCCCCCAAAAGGAAAATTGTATTAACAGCTGATAACTGTTTAACTGGGTTGCAATTAATCCTTTTGAAAGTTATATTCGGCTTAACATCGATTCTAAAACGCCTTAATTTGTTGAAGACAGTAAAAATTATTATATAAAAATAACACATCGGAAGGTCGGAACTTGGAACAATAATAATTTTATTTAATTTTAGACGAGATACTTAATAAAGGCCGTGTCAGATAAAACTTTTGCTTTGCGTTGCGTCAGAGTTTCGCTTTGACATTTGAGTTAAAATGTACGTAAATGTATAAAAGTTGCCACATAAAGCACTTTTGACGCAGTTAACCAACATTCAACTTTTTGCGCGCTTTGACAAACACCTGGCTTTTATTATTTGTGTTTGTGTGTTTGTGTGTGGGCGTAAACAAAAAATTCATGAGTGTTGTCAAAGTTTATTGTGACATACACCACTTGATTTACGCTTTTGCTTTAAAGTTTCAAATGTCACGCAAAGCAACAAAGTTTTATCTGACACGGCCTTAAGGGTTATCAAACTTTTGAAATACCCTAAAAGCCAACTTGTACTTAATTTGTTAACCGGCTAAAGGTCAATGTTAACCATTCGTATAGAAGGTCAAGGGTAAATGAAACAAAAAATCAAAATCAACGAAATCGTTATTAATGCAACAAGTCAACCAGGTTTAATAATAAAAAAAAAAAACAAAAAGTGAGAAAAAGTGAATGTAAAGAAATACAAAATTAACACGAAACAGCCGCCAACTCATTCAACATACTCGTTTAACAAAGTAATGCAATAACAACAAAAACAAGAAGAAGAAGAGAAACAGAAACAAAACATCTGAGTATTCATTCGGGTTATTTAAGTACAAAGAAGAATTATCTTCTGTAAACGTGACCTAAAAACGTGCTTAATTCATTCATAAGAATAAACTAAAGAGGTTTAACTCTCTTCTCTAAAAACAAGAGATAAAATAATTTATTTTTTTGTTGTGCTCGCTCTATTCTAAACAAATTCAAGGAGAGCTCTACTACCCACCCCTGACAAAGAAATCCAAAATGAAAACAGGGTGATATAAAAAGCAACAAGTTGTGGTGCGTTATTTTTAAGGGGCATTTGTTTTGGGAAATTTCTTGGCTCTCAGAGAGCGCAGCCCTAACAAAACAAGAGTAGCAGAGAAGATTACTATCCAAAAAGAGAAAAGAGAGAACTGGCAATTTAAAAACATGTGTTAAAATATGAAATGACGATAGATGTGGTTGATTTCCGTTTTCTTGTTTACTTCACAAATTGGCACAACAAAAACAATACGGGACAAATGGTTTGAGTTGTTGGTGGAGAATTTTGCAGTGAGTTGTAAGTGGGAGTGTCAGTGTGTACGTTGAGTAAACTAAAATGGGGAGCAAATCAAATGTAAACAATTTTAGTTTTACTTGCTGTGAGTTATTGTGTTGGGATTTTTATGCAAAAAAATTATTTAAAACTTGTTTTGCTGGCGGCGGCGTTGCCAGAAGGTTAACCAAAAAAATCGCTAGTGCCTCAAAAGAACCAAAATCAAAGAAGCCAGCTACTGAAAAGAAGGCAACTACTGCTGCCGATAAAAAGATGAAGGCCATAGTAGTCAAAAAGTCCGCTCCAGCTGCAAAGAAATCATCAGCGCTTAAAAAGACTGCCGAAAAGAGAAAGATTGAAAAGGTTGAGGCGAAAGCTATTAAAAAGACGTTGCCACCGTTAAGGCAAAAAACTCGTCAAAAAATGCTGCAGCTACTAAGGCAAAAGCGCCTAAAGCAAAAAATGCTGCTACCGCTGCCAAACCAAAAAAAAAAAGCTAAAAAAGATTCAGTAGCAAAGATGGCCGCTATTAAAAAGTAAATTATATTCTCATTCGTTTCCCCTTCCAGCAAAAACATATTTCTTCGATATTCCATGAAAGGTTTACTTACACAGTAAAGGGTTCGCCAAATAACTTTTTTTTTTGTTTTAAATGCTCTAAACAAAACTGCTCAATGTTTTCTCAAATTTCCATTTTTTTATGAAAGCACAATTCTTCCGGTTAATAATTGGAAAATAATTTCATTCAACTTGCTGTCTCGGCTGGCCATGCAGTAGCCTATACGATCGATCCAATTTTTAAGCACATTATCGATTGTGTGCAGCTGTATTTCACCAATGGCTTCACGAATATTTATCCTTTAAAGCGTCAATTGTGTCTAGGTTGTCGGCATAACACTTATCTTTGAAAGCATCCCACAAATAACAGGCCAACGGTGTCAAATCTTAGCTCCGAGATGGCCAAACGACATCAGCTCTGCGTCTAATAATGCGATCTTCAAAAATAGGGCGCAAAACATCGAGTGTAGCTTCGACTGTATGGCACGTAGCGTCGTCCTGTTAAAATCAAATGCTGCCAATATCCTCCTCTTCAATTTTTGTGAACAAAAATTCATTCAACCTTGCTCGATAACGATCACCATTGTCTGTAACGGCCACTCCTTGCCCATTTTCCCCTAAAAAATGGCCCTATTATGCCTCTGGACCAAAAGCCGCACCAAACAGTGACTCGTTTTGGGTGGCGTCGGCTTTTCAATGTATGCGTAAGGGTTTTCTGTGCCCCAAATGCGACAATTTTGCTTGTTTACATAGCCACCAAGAGCAAAATGAGCTTCATCTGAAAAGATAATTTTCTCGGATGTACGCACTGTTTTTTTTTTGGCTTTTCACGCTTTGGTTTATCGATGAGGATGCCAGTTTCTTTCACTTTTTTCACATATGGAACTCACGGTGCTTCTCTTCCAAATCCAAAATCCATACACATTCTGTAACATTGCCATGATTTTCAAAGTAATGTAGCAATATTTCCCAGCATTGTTCAAGCGTATACACAACCATATTCGTTCAGCGGAAGGATAAAACTAACTATTTGTCAAATCAAACGTGAGCTAAGTGTTACCATCTAAGAAATAAGCACTAGTTGAAAAAAAAACGTTAGATGGCGAACCCTTTAGTAAGTAAGTATTTTGCTTATCGAACTTTAATAAAAATGCACCTAACTTCTCGGAAATAGGAAGTACATACAGTACGAGCTTGATTTTCACAATCCCCGATTATCGGTACGGGAAATATTTTTATATTTTTTCAAAAAAGAATCTCAATAATCAAGAAAAGTAGCAATTTTTGAACAAATTTTTAAAACAACGGCGATTTTTCTTCACAGCAAAATAAAAAAGAAACCTCTAGACTAAATAGACAAATTAGACACGGTATAAGCAAAATGGAAATATGAGGGTAAAAGCTGTCAAATAGGATTGAAAATATTGATTCATTTATAGAACAGTTCCATGCAAACATTTAACAATTAAGACTTGCTCCTGGCCAGCTAGAAAATCGTAATGAATCCACTTAATTTTATAAGCTCCTACCAGATACGACTCTGTTGAGTTCTTCAGAAAAATCAGCTGCTGGCTAAGGAAAGGCTATCATTTTTTGCCGTCTGCCAATGCAAATGGAACTCCTAAGTTAAAACTACTTTTTAAAAACTTCAATAACAATTCAAATCACTACGGAGCAAATAAAAGCTTGTGAATGACTTACACTATTTTTGAAAATTGATTGAAATTACATGCAATACGTATGCCACTTCATGTATTGTATGTAATTTCAATCAATTTTCAAAAATAGTGTAAGTCATTCACAAGCTGGTTTTTCTGAAAAAATCATTTTTTCAGACGAACCCCATTTTCACTTGTCAAGGTATGTAAATACGGAAAATTTCCGCATTTGGTCTTCTGACAATCCTAGAGCGATAATTGAGAAGCCTTTGTATACTCAACGTGTCAGCGAGATTTGGTCGTTTTTTCTTTCCAAGACAAGGCTGGAAATGCGGTAACAATAGCGGATCACGCTATCACGAGATGTTAACAACTTCATTTTGACTTATTATTGACGTCTTGGATGTCACTGACATGTGGTTTCAACATGCCGGTGCCACATGTCACACAGCCAATGAAACGATCAATTTTTGCAAGCCAAATTTCCCAATTCCCTGTTGGCTAGTAGGTAGTGAACTAGCTTGTCAGTACGGGGGTTGTAGGTTCGATTCCCAACGAAGACCTTGGTTTTTTTTCACTACAAAATTAAAAATTTACTGTCGGTGGAGCTGCTCAGCGATGAAGGCATAGTCACTGGTCGCTGTTGCTGTCTTTATACGGCAGTTAATTTCCGACTATCCTTCTACTTTCACCACCTGTTTCATCTCTTCTCTATCCCTTTCCTAAAGAATGTAGCACGGTACTTGACTAAATAGGCATTGTTGCCTGAAGTGCTACTTCTCTTTAAAAAAAAAAAAAAAAAAATTCCATAATTTCACGACAATCAGCAGTTAAATGGCCGGCCAGATCGGGTGATTTAACACTACGGGATTTTTTTTGAGTCAATCGAATCGATTGCAGTCTTAAATATTACCGCCATTTTGTCAAAAACTGTTAAAAAATTTGATGAAAGACATTTGCCAGATATCATTGCTCAATAATAATTGCCGAACTTTTCTCTTTGGATTACAATAAAAATTAGTCTCATCTTAATCTAAATTTGTATATTTTATTTTGTTTAAGAAAACAAACTTCTGGTTTAAAAACCCTTAATTCAAATAAAAAAAAAATGAAGAAACTGGTGTGAAAAGAAGTGCGTGTTTTAAGCCGATTTACTTCCCAATCCTAAATTTGCCCCTCCTTAACAAAAATTAACATAAAAACGTTTATAGTTTTATCGTTAAACCGTACAAAAGAGTTTTATAAAAATTATTGTTCTGGCAACGCTGTTTAAAGTGTGCCATTGAGTGAATGTTCTCTTTAATATTAATTTAACGGTTTTACACCACAAGATGGAGGAAGTTGTCATAAAACCAAACATTCTGAAGTGGGCATTTAACATAACAGAGACTTTAATCCCACTATTGATATAATAAATTTTATAACATGTGTTATTCTTGTTGTTTATTTAAATAAATAATTTATTTTACTACAAAGTTGTAGAATTTGCGTAGGATACGAAGAAGCAGAATGAATGGATTTCAAATAATAATAAAATAAAAATACCTATAAACGGGCACTGGATATGCCTGGGCTGGACAGAGTATGGAAAAGCTAACACCCTCTGAGCGTTCAATACCAGACCATTTCACATCACCAGACAAACTAGGCGCCTTAGCGCTTACAGGTTCTTTGTAATAAAAGAATTAAAATCAATAAATAAATGTCTGTCCGTCTGTTAAACTTTTAATAAACTTGTCTCAATAATTTAAAATAAATATATAAAAATATTGTTAAAAATATTGAGCGATTAACCTGAATGTTGGCACTGGATAAGCCTGAGCTGGACAAAATAATGCCAAATCATGTGACTGCAGACGTTCAATCCATGAACGTTTTATATCCAGCGATAGTAAAGTGGGTGCTTTACCGCCCACAGGTTCTATTATACAATTAATCGGAATCAATCATTTGACTTTTGTTAAATATTTTAAAAACTGCCTGAATTAGGGGAATTTAATTAGGCGCTACATTTCTTACCTAAATAAAGGTGCTGGATAGCCTTGAGCCGGACATAATAGTGAAATATCATAATTTTGTTTAAGTTCTAAAGGCTTTTGTTGCAAGGCCGGAGTTTTCGGAGGGCTGCTAGAGATGGGCTCTACAAAAGTACTAAAGATTAGAATCAAGAAAGTACAACACAAGCTCTCAATTAAGCAGTTTGAAGAGAAAAAGTTCATTGAAAACTTTAGAATGTTGAATGAATATCATAACGAAAATTTTGTTAAATTTAATAAGAACCAGTTGGCAGAGTTTAAATTTAATTGAAAAAAATAATATTTTTTATTTTCAAATGAAGCCAGCCACATACAAGTACCTAACGTTCACTAAACATCGCGTTCATGGCTCTATTGCCTCAATGAAGAGCGGAAAAAAGTAAGAAAGTCTAAAAATCCTCAAAGACTTAGTTGAACATTTATCGATATTTAAAATTATCCAAGTAAAATGTTTAGCTGTTCGACTATTGTCGACTATTTATGAGCATGTTGTTAGATGAATTAAGAAAATTTATCGATAAATTATAGATATCGATAACTCTAGAGTTATAATCAATATAAAAAATATATTCGATTGAATATTTATAGATATCTTCAACTACCCTTAAGATTTGATAATCGTTATAAAACTTATCCCTAGAATAATCGATAAAAAAATACTTCCAAATAAAAAGTTATCGATATCGAAAATTATCTTCAGAATTTTAATCAATATAAAAAATAACTCCGAATAAAAAATTATCGATTTCAAAAATTGTCCCTAGAAATATAAAAAATATCTTCGATTGAAAATTTATCGATATCTAAAAGTACCCCCCTAGAATTATAATCGATAAAAAATATTCCTCCAAATAAAAATTTATCGATATCTGAAATTACACCTAGAATTATAACCAACCTAAAATATCTCCGATTGAAAATTTATCGATATCTAAACTATCCCAAAAATATAAAATCGATCTAAAAATAACTAGAAATTAAAATTTATCGATATCTAAAGTGATCCCTAGAATTATAATATAATCGATATTTAAAATAGCTTCGACTGAAAATTTATCGATATTAAAAATTTTCCTTAGAAATATAATCAATATAAAAAATATTATCCATTGTAATTTTATCGATATCTATGGGTACTCCTAGAATTATAATAAATGAAAATTTATCGATATCTTCAACTACTTTTAAAATTTAATAATCGATATAAAACTTATCCCTAGAATAATCGATATAAAAAATACTTCCAAATAAAAATTTATCGATATCGAAAATTATACTTAAAATTTTAGTATAAGAAATAATTCTAACTGCAAATTTATCGATATCTAAAAAACCCTGCTAGAATTATAATCGATACAAAAAATACCTCCAAATAAAAATTTATCGATATCTGAAATTACACATAGAAATATAATCAACGTAAAATATCTCCGACTGAAAATTTATCGATATCTAAAACTATCCCCAAGATTATATAATCGATATAAAAATAACTGGAAATGAAAATTTATCGATATCTAAACAGATTCCTAGAATTATAATACAATCGATATAAAAAATAGCTTCGATTGAAAATTTATCGATATGAAAAATTTCCCTTAGAAATATAATCAATATAAAAAATATTATCCATTGTAATTTTATCGATATCTATGGGTACTCCTAGAATTATAATAAATGAAAATTTATCGATATCTTCAACTACTTTTAAAATTTAATAATCGATATAAAACTTATCCCTAGAATAATCGATATAAAAAATACTTCCAAATAAAAATTTATCGATACGAAAATTATCCTTTGAATTTTAATATAAAAAATAACTCCGACTGAAAACTTATCGTTTTAAAAAATTGCCCTTAAAAATATAATTAATATAAAAAACAGTATCCATTGTAAATTTATCGATATCTAAAAGTACCCCTCTAGAATTATAATGGATATAAAAAATACCTCCAAATAATAATTTATCGATATCTAAAATTACCCCCAAGATTTTACAATCGATATAAAAATAACTAGAAATTATATGGTATCGATATTTACAATTATCCTTAGAATTATAATATAATCGACATAAAAAAATAGCTCCGTTTGAAAATTTATCGATATCAAAAATTGCCTTTAGAAACATAATCATTATTAAAAATATTATCCTTTGTAAATTTATCGATACCTAAAGGTACTCCTGAATTATAATCGATACAAAAAACTCCACCAAATAAAAATTTATCGATATCTAAAATTACACCTAAAATTATAATCAATATAAAATATGTCCGATTGAAAATTTAGCGATATCTAAAATTACCAATAAAATTATAATCAATCTCAAAAATATCATCAAAACAATATTTATCGATATCTAATTTTAATCTATATAAAAAATATCTCGAAATTAAAATCTATCGATATCTAAAAGTATTCCGCTAGAATTATAATCGATAGCAACAATTCCTCCAAATAAAAATTTATCGATATCTAAAATTACACCTAGAATTATAACCAATATAAATATTTCCGATTGAAAATTTATCGATATCTAATTTTAATCTATATAAAAAATATCTCGAAATGAAAATTTAGCGATATCGATAAATCGATAAAACACTTATAAATTTATGGATATTAAAAAGCAAATAAAAATTTCATCAAAAATTTATTGGAAAATCTATTGATTTTAGATTTCATATAAAACATTTTGCTTATCGATATAAAAAATTGCGATAATTGCGAAAAATAATACCCTAACAATTTAATCTATACTAATAAATTTTATCGAAAATCTATAGATATCTAATTGCAAATTTAACGATAAGAAAACTTTTTCACAAAAAATTTGTTGAATTCAAAACGCCAGCGTTGAATGTATATCGATAAGAACTTTCTTCTCTAGAAATTTTTTTGGTAGCATATATCAGTCAAAAATTTTTAAATTTTAACACCGTTATCGACGAAAATTTATGGTTACAAAAACTTTTCTATGAAAATTTTATCGACATCATAAATCCTCCCTTGAAATTTTAGCCATATTGTGCTACAAAGTTACGTTACCGCGGCTGTTATTGTGGCCTCCTCGTAGGCTAGACTTACCACAAGATAACTGAAACATGTGTTACCCCTATCTACAGTGTTTTTTTTTGTTTTTTTTTTTTTTTAAGAGAAGCAGCACTTCAGGCAACAATGCCTATTAAGTCAAGTACCGTGCTACATTCTTTAGGAAAGGGATAGAGAAGAGATGAAACAGGTGGTGAAAGTAGAAGGATAGTCGGAAATTAACTGCCATATAAAAGACAGCACAGCGACCAGTGACTATGCCTTCAGCGCTGAGCAGCCCCACCGACAGTCAAATTTTATTTTTGTAGTGAAAAAAAACCAAGGACTTCGTTGGGAATCGAACCCACAACCCCAATAGTGACAAGGTAGTACACTACCTACTAGCCTACAGGGGCACCTAAGTACAGTGTTGCTAATATCTGCTGCAATGCAACAGCTAATTGAGCGCTTGTCCTATTTTTTGATGGTTGGTGATGGAAGTGTAAACCACAGCCATAGCGTAACTCTTCGAGAAGCACTACTGATTTTCTTGACACCTTTATGTCAGATCACTCTTTTGGAACCCAAGAAGCCTCAAGTTTCTCTATATATTTTTAAGAGAAATACGAATGCAAAACTTTTCTAATCGAAAGAGTTCTTTTAGTGTTCTAGTAATCTCCTAGCCCAGTCATCAACAATAAACGCTCGTAACACGTAACAGTTTTCTATCTAGTTTAGGCGAATTTCTTTTCCGTTCTAAAAACCAACAAACAAACCAATTGCATGGTATGAGCTTTCTATCATTGAGAAATTCTATTTGGAAAGCATTTTCCAGTTCGAATGAAGTACCTTAGGACATATGGATTCCTGGCTCCACGGAACAAGTAACTCGACATTGCTATTTAGTTCAAATAATATTTTCTGTTCCACAGAATAGACATACTTGGATCGTTGTAATATAGTCCTCTGACATAATTCATAATCAAGAACTTTAGCATACAATGTAAAATGTTCTCCACAGGAGATTTCTGAAAATTAAAAATATTGACACTAAGTTTATTAGAAAAACGTTCCATTCAATAATTCTCAAATGGTAAACAAATCTCGGGAAGTTCCCCAAATTATAAGGAATCAATTTCTCTGAAGTAGTAGAGACAATGACATTTAAGAAATTTTTTTATTAAAATTAAATGAGAATATTTCAATTTACAGCTTATACATCTCTGGCTTAAAAGTAACATTGCCCCACAGCGTTGCATTTTTAAGTAATGCTTTTGAGTAGCGAAATATAAGTCAGTCTGAGCTAAAAAATTTTAAAAGACCTTAAAGTGAAAATGTGCAATTAATTCAAAAAAATATTTTTACCGAAAAATAGGCGCCGGATAACCTTGAGCTGGACATAGAAGTGAAATATCGAAATTTTGTTTCAATTCGAAAGGTTTACTCATTATAGAGGGTATACGCGGAGCAGTGCTGGAAACGGGTTCTAAATTAAGAAAAATAAATTATATTCAAATTCACAAAAAAGATAATTTTTAATACGCTAATAGCGAACGATTATATATGTGTGACTTAATAGTGAAAACTGCGTGAATGTTTTGTAAGCTGTTATCTGTTAAAATTAAGAAAGCCAGAAGATTTTTACCTAAAGTTAGGCTTTGGATAACCTTGAGCTGGACATAAAATTGCTGAGCTTTCATGTAACTTAACCATATTTGGTTTATAGGTTAAAGCATTGATACTGGGGCGACTACTGGAAATGGGTTCTAAATGGAATAATACAAATACATAAACAATTTAAAATTACAGTTATTTAATTAAATTTTTATGAAAACTGCCTGCGTTTTATTAAAGCTTACCGAAAATTAGGTGCCGGATAGCCTTGAGCTGGACATAATATGGAAATACTTGAGCTTTGTTTTTTATTCAAGGGTCTAGCGCTAACCGGTGGCACTTTTGGAGCTGTGCTAGAAATGGGTTCTGAGGAAAGAAGTCATTAAAAAGTTATCCTTTAAATTAAACTAATAAAGAAAATAGTAAAACTGCTTGAATGTGGGTTAGTTAAATAATTTCCCTATTTCAGGAGTCGCCTGTAACACTCTAGCGAGTCATATAAGCAAGGAAATCAATCTTCGACGGTTAACATTCTAATAGCCTTGTTATGATACTGGAATGGCTGTATACTGGCAAGCATTTTGTCAGCTGCTTAGCTTGGTTCAGCATTTCAACATGAATGGTTCCCCCGGGGGCATATGATAGTTTCTATGGATCTTAAAACTGCCATCTAGACTGGTGTCTTGCGGGGTAAAAGGGAGCCCAGTCCCCTTCAAGGCTAGTAGGAGTCACCTGGACAATCCACTATATTTCCACGGGAATCAGTAGGCTCGCAGACTTCACTATTTGTCTCTTTAGACATTTAGCTGTTCTCAGACTGATTATTGAGGTGGGCCCTTCGGGAGTATCGTGGTGGCTGTGTGTTTCGAGGCCCTCGTTTGAGTTTATGGGTCGGATCATTAACAATGAATACAATGAATGGTTCAGGTCCAGTGAGTATGAATGCCGTCGTGTTCTTAATTATATTAAGTTTCAGGCGTTCTAGACCAGGAGTTGGATAGTTTCCAACTATTCAGCAAGGAGTGACGGCTGCGGCCTACTTCGGGCTTTCGAAATTGCTGCTAGGAGTGACCGGAGGATATACGTATCCGAAGGCCTTCTAGGGTGTGAATGGCGTTGCTTTTCATTCACAGTGGTAATGATCCACCATTTGATTAGGGCCCACGGCCAGCTGCAGATGTAAATCTTATCACGTCATGTCATTCCAACATGAATAGACAAGACGGATGCCTAGACAACGCTTCCAAATTGTGCAAATTTATTTTGAAAATCATGGTTCTGTTCGAAATACTTATCGGGGATTACCTCCATTTAACGGTCAACTATGGAAAGTTTTCTTCCCGCATTTACTCTAAACTAAAAAAACCGATCAATAGAAACGTTATACAGAGCGAACTAAAGAAGTCATGGCTACTGTAAAGTGTAGCGTACAGGAAGACCCTAATCAGTCTATGCACCATCGTTCACATGAATTATATATGTGTCCATTCACTTTGTGGAAGATTTTCCGAAAAGATCTGGAATTGTGTTCTTTTAAATTCGATTCGTGTAAAACTTGAAGCCACACGGTCACTTAGGAAGGCATAGATTCAGTGAATGGACTCAAAACATGATTGCCGTTTACACCGATTTCCAAAAGCGAATGTCGTTTATCAATGATGTTCACTTTTACTTGCATGAATACGTTTAATACGCCAGGAAACAAAACTGCCGTATTAGGAGTGATAATAATTCTCAAGTGTATGCTGAGATATTGGAAGAGATCAATCACAGGATCAGTGTGCAATTGCATTACAACCGTTTACCGTGACCTATAGAACGGAAGGAGTTTTAGATAGGCTCCACCTGTTACCAAGAGGGAGGCTATGTCGAAGTTCATTTTACATATCGGCGTGGGAGCGTTATTAGAGGCATTACTTTCATCTGCAACCACCGTGCAGCGCAATTCAGGCAAGTGTACCCACACGATAATTTGAGCACTAAGGTACGCAAATATCTGTTGACGTTTTCTAATCCTATAATCGTATCATTCTATTCCACTTTTAACACCTCAACAGCTGTCTTTTAAAATGCGGAAAACTTAAGCCGGCTTCACCCACCTATAATTGTTTTTCCCGTGTAGACTCTAAAAGGTCTATACTGTTACTGTTTTCCGAGTATTGGTTATCATTTTTTTTTTTGTAAATTCCTTCTACCGATGGGAGTTGAACTTACGGTCTTGTATTTTAACAAACATATATATACACCTCCCTCAACGCAGTTGCTGCATTGCCTCTGCAAGTGTTAGACAACTTTTATTTTTATTATAATCAAATACAACGCATGCACATTTTGTGAGTGGTGAAATAGCAGCCTATTCACCACAGTGTACAGTTTAAATATTATTTCTCTGAGTGCATACATAAGTAACACTTTGATCGCGTTATTTTTTCTGTCTGCTGCTTTAATTGTAAAATAAAATAAAGTATTTACTTAAAGATGGTCACTGTCATAATAAAGGGTTTTTCAACAAGAAGTTTGTTTTCTTAAACAAAATAAAACAAAAAATAAATGGAATTAATTAAGGAAAATGGCCAATCTAACGCAGCATTAAATAACCCGTATCTCTCCGCCCAAGTTGCAATTAATAGAGGTGCCAATCCTTTGATAGTTTTTATCGCTAGAAACGCATTAAACCCAGCTCAGCGAAGTTTTAATTGAAAACAATAACTACAAGCCTGAAATTTAATTTCTAATTATTTTTTCAGGTGATAAATAATAAAATTTTATATCGTACAGTGATAAATCAGTTGAAAATGGTAAAATAAACTTTTTCGTTTCGCTATTGTGAATGATTTTAAATGTATGCTTTTTGCACTAATTTTCCATTTTCCCCAAAATCTTTTAAAAACGATATTTAAATCCCGCAGCTGTCTAGGATTTCCAAAAATAAAACCTGTTAATGCTTTTCAAAAACGCCTAATTCCTCAATTTAATCTATTGTAAATTATTATTGTGAATCATAATCTACTGTTTTACCTAAAAATAGGCACTGGATAGCCTTGTGCTGGACATAATAGGGCAAATGTAGAGTTAAAGGCTAAAGCTTTAACATCGAATTTAGCTGTTGAAATTACTTTTGGCATAGCGCTGCTAATAGGCTCTAAAATTTGAAAGTGGCAAGTTATTTAAAATAATACTTAACACAAAGAAGAAAACTGTCGGAATGTTTCAGGGTTTCTTGTAAAATTATTAACATTAAAAGGTTAAAAAAAAATCCTAAAAAAATTAATACAATGCTGGCATTTCCATCTCTGTTATAAATTAATTGTATGGTGTTGCCAGATCATTTTAATTTATTATTTTAGTTTTTTATTTCAACACGAAAAGTCAAATACCTAAAGTAACTTGTAAAATTTCCGGGGTTTCTTACACAACATAAGAAATAAATCAACCGAAATGAGTTTGACTCACACAAAGAGGGACTCGTAGCGGCTGGCAATCATTGTCTTCAGTTCCTTAAAAATCTCTTTTAATTCAATGTCTAACATAAATTCATAAAGGGAACACCAAAATTTCACCACTTTCCTTTCGTTATAATAAAATTTCTAAGGGTAACTCTTCTAGCATAACTAGTCTAAGCTATGAAGCATGATTTCACTTAAATGACATTAGGTGGAGGCATACTAATTTGGAAACAAGAAACCATGATTGAGGTTTCAGCACCCGATTTTAAAATAATATCTATAAAAAGCTTTTATATTAAAGGGTGCCCCAATTTAAGGTTAGCAAGTCAATTCTCTATCAAATGATTAAATGTCAAGACAAGACATTAAATGTCATGACATTTATTTACTTAAAAGTTGATCAATTTTGAGCTTGAAACGCTACGATCTTGAGCACATAATTTTAATCCTGAAAATTTGTTATGAAAAAGGATGAAAATTTCACTGTTCGAGTAGCTTTTCCTTGTAATCAGGTACACAATTTAATCGCTAAATTCGAGGCTCATGACATTAGTGCTGACAATAGACCTAAAATATATGCTCGTAGTGGTCGTAATGATGTAAACGTAGCCACTATACAGCAAAGGTACCCCTGGGCTAGTAGGTAGTGTATTAGCTTGTCAGTCTGGGGGGTTGTGAGTTCGATTCCCAACGAAGACCTTGTTCTTTTTCACTACAAAAATAAAAATTGACTGTCGTAGGGCTGCTCAGCGATGAAGTCATAGTCACTGGTCGCTGTGCTGTCTTATTCGGCAGTTAATTTCCGACTATCCTTCTACTTTCACCACCTGTTTCATCTCTTCTCTATCCCTTTCCTAAAAGAATGTAGCACGGTACTTGACTAATGAAGTGCAACTTCTCTTTATAAAAAAAACTGTTGCGAATGAGCTTAGCGCATCACTTAAGACACTTTGCGCAACATTTTCCATAAAGTTCAACTCATTCAAGAATTTAAGCCGGCCGACACTTCGTTGGCGTCGAACGTTTGTGAATCGACTCTTTAAAAAATTTAACGAAATCAAAGCATTTTTTAATGAGATATTTTTTAGGGGATGAGACTCATTTTCAACTGGGTAATTATGGTCAGGTGGCATCATTGGCCCGTATTTTTTCGAAAATGAGAACGGTGTCATTCACTGCGCCAATGATAAGCAACTTTTTTCTGGCCACAATTTGCTACAAAAAAAAACAGTGATCTTGGTTTCAGTAAAGCGGCGCCACAAGCCACACAGCAACTCAAACAATTTAGTAGTTGCATGAGAAATTTCCGGTCGCATAACTTCTCTATTTGGCAATTTTAATTGGCCATCACGTTGTTGTGATTTAATGTCGCTGGATCATTTTAACTGGGGGCACATTTGAAAGACAGGGTTTACGTGCACAACCAGCAAACAACTGATGCTTTAAAAGATGAAATTCAGGCCTACACTGATGACATAAGCGAAATGTGATGAGTGAGAGATAGGAAAATGTGCTTCAAAATTTTGTGAAAAAAGGGGAAAATAGCGTGACGCAATAGGTGAACCTTTGCTCGACATCATTATCTAGTATTATTTCCTATATTTGCAGTATACATTTGGGATTAATAAAACTGAAATTATGAAAAACTCCCCTCTCCTCCCACCCCCATTACATAAAGATAAATAAAAAATTACCTGAAGTTTGGTACTGGATAGCCCTGAGCTGGACACGCTAAAGAAACAGTTCCATTAATTAAAACAAATTCTATGGCTGTCTTTTGAATCAGAGCCACACGAGGGGCAGCGCCACTAATTGGTTCTATATGCATACAAATTTTTACAGAATTATAATTATCAAAATAAATAAAAATGAGGTTAAGGAGAAAACTGTCTGAAGTACGAATGGATTCTAAAAAGATTTAATTTGGAGGTTTTGTGTATTTTTTTAAATTCACTTTTTTCCGTGTTAAAAATAAAACCTTATCAATTTAGCTGCAGCTCAACATTTTACTAGTAGCGTATTTAATGATTCTGTTAAAGGTATGGCAACACTCTAGGGGCATTAATAAATTTTTTTACTTAACAATTAAGAAAACTCCAAGGCGGTTTGCTATTTCTTAAAATCGTCTGAGTAAAATACCGATAGCCAACGAATGTGCGAATAAAATTGCTAAAAGCTTTAAAGATTGTAATGACACGGTTTCCTGGCTGCTGGGGTATGCTCAGCGGCGTCCAGAATCATATTGTGCCAACTTTGAATTAAAAGACCTGAAAAGGCTGAATCGGTATAAATTCTCAGTCTATATTTTCCACTAATCTCCTTAACGGCAGTTCACCGTTCAATGGAGTGCAAAGGTATCTCTCGGCTGGGTACCACGTATTCACAGTTAGAAGACGAGGGAAATGACGTTATAAGATTTACATCTGCATCTGGCCGTGGGCCTTAATCAGATGGTGGATCATTACCACTGTGGATGAAATGTAGCGTCATCCTCGCCCTAGAAGGCTTTCGGATACGTATATCCTCCGGTTACTCCTAGTTGCAACTTTAAAAGCCCAAAGTGGGCCGCAGCCTTCACTCCTTGCTGAAGAGTTAGAGACTATCCAACTCCTGGTCCAGAGCGCATGAAGCTTAATATAATTAAGAACACGACGGCATTCATACTCACTGGACCTGGACCATTCATTGTGAATGATCCGACGTACATCGAAAATTTTGCAGGGTAAAAACCACTAGAACACAATTTACTGCTGTTCTGAACACTCCCAGTAGCGGCGGTAGAATTAAACCAGGCTGTGTAAAAACCACTGCACCAGCTTGTGACTTCACAGTGTTTTTGTCGAAGAAACTCAGAAATGTTTGCAAAATATCACCTGTTGACTGTCGGCCGGCTGCATACCAACCGCCGCCACACACAAGTGCACATACACCATCTTCACAGCTGTTATATAAAAAACAGCTGGTGGCTACGTTCATTATCAGCCGCGAACTGTGACATGACGTATAGATGGCACTGCCCAGCGAGCTGCTGTTAAATTTGAAATAAATAATTAACACTGTCTGTGCCGATAAAAACGAGCTTTGGGAGTTTTAGCCTTACAAGATATTGATGTGAAGACAGCATTTAAAGGAAACCACCTGACTTAGTGGTGTTGAATGTATATAGAAAATTTTCATTTTAATGTTTATTTTAAAATTAGCTGCCTAAAAGGGGCTTAACCAAGTCAGCAAGAACGTTTTACAAATTTTTGTCGTACCTAAAAAATGGCACCGGATAAGCTTGAGCTGGACATAGCAAGGTAGCACTTTTCCTATAATTTAAATCAATGTTACGTGTTTTATCGCCCGAGGTAAGTTTAGGAGCTACCGAGCCAACCGGTTCTGTAATAATTTTCAGCAAATATAATAAAAGTATTAAATTTTTTGTAAGTCTAACAAAACCACCTGAATGTTTTTCAAAAAAATAAAAAACAATCCTGATTTTAGTTTAAAAATCTTACCGAAATACTGGAACAGGATATGATTGAGCTGGACATAATAAAGTAGCATCGCGAGTTTGTTTTGAACGCACCTTATTTAATTCATCTTGGGCGCTAATTTTAGGACCAACACTGCCCAAGGGTTCTTTAAAAAAGGTTTTTTTTAATAAAATTTATTTTAAAAAAATTTAATGATTTTTAAAAGAATTTTTTTTTAATTACAATTTGGTACCATTCAATTTAAGGATTTAGAAAGAAAATCCAGCCTGAATGACAGGGAGTAAGTATACATAATTCCATTATTTACATTTTATAATATTTTCAAAAGTTTAGTTTTGGAAAACTATTCTTTTTAAATAAAATTTTATAAAAAGTAAAACTGTTGAATTTAAAGAATCTTAAGTTTTGTGTGATTTTAAATTTTTAAATATTTAAATTTTTTAAAAAATTATAGTTTGAATAATTAATTTCAATAGTTTTAAACGAAATATTAGGGAACTTGTTAAAAACCGCCGCCACAAATATTGACGCCGTATAATCTGATGACTATGGCGTATGAAATTAATCTTCGCTGGATATCAACGAAAAAATTTTGTTTTCAACATTTTACATCGTGCCTACACCTGCTATAAATCGGTTTAAAAAGAAAAGTATTAATCAATCAAGGAATATACACTCGGCAGTAGGCTTTTGTTATCCATGTTCTCAATTAAGCAAGCATGGACTAGGGCAAAAAAAAATTAAATAAAAATTATTACCTAAACAAGGGCACTGGATACGATTGGCCGGGACAAAAAAGTGTTACACTTTTACTTAAACAAGCTTCGGCATTTTTTAAACGATTTTCAACTGAAATTTTTGGCGCCACGCTACCCAAAGGCTCTAAAACGAATGAGAGAGGAACTCTTTAAATTTAAAAAAAATAATTAAAAATTACAACTGCCTGAATGAAAAGGTTGTTAAAGCAAAAACCCTGCGGATTACAACCCTAATAAATACCGTTATCTTAACTTAAACTAAAGCTATACCTGTAACTTGGCATTGGATATGCTTGTGCTGGACAAAACATGGTAAATGTATCATTTACTTTGGCCCCAGCATCTCTTAAGCGTTCACCAACGCTTATTTTAGGACCCACATGACCCACAGGCTCTACAAAATTAAGAATTAAGTCAAAATACTTGTATAATGAAAACTGACTGAGTGTTGAAAGGAATGAAATTTGTTTTTAATTTTAAAATTTGAGATTTTTACGTACGTTGTCATTCCACAGGGAATGTTTTATACAAATGTATAATGAAAACTGACTGAGTGTTGAAACGAATGAAATTTGTTTTTTAGTTTTAAAATTTAAGATTTTTACGTACGTTGTCATTCCACAGTGAATGTTTTATACTATCACTTCTATCTAAACTTGCTGCATTTGGTGTCAGTGATAATTTCTCCAGATTTATATCTAGTTTTGTCAGAAATCGCACTATACGACTTGTTATAGATGGGATGTTCTGGATGTTCTAAAATTGTGGAAAGAAGGGAAACGCTTTCGAAAAATTGATGAAACTATGGCAAGAACGTATTCTTGTCTCCAGAGTGTAGTACATCATTTTCAAGAAACTGTAATTTTAACTTCTAAACCGCGATCTGGTCGTTAAAAATATTTATATGGAAAGCAGCTATCCACAGCCCGAGCTCGGCAGAGTATCCTTTACTATGCCGAAAATATTCTTACGAGCTCGAGCAGTTAAAAACAGTTATAGCAGATATTAACGTCAACAAGTCTCCTGAGCCGGATTAGATTGGAACAGTGCTCTTAGATGCTAGTGCATCTGTTAGCAGCCCTTTTTAGGTGAATTTCCAAAGTGTTGGAAGGTTGCTAATGTAACGCCCATACCCAAAAGGGGTGAGGCTTACAACCCTAAAATTAACGCCCAATTGTAATCTGTTGTGCACTTTCTAAAGTGGTGGAAAGTATGATTAAATTTTATCTTGTGATGTACCTGGAGTCCAGCAGCTTACTTAGCGACCGACAGTATTTTTCGCATAGGAGGCGCTCTACGGGTTACTTGCTGGCTTTTCTAGCGGAACAGTGGTGGAACTCCATACATCATTTCGAGGAAAGTAAGTTGCAGGCTCTAGATATTTCCAACACGTTTGATAGAGAGTGGTAAAATGCACTTCTGTCAAAACTTGTTACTCATAGTGTCGGTGCTAATTTCTCCATTTTTATATCAAGCTTTCTCAGGAATCGCACTATACTATAATGATGGAATTTCATCAGACGAGTTCAAGACTTATTCAGGGGTACCGAAAGGCTGCGTTCTTTCTCCTACCCTATTTGCCATTTTTCTAAATGACCTTCTTTGTCGAACTGTCAACGCCATTTGTCATTCGTATTCATTTCTTAATAGACCAAACCATTTGGAGGTTAGCTCCAAAAGGTAGAACATGAAAGATACGCTTAATCACAATCATGCGACAATATTGGAATGGGGTCGTGTGAATAGAGTAGATTTGAATGTTCGTAAGACGCAATGTTGCATGCTTGCGCATAGATCTGCGTTTGATAGTGGTGCTGAATCGGTTACTATAGGTGATATAGGTATTACGGAATCGGAAGCTCTTGATGTTCTTGGCATGAAAATTCACAAATTCACACAATCGGAAGCTCTTCATGTTCTCTGCATGAATGGTGCTGCATCTTTTACTATGGGTGATATAAGTAATCGGAATTGGAAGCTCTTCATGTTCTCTGCATGAAAATGCCCTGTGATGTTCAATGGAGAATGCTCTCAAGTGCCTAGGTTTTCTAAAACGGTGTAAAAGATAATTCGTACTATCTATACCATCTATATCCGTTCAAAAATGGAATACAACTATCATGTATGGGCCGGCGCTACAAAGTCTATTTTGAAGTTACTCGACTGCATACAGGAGAGGGCCAAGGGGCTCATTGGAGACGGTAGGGTATCCAACTCTATTGATTGTCTAGATCATCGAGGCAATGTGGAATGTGTTTCACTGTTCTATCGTTACCACAATGGTAAGTGAAATTAGGGAACTTGTTCCCGATACTCGCACGTTTTCGTGTTTAACATGATTGAGAGCGCATCAATTTGTGGTTGATTGGCCAGTGAATCGCACTACGCATTAACAATCCGTATGTGGAATAAGATCCCTCCGGAGGTCTTTCCTGTCACTTTCAATCTGGAAAAATTCAAACTGAATGTCCACAGACACTACTCCTTCTTTCTTCCTTCCCATAACCTAATTTCCTAGTTCCGGCACATTGCATTGCATGTGCAGGGGTCATCCCCTGAGTGGTGGTCCGAAAAAAATAAGGAATTTTTTGTGTAATTTAGTAAATTTACCTAAATACCGGAACTGGATACGATTGAGCTGGAGAAAATATACTAACAGTTTCACTAATAGCTGCCTCAGCATCGTTACGTCTATTTACCAGATTTATTTTGGGTCCCACGCTACCCATGGGTTCTATAAAAAATTAATATATATAAAAACAATGCTTTTGATGAAAATTGAAGAAAAAACTGGCGCTGAATGTTAGTTTAGAGAGCAAAAATTAGTTCCACATGTGAACCAGACAATTCTAAGGACTGCGGAAATCAAACTCCATATTTAATTGTAGATAAAGTTTAATATCACCAACCAACTCCTCTATTACAAAAGAAACACTGTCCCTGTCATAATATATTTTTAAAATACACCGTTTGAAATTTGATTAGTCTACACGTTCAAATTTGTTTCCTTTTCAAATTACAAATGACAAACATAAATGATAATTGCCAGCATAAGAAGCTGTTTAACCCTTTTCGTTCATCTTTCCTTTCTCTTACAACTATTTGATAGGCAAATTTGAGGTTAGAAAGTAAATTTTCTGTCAAATGATTAAACGTCAACAATTCAACTGTCATGCTTTGACATTTATTTAATAAAAAGTTAGGCAATTAGTAGCATGAAACATCAACTCTTGAAAAAAGAATTATAATTGTGAAAACTAACTATCAAGCAGGTGACACTGTCGCTGTATCATCTTAGGCTCCATCTCTGAAAGCGTAATATAATAATATAATGCTTGTAGTAGCCGTAGTGATGCAAACATAGCTTTTAACAACAACTGCGCATCACTAGAGGGAGTTTGCGCAATATTTTGCATAAATATCTTCACGCTTATAAAGATCAACTCGTTTTGGAATTAAGCCAACCGACCAAATACTCCTACATGAGAAAATTTTCGCTCAATCGCTTTAACACATAATTTAAACCCTGCTTCAGATCTACTGTGTCCAATTTGTTGAGAGAAAACCTTAAGTTTTATATGTCACAGTGTATATAAGTTTCTATCACAAAAATTATATTAAAACTGATCTTTCCATCCCTGATAATTTCAATTACAAGCAGCAATTAAAAGCACTTTAAACTAAGCCGACCGCCAACTGAATATAACGCCGACATCTTTGGTATTTATGGATTCTTCAGTAGCTTGAGAGTTTGAGGAATTATTTTAAAAACCGAAGAAGTCAGTTTTATAATATCTCTACTAAAGGGTATTTTGTGTTATAAAGGTACAGAAGTTAAAGTTGGCAACACTTTTTTAACTGGCAGCCATTCTATCAGCTGTCAAGTAAACACTGTTTAGTTTGATATTTGAAAACGAATAGACTGATGCTTGAACAAGACTTTTGACGGAATCTCACCGTCATTACATGTGTCCACGGATGTCCAGTTCCCTACAAGGTTAGCAGGAGCCAACTGAACAACTCCACTTTATTTCCACGGAAATCAATAAAACCCCAGAGTTTAGCTTTTTACCTTTTTAGCGGTTCTCTATCTGATTATTGAGGTTGGCCCTTCGAGAGTATCGTGGTGGTTGTGGTTTCGAGGCCCGCATTTGAGTTGGGTGGGTCGGATCATTCACAAGGAACACAATGAATGATCCAGGTCCACAGAGCATGATTGCGGTTGTATTCTTAAATTTTATTAAGCTCTGGACCAGGAGTCTCCAACTCTTCAGAAAGGAGTGAGGGTGTTGGCCTGCTCCAAGCTCTTGAAGTTGCAACTAGGAGTAACTGGAGGATATACGTATCTGACGGCTTTCTAGGGCAAGGAATACGCTACATTTCATCCACAGTGTTATAATCCACCGTCAGGTTATGTCTTACACAGCTAGATACTGACGTAAATCTTATCACGCATGTATAAATTGGGTTCTTCCAGGGCGCATGCAGTCTTGATAGTTCTCTTCCCCGTCTAGACATGTGCCTCTTGGGGGTAAAAGGTGGCACCAGTCGCCTGGGCAAGCAGGAGCCCGATACTAGATTAGACATAGGACTCCCGAAGTCCAATTAGTGACTTAGATACACACACCGGTACGGCCATGTGAGGCCCCTCGGTGAGCAACGTGGTGGATGTGGTTTAAACCGAACTTTAAATAGAGTTCCAGTCCCAGTTGCGCTGGCAACAAGACCAGGAGCTGGATAGTATTTAACTCTTAAGCAAGGAGGGGGGTGTTGGCCTGCTCCGAACTCTTGAAGTTGCAACTAGGAGTGACTGGAGGATATACGTATCTGAAGGCTTCCTAGGGCAAGGATGACGCTACATTTGATCCACAGTGTTATAATCCACCGTCAGGTTATGGCTAATAGAGCTATGTACTGACGTAAATCTTATCACGCATGTATAAATTGGGTTCTTACACGGCGCACGTAGTCGTGATGGATCTCTTACCCGTCTAGACATGTGCCTCTTGGGAGTAAAAGGTGGCACCTGTGGTGGCTGTTGTTTAAATCGGTCTTTAAATAAAGTTCCGAAGAGGTGTTAACGAAAAGATAAGGCTAACATCCAAATATAAATGTCCAAGTTGCGCTTGCAACAGGACTAGGAGTTGGATAGTCTTTAGCTCTTAAGCAAGGAGTACGGTTACGGCCCTCCTACAGTTCACTTTAAAATTGCTGCTAGGTTATATACGCACCTACTAGGGCATTCTACAGCCAGTGGTAAGATCACCTTTTGATTATGGCCTCATGGCTCGATACTGATGTAAATCCTATTACGGCTGTCTGTTTGCGTAAGCAAATTTTGTTTAGCGATGAGTAACGATAATCCTCATGTATATGTTGAGTCAGCGTTACATGGAGACAAATTGAACGTTTGCTGAGCTTTATGGGCTGATGATGGGATATTGTTCCATATTTTTTTAAAAACTATGACTACTGACTTTTTCGTTCATCAATTGAGCAATCACGATGTGATGATGCGGACGTGAGGATGCGTTTGGTAACCGCATAGTTTCACGTTTCTGACCCTTAAGTTGGCCTCCAAGATCGTGCATCTTAAAACGCCGCTAGACAATTTTCTATGGAGATATTTGAAGTCGCTAGTCAAAGGAGATAAGCCCGAAACGATTGATGACTTGTAGGACAACATTCGCCGTGTTATACCCAATATGCAGGCACAAATGTTGGCAAAAGTCTTTGAAAATTGGACCTCCGAGCCAGCCGTAGCGGTCGTATTTCAGAAGTCATATTTAAATTACAATGCCACAAGATTATAGCTCGAATAAAGCAAATTCAATTTAAAAATATTCATCTTCGTATTGTTCCATTTCCAAGTTCTATACCTCTTTCCAAAAACACCCGCTTGGCAAATATTTCATTTGAGTCATAACTTTTCTTATTCTTATTAAAATGAATAGAAATTTCTTAAGCTCCCTCCCTCCTTTCATCTTTAACCTAAAAACTTTTGTGGGAAGAAGGATAAATTATTCAAACTCACACCTAAAGACAGGCACCGGATATGATTGTGCTGGGCAAAATATGCTTAATGATGTATTAACAATAGCTTCAGCATCTTTACGCCTCTCCCCCACACTGACTTTAGGTGGCACACTACCAACAGGCTCTAGGAAAGGAAAAGCGATTATAAGTCATGTGCATGTAAGAGAAGAGTTAAAACTTATCAACAAGTTTCTTAAGTAACGGTAAAATTATAGTTTTTGATTTATTGAAAACTTTGCTGCCTTTTAATGTTTTTATTGTTGTTGTTGAAGTACTTAAGTTTCTATTGTTTTTCTAACAATACAGACATGCTTAGGCAGGATTATCATTGCTAAATGGTAATTTTCTACAATAATTAGATGAGAGCAGGAGATAAAGTGAGAGAGAAAACTGTTTTTGTAAAAGAGTGTTAAAAAGGAATACTATAGATTTAAATTCGTCGTGGTGACGATTGGAATCTCACACGTGGTGAAAGCTGAAATGCTAGTTAAGAAATCGAACAAAGAGAAAAATAACACCTTAGTAATCCTGAATTAGAAAACATCAGTGATGTGTGGGCAGAAGGAAGCTTGATCTTTGGAAGTGAAACCTTGATACCTGTTGACTTGCAGTTTAAAAATCCTTAACTGTGCAAAGATCTAACAAGAGATTGGCTTCGGCTTGTAATTTTGAGAGATGAGTGGTTGAAAAGCCTGCTCCAATAGCAGCAACTCCAACACGTTCCAACACAAAGCAACTTAAACAGGTGTAAACTTAAAAATCGAAGGTGAAAGAGGAAATGGTTAAGGGATAAGAAACTATTTAACTCGATAAGCGATGGAAAAGTTATGGATTTATGGAACTTTCGAAACCCGAACCGGGAAGATATAGTCGTTAAATAAGCAGTCAAAATAACATATAACGCATGAGAAAAATCAGGGAGACGGAGACACTAATGTGCCGTATGACATAGAAATTCTACTCCTGGAAGGGGAACCGTATTTCCTAGCAGTTAGGATCTCAAAGTAGATTTAATAAATTTAAAGAAATAGCGAGAAATAACAATGTCCAATCACCAAAAAGGTGGTTGATCAAGATCCCCACATCACGAAGGTCACGTTCCGCAGCAGGTTGGATGTGAAAATGTTATGAGTGTCCTCGGCGCAGTACAAATTCTGACAATTACGTAGGACTTGTACCCATACGACAAGAAATCACTATTCCGGATAAATTGCCTCTTGAATGGCACGTAACAGTAGTGAAGCATCAAGTTTAATATTCTGGCTGGAAGTCCCCCCGGGAGCACCTTATGTCTTTATGAATCACACAACCATCAAGACACAACCTTAGGCTAGTAGGAGCCAACTGGACAATCCACTATATTTTCACGGGAATCAGTAAAGCCCCAGAGTTCCGCTATTTGTCTCTTTAGGCATTTAGCTGTTCTCTGACTGATTATTGAGGTAGGCCCTACGGAAGTATCGTGGTGGTTGTGTGTTTTGCGGCTCTCGTTTGAGTTGTGTGGGTCGGATCATTCACAATATACACAATGATGGGTCCAACTCCACAGAGCATGATTACGGTTGTATTCTTAAATATTATTAAGATCTGGACCAGGAGTCTCCAACTCTTCAGCAAGGAGTGAGGGTGTTGGCCTGCACCAAGCTCTTGAAGTTGCAACTAGGACAGACAGGTGGATATACGTATCTGAAGGCTTCCTAGGGCAAGGATGACGCCGCATTTCATCCACAGTGTTATGATCCACCGTCAGGTTATGCCTTACACAACTAGATACTGACGTAAATCTTATCACGCATATACAAATTGGGTTCCCCCGGGCACACGCAGTCTTGATGGATGTCTTCATCAACTTGACATGTGCCTCTGGGGTTAAAAGGCGGCATCAGTCGCTGCATGCGTTCTGGACCAGGAGTTGTATAGTCTCCAACTTTTCAGCAAGGAGTGAAGGCTGCGGCCTACTCCGGGCGAGTTGAAGTTACAACTAGGAGTGACCGGAGGATATACGTATCCGAAGGCCTTCTAGGGCGAGGATGACGCTACATTTCATCCACAGTGGAAATGATCCATCATCTGATTGAACACCACGGCCAGGCGCAGATGTAAATCTTATCACGTCATTCTGGTTGGAGGATTTGTATCAATGCACGAATAGTTGGTGAACAAAGTCTACAATTTTTAAAGCCGAAAATCAGCTTAAAAATTTCGAACAGTTGTACTCAAATGCAAATATAGATGTCGCCTTAAATAGCCGATAAAAAAAATATTTTTCTTTTTGGCTTTGGACCCACCTGTACGTCGGCACCGGAAATGATTGAGCTGGACAAAATAATGCCACAGTGGCTTTTAAATTTACACCTGACTTTTGCAACTGCTCCGCCAAACTAACCTTTGGACCCACACTACCCAGAGGTTCTAAAATAAATAAAATAACACAAAAATATATATAATGGAATTGGGCAGATGTTAAAAATATGCCGAATGTTGGGGTGTTCTGAACAAGAAATTTAGACGATAAGACCAAGATCCATCTATAAATTGGTACTGGATATACCTAAGCTGGACAAAGGGTTATATGTTTTCCCTCGTATAAGCTATCGGAAACTACGCTTTACTTGCAATTAATACGGAGTACTGCACTACCCAGCAGTTCTTAAATAATAAAATAAACTCAAGGCATTTTTATTGGATTACACTCGAGTCATTGGCTTAATACTGGGAGAAAAGATCTTAAATGCCTTTGGAGAATCTCGAAAAGAAAAACAAGAGTTAAAGAGTTAAATTCCTTATTGAGGATATTCAAGTTTACTGATGCTTTAGGCAGGGTTTGATTGGGGTTGATAATTGCAAGTTAAAAAAGCTGTTAAACTCTTTCCATTCATCCTTCATTATTCTTCCTACCCTATCGGGTGGGCAAATTTTAAGTTAGGAAGTAAATTATCTATCAAATGACTTAATGGCAAGAACCAGGCTACCTTCCTTCGACATTTATTTAGTAAACAGCTGGGAAATTTTATGCATGCAACGTTATACTTTACAAATCATATGTAGTAATGAGGCTCGGTAACAATGTACACAACAAAAAATGGTCGTATGTGGAGCTCACAAAACCGTAAACACAGTCCTCGAAAGGCCATTACATCCAAAGCAAGTGACCGTCAGGCAGCATCAACGACCCATATTTAAATCAAAATGAGCAATAAAATGCCGTCACCGCAAATTCTCTGCGCTAGCAAATCATGCTAACCAATTTTTTGTGGACACAATTACAAATTGTTGCCATCGGCGACCTTTGGTTTTAGCCACACAGCGTCAAGTGACACCGCCACCCAAATAATTTAGTTGTGGCATGAAAAATGTTCTGATCTCATAATTATTCGATTTGGCGATGTGAATTAACCGCCTCGTTCTTATAATTTAACGCCGTTGGAATTATTTCTGGGACTGGAGGTTATGTAAACAACCCACAAACAACTGAAGCACTAAAAGATGAAACTCGGCGCAGCATTGACGAGAAAAGAGAAGCTTTGTGTGCTTTAAAATTTAGTAAAAGGACCGGACGTTTGCCAACGTGGACATTTAACCGATAACATTGACATCAATAAACGAAAATTGCCGAAAAAAGTAGGTGTCTGAAGACAATTTGCTTCCTAACCTCAAATTTGGGCACCCAATTCATAAAAACAGATACTTTTAGGTTCGCTTCAGTCTATAGGAAGGAGACTGATACATAGGCAGTAACTGATTACCTAACCTATTCATATTGTAAGCAACTGACATATGAATAGCAGGTTTTCCGTGTCCCACACCGACATTTAATTTTCAAATTACACAAGAAATTTCCAAGGAGATTTTGCTTTTGGAAAATCGAATTTACGAATACGAACCAACAAGATAGTTAATGCCCATCTCCGCAATTTAATAGCCAATCTAAATCCCCATAATCAGTAAATTAAAATACAATTTAAATTAAGCATTTTAATCAGCGAAAGCTTGAAAAGCTTTAAAGCTTCTTTTAAAAATGCTAAAATTTATTTTCTTTTCATTATTACAATCCCTTAAATAATTTACCTGTAAAATGGCACCGGATATGCTTGGGCTGGACAAAGAAGTGTAACTTCGTTGCCTTGATATACACTATCAGAATTTAAATTATCGTTTTTATTAACACGTGGACCTACACTACCGACAGGTTCTATAAAATAAAATAAAATTTAGATGACTTGAAAATTGAAATGTTTCAAAAAAGTTTTAAACTTAGAACTGAATGTTGGAATAGAAGCCGAAAAAACTTAAAAAAATTACCTAAATATTGGAACTGGATAAGCTTGTGCGGGACATAAAATGGCTATAGATTTTCCCATGGCTATAGAGTCAAAATCAAAACTATCTTTTTTATTAACTCTAGGTGCCACACTGCCCATGGGTTCTGGAAAAATACAAAAATGCCAAAAATGCAGTTGCGTTTTATTTTATAAGCAAAAAATAACATTTTAATACACTACATAGCATAAATAAATTATTAAGTGTTTGAGAATTTTTAAAAATTTTAAAGTTATTAACATCCAAAAAAAAAACTGCCCAAAGTTGTTCCAGTTTCATTAACTGATCAGTGTGTGCCTTGAGTGCTACTAAAGCTTCTAGTTAAATAAGGAAAAAGAAAAATAAATATATTTTTGTTTTATTGATGCTTTTATCAAAGCGTTATGCAGCTTCTAGCAGAATTCTCATTGAGTTCGTAAAATCTTTTATAAAGAATATTCAGTCAGCTGTCAAGTGTTGTGTTTAGTTTGGTTTACCATTTAAATATGAACAGACTGACATAAGACAGCACAGCGACCAGTAATCATACCTTCATCACTGAGCAGCCCCACCGATAGTCAATTTTTATTTTTGTAGTGAAAAAAAACCAAGGTCTTTGTTGGGAATCGAACCCACAACCCCCAGTCTTATAAGCTAGTACACTACCTACTTGCTAACTAACAGGGGCACCCATTGGAAAAACTTATTGAAAATTAGAAAATCCAGATTAGACTACGTTTGAGCCAGCCGTAGTGATAATAGATATGTCAGAAGTCATATTTAAATGGTAAATGCCAGAAGCTTGCTTTCGAATAAAGTCAATTTCATGTCAATGTAATAAATTTATTTTTCGGTTTATTAAATTTCAAGGCTTAATACCTCTATGAAAAACACCCTTTTCCCTAAACAGAATAAATTCCCAAAATAATTTTAAAATTAATTTATAAATGTACCTATAAGCTGGCACGGGATATGCCTGAGCTGGGCACTGTAGAGCCATAGTGCCTTTAATTTTCACCTTTTCATGACTAAATTCATCTTTGTGATTAATACGTGGACCCACGCTCACTATAGGTTCTTTATAAACATATTTTTTGTTATTTTTATAAAATTATATTTAGTAAAATTAAAACTGCCGGAATATTTGACATATAAAATTACCTATAATTTGGTACGGGATAAGCTTGAGCTGGACACTGTATAGCGAGGATGCCATTTACTTTCATTTTATCATGATTAAATTCATCTTTACGATTAACACGCGGTGCCACACTGCCAATTGGTTCTATGTGAGCAAAGAAGAGGATAATAAAGCTTTCTTATAATGAAATTTAATTTACGAATTTAAGTCTGGCTTGAGTTCATTTTTTCAAGAAAATAAATTTATTTTGAATAACCGAAAGATCGAGCGCTTTTAATATCAAAAAAATTAACACAAAAACATAAGCATGTCTTACAATTGTTTCACTGACCATCATGCATCGTATTAAATGCAAGGAAATAAGAAACATTTTCTTAACCACTACAGCTTGTACATCACCACTTTTAAGAGAGGGAGTAGTGAAATTTTAAAATAAAAAAATGATTAATCGCGGCATAAGTTTTAAACTGTGTGGTAAACAACTACCATTTCTACTTATAGGCGGGTAAAAACGTCTAAAATATGTTTATATGAAGCGATCTGGTAACCCTTTTTTTTAAATTTCAAATTTCAAGTCTAAAAAAATTTACTTAAAAATTTAAACAAAATCGAAATATGTTAAAAAATTAAAATTTTAGCAAAAACTTAGAAAACAACTAAAAATCAAATTTACAAATTCTTCCAAAAAGAAATAAAAGTTTGATTTACAATATTCTTTCAATTGGGAATTGATTGAGTTGAAGGTATTACTTCGGTTTCATGTGTAAAAATTTATTAGAGGGCTATTTTCAGCATCAATAGCGGAAACGTCAGCATATTTATTTTCAGCTTCACCGCCATATGATGGAACCGTATACCGTATATTGTTTATTAAATGGGAAATATATAATTAATGTTCCTTGTAACAAAAATAATTAAATAGTGAAATAATATATTTCGCATCATACTCAGTTGCAACGTGGGCTGCACTGAATACTGCTAAAGCTTCAGCCGTAAAAATGAAACAGTGGATATCAATCAGTGTGTCCATATTTAATAATTTAATTGTCCTGTTGAACGACTGCATGTAGGATGGATGGTTGTGAAATTTTGCGATTTAGAGCCATTAGTGTATATTCCGTAGGTAAAGCAGGAACCAAAATGCTGACGTGTCCGCCACTGATGCCGGAAGTAAACATCTAATAAATTACTGCACAATCAATTTTCAATTGGAAGAATATTGTGAATCAAGATTTTATTTCTTTTTATAGGAATTTGTTAATTTAATTTGATTTTTATTTATTTTCGGTAATTTTGTTTAAATTTTTGGTTTTTGATAAATTTTTGAATTTTTAAAAAAATTTCGATTTTGTTTATATTTTAAAATTTTATGTAAATTAACATTTTTTATACTTGAAATTAAGCGTTGTTTTTGTAAAATATGGATAGATATAAAAAAAATTAGAAAAATAAGGTTACCGGATGTTTTCATATGACTCACCTTTACACGTTTTTACTCAGCTATAAGTAAAAGTCGCAGTTATCTTTAGATTATGTAGAGATTAATGCCTGAAATAAACATCTAATAAATTTCTTTTTGTTGTAATTTGTTAATTTAATTTTAATTTGTTTGCGGTAATTTTGTGTAAATTTTTGGTTTATGGTAAATTTTTTAATTTTTAAAAAAATTTCGATTTTGTTTAAATTTTTAAATTTTATGAAAATTAAAATTTTTTTACACTTGAAATTAAGCGTTGTTTTTGTAAAATATAGATACATATAAAAAAAGAATTAGAAAAAATAAGGTTACCAGATCTTTTCATATAAAAGACTTTTAGACGTTTTTACTCGGCTATAAGTAGAAGTCGCAGTTATGTTAAGCTTATGTAGAGATTAATCAATATTGTGAAATTTTGCGATTTAGAGCCATCAGTATATAGAAAATTCCAAATCTGTTGTAGTGGTGCAGAAAATTAATTTCTTAATTAAAGTGTTTAATTTTTAAAATTTTTGTCACGTTTAAAATTAAAATTATTTCTTTAATAAAATAACTCAAGTCCGGCTAAAAAATATTTACTGAAAAATTTAATCAAGATTCATTCAAGAGTGTTATCAAGATTAACTGTTAAAAAGGATAAAAATAAAAATTCCTTTGCAATTATACAAAAGGAGAGAAAACTGTCTGAATATTGTTAAAAATCGTCAAAACTGGCATTGAGATTTTCTTAGGTAATTAAATCAGCTGAAGTTTACCTAAATAATGGCACTGGATAAGATTGTGCTGGACACAACAAGGCAAACGAGCTGCTGGATGAGGCTAAAAATATGCCAAGCTTATCTTTCACTTCCACTTTAGGTCCAACTGATGCCACCGGCTCTAAATACAAGTATATGAGCAAAAGAAATTAAGAAAATACTTATACTAAAAACCGCCTGAAGGAAACGATTTTTTTCATAAAACGTTTTTAAAAAAAAACCGGTTTTCAAAAGTTTTATTTTCGGGAAATTTAATAAATTTAATATTTAAAAAACAATTTTATAAGCTTCGCTAAGTTGTTGTTACCGCATTCTTTTGTAATAATAATAATAATCATTGTTGAGAGTTGCCACATCTTTTCAAAGTTAAACAATTTAAACGTTTTAAATCGCCTAAAATAGTTACTAGCTATGTGGCAGTTGTATATAAAAGATCAAACAATAAGCTCTTTTTTTTGCAGAATAGTAAGTTATTTAGTCGAGCTAAGTAAATAAAGTGACTTAAAAATAACTTATACCTAATGTTTTTAAATTTAAAGCGCAGAGCTTAATACCGGGAAATAAAAACGCAACAATAAGAGTTGAATTTTTTCACAAACTCATAGTTTGCCTCAATAAACCGAGAAATTCTAATAAACGCCAAAAATGTCATTTAAAGAAATAGAGACTTATTCAGCAAAAACCGAAAAATATTTTTCATACAAATTATTTTTATAAGAAAATCGCTTTTCTAAAAAAAAATTACAAAATATAATTTAATTAACTAATCGGCGGGCAAATTTGAAGTTAGGCAGTAAATGGTCTATCAAATAGCATGAAATGAAAATTTTTCTGTATCGCTATGTCAAATTCAAGCTTAATTCGAGGCTCACGATATTGTTGCTGAAAATAGACCAAAACAATATGCTTGTAGTAGCGATGGTGATGCAAATATAGACGCTGTACAGCAAAGTGACGAGAATGAGCATGAAACATTAAGTCGCCGATGTTCGGAGCAATTGGGCATCACTTTGAGCACTTTGCGTAACATTTTGCAAAAAAGTTCAACTTGTTCAAACATTAAAGCTGGCCGAACGTTGTTTGCGTCGAAGGTTTGCGAATCGGCTGTTTTAAAAATTACATGAAAACCATGGACTTTTCAACAACATCATCAATGATGACGAAAAGGCTTCATTTTCAATTAGGTGGCAATGAAAACAAAAGAAATGATTAAGAGGCTCACGAAATCCATAAAGAGTCTTTGAAAAACCATTGCATCCAAAAACGTGACCGTATGATGGGGTTTATGGTCAGACGTTATTATTGACTCGTATTTTTTCGAAAGTGAAAAAGGAAAGAGCGACACCATGAATTCTCTATGCTACCAAACCATGATAACCAATTGCTTGTGGGCATAATTGGCGCATATGGGGCTAATAAAATCCACAAGCTCTTCTCGTAAAAACATTACATCCAAAAAAGTGACCGTATGGTGTGACTTGTGATCAGGCGTTAGGCATCATCGGCACCTAATGATTCATAAACACGCCGGGAAACACCGTCACTGTAAATTTTCTGGACTATCAAACCATAATAACCACATCTTTTTGGCCATAACTGGCTAATGTTGATACGAGTGATCTTTGAATTTGGCAAGACGACACTGCGAACCTCGCAACCACGAAAACATTTCAGTTATTGCACGATTAATTACCCGGTGCCGAGCTTTTGAAAGACTGGATTTACGTGAACAGCACATAAACAACTGTTCCTCTGAAGACTGAAATTTGGCGCAGTAGTAACGAGAAAAGCGAAGCTTTATTACAAAATATGCTTCAAAATTGTGTGTAAAAAGCGGCCGTCCGCGGACTTGCTAAAGGTGGATATATTTACCCGACATCATAATCCAATATAAATTTTTGTACAGGTGCTGAACTTTAAGTTGGCAACACTTTCTCAGCTCTCTAGTTACTTACGTTTAGTTTAACATTTCCACACGACTAGACTGGCGCCTGAACAAGGCTTCCAAATTATGGAAATTGCCATTGGTCGCTAATTTTCTTTAGCGATGAATCTTACTATTGCTTAAATGGATACAAAACTGCGTTATTTGGAGCGATAATAATTCTTAAGTTTATGTTAAGACACCGTAATATCCAGAAAAAAACTGACTGTTTGGTGTGCATTATGGGCTAGTGGAATCATTGGGCCGTACTTCTTTAAAAATGATGTTGATCATAATGTAACGCTCAATAGTTATCGCTATTTTTTCATCAATTAAACAATCATGATATGCAAAAGCTGTGGTTTCAACAAGACAGCGCAACATGTAGCACAACTCGTGCTACGTTTTAGTTACTATCTGCAAGCTAGCCTCTAAAAGCAAACGAAACGACCTACTGTGCATTTTACAAACTGCATAGTTTTCTAACAAATCTTAAACACACAAGACAACAACAATATGCTTATAAGAAATTCTACTAAATAAGATAAACACAGAATAAAACACACTGTCAAGCAGGCGCCTTAATAACAACAACATAATGGGGTGATGTTAAAGTAGAATATTCCTGTATGAGCAAGAACCGCTCGTGTTTTGGAAGTAATTAAATCGTTTAACTTAATTTAAAACTCTAAAGTAGTACTGTGTTATTATTAATAACACTAAAAGAACATCAAATAACGAAACGTTTATTAAAGGGAATGAACGTAACAATACTTTGCGTAAAAATTATACTAGACTTTTTAGAAAAAAGAACTATTTCGTATTTTAAAAAACGGTCCGAAAATTTTTTTTAGAAAATTTCCTTTTAAGTCGATTTAAATCCATTTAAATTTTTTTTGTGAAAATATTGTTACGGATGCGTCTTCCTTAGGTTTTAGAAGAAAATAATTAAGTAATAAAATAAACAACTAGGTATGATGTTTGCTAACTGTGTAGTTTTCTAAGAAAAATTGTGTACGCAAGACAACAACAGCTATGTTAAAATAAACTCGAAGAAGAAATATTATCAGCATAAAACAAAAATACACAGAGAAGTACAGGCAACCATACATTGAATGAATTACATAGCAACAGCAAAATGTGATACAAAAGGAATAGAAAATTCTTAATTTTTTTAGACCTCTAGTGGACAAATATAAAAAGGCAGCGTCTGAGTCAACAACAACTATTTGAAAATAAATTCCACGATATAGTTTCATCAGCATGAAAACACGAATACACACAGACATACATTGAATGAATAACATAACAACAACAAAATGTGATACAAAGGAAGTAGGAGATTCTTAATTCTTATAGACCTTTAGTGGACAAATATAAAAAGGCAGCGTCTGAGTCAACAATAACTATTTTAAAATAAATTCCAGGATAAAGTTTCATCAGCATAAAAACAAAAATACACACAGACATACAGTGAATGAATAACATAACAACAGCAAAATGTGATACAAAGGGAGTAGGAGATTCTTAATTTTTGTAGACCTCTAGGGGACAAATATAAAAAGACAGCGTTTGAGTGGATAGTTAGTTAGTTGAAAAATAAATCTCGTTAAATAAAGATGTGCATCTTAAGTAAATTGTTCTGTAGTGCCAACTTTGAGTGTAGTTAATGTAAATAAACTTGTAATTAATTTAAAATCTCGACAATCTGGTGTTATTTATTTTGCAATAAAGAATTCACTAGAAAACGTTTACAAAAGATATAAACGCAACAATATTTTGTCTTTAAATTTTTTTAATATTTTTGTTGTAAAAGCACTCCACCTTAAAACACTAATTTTAATTAAAATTTTTTTTTTACCTAAAAGTTGGCACTGGATAAGATTGAGCTGGACACAGTAAAGCTAAAGAGTTATTACAGTTTGACCAAAATATTCCCACTTTATCTTTAATTTCAACTTTGGGACCCACTGATGCCACAGGCTCTAAAATTGTTGAAATTGAATCAATAAGAATGACAAAATAAAATTATTAAATGGAAAAACTGCCTGAAGAAAAATGAGGTTTAGGGGAATATGAATTAAAAAATTTACAGAAATAGAAATAATATTCGATTATTTTAGTTTGAGCGCCTAAAAGTATGCAAAAATACACTATGTTTTTCTACTGCTTAATTGGAAAAACTGGCTGAAAGTAAATGTCTTTAGGGGAATATGAATTAAGAAATTTAGAGAAACAGAAATAATTTTAGATTGTTTTAGTTTGTGCGCCTAAAAGTATGCAAAAAATGCATATACCTGTATACGGTAAAAATGATAAAAATCTTCCTTGGATTTAAAAAATTCATATGGCCATTAAATTATTAATGCAGCCAACTTGACAATACGAACGATGCAGAAGTTCCCATTTTTTGGTCTTTTTTCATGGCGCAATTCTCAGAATTGAGTCCAAAAATCATGTGTTGTAAGACCCCTATTTTCGTTTAGTTACGGTGTAATATGCTCTTTTTGCAGTTCTTCATACTAGTTGGGTAGGTGTATAGAAAGGGAAAGGGCCCAAAGAAAGTCTGTTTCAACAAAGAATTAAAATTCCGAATGGTCTTTATAAAATTTACCTAAAAGCCGGCATGGGAAAACCTTGAGCAGGACAAACCAAACTCAACGAGGAGTTGACTCTATTAACCGATATTTTTACTTTATCGCCAAGATCAACTTTTGGACCTACGGAGCCCAGTGGTTCTAAACAAAAGAAGTAAAATAGTTGACTGTCTTAAGAAAACGAAAAAACTTAATTCTAGAATCACAATTAATAAAAAAAAAACTGCCTGAATAAATTTTACAAATCAATAAATAAATTACCTAAAAATAGGCTTGGGATAGGCCTGGCCGGGACAAGTTATACTTAAAGATGTATCCAATATACGGGTGACAAATTTTAATTTGTCATCTGTATCAATTTTGGGTGCCACAGAGCCCAGCGGTTCTTAAGGAAAGGAAATCCAAAAGATCATGATAGAAACCCAAATAAAAAGCTTTTAGTACCCATTGGTACTAAACAGTAACAAAATCTAAATTATACTTTTCTCTAATTTAATTATTTTTTTTTTTGAAATTAAATAATTAAAATTAATTTTATAATTTTTTTAACTCAACGAATCAAAAACTGCTTGAATGTTGCTGAACTAGAAAAATTTTATTAATTTGAATTTACCTATAAAAGGGCATGGGATACGATTGAGCCGGACACAATAAATTAAAATCTAGACCCTTAGGCTTGTTAATCCAATTAATGCGATCTTTTTCATCAATTCGTGGTGCAACACTGCCCATGGG
The DNA here is from genome assembly GCA_030448955.1 of Trichopoda pennipes. Lineage (NCBI taxonomy): Eukaryota > Metazoa > Arthropoda > Insecta > Diptera > Tachinidae > Trichopoda > Trichopoda pennipes. Next base: position 10,804,419 of record JASKUP010000060.1, on the reverse strand, counting down.
TTCTACAATAATTATGGAAAATTTAAATTTTATTTGAAGTTCGAAAAAACAGATTCTAAATATTTTTCTACAAAAATGTAAAACAGTTTTGAAAAGGAAAACTGACTGAATGTTTAAAAAAAAAAATTCTGGGTCACTCTTTAGAAGGACATAAAAAAATTTGTATCAAAAATGGGCAAATTAAAAAAATAATTGTTGTAAGGAGAGACCAAGTTTTTAAAACGCAATAATAGTGTAAAAGCTAAGCCAAATTCATTAGATAATTTAGACTATGAGGACACCCTATAATGTTTAATTTTGTATATGTTGTTAAAGCGAGCATAGAATTGTATACTCTGTGTATTTTTCTGGCTCCTGTTTGACCATCACGGTTAAACATCTATTTGCATCACATATTGGGACACCCTTTAGTTTCCATTTTTTTATATTTATACTTCTTCTTACAGTGAACATAAAATTTTCCGTTCTGTGTAATTTTAGAGTATTTGACTTTAGTGGTTCAAAAGATTAGGGCTTTATAACTTAAATTATATCAGCTATGAGGACACCCTTTAGTTTTTCTATACTTATAATTATATGCACTTACTTTGTGTAATCAACTGTATACGATTTAAATTTCAAATGTCTATCTGTAAAAGTTACAAATATAAAGCCACATACAATTATTAACCTCTTTCAGGGGCACACCCTGTAACTTGCATTTTCTAAAATTTTTCATTATGGCTATAGAAGGCTTAGCAATTATATAGATTATATGTAAATCCTTATTGTCTATCTAAAACTCTAAAAAAAGATAAAAATACATCAAATGGCATCACCTAAGGCCACACCCTTTAATCGTTAATTTTATATTTATTGTTGAATTAGACATAGAAATTAGACATAGAAATATCCACAATTTTGTTTGTGTTCGATTAAAACCACTAAAAATTTATTTTTTTTATCAACTAGGGGGCACCCTTTAATATCTAAATCCATTTACTACTACTTTCTCTTATTGTAAGCTATAGTGATGGCAACTTTTAAAACTTACACCCATATAAATGTCCAATTGCATCCATATAATTATCCAAAATATATGTATGGGTCACCCTATAGTTTCGTCAAGATATTTTTTTAAATGAAACCAATTAAAAAAAATACAAAATCGCTTAAGAGACGACTGGATATTATGGTTACAAATAAAGGGTGTTTTATAAAGGTGTGTTATTTTAAGTTGGCAACACTTTTTTAAATAGCAGCCATTTTGTCAGCCGCCAAATGATTTTTTTTTTTGGTATTTAAACATCAATAGGCTGATTTTTGAACAACATTTCAAACTGTGCAAATTTGTGATAAAACAAGACTGTTGTTGATGATGCCAGATTTTCTTAAGCGAATTTTATTTAGCGATGAAACTCACTTTTGCAATGATAGTAACCCTCAAGTGTATGCTGAGCCATCGTAACATTTAGAAAAACAAATTAGAATCATTGGTCCATACTTCTTTAAAAACGTTACTGCCAGTGGTGACCGCTGTAGAGTTATGATTACCAACTTTTTCATTTATCAGTTGAAAAACCATGAGATGCAGCAGCTGTGGTTTTAACAAGACGGCTTAAACTAACGCATAGCTCATGCCATAATTGATTTATTGAAGGAAGCGATAAATAACCGCATAGTTTAACTTTTCAGACCGGAGAAGTAGCCTCAAAGGTCAAGTGGCTTAGTGTTGCCATTTCGTTTTCTGTGGAGATATGGGAACTCGTTAGTCTACGCCTTTAAACTCGAAAGGATTGACTATTTGGAGGACAAATGTTGGACAAAGACATTGAAAATTGGACCTGCAGATTAGATTACGCCCAAGCCTACCGTGGCGATCACTCTAATTCATCTTTTTTTATTCCATTTCTATACCTCTATAAAAACCACCCTTTATAATAAAATACTGACGAAGTGAAGCAATTACCTATAAAATGGAACTGGATAAGCCTGCACGGGACACTGTAACGCCATACTTTGTTGAATATCAGTCCGGGCATTTGTTATTTCGTCTTTTATATTGACTTTAGGAGCCACCGAGCCCATAGGTTCTTAAGAGGTTTTCAAAAGAAATCGATTATTAAATAACTTTAAATACGAGTATTAAAACAATTAAAAAAGATAAACGACCTGAATGTGGTATATAAGGCTTCCTGAGCTTTAAATAAAGTTACCTTAAATTTATAATAGAAATCTAGGATATCCTAGATCTTACCTAAATATCGGTACTGGATATGATTGTGCTGGACATATGAGAGCCTTGTCTTGACTTTGTCGTACCCGAGCATAGGTAAACTCATCACGAGTATCAACTTTAGGTGCTACACTGCCCATGGGTTCTAAAAACAAATAAATTTTATTTTGATACTGAAATTTGGCAATATGGCGTTTTTGAAAGAACAGATAACTGCCTGAAAATTTTTGCAAAGCTCAAATAGAACCAAATTTTTTTTTTAAATTTTCTAACTAAAGACTCCCTTAAAGATCTGAAATATCTAGAAAACATTATAACAAGAGCTAAAAATAAAAGCTCACGGGTGTAAGAAATTTAGCTCGCGAAATATTTCAATAAGAGTCACGGGTGTAACAAATTTAGCTCGCGAAATATTTCAATAAGAATCGTTGTCGTTTATAGTTTAAGTCTTTGAAATATTTAAAAATAAATATCTTGTTCACCCACCTTACAATTGGTACCGGATAGGCCTGACCCGGACACTTCATGGAATACTCTTTGCCAAGTTGAATTTGTAAGGCTTGAAATTTATCATTAAAGCTAGTGATTTTAGGTGGTACAGTGCCCAAGGGTTCTAAAGGTAAAGAAAACAGGATACATTTTTTAAAATTTATAAACAAAAAACACCTGAATCTTGGACTGTGCCCGCTCCAGAACAAATTTAGTACCCACAAACAGTAAAGGAACGTTTTATTAAAAGGAAAAATAAGAAAATGCGAAGAGAGAGCGAGAGCGCGACATTAAAATAAAGAAAAATCTATTGATAAAATAGATAAATAAAAATTATGTAAAGGGAGTTGCCAGACTGTATGATTTAAATAATAACTTTTTAATGGTTTGGCGATTTTGTAGAAAAAGTTAGTACATCATTTCCCTTTTTTAAATAATGTGAAATTTAGATTTGTATTCTGATGACTAATTTATTCGGATTATAACGAAGCTTAGCAAAAGCTGTATAAGAAAAAAACTCGCCAACTGTAAACTAAATTCGCACAGAAAGGGCAGCGCACTAAGTTTTATTTAACATTTATTTTTATGTTTCAGTTATTTATTGCTTAAAACATTTTCTGTATAGGCTTCCAACGATTCAAAACAGTAATATTATATCTCTATGGGAACACCCTCTAATTATTATTTTTTTATATTTATCATCACAGCAACTGCAGATCTATATGTTCAGAGAAATTTTCAAATACCTGCCTGTATTAAATCAAAAAAAAAGAAGACATATCCGTCAAAATCACGCTTTGTATGGAAATACCCTCTATGGAAACACCCGGTAATTTTATTTTTTTTTTTACTTATCATCACACCAAGTGCAGCTCTATATATTCAGTAATATTTTCAAATGCCTGCCTGTAACAAATCAAAAAAATAAGATGTATCCGTCAAAATCACGCTTTGTATGGAAATACCCTCTATGGGAACACCCTGTAATTATTGTTTTTTTATACTTATCATCACAGCAACTGCAGCTCTGTATGTTTAGTGAAATTTTCAAATACCTGCCTGTAACAAATCAAAAGAATACGATATATTCGTCAAAATCACGCTTTGTATGGAAACACCCTCTATGGGAACACCCTGTAATTATTATTTTTTTATACTTATCAGCTTTATATGTTGAAATTAGTGAAATTTTCAGATGCCTGCCTGTAACAAATCAAAAAAATAAGATATATGCGTCAAAATCACGCTTTCTATGGAAACACCCTCAACTTTATTCAATTATTGTTCTCACTTATTTTTGGAGCAAATACATTTGCCTGAACTCTATGTAAGTTATAAAAGTTTCCCGGCTGTGGTCAAAAAACTAAAACCCTAAAACTTTAAGCATAACACTATAGGAACACCCTTTATATTTTTAATTTTATTTATATTTTTTTTTACTTGTTCTTAAACCAAACATAAAAATACTTAAATTTACTTAAATGCGGTTCATAAATAATGCCAAGTACATGAAAATCACTTCACTATTGGGTCACCCTTTAAATTAAAATTTTTTATTTTGTATTTGTAAACAAAGCGGTCATGATTTTTTAAGAAATAATAAAATTTATATATAAAAAAATACATGACTTTCGGGACACCCTTTAAATTGTAGTATTCCTTGTTATAGCAGCCATAGCAATACATAATCAGTTCAAATAACATAAGTCTAGCCATTTGAGTTTCAAAGATAGGGGGCTATGACGGCACGAGAGGTGAACACAGATTAAAGGGAACAAATAGGGTTACCTTTCGCCTTACGTTTCGCTTTAGGCTAAACTATAAAATATGTTCATTACTAATCGTTATAATTTTTTACCTTACTATGGGAACTGGATAAGCTTGACCAGGGCATTTCATGGCATAACTTTCCTTAAGCTTAACTTGCAAAACTTGAAATTTATCATGAAGACTAGTGATTTTAGGCGGAACTGAACCCAGGGGCTCTAAATTTCCAAGAAAAAAAATATAAAACAAAAAAAAAAAAATTTCAACTTTGTGGACAATTAAAGAGAGACGAAGTAGATACTCTAAAAAGGCTAAGTCTTCCATTTCTCCGTCCTCATTATTAAATTTTGCACTTAAATTGAACTGAATGTTGGGATTGGGATTTTGTACTTTGTAGGAAGGGGGAAGGAAAAATAATTACCTTACAACCGGCACTGGGTAAGCTTGACCTGGGCATTGCATAGCAAATTCTGAACCTTGACATACAACCGATTTTTGTAATTTATCATTGAGATTGGGTATTTTGGGGGCCACTGAGCCCAGGGGTTCTAAAATATGAACACAAAATAAAGCTGCCATCAGGTTTTCAATTTGGGAATGAACTCAAACTGCCTGAATGTTTTTATTTTTAATTATTTATTATTTAAAATTACCTTACAATAGGCACTGGATAGGCTTGACCAGGACACTGCATGGCATATTGCGAGTTTTCACATGCAACTATAATTTGTGATTTATCATTTAAGTTTGGGATTTTTGGTGCCACCGATCCCAGAGGTTCTAGGAAATTGTTATAAATTTAATTTATGTTTAATTTGCCTTAACACTAAACTGCCTGAGTAAGCGTTGGGGGAGGGCACGACAAAGGAATAGCAAAGCTTTTTCCTTATTTAAAATTATTTCCGTTAGGTTCCCTAAAACAAAAACTAGTTCCCACAATTCGGGAATTTTTCTTTTTCTATTTAACATTCACTTGCAGCCTTCGTGCATTACGTTCGGCTATTACCTTCTCTAGCATGTATTGCTACGATACAAAGCTTCCACAATCTGCTGCCCTTTATTCCAGCAGTGCTTAAGTTTTGTATTGTAAAGGGCGTTTTTTATAGAGGTATATAACTTCGTACTTTGGAACAAGACAAAGATGAATATTTTATATTGACATGAAATTTACTTAATTCAATTAAGCAATGGCTGGCGGACGTAGCCTTGTCTGGAGGTCCAACTTTCGATTGATCTTTTCCAAAACTTGTGACCGTTTATTGGCACAGCAAATCTTGTCAATCATTTCGTGCTTATTGGCGTAGGCTAGCGACTTCACATATGCTTACAAAAAATTGTTTAGCGGCACTAGATCTCACGATCTTGGGATCCAATTCACAGATCCGAAACGTGAAACTAAGCGGTTACTAAACGTTTTCTTCAACAACTCAAATTCGGCACGAGCTATTGTGTCGTCTAGTTGTAACATCACAGCACATGGTTGAACAAAAAAATCAGTAATCATCGCTAGTCATGATCACCATTGACTAGCGATGATTCCACTGGCCTCTAAAGCACACCAAATAGTTAGTAACACTATTTCAACATAGACAACTTAACATCACTCTTAATACCCCCCGGGGGGCATGCAGTATTGATGGGTCTCTTCTGCAACTTGTCATGTGACTTCAGGGGCACATGACGGCACCAGTCGCCTGGGCTAGCAGGAGCCCTAAACTGAAAGGGACATAGAACTCTCGTAGTCCAACCATAGACATATTATACACACACTGGTACTACGGCAATCAGTTGTCCGCAGAGCTACGGCTCCCTTTTGGTTATTGGTGGGACCCCTCGGCAACCAACCTAGTGGCTGTGGTTTAATCGGGCTTTGAAGAAAGCTCCGAAGAGGTGTTAATGAAAAGTTAAGGTTAACATCCAAATAAATATCCTAGTTGCGCTTGTAACAGGACCAGGAGTTGAATAATTTCCAACTTTTAAGCAAGAGTGTGGGGGGGGGGACGGCACTGCTATCATGCGCACGAAAATTGTAACTAAGGCGCGTATGCATGCACCTAGTGTGTATGCGTCTTAGGGCGTAGGTGGACACTTTTTCTTACAGCCAGATTATGACCCCATGGATCGGTGCTGATGTAAATCTTATCACACATCACTCTTACTATGGCAGGTTTGTTTATTGCCGTCTCTATTCAAACCACAGTGCGCTTCAGCGCTAAACAAAATTCGCTTATAGAAATTGGAAACAACGGCAATCTTGTTTTGGGCCTATTCACCGTACCAATGCCCTGCTAGGTGATAGTGGTGATTTAACTCTTGCAAGCAAACTTGCCATACGATGGATGGACAGGTATTCAGTTCCTCTGTTCGATGGCGAATAGACAGATTCGGATCATTTCTCTACAGCAGCAACGATATATTCTGTACCCACTGTATGACGTCTCTGTACATGTGTATTATTATTTAGAGTAAGCGTAGCGCGCAAACATTTCATAATATATCGAATTAACTGCTCTGAAAGACGATTACGCGTGACCATAAAATGGACTTGCTGGGCGATATTTATTTCAACAATGACTAAAATTTAATTTAAACGATTTGGAAGTGTTGCTCATGTTGAGATACCAGGTGCCCCTGTAGGCTAGTAGGTAGTGTACTAGCTTGTCAGTATGGGGGTTGTGGGTTCGATTCCCAACGAAGACATTGGTTTGTTTTCACTACAAAAAAAAAAAAAAATTTACTGTCGGTGGAGCTGCTCAGTGGTGAAGGCATAGCCACTGGTCGCTGTTGCTGTCTTTACGCGACAGTTAATTTCCGTAACTATCCTTTTACTTTCACCACCTGTTTCGTCTCTTCTCTATCCCTTTCCTAACGAATGTATCACGGTACTTGACTAAATAGGCATTGTTGCCTGAAAAAAACAAAAAAAAAGAAACCAACGCAAACTAAACATAATTCACTTGACAGATGACAAAATGGCGTCAATATAAAAAAAGTGTTGCCAACTAAAAGATCTTTATCCCTACAAAAAACAACCTCTGTGTTGACAACTCATTGCTCAAGAGAGTTTTCATCCAATTTATTAGAAGGAAAGTGAATAGAACATGCCAGAATCCATGGCACACTAAAATAGAAGGTATATAAGGAGGTATCTGTGACAGGTCCGTCTTTTATACAAAAAACACAAAATAATTATTTCTATACGACCAGAGTTGCATTCTTGTGTGTCAACATAAAAGGCTAAAAAGACAAGTAGCTGAACTCTGGGGCTTTACTGATTCCCGTGGAAACATAGTGGAATTGTCCAGTTGGCTCCTGCTGGCCTTGAAGGGGACTGGACTCCCTTTTACCCCCGTGTGAGATTCCGTCAAAAGATATCAATGTAAACACATGTTTTCTTGCAATTTATCTACTCGAATGTTAAACCGAAATCCATCACATTTTTTTTGGTGAATAAAACGTGCCTTTTATAATCAATTTTTAGATGAAATCATCATTCTCCTACAAGTGCCGCCAATTTTCTTAATTATAGTGTTACCAGATGGAAAGAAAAATATTGTAACGATTTTTTTTTTATTAAATTTTAAAGACATTAGAACTTGAAAAGTATAATTTTTCATTCGAAAGCAGCGAAACGGTGTGAGCTTTCGCACCAATAGACACAAATTTAAAACTCTCCATCTTGTCACTTCGCAAGTGAATCATTTAAATGAAACGTTATAAATCCCTGCTTAGTCGACTACAAATTTTAGTATTATTGAGTTTTATTGAGGTTATAATTATTTATGAGATTAAGTTTTTGTCGATCTAACAAAAATTGTCTTTTTTACCTGACTCTGGGTACTGGATAAGCTTGGCCAGGACACTGCATAGCATATTCCTGGCTATGCTGTATCTGCATAGTACGAACTTTTTCCAATAAATTCATTTTGGGTGGAACACTGCCCAAAGGTTCTAGTGAAAATTTTAACATTTAATTAAATTTTTATTAAAATTAAGCACTAAAAGCTAAACTGACACTGAATGTTGTTGTTGTTGTCAATAGAGAACTGAAAAGCCTGACTGTAAGAATTAATTTTGGAAAATAAATTACCTATAAACTGGTATGGGATATGCTTGACCTGGACATTTGAGACTTAAGCTCTCATGCAATGCAACTCGGGCATTTTTTAATTCATCATCAATGCTAACTTTGGGCGCTACGCTACCAATAGGCTCTGCAAATTTTAAAATGGAAATTTATTGCAATCAAAGTGTTTCTTTTAGTAGAACCTGAATGTTGGTTTAGGTTTTCTGAATTTTTTTTTTTTTTTACCTATAAATCGGTATAGGAAACGATTGGGCTGGACACTTTAGACTTAAGCTGTGTTTCAATTTAGCTCTCGCATTGGCTATTTCATCATCTATGCTCACTTTAGGTGGCACACTGCCAATAGGTTCTGAAATATTTGAAAAATTAAAAAAGTAACATGAAAACTTTATACCATAAAATACAACTCTGGCTAAAATGGTTGAAAAACAGTGTTGCATTTGAATATTTTAATAAATTGCAAAAGAGAAAAGAACAAAGCGTGGATTTAATTATAACGTTTATTTGGGTTAAACCTTCTAAACAGATTTTCATTATTTTACAAATCGATAATACAGAGCTGGGAATCTGTATTTGTAATTAAATTATTGGAAATATCAAATTAATTCGTTTTCAAATATTTTTGGTTTTTTTTTTAAATTCCTCGCAGAAACTGCCTCAAAGTTGGTTGGGTTTTAAGTGATTAGTTTTCTTAAAATTTACCTATAAGCCGGCATTGGATATGACTGAGCTGGACATAGCAAAGCAAAATCGATACCCTGAGTTATTTCGCGAGTCTGCAGTTTATCCTGCACATTTATTTTAGGTTTCACACTGCCCAAAGGTTCTAAAGCATAAATAATTCCAAGAGAAAATTTCGTTAAATACAAAAAAAAACTTTATCACCTATCGATTTTGAACTGCCTGAATATTTTTCTTAAGGTGTTAGTTTGAAGCGTTAACATATTTGTTAACTCTTTATGCGCATAACTGAGTGAAAGTTGGCATGCTAAGTCAAGAAATACTATCGAAATGAAATAAAATGCAGTTAACAAAAAATTATTATTACTATTATTAAATTCCTTAAGTCATTTTTTAAGGACTAAACATGTCCTTAAACCATTACTGTTTGCCAATTTCATCTTTGTATGATTCGTTTCAATAAACAATTATTGCAACTGAAATATTTATATTTTTTATTTAAAAATGAATTTTAAACCGAATGAGAATTAAGTTATAGAAACCAAATACCAAGTAGCTTTTCTTTCAATATAACACTGTTTCTCGTTAGTTAAATTAACTTTAATTACTGTAACTCCTTTTAAGATTTTCTTTACCTTTTTAGAAATAATTATTGTCTATTTCGATATATGTTACCTCGAATGCGAAACAACAGATTTGATGAAGAATTTGTGAAACATTTTATTAAATTTTCAACAAAAGAATATAAAAGAAAAAATTCAGAAATTTTTAAATACGGCAGCAAGCATTGGGGTAACAAAGATGAGGCATCATGATTGTTTTTTTAAAGAGAAGTAGCATTTCAGTTAAGAATGCCTATTTAGTGCTACACTCTTTAGGAAAGGGATCAAGAAGAGATGAAACAGCTGGTGAAAGTAAAAGGATAGTCGGAAATTAACTGCCGTATATAAGACAGCACAGCGACCAGTGACTATGCCTTCATCGCTGAGCAGCCCCACCGACAGTCAATTTTTATTTTTGTAGTGAAAAAAACCAAGGTCTTCGTTGGGAATCGAACCCACAACCCCCATATTTACAAGCTAGTACGCTACCAACTAGCCTACAGGGGCGTGATATTAAAACTTTATGAAAACTTTGCTGCCTTTTAAAGTCACCTCTCTCTATATCGGGTTAAGTTTCAGTTATGGCAATGCCAACAAAATGATCTTTTAGTTCATGCATTGCCAATTGTTACAATGAATGCAATTTTGCACTTAAATCGCATTAAAATAATTAAAATCCTCTATGAAACTGGTGGTTTTGTTAAAGTTACATTTCGTAAAATTCGTGATATTTTCGGACAACATAATCATCCTTCTGAAACCGCTATTAAAAATTCAGTCGTTAAATTTAAGTCAATAGACTCGATACGAAATGTGCTAACATTAGCGCGTTTTTGAGCGGGTCGTTCAACTGAAAACATCGCAGCCGTGAGCCACAGTGTTGAAGCAGATCCAAATATGTCAAGTCCTAGAAGTTCTCAATAATTGCGCTTATCCAAAATCACCACATCATGAATTTTGCATAAGGATTTGACTTTGAAGACTTATAAAGTTCAGGGGGTGCAGGAATTGAAGCCGACCAACCATTCACAATGCCGTAGGTGCGCTCAATTCTTTCAGGAACAACCGGCTGAATTTTCTGCAAAAATCATTTTTTCACACGAAGCCCATTTTCACTTGTCAGGGTAGGTCAACAAGCAAAATTGTTCCATGTGGGATTCTGGAAATCCTAGAGTGATTATTGAAAAGCCCTTGCATGCTCAACATGTCACTGTATAATGTGCAATGAGGTCTGAAGGCGTGATTGGGCCGTTTTTTTGTTTGTTTGTTTGAAGATGAAGCTAGAAATGCGGTAACGATCAATGGATCATGCAATCGCGAGATGCTAACAACTCGATTTTGGCCTATTAGACATGGAGATCACTGACATGTACTTTCAACAGGATGGTGACGCATGCCACACAGCCAATGAAACGATTCATTTCATTGCAAACAAAATTTTTCGCTCGCATAATTTCACAACAATTAGCAGTTAAGTGAGCAGCCAGATCGTGTGATTTAACACCACTGGATTATATTTTGTGTTGTGACTGTGTTAAGGGCAGAGTCTATACGAAGCCAATCGAATCGATTTCAAAATCCATGATGTGATTAACGAAATAAAAACGATTAAAAACTTTGATGTAAGAATCGACATCTGTTAGCGTGGTCGTGGTGGACATATGCCAGACATCATTTTTCAATCCTATTCGTCGAACTTTTCACTTTGTAATTCAATCACAATTTGAAACATCTTAATCTAAATTTTTTATTTAATTTTGTTTTAGAAAACAAATTTATTGTTGAAAAAACCCTTTATAAAAAATTTTCCAACCAAATGAGAATTTAATTACAGAAACCAAATATATCTTACCCAGCTTTAACAATATAGCATCAATTTTTTAAGATTTTTAAAAATTGACTTTTCAACACTGATCTTTATGTTTCACTTCATAGGCTTTCTACGAATATCAATTAATATAAAGCTCGCGAGAAACGATTATAAGATAATCTCGGAAAATATTATTATTCTTGGTGTGAAGTTGAAAAATCGTTCACTCGATAAGCAATCAAGGGAAAAGCTCTAAAAACTATTATACTTTATTTGAAAGTCTTAAATCATGATTTATTAAAAGTACTTTATTGACTCTTTGAGAATTTATAAATGAATCTTAAAATTCTCATTCGCTCAATATGAGTTTCTAAGGAAAAATTTTACTTTTTATGTATTAAATATTAATTTTATATTGTTGTTATTTCTTTTATGATTTCAAAAGAGTGTCCACAAATATTCGACTTACAAAATCTTCTTGTGATTTCATTAAATATTTTAAAAGACGGACTATTAAAAAGTACTTTTTAAATTATTTTCATTGCTATTCAATTCTCAATTCAGTCGGACCTGAGAGTAGTGTGAGAATAGCATGAAATGAAAATAAATTTTATATTGAATATACTTTAACTGTGTTAAAACTTTTCACTAGTTGTTAGCTCTCCATGATCTAGAAAAAACAACACAAGGCTAAAAGTGAAGTTTTAGTACCACAACTTGTTTAGTATCCGGAAATGGATACTAAATTCCTGTACAAACTTTTTTTCTTATATATTTCCAATTATACACCAAATGAGAATTATATAAATTATTTTTTTCTCCCTTTTTTTTAATTCCCATAGCTAATTGCTCTTTCTAGCGATGCCTTAACAAAAATTGAGCCGGGAAACCTTTTAATGAAAAGGAGATATTTTCTAAAAAAAAATTATTACCTGAAAACTGGCATTGGATACGACTGAGCCAAACACAGAAGAGCATAATTCTGATGCAAGTCCACATCAATAAATTGATGTTTATCTTGTACATTTATTTTTGGTCTCACACTGCCCAAGGGCTCTAAAAGTTGTTAAAAATTAAGTTCAAGAGTAATTATAGAAATAAAAAATATAAATTAACCTAAATGTTGGGCTAGCAATAATAAGGACAAATTGGGCGCCAATTATCCTTATAAAGGTATACAACTTTAAGCTGGCAACACGCTTTTTAACCGACCGCCATTTGCCAGCAATCAAGTGATTTATGTTTACTTTGGCTTGGCAATTTAACATCAATAGATTATAGAAATGGGGACCCAAAGCAATATTGCCGTTCTTTCCGATATCACAAGCGAAATATATTTAGCGATAAAGGCCGCTCTTGTTCAAATAGATACGCCAAAAACTGCCGGAGCTTCCGTATTTACGGCATATGCTGAGACACCGTTATGTCTAGAAAATTTATTGTTTAGTGTTTTTATGGGCTGCTCGAATCATTAATGCGTACTTCTTTAAAAACGACGCTATTCAGAAGGTTACAGGTAATGGTGACCGATATAGTCTTTTTCGTTCATCAATTGAACAGCTAAAATGGCGCTGTGATTTCAACAAGACAGCGCAACATGTCACACAGCTCATATCATAATTGATTTATTGTGGGAAATGTTGGGTTTCTCGAATTGGCCTTAAAGATGGAGTGATTTAACGCCGTTAAGGCCGTAGGCCTTAATCAGATGGTGCTCAAACCACTGGGAATGAAAAGCAACGACATTCACGCCCTAGGAAGCCGAGGACTAATTTTAGCAACAGGTCTTTCCTAGTTGCAATTTTAGCGGTTCCAAAGCAGGGTTGCAAACCACTACGCCTTGCTGAAGATTTGGAGACTATCCAACTCCTGGTACAGAATACATTACCAGCATTCTCACTGGATCCGTATCATTCACCCGTTGGTGTGATTAAAGGCGAGATAACCTGGGCATCAGAAATCATGCTTGGGGCCGCAAATCCACAACCACCACGATACTCCCTCAATAATCAGTCAGGAAATAACGTGGAGCTTCCAGTTGACTCCCTGCTTGCCTGGACTGGGGACTGGGCTCCCTTATACTCCCAGCAGTACAGATCTAGATAGTCAAGTATTCTATAAAAACCGATAAATGTGCCCCCGAGGGGGGATTGTATGGGGATATGCGAAGCCATTAGTATGCGACATTAAACCTGAAACAATTGAACACTTGGACGACACCATTCATCGCCTTATCGTCAATACATGACCTAAAATGTTGAAAAAAGAAATCACCGATATTCGCACTTTCAGAATAGATTGCGTGCGAGCCGTTCATGGCGGTCATACACTAGAAGTCGTTTTTAAAGTTTATAACTCTCAATCAGTACAAAGATATTTATAAATTTCTAGGAGATATATTTATTTCGGTATGATTTTACGTCCACCCTCGTCAAATTAGGTTTCTGAACACACCGGTTTCGACTATTTGTCATCTTCAGTGTTCTCTTTATACCAGTTGTGTTTCTCTTCGTGTTATTTCTACTGCCTTCGTCACTATCTCTCTTTTTGTCTGTATCTCTCTCTCCTTTTTCGTTTGTTTGTTTTTACCTAATTTGTCTCTCCCTCTCTGTCTGTCTCTCTCTCACTATCTCTCTATTTTTAAATTACTTCAAGCCAGTTAAGCTGAGTAAATTACAATTAGCTCTTAACTAACGACTATTTCAATTGACTTTAATTTTTTTATTTAGTTTTACCTGAAAAATGGCGTTGGATAAGCCTGAGCTGGACACAATAAGCTCAAATTTTGTTTGGATTTACTTTTAATATGTTTAAAATCTTCACCAGTTGTGATTTTGGGACTGACACTGCCCAGGGGTTCTAAAAATTTAGACATATTAAAATTTTCATTTAACGCATAAATTGACAAAAGGAAACTGCCTGAATCATAGCGGATAACACATCTGTTTTGAAATATTGAATGAAAATTTAAAATAATTTTGAAATATAAATTAGTTTCTAGCTTAGACTCAGTTAGATTGTACTGGCCTTTAATTAAGTAAGTGTAAAAACCAAACTAAGGATCTTTTATATAGCTTAAATATAACTAAAAAGAAAGCTGCAGTATATTTTTTAATGCCTCTATAGCATTAGATCCAATGCTAAACCAATGCGATGGCCAGAAAAGTTAGATTTTCCGTTACCATAGTTGGAAAATTTCACAAGGTGCTGTATTGTCGCATTGCCCAAAATGTTCTCCTCTTACAAATAATTGCCAGCCAGTATCAGAGGAAATATATATATTACAAAAAGCATATCTTGTCATACTAACTTTTACTGCAATCAATTGATGGAGAATTAAAGCGCCTTTCCGGGCACCAATGAGCCAAAAATTTACCATTCAGTATTCAGTATTTGCACTCGAATGCCAAGGGATCCTAATTAGAACTACAGTGCTCCTACAAACATACTGGGTCCAGATAGGTGACCTCGCATGATTCTGATCTGCAAAATCTCAACTTGAGCGATTTAAGAGGAATTTTGACAAATCATGCTCATGATCATGCCTTGAGAAGTAAACCACAAATATCAGCTCTTTGATGTTTCGGCATTTCGTTTAAAGAACTGCCTGATCCAACTTCTAATAGTTGTTTTACAAATCATGACCTCATCAATTTAATTGGAATCTAATCTCTAATCATTTTGCTTTTTCCAATAATTTTTCATTTAAAGGAAACAGATCAGATCACCATAAAAAATTTGATTCAGAGAAAAGAAATTTTACCTAAAATAAGGTGTTGGATAGGCCTGGGTTGGACATATTAAGCTTAAGCTTTCGCTTTGTTTAACTTTAGTATGTTTGACATCTTCACCTGTAGACACTTTTGGACTAACGCTGCCCATGGGTTCTTTTCAACATTAACAAAAAAATTTTTTAAATAAATATTTCTGTAATGGAAACGTTTGGAAATAAACTTGAAAACTGCCTTAAATGTGCTCTGGGTGAAATATATATTTTATGAAGGCAATAAAGTGATTTATTATTTTAATGTAAAGTTACATTCAATTAACGTAAAGTTTCGTTGGTTTAGTAGTGACAAGTATTTTTACGAAAAATTTATTGACAGAAGAAATGCATATGGAATTTCATATCGCGCACATGGCCTTCCAGACTTTGCAAGCACTGAAAAATTGTTCTTGCTTTTGTGGTCAATTATCTTCTTCACCGTTGTAGTGTTTGTGAACTGGTTGTCATAGAGCTTTGACTTAAGAAAACCTTCTGCAATGATTTAAACCAGAAATTAAGCGAGTTAAAAGTATCTCTTAGGTGCCCCTTTAGGCTAGTAGGTAGTGCACTAGCTTATAAGACTGGGGGGTTGTGGGTTCGACTCCAAACAAAGATCTTGGGATTTTTCACTACAAAAATTAAAATTGACTGTAGGTGGGGCTGCTCAGTGATGAATGCATGGTCACTGGCCACTGTGCTAATCTCCGTAACTATCCTTCTAGTTTCACCACCTGTCAAATCTCTTCTCTATCCCTTTCTTAAAGAATGTGGCACGGTACTTGACAAAATAGGCATTGTTGTCTCTTGTAGAAATTATTATCGTATAAGTTGTATTGCAAGTGTCACCATCCACATGTTGCCAAAGAAAATTCAGATATATTACCGTTATATCAGAGACTACAAGCAAAACATTTCTGCCTTTGATAAGCTAGAGGCCAGTAATAACTATAGCCCGAAATCTCAGACAAGATGGTCATGTATCAAATGTTTAGGCAATTCACAATCCCCTTGTATTGTTTTATGTCTTGTATTACTGTATATAAGTACAATTTACGAGTGACAGAAGTTTTTAGTTTAACGCAGTTTTGGCGATTTTTAAACGCTTAATTTGTTTTTTGATGTCTGATGAAAATTGTGTATTTGTTTAACACTCATTCAGGTAACGATTAATTGTTGATCTTGGTAAACTGCACAAAAACATAACAAAGATTAAAAAACTCGAGTACGCGAAATTGATACGACGTATAAACTCAAGCTGTAAAGTATTTTCAAGCTCTTAGAAGAGCGTTAATCATAAATTGTGAACAGGTAATTTTATGTCACTTTGATATCACAAATAAAAGTAATAAAAATTCTTTTTAAATTCTGAGGTACCCTGTGCAAGTAAAAAACAAATGTAAATTCTGTTATTATTTTAAATAAAAAAAGGTTGTATATAAATAATACAATAATACAACCCATACAACAATACAATAGGGTTGTGAATCGCCTAAATGTTTAATAATTATTTTTTTTTTAATTAATATTCTGTTATTTTTAGTCTTTCCTTATATTAAAAAAAATATTTAAAGGAATTTATTGATAAAATTATTAATTAAACTTATTAAATTTTTCTTCAATATTACGAAAACTTACATTGAGTTAATGAAAGAAATTATTATAAAAACATAATATCCTTGTGATCTAAATTATAGTAACGAGGTAAGAATTACCTAAATTTTAAAACCGGATATGCTTGAAAGGGGCACAATAGCGTAACACTTTTATTTTGATAAATCTTAACGGTACGTGAGTCATCACCCGAAGTTAAACGAGGAGCAACACTAGCAATCGGTTCTTAAGTAAAGAAAAGACTTTTATTTCATAAAATTCTTAAGACACTTAAAACTGCCTGATTTAGTTGGTTTTTGCTTTTAAATTTACCTAAAATAGGGCACTGGATAGGCTTGAGCTGGACACAATAGTGTAGCCTTTTGTTGCAGCATAACTTTAGGCGTTTTAATATTATCATCACCACCCGTTATCTTAGGACTTACAGAAGCCAAAGGTTCTAAAATTTTTTGTATTCAAAAAAGAAATAAAATTTGGAAATAAAAAATTAAAAATTTCAAGAAAACTTTTTTGAATGTTTTAAACAGGTTTTACCTAAAAAGTGGCACCGGATAAGCTTGAGCCGGACAGAGTAGTGTGGCTTTTTTCTCTAAATAAACTTTAACTATGCGTGACTCATCGCCAGATGTTAATTTGGGAGCTACACTAGCAACCGGTTCTAGATTTAAAAAATTAAAATAATATTTTTCTCAAATATGACTTTAAAGGAATTAATTCTTAATTGATTGAATTAATTTGAAAATGCTGGGATAGTTTTTCTTTCATTTTCATTACACAAAATTAAAGTACCTAAAATATGGTACTGGATAAGCTTGAGCAGGACATAACAGTGTTATAATAAATGAGGCTGCTACATCAATAACTTTAATATCGTTGCCGCTTAAAAGACGAGGTCCCACACTGCCCACGGGTTCTGTAAGATGAATAGAAAAAAAATAGATTTTAAAGTATATTGTCGAGAAAAAACTGCCTGATTTTAAAGCCGGTTTAAAAAAATTTTTAAATTAAGATTTCAAGTGACTTTGTGACGTTAACATATATAGGCTTACTGCGGTTATGTCCAGGTTATTTCTGTTTATATAGTTTCTATTCTTTCGTATCTAGCAAAAAGGAAAACCCCGTTGTTTAATCAACGTCTACGCATGGAAATAATCAATTTTAAGTTTTTGGTTGGTTAAGCATCAGAAAATATCGGCAGTATTAGGTGACATTATAAATGCTACAACTTTAAAGCCCTTTTAAAATCTGTGGAGCCACAGAGTAAAAAATGTACTCTTACTTAAAAAAAAGTGGTTTGTGTCTACGCTAATATCCACCACCAATAAGTGTGTTAGTTGCCAAGAGGCAACTGTCTTTGGTTTGTAACTAAGAATTTACAAAGCCAGGTAATAAGTTCGAATCCAAACACTTACTTAAATATAATAAAAAATAGTTCTTGCAGAGCAGTCGAGGTGAATACATTTTAAACTGCATTTAAGTTCAAATCCCAAAAGAGCCGCGACGTTTGAGTAAGACAAAAAAAAGGAAAATGAAACTGAAACTGAAAAACACAAAAAATATAAAACCTGATCCCTTCAATCTTCGACATGACTTTATATAGAGAGGAATTTTACCATATACTACCAGTCTAAGGCAGAGGGCGCTAAATTGTTTAAAAGAATCTGCTTGAGATATGGAAGATATTATGCGTAGGAATATCGTAGGTGATATAGACAGAAGGATAGGTAAACTAAGCGAGAGTACAGTGCATTTGGTTGGCGTTAAGGGCTGGCGGAATAAATGATGCTGTTCAGAATGGAGCCATGACTGCTGACTTTTTCAAAACCTAAGGAAAGCAAAACTTAACAAGTTCATATATCCACCACTAATATTCTCCCCGGGGGCACATTAATAAGTCTTCATGGATTACACAACCATCTGGACTTGTGTCCTGCGGGGGTAAAAGGGAGCCCAGTCCCCTTAGGCTAGTAGGAGCCAACTGGAAACTCCACTCTATTTCCACGGGAATCAGTAAAGACCCAGAGTTTCGCTATATGTCTTTTTAGGCATTTAGCTGTTCTCTGACTGATTATTGAGGTGGGCCCCTCGGGAGTAACGTGGTGGCCGGGTGTTTCGAGGCCCTCGTTTGAGTTGTGTGGGTCGGATCATTCACAATGAACACAACGAATGTACCAGGTCCAGTGACCATGAATGCCGTCGTGTTCTTAATTATATTAAGCTTCAAGCATTCTGGACCAGGAGTTGAATAGTTTCCAACTCTTCAGCAAGGAGTGAAGGCTGCGGCCTGCTCCGGGCTTTTGAAGTTGCAACTAGGAGTGACCGGAGGATATACGTATCCGAAAGCCTTCTAGGGCGTGGATGACGCTACATTTCATCCACAGTCCCCCCGGGGGCACATTTATGGTCTTTATAGAACGCTCGGGACTATTGTGGTGGTTGTGGTTTCGCGGCCCCATAACAGGTCAGTTTTTAATGGGTGCCAGGATCATTTCACCTTTAATCTCACCTACCTAGTAGAATGATCCTAGACCCAATGAGCATGCTAGACGTGCGTTCTGGACAGAAGTTGGATAGTGTCCAGCTCTTCAGCAAGGAGTGGTGGTTTGCAGCCCTGCTCTAAAATCATCGAAATTGCAACTATAGGAAAGACCTGTTGCTAGAATTAGTCTTCGGCTTCCTAGGGCGTGAATGACGTTGCTTTTCATTCCCAGTGGTAATGATCCACCATCTGATTAAGGCTTACGGCCAGGTGCAGATGTAAATCTTATCACGAAATTTCATTCACAGTGGTAATGATCCACTGTCTGATTAAGGTCCACGGCGAGGTGCAGATGTAAATCTTATCACATCATTCACCACTAATAAGTGTTGTTTGTGTAGCAGCCGTATTGACTATCTTGACAGCGATGTCTGCCTGATAGTTATAAAGGCAGTCGATATGTTGTCGCTGGTCTAAAAATTGAAGAGGTATGTTTGTAAGGGTTCCATTAAGCTGTTCAATATCGACTTTACAATTGCTGGAGCTCTCTTTTCCATTAAAATTAATCTCCCAAAAGTATCTCCAGGAGAGCCTGGTGACTCTAATCCAGGTGTTGTAGAGTTACAACCTTTTTATCGTATGTGGGCAAATTTGTGGTTAGGGAGTAAATTGTCTATTAAATGATTAAATGTCAGGAATTAAGTACACATCCTCGGACGTTTTTTTTAGTACAAAGACGGGCAATTTTAGGGGTGGAATACGACACTCTTGAGCTATGCTGAAAATGTCACTGTATGACTGTAATTTTTAAGGTTTTGCTATTAATATTAACGTTTGTTTTAAATTCAGCCATCAAGCCGGCAGTACTAAATTGCTTTTACCGTAATAGTCCGTTACAGCCGTTACAGAGTTTCAATGGGCAGAAAACCAAGGCTTTTCTCTACGTGAGTTTCATGTGAACCAAAGTGGAATTGTTTCATCGAATAGACGTTTAATGTGGGCTTGTAGTTCGTTTGAGACCAATCAACATAAGAGATGCTTTCAAGGAGCAGCTTGTAGTTCGGCCTTTTTAATTCGCCCTAAAAGACTGTATGTTCTGGCAAAGAAATGAGTTAAATTTATGCGTTAAATATATCTGAGCAGCCATTGTTCGGAGAACATTTTGCTAGGAACACAGGAGGACGGGGAGTATAGCTTTGCAACTTTAAGTGAAAATATTAAACAAGCAGCTCAGCTTGCAACAACATGTTACTTTAGGTCACATCTATTCCGCAGACATTGAACGTCTCGTAGCGGAAAAATGAAGAGCTAGAAGAGATTGGCAACAACACAGATAGCTCCTGCAGAGGCCGAGACTTAGAGTATGCACAAAGCGGCTTAGAGACTTGCTAGCATTTGAAAAAACTGTATCTTTTGAGGAATATCTGGAGGACGTCGATGCTACACCAAACTGTAATTATTCTTTATGTCGTGCTACAAAATGGCAAACGTCCGAAACCGGTTTGTTCACAAACCAAATTTGACGAGGGTCGATGGAAAACCGTACCCAAATAAAAGTAAAATCAACCCCGTCGGAAAATCTAAGCACATATGCTACAAAAAGCCTTAAAAGGCCCGTTGAGTACAAGCCACCTCTAGGTAATATCAATGGAGATTGGGCAAGAAGGGACGCTGAAAAGGCGACTTGTTTGCCGATTACTTGAAAGATGTATTCATCCCACACATATAAACTGATGATGTTAATTTGCCGAGCGTAGTTGCCTTACCCCTCCGCGACCCTTAAAGTTTAGGTTGCTGAAATAAACCCGAAAAAAGCTCCTGGTATGGAAAGAGCTCCCCAGTATTACAGCCAGAATCATGCTATTCATTTTTAATGTCATTTTACGGCTTGAATACTAGCCTGACCACTGGAAGATTCCCAAAGTTAAAATGATAACAAAACCGGGTAAAGACCTAACCAAAACCGAGTCATTTAGGCCGATAAGTCTATTACCAACTATTTCAAAGGTTTTCGAAAAGTTACTTACGATTAAATTGTCTCGAATGCTAAGGGTTAGTGGGTGTATCCGAAACCATCAATTTGGTTTTAGAAGTAGACATAGCACAATTGAGCAAACCCATAGATTGGTTCAGGTGATAAGAAGGACTTTTGTAGAGAAGAAGTATTGTTCAGCTATTTTTATTGATGTTTCTCAGGCTTTTGAAAAAGTTTGGCATGAAGGTCGATTTTTGAAACTGACCGCTCACTTACCTTGATAAGCAACCGATTGAAAAGCTACATAATTGGACGAAAATTTTCTGCTGTCGAAGGAGACTTCGTTAGTTTATTTAAACCAATTTCCTTGGGCGTACCACAGGGTAGCATTCTTGAACCAATTTTATATTTGATATATACCTGCGATATGCCTGTAAGTGAAACTGTCCACACTTCTACGTTTGCTGATGATACAGGGTGTCTAAGTTCGCATGAAAACTCCCATCAAGCATCCATAAATCTTCAGCAACATATAACTCAGTTAGAGTTGTGTTTAAAATTATGGAAAATTAAAGTGAACGTTCAAAAGTGCATTCATGTGACCTTCACCCTGCGAAGAGATAATTGTTCATCCCTTCGAATCAATAATCACATTGTTCCTCACCATACTTATGTGAGATATCTTGGTATACATCTTGACCGTCGCCTTACATGGAAACATCATATTGACTCAAAGCTAACACAATTAAACTTCTAATTTACAAGGCCATTTTAAAACCAATATTGTCTTATGGAAACCAACTTTGGGGCACTGCCCCAGCTTTAAATGTGGATAGAATCCAATGTGGATGAAATAAAATTTTACGGTTAATAACTTCCGCTCCATGCTACATCAGAAATTCAAACACATATTGTGATTTAGACATACCGCTGGTGACTATAGAAATCATAAAATACGCAGGCAAATACTTAATGAAGTTGGAAGACCATCCTAATCCCCCTCTTGCTTGCAATATCATGGATTATAGTGAACATAGCCGATTAAAAAAGAGGGATACCGCAGCTTTAATCCTCCTACAGATGACACATCTTAGAAATATTTGTTTTGTTTTCGTTTTCTGTTAATTTTTTTAAGTTAGGTCTGACATGGTCGGGACTAATATAACTTTTTTTTAGAAAAGTAAGAGACTGTTCAGGCAACATAACATTTAATGGATTTGCAACAAAAATAATGTCAAGCAAAGTACTGTTATTTGATGTATCATAAGTTTGATTTATGGTGTTTGTAGGATTTAAACCTAAAGATAGAATATTGTGGGCTAGTTTCTACTTTAACTTTTCTTCTACATTAAAGCACTGTGGGCCAGCTAGTAAAAAAATAATATATTAAATAAATTTAAAAATTTTTAACTTTTAAAAAAGACTTAAAAAACACTTCAGGTGCCAGCTCAACGCCATTTTTATATGCTCTCAAAAAAATTTTTTTTAATAGTTAAATATTTTTTTTATATTTAAAAGAGAATTTTCCATTTTAACCCACCTAAATAAAGGTGCTGGATAGGCCTGGGCTGGACATAATAATGTTAAGCCTTGGGTGGCGGCTGCGGTAAAACTACTGCTTGTTTGTTGGGAGGGAAATTTGGGTGAAACCCTACCAACTGGTTCTGTAAATTTTTATTATCAAAATTTATTTTTAACACTAAATATTTAGAATTTTTTTTTTAAATTTAATACTAAATTTTCATGTTTGTTGTTTTAATAGTTTAAAAAAAATTTTTTTTTCTTAAAACTTACCTTCTTAGAGAATAAGGAGTTCTATTCAAGCTCTAACATTTATTTAGAAATTATTTTTTTTTTAAATATTTGAAAATTTTTAAATAATTTTGCAAAACGCGCACTCATTTACTCAAGCTCAAGTGAAGCATTTTTATTATTTTTTTTAATTCAACATTTTTATTAAAATTGAAGATTTTAATACAAAAGAAAATGTTGCGTTTTTTTCAAATTTAGTGCGCACATTCAGGTTGTTACCCTATCCCAACATTCAGGCAGTTTTCAATAAATATAACAGGCTAAAGAAGCAACAATTTTTTGATAGACGCGTGAAATAAAAAAAGTTTTAATTATTATTTTTAATTTTATAATTTATTAATTTTTTTAAATTTTAATTTTAAATAAATAGCGACAAAGAAAAAGATTTTTCTTTTGAAAATCTTTTTGATTGTTTTTTTTTTTTTTTTTTTTGTTTTGCAACCCGGGGTTACATTTTTATAGATTGTTCAAAATATTGTTGCTTTTAATAAATATTTCATATAACTTAAAATCTAAAAAAAAAGAAAAGTGTTTTAAATTTTACAAAATCTTGATTTTAATTTAAAAAAATTTCGAATATAATTTTTTTTTAAATTTAATTTTTAATTTTCTTTTTTTTAATAATTTTCAACACTTTTCTTAACACAGGAAAAAAATATTTCTAAGGTTGTTTTTTTTTAATCAAAAATAATTAGAATTTTTTTAAAAATTTATAAAAAAAAATGTTATCCTTCACAACTTTAAATATTAAAATATTTTAATATTGTTACCGATGTTCGAAAAACAACAGTAGTTTATCACAGCGTACACAAACATTTAACTTGTTTTTAGTGTTTGTGTACAGCAAAGAAAATACCCTACACAACGATTGTTCTGTAGTGTATTTTTTGAGATCAGTGTATTTCCGAAGAAATAGAAAATGCACAAATAATTTTTTTTTAGTGTTTGTTTGTGTCTACTGCGCGTACCTGATGAACACAAACACTAAAAAGTGATCTTTCTTTAGCGTACTTTAGTGTTTTGTTTCGAACACTGCATATGACTTCTTTCCTGACTGCTTGTTCGCAAATGGCAGGGGCTTTCGATATAAATTAATCATTATCAAGTCACGTTCTATCACATACTGGTGAGGAAGAATTTCTGGTCCAGGTATTTATCCCTAAATCATCGTATCTACCTACGTAGTCAGAATGTCAGTCATCTGGCATTTTATGTTGTGATTAATTCTAATATATTCGTCTTTATCTATTGTTGTCCTGGTGCATGTTTCCGTCTGAGGGTTTGAATTTGTGACTAGTTTAAGGTGGTGTTAAAATTGTGTCTGAGAAATGTGTTAACCTGTTCGCTTATAATGTCGCTATCAAACGTTTTTCTTCTGTAGATTTCCATGTTTTCAAGCATAAATAGTCTTCCTCCATTTTTGCTAGGTTATTGTAATGTCATACATTTATATTTTTTCCTCAGTAAGTGTCCGTGATTCGCCAAGGTGTAATGCAAAGTTGAAGTCTTCTGTTCTCCGCTATTTGTCTCTTTAGGCATTTAGCTGTTTTCTGTCTAATTATTAAGGTAGGCCCTTCGGGAGTATCGTGGTGGCTGTGTGTTTCTAGGCCCTCGTTTGAGTTGTGTGGGTCGGATCATTCACAATGAACACGATGAATGGTCCAGTTCCAGTGAGCATGAATGCCGTCGTGTTCTTAATTATATTAAGCTTCATGCTTTCTGGACCAGGAGTTGGATAATCTCCGACTCTTCAGCAAGGAGTGAAAGCTGCGGCCTACTCCAGGCTTTTAAAGTTGCAACTAGGAGTGACCGGAGGATATAGATAGTGTGATTCGTTTTACATCCGCACCTGGCTATGTAGCCTTAATCAGATGGTGGACAAACCACAATTGTATAATTTGGAACGTCATACATGCATCCTAGGAAGCCGAAGACATAATTCTAAGCTACAGAACCACCTAGTTGCAACTTTAATGATTCCAGGGCAGGGCTGCAAACCATCACACCTTGCTAAAGAGTTGGAGACTTTCCAACTCCTGTCCAGAACACATGTCTAGCATGCTCACTGGACTGGATCATTCACTTTGCGTGTCATTATCAGTGAGATGATCCTGGCCACCATAATAACCATTATACTGTTATGGGGCCGCGAAACCACAACCACCACGTTACTTCTATATAGGGGCCAACCTCAATGATCAGTCAGAGAACTATTAAATGTCTAAAGACACAAATAATAAACTCTGCGGCTCACTGATCCCCGTGGAAATAAAGTGGAGCTTCCAGTTGGCTCCCTGCCTGTCTTCAGGGGACTGGGCTCCCTTTTTCCCCAGTTGCACTGTGTCTAGATAGTGGAATATTCTATAAAGACCATATTTATATGCCCCCGGGTGTATTGAACGGAGGATATACGTATCCGAAGGCCTTCTAGGGCGAGGATGGCGCTTCATACCATCCACAGTGGTAATGATCCACCATCTGATTAAGGCCCACCGCCAGGTGCAGATATAAATCTTATCACGTCATGAAGATTAAGTGGTAAAAAGATAAATTTTATTTCTGACACGAAAACCGAATCGGTTCGGAAATGTAAGTCAATTGCAAAACTCTTTAAGGGAAGAAATTTTTTATTATATATGGCAACTCTGTTGTGGAATATTTTTGATGCAGCCACCTCAAAAGTCTATATAAAACTGACTGTGTAATCAGTCAGTTCGGTTTTCCTATTTTCAAGTAGTAAAGGATTTAAGTTTTTTTTTTATTATTTTTAAATATTTTTAAATAATTTTAAATTAAATATTGATAAATTGCTTTCAATTAGTCATACTTTAGAAATATTTTTTTCCTCTTTTTTTAAAAAAGAAAAAAACAAACCATATTTTTGTTGTGTCAAATTGCTCATTATTGTAATCAATTTCGCCAGACCAAAAATGTCGTTAGCGTTTGAATATATTTAAAATAAAATAAAAAAAGTCACTTAAATGTGTTTTATGTAAATTAGTTTTTATTAAAAATGATTGGGAGTTACAAGAAAAAAAGATTAAAGAAACAGGTGTTTTTTAAAATAATAGTTCAATTCAAATTGAGATCACTGGCGATCAATTTTCGTAAAGTAGATGGTAACATAGTTGTAGAGATAAGGTTCCTTAACAATAACAAATTTGAATATATTTATATATCAAACGAATCTCTGTTCTTTTGAAAATATAAGCGATTTGCAAAACTTACTTAGAGAAGATTTTTTTGTAATATGTGGCAACTCTGTTATGGAATATTTTTGATGTAGTCACTCAAAAGTCTACATAAATAAAAATGAAATGGTATCCGCTGAATTAATCCGAGAATAGCTAAACTTACTTCGCTAATTATGGAATAATGGTCTGAAAAAGGTTTTCATGACAAGAAAATTTCGGAAAGTCAGTTGGAAAAATAAAAATTCCAAAGACCCTAAAGTTGTGTCTCTATGGGTTCTTTTAATTTCTGTATAGTAGCTTCCTCTCAAACTAAGTACAAATAACGTCTGAAGTTCCGCCCAAAACTCACTACGAATAACGTGTTAGGTTAAATAAAAAAATATTTATGTACAAATTTATCTAACCACGCCCATTCTTACGCCCACTTTTTTGGCAAATATAATTCAAGTATTTTTTGTTGTTCATTGGTCGTAAAGAAGTATTGAATTCCAGCAATTTGCAACTTTTGAATTCTCAATTCGATTGTTACTTTTGGGATTGATCCTTATATTATATGACAATAACTAATTTTCATCATAACAGATACCGTTATTATTTAATTATACTTCAAACTTATATTGACACCTGTCAACTATCGTTTGACTGCTTTTTGTCAATTTGCAAATAAAGCTACTCAGTTATATAGTAAAAAATTCCAGTGACTTTACGGTCAACGCCAGTCGATGCTTGCTTAAAGTCGACGTTTTTATAGAAACACGTCAAGAAATTCACAATATGAACCAACATACATTTTGCATTGCAGAAGTAACAATCTAGAGAACTATTTTGAAAACAATTACCAGACATTGGTAACGGCAATTTCCCGGTGATATTGCGGCTGTTAACTTTAGCCAGTTCACTGACATTACACCAAATCACATTTGGTTAAGTCAATGTGCTATATTGGCGGTGAAAACCTCTGATGTCGAAGAATTGAATTATAAGATTCAAAGGGAAATGGCTACTCAAAATGATGACATCAACTACGCTGAAATTAGCCGGATTGCCCCCCCCTGGGGCACACTTATCGTTGTTTATGGATTACTTAACCACCTGGACCTGTCCAACTAGGGGTATAAGCCCAGTCCTCTTAAGGCAGCAGGGGTCAACTGGAAGCTCCACGTTATTTCCACGGGAATCAGTAAGCCCCAGAGTTTTCACTAATTGTATCTTTAGATTTTTAGCTGTTGCTCTGACTGATTATTGAGGTTGGCTCTTCAGGAGTTCGTGGCGATTGTGGTTTTAGGGCCCCAAGCATGAACTAATAATGGTGGCCAGGATCATCTCGTCGGATCCAGTGAGCATGCTAGTCATGTGTTCTGGACCAGGAGTTGGATAGTCGCCAACTCTTCAGCAAGGAGTAGTGGTTTGCAACCCTGCTTTGGAATCGCTGAAATTGCAAGTAGGAAAAACCTGTTGCTAGAATTAGTCCTCGGCTTCCTAGGGCGTGAATGACGTTGGTTTTCAATCCCAGTGGTGTGACCACCATCTGATTAAGGCTTACAGCCAGATGTAAATCTTATCACGAAATTACCCGGATTGCTCCCCCCGGAGGCACATTTAAAAGTTTTGAAGGAAATTCACCGTCATTGCATGTGTTTTCGGGAGTTAAAAGGAACCCAGTCCTCTTCAAGGAAAGCAGGAGCCCATTGGACAATCCACTATATTTACACGGGAATCATCGGGTCAACAATTCTTTAAGGAAACTACAGAGGGAAAAACATTTTAATACCACCAATTCCAATGATACCGACAGCAACATGCCGTTTAAATTTAAATGTATGCACTTTACGCAGAGACAAATCGCAAGGACAGTCATTAAGTGTTGATGATCAATTGTACGTCATCTATTCTCGCGCTGAAAAACCATTAGCTTTATTTACGTGCCAGCCAATAAAACAAAAATGTTCCATATCCTAAAGCATTGAAATGAAGGACATGGTGAAAGTTAGACACATTCGAAACAAAACACTTTTATTTAGTTAATGAGTGTAACCTGCCACATTTTCCCATATTAGAATAATTAAGACGTTTTTACACGCCTAAAAATGATTCCATAAATCGAACGTCGTTATTATGGTCGAAGTGTAATTAAAACACCTTTCAAATCTTTGTGATCTCAATTCAAAATAAAACAGGTTTAAAATTTTTTTAAAATCAGCAAAAAGTACCATGTTAAAAAGTACTTTTCTATAATGTTGCTTCTACAGTTTTACAAAAATAATACTTAAAAAATACAAGATTTTCATGAAATAATACATTTTGCAAATGGTACTTTTAGAAAAAAAAACTTTTAAAATGGGACCTTGGGGAAAAAAACTTAAGGCAAAAAAAAGTCTGTTTTAACAAAATTTTTAATGAAAAGATTAAATAACGACTTTAATTTAAAATTGACTTTATGATACTTTGCACGAAATAATAAACAAAATATCTGACTTGTGAAATTTTGTTAGAAAGATGGTAGCAGTTCAACAATCTGCAATAGTTTTACAGATGCTGGCATCTTTCTCAAATCAAAATAAATCTCAGTCAAGATTTCTGGTTCTAATTAAAGGGACTTTTGCCCTAGGTAGTAGCGGTTTTACAGTTGTCATCAAAACAAAAAACATTATTTTTTTGTGCCGACAAAAATTTGTATGTTCTTGTTGTGACTGCTGTAGAACTGCTAGTACTTTTGTAACTAAATCTCCAAAAAACTTTTACTTAAAACAATTTATTTTTAGGTATTCGATTATTTTTTTTTTAATATGGTTTGTTTTTTATTTTTAGTTTTAAAAATATTCAATATTAAAAATTTTAAAACGTTTAATTTGAATATTTTTTTATTATTATTATTTTTTATTATTTTTTTAATTTTAATTAAGGACAAATTCAACTTACCTGTTATAACTAAACGTCCCTTGGTAGCACTCAATCTAGTTTCGCCAGTTAATCTATGTTTAGTGCGGCACTGATATGATTTGTAACCATCCTCGGGTCCCACCTCGCGTATGTGTAATTCTCCCGAAGGTAAAACCAAATATTTGCCATCTTTATTTTAAATGTCAAATGAGAAAAATATTAGAGTTAAAGAGAGAAAGAAAGAGTGAAAGAGAAAAAATATATGAGTATCATTGATTGATATAAATATTTTAAGAAACTAAATTAATATCTACCACCAATTAAAAGTAAATTAAGAAAGTGCTTTTTGAAAAATCTTGATAGATTTAATTAATTAATAATTTAATTTTTAATTTTAATTTAATTAATAATTAATTAATTAATTTTTCATTAATTAATAATTAATTAAAATTAAAAAAAAATTTATTTAATTAATAATTTAATACAAAATTAAAGGCAATTTTTTTCATGGTTTAAAAAAAATATTTTTATTGAATTTTTGTTTTTAATCTTCAAGATTTTTCAGAGAAATTCCTTAATAATTTTTTTTAACAAAAAACACTATAACTTTTTTGTTATAGTTTGATTTTATCTAATTAAAATTTATTAATTTTTTTTTTGTTTGTTAATAATGCAAAAAAAATATAATTTTTGGAGCTATAAAAAATTTTATTTATATTCAACTTAAATTTTAATTAAATTTTTTTGTTGATTCAATTAACTATTTAATGAGACTTCAATTAAATGTTTAATAAAGTTAGTTAAAAATTTATTTCTCATAAAACTTTTAATAAAAAATAATTACCGCTTTTTACTTGTTTCCTAAAAATTTTATAAATAATTTTTCTTCAAGCACAAGGTCTTAATATAAAAATTATATAAAATAAGTTTTTTTTTCTAAAAATGGGGTAGCGAAATATCGAAAAAGAAAAATATAAATTTAGTTAATTTTTATATAAAGTCTCTGTTCTAGAATATTATTCAAAAATGTTCCATTAATTATAATAATTTATTACTCTTATTAAATTTTTTATTGATTTAATTAATGAAAATTTAATTAAATATTTACTTAAGTCAATTAAAAAGTAGAAGGATAATTACGGAAATTAACTATCGTATAAGACAGCACAGTGA
Source organism: Trichopoda pennipes (assembly GCA_030448955.1). NCBI lineage: Eukaryota > Metazoa > Arthropoda > Insecta > Diptera > Tachinidae > Trichopoda > Trichopoda pennipes. Next base: position 10,773,878 of record JASKUP010000060.1, on the reverse strand, counting down.
CCAGTGATTATCTCTTCATCACTGAACAGCCCAATCGACAGTCAATTTTTATTTTTGTTGTGAAAAAAACCAAGGTCTTCGGTGGGAGTCGAACCCACAACCCCTAGTCTTGTAAGCTAGTACACTACCTATTAGCACCCTGTAAATTTTCTTCAACAATAATATGAAAACGCATTTAACTTTTGAAAAAATAATTTGTCGGTTTTAAACTAAAATTTAATTAAATATTTTTATTGATTGAATTAATTTTTTTTAAATTCAATTTACTATTTAATAAAGCCGATTAAAAATTTATTTAAACAAGAATCTGAGAATATTTTAATTATTTAACAATTGACTCCTTGTTAAATAATTAATTATTATTATAATTAAATATTTAATAGAGTCAATTTAGTAATTAATAGAGTTAATTAAATATTTAATAGTCATTTAAAAAAATGATTTTGCTTCTTACTTCTCTTGTCTTATTATTATTATTATTTCCTTAACTACAAGTTCTTTTTTAATAACAATTAGGTAATATAAGTTAATTTTTTTTTTGCTGAAAATACCACCCAATGGTGTGGTGAATTGTTAAAAATTAAAATAAAATTATATTTAAGTTTTATATAAAGACCATGTGCATGATGAAATTTTTTTATAAAATATTTGAAAAGGTCTTTTAGCTATAATTATTTAATAGTTTTATTAAATTTTTTTAATTGATATCTTTAATGAGTATTTAATTAAATAATTACTTAAGGTAATTAAAAAGTTACTTCAGATTCTGAAAATAAATAAAAGTTTTGATAAAATAGTTTTTTAGTTTTCCGCTTAAAAATTTAATTATATATTTTTTATTGATTTAAATAATTATTTAATTAGAATTTAATTAAATATTCAATAAAGTCAATTAATTATTTAATTTTAATTCAATTATGTATTTAATAGAGTCAATTAACAAGGATTTCGCTCCTTAATTGCCTTTTTTATTAATATTTTTTTTGTCCTTAACTAGAAGGTCTTTTTTATAATAATGAGGTAAGATAAGTTAAGTTTTTTTTCCTGAAAATACCACCCAATGGTGTGGTGAATTATGAAAATTAAAATAAAATTGTATTTAAGTTTTATATAAAGACCATGTGCATAATAAAATATTATTTATAAAATATTTGAAAAGCTCTTTTAGCTGTAATTATTTAATAGTTTTATTCAATTTTTTTAATTATTCTATTAAATGAGAATTTAATTAAATATTTACTTAAGGTAATTAAAAAGTTACTTCATTTTCTGAAAACAAATGAAAGTTTTGATGAAACAGTTTTCTAGTTTTCTGGTTAAAATTTTAATTAAATATTTTTTATAGATTTAAATAGTTATTTAATTAGAATTCAATTAATTATTTAATGGAAACAATTAAATTTAATGGAATTAATTAAAATATTAATTATACTTTTATTTGAAAATAAATAAAATTTTTAATAGCTGCAATAAATTTTTTTTTTTATATACAGTTTTTTTTTATTTAATTTTATATATATAATTTTGAATTTATTTTATTTTTTATGTTAAACCATATTTACAATTTATATTATTTTTTTATGTTACGATTACATGTTTTTGTTGTTGTAATAGTGTTTTTTGTTAAATGTTAGTAATATATAACAAACTAGCATGCATGATTTAATTAAATTAAAATTATTTTTTACAAATTTCTAAAATAAAATCTACTAAAATTTTAATTTTTAATTCTTAAAATTTTATTTTAAATTGGATCTTACTCAATTTGAATAAAATAATGTTAATAATATAAAATAATTATTTTATCAGTAGTTCTGGCAGGTCTGAAGAATGACAATTTTTACGTTTTGGTTTTAAGAAAAATTTTTTAAAGTTTGTTTTTGAAATATAAAATCTTAAGGATTTTTTTTAAATTTTTTAATAAAAAAGTATCTGACAAGAGCTAATACCGTAGAAGCCTCTTTCAAAAACATTCAATCGATTTATTTTTTAAGGCTTTAACAGCCCAAAAAGTATCCCTAATCCGTTGTGATCTGTAACAGCAAAATACTTACTTTTTTATTTATTGCCTCAGGATAACAGGATTGAATAGTATTCTCAACCTCGCTGACATTGCGCGCTCCTTTATATAAAAGAGAATATTTTGTAGAATATTTGTTTTAGGAAGTAATTTAGCAAGGCTCAAAAGCACTTGATAAAAAATATTGCACGCTCTAGCGCCAATATATTTTTCACTTCGCTTTAAGCCTCTATTTGGTTGTGAACTAAAAGATCAAGCGTATGTAAACGCATTAAAGCTTGTATACAGTGTAATTAACTGCCTGGCCCAGAGAAGCCTTCATGACAAATGGCAACGCAACTAAGTGTGAATTTCTATAAAAATTTTTAACTTAATTCCTGCTTTTTTATAATTCTCAAGATCATTTCTGAAAGTTACGTCTTTTTATTGCTTAATTTTTTTTTTCGTCTCTAACCTAACTTTCTGAAGATTTGAATTATCAGCTTGTCAAAAACCTTAAGCTTCATTCGAACAATCTCTATTATGGATTGTTTTAATTTTGAAGAAGATTTTTCTGTCATCTTATAGCTCCCAATGAGTTAAAGTATAACAAAAGTGAGGTTATAAATAAATGAAGGCCACGATTTTAATCATTTAACAGAGATCTTGAAGAATGTCGTTAATATTTTAGTTCAAAAGTTTGTTTAAGTTATAAAAATTGCTCTTAGTTCAAAAGTTACTTTAAGTTTAAATGGTCCCTTTTAGTTTAAAAGTCCTTTTTGAACATAAAATTCCGTTTAGTTACTTTAATTTCAAAAGTTCTTTTTAGCTCAAAAGTTCCTTCTAGTTCAAAAGTAACATTTAGTTCATATTTCCTTTTAATTCAAAAGTTTTTTTTTTAGTTCAAGGATTTCGATTAGTTTGTATTTTTTATTAAATTATCCTTGAGCACAACTATTTAGCGATAACCAAGGCGCTGTTGTCATATAGCTTATAATGAATAATGACTTGAGTAAATGAAGGTCACAATCTTATTCATTTAACAGTTATCTTGAAGCATACAGTAAAAAATTTTAGTTCAAAAATTCCCTCTGTTTAAAAAGTCTTTTTTAGTTTAATAGTTAATTTTAGTTCAAAAGGTTCTTTCTAGTTCAAAAGTCTTTTTTAGTTCAGATTTACGTTTTAGTTCATAAATTCCTTTTAGTTCAAAAGTTTCTTTTAATTAAGAAGTTATTCGTAATTCGTCCTTTTAGTTCAAATGATCTTTGAGTGACATATTTTATAGAAATAAGCGCAGCGCTTTTAAAACTATATTGAAATAGATAAACTGGTTAATAAATCGAGTTTCAGCTCTACATAAGTACAGACTTATTGCTGCACTTTAGGTCATCTTGTCTAATAGTTCAACACACAAAAAAATAGTTTAAAATAAAACTAGATGAGCGTAAAAATATAAACAAGTTCGTTTAGCAAAATCGAAAGTACAATCTCACTTTTGGATATTTCATTTAGCAGAGATCTTGGCGGATATAGTTAATTTATGGCGACTACTAATTTTATTTTAATATTTTAGTTTAAAAGGTTCCTTCTAGTTCAAAACGTTCCTTCTAGTTCAAAAGTTATTTTTAGTTCAAAAGGTTCCTTCTAGTTCAAAACGTTCCTTTTAGTTCGATATTTATCCCTTTAGTTCAGACGTTACTTTTAGTTTAAAATTATTTTTAATTTGAAATTTCCTTTTAGTTCAAAATGTTCCTTTTAGTTCAAATTTCCTCTTAACTCGAAAATTCCTTTTAGTTCAAAAGTTCCTCTTAGTTAAAAAGGTTCCTTCTAGCTCAAAATGTTCCTTCTAGTTCAAAAGATTCCTTTTACTTCAAAAGTTCCTTCCAGTTCAAAAGATTTCTTCTAGTTCAAAATTTATTTTTAGTTCAAAAGGTTCTTTCTAGTTCAAACATTCCTTTTAGTTCAAAATATTCCTTTTAGTTCAGAAGTTTCTTTTAGTTCAAATTTCTTTCTAATTTAAAAGATCCTTGTAGTTCAAATTTCTTCTTAACACTAAAATTCCTTTTAGTTCAAAAGTTTCTCTTAGTTCAAAAGGTTTCTTCTAGTTCAAAATGTTTCTTCTAGTTCAAAAGGTTCTTTCTAGTTCAAAAGGTTCCTTCTAGTTCAAAACGTTCCTTTTAGTTTAAAACTTACTTTTAGTACAAATTTCTTTTTATTTTAAAAGTTCCTTTTCGTTCAAATTTCTTCTTAACTCAAAAGTTCCTTTTAGTTCAAAAGTTCCTCTTAGTTCAAAATGTTTCTTCTAGTTCAAAATGTTCCTTCTAGTTCAAAAGGTTTCTTCTACTTCAAAAGTTCCTTCCAGTTCAAAAGGTTTCTTCTAATTCAAAATTTATTTTTAGTTCAAAAGATTCTTTCTAGTTTAAAATATTCCTTTTAGTTCAAAATATTCCTTTTAGTTCAGAAGTTTCTTTTAGTTCAAATTTTTTTTTAATTTAAAAGATCCTTTTAGTTCAAATTTCTTCTTAACAAGAAAATTCCTTTCAGTTCAAAAGTTTCTCAAGTTCAAAAGATTCCTTCTAGTTCAAAAGGTTCCTTCTAGTTCAAAAGGTTCCTTTTAGTTCAGAACTTACTTTTAGTTCAAATTTCTTTTTGATTTAAAAGTTCCTTTTAGTTCGAATTTCTTCTTAACTCAAAAGCTCCTTTCAGTTCAAAAGGTTCCTTCTAGTTCAAAAGGTTCCTTCTAGTTCAAAATGTTCCTTCTAGTTCAAAAGGTTTCTTCTAGTTCAAAAGTTTCTTCCAGTTCAAAGGGTTTCTTCTAGTTCAAAGTTTATTTTTAGTTCAAAAGGTTCTTCTTAGTTCAAAACATTCCTTTTAGTTTCAAATGTTCCTTTTAGTTCAGAAGTTTCTTTTAGTTCAAATTTGTTTTTAATTTAAAAGATATATTTTTAGTTCAACTTTCTTCCTAACTCGAAAATTCCTTTTAGTTCAAAAGTTTCTCTAAGTTCAAAAGATTCCTTCTAGTTCAAAAGGTTTATTCTAGTTCAAAAGGTTCCTTCTAGTTCAAAAGTTATTTTTAGTTCAAATGCTTCCCTCTAGTTCAAAACATTCCTTTTAGTTCAGAAGTTAATTTTAGTTCAAATTTCTTTTTAATTTAAAATTTCTTTTAGTTCAAAATGTTCCTCTTAGTTCGTCCTTTTAGTTCAAATGATCTGCGAACACTAATTTATAAGAATAAACGCAGCGACGTCAAAACAAATTGAATATCATCGTATCTAGTGGTTCATACACAAGTTTAAAACTACACTAGATAAGGGTAAAAAATATGAACTAGTTCATTTTGTAAAATCGATAGAATCGTTCAATTGAACCAGTTCGTTTACGAACTATTTAAATCAAAAGGAGACGTTAATAAAGTTCTAGCAGGAATTTTTAAATTATAAAACTTATTATACAAAACTCTCTAAATCGATTGAAAGTTCTGGAAAAGGGCTTCTATATTTCATTTATAATTCCTTTAAAGGACTGTCATCCATTTAAAAAAAAAAACTTTTTTAAAACCATTTTAAAATTATATAAAATTTTTATTTGGGACTGGCAATTTACAAATGTTATTCTGAATTTAATTTTTATAAGAAAAAGAATTTCAATTTTTATTAATTTCAAATTTTAAAAAAAAAATTTTTGTTCTTGCTATTTTGTTAAGTAAAATTTTAGTAGATTTTTTTTTTTGTTATTTTTATTGAATATTTTATTGATTTTATTTTAAGCAAATGCAATATTTACAATACAACAAAAGCAGGCAATAAATTAAAACAAAAATGCTTTAATTGTTTTTAATTTAATAAAATGTATATAATTTATTTGATGTTATTTAATCACAAACATGACAACACTGTTTCTAAAAAGTCGCTATTTTTTACAGTTGCCGTGTATTAGCGGCATAAATTATTTAACACTCTTATGTTTATGCAAGTGTGATTACGGTAACTGTAGTAAGCGTCAATGCAGAGCTGTATAATTGAACACCATTTCAAAATATTAAATTGTAAATTTTTACTTGGTATTAAAGCATTTTAGTTGCAATTTTTATTTAAATTTATATACAAAATGAACAAATTTTTCAATAAATATTTTTTTTTAGTATTTTCATTTTCAAAAAAAATATATTTTTTATATAATTTTTTTAAATCCAAAAACTTTGGAAAAAATATTTATTAAAAAAAAAATTAGAAAAATATATATAAATCTACACTACAAACTACTCAAAAATGAAGGGGGATTTATTAAGGATATGGGAAAGCCAGGAGTAGCTTATGGTTATTTGGGGATCATAGGATTTAAAGGAAAGGATTTAAAAATAAAATAAAAGGAAATAAAAAATAATGAAATTACAAAAAAAATAAAAACAAACAAGAACATTAAATCGAAAACCCTAAAAATACAACACTGATGCCTAACGCAAACAATTTCGAACAAAAATCGACCACCTCAAATTGCTATTTTCGAAAGAAAAAACCAGTGAAAGGGAAAACGGTTTCATTTTGAAAAACAAAATTTGTGGATTGATGTTGTGTGGGAGCAGGAATATTGAAATAAAATTATGAACAGTAAAAAACAGCCATTTAGAAAAGAAAAAAGGTTACCGCTTTGCATATCGCTGGAGGTAGAAGCGAAAATCTCTCTTTCTTCGTCTTCTAGCCAGGAAGCAACTTGTATAAAGTCGGCCACAAACGAGGGTATGTGACATTTTAAAATAGCGCTATTGCCACGTAAAACAGCCTCATCCATAACATTAACGGTATAAGATTGGGGTACAACTGTAAAATTTTTTTTTTGAAAAGAATAAAACAAAAATTATGAAAAATAAAACCCGGATTCAAGGACAAAATCATCAAAAAATTATTGAAAAAAAAATTTAATTAATAAACAAAAGTGTTAAGGAACATCAAATCCCCTTCATTTAAACTACTGTCAAAGAATATCACACCAACAACTACAATAACAAAAGAACTATCAAATGTCAATTGGTAAATACCAGTTTCATTTTTGGTATAAATACCACCCTCGGTATCCAACCAATCGATAATTTCTAAATGATCGGCCACAAAGGAGGGAGTTTGGCATTTAAAAATGGCCGCATTACCCTTAATAACATACTCATCATATACCTGCGATTCGAAGAATTGTTTAACGACTGCAATAAAACATAAAACAAAAATTAATTACAAACAAATTATCACTTTCATAAAAGAAGACAAGTCCGAAATCCAGGAATAACTTTAAGGATTTTAGGGATTTTTTTTTTTTTAATTTTTATTTCAAATTAACACGAAATTTAAATTCACTAATTTTTACCCATTTCTTCGTTTGTTTGTGTTTTAAAAATTTCTTTTCCCTCTTCATCTACCCACGACTCTATCATTATAAAATCGGCCACAAATGAGGGTACTAAACATTTTAAAGTGGCCGAATTGCCTCGTAAAACGAATTCATCAATGACACGTGTTTGATAGAATTGATGGACAACTGAATGGAAAAAAAATATATAAATTCAAATCAATAACAAAAAAATGCAAACATTTAAAAAAGAATAGCAAACAGGACAAAGGGAAATTTTTGTGGCAGCCTAACAGTCGAGTGAATATAAAGTTTTACTTTGAAAGTTAAGAAAAAAAAATTATTATTTTAATTTTTTATGTACGCAAAGTACCTTTATCGATAAAAAACTATGAAAAAAAACTATTCTGTAAAAAGTACTTTTTTTTTAAAAAGTACTATTCTTTTTTTTAAAAGTACCTTTGTCCAAAAAGTACTTTTGTTAAAAAGTACTTTCGCCTACAACAAATTTTGCGCAAATAGAAAATTTGTGTAAAAAAAAGCTATCATGAAAAATACTTATGAAATATTTATAATCATTAATAAAATAACTTTCACGAAAGAATTATTTCTGTACAAACGTACTTTTTGCACAAAAAAAAACTTTGTTAAAATTAAACACCTTTAACAAAAACTGCTTGAAAACTATGAAAAAAAAATATTCTATAAAAATTACTTTTGTTAAAAAAGTACCTTTGCCCAAAAAGTACTTTTGTTAAAAAGTACTTCCGCCTACAAGATATTTTGTGCAAGTAGAAAATTTGTGTAAAAAAAGCTATAATGAAAAATACTTGTGATATATATAACTTTCACGAAAGAACTATTTCTGCGCAAAGGTACTTTTTGCAAAGAAAAAAAAAACTTTGTTAAAACTAAGCACCTTTACCAAAAACTATTTCAAAAAATACTTTACCCGTACACGTTCTTCTAAAAAGTAATTTAAATCCCATTTAAAGAAAAAGTACTCTTGCTTAAAAGTACTATTAAAAACAATACATTTGTTATTAGGACTAAAAAAAAAACATTAAAACGTGTACTTTTAGAAAACTAACAAGTGAGCAAAGAAAAAAAGTATTTTGGAAATTTTTTATAAAAACTACATTTTTGTATAAAGTACTTTTATGTAAAGTGTTTTTGGAAAAAAAACTTTTTCCAAGCAAAATCCTTAAACAGTATTGTTTATTAAAAAACTTTTTATATAAACTACTTTTATGTAAAGTGTTATTGAAAAAAGTACTTTTTCAAAGCAAAAAGTTTATTACAAAAAAAAATACATTTTTTAAAAAGCTTTTTCTATTAAGTACTTTTATGTAAAATGTTTTTGGAAAAAGCACTTTTTCAAAGCAAAATCCTTAAAAAGTATTGTTTATTAAAAAAAAATACATTTTCTGAAAAGCTTTTTCTATAAAGTACTTTTATGTAAAGTATTTTTGGAAAAAGTACTTTTTCAAAGCAAAATCCTTAAAAAGTATTGTTTATTACAAAAAAAAAAAAAAAACATTTTCTAAAAAGCTTTTTATATAAAGTACTTTTATGTACAGTGTTTTTGGAAGAAGTACTTTTTCCAAGCAAAATCCTTAAAAAAGTATTGTTTATTACAAAAAAAAATACATTTTCCAAAAATTTTTTCTATAAAGTACGTTTATGTAAAGTGTTTTTGGTAAAAGTACTTTTTCAAAACAAAATTAAAAAAAAATTTTTCTTTATTAAAAATATAAATGGTATTTTATTTACGAAAAAGTGCTGTAATAAATTTCTGATACAAAAGTAGGTTTATACAAAAGTCCTTTTATTGTTAAAAGTTCTGTTTAAAGAAGTTTTCCCCAAAAAATTATTTCCTATATTTAAATTCTTTTGTTTAAAATGTAACTTAAAAATTTTAACAAAAAGTACTTTTAAGAAAAAGTCATTTTTATAAAAATTCTTATACAACAATTGCTTTGCCAAGAGAAGAAATTCTATCAGTTGATTGGGATTTTCTTAGGCAAATTTTTTTTTAAAAATATGTTTTGTAAAGGTATGATTAGCTTAGAAAATATAAGTTTTTCTTAGCTTTAAAAATAAATTATTTAACAAATAGTACTTAGTAAAAAAGTACTTTAAAAAAAAGTACTTTAAAAAAAACTTTTTACAACGTTTTTTTTAGTTTTACAGAAATAGTGCTTTAAAAAATATGAAATAATAATTTTTACAAATGGTGCTTTTAGAAAAATTTTTATAAAATGGTACTTTGGGGAAAAAAATTTAAGGTAAAAAACAAAGTATTTTTAATAACTTATTTAATGAAAAGATTAAAGAAGAACTTTTTTTTAGAAATACTTTGTGATAAGAGCAACTTTTTTTCAAAAAGTACTTTTGAAAAGTTACCAAAATTAGATTTTCTAACTTTTTATTTTTAAACTTTATTTTACTCAGCTGCTAAATTTCAAGAAAAATTTTTGGCAGAAAACGACACTACAAACTTTAGCTACTTTAGGTGATAAATATAATTAACAATTTTTTGTTGTTGTTTTTAAAAAGGCTAAACTCTAACCGATTTCTTCACTATTTGGATAATAATTTTGACCCTCCGAATCCATCCATAAATCGACAAAAACAAAATCAGCCACGTAGGAGGGAATTTCACATTTCATAACCACCGAATTGCCACGTATGACATATTCATTATCCGCCTCCGATTCATAAGATTGAATGACAACTAAAATGTAGAAAAGTACTTTCTCAGAAAAAAAAAGACTTTTACTAAAATAAAACGAAACTTAAAAAAGGACTAAAAATGTTTTAGGGTTTTAAGGAATTTTCAAAGACAATTAACATTTAGATGTTTAAATTGTTTAGAGAGATTAAAGTACCATAAGCTTGATTAGAATTATTACGCCACAACTCTACACCCTCCTCATCGATCCAGGCCTCAATTTGTACAAAATCAGCCACAAAAGAGGGAATTTTACATTTCAAAACTGCCGCATTGCCCTTAATCACATATTCGTTTTCGGCTTCCGTTATATAAAATTGTGAAACAACTACATTTTTAAATACAAAAACAAAAAATTTAATTAAAATAATAAAAAGGATGTTTGTTTTTCTTAAGATTAAGGACCAAAAGGATAATGTTGTAAAAGAAAGTTTATGTACAATCAATAAAATATTTATAAGCCAACCGTAGTTATCGGAAAATGTCAAAACATTGCCCTCCTCATCAATCCAAGATTCAACGCGTACAAAATCGGCCACAAATGATGGTATGGAACATTTTAAAACGGCCGCATTGCCCTTTATAACGTATTCGGTCATTATTTCAGCTTCGTAAAATTGATTAACAACTAAAACGGTTAAAATATTTAGGAAATATTAAAGATCTTTCGAGAGATTAAGTAGAAAATATCAAAAATATTGCGCCATCTGCCTGCATGCTCTAGGAAAACGGTAATTGTTAATTCTCTCAATTAAAGAGAACTCAGAGAACACAAAGAGCAACTAAACAATAACAGAGCGCGAAAGTCCCCAAAGAATGCGATTTTCATTAATAAGTTCTCCCCCCCCCCCCCCAACCCACACTGTGATTGAATTATCAAGCGTTTTCCAAGCACTTCAATCATAAACTCCAGTGTTCATTACTGAATAAAAAAGGGTGTTTTATATAGAGGTTTAGAACTTTGAAATAGAATCAAATAAAGATGAATTTTTTAAATTGTCATTAAGTTTAGTTTAGTCACAAGATAATCTTCGGACATTATAATTTAAAGATGATCCTGACGACTGGCTTGGGCGTAGTCTGATCTGGAGGATGGCCGCATATCGGCAATTACGCGAATGTTGTCCTCTAAGTGGTCAATCCTTTCAGGCTTATCGGGGTAAGCTAATAACGTCACATATATCCACGGAAAAAAGCCTTGTGGCGTTAAATCTAACGAAGCCATCTAACAGACCCGAACCGTGAAAGCCATCTAACGGACCCGAAACATGAAAGCCGTCTAACGGACCCGAAACGTGAAAGCCATCAAAAGGACCCGAAACGTGAAACTATGCGTTATCAAAACTTTTCTTCAACAACAATCAGTTGTGGCACGAGCTCTGTCAGCCGATGAGCCATTTTGTTAAAACCACATCTCCTCCACGTCACGATTATTGAATCATGATTCTATAAAAATCACCATTAACTGTAACATTCTGAACAACATCGATTTGAAAGAAGCACGAACCATTGATTCCACCAGCCTATAAAGCACACCAACCAAACAGTCACTTTTTCTGGATTTAATGTCCACTCTTGAGATTATCATCACTCGAAATGCACCAGTTTTGTTTATTGGCATATCCATCCAACCAAAAAGCTCAGCTTAATCGCTAAACAAAATTCGTTTATGAAAATCGGGATCAACAGCATTTATAAGTTTTGGTCCATTTTGCACAATTTAGAAGCTCTCTTCAGGCAGCGCTCTATTTATGGCGGAACGCCAATCTAAACATAAACCACTTGACGGCTAATAAAATGATCCCGAGTTATGTTGCCAACTTAAGTTCTCAAACTCTACAAAAAATAACCATTAAAGATTATGGGTCCACAAAAGCGGACCCCACTAGCCTTTGGGCCACACTTATCGCAACAATTTACTTCAAATAGCATAAAGTATCCACTGATGCTGGATATTCTTTTTTAAATAAAACACAAAAACAAGAGGCAAAATCCATTTTAAAGTCTATAAGAAATTTTTATAGAGATTATGTCATTTCCCTATCCCCCTCCCCCCGGATAGAGTCAGCTTCGATGCTGTTTGATACTGTCTCTTACAAAAGAAACTGTGCAATTTTATTTCGTGTGAATAAAACAAAAAACGTGCCTAAGTTAGTAAAGCTGGCTGTGTGTGTTTATTTAAACAGAAGCCACGAGTTTAACTCCCATCGGTGGTAGCAATTTAGAGAAAAAAAACTTAAATATATAAATTGAATCTTGCCTTTGAAACGAAAGCGCAGTCAAAAATAACATCGGTCCTTGCTAAAGTTGACAAGAAAAACAGTAGCATTACATAACACTGAGATTTGGATTACTTGACTTAAAGTAAATCCCAAAATGCTGTTCGAAAGAAAAAATATGCGTAAGACAAAACTTATGCTTTCAAGAATTTTAATGTATTATTTCTCTAATACCGTGATGGTATTCTAAAAGTGGTTCACTTTTATTTAGTGTGAATAAAATAAAAGAAAGTGGCTGTGTTAATAGTCATAAGTTTAATTCCCATCGGCGGTAGCAGTTTAGAGAAAAAAACTTAATTGACTCCCACCTTTGAGACAGAAATTCAATTAAAACTAATATCGATCATCGCTAAAGTTTCCAAGAGAGCCCCCTGGCGGCACATATATATGGTCTTTGGAGATAGCAACAACTTATACCTGTGCAACTGGGGGAAAAAGGGAGCCCAGTCCCCTGAAGTCAGCAGGGGTACAACTGAAAACTCCACTTTATTTCCACTGGTATCAGTGACCCACAGAGTTCCGTTATTTGTCTCTTTAGACACTTAACTGTTCTCTGGCTGATTATTGAGGTTGGCGCTTTATGGGAGTATCGTGGTGGTTGTGGTTTCGCGGCCCCATAGTTTATGGTTCTATGGTGGCCGGGCTCATTTCACCTTTAATAACACCTACCTGGTGTAATGTTCCCAGATCCAGTGAGCATGCTAGATATGTGTTCTGGACAGGAGTTGGAAAGTCTCCAACTCTTAAGCAAGGAGTGATGATTTGCAGCCCTGCTCTGGAATCATCGAAGTTGCAACTAGAAAGTTCTGTTGCATAGAATTATCGCTTCGGCTTCCTAGGACGAGCATGACGTTCCAAAGTATGCAGTGGTTTGGTCCACCATCTGATAAAGGCTTCATGGCCAGGCGCAGAAGTAAATCTAATCACACGGTTTCCAAGAGAATTGGGAGCCTTCACGAGACGGGAGATTAGGCATATATGAGCTGAAGTAAATTCCAAAGCTTTTGCTCTCAACAGTTCTAATGTATTACTTTATGGTGTATTTCGTGATAAGACTTACAACTGCACCTGGCCGTAAGCGTTAATCAGATGATGGTCACACCACTGGGAATGAAAAGCAACGTCATTCACGCCCTAGGAAACCGAGGACTAATGCGAGCAACGGGTCTTTCCTAGTTGCAATTTCAGCGGTTCCCAAGCAGGGTTGCAAACCACTACTCCATACTGAAGAGCTGGAGACTATCCGGATCATTTACTCGTTGGTGTTATTAAAGGCGAGATGATCCTTGCCCACTTATAATCAGTTCATGCTGGTGCCGCAAAACCACAACCACCACGATACTCCCGAAGGGCCAACCTTAATAATCAGTCAGAGAACAGCTAAAAGTCTAAAGAGACAATTAGCGGAACTCTGGGACTTACTTATTCCCGTGGAAATAGCGTGGAGCTTCCAGTTGACACCCTGTTTGCCTTCAGGGGACTGGACTCCCTTATACCGTAAAGACAATATTCCATAAAGTATTCCATAAAGACCGATAAATGTCCCGTGGGGGACTTTATGTGGTATCGTGTTATCGTTCTGAAAGTGATTAAGCAGTCAGTTTAAAGCCCATCGACGGTAGCAATTTAAAGAAAAACTTTTATTTGGGTACGATTATCCGTCGACTCTCGTCAAATTTGATTTGTGAACAAACCGGTTTCGGCCGTTTGCCATCTTTAGTGTTCTCTTCGTACTCCTAGAGAAAAACCTTAATTGATTTGCGCCTTTGAGATGGAAGTTCAATTGAAAATAAAATCCTGTACCATTAATGGGGGGAGAATGGGGAGTATTCAATCGAGAGGAAAATAGTCGTACTTGATCTGAGAGTTCCTAAGAGAAGTTCCAAAGAGGTGTTCGAAAACAATTTTGCAAAAGACAAAACTAATGCTTTCACAAGTTTTTATTTTCTTTTCGGTCTTGTATCACAAAGCCGTTTTAAAAGTGGTTCAGCCATTAGTTTAACTCCCATCGGCTGTAATAAGTTAGAGAAAAAAATTCATTTATTCGTGAGAGGCGAATAGGAGCATTCGTGTTATCGTTCTGAAAGTGATTAAGCAGTCAGTTTAAATCCCATCGACGGTAGCAATTTAGAGAAAAACCTTAATTGATTTGCGCCTTTGCAACGGAAATTCAGTCGAAAATAAAATCCCGTTACCGTTAAAGTTCACAAGAGAATGGGGAGTATTCAATCGAAGGAACAATAGTCGTACTTGATCTAAGAGTTCCTGAGAGATGTTCCAAAAAAATGTTCGAAAATAAATTTGCAAAAGACAAAACTAATGCTTTCACAAGTTTTTATTTTTTTTTCGCTTTAGTATTCCTAAGTCTTTTTGCTGCTTCAGCATTCAGTTTAAGTCCCATCGGCTGTAACTATTTGGAGAAAAAAATTAATTTATTCGTGAGAGGCAAATAGGAGCATTTAAAAGAGGGGAGATTATGCGTATTTGAGCTGAAGTAAATTTTAAAGTGGTATTCGGAAAAAAAACATGCCCAAGACAAAAATTATACATACTTTCCAGGGTACGAATGTGTCATTTCTTTGGTTCAGCATTCAGGTTTAACGGCAACACTATTTTTAGGAACCTTTTTATAACTCGCCAAAAAGTGGCAAAAAAGGAAGTTTGTAAGTCACACTGATGCTTAAATGTTAAAATTAAATTCTATGATTCCTCCGTTCGCTCTTCTTTGGCAAAAATCGCTTTCTTTCAGGGTACAGAAATATGCAGATCACGAAACATTTGCTTTCATTTTTTTTTTCATTGTAATAAGAATTAGATGGATTTTGTCATTAAATTTTTGCTTGTGAGTATAAAGTCACCATAAAAAAGCAGCTGGATGGAAGGGCAGATAATGTGAATAAAATTAAAACATTTTGAGCAAAACGGCGTTTTGCGATAAATTACTGATTGATGAGTTTGTTATGCTACAGCAAATAACCTGACAGCTTTAAAGGCTCCACTAATTTCTTAGAAAACTATATAACGTACTTGTGCCCCCCCCCCCCCAGGGGCACATTATAAGTCTTTATGGATCACACAACCATCTAGACGTGTGTCTTGCGGGGGTAAAAGGGAGCCCAGTCTCCTTCAAGGCTACCAGGAGCCAACTGGACAATCCACTATATTTCCACGGAAATCAGTAAAGCCCCAGAGTTCCGCTATTTGTATCTTTAGGCATTTAGCTGTTCTCTGACTGATTATTAAGGTAGACCCTTCGGGAGTATTGTGGTAGCTGTGTGTTTCGAGGATCTCGTTTGAGTTTGTGGGTCGAATCATTCACAATGAACACAATAAATGGTCCAGGTCCCGTAAGTGTGAATGCCGTCGTGTTCTTAATTATACCTTCATACCGTCTGGACCAGGAGTTGGATAGTCTTCAACTTTTCAGCAAGGAGTGAAGGCTGCGGCCTACTCCGGGCTTTTGAAGTTGCAACTAGGAGTGACCGGAGGATATACGTATCCGAAGGCCTTCTAGGCCGAGGATGGCGCTACATACCACACAGTGGTAATGATCCACCATCTGATTAAGGCCGGGTGCAGATGTAAATCTTATCACATCATAACGTACTTGTGGATAGGAACAAAGCGAATTGTTTTCTCTCTTAGCGTTTTTATTTTTGTGCGGAAAAGTTTCTGCAGGAAACGTTTGCGAAACCGTTTGCAAAGGAAGAGGGAGATAAATGTAAACATTGGAGTTTTAATGGCTGAAACCCCAAGAAGATGGATGGGGGGAATATAGAGGACAGAGGAAGAGGGAGATAAATGTAAACATTGGAGTTTTGATGGCTGAAACCCCAAGAAGATAGATGCTTTTTCGGCGACATATTGAGGCGTTTTTTTTTTTGTTATCGTACACTTGTTCTGTTGTTCTAGAAGACTTGAGAATCGAAGCGTAGCTAATTTTTAACAAGGGAATATTAAACTTTTTTATTTTATTAGAAATTATTCAATATAGTAAAGGGGGTAAAATTTCACCCTTTAATATTTTCACAAGGTTAACAAAAATGAATTTTTATTTAATTTTTAATATTTTTTAAATTTAATTTTTTTTTCTATATTTTACTAATAAAAAAAATATTCACGCTAAGCAAGTTTAATAATCTCAGGGCTAAGAGTTCAATTCCCGTCAGAATTTAAATTTATTTGCTTTAAAGATTAAAAAAAAATTTTCGTAATTTTATAATACGAAAAAATATGATTTTTTGTAATTTTAAATAATAAAAAAAATTTAAAAAACCAAAAATAGTAAAAGAAAAAATGTTAAAGGGTAAGGGGATATTAACTTTAAAAGGGAAAAAAATCCTCCTTCAAGGTAAAATAATTTATTTTATTTAACTTTTTAAAACCAAAAAAAAAAAACCAAAATCGCACCATAATTATCAGAAGGTCTCAACTCAGTACCCTCTTCATCTATCCAGGACTCAACGCGCACAAAATCGGCCACAAAAGAGGGTATAGAACATTTCAAAACGGCCGCATTGCCCTTTATAACATATTCCATTAAAATATCGGCACCATAATATTGATTAACAACTAAATAACAAGAAAATAAGGCCATAACAAAAATTAAATTATATTAATTAATTGAAAAGGAGTTCAATAAAGGGATCAATAAAGGGGATTTTTTTGGTTAAAAGTACTTTTAAAGACAAAAATTTATTGAGAAAAATAAATGATCTAACCAAAATCTTCTGAGGGTATATATTCGTTACCCTCACTCGATAGCCAGGCTTCAACTTTAACAAAATCGGCCACAAATGAGGGTATGGTACATTTTAAAACGGCCGTATTACCCTTGATAACATATTCCGAAACCACTTCAGATTCATAATATTGATTAACCACTGAAATAGGTGTTAAGAAAAAATGTTAACAAACCAAAAATAAAATATAAAAAAAAAGGAATTTAGGTTAAAAAAAAACTAAACGAAAGGACACAAGGGAAATCAGGATAATGGTTTTTTCATTGTTTCTTTTTAAATACAAAAAATCTAAATTTCTATTTTTAGCGCCAGAGAATAATTTATACCCGTGGAAGAGGTCTTTTGTTCATCTAATGTTGTGGCATACAATTCACCACTTTCATCTTGCCACGATATGACTTGTACAAAATCGGCAACGAAGGAGGGTATGGAACATTTTAACACCGCTGCATTGCCTCTAATCACATATTCGTTATTTACCTCGGATTCATAAAACTGTTGTACAACTGTATAAGAAAATTTACATTTAAATTTACACAAATAAATAAAAATAGAAGTAAAATCAATGAAATAGATAATTAAAATGAATTAAAAATTTCGTAATGGCAACGCTGTAGAGAGATAGATATTAACTTGTCACATCAACTTTTCATGGTTGCAATTTGTGGCAGCTCATATGAGAGAAGAATTTTTTTAATTAAAATATCAAACGTATTTGGAAATGTTTAATTGGAGCTTGAGAATATAAGACAATAACACATTCTGTTATCCTGAAACTTCATGGAATGAACAAAGGAAAGTGACCTTATTTACCACGTCACAACTTAAATCCTTAACTATAATAAGACTGCTGATATACAACACATGAGAAAGAAATAGTTCGGTAATTTAATTAAAACAATTAAAATATTATTAAGATTGAAATTAACTGTGAGCGCAAAAATGCAACGCTGTGTTTTACGGTATCGCTTAAATGTATTTCTTTAGAAATTCCCCTCGAAAAGGTTTTTTAACAAAAAGTTTGTATTCTAAACCAAAAAAAATTTCGATTAAGCTGATCCAGAAGAGAAAAGTTCAGTTCGGCAACTATGAATGAGAAATTATATCTGGCAACTGTGCACCACGACCACACTGACAGATATCGATTCTTTCATCAAAGTATTTAATGACTCTTTGGCAAAATGGCGGTCCTATTTCGTTAATCACACCACGACTTTTTGGTTTTAAGGCTGAAGTCAGTACGAATGGCTCCGTATGGACTCTGTCTGATCCAGAAGAGTAAAGTTCGCCAACTATGAATGAGAAATTATATCTGGCAACTCTGCACCATGACCACGCTGACAGATATCTATTCTTTCAGAAAAGTTTTTAACAACTCTTTGGCAAAATGACGATCCTATTTCGTTAATCACATCACAATTGTTTAGTTTTAAGGCTGACATCAGTTCGTTTAGACTCTGTTTAGACTCTGTCCTTAACATAGCCTCTCAAGAAAATAATCCAGTGGTGTTAAATCACACCATAGTTTTTTTTTATTATTAAACAGAAGTAGCACTTCAGGCAGCAATGCCTATTTACACAAGTACCGTGCTGCATTCTTTAGGAAAGGCATAGAGAGAAGAGATGAAACAGGTGGTGAAAGTGGAAGGATAGTCGGAAATTAACTGCCGTATAAAGGACAGCAACAGCGACCAGTGACTATGCCTTCATCGCTGAGCAGCTCCACCGACAGTCAATTTTTATTTTTGCAGTGAAAAAAAACCAAGGTTTTCGTTAGGAATCGAACCCACAACCTCCATACTGACAAACTAGTACACTACCTACTAGCCTACAGGGGCACCTATGGCTGCTATCGGGAAATTTGGTTTGCAATAAATTGACCGCTTCATTCATTCATATTGTCATCACATGTCAGTTATATTTTTCACGTCGTCAATAATTGGCCAAAATTAAGTTGTTAGCATCTCGCGGTAGCGTGATCCATTAACCGTTATCGCACTTTTTTTTTTCGTTCGGACCAGTAATCAGGCGATGATCCCTACTCATGCAATGTATTGTACCAGAACTAGTAAATTAGGTGGAGGAAGGAGGAGCGAAGAGGGAGTAGTAACATTTGTGGACATTCGTTTTGACTTTTTTCTTTACAGTGAAAATGACAGGAAATACCGGAAAAGGGAGCTTATTCCACGTACAAACTGTTCTGATAAAAAACAAATTTTACCGGCAATGCGTAATGGGATTCACTGGCTAATCGACCCCAAATGGATGCACTCTCAACACAAATCGAGTCAAACGGAAAGATGCATGAGTTTCATTAGAACACTTACCATTGTGGCAACGATACAACTGCAAAAGATATTCTGATTATTTTTGAATTTAAATCATGACTTATTGGACCGGAGCGTTTTTTGTAAAGAATATCTCGCTTTTTTTCAGTCATGCTTTCTTCCAAAAACGGCTAAAACAGCTTTTTAGAATTTTTGACTTTAAATCATGAGTTGTGGCCCCGAGGCTAAATTAACATTCATGACACAAACATTAACATTTGTTGTAGCGAAAATGTCGCATTTTTACAATCATGCTTTCTACCAAAAACTACTTTAAACTACAACCATGAGCTTTTTAACACACACACCTACAGAAATGTTGGTTTGCATTGCTAAAGACAATTAATTTCATTTGTTATATTTGTGTTGCATTATAATTATGATTTCTTGAATTATTTATTCACATTCACAAGTTTTTCTCACCTTTTTCGCCGTCATTATTTTTCGAAACTTCTTATGGGAAAATGTTAAAATCCCTTTCTTCCTAAACTTCTCTAACAGCAAAAGGGGGAAAATGTTTCATTTAATTTAGAATCACGAGAAGAAAATTAAAAGCTGAAGGCATCGTTAAAATTGTTTAACTTTGTGTTTGCGTTAAGCACGCAGATGAATTTTAAATTATGTATTATTTTGAAATTCTTTAATGCTAATTGCCAAGTAAAACAATAAAGGGTATTCTTTATAGAGGTATAAAACTTTGAATTAGAACAAAACAAAGAAAAGTTTTAAATTGACATGCAATTCACTTTATTTGACAGATAATCTGCGGGCATTATAATTTAAATATGACTTGTGGCATATGACGGCACGGCTAGCTTGGATGTTATTTAATCTAAAGGCTTAATTACCGACAGCTATTTCCAACATTTGTGGTCGTATATCGGAAATAACCACCTGAATATTACCGCCCAATTGCAATTTGTTTTGCACTTTCTCAAGTTAATTTTCATCTTGTGAGGTGCCTGGAGTCCAACAGCTTACTTGGCTACCAACAGTACGGTTTCCATAGAGGGCGCTCTACGGGTGAATTGCTGGCTTTTTCTGTTAGAACAATGGAGCAACTCCATAAATAATTTCGTAGAAAGTCCCCCCCGGGGGCATATTATAAGTCTTTATGGATCACACAACCATCTAGATTTGTGTCTTGCGGGAGTCCGGTCCCCTTCAAGGCTAGTAGGAGCCAACTGGAAAACCCACTATATTTCCACGGGAATCAGTAAAGCCCCAGAGTTCCGCTATTTGTCTCTTTAGGCATTTAGCTGTTCTCTGACTGATTATTGAGGTTGGCCCTTCGGGAGTATCGTGGTGGCTGTATGTTTCGAGGCCCTCGTTTGAGTTTGTGGTTCGGATCATTTACAATGAACACAATGAATGGTACAGTTCCAGTGAGTATGAATGCCGTCGTGTTCTTAATTATATTAAGCTGCATGCGTTCTGGACTAGGAGTTGGATAGTCTCCAACTCTTTAATAAGGAGTGAAGGCTGCGGCCTCCTCTGCGCTTTTGAACTAGGAGTGACCAGAGGATAAAGGTATCCGAAGGCCTTCTAGGGCTAGGATGGCGCTACATACCATCCACAGTGCTAATGATCCACCATCTGATTAAGGCCCACGGCCAGGTGCAGATGTAAATCTTATCACGTCATTTCGAAAGCAGTAAGAAAGAAGGCTCTAGATATTTCCAAGACGTTTAATGGAGTGTTGTGGAACAAAGCACTTCTGCTTTTGGTGTCGCTGGTAATTTATCCAGATTTATAACTAGTTTTCTCAAGAACCGCATTATACGAGTTGCTTTAGATGGAACTTCATCAGCCATGTTCTCTTTCGCAGATAACAGCACCATTTGTCATTCGTATCCATTTAGTATTAGATCGAACCAGTTGGTGAGTGGGTTTCTAACGCCATAACAGGAATAATAACCTTCATCACGATCTCGCAACAATCTTGAAATGGGAACGTGTGAGTAGAGTAGTACAGGAGAGGTCCAAGAGGCTCACTGGGGATAGCAGGTATCCAACTCTATTGATTCTCTAGAGCATCGGTGGAATGTGGGATGTATTTCACTGTTTTATCGTTACTGCAATGGTAAGTGCTCAAGAGAAATGAGGGAACTTGTTCTAGTTACTCGCACGTTTTTGCGTTTAACTCGTTTTTTTGTTGAGAGCAATTCATGAAATGGCCAATGAATCGCTCTACGCATTACAGGGAAAATTTGTTCTTCAGCAGAACAGTTTGTATGTGTACGGAGGTTTTCCTGTCACTGTCGATGTAGGAAAGTTCAAATTGTATGTCCACAAACACTTCTCCCTCTTTTCTCCTTCCCATAACATAATTTCCTAGTTCTATAGCAATGCATTCATTGCATGTGTAGAGGTAATTCGCTTAGTGATAGTTCAAAAAAAAAAATAATGCGATAAATGGTGTCCTCTAAGTGATCTAATCGCGTTGGGCTTATCGGCGTAAACTTGAGACTTCCTATAAACCTCCTGAATATATTCTAGCGGCGTAAAAATGTAGGAGAAACATCCAAAACGTGAAACTCTACGCAACAATAATAAGCGTTTCCTTGCATAAATAAGCTGCGGGACGAGCGGTATGATATGTCCTGGATAAGGACATTCAATTATGAATACTCAATTAGAGAACGAAAACGTCAGTAATTATTGTTCTCTAGCGATCACTATCGACTGTAACGTCCTAAATAGCATCGTTCATTAAAGAAGTACTGACCATTGATTCCACCAGCCCATTAGGCATAACAAAATGTTAGTTTTTCTAAATATCTGACCAAAATACTTCAGGATTATCATCACTCCAAATACGGAGAATTTGGATTATGGACGTTTTAAAATGAAAGTAAAATTTATTGCTAAAAAAAATTCGCTGATGAAAATCTAAATGCCAAACTAAACATAAATCAATTGATAGCTGACAAAATGGCCGCCAGTTAAAAAGTACTGACAACTTAAAGTTTTATACCTCTATAAAAAAACACCCGAAATTATTATTAAAATGAAAATTCAAGATCAGTGAACTTTTATTTGAATGAAGAAGAGAAAAAAGTGAGCAATAAAGTGAAAAGAAAAAGAGAGGAAAATTGAGAAACGCAAGGCATCAGTGTTCACAACTCTCCTACATCTGTTATTTTGATTTTTAAAGCAAGTTTTTAGAGCTTCTGGTTTGATATTATGATATTATTTTAGGTGCAGCCCTTTTTAAGTCTGAGAAAGTTTATTTTTATAGTTTCAGGAATTTGGTCCTTTTGCCTTTGGACAAAAAAAACAAAAATTCGGAAAGAAACTAGAGTAAAATCAACTAAAAGTAGTGGAAGGCACGGAAGGAAGGAAGAAGAGATATATCGGGGCATTAATTATCAATTCGAACTAAAATCAATTAATGTTCCTGAAAGTTTATTTTAACTCTTCCTCTAATGAATAGTTCGATGAAATCAGCAAGGATATTTTGCACCAAATAGAGCCCGCATAGTTCCTGCAAGTCTAGGCAGTTACTGCAGAAATATTACTTTGTCCTCATGATGACAGAACCTTAAGATTAAATGTGCTTGTGGCAAATTGCGGTTGCTGAATAAACAAGAATTATTTTGCTCAGTGTAAATTTTAGTAAATACGATGATCGAACAACGTCTGTAATAGAAAATTAATTTCGACAAAAGAAATAAATATTTTGCAGCCCAACAGCCCTGCATTTTTTTTTATAACTTACTGAAGGGCTGTGGATTACAAGTACCTCCATAATGATGTCTCTCGAAGAGTCTTATCTTACCGGTACCCCCAGTTTCTAAAGGTGCTGGTAATAGTTGCTGGCGTATGCTCAGATCTCAGTTCCCTAAAAACTGGAATCTCTTAGAATAATGCATCCAATATATTAACATCGCCAGACTCTTAGCGGAAATCTAAAGGGCTGATGGAGTCATTTTTCCACACTTCTTTCAAAACGATGCTGGTCATAACGTTACAGTCAGTGGTGAAGACTATAGAGCCGTGATTACTAAGTTTTTATTTTTTTGTTTTCGTTCGGAGCATGACCCCGACTCGTGCAATGCCTTCTTCCAGAGCGAGAAAATTAGGTTATGGGGAGGAGGAAGGAGAGAGTAGTGTTTGTGAACATTCGATTTGCCTTTTCCTACATTGAAAGTGATAGGAAAGCCCTCTGGAGGGGAGTTTATTCTACATACGAGCTGTTCTGCTAAAAAAACGTATTGTCCCTGTAATGCGTAGTGCGATTCACTCGCCAATCGATTATAAATGGATAAGCTCTAAATGAAAATCGAGTCAAAAGAAAAAACGTGCGAGTTTCGGGAACAAGTTCCCTAATTTCGTTACAGCATTTACCATTGTAGTAACAATGAAATATAACCAACATTGTGTCAATGCTCTAAGGAATCAATAGAGTTGGATACCAAACCGTCTCCAATGAACCTTTTGACTCTCTTCTGTATGGGGTCGAGCAACTCCCAAATGGACTTTTGGGTTGGCGACCCATACATCTTTAGACAGATATAGGTGGTAAAAATAGTACGAAGATCGGCTGGACTAAAATAGCTCTTAGATCGTTTTAAACAACCGAGGCACTTGAAAGCTTTTTTAGAAAACTCAACAATGTCCATCGAAGATAACACTGAATTTTCATGATATGATTATAAAGAGTTTTTATTTGGGTATGGTTTTACGTCGACCCTCGTCAAATTTGGTTTCGGCTATTGTTCGCAAACAAATTAAGCCCCGTCGGAAAATATACGCACATATTATAAAGAGCTTCCGATTGCTTAATAACTATACCACCCATAGTAACAGGTGCAGCACCATTTCAACACACAGAGCTATGCGTAAGCATGCAACATTCCGTCTTACGGGCATTAAAATCGACTCTATTCGCACACGACACTATTCGAAGGTCGCCGCGTGATCGTGATTGAGCGTATCATTCAGGTACTGGCTTTTAGAACCGACCTCCAACTGGTTTGGTCTATTACTGAATGCATTAGTGCGAAAGAGTTAAAAGTTTGATAAAGAAGGTCATTTAGAAAAATAAGAAAGAGGATAGGAGAAAAAACAGAGCCTTGCGGGTAACCCTGAATGATTCTTGAACTCATCTGATGTAATCGCATCTATAACAAATCGTATAGTGCGATTCCTAAGAGAACTCGATATAATCGAAAGAAATTGTCTATTTTGAGAGAAGTGCATAACTCTATCAAACCCCTTAGAAATATCTAGAGCCACCACCTTACTTTCCTCGAAAGGCGTGATAAGATTTACGTCAGAACCTAGCTGTGTCATCCGCGAAAGAGTATATGGGGTTTTGAAGAAGGTCGTTTAGAAAAATGAGAAGTAGAGTAGGAGAAAGAACGAAACCTGGCGGTACCCCTGAAATAATCTAGAAGTCGTCTGATGTTTATCAGTTGAGCAAACCATGATGTACAAGAGAACTGTGGTTGTAACAACACGGTGCAACATAACACATAGCTCATGCCACAATTGATTTATTGAAGGAAACATTTAATAACTGCATAGTTTCACATTTAGGTGCCCCTGTAGGCAAGTTAG
Organism: Trichopoda pennipes; assembly: GCA_030448955.1. Classification (NCBI taxonomy): domain Eukaryota; kingdom Metazoa; phylum Arthropoda; class Insecta; order Diptera; family Tachinidae; genus Trichopoda; species Trichopoda pennipes. Next base: position 10,748,895 of record JASKUP010000060.1, on the reverse strand, counting down.
TAGTGTACTAGCTTGTCAGTAAGGAGGTTGTGGGTTTGATTCCCAACGAAGACCTTGGTGGGGTTGCTCAGCGATGAAGGCATGGTCACTGGTCACTGTGCTGTCTTATACGGCAGTTAATTTCCGACTATCCTTCTTCTTTCACCACTTGTTTCATCTCTTCTCTATCCCTTTCCCAAAGAATGTAGCACGGTACTTGACTAAATAGGCATTGTTGCCTGAAGTGCTACTTCTTAAAAAAAAAAAAATACGGATCCGTAAATTGGCCTCCAAGAGCGCCGCTTGAGTATTTTCTGTGGGGATGTTTGAAGTTGCTAGTGTATACCGGTAAGCCCGAACCACCTACAGGACAATATTCCACGGATTATAGTAGATATACGTCCACAAATGTTGTCATCCGATCAAAAACGCTCGACGATTGCAGCAAATAAACAGCCAGTAACGATGGTTTGCGCCGAAAAGAATGACAACAGTATTTCATTTACTGTCGCAGCAAATCAAAACAACTTAATAATAACAACAACAACAGCACTTAGGGCGAATAACTGAAATATCGATGTGGCAACGTTTAACCTCAATTACATTTTAGACTTGGAAATTGATTTTCAGCGGCGGGGAAAAAATTGCCAAATCCCAACTGAAAACTCCTTTTTTAAAATAACAAGCGCAGACTTCTTACAAAAAATAAAACAAAAGCAAAAGAAATAAAATGAAAATATTAGAAAATAATAAAATATGAAGGATTCTTAAAATAAGACAGGGTTGGTTAACACTACACGGTTCTTAAATTCCACTTCATTTTTGTTTAAAAATAAAAAACTCTACATAAATTGTTGAGAGTTGTCGTCAACACAAACCATATTCAGTGCCAGGCATAAAATCTTCATTTTGGTCTGTATGCCAGGACACCACACTAACAAAATCCGCCACAAATGAGGGAATTTCGCATTTTAAAACTGCCGCATTTCCGCGTATCACATACGCCTTATTAACATCGGTGTCATAATATTGAGCGACCACTAATTTAAGATGAGAAGAAATTAATTACTCGTTACATCCACATATTTAAATAAATTCCAAAAAAAAGCAACAACAATATTCTTCCCTTTAGAAATTCCAAATATTTAAACTATTCAATTTGTGAAAGGCAATTTTAGGGCAGTTTTCATTATTTCTCATGTGGTGTATTTGTATGTTCTATTTGTGACTCTCAAACTGTATAACAGTTGCGTGTTATTTCCTAATTATTGCACAAGTTATGTTAAAAATTTCTTAAAGCTGGGAAAATTAAAATATAAATTTAAAAAAAAATTTTAAAAAAGTGTTAAAAAGGAATAAAAGCGGGTGTTTTTTTAAATTCGGTTTTGTGTAATTTGTTGTTTTAATGTGGTATTTCGAATGTGGCTGTCAAACTGTAATCAGTGTAATGCAATTTGTTTTTATAAGAGAAACATATGATTTTGTTATGGATTTTACTATCACACCATTCCAACACCAGAGTTGGAAAACTTATATAAAGATGTTGATACAACAAGGCGAAGAAAAGTCTTTGAAGTGGAGTTTTTCAACAAGAAGTTTGTTTTTCAATTGTGGGCCAACATCACCAGCATGACTTTTGATTTTTGAATGCATTCAATTTCGCACGAAAATGACATTAAAATTAATAATTAAGGTCCACAAAGGAAATGATGATTCTGTTAAAGTTACATTTCGTAAAATTCGTGATCTTTTCGGTAAACCTTCAGCGACCGCTATTAAGAATTTGATAGTTAAATTTGATTCAGACAGGCTTGATACAAAATGTTTCAACATCAACGCGCCTTCGAACGGGTTGTTCAACTGAAAATCCCCCCCCCCCCCCCGGGGGCACATTTATCACTCTTTATAGAATACTTGACTATCTAGACCTGTGCTGCTCGGGGTATAAAGGAGCCCAGGCCCCTGAAGTAAGCAGGGGTACAACTGGAAGCCTCACGTTATTTCCACAGGAATCAGTAAGCCCCAGAGTTTCCGCTAATTGTCTCTTTAGGCATTTAGCTGTTGCTCTGACTGATTATTGAGGTTGGCCCTTCAGGAGTATCGTGGTGGTTGTGGTTTTGCGGCCCCAACAGGAATTGTTTTTGGTGGCCAGTATTATCTCGCCTTTAATCACACCTACTGGTGAATGATCCAGTGAGCATGTTAGTCATGTGTTCTGGACAGGAGTTGGATAGTCTCCAGCTCTTCAGCAAGGAGTAGTGGTTTGCAGCCCTGCTCTGGAACCGCTGAAATTGCAACTATGAAAGACCTGTTGCTAGAATTAGTAGTCTTCGGCTTCCTATAGCGTGAATAGAGCTGCTTTTCATTCACAGTGGTTTGACCACCATCTGATTAAGGCCCACGGCCAGGTGCAGATGTAAATCTTATCACGAAATGTTCAACTGAAAATATCAGAGTCGTAAGTCACAGTATTGAAGCAGATCCAAACAATCAAATCAAACCAGCAGTTTAACAATTGGGGTTATCCAGAACCACCATATGGCGATTTTTGCATAAGGATTTGGGTTTGAAACCTCACAGGGCTTAATTGGTGCAGGCATTGAAGACAACCGATCATTCACATCGTCGTACATTCGCTTAATTCATTCAGGAACAGCCGGCTGGTTTTTTCTAAAGAAATTATTTTTTCAGACGAAGCCCATTTTCAGGGTATGTCAACAAGCAATATTGGCGCATTTCGGCTTCCGAAAATCCTAAAGTAATTATTGGAAAGCCTTTGTCGGCTCAACATGTTACTTTATGGTGCGCTATGTGGTCTGGAAGCGTGATTGGGCCGTTTTTTCGAAAATAAGGCTGGAAATGCTGTAACGGTCAATGGATTACGCTATCGCGAAATGCTAACAACTCCATATTGGCCTATTATTGATGACCTGGATATCACACATACATTTGGTTTCAACAGGACGGTGCCACATGTCACACAGCCAATAAAATTATCAATTTATTGCAAACTAAATTTCCCGATCACATAATTTCACGACAATCAATAGTTAAATGGCCAGCCAGATCGTGTGATTGAAAACCACTGGATTATTTTTTGTGGGACTATGTTAAGGACATTGTTTATATGGAGTCAATCGTTTTGATTTCAGTCTTAAAACTCGAAATCCGTAATGTGATTACTGAAATAGGACCGCCATTTTGTCAAAAATGCTTAAAAACTTTGATAAAAGAATCAACATTTGTCAGCGTAGTCATGGACGTGCTCCTGGTGGACATTTGCCAGATATCATTTTTTATTCATAATCGCCAAAAATTTGATTCATCTTAAACGAAATTTGATGTTTTATTTTGTTTTAGAAAGCAAACTTCATGTTGAAAAACCCTTCAGATTAATCTGTTGCGTTATTTAATATAGACAGGCACCAGGGGGAGATAAATTTAAGGAAAACGTAGTAAACAAAGATCTTATAAAAAAAACTGTTAAGTAGACATAACCTATTCTTGCTTGATTAAGGTTAAGTAGTGACTCTGAAACTGTAATAGGAAATTTTTGTTTTCTCAGAAAATCTAGAGAAACTTGTATGTTAAGTGCGGTTATACACACATCAACTTTTGTTGCTCAACTTTTGTTGTTTCCATTAGAAAGAAAAATAAGGGGTATAAAGCCTTCTATGCAAAAATTTAAAGGTAATTAAATAGGAAATTTTTTTAGAAATGCTTTTACGGCGCTTTAACCTTTGCAAATAATAATTTCCCTAAAGGGAAAAATTTGTCTATGAGTGATATATGCAGCGGCTAAGATGATTTAATTTGTAGAATATTGAATTCATAAATTTTTTTTTTAAATTTTTAATTCATTAAATTTCCCTAAAGGGGAAAAATTTCCCAAAATGGGATATTTTAGAAAAGCTGTAATATGTTAAAATTTTATAATTAAATTTTAGTTTAACAATAAAAATGTTAAAAATTTGATGCAAAATCTCTAGATACAAAAATTTCCCTTAAAGGGAAATTTTGATAAAACGGAAATTTGTTTAATCTATAGATATGCCTATTATATTAGGTACTTGTAGTAATGTTGCTATATAAATTTGAAAAAAATTTCGAAAAACAAAAATTTCCCTTTATGAAAAAATCTCCCTTTATTTTTTTTAATGGATTAAAAAAACACATATTTTTGCACTTTGTTTAAATTATGAGTGTGATATTCCAGTATGTTTAAAAAGTTGAACAAAGTAAAATTTCTCTTAATGGGAAATTTTATAAAAGCTATAATATGTTAAAAATTTTATAATAAAATTTTAATTTAACAATGAAAATGTTAAAAAAAATTGATTTAAAATCTCTAGACACAAAAATTTCCCTCAAAGGGAAATTTTGATAAAACGAAAAATTTTTTAAACTATAGATATGCATATTATATTAGGTAGTGGTAGTAATGTTGCTAAATAAATTTGAAACAAATTTTGAAAAACAAAAAATTCCCTTTATGAAAAAAATTTCCCTTTATGAAAAAAAATTTCCCTTAATTTTTTTTAGTGGATTAAAAAAAAATATATTTTTGCACTTTGTTTAAATTATGAGTGTGATATTCCAGAATGTTTAAAAAGGTAAAAAAAAATAAAAATTCCCTTAAAGGGAAATTTAATGAAACCTGCAAATATTTTAAACTGCCGGCAAATTTTAATATTTTATTTTGGTGTGTTCGTTTGATTATTCATTGTATTTTTATTTTTAGTTTTTTTTCTAATTTTACCTCATTTTTTAAAATATATTGAAACTAAAATTTATCTTAATGGGAATTTTTAATAAATAGTTTTAATTATTTTTTTTAATAAATGCTAATGACAACTTTAAAGCAAAATGCGTTGTACAAGAATATTTTAAATTAGTTTAATTTTTACATTTTCCTTAACAATATTTTTTAAAAATTTTTTCTCTGTGTAGTTTGAGACATAGATCAATTTTGTTTAATTCGCTTCAGGGGCTTTACAAACTATAAAGATTTGTATAGAGATAAATTTATAAGCTTTAATAAAGCTTCTACTCATATTTTGCTTTTTACACTGTTAAAAGAGATTTGTTAATTTTTGCTTACACCTTTGTATAACAGTTATGGATAATGTTTCAGTTATAAGAATTTTATTTTCATTTTTAGAGAGTGTTCGAAAATATACAGGATAAATAGTGTATATTTATTTTATATCACTGTCTTCTACATTAAAATTATGGGTTTAATTTGAAAACTGTTATAACATTATAACAATTTAAATTTTAATTTTATTTGTTATAAATATAGATATTGTATTGTACACACATACATTAGTTATTTATATTTATAATATTAATAATATTAGAAACAAGTTATTAAGTGTTGTATAACAGTTGAGATCGTAGCTAGTAAGTGTCAAAGTTAGAATATATACTTTTATGTTTTAACAAATATTGTGTATTGTGTGTAGAATACAACTCAGCCAGAGTGAATGTTTATTTTTATAATAAATAATTCAAATTTTCGTTAACTGTTATAATATTTTTGTATTGGTTTAAAAACTGTTATACTATTACAATTTTATGCATTTTAGTGTCAGGAGCTATTATATACAATTTGAATTATAAAGTTAGGATTTTAGCTTTAAAATAATTATACATGTCAGTGTTATATCAAACTGTTATATTTATATATATCAAGTTTTTTTGTAAACGTTTGTGAATTGTTATAAAATTACTTTTATATACAAGTTGGTTTTAGCCAAATAATATTTGGTTTGGAATATTAAATGACATTTATAGCTGTCAAATTTGTTTATATAATTTACACACACACACACACTTGCATAAAAAGTGTTTAACCGTGTTTGTCAAAGTGTTTACATGTATAACTATTGTGTAAGGTGTATAAATAAAAATGAAATGTTAAAGGATTAAGGATTTAAAAAAAAAATAAATAAAAACGATTAAATACGAGTTTATAATACGTTAACGTGTGATAACTGTTATATTAATACGAATCATATGTTGCATATGTAAATTAACACACCATATTCAGCGCCGGGGAAAAAATTTTCTTCCTGATCTGTATGCCACGATATAACACTAACAAAATCGGCCACAAAAGAGGGTATATCACATTTTAAAATGGCCGAATTGCCGCGTATAACAAAAGCCTTATGAATATCCTCTTCATAATGTTGCGAAACAACTGGTGTTTGTTTTGTTTTGTTTTTATTTAGTTAAAGATGGGAAAAAATAAAAAAAAATAGTAAAGAAAAGTTAGAAATGAATTTGAAAATGAAACTCGGGAAATTCGGTGACAGTTTTCAGTAATTTTTTTAGCTAAAAATAGATGGAGTGAAAAAATTGGGTGATATTTTTTTCTTTTTTTGTGATAAAAACTAAATTGGGTGTTTCAACTTGCTAAGCCTAAGTTAACGTGCTTTTAGTATCGAACATTAAACGTAAATTATAATTCACTACACAGAAAGACATTTGACAAACAAGCGCTAGTGAATGAAGACTGTGTTTCGCACCATATTCAGAGCCTGGGTAGAAATTTTCCTCACTATCTGTATGCCAGGATACCACTTCAACAAAATCGGCCACAAAAGAGGGTATTAAACACTTGATAACTGCTGAATTGCCACGTATAACATGTTCTTTATTAACATCAGCTTCATAGTACTGGGCAACCACTGAACCACGGATTAAATAAAAAAGCATTGAAAGAAAGTTATGAGTTCCAGTGAAATGTAGTTATCACATAAAATAGTACATTTCCATTGAACTTAAATTCCAAATATGTATGACAAGGGCTACTCGTTAAGTAAAATTTTTTATTAAAAAGAAAGTAACAGCAAATTAATTTTTGTCATTTCAAAAAAAAAATTTTTTTAATAGAAACAAAATGGAATTGGAACATTAAAAAAAACAAAATGGCAATGATATATTTAAAACACTATGCCTGAATAACACTATTTTAAATATTCCACAACCCTAATATTACTAAAGAAACGAAATTGAATTGAAACACATGTAAACTTAAATTCAAAAAATTTCATTATACTTAAAATTTATGTAAAATATTTTGTAAAGCAACAGTATAATGCTGACTTTTTTTTTTTTAATTTTAAATCCTAAAATAATCTTTTATATAAATATTAACACTAGAGCTAGAAAATGGAATGAAACAATATTGTTTTAAAGGCAAAAAGCTAAGTTAAACTATTGCCGAATTTATACACTATAATAAATTCACTCTATACGGTTTTAATAGTATGGCTTGAAATATTGAATGATTATATATCTTAAGTAGAAACAGCTGAAATTGAAACATTTTTACAAGAAATTTAAAAAAAATACATAAAAAAATATTTCAAATATATTAAGTTATTGTGTAGTATTACACTATTTAATAATATTCAGTATTTTTAATCAAGGGGAACAAAATGGAATGGAACACAAAAAAAATTATTTTATGTATTTATAAGTTTTTGGTTAATTTTAATTATATATAAAATAATTTTTTATATTACAATGTGTGACTAAAATGTATTGGAATGCAGTGGATATGAAACATTAGGGAAAGATAAATTTTAATTTCTTGATAATAAAAAAAAGTTATAAAACGAACCCAGGCTTTTTACTTTACAATGAACCAGCAAACAAATTCAATTCAAATTTCTTGCACGAAACGATTGGAATTGAACTAAACTGTAAAATTCATTTATATAAATAATAAATGGAAAAGTAAAGTAAAAATTTTATCTCTCTCAGCTTGTACAAGCCCCCCGATTACCTATCAACTATAGAGAAAAAAATATTTGAAAACGAATTTCTATTTAGAAGCTCTTCTTTTTGAAAAGCTATTTATGGTCCCACGGATATCTTAGTTCTAGCCAGACTTCTTGCCGCATACTGGCTTTTGTAACGTGATAATAAGATTTACATCTGCGCCTGGCCGTAAGCCGTAATCAGATGGTGGTCAAACCACTGGGAATGAAAAGCAACGTCATTCACGCCCTAGGAAGCCGAGGAGTAATTCTAGCAATAGGTCATTCCTAGTTGCAATTTCAGCGGTTCCAAAGCAGGATTGCAAGCCACTCCTCCTTGCTGAAGAGTTAGAGACTATCCTACTCCTGGACCAGAACACATGAAGCTTATTACAATTAAGAACACGACAGCTTTCATGCTCACTGGACCTAAGCCATTCATTGTGAATGATCAGACCCACAAACTCAAACGAGGGCCTCGAAACAAACAGCCACCACGATACTCCCGAACGGCCTACCTCACTTATCAGTCAGAGAACAGCTAAAAAGCTAAAGAACCAATTAGTTGAACTCTGGAACTTTACTGCTTCCTGTGGAAATATAGTGGATTGTCCAGTTGGCTCCTACTAGCCTTGAAGGGGACTGGGTTCCCTTTTACCCCCGCAAGACACAAGTCCAGATGGTTGTGTGATCCATAAAGACTTATAAATGTGCCCCCGGGGGGGACTTGCTTTTGTAACATGGAAATTTGCCCGATTTAAATTGCTTTCACATCAGTGATATTTTCGCTTGTGAAAATGCTATTGCTGTCACAGCCTTTTAAGGCAGCGATTGTATTTTTAATTCCTTTCAATCCGTTGTGCTCTAAAAAGCTCAAGTAAAATTTTTATTGCGAGAAAATTAGAGATAAGCAAAGAAGTCGAAAAGTATTCAGCAACTTTACATCACGTTTATGGAATTGTTAATGAAATTTGAATTTACTTAAGTTCATTCCCAGTGACCAGTGAGTGGGCAGTTTTAAAAGTCAAAGAAATATTTTCAGCTGTAGTACCTTTCAGGTAACTTTGGCTAATAACTTTTGGCGGAAAGCTTAAATGGAGTGACGATGCAGCGCAATTCCATTTTATAATATTTTTAAAGTGCCCCTAGTGTTAAGGGCGCGCGTTTTTAGTAAATAAAATAAAAAAATTTTTTAAAACAAAAAAATTTAAATCACGAATTACAGGAAATCACAAATTAGGACACAGATGGAATGTAGCATTTTTAGCTACATCCATACATGCTGATCGGCGATATTTGATTAGACCACCTATGCCCCACAAAGTACCAAATGAATTTTGAAAAAGCCAATAATCCTTTCTAGTTGATGGGGTCGATGCCATAACCAATCATAACCATAAAATGAGAACCTCTGCTTAAGACGGGTTGTTGAAAAATTCCATCTGAATAGTGGAGAAACTGAAATGAAGCTGGCTTAAATTCTACCACAACAGGCATACCAGCCGAAACATATTTCTTTAAAGAGTCATCATCACCATATATAACACTTGAATATGCGGTCAAACTTACAACCGGCAAATCTTGGGTATTAGCCGGTAGCACACAGTTAAACGAACGTTTTAAATTTTTATAAATTTTTTTTTTTGACGTTTTCAACTCTCATTTGGTTTAACAAGTTTTGAATGCACAATAGTTTAAAATTGAAATAATAAAAAAAATCACTTCTATGACTTTAAGAGATCCTAAAGGGTCCAGTTACAAGGAATCGGGCTACCAAATTGCTTAACATGACAGTTGAAAGTTGGCAGGTATGGGAAGAAGAAAACGATTTTAAATTAATCCACCTAATTTCTATTCGAAATAGGTTTTTGCATACTAAGTTTAATCAATTTTTAGAAATTAAAGGATATTTTTTGACATGGAACTAAAGAAAAATGAATTGTTTTAAGTTGAAGTGAAATTTATTTTATTCAAAAAATAATCTTGTGATATTATAATTTAAATACGACTTGGACTTAAAATAATCTAGAGAATTATTTTTCGATGACTTTACCCAAAAATTTGTGACCGTATTTTAGCAGTAACACAGCGAACGTTGCCCTTGAAGTGATCAATCATTTCGGATTTATCAGCGCACACGAAGCATTTTTTCATACCTCATATCACAGAAATTAGTGTAGCGGCATTTCTACTGACCGGACACGGTTCTCTGAATGCATTTTTGCATCAGAGGGGCTTGTCTGATTCTCCCTCCTGTAGATGCGGAGCTGACCGTGATGATTGAGGGCACTTTTTTGTGAAGTGTCCCCTGTATGTCGACATTAGGGACTTAGACTCTATGGGTGTTGTCAGGGTTGGAAACGACTACATGTTTGGCGGAATTCTGCAGAGAGCCGAGACTTTAGATAGACTCCGCGAGTTTGCCCGTATAGCCTTCCGCAGGAGGTTAAGGCATTTGTAGCTGGTACTTCGCTGCGCGCGTATTCGGAAACCCGTTTGCCTTGTTCCGATTTTTGTCTGCGCCTGGCAATGTTGTCCGGTGTCGTGTTTCTGTGGTAATTGTTAGCGTGGTGGTTCTTTCCGTGCTAGTGTGGGAGTTGGCACTGCCGCCAGTTTGACGGATACTGTAAACTGGTACCACGGGTGCCAGATGCCCCTGAAACTTCGTTTTCAGCCTGGCAGTTGGTGTGGCCCTTCGGGAGCTTCGTGGTGGCTGTGGTTTTTACCCATATCGTGGGATGAGCGTATTAGCTCTCGTGGAATTGCATTGATACAGGGATACCGTGATCCATAGATCGGTAGGAGTATAGAAAGGCTCCGCACCTCACCCAAGGTGGACGTCATGACCAAAAACGTGACGTCAGATTGGTACCCAAGGTTTATACATCGGGGCGTTAGTGGACGCATTGCATTCACTCGGTGATAAGACCACTGTGGCCGTCTCGGCAGGAAACCACTAGAATCTGCATCACATCTGTAGCGGCATTAAGTCGTAAAATCTTGGAGAGTAATTAATGGCTCCGAAACGTGATCCTATGCGTCGTTAACCAAACGGTTCCTTCAATGAATCAATTGTGGCACGAGCTATGTGACAATATTGCGCCACAGCTCCTGCACATCATGGTTGTTCAGTTTATGATAGAAAAAGCCAGTAATCATGGCTCTATAGCCATCACCGATGATTCCACCAAAACATAAATCACACCAGTCAATTTTTCTGGTTGCGATGGTGTTTTAACTTACACTTGAGTATTATCACCTCTCCAAATACGGCAGTTTTGACAGCACTAGTGACGTGTCCATCAATACAAAAGTTAGATTTAGCGCCAAACAAAAATGCTCTTATGAAAATCGGGATCAAATATTTCGAACAGAATATGAGTTTCGAAATAAATTTGTCTAATTTAGAATAGTTGTTCCGGCGTCAGCCGATTCATATCGAATCAAACTGAATTTGGACCACTTGACAGGTGACAAAATGGCCGTCAGTTAGATTCCGGCGTCAGCCCATTCACATCAAACCAAATTGAATTTAATCCACTTGACAGGTGACAAAATGGCCGTCAGTTAAATTCCGGCGTCAGCCCATTCACATCAAACCAAATTGAATTTAATCCACTTGACAGGTGACAAAATGGCCGTCAGTTAAATTCCGCCGTCAGCCGATTCATATCAAACCAAACTGAACTTAAACCACTTGACAGGTGACAAAAAGGTCGTCAGTTAGATAAATCGTTACCAACTTATCATTATATACCTCTACAAAAAAACATCGTATATAAATCACTAAAAATTTTGATTAACAGAGATGGAAATTTTAATTAATTTTAGTTTAAATGTTTGGTTTTTTATCTTCAACTTCCTATTTTCTCTTGCAAATTAATTCAATTATTTATCCGTGGCAGTTTTAATTTAGCACAATAGCCAATTAATTTTTTAATTAATTTCTAACAATTTGAAGAAGCAAAAATTTACAAAAGCAAGAAGTTACAAAAGCATTAAATTGCTATAAACTTTATTAAATCTGTTTTGTTTTTTATTATTTTTTTGTGTTTCTAAATAAAGAAGAAACTTCATAAAACTCTTGTACTTGTTCTCAGCTACGACGTCGTCTTTTATTAGCCCACCCCCGTAGTTAGAAAACCAGAAAAATTAAAAACTTTTATCTAAATTGTCAGTCATAGTTCTGCAGACGTTCTCTCAAGTTTTTCCCTTTCTGCATTTGAATTGTTCACTTTCTTTTTGTGTTCACTTGATAATTTTTAGTTACACTTCATCGTTGTATGTGAACATGTAGACGCTGTTTAGTTTGTGGTTCAAGTTACTTTTATTTATTATCTATTTAACAATTTTCAGATTCGTTAGAAGTGACATAACATTCAAGTTGAGTCATATACATTCTTTTCATTTCATATTTTTTATACAGGGAGGGACTAAATTAATGTTACACAAACTATATGAGAATTAATTGACAAAAAAAAGAATTATGAAATATTATTTCCTAGTTACTTTGCTGTGAAAATAAATTTTATGCGTTTTATGGAATAAAATAAATGGAAATGGTGTATGTATACCTCTGACAATGGCGAATATTATTTAATCGAAATGTGACTTTTAAATTGCACGCAGTTATACCCAGTGTTTCTTATATTTATATCTCTAATTTAAGTTGACAACACTATTTTAACTGAAGACCATCTTGCCAGCTGCAAGATTGCATGCATGTGATTATACCGGATTATGCTGCATGTGATTATACCGGATCATTTTTATGACGTGATAAGATTTACATCTGCCCTAACTGTGTGGGCCAATATCAGATGGTTGATCATTACCACTGTGGATGGTATGTAGCGCCATCCTCGCCCTAGAAGGCTTTCGGATACGTATATCCTCCGGTCACTCCTAGTTGTAACTTCAAAAGCCCGGAGTAGGCCGCAGCCTTCACTCCTTGCTGAAGAGTCGGAGACTATCCAACTCCTGGTCCAGAAGGCATAAAGCTTGATATAATTAAGAACACGACGGCATTCACACTCACTGGACCTGGACCATTCATTGTGTTCATTGTGAATGATCCGCCCCACAAACTCAAACGAGGTCCTTGAAACACACAGCCACCACGATACTCCCGAAGGGTCTACCACAATAATCAGTCAGAGAACAGCTAAATGCCTAAAGAGACAAATAGCGCAACTCTGGAGCTCACTGATTCCCGTGGAAATATAGTGGATTGTCCAGTTAGCTTCTACTCGCCTGGAAGGGAACTGGGCTCCCTTTTACCCCTGCAAAACACAAGGCTAGATGATTGTGTGATCCATGAAGACTTATAATGTGCCCCCGGGAGGGGACCGGATGTTTTTATAGAGTTATAAAACTTTAACACTTTGGCAACACTTTTTATCCGTTAGCCATTTTGCCATCTGTCAATTAGTTTATGTTTAGTTTAGTTGGCCATTTCAAAATGAATAGACTGACATCTGAGCAGCGCCTCGAAATTGTGCAAATTGTTCCGAAAACAAATTTGCCATTGACTTCAATTTACATAGACGAATTTTGTTTAGCGAAGAGGCTCACGTCACGTATTTGGAGTGATACTAACCTTCAGTGCATGTTAAAACACCCTTACATCCCAAAATACTGACTGTTTGGTGTGTTTTATAGGCGGGCCGGAGGAATCATTGTTCCGTACTTGTTTAAAAACGCTGATGGTTAGAACACTGCAGTCAATGGTGACCTCTATACAGCCCTGATCATCAATTGAACAAAAATGTTACACAGGGCTGGTGATTTGAACAAGACGGCACAACATGTTACACAGCCCGTGGAACAATCGATTTATTGAAGGAAACTTTTGGTAACCCCATATTTGCACTTTTCCGAACTTTCCATTGGCCTCCAAGACCTCCCACCGGAGGCACATTATAACAAGCCTTTATGGATCACACAACCATCTACCCCATCTAGGAGTAGTGGTTTACAACCCTACTTTGGAACCGCTGAAATTGTAACTAGGAAAGACCTGTTGCTAGAATTAGTCCTCGGCTGCCTAGAGCGTGAATGACGTTGCTTTTAATTCCCAGTGGTTTGACCACCATCTGATTAAGGCTTTCGGCCAGGTGCAGATGTAAATCTTATCACGAAATTCCCCGGATTGCTCGCCCCGAGGGCACATTTAAATGTTTTGACGGAAACCCACGGTCATTACATGTGTCTTCGGGAATAAAATGGAGCCCAGTCCCCTTTAAGACTAGCAGGAGCCAACTGGACAATCCACTATATTTCCACGGGAATCAGCAAAGCCCCAGAGTTCCGCTATTTGTCTCTTTAGGCATTTAGCTGTTCTATGACTGATTAATGAGGTTGGCTCTTCGGGAGTATCGTGATGGCTGTGTATTTCGAGGGCCTCGTTTGAGTTTGTGGGTCGGATCATTCACAATGAATAGTCCATGTCCAGTGAGTATTCATGCCGTCGTGTTCTTAACTATATTAAGCTTTATGCGTTCTGGACCAGGAGTTGGATAGTCTCCAACTCTCAAGCAGGGAGTGGTGGCGTGCTCCGAGCCCTTGAAGTTGCAACTAGGAGTGACCGGAGGATAGACATATCCGAAGGCCTTCTAGGGCGAGGACACCGCTACATTTCAGCCACAGCCGTAATGATCTACCATCTGATATTGGTCCACACGGCTAGGTGCAGATGTAAATCTTATCACGCATTGGCCTCCAAGATCTTGCGATTTAAGCGCGAAAAGCTCGACCACTAGGAGGACAACATTTGCCTTGTTATTAACGATATACGCCCACAAATGTTGAACAAACCATTTTATTCAGATTAGAATACGTCCGAACCAGCTTTGACGGATATATACAAGAAGTAATATTTATATTATAATGCCCGAAGATTATCTTTCAAAAAAAGTGAGTTTCGTGTCAATTATCAAGTTGTATACCTCTATAAAAATATCCTTTTTTTAAATAAAATCTTTTGTCATTATGGTGGAATTTCAATGTTCAACTATTTGAGAATTATTGGACAAACAATGATTTATTAACAGCTACATTCTATGACAAAACATTCACTACATAAGTCACTTTGTTTGCAAAGTGAAAATTTATCACGATTTTTAGGGAATGAAGGAATATAGAAAGTAATTGAGAAGATATGGATACATGTCTGTTAATGGCGAAAAGTAATTCATCACACTATCGCTATGAGAATTTTAAACTGAATTTCATCATAATTTCTGAAAATAGATTCAAGAATAAAAACATGTTGGAAAAATAATATCTTTTCTGCCTCCCCTCTCTGCATTTTTGAGGCCTGATTTCTTTAATCTCTTGTAACTGCTTTCCTTAGACCCATTTTTAGTTTATTTTAATTTTGAAATATGTTGCATTCAAAACTTGTCAAACTAATTGAGAGTTAAAGACGTCAAAGTAAAATGTTTTTGAAAAATTTTAAATTAAACTTTATCATTTTCTTTCAATTTAAAAATTTATTTTTGCTTTATTTCATTTCAAAGTTTTATACCTCTATAAAAAACACCATATAAAAATTCGTAGTGGTAAGAAAATAAAAAAAAGACATCATCCTTCTTGCTCTACAGCATGAAATTCCTAGTAAAATTTTTTGAATGAAAAAAAATACTGTAGCAGTTTAAACCGTCCTTAATATAAATCACTGGCGACTGGGAATGAACCTTAAGCAATCCATAACGATGACAAACAATATTGAGATGCTATGTCTCTGGATACTTTTTGATTTCTTTACTCATTCCTGATTTTTTCACAATAACAATTAGACTTGAGCTGCAAAGATTGAAAGGCATTTAAAAGACAATCACTCTCTTAAG
The DNA here is from genome assembly GCA_030448955.1 of Trichopoda pennipes. Taxonomy (NCBI): domain Eukaryota; kingdom Metazoa; phylum Arthropoda; class Insecta; order Diptera; family Tachinidae; genus Trichopoda; species Trichopoda pennipes. The sequence goes on along the minus strand of JASKUP010000060.1, from coordinate 10,733,294 downwards.
AGGCATATTTACAATGGAATATATCACTCAAGTGAAAGAAATTTAAATCGGGCAACTATTCATGTTGCAATTTTGTGGCCTGATTGCTGCTTCCTTTGGAAGCTTTAAAAAAATTAAAAACTGTGTAAATTTTAAAAAATTGATTATGTAAAATTGTTAGACCAACTGAGAGTTAAAGAAGTCAAAATGTTATTGAAAAAATCAAAAATATTAAATTCTCATATAATAAAAAAAAATCAATTCATATAATTTTTAAGCAAAATTATTTGAATTTCTTTTCAACTTTTCAAAAAACTGGAATTAACTTTCAACTAAAATATATATTTAACTTTTGCCCCACCTTGTATTTGTGTCATGCTGGCAAAGACAATGACGATGACATTCGTTATATGACGCTATTAGCTTTTTATGAGTTTTTACTTTAATAATCTTTATTTAATATTTTCATTATTTTCTCAGGCAAATACTTGGCCCCCTTCCCTCCGCTCGCTTTTAAACATGTAGATAGCAAAGGGCACAATGTTGATGTCATGAACGATGTCGTAAAACACATTTTGCTTTTTTGCTTATTTTTTGCTTCTTAGTTCCTGCTTGGTTCTTTTTATCTTGGAACGTCACTTTGCATTTATTTTCGGTTGTTTTTAGCTTCAAATAATTAGAAACGAAATTAAAATTAAATGGATAGTGTGAGTGTTAAAATAAGTTTAACATGCTAAATAGGCTTGTTATTTTAATAATTTTCTGTTTTCTTTTTGCTCAATTTAAATGTGTTGAATGAATTTTGCTAAGGGCTACACCTTAAATACCTGTATTATTGCACAGTGGGGTATAAGTGTCTTAAAAAATGACACATTTAATTAAGTGATTGTGGAGCCCCCTTAAAACAAAGCTTAAGATTTATGACGTAAAAACAAAACCTTAGAACCCACTTCAGGAGTTGTCCGTAAAGTAGAGACCTCTAGGATATAAAGGGGTAATATTTAGCCCATTGGTCATCCACACTCTTTTGAAAGTTTTAATTTGTCAACTTGATACTAAACAGTCGATTATCGTTAATGCGATTCTGTGGAACATCGCCAATGCTTTAGAGAAGAATGACGGAAGCCCATTATTTTGAAAGAGTGCATCACTATCTGTTCTGTTAATGTTTTGAAAATGTCTTGGAGTGGCGTTAAAGCTAAGGGGCCAATAATGGACTCATTCTAACTTTATTCAAAACAAAAAAAAAATTTTGGAAAATTGCTTTTATCATACGACACCGCCATTGTCCATGACATACCACAATTTGGGCGCTAAAGTTTGATTCTCTTTTTTGGAAAGTTGCTGGCTGTGATATGTTTCATGGACCACCTTTGTCCGTGACATACCACAATTTGGGTGTTGAAGTTCGATTCTTTTTTTTGGAAAGTCCCTGGCTGTAATATGTATGTGATAAGTTTCACTTTAGCGCCTGGCACTTTAACCTTAACCCGACGGTGGTCTTACCGCTCGGTGTAGATAGAACACCCATCTGCATCCTAAGATGCATACAAACGCCTTAACAGCAATTTTCAAGTGCACGATAGTTGAAAAATTTGAGACTTTCCAACTCCTTGCCCTGTTGCATGCGCAAGCTAGGACATTGGATGTTAAGACTGCGTTAGCATCTCTTCGGAAGTTTTTTAAAAGTAAGCGATATAAACCAACAGCCACCATGTAACGCCTTAAAGGTGCCCCTTTAGGCTAGTAGGTAGTGTACTAGCTTGTCAGTGTGGGGGTTGTGGGTTCAATTCCCAACGAAGACCTTGGTTTTTTTTTCACTACAAAAATAAAAATTGACTGTCGGTGGGGCTGCTCAGCGATGACGGCATAATCACTGGTCGCTGTGCTGTCTTATACGGCAGTTAATTTTCCGACTATCCTTCTACTTTCACTACCGCTCTCATCTCTTCTCTATCCCTTTCCTAAAGGAATGTAGCACGGTACTTGACTAAATAGGCATTGTTGCCTGAAGTGCTACGAGGGCTGCTATTTATATTTGTGACCTGAGGATGAAAACACAAGCATTTAAAGACAAAATCTATTTTATTGTCTTTCAAAATATTCTCCATGAAAATTTATACACTTTTGCATGCGTTCGAACCAATTTTCAAAGTACTTTTTTCACTCCGATTTAGGTTCTTCTAAAACATGGGTTTTGAATGCAGAAACTGCTTCTTCAGGTGTAGGAAACCGTTGTCCACGTAGTTTTTTTCTTGATGTTCGGAAACAAAAAGAAGTCATTAGGTGCCAAGTCAGGGCTGTATGGCGGATGACCCATCAATTCAATGTTTTGCCCTGTCAAAAACTCCATTGTTTCAGCCGATCGGTGATAGCTTTCACTCGTCTTGAAAGACCCATACGGTGGATTGCTGTTTTTTTTCAGGATCATATGAGTATATCCATGATTTGTCACCTGTGCAGATATTATAAACTGCTTTTGATGCACCTTGAGCGAATTTCTGCAACATTTTCTTGCACCAATCAACACGAGCATCCTTTTGTGCGTTTGTCAGGTTATGCGGTATGCAACGCGAACAAACCTTTTTCACATGCAAATGTTCATGCAAGATCTTATTGATGTTTGTCATACTAATCCCTAGAGATGCCTCAATCTCGCGATATGTTACATGACGGTCATGCTTTATCAGCTCATGCACAGGTGCAATGTTTTCTGGCACAATGTTTTCTGACCTTCACGGGATTCATCCTGGAGTGATTGTCGGCCACGATTGAATTAGTTATAGCAGTTTTTAATGGTGCTGTAAGAAGGTGCTTCATTACCATATAAAGAATTAAGTTCACCTGTGCGCTGTTGTCGTGTCAGGCTACATCGAAAGTTATGAAAAATTATTGCACGAAAATGTTCATGAGTTAATTCCATTTTCTCCTAAAATCACTTTTTCAACCTGCTATCACTAACACTAACCACAATAAAATGACAAAATGTTTTGGTTGAGGTTATGTTTAACAATGTGAAGGTTGCACTGGAAACAACAGCTGGTGCCTAGCAACAGTTAGTGTTACCAGGCCAGAAATATAAATAGCAGCCCTCGTACTTCTCTTTAAAAAAAAACACAAAAAAAAACGATTCCTCACCAGTAACGAGAACAGGGCTGGGCCGTAGCTCTGTGTGGTTCCTGTTGTTACGGTGGGTGAGTCCTATGTCTCTTCCAGTTTGGGGCTCCTGCTAGCCCAGGCGACTAGTGTCGCCCTTTACCTCCGAAAGCACATATCAAGATAAGGAATAGATCCATCAAGACTGTGCGCCCCCTGGCGGGTGGCCGGTATGGTGTCAGCATAAAATATTAACCTTCTAAAGGCCTAATGAATACTAGGGTGGAATATGAAAACAGTTTATTTCATGCGTTTTTTGTAATATCGACGAGTTTTTGTACCGTTACGTAATCGTAGACGAAACGTGGATCCATCACAATACGTCGGGTGTATAATGAATACGAGAGTAGAATATGAAAATAGTTTATTTCGTACGATCTATGCAATATCTGCGAGTTTTTGTACCGTTACGTAATCACAGATAAAACGTGGATCCATCACAATACACTCGACCTAATGAAAACGAGAGTGGAATTTAGAAAAAGTTTATTTCGTGCGATCTATACAATATCGACGACTTTTTGTAGTGTTACGTAATTGCAGACGAAACGTGGATCCATCATAATACGTCGGGTGTATAATGAATACGAGAGTGGAATTGAGAAAAAGTTTATTTCTTGCGATCTATGCAATATCAACGAGTTTTTATAGCGTTACGTAATCGTAGACGGAACGTGGCTCCACCACAATACACTCGACCTAATGAATACGAGAGTGGAATTTGGAAAAAGTTTATTTCGTGCGATCTATGCAATATCGACGAATTTTTCTACCGTTACGTAATCGTTGACGAAACGTGGCTCCACCACAATACACTCCACCTAATGAATACGAGAGTGAAATTGGGAAAAAGTTTATTTCGTACGATCTATGCAATATTTGTTTTTGTACCGTTACGTAATCGCAGACAAAAAAAAAGTAGATCCATCACAATATACCCAACCTAATGAATACGAGAGTGGAATTTGGAAAAAGTTTATTACGTGCGATCTATGCAATATCTGCGAGTTTTTATAGCGTTACGTAATCGCAGACAAAACGTGGATCCACTACAATACACCCAACCTAATGAATATGAGGGTGGAATATGAAAATAGTTTATTTCCTACGATCTATGCAATATCTGCGAGTTTTTGTACCGTTACGTAATCGCAGACAAAACGTGGATCCATCACAATACACCCGACTTAATGATTACGAGAGTGGAATTTGGAAAAAGTTTATTTCATGCGTTCAATGCAATATCGGCGAGTTTTTCTACCGTTACGTAATCGCTGACGAAACGTGGATCCACCACAATATATCCGATCTAATGAATACGAGGGTGGAGTTGGGAAAAAGTTTATTTTGTAGAATCTATGCAATGTCAACGGGTTTTTGTAGCGTTACAGAATCGCAGACAAAACGTGGATTCACCACAATACACTCGACAGCAAAGAGCATTGTCAGTGACTTAGGAAAAAAAAGGTAAAGAATAACTCTTCCTTTAAACTGATCCAATGAACCAGGGAAAGAATAAAGACAGATTGGTTAGAGATTCACGTGAGTATGTAGTAGTTAGGGCACGAAAGTCTTACCGCTGGGGTGAATACAGCTGCCCTCTTGGAGCATAGCAGTCCAGTTAGCAAATTTGATTACATATAGAACACTGCGTTCGTTATTCACCTCTTAATTAAGCGCTGGAATAGGAATACCATCGACATTCCATCGTTCTGCTGTTGAAGATATTCTGTTAAGAATGCGCAACACATGGCGACTATAATACACCAGAATATCTTCTCCAATAAGTAGTACAGAGATAGCTATTTCTGCAAAGTACCAGTTTTCATGCCCCTAGTTTTTTTTTAAGCCACTGATTGGCCTTCGAAAGTCTATTACTTCAGCTGTGAACGGTTGCCAAACATAAGCTAAATAACGCAGCTTGTTCATATTTACGCAGGAGTCAATAGATAGTTGCCTGCTGAAAGGAACAGTGTTGCCATTTCAATTAAAAGGCGGGAGATTCAGAAGGTTATGGACTTATTGATCCACCTTCTTATAATCGAGAGACATCAAATCAATTAAAGGCCGCGAGAGCTGATTTGTCTTATCGCTAAATTTTCAAGTGGGTGGCATAAGCTTTTTTTTAATTTTGCTCCACTGTAAGCAACAAATGCCTCCTGTTCTTTATTTTTAATGTTATTTATGAATTATTTCCTGCTTAATTTAATGAAATCGAGTAAAAGTGTTAACGACAAAAAATGTTCTCTTAAGAAGTACATTTGGCCATTAACATTTTCAGCAATTAGGTGTGTTTTACATTTTGATTGTACGCAATTTAAGAATTTAATAGCATTTTTGTTGTCTCGCAAAAGGTATGGCACCCCATAAAAAAAATGTTTAAAATATGTTTCTTTTATTTAGGAAATATAATTTAAATTAAATTTCCCAGGTAAATTAAAGATTTTATGGTTAAGACTAATTTAATTATAAAATTTTTATTATTATATTAAATTTTTTGCCTTAAAAATTATCAGAATTTTACTTCTTAACATTGATGTTTCAATTCCATTTTGTTTCTTATGACAAAAATTTATAATTTTCTACACGCAACATCATTTTAATTTTGTGCAAAAAATTTAGCATTTTTATTATTGTTTATAAACTATAGTTGTTTCAATTCCATTTTGTTTCTTATGACAAAATTTTATAATTTTCTACACGTAGCTTCATTTTAATTTCGTGCAATAAATTTTGAATATTTATTATTGTTTATAAACTATAGTTGTTTCAATTCCATTTCGTTTCTTATGACAAAAATTTATAATTTTTTACACGCAACATCATTTTAATTTTGTGCAAAAAATTTTGCATATTTATTATTGTTTATAAACTATAGTGGTTTCAATTCCATTTTGTTTGTTATGGCAAAAATTTATAATTTTCTACAGGCAGCTTCATGTTTATTTTGTGCAAAAAATTTTGCATATTTATTATTATTTATAAACTATAGTTGTTTCAATTCCATTTTGTTTCTTATGACAAAAATTTATAATTTTCTACACGCAGCTTCATTTTAATTTTGTGCAAAATATTTTGCATATTTATTAGTGTTTATAAACTATAGTTGTTTCGATTCCATTTTGTTTCTTATGGCAAAAATTTAAAATTTTCTACACGCAGCCTCATTTTAATTATGTGCAAAAAATTGTGCATATTTATTATTGTTTATAAACTATAGTTGTTTCAATTCCATTTTGTTTCTTATGACAACATTTATAGTTTTCTACACGCAACATCATTTTAATGATGAATTTTACACCTTTTTCAATCTCATGAAGAATTTTACACCTTTTTCAATCTTTTCTTAAACCTGTGTATATATTTTGCAAATCTATTTTTTATAAACTATATTTGTTTCAATTCCAAAGTGTTCCTTAAAAATAACTTTTCAAAACTTTTCAAAATTTTTGTTTTTTTTTTTTTAATTATTTTAATTATTTAAATATATTATTTAACACTAATTTTTTTTTTTGATTCACTTGCTGTTTCAATTTCATATTGTTCCCATTAACCAAAACTCCAAAAATGATCATCGAATTTAATTTAAAAATATATATTTATTAAATAATGAATAATCTCTAAATTTTTAAAATTTTATTTAAGTGAAATTGAACTAGAAAACTGAATTCAATTAATAACCCAAACACTTGTTTCGTTTCACGTTTCATTTTATTCCTTAATAGCCATATCACTTTTGATTAGTATTTCTTTGTTTTGTTTCCATTGTGTTGCTTTATATAAATATATTTGAAAATTTTAAGCTAAAATTGTTTTTTCAAAAAGTAAATAGTTTTTGTGTGTTTCAATTCCATTTTGTTTCTTTTAATAAAACATTCACGTTTATTTAATATTTATTTGTTTTATTTCCATTGTGTTGCTTTATATAAATATTTTAAAAATTTTAAGTTGAAATTGTTTGCTCAAAAAGTTAGTAAATTTTGTGTGTTTCAATTCCATTTCGTTTCTTTTAATAAAACATTAAATAATAGTATATAATTGTTTGCACTTAGTGTATTATTATTTATTAGTTAATGTTTCATTAGCTTATTTAATAAAAACTTGTTTCGTTTTCATATTGTTTCCTTTCAACAAATTTCGTTTTTCAATTATTGTTTAAATTCCTTTTTTTAATTTAAATTTCTGTTACTAAAATTAAATTTAATTAAAAAAAATTGTTTTTAGTTTTATTAACAAGTTTTTTTTCAAAGCAATGTTCCAATTCCATTATGTTTTTTTTTTCAATACTTAAACTATAATCCAATAATATTATTTATACAAATTAACTAAAGATTTTTTTCTATCTATAGATTTAAATGTTAACCTAATGGTTCTAATTGTTCTTTGTTTCAATTCCACATTTCTATGCTATTTTATATGCTTAGTTAAGGCAAAGCAAAGCAAGAAAATAAAATATATTTTGCTTTTGCTTTTTAAGGCATTAACTTAAAACATTTTAAAGTATTTCTTGTGTTAATAGCAATAAATGTTTCAATTCCAAATCGTTCCACTCATTGAAAATTTTTAAATAAATTAATTTTAAAACTTTTGCATTGATTGTTGCACAAAGTAATTATTATTTGAGTATGCTCGCCAAAAAGTGTCTGTTCTATTTCATTGTGTTCCACTTTGGCGGGGGAATGTTTAATATTTTTAAAATATTTCTTCCAAATGCCTAAGCTAAATAATGTGAGCTTGAGCATAAGTAAACGATGTTTATTAATAGCAATACATGTTTCAATTCCAAATCGTTCCACTTAGCGAACATTTTATTTTATTTTAATTAGATTTATATTTTAGAATGTAATTTATATTATTATTTCTCTTTCAAGCTAAAAAAAATTATATGTTTCATTTCCACTCGTTCCCCTTGGTGGAAAAATTTTTTTTTTTAATATTTAAATTTAATTTCATTCCCTTTACTATGATAAACTTTTAATTTTAATATTAACAAAAAATAATGCCTTCATTTTATTCCATTTTATTTTCCTTACAATAACACTCTTGTGTGCTTATTTGTCTCATGTAGTTTGTGATTGACAACATAATTCTCATTATGTTGCAATTAATTATTGTCAAAGTTTCTTAATATAAAAATAAGCCGCTTCTTACACCAGATTATAAGACACACACACACACACTTCGCACACCGATGTGAAAAAATTCATTAATAAAAAGTTCTTAAAAGATGTTGGAACAACAACAAATAAGTGTAAAAGTGTTACCAGTTTCATTGTGATAATTTGCTTTTACCCTGCTTCTGCTTTTACTTTCCTTAAATTGCCAATTACAATTTTTTTGTGGAAAGAATCGCGACATTATAGGAACCATTTCCTAAAGCTGTTGCTAAGAAAATTAAATTAAATTGTTAGCAAAAATAATATGTAGTGGATGTGGTAGGGTCGGATGTGCTTGCCTCGCCTTTTAAGTATGCAAAATGTGGCCAGCCTCGCTGTCATACATATTTGGTTATTTATCAACTGTTGTTTTTGTTGCTAATAAAATTTTTAAGTCTTTTTTGGCATGAAACTGAGTACAGTGAACAATTATTGTCCCTAACGGAAAGTTGTAAATCAAGGCCATTGAGAGCGCAAAAAGTATCCTAAAGAAATCCATCCGTGCTAAATACAATTAACCAACGATGAAGCTGAAAATGTAGAAATTTAATTAAAAAAACGAAAGCGTAAGTATGAGAGTAAATATGAGAGCTGAAGAAATATTTATTTTTCTTTTTAGAGTTTTCGTTGTGATATAAATAAGTTACAAAATTACGCTAGCTGGCTTGGGAATGCTTAATCGTTACCATTTTCCGTGTGTATGTCCTGTTTATAAAAAGTATTTTGCTATGACACATGGTTTTATTACCTGACTGTATACCAATTTTAGTGTTAACGGCAAATTTCTTTAAATTCCGATAAAATTTTCAAAAATCCCCAATTTTACAGTTTAATTTAGTCTAAACTCTTTTAAAATAACACCGGCGAAACATCTTTATTCATTTTTTTTTTAATTTTAAGTTATAAAAGTAAAAATACTAATTCCTATATTTTTTCTAAAAATCCCCAACTACAATTTTTTCTTTGTTCAATATTTGTTTTAGTTTTCAAATAAATTTTTTTTTAATAAAATGCTTTTCTACACCAACGATCACGTTTTTATTTACTTATTTATTTTATTTTAATTTTAAGTTATAAAATTAAAAACACTAATTCCTATATTTTTTCTAAAAATCCCCAACTACAATTTTTTCTTTGTTCCATATTTTTTTAATTTTCAAATAATCACATCTTTATTTTGTTTCTTTTAATTTTAAATTATAAAAGTAAAAATACTAATTCCTATATTTTTTCTAAAAATCCCCAACTACAATTTTTCTTTGTTCCATATTTTTTAATTTTCAAATAAATTTTTTTTTATTTTAATTTTAAGTTATAAAATTAAAAATACTAATTCCTATATTTTTTCTAAAAATCCCCAAATACAATATTTTTTCTTTTTTCCATATTTTTTAATTTTCAAATAACATTTTTTTAATAAAATATTTTCTAACAATTTTGCGTTAACAGCAAATTTCCTTAAATTCCGATAACATTTTTAAAATTCTCCAATTTTACAGTTTAATTTATTCTAAACTTTTTTTACAATTTATTTTAAACTCTCTTAAAATAACACCGGGGATCACATCTTTATTCATTTTTTTTAATTTTCAGTTATAAAACTAAAAATTCTAATTCCTATATTTTTTCTAAAAATCGCCAACTACAATTTTTTTCTTTGTTCCATATTTTTTTTTATTTTCAAATAAATTTTTTTTCAATAAAATGGTTTTCTAGCAATTTTGCCGTTAATAGCAAATTTCCTTAAATTCCGTAAAAATTTTTAAAATTCCCCAATTTAGTCTTAACTCTTTTAAAACAAAACCAACGATCACGTTTTTATTAATTTATTTATTTTTTTATTTATTTATATATATTTATAAAATTAAAAACAATAATTCCTATATTTTTTCTAAAAATCCCCAACTACAATTTTTTTCTTTGTTCCATATTTGTTTTAATTTTCAAATAAAATTTTTTTAATAAAATGGTTTTCTACCAATTTTGCCGTTAATAGCAAATTTCCTTAAATTCTATAAAAATTTTCAAAATTCCCCAATTTAGTCTAAATTCTTTTAAAATAACACCAACAACCACATCTTTATTTTTTTTTTTCTTTTAAGTTTAAATTATAAAAGTGAAAAAAACTAATTCCTATATTTTTTCTAAAAATCCCAACATACAAATTTTTTTTGTTTATTTAGTTTTTATTAATTTTTAAATAAAATTTCAGTTTTTAAGCCGAAATTTTTACGGGAATTAATTTTTCATTTGTTAAAATTGTGTTTAAAACATAACCTAAAAGCTCGTAAATTATTTTTTTTTTAATTTCCCGTTTAAAAATTTAAGGTCTGGTTAAAAGTATCTTTAAATAGACATTTTTATTACCTTAAATATTTTTCTATAAGCAATATACAATTTTTTTTTGTAAACTAGCAATTTCCTTAAATTACTACAAAAAAATTGTTATATCCCATTTTGTAAAATAAGGCATTTTTGTCTGGTTAAAAGTATCTTGAATTAAAAAAAAAAATTCTATATTAAAACTCTTCCTTCAAATATTTTTCTATAATGAGTATACAAATTTTATTGTAAACTAACAATTTTCTTAAATTCCTTTACGAAAATCCTTATATCTCCTATTTTATAAAATAAGGGATTGCAAAACTTTGTGTATTAAAAACATAATTTTCAAAGTCCCTGTTATAAATTTAACATAATTTCTTAAAGAATTTTTTTGTTAAGGAATATAATAAAATTTATATTAATTCCCAAAATTTTTTTCAAAATCTCCTTATAAAATGTTTTTTTAATTTTTTTGTTTTTTACTATTAAAAAAAATAGTACTGTAGATCCAGCTCCAGAAATAAAATATTTTGTTCAAAGTACAGCTTTAAAATTCCTAAAAACTTGTATAAAAATCCTTATTTTAAATATTATTTTCCCAATTTTGTTATACTTATTGAAATCTTGTTTATATTAAACATATTTTAATTTTTCGTAAGCTGTAAATAATTCGTAAAATTCCTAAAAAAAATCGAAATATGTATCCTTTGTATCATTTATTAAATATTTTTTTCAAATTCCACATAAATACTTTTTGAACATCAAAGGTAACGCTAGTTACTCTTCTTTAGCTCTTAGTGTTTTAAAAAAAAATTATTTTAAGTTTTCAATGAATTCCTACGATCTTTTAAAAAATCCCTAAAAATTTCTTTTTATGCCTTGAACATAAAAATTGACGTTTACTGCTGTTCTTTAGCTCTTCTTTTTTTTAAATATATTTATAAAATGTTTTTAAGTTTTCAACGAATTCCTAAAATCTTTCAAAGAATCCCCAAAATTTCTTTTTTCGTCTTGAATACCAAAAGTATCAATTGCTACTCTTCTTTAGCGTTTATTGTTTTAAAAAATATATTTATAAAATTTTTTAAGTTTTCAATAAATTCCTAAAATCTTTTAAAAAATCCCCAAAATTTCTTTTTACTTCTTGAACATCAATATTGGCGTTTGCTACTGTACTTTAGTTTTTATTGTTTTAAAATATATATTGATAATTTTTTTTAAGTTTTCAATGAATTCCTACAAAATTTCAAAAAATCCCCAAAATTTATTTTTTATGCTTTGAACTTAAAAATTTGCGTTTACTGCTGTTCTTTAGCTTTTATTATTTTAAAAAATATATTTATAAAATGTTTTTAAGTTTTCAGTGAATGCCTACGATCTTTTGAAAAATCTCTTTTTCGTCTTGAACACCAAAAGTATCAATTGCTACTTTTCTTTAGCTTTTATTGTTTAAAAAAAAATAGATTTATAAAAATTTTTAAGTTTTCAACGTATTCCTAAAATCTTTTTAAAAATTCCCAAAACTTTGTTTTTATGGCTGGAACATCAAAATTGGTGTTTGCTACTGTTCTTTAGTTTTTAGTGTTTTAAAAAAGATATTTATAAAATGTTTTTAAGTTTTCAACGACTTCCTAAAACTTTTCAAAAAATCTCCAAAATTTCTTTTTACGTCTTGAACACCAAAACTATCAATTGCTACTTTTCTTTAGCTTTTATTGTTTTAAAAAAGATCTTTATGAAATTTTTTTAATTTTCAACGAATTCCTAAAATCTTTCAAAAAATCCCCAAAATTTCTTTTTATGCCGTGAACATGAAAATTTGCGTTTGCTACTGTTCTTTAGTTTTTATTGTTTCAAAATATATATTGATAAAAATTTTTTTAAGTTTTCAATGAATTCCTAAAATCTTTCAAAAAATCCCCAAAATTTCTTTTTATGCTTTGAACTTAAAAATTGGCGTTCGCTGCTGTTCTGTAGCGTTTATTATATTTATAAAATGTTTTTAAGTTTTCAACGAATTCCTACCATCTTTCAAAGAATCCCCAAAATTTCTCTTTATGCCTTAAACATCAAAAGTGACGTTTGCTACTGTTCTTTAGCTTTTATTGTTTTTAAAAACGATATTTATGAAAATTTTTAAATTTTCAATGAATTCCTAAAATCTTTCAAAAAATCGCCAAAAATTTCTTTTTATGCGTTGAACATCAAAAGTGGCAATTACTACCGTTCTTTGCATTTTATTGTTTAAAAAGAAAAATTATTTATGAGCATTTTAAAGTTTTCAAGGAATTCCTAAAATTTAAAAAAAAATCCCCAAAAATTTCTTTTTACTTTTTTTGCTCAGGAATATTAGATATGTTTTAAAAAATTGTTCCTTAGATGTGTGTGTTGTTTTCCCACAGTGTTATTAGCCTTGACATTTTTTTTTTTTTTGTAAATCGGTTTTCACTTCATTCATCTTATGTATCAGCCATTAATCATGCGAATTCCTGGCATAAAGTCTGAGAAAGTAATATATTCTATTGTCCACAGTCGAATCGTACTTAAGCACCTTGACATCCCAGCAATAGCTGCGCAAAGTGTTATTTTTTTTTTTAGCTGGAAAAAATGTTCGAATTCATTAAAAGCTTTTGCTTTTATTCAAGCTTGCTTGAATTAACTCCATTTCTCATAACACATCTTACTTTCTCTTTCGTTTCTTTATCTTTAATTAATAGCAAATTGAGTGCCACTTGAAACAAGGGCAACTTACCGGCTCTAACATGTACATCACGCGATATAATCGAACCAAATTGATTGCGGGCTAAACAGGCATAAACTTGAGCATGGACTTCTTGACGATAATCTTCGGCACGGAAGGGAGGGAAAACAAGTTTGCCATCCGAGGAGATTTGACGTAAGCCAGGAACATCACCAACAGCTGTACCATCGCTGCGTATCCATATAATTTCAGGCATAGGGTTACCGCTAGCTTTACATTCAATTTCAGCACCAGTAGAATTCGAAAAATCAATGCGATTGGTGGGCTCCTTAAGAAAAACGGGTCCTTTTTGATCGGCATCGGGTGGGTTGGCAGCTAAAGCAGTTGCTGCAAGAAAAAAGAAGATAAAAGAGTTTTAGAAAAAAAATTTCTTTCATTAAAATTATTCTTTTAATTTGCATTAATTCTTGGAAATCTTTAATAGTTTTTGATTATTTTTTGCTCAAAACATAAAACGGATGTTGTTGGGCATCAACGTAATGAGTACCCGAGTGTGTTTTTCATTCGAAAATTATTCCAAGCGTTTGAAATTGCTTTGTTTCATTTATGAATGCCACGAACAAAAACAACAACAAAGGAATATAATTCCATATAGAATATGAGTAGTAAATGAATGGTTGGTTTGTATGGTTTATGGTGAGTGAATGACTTCCCTCCCGCTTTTAAACAGGGAGAGACAATGAAAACTATAAACACTTCAAATTTATTTATTTATTGTTTATTTCGTTCATTCATCGCCTTAGAGAACAACAACAACAACAAAATGTATTAAAAAAAAAAGAAAAATAAAAGAATTAATTTTACAGAAATCTATACCAACTCCAAGCCAATATTTTGTGACAATCGCCAATTCAGCCAGCCAGGCAGGCAGGCATGCAGGCCATGCCACCAGACACACAGACATAATTCATTCTGTGACTATAACTAGCATGGATCAGTGACTTTGAATGTATTTGTCATATATATTGTTTGTTGTTTTTGTTGTTTTTATTCTTATACCTTCTATCGTTGTCACAAAAAAACAAAAAAAAAACACCACCAACAACAACAAAATATAAAAAAAATAAAGAGACAAAGAAACATTTATTATTTTTTTTTTTTTGTTTTTGTCATTATTTTACACTCCTCCCCCTTCTGGCTTTGTGTCACGTTAAAAAAGTTAAAAACTCTAGAAATTACCTTCTCCTAAACAACACCATTATGCGTTCGTTAGATAGACACAAACAGGAATAGAGGAATCGTGGCAAAGTAGCAGTGGCAGCTATGACATGAACAGCAAAAAAAAAATTTAATGATGACGTAAAGGTGTCGATGACACTTAATAGTGTCTATGCATCCACCAAAGTCATTTGCAGCTGCTACACCAGGCAAAAGTAGAATGTGAACTAGCCAAGGAATTTTGAAATTTTTTTTGTTCGCATATAAAGGGTTTTTCACCAAGAAGTTGGTTTTCCAAAAAACAAAATAAAAAAAAAGAATATAGATTAAGATGATTCAAGTGGCAATTATGTATGGATTATATCTGGCAACTCTATACCACAACTATGATGTCGTTTCTTTCATCAAAGTTTTTCATTACTTTTTGGCAAAATGGCGGCCCTATTTCGTTAATTATATCACGGATTTTGAGTATCAACGCCAAAATCGATTCTATTGGCTGCGTGTAGACTCTGTCCTTAACTCAGACCCACCAAAAATATTCCACACGATCTGGCTGGCCACTTAAGTAATGATTGTTGTGAAATTATGCAATCGGGAAATTTGGTTTGCGAATAAAATAATCGTTTCATTGGCTGTGTGTAACATGTGGCAACGTCCTGTTGAAACCACATGTCACCGATATCCACGTTGTCAATAATAGGCCAAAATTAAAATGTTAGTCTCTCGCGGTAGCGTGATCCCTTGACCGTTACTGAATTCCAGCCTCATCGTCGAAAAAAACGTCCCCATCACGCTTCCAAACCACATAGCGCACCATACCGTAACACTTTGAGCATGCAAACGCTTCCCAATAATCGAACTATGTTTTTCAGAAGCCCAATGTGGTAATTTTGCTTATCACCCTACCCGGACAAGTGAAAATGGGGTTCACCTGAAAAAATGATTTTTTGAGAAAAACCAGCCGGTTGTTTCTGAATTGTAAGTGATCGGTTGGCTTCGATTTCTGCACCAGTTGAACGTTATAAGACTTCAAAGGCAAATCCTAACGCAAAATTCGCCATGTAGTGGTTTTGGATATCCCCAATTATCGAGAACGTCGAGGAATTGACAAAAATTTGATCTGCTTCAACACTATGGCTCACGGCTACAATGTTTTCAGTTGAGCGACGCGTTGGTGTTCGCACATTTTGTATCGAACCTAACGACTCAAATTTAACGATCAAGTTCTTAGTAGCGGTCTCAGAAGGACGATTATGTTGTCCAAAAATATAACGAATTTTAGGAAATGTGACTGGAACAGAACCACCATTTCCATAGTGGATTTTAATTATTTTAATGCGATTTTCGTGCGAAATTGAAATCATTGCCAATGCATCTACTACGGATACGTTGTTGTTGTTGTTGTTGCTGTTGCCACAATTGAAGTAATGCTCAGTTTAGATCCTCTATTAATTTTAAACCGTTGCCATTTTTGAATGACGGCACTAGGAGAGCTGCGCACTGTAAGAAATAGCATACACGCTACTTACTATTTGCAACTTCTGGTAGCGCCACTACTAATGCCTTCCCTGCGATTGCAGATTTCTCTAAAAGTTAAAGAGAAGTCTACCCAAAAAACGCTATCCAAAGCGAATTTATTAGCAACCACTTCAGTCACCCCCCACCAAGTTTGCAAAAACACGATACAAAATGAAGGAAGGGAAGACTGCACGAGCTGATGCCTGTACATGTGCCTTTGTCCAATTTGTCTCTGACTGTATTTTATTATTAATTTAGGGGGCAACTTGAAGCAGACCACTTCTTTCATAGGTCTCCTTTAGATCTCCTCACAACTTCAATAATTGTAGGCAAACCGATTTGCAACTTACGACAAATTTTGCTTTCATTAAGTTCTAGCGTTCTAGCACAAACCTTTTCTCTTGACTTAGCATCTTTCGGCTGTCGGCTAATAGCTGTTACGATTCTTTACTAAATGCTAACATTTTCCAAAGCTAAGATGCCCTATAGCATTCACGTTTAACAAACTCCTGCCCGCGGCTGCAACTCACACACAATGTGCGCCACACTCTCAGGATCTTCCAGGCCTAATCTTAAAGTATATTCTTCCATTTTCATCTTTGCCTGATGATACTTGAAGTTTCCATGAACTGTCATTAAAGCAGCCCATGCATGATAAGCATTCGTGTTATAAACTCTTCCCCTAATTAAAAATTTTACTTTAAAAGCTTCGATCAGGACTGAACTTTTTTGATTTTGCAATTACGCAAAGAGTGCATTAGTACATTTGAATAATTGCCCAAGCAGCTGCTAAAGGAAGGGCACACACGTAATTTCTTCAAATACACTAAGATGATGTCTTTCCTTGATGACAGATATCATCAAGTTATCACTAGTGAATTTAAAGTACTTTGTATGCTGATGTAATGCTTTAAATTTAGATTTTCTTTCCACGCTCTTCCAGAAAAATACAGGTCACTCTATAGTTTCTCTATACAAACCAAAGTCATTTAAAACGTCTTTCAAAATTCAAGGTGAAGTGTTAAAAGAGCTAAAGAATACTGTTGTCATTCCTTTCCGTCTATGCTGGCTGTTTGTTCGGTGCGAACGGCGACCGCTTTCGATGTGATCACAACATCATCCTCAAGCCGTGTTCTGAACAGTATTACTAAAGAATATTAGACTTTTTATTTGGAACTAATCTTATGCGAAGATTTAAATATCCGATTTAAATAGTCGCTTTAGAGATGGTGTTCTTCACTTTAAGTGAACTTAATGCATTCTCC
Source organism: Trichopoda pennipes (assembly GCA_030448955.1). Classification (NCBI taxonomy): domain Eukaryota; kingdom Metazoa; phylum Arthropoda; class Insecta; order Diptera; family Tachinidae; genus Trichopoda; species Trichopoda pennipes. Next base: position 10,715,973 of record JASKUP010000060.1, on the reverse strand, counting down.
ATTCTGTCTCCATTGGATAATAGTTCATACACTGGGAAATGCATTGCCTTGGGAAAGAGAGCACTGTTTAGCTAAAACTCCTACAGATCTATTGCTTACGGTTTTCGGTAGATATTGAAATTGGTATCGACTGAAGCTGAAGAGAACGAGAGAGATAAAGAGAAAGAGAGGGAGAGAGAGAGAGAGAGAGAGAGAGAACGAGAAAGTAATGAAAAATTTAAAAGCAACAACTTAACATAGATCATCGCTAAGACTGATCCAATTCTTTCCAATAGTAAATTGCTTCCGCAAAAGAGCCCACTTCATATACGAAACGTCAAAATAGGCCATAATGAAAAGCTAACCTCATTCTTAATTCACAAAATGGCCAATAGAAAATCATGAAATTCATCAGCAACAATCACATCCTCTTAAGGGTATGCGCGATAAGATTTACATCTGCACCTAGCCGTGTGGGCCATTATCAGATGGTGGATCATTACCACTGTGGATGAAATGTAGCGTCATCCTCGCTCTAAAAGAATTTCGGACACGTATCCCTCCGGTCACTCAAAACCCCGAAGCAGGCCGCAGCCTTCACTCCTTGCTGAAGAGTTGGAGACTATCCAACTCCTGGTCCAGAATGCATGAAGCTTAGTATAATTAAGAACATGGCGGCATTCATACTCACACCTAGACCATTGTTCATTGTGAATGATCTGACCCACCCACAAACCCATACGAGGGCCGCTATACTCCCGACGGGCCTACCTCAATAATCAGTCAGTTAAATGCCTAAAGAGACAAATAGCGGAACTCTGGGGCAATATAGTGGATTGTCCAGTTGGCTCCTGCTAGCCTTGAAGGGAACTGGGCTCCCTTTACCCCCGCAAGACACAAGTCTAGATGGTTGTGTGATCCATAAAGACTTATAATGTGCCCCCGGGGGGGCCTCTTAAGGGTATATCATCCGAATGGAATTTGGTCCATATATCTTAAAGACAAGTAGGTAATGCAGTTATCAACGTTACTCGGGAGATATCCACAGCGCATGTAGTTCGTAAAATAGATTAATGTCATCAAGTGGCCGTATTGGTCATAACCTAACGAAAGTTCTTACTACTGGATCATTCTATTCATTTTTGCTGAGGAGCTGAACCCATTTTAGCTAAGACCACACCACTGGCGCCATCTATTCAATGTAACAGTACATTAGCCGAAAGTGCTTTTTCACTAATTAAGATCCAAAACTCAGCTACTATATTAGTCCCTAAAAGGCCTTACTGAAACAAAGTACAGGGTTCTTCGAAAGTTCTTATCTATCAATTTTAAGCACCCTTGAATTTAACCCCATAAATGACAGCAAAGGGGAGATGGTGCCTTCAAGAAAATATTGTTCTCGGAGGGCATAATTTAAAAAAAATTGTTGAGCTTTTGAATTATCTAAAGAAACAGAAAACTAATTATTGTATGAAAAATTCTCCGGAGAAAGCCACGGCCATTTTTTCGGGCCTATGAACCTCGGCTACGAAATAAAAATTTTGTAGAGGCCTAAAAAGGTTTAGATATTCTAAAAAAAAATTGGTGAAACAGCTCTGCTTACTAAGAAGAAGACGACTATGAGTACTTTAAAAGGCCACTAGTTATTTGGTGATACTTTTTAACCTCAAATTTATAAAATTCTTCGAGTAATGATGACTGCTAAGCACGCTGCTTTCATACAACTACTGATCTGAGCGTACTTTTCCCTGAAGCGATATTTTTAAAGGAAAATTCTTGCCATTGCACTTTTGGGGAATGAAATAGGAGCACAACAAGCAGAATTTCGGTGAAATTTAGCGGTATTTAGGCGGAAAGGTTATGGCAAATATTTCCTTATGATTCCATCTTTTAAAGTTTTGGATGTGTTTATTTCAAATATGAAGTGATTTAGTGGAATCCCATTTACACTTATCTGAATGGATTTAAAGCTTTATTTATTCTCTCTCTCTCTCTATCTCTCTCTCTCTCTCTCTCTATCTCTCTCTCTCTCTATCTCTCTCTCTCTCTCTCTCGTTAGGATCAGATTTAGATATGGATCAATTAAATTACTTTGTAAATTTATTTACAAACTTAGAAACTTGAAATTTTTATTTTGTAGCAAACAATATAATTAACCATCATTACCAACCTCATCAGTGTAGGGTGCATAAAACCATTTCTGTCATTTACAACTACAATCTTGCCATATTCCCATATATTTCTTCTTCTTTTTCTTCTTATAATATTAATGCATCGCTTCATACATGTTCCTTAACACTTTCCCTTTAAGACACAACACTCAACTATTTGGGAAGGCAGCAGCAAACAATCGCAAGCCATCACATGCAACTGATGCTTTCGTAAAATATAAAAAATATTAGTGTGATGTCACTTAGAGTATGGAGTGCGTTTAACAAAGATTTTTCTTATTTCTTTTTGAATTATTTTTTCATTAAACGACCTCAGGGTAAATACTGTTAAAAAGGAAAGATATTAACGGAATGAATGGATGAATGAAGACAAGGATTTGATCTTATTCCCTTAAAGTAAGAAAGGAAGAGAAGAGAAGAGGAACAGCTACATTATTTTTCATTTGACTGTGTTTTAGAATGATGACGATAAACTAAAGACTTTAAGGGTTCAAATCGGAATGCGAATGTTATAAAATTTTTAATTCTTTTTTATGAGAATTTAATCGAAATTAAAATTGATTTTACGTTACTTATGTGTTCTTACGTTACTTACGTTTCTTACGTAACGTATTTGTTTTTCTCAAATAAAAGCGTCCTTTTAATTGCAAGTGGCAGCACATTAACTTTGTATTTTTTCATCTACTTATTCTGTGTATTTCTTATTCACAAAACACAATATTTTTTTGGACTCCAACTAGACTCGTAATACTCGATATTTTTAAGAATAACTATGAGCCTTTATCTAGCGCATTCATTTAGACCACAATATCATATGGCTTTTAAGTACGAGGAGACTCGTACTTAAAATTTGCCTTTAAGTCACCAACGACCTTAGACACCACTATAACGCACTGTCGTTATGTTGAGACGTTACTCACTCATTAAAACATTTGTAAGGTTTGCACCTACATTTCCTTGCTCGGCTACACAGGTATCTGATTTAATACACAAGTGCCTTCACCAACTCATTTTTTTGCGACTACTCAATAACGATTATTTTTCTTTTCTCATAGAGCTCTGATGGGGTTTGAACTTAGAGTAATGAGATCCACCTAAAGATGCATACACCTTTATCAAAGCAGCTACGACGTCTATTTGCCACATTTCTGCCACATAGTCATATAATAGTTTTTTTATATCATGTTACCAAACACACCACCCTTTTCAGTGGTAAAAATTAATAACTTATTTAGATATGTGCGTATTTTCCGATGCGGTTTAATTTATTTTTATTTGGGTACGGTTTTACGTCAACCTTCGTCAAATTTTTTTTGTAAACAAACCGGTTTCGGCTATTTGCCATCTTCAGTGTTCTCCTCATACTAGTTGCGTTTTATTGTCAGCTGTGTTAGTATAGTTCGTCTTGTTCATGTTCCCCTTCGTATTACTTCTACTGCATTCGCATTTTTTTTGTCTGTATATCTCTCTCCTTTTCCGTTTGTCTGTTTTTACCTAATTTGTCTCTCCCTCTCTGTCTGTTTCTCTCTCTCCCTTTTCACTCGCCCCCCCCCCCCCTCCTACCTAAATCCCTTCAAGACCAAAACGGGTAACGGGCATTCGTGATATTTCTAGCTAACACAATCGTCCTTCTGACTATTAAGAATTTGGCGGTTAAATTTGATTCGACAGGCTCCATAAAAAATGTGCGAATACCAACGCTTGTTCGATTGGATCATTCAACTGAAAACGTCGCAGCCGTGAGCCAAAGGGTTGAATAAGATCCAAATTTGTCACGTTCTCCACAATCGCGGTTATCCAAAACCACCACAAGGCGAATTTTGTGTAAGGATTTGACTTTCAAGCCTTACAAGGATCAACTACTGCAGAAATTGAAGCCGACCGAGCGTTCACATCGCCGTAGATTCGCTCAAATCATTTAGGAACAAACGGCTGGTTTTTCTGAAAAAATGGTTTTTTCGTTTTTTTCAGAAGCCCATTTTCACTTGTCAGGGTATGCCATCAAGCAAAATTGCCGAATTTAGGCTTCTGAAAATCCTAGAGTGATTATTGAGAAGCCCTTGCATTTTTAAAGTATCCCTGTATGGTGCGCTGTGTGGTTTTAAGGCGTAATAGGGCTTTTTTCTTTCGAAGATGAGTCTGGTAATGCGATACGGGTTGATGGTTCACGCTATCGCGAGATGCTAAGAACTCAATTTTGACCTATTATTGACCGACGTGGATATCACTGACAAGTGGTTTCAACAGGACGGTGCCACATATCACACACAGCCAATGCAGCGATCTATTTTTTCGCAAACCAAGATTCCCGATCGCATAATTTCACGACAATCTAACTGTTGATTGAGTGGCCAGCCAGATCGTGTGACTAAACACCACCACTGGATTATTTCTTATGGGTCTGTGTTAAGAACAAAGTCTGTACGAGAGCCAATCGAATCGATATCGGCCTTAACAAACTCAAAATTCTTGATGTGATTAAAGACAAAAGGCCGTCATTTTGCCAAAAAGTAATTGAAAACTTTGATAAAAGAATCGATATCTGTAAACGTGATGGTCGCGGTGTAGAGTTGCCAGATATCATTTTTCATTTCTTCTCGTAAAACAATAAAAATTTTTAATCATCTGAATCTAAAATTTATGTTTTATTTTGTTTAAGAAAACAAACTTCTTGTTAAGAAACCCTTTACATAATTCAACATCTTTAATGGACGACAGCAGCAACAAAATCATTAGCTGTGTAGTCACTAATGTATCACAATTGATGTGAAACCAATGGCTTGGCACGATGGCGGATATACTGAAGCGGGTGATGGCTTTTTCTGCACGGATTGTACGATGTATCTGTGAAGACGTATTATCATTTGAAATAAACCTAGTGCGAAAATTTTCCACAGTTAATCGAATTTATTGCTGTGATGGGAGATAAACCTAGTGCTCAATACGTATTTCGGGCAGAACAATGACTTTCAAAATTAATTTTTTTTTTTGTTTTTTTCGGACCAGTACTCAGGGGATGACCCCTACACATGCAATGCATTGTGCCAGAACTAGGAAATTAGGTTACGGGAAGGAAGAAAGAGGGAGTAGTGTCTGTGGACATTCAGTTTGAATTTTCCCAGATTGAAAAAGACAGGAAAGACCTCCGGAGGGATCTTATTCCGCATACGGACTGTTCTGCTAAAATTTTCCCGAACGAATTTTTGCGTAGTGCGATTCACTGGCCAATCAACGACAAATGGATGCGCTCTCTACGAAAATGGTGTCAAACGCGAAAATGTGCTATATCGGTAACAAGTTCCCTAATTTCGTTAGAGCACTTACCATTGTAGTAAATTTTTCTATTCATATTGAAATACCAAAGAAATCACATGACAGCTGACAAAATGGCCGCCATTAAAAAAAAATTGTAAATCGATACCTCTATAAAAATCACCCTATATATAGTTATGTATATTTATATCACATTTTAGCAAAACCACAAATAGTTTCCATTTCATGCATCCATCTTTCAAACGAGAACACAGTGCAAATTATTGTTTGTGTCAATGCTGCTGGCTGCTGTTATTGTTGTTGTTGGTGGTGGTGTTTTTGGTTTCGTTACCGTCAACCAGATCAAATAAAATAAAATTCAGCGGTCGGACAATAACACAAAAACAAAAAAGTAAAACACAGAAATTTAAAGCTGCTCAAAGCAACAAAAAAAAAATTTATTTTGCAGCTGCTGAACATCTGCCGATAAAGTAGCTGTTGCTCTATAGAAATAAAGAATAACACCCTACACAACACAAACAAGCAGTTGTGATTAAAGACTAAACTCTCCCCCAAAAGCAACTGTAGTTGTAGTTGTAGTTAGGATAATGTAAATGTTCTAAAGTATTAATCTCACAAATTGTTTTGTTTGTTATTTTTGTTGTTGTTGGTGGTGATGGTGTAGAGTCATTTTCTAACTCTAAAATACCGGTTCTTCTTCAACGAATTTATGTTTTCTTCTTAAGCCAAAAATCATTCTCTTGAAATGTTGTTGTTGAAGTTCTTTGTTATCACTTTGTTTAAATCCTGTTTTCTTTCTTTCTTTTCCCCCTGTATTAGTGTTTTGATTCCTAATTCTTTTCTTCTTTTCTGTAATTTTGATGTTTTTTCGTTTGTTGTTTTTTTTTCTTGTTCAATTAACTGGCAGGTGTATTTTTTTTGGTCTTCATTATTTTTGTTGTTATTGTTGTTGTCGCGTTTGAAATACAGGTAGATGAAATTTTATATTTCTGGTTTTTATTTAGAGTTTTAAGTTTTAAATTGCAAAACGATTGATGGGAAAAAATTCTAAAGATGTTAAGGAAGTATATTGTCCATTTCATATCTTAATATTTAGTCTTCCATAAAAATATAATCCAAAAATTAATTAAAATTTCAACCTAAAGGAAATACAAAGTCTTATTTATCAAGACCAGACTCCTAGAGCCCAATATACTTAGTTAAATTCCTCTAAAAATTAAGTACATTTGAAATCAAACTCCGAGAAAGTGGTAGCCCCCAACACCCTCTAGTACAATTCTACAAAAGAAGTGAAGTGAGTTTTCAGACAAAACCCTGATAGTAAGTTAAAAAACAGCCGGCCCCTCTAAGCCTCACAAATGCGAGCTCTTTTGAGAACATTTTTCATTCCCACATTCTCACCCATTTCACGCGGTTTTTTCATGAATTTCATCACCCATATTTTGTTGGACTTGTTCAAGCGTTTCTAGTTTGTTTTCATAAATCTTGCTTTTCAGCTATCCTCACAAAAAGAAGTCCGTACAGTACATTTCAATTTTAGCCCAACACTTAATTTAATTCCAAAAAAAAAATTTACTCTCTCCATTTTAAACTCACTTGCAATGACACAATTGCCATATTTAGAGAACTGCGTGGCATAACTTTGCTACGAATAATTTAACGCTCAAGCATAAATATTGTGTGCGTTGTGTGTGAATAACAAAATATTTAGAACGTTTCCGTTGATCATCAACAATGAAAACATGACTGTAAATAATTAAAAATTTATTTAGTTATACACTTGTGTTATTTATAAATTAATTCGTTGAACAAACGACACTAAAAATATCATAATTACTAGTGGTAGCCGATAGTCGATGGATGTGCTGCTGTTTGGATATTTGATGGAAAGGCTTGTAATAATAAACCATCAGCGTAAAACAATGACATTAACAATTTTATTTTTATAGTTTTTGTTTTTTTTTTATTTTTCAATTTAAAGTATAAAAGAAAAACAAGTTCCCAAAGCATAAAATTTATAACAATTACGAAATCTGATTCATAATACATCAAGTATCCATTTAGACAGTAGCTGCTTTGCTGAGAGACAACACCACAACACAGTGGGCTTGATTATACAAAAAAAAAAAAAAATACAAAAAAGCATCAAAAAAATATAATATAAAGGGTGCACCAAGCAATTCAAATTTTAGAATGAAATAGAATATAGGATGTGATGATACCTTCCCTTAATGGTGTCTTTAACAATTACAATAAAATTTAACATCTATGAAAAAATTCTATACAAAAATTCTTATTGATGAAAAAATTCTATAGAAAAATTCTTATTGATGACCATTTTTTATAGAAAACATCTTATTATTGATAAAAATTTTCTATAGAAATATTTTTATTGCTAAATATTTTCTATAGAAATATTTTTATTGCTGAAAATTTTCTATAGAAATATTTTTATTGATGAAAATTTTCTATAGAAATATTTTTATTGATGAAAATTTTCTATAGAAATATTTTTATTGATGAAAATTTTCTATAGAAATATTTTTATTGATGAAAATTTTCTATAGAAATATTTTTATTGCTGAAAATTTTCTATAGAAATATTTTTATTGATGAAAATTTTCTATAGAAATATTTTTATTGATGAAAATTTTCTATAAAAATATTTTTATTGATAAAAATTTTCTATAGAAATATTTTTATTGATGAAAATTTTCTATAGAAATATTTTTATTGCTGAAAACTTTCTATAGAAATATTTTTATTGATGAAAATTTTCTATAGAAATATTTTTATTGATGAAAATTTTCTATAGAAATATTTTTATTGATGAAAATTTTCTATAGAAATATTTTTATTGATGAAAATTTTCTATAGAAATATTTTTATTGATGAAAATTTTCTATAGAAATATTTTTATTGATGAAAATTTTCTATAGAAATATTTTTATTGCTGAAAATTTTCTATAGAAATATTTTTATTGCTGAAAATTTTCTATAAAAATATTTTTATTGCTGAAAATTTTCTATAGAAATATTTTTATTGCTGAAAATTTTCTATAGAAATATTTTTATTGCTGAAAATTTTCTATAGAAATATTTTTATTGCTGAAAATTTTCTATAGAAATATTTTTATTGCTGAAAATTTTCTATAGAAATATTTTTATTGATGAAAATTTTCTATAGAAATATTTTTATTGATGAAAATTTTCTATAGAAATATTTTTATTGATGAAAATTTTCTATAGAAATATTTTTATTGATGAAAATTTTCTATAGAAATATTTTTATTGATGAAAATTTTCTATAGAAATATTTTTATTGATGAAAATTTTCTATAGAAATATTTTTATTGCTGCAAATTTTCTATAGAAACATTTTTATTGATGAAAATTTTCTATAGAAATATTTTTATTGATGAAAATTTTCTATAGAAATATTTTTATTGATGAAAATTTTCTATAGAAATATTTTTAGTGATGAAAATTTTCTATAGAAATATTTTTATTGATGAAAATTTTCTATAGAAATATTTTTATTGCTGAAAATTTTCTATAGAAATATTTTTATTGATGAAAATTTTCTATAGAAATATTTTTATTGATGAAAATTTTCTATAGAAATATTTTTATTGATGAAAATTTTCTATAGAAATATTTTTAGTGATGAAAATTTTCTATAGAAATATTTTTATTGATGAAAATTTTCTATAGAAAAATTCTTATTAATGAAAAGTTTCTATAAAAAAATTCTTATTAATGAAAATTTTCTATAGAAATATTTTTATAGATGAAAATTTTCTATAGAAAAATTCTTATTAATGAAAAGTTTCTATAGAAATATTTTTATTGATGAAAATTTTCTATACAAATATTTTTATTGATGAAAATTTTCTATAGAAAAATTCTTATTAATGAAAAGTTTCTATAGAAATATTTTTATTGATGAAAATTTTCTATACAAATATTTTTATTGATGAAAATTTTCTATAGAAATATTTTTATTTGTAAAAAAAAATTTAATTGTAACAAATTTTCTATAGAAAACTTATCATTGCAACAAATTCCTTATAGAAAACAAATTTCCTATGGAAAAATTATCATTGAAACAAATTTTCTATAGAAAAATTATCATTGAAACAAATTTTCTATAGAAAAATTATCATTGAAACAAATTTTCTATAAAAAATTATCATTGAAACAAATTTTCTATAAAAAAATTATCATTGAAACAAATTTTCTATAGAAAAATTATCATTGAAATAAATTTTCTATAGAAAAATTATCATTGAAAGAAATTTTCTATAGAAAAATTATCATTGAAAGAAATTTTCTATAGAAAAATTATCATTAAAAGAAATTTTCTATAGAAAAATTATCATTGAAACAAATTTTCTTTAGAAAAATTATTATTGAAACAAATTTTCTTTAGAAAAATTATCATTGACACAAAATGTCTTAATTTGTTTTATCATAATAGAGAGGATCTGTGATAATTATGTGTGACCCAAAATATCAGACAAATGTTGGCCACATTTTCAGTGACATACCTCTATCCGACGGTTCGTATTTTCAATGACAATGAGACATAGTTGGGGTTCAATGTAGTTAATATACCGAATTATTCTTAGCTTCGACCACATTTGCAAAGAAACACACTTACTTTATTTCTAATTATTTTGTGTTCGAACCCACTGTGCAATGCAATTAAAATATTTATGATGTCAGTTTACCAGCTTTTTAAGTTGATTGTAACTATATAAAAACCGCTCTAATTAGTTGAGTATGACGAATAAAGGGTACTCACAGCTTGCGTTAAAAAAGCTATTCTGGAGCGCTCACAAAGCCTTCTTATTTCGAAATATTTTTATATTCTTTACCAAAGATAATATATATGCATTCTGTATTCATTCGGAATGACGAAAGAATCTCAAATGTATATGGAAGAATAAGGGAACCTTTTGGTGTAGCATTTAATTTATTTTATGTTTGTTGCTGGGATATGAACCTAAGCAACTAAAGTAAATAAAAAGAATGGTAAGAAGTCAATGTGCTAAAAATTTAAGTGCTGTAACAAGTTTACAGAAAATCATCATTATTTTATTACTGTCCTTGTCACTCCATTACTCGTCGCTAGAGGAGAATAAAGTTTCTCTAGTTCTGCAAAACGGCGGATCTTTAGAAACTGAATGAAAGAAGGTAGAGTAAAGGAACTTAGTTTTTATGGTGTATCGAAATCTATCATCTATCTAAAGGGTCTTTTTTACAGAGATAGAAAAACTTTGAAATGGAATAATGCAAAGACCGCCACGGCTGGATCTAGAAGTTTAATTTTCAATAACTCTAAAAATTGTGGCCGTATATCGGGTATAATACAGTGAGTACTTTCCTTCAAGTGATTAATCATTTTGAGCTTTAATATTTGATGACTTCAAAAGTTGTGGCCATATTTCGTGATAAGATTTACATCTGCAGCTAGCCGTAAGCCTTAATCAGATGGTGGTCAAACCACTGGGAATAAAAAGCAACGTCATTCACGCCCTAGGAAGCCGAGAACTAATTCTAGCAACAGATCTTTCCTAGTTGCAATTTCAGCGGTTCCGGAGCAGAGACGCAAGCCACTATTCCTTGCTAAAGAGTTTGAGACTATCCACCTCCTGGGCCAGAACGCATGAAGCGTAATATAATTAAGAAGACGAAGAAATTTATACTCACTGAATCTGGACCATTCATTGTGTTCATTGTGAATGATCCTAACCACAAACTCAAACGAGCACCTCGAAATACACAGCCACCACGATAATCCCGAAGGGGCAACCTCAATAATCAGTCAGAGAACAGCTAAATGCCTAAAGAGACAATTAGCGGAACTCTGGGGCTTTACTGATTCCCGTGGAAATATAGTGGATTGTGCAGTTGGCTCCTGCTAGCCTTGAAGGGGACTAGGCTCCCTTATAGCCCCAGCAGCACAGGTCTAGAGAGTTAAGTAATCCAAAAAGACCGATAAATGTGCCCCTGGGGGGGAGTTGTGCCCATATATCGGGAATAATGCAGGGAATACTTTCCTTCAAGTGATCAGTCATTGCGAGCTTCTTGTCGTAAACTAGCACGTTCAAATATCGCCAAAGATATATCGTCTAGTTGCAGTAAAGTACATGATCTGGGAGGTTTAATTTTTGGTGACTCTAAAAGTTGTGGCCATATATCGGAGATATTGCAGTGAACACTTTCCTTTCAAGTGATCAATCATTTCGAGCTTCTCGTCGCTAACTAGCGCACTCACATAACGCCAAAGAAAAAATTTCAGGGGCGTTAAATCGCATGATCTTAAAGGCCAATTCAGAGGTCCAGAACGTAAAGCTATGCGGTTACCAAACTTTTTCTTCAGCTGTGTGCTGTGTGACATGTTGCACCGTCTTGCTGAAGCCACAGCGCCATGGCTCTCATTGATCATCATTGATTGTAATGTTCTGACCAGTTTGGGTATGATTTTATGTCAACCCGCGTCAAATTTGGTTTGCGAACAAATTTCGGCTATTTGCCATCTGCAGTGTTCTCTCTCTGACCAGCATGGCTTTCAAAGGATTAAAAATCGAGATCTTGATTAGGGCCCGATTAGTATAATTTGGAAACATTGTTCAGACGTCAATCTATTCATGCTTAAATGCCACAAGCTAAATTAAGCATAACTCACTTGACAGCAGCAGACAAAATGGCCACCGGTTAAAAAAGTGTTACCAACTCTATAAAAAGCACAGGACAAGCTGTCCATTAGGGAGGGAAGAATAGATCCCAAAGTCGAGAAATATATAATCCAAGTAACGGTACTCCTATATTAAGACAATAATAGCACAGTTTCTTTGGTGAAGGGTACAGAAGAGTCAGTACAGACGCACTCTTCGTTCTCTTCTATTATTTCTAATTCACAAATTATGTCATAAAGTTTATAAATATTCCTAATACTTTTCTATTTATTATTCCATACGAGTTCAATTAGAGCATAAGATTATAATGAAAACAGAATCATTACTAAAGACAAGGCCAAATATTGCCGTATAACTCAAATAATTTAAGTTTTATTATTTTCAATTTCATTCATTTCACTTTCAGCATGCGGGTGGAATTGTGTAAACGTTGAAACTTAATTGTTGACACTCACATTCTTATCACTTCCACATTTTCTCTTCTGTTGTTGTAAAAAGTAAATAATTTTTTTTTCGTCAATTGTTGTTTTGATATGAAAACAGTAGCTGCGCTTATTGTGTGTTTAAGACTCGGGCGCCTCTTTCTTGTGGATAAATAAATAATGAATTTTTTTATTTATTTATTTGACTAATCGCTTACCCCCCACCACCAAATATTAAGTGCTTTTTAATGACTTCATTTTCTAGAGCGTTTTATAGATAAAAATGTTTTCTTCGCCTACAAACAAACCAATACAATTCGAATACCATATGTATTCGAATAAACGATAATTAAGAATTTTTGTATTATTTTGCTAACAAGTTAAAACGTTCTTGTCGTAGCTTCCTTCTTTTTTTTGTTGTTGCTTGTTATTATTCCAAAAAATAATATAAGTTTGTTTTACATTAAATTACTTAGCAGTTGGCAACTTGAAAACTTGTTAAACAAATCGCAGCCAACTTCATGCTCTAACATTAAAAAATTCAAATTAAGTTTAATTAAGCACATCTAGTCTCTCGTGACTTTGACTTTGTTATTGCACTTAAATTAGGGCTTAGATATTTTTATTATCGCACAGTGGGGCAAAGTAAAAACCAATATACACATATTAAAAATTATTCAAATCGTTTATAAGAAAATATTTCAAGTAGCCGCTTTCAGATTAGGCAACTTTAATTGCGCAAACCTTGTATTTATGGGTATGAGAGCAAAGCTCGGTGTGAAGTCCGACCTTTCCTCTCACACCCCACTTAACTTGCGGAATTAAAGTTGCCTTATCTGAAAGCGGCCCAACTCTTGTCTTAACCGCTGTTTTAAAATCTAATCCGAAAGGGACCTTAACAAATTTATGTTTTAATTAGCAACTTATCAGCTCTATTATGGGCAGCGCTATGAAATGAAACTCTCTCACTTTCTGAGCAACACTACCGTAATGAACGATTGCGTCTAATATCCGCTAGGAAGTATTTCCCTCTCAGAATCATTCCTGAAGGCATTATGAAGTTGGGTGCTTACTAACGGTAACAAACCGTGCCCACAACATAATCCTTTCAAAATAAACAGAGCCAAGAGACCGAAATAGCTGATGTAACAAATGCTTTTTTATAATAGTGAAGGAGCTTTTGTTTTTTACCCATTATTAAACACTTTGCAGAAATCGAATGAATTTCTTACAATAGTCGTGCTATATTTGCGTGGGATAACTACAACTTAGTGCGGGCACCACGACTGTACAGTACTATACTGTACTGTATTGAACTGAACTGAACCGGACTGTTTCTGAATTACAAGGAACTGTAGTAAATTGTATTGTATTGTGCTCCGTAAAGTACTGGATAGGACTGTATTGTACTGTACAGGACTGTATTGTACTGTACAAGACTGTATTGTACTACACAGGACTGTATTGTACTAAACAAGACTTTATTGTACGGTACAGGACTGTATTGTACTGTACAGGACTGTATTGTACTGTACAGGACTGTATTATACCGTACAGGACTGCGTTGTACTGTACAAAACTGCATTGTACTACACAGGACTGTATTGTACTGCACAGGACTGTATTATACTGTACAGGACTGTATTGTACCGTACAGAACTCTATTGTACTCTACAGCTACAGTAGTATATTGTACTGTATTAAAATGCACGGAACTGTACTGTACGGGACTTCAATGTATTATAGATCATGGATCTGTATTATACAGGTCTGCACTGTATTATACAGGTCTGCACTGTATTATATTACATGGAACTGTACTGTTTGTACTGTAAAGGACCCTATTGCACTGTACAGGACTGTATTACGTGATAAGATTTACATCTGCACCTGGCAGTGAGCCTTGATCAGATGGTGGTCATACCACTGTGAGTGAAAAGCAGCGCCACTCACGCCCTAGGAGGCCGAAGTCTAGTTCTAGCAACAGGTCCTTCCTAGTAGCAACTTCAATGATTTCAGAGCAGGCCTGCAAACCACCACTCCTTGCTGAAGAGCTGGAGACTATCCAACTCCTGTTCAGAACACATGACTAGCACGCTCACTGGATCTAGGATAATTCACCAGGTAGGTGTTATTAAAGGTGAGATGATCCTGGCCACCACAATAAAACAGACCTGTTATGGGGCCGCGAAACCACAACCACCACGATACTCCCGAAGGGCCAACCTCAATAATCAGTCAGAGAAACAGCTAAATGCCCAAAGAGATAAATAGCGGATACTCTGCGGGCTACTGATTCCCGTGGAAATAACGTGGAGCTTCAAGTTGTACCCCTGCCGACTTCAGGGGACTGGACTGCCTTATACCCCCAGCTGCACAGGTCTAGATAATTGAAGTTCTATAAAGACCGATAAATGTGCCCCCGGGGGGAGTACAGGACTGTATGAATTGTACTATATGTAATTGCGCGGTACTATACTGTACTTAAGGGTCCGCCATCTAACGTTCTTTTTTTCAACTAGTGCTTATTTCGTGACTGGTAACACTTGGCTCATGTTTGATTTGACAGATAATTAATTTTATCCTTCCGCTGAACGAATATGGTTGTGCAGACGCTTGAACAACGCTGGGAAAAATTGCGACACATTACTTAAAAAATCATGGTAATGTTGCAGAATGTATGCAAAAATTACGTACAGATTTTGGAAGAAGAGAAGCACTGTCAACTCAGCTCCGTATGTTCGTTTTCTTGTGAAAAAAAATGAAAGAAACTGGCATCCTCATCGACAAACCAAAGCGTGAAAACTTAAAAACAGTGCGAGAATATTGCTGCTGTGGCAGCAAGTGTGCGTGAAGTGCCATCAACCAATCAATTCACCGTCGTTCTCAACAATTGAACATTTCAGCGACATTATTGAGATGAATTTTGCATAAAGATCTTGGTATGATGCCATACAAAGTCCAATTGATTCAGAAGTTCGAGCGAAGTGACCATCCAATGCATTTTTGCGTCACTAAGTGGGCCTGCGATCGACTTACAGAAGATGCTGATTTTGCAAGAAAAAAAAATCATCCTTTCAAATGAAGCTCTTGGATGATTTTGGCGGGTATGTAAACAAGCAAAATTGTCGCATTTGGGGCACAGCAAACCCGCACGCATACATTGAAAGGCCGGCGCACCCAAAACGAGTCACTGTTTGGTGCGGATTTTGGTCCAGAGGCATAAGTGGGCCATTTTTCTTCGAAAATGAGCAAGGAGTGACCGTTACAGTCAATAGCGATCGTTATCGGGACATGTTGAGCGAATTTTTTTGTTCACAAAAATTGAAGAGGAGGATACTGGCAACATTTTGTTTCAACAGAATGGTGCTACGTGCCGCACAGCCATAGCTACACTCGATGTTTTGCGCCCTATTTATGAAGATCGCATTATCTGCCGCAGAGCTGATGTCGTTTGGCCACCTCGGAGCTGCGATTTGACACCATGGGACTATTATTTGTGGGGTGCCGTCAAAGATAAGTGTTACGCCGACAAGCCAGAGACAATTGACGCTTTTTAAAAGATAATATTCGTGAAGCCATTGGTGCAATACAGCTGCACACAATCGATAATGTGCTTAAAAATTGAACCGATCGTGTAGGCTACTGCATGGCCAGCCGAGGCAACCATTTGAATGAAATTATTTTCCATTATTAACCGGAAGGATTGTACTTTAAATAAAAAAAGAAATTTGCGAAAATATTCAGTAGTTTTGTTTATAGAATTTAAAACAAAAAAAAAAAGTTATTTGGCGGACCCTTTATATTGTACTGTACATGAGTAAATAGGGCATGGGACTGTACTATATTTTATTCCACATGATTGTACTATACAGGAGTGTACCATATCGTACTTTACTATACAGAAATGTACTGTATTACACTGTACAAGATCATATTGTATCGTACTGCCCTTTAAGGGACTGTAATATATTGTACTGTATATGACTGTACAGTACTGTACCATACTTTACAGGGCAATTTATATTTTCCGCATGCTTTACACTTTATTAATATTGTCGAAATGTTAAAAGAGTTGTCTTTTCGAACCTCTCTTGAACTGACAGACGATTATATAGTAAATTTTTTTTAAAACAGACATACGCATGATGAGAGTTTTTAGGACGAGCTTTCTATAGAGAAAAATCATAGAATTTTTTATAAATTCCCTAAGAATAATGTTTTCTTTCATTTTTAAGTGGTCCGCCCCGGAAGCACATTTATGGGTCTTTATAGAATACCTGACTATCTGGACCTGTGCTGCTGCGGCTTCCTAGGACGAGCATGACGTCCCGATTAAGGCTCCATAGCCAGGCGCAGATGTAATTCTTATCACGTAGTTGTGCGCGGATAGAACTTTACTCTGCGCATTTTGTTAACTTGTGAAATTTGGCAACAAGGTCGTGTAATTAAGAAAAGCACGTACATGCAGATCGCTCTCCCTCTCTCTTTCTCACTCTGTTACTACATTTGTCCTTCTTCTTTCTCTGTCTCACACAACACAATATCACTTTAATTCTAATAACTTGTGCAGTATTTAATAAAGAAAAATTTGAAGAAAAAAAAGTGAAAACATTTTATTGTTGGTGTTATAAAACCTGAAATATAATTGCAACAAAAACATGTGTACTTTGTGCCCTAATAAAAAACAAATAGCAACGCACATTTGCAGCATTAGAATAAATAAACAAATGTCTAAATTAAACATTTGATACTCGTGCAATAAAAAGAAGGCAAATAATAAATAAATTAAAGGAAATAAAATAAAAAAAAAAAAAAATACGTGGCAAAAAATATTGAAGAAGTAAAACAGTTTTAAAATTAATGCCGCAGCACGTTCCACAGCGAACAAACAAACAATTTGTGTGTCTAGTGAGTTTGTCTCTCTCTATTCAAGCAGATGTTTATGCATTGAAAGTGTTCGTTAGGTTTTAGCGTATTAACATGAACGTTCATCGGGTTGTGTCTTTAGCTATCAGATGAGTGATAAGCCATACTTATTATGAATTGTAAATGAGGATCTGCAGAGCATAGAAACATGGATGTATAATACCGGGTCAATTGGAAACATAGTTATGGAACAGTTTAATATTTAGGATATTCCAGCTACTAAAGGCAAATTATATTTTAATTTAAAATATAACAAACAGCTCTTCTGAAGCAAAAGATTACTAAGATTTTTAGCTGAAAAGCAGATGAGCAGACGATCCTCAAATTCTACCAAAAAAAATTAAGGTAGTCCTATATATGATCATAGGAGCGTTTCTAGGAAAAGTTATAGCAGCCATAGCAATATACACTTGATGTTAATTACAAAAGTATGTCTCTCACGATTAAAATAATAGATATCATGTCTATTATAGTTCAGAATATAAAACCATAATCCCCCTCCCGGGGGCACATTTATCAGTATTTATGGATTACTTAACCATCTAGACCTGTGCTACTGGGGGTACAAGGAAGCCCAGTCCCCTGAAGGCACGCAGGGTGTCAACTGGAAGCTCCACGTTATTTCCACGGAAATCAGTAAGCCCCAGAGTACCGCTAATTATCTCTTTAGCCTTTTAGCTGTTTCTCTGACTGATAATTGAGATTGGACCTTCGGGAGTATCGTAGTGGTTGTGGTTTCGCGACCCCGTCATGAATTTGATTAAGGGGGCCAGAATCATCTCGCCTTTAACAAGACCAACGGGTGAATAATCCGGATCCAGTGAGCATGCTAGTCATGTGTTCCGGACCAGGAGTTGGATAGTCTCCAGCTCTTTAGCAAGAAGTAGTGCTTTGGAACCGCTGAAATCGCAACTAGGAAAGACCTTTTGCTATAATTAGTCTTCGGCTTCCTAGGGTGTGAATGACATTGCTTTTCATTCCACAGCGATTTGACCACCATCTTAATAAGGTTTACGGCCAGGTGCAGATGTAAATCTTATCACGATATATCAAACCATATTTCTCAAAAGCATTTCTGTATTGAAATCTCTGTTCCGTTTAAAATATTATTTGATTAGGAACTACACATTCAGTGCAAGTTTCAAGTTTGTATCTGAAAAGTCATATTGCACCACAATCACATCTCTGTGGGCACACCCTTTAATTTTATTTTCTTTAAATAAAGTATAGTGGATATAATAAAACATACTCCATATAAATAGTATTTCTCTGTCTATTATATTTTAATAATATATTAAAAAAGCACTTTTCTAGAGGCACACCCTTTAATTTGAAAATTTTTACTATTAGAAGCAGTCTAGCCGCACAGTCTGTATAGCAATTTAGAGCATGCGCCATTAGCGCTTTAAATTGTATGCAATAATAACCTGTGTTGTATGGGGGGGGGGGGGGGGGTGGAGTCCCTCTGAAGGTATAATTTTTAGGCGAAAATTTTTAAAATCTGTTGAAAATTACAAAGTTCTGAAGTCGCAGAAACATAATTAGAGCACTCTTCTTCTTAGGGTCATCTAATTTGTTAAAGCTTTTAAGATCTCAAATATTTTTTATTGTGCCTGGAGAGGCATTCCGTCAGCATATTTTGTTACCTTGTGAAATTTGGCAACAAAGTCGTCAAATTAAGAAAAACTCACACCCACAGGCATCTCTCTCTCTCTCTCTTCTGTTACTATATTTTAGATCTCTTTATCTAGCGCTATCTCTTTTTCGCTCTCTCTATTTTTCTCTCTCCCTTTTTCTATCTGTCTCTCTCTCTCTTTCTATCTGTCTCTCTCTCTATCTGTCTCTCTCTTTCTATCTGTCTCTCTCTTTTTCTCTGTCTCTATCTCTATCATTCTATTCCTCTCACTGGAAGCATGTCTTTACGATTATAACTGGCTTTTAGCGGCTTTAATATTGTGAGTGAGTTTTTAGCTAAAATGAGTTTTTGAATATCTAGACAAGATAGACAAGGATATAGATATACTATCAAGTGATTTACTAGACGCGAAATGTTGAAGATAATGATGACCTTAACATGACTCTTAACATCGGGTAAAATCAATATGAAGACTCACTCACTCAGGGTGCATAATAGCGCTTCGAACAGCTACTTTAAGAATTATAGTTGGCAGCAATATGTTTTTAATTCTAGCTAAAGAACTGCGAGGCTATCTAAGCACCGCTATCTAAGCGTGCAACTCACCAGTCGCACCAGCTATTAAAAAGCAAAAGCATATACAAGCGTGCCAGGGTCTTTTCTCGATTTGAATTTAAACTCCAAGGTACCACGTTAATCTCCGCAGGTTCTTACCAAGAAATTGTACAGCTATCGTTGTCCCTGCTGGCTAGGTTGTTCATTTATTCCAATAATTAGCCCATGGCAAAATTTTAAAAACCCTTTCGCGCTCAAGTTCAGGCTCCTGCAGGTCCAGACTATTGATGGTATCTTGTATCACAAAAAGAATAGGGTTAATCAGTGTGCGTCATCAAATCAAACATAACGCCGATGGAATGATGTACCAAGATAGCTGAAGTTAGGATGGTAGTGTATTTTTCACACTACTTGAGAGTTGGCTTTTTCCCCAAATGACGACTAGTGCTTCAAAGATTCTTAAGAGTCATTCCTAGCCATTTTGCAATCCACAAAAGTTAAATGTCGCTGTTGACTGTGGAGTGTAGAAGACTAAGAAAATACCTTCAATACCTTAGAGAGTTAAAATGGTTTTCGGTGAGTAATTGATTCCACTAGATGATGGTAAGAATTTTTTTTGTAAAGAGAAGTAGCACTTCAGGCAACAATGCCTATTTAGTCAAGTACCGTGCTACATTCTTTAGGAAAGGGATAGAGAGAAGAGATGAAACAGGTGGTGGATGTAGAAGGATAGTCGGAAATTAACTGCCAGCACAGCGACCAGTGACTATGCCTTCATTGCTAAGCAGCCCCACCGACAGTTAATTTTTAATTTTTAGTGAAAAAAAACAAGGTTCGTTGGGAATCGAACCCACAACCCCCATGATGATAAGCTAGTATACTATCTACTAGCCTACAAGGGCACCTAAACCTAAATTTAAACAAAATAAGCCACTTTCGTTTTTCTAGAATGTGGTTTCCTGACGAGTGGACATCAGCAATCAATGGAGTGGCCATAGGAACTCGCTTTAACATCAATAATCAATTAAGTGATTTTATTTAAAAATAAATTTGGTTCTCACTAAATTTAGAAATTAATCTGAATTTGAGTTTTAATATTAAGCAGTTAAATAACTATGAGAAATTTGGCAACATTGCATTATATGCGCCCATTTTATTGTTAGATATCAATAGTTAAAAAATCTTTCATCTCAAATCTTGTAAAATTTCCCAACTGCGCTGCTTCTCAACATTAATAAATATACAACAACAACAACTATAAAATTAACACAAATAAATTTTCCAATTTGTAAATTTATTATTGTTGAAGAAAAAATATTTTGCATTTTTTTTTAAATTAAACGTAAAAAATACACTTTTTCTAACCTTATCACCTAATTTATAAATATTTTATAAGAAGCATGAAGAAGCATTTGAAGTGTTGTAAAGAGTGTTCAAAAATTCCAAATTGATGAAAGAAAGAAAAAAAATCTTTTAGTCTTATATCTCAAAGCCAATTGATTCAATGAGTTTTCATTGAACCAACAAAGCAAAAACACTTTTTATCTCATATCTAAATTATCTTAAATCGTGCAGCCTGTACAGAGCGCCCTACTACTTAATCAGTTACATTTTTCACAGAATTATCATACAACAATATTTTTAGGCATACAATTTCATATCTTGCGTGAATTCCGTAGTACTCTCTGTAAACTTTTGAATCGCTTTATAAATATAACGACTGTGATTGTGTTGATTTCAATTACATTAATTTAAATAAATTGAAAATAATATTCATACAAAATCAAAATCACATAAAATGTAAATTTAATTCTTCTAAAGAAAAAAATTTGATTTAGAATCTTTTATATGGGATCCACTCTTCACGATTTAAAATTATGTTCCACTAAAAAAAATTCGTGAGAGATGTGGAAGAGTAATTTTTGAGGCAGGCGAAAAAAAAATAAAAATGGCAGATTATTTTCTTAAGACAACTAAGATATTTCTGCGCCATTAATTAAATGATAACATTTGGTGCGCGCCCGAGAGAGCTTAGCGGCTTAAATCTCGAGAAAAATAAACACTTTTTATAACCAATTTTTCTTTCTTTTTGGGTTTAAAGAACTTTCGATTATAAAAATAAAAGCAACAAGAAAAAAATAATTTCAATAACGAGAAACTTTTTTCCAAAAGATAAATAAATGGCAACGTTCAACTTTGGCATCACTTTTTCCTAAAAGTCTTGTCACATGTTCCGAAAAATGAGCAAAAACCAGTGATGTAGCCTCGCAGGATACAAAAACGCCTGGAGTTTAATTTTGACTCTATAAATTGGGATTCGCCTAACTGATTTTGACAATAAATTTAGTTAACTTGGTAGCACTTTTCAATTATCAGTCTATTCATGATGCTGGGCCAAAATAAAGGGTCCGCCATCTATCGTTTTTTTTTTCAACTAGTGCTTATTTCGTGAATGGTAACAGTTAGCTCATGTTTGATTTTAACAGATAATTAGTTTTATCCTTCCGCTGCAGGAATATGGTTGTGTATACGCTTGAACAACGCTGGGAAATATTGCGACACATTACTTAAAAAATCATGGTAATGTTGCAGAATGTATGCAAAACTTACGTACAGATTTTGGAAGAAGAGAAGCACCGTCCGCTCAGCTCCGTATGTTCGTTTTCTTGTGAAAAAAGTGAAAGAAACTGGCATCCTCATCGACAAACCAAAGCGTGAAAACCTAAAAATAGTGCGTACACCCGAGAATATTGCTGCTGTGGCAGAACGTATGCGTGAAGCGCCATCAACCAATCAATTCACCGTCGTTCTCAACAATTGAACATTTCAGCGACATCATTGAGATGAATTTTGCATAAAGATCTTGGTATGACGCCATACAAAGTAAAATTGGTTCAGGAGTTGAAGCCAAGTGACCATCCAATGCGTTGTTGCTTCGCTAAGTAGGCCTGCGATCGACTTACGGAAAATGTCAATTTTGCAAAAAAAATCATCTTTTCAGATGAAGCTCATTTTGATTTTGCCGGGTTACATACCCGCAAGCAAAATTGTCGCATTTGGGGCACAGCAAACCCGCACGCACACATTGAAAAGCCGACGCCACCCAAATCGAGTCACTGTTTGGTGCGGATTTTGATCCAGAGGCATAATTGGGCAATTTTTCTTCTGGGCCATTACACTCAATGACGATCGTTATCGGGCCATGTTGAACGAATTTTTGTTCGCAAAAATTGAAGAGGAGGATATTGGCAACATTTGGTTTCAACAGGACGGCGCTACGTACGACACAACCGAAGCTACACTCGATGTTTTGCGCCCTATTTTTGAAGATCGCATTATCAGCCGTGGGCCATTTCTTGGGTCCGAAACGTAAAACTATGCTGTTACCAAACGTCTTTACTAAATCAATTGTGCCACATGCTGTGAGATATATTTCGTTGTCTTGTTGAAACCACAGTTCCTGTGCTTCATGAATGTTCAACGGATGAATGAAAAAGTTAGTAATCACGGCTCTACAGTAGTCGCCATTAGTGCAACACCTATTATAAAGAAGCACAGTTCACTAATTCCACCAACCCATACAACACAGCAAACAGTCAGTCTTTTTTGAGGTAGCGGTGTTTCACTTAAAGGATTATCATCACTCTAAATACATCAGTTTTGTTAATTCACGTGTCCATTTAAACGAAAGTGAACTTTATCGCTAATCAAAATTCGCTTATGACAACGGGGATGAACAACAATCTTGTTTTGGCTCTAATTTGCGTAATTGAAAAACGTTATTTAGGCATCATTCCGTGTTGAACTGACAAAAAGGTCGTTAGTTTAAAAAAAATGTTGCCAACTTAAAGTTCTATACCTCTAGAAAAAACACCCGCTATAAACAAAACTATGTAAACATGAGTATAAAAGTTCAAAATAAGAAAAGCATAATCTCGATTACTATGAGGATGTTTTTATTAAATTCTAAAATTAAGCATCGAGCTTTTAAAAACTCTCACTCAGTTAAAGATGCTACACATCTCTAGCAATAAGATTAAAAGGAAATGTTGAATTTTGTCTGATCATGTTTACTAAAGATAAGAAAATTTCTTATATTCACCACCTATAAAGTGTGGCGGGTGGCTAAGTTAACTAATAAATCTTAAACATCTGCTTAATTTGTATTTGCAGAGCTGTATATTTGTTTGTTAAACAGACATCTCATAAGTTCCCAACAGTCTTTAAATATAAAAAAATGATACTGTTTTCATCAAATTTTAAAAATTAAGCACGAATTTCTAAAAACTCTCATTTAATTAAAGATGCTACACATCTGTAAAAATAATAATATTTAAAACAAATGTTTAATTGTGCTCTGAGCGTGATTAATAAAGATTAAAAAATTTTTTACATTCACCACCTATAAAGTGTGGTGGGTGCCAAAGTTAACTTAAAACCTTGAACATCTTTTGTTTTTATTTATAGCAGGGTATATTTGTTTATTACACAGACATAAGTTCATAAGTTCAAATCCCAACAAAGTCGTTGAATATAAGGATTTGTTGCTAACTTCGAATGATTTGTTGTTGTTGAAATGGTGAAAAATCTAAAAAATAATTAAATCTAGATGAATTGAATCATTTAAAAGGGAAAACAATTGTGGCGGTAGATTAATCAATGAAGACGCTCTATAAACTTAAACAGCAAATGAAGAGGAGAAGTTACAGAGAAAATTGACGATCTGTTGCAGTTGTGGGTGAGTTTGTTGAATGACTTGTTTGACAAACAGGAGATAGAGAAATTCCAGCTATAGAACATTTCAGTGTAGATGGCTGCGTAAGTTTATTAAAGCTCATATTGAGAGAACAAAAGATTGTGTGAAATAAAAGAGAAATAAAAATTTAATTCAAAAGAATATTTTCGTTTGAAGAAACCCCAACGTTTGGAATTGGAAAAATAGTTAATTTAAGTTCTTTCTGGAAAATACCCAAATAGTCTTCTGTTTTATTTTTTATAGCGAAATAAAACTAAATTATATTTTTAATTAAATATTTAAAAAGAAATAAAATTAATAGCGTTCTAAGAGATATAAATTATGTTATTTTCAATGTTAAAAATAATAAATTCAATGATAATTTAAACATTGAAATTAAAAATTGATTATTGTTGAAACCTGATTTTAAATATTGTTTGAATATCAACGCCTTTTACTTGACACCCTGCTACAAGAGGCTTATGCGTTAAAAACCACATTTTTCAACAAGCCTGTCAATCACTCAGGTTCATTTATACTTTGGAGTGTGTGTGTGTGTGTATGTGTGTTTTTAATAATTTAAATTTTCCAAAAAAAATTTAAAGCAACTTTTTACCTTTTAAGAGACAAATTAAATGTTTAAAACTTCATAAAACGTCATAATTGTTTCCAAAAACATTTTATTATTTCGGTTGCGTGTCGTGTCTGAATTTCCTTAAATAATGAAATGATTATTGCTGGTATTCAAATTACAGGTGATTCATATGGAAAACATTTTCAATCGATAAAATATAAAAAGAACTTGCCTTTAGTTCTCTAACGACACTTTTGTTTCTCATGCTGGTTAAGGTGTTGAAGCGTTAAGTGTTTAAAATTCATGACTTTGTAATAACTTCCCTTCGAACGATCAATAAATATTTTCAATTTGTTTTGAAATCTTACGACTCTTTCATTACTTAAGAGGCCTACAATTTTTAAGAACCTTAAAAAAGAATTCTGCTTTAAACTGTTTGTTAACTAAAATAGCAAATAAAAACAATAACTTAAACAGTTAAAGTAACAATAAAACATGAATGACCAGTTTATGGCATCTGCTTGTTTTTGTTCTTTAACATGAAGCAACTGAAATCGAACATGACATATAACCAGCAGAGAGCGATAGAGAGAGCGAGATAGTAGTCAAAATAATATTATTTAAAATCCCAACGCTAAATTCTATTTTGCATTTTCAATAGCAACAGCTAGAGAAAGAGAGCTTTGAACATTAAAACAGGTCTTCAATCGAGGCAAATGCAAAAAAGTAACAATATTACAACTTTTTGGAATAAAATAATTAATTTTTTTAATATTTTAGTTTATATCACTATTTTCCAGAAACAGCTTAAATAAAAAATTTTTCTAATACCAAACGTTGGGGTTCATTCGAACGAAATTATTATTTCCATAAACTCAAAATCTTTTGTTCACTAAATATGAACTTACGCAGCCATCTACACTAAAATGTTCTGTAGCTGGAATTTCTCTATCTCCTGTTACATGATCAGTAAATGTGTATTGGTCCATTACTGCAATTTATAATCCAGTTAAAATCTAAAGCTTTTACCAGATAATTTTACAAATGTTTAATAAAATATGAAATATTTTTCTAAATCGCAATTTTAAATAAAATAATTACTATTTTAGAAAATAGTTTCAATAACATCAGCTACAATTACAACGCAAGGATAACAATTAATTTTTTTTTTTGAAGGATTATCAAACGAAACTATTTGAATATTTTAGTAGGAAGTGTGTTATTATAGCAGCTGTATCTGTCTGTGTTGGTAGCTGTATTTAATTATAAAGGGTAACGAAACATAAAAGAAATTTAAAATATTACAGAGAACACATAGATTTTCCTTACGCAAACACAATGGAATAAAGAAGCAAAGGATTTTTCTACAACAATTTCGATTTATACAGAAACAGGGTGGATGGCTTTAAAAGAAAATACACTCATTTTTCTAGAGAATCCCTTTTGTAAACAATCATTTGTAGAAGTATGTACGTTTGAATGCATTACAGGTCACGGCGCATTTACACATTGCGAGGGTAATTCCTTAATAAGTAGGTAGTGTACTAGCTTGTCATTATGGAGGTTGTGGGTTCGATTCCCAACGAAGACCTTGGTTTTTTTTCACTACAAAAATAAAAATTGACTGTCGGTGGGGCTGCTCAGCGATGAAGGCATAGTCACTGGTCGCTATGCTGTCTTTATACGGCAGTTAATTTCCGACTATCCTTCTACTTTCACCACCTGTTTCATCTCTTCTCTATCCCTTTCCTAAGGAATGTAGCACGGTACTTGACTAAATAGGCATTTTTGCCTGAAGTGCTACTTCTCTTTAGAAAAAAAATATGAACCTGCTTGACTGTGTGTTTTGATTTGCTCTGTGTTAGTTGTTTTCTGTTGTTTACCTATTTGGTAGAATTTCTTATAAGCATGTTCCTGTTGTCTTGTGTGTATAAGATTTCTTAGAACACTACACAGTTTGTAAAGTACACAGTGTCAATTATTTTCTTTTAAAACTTATTAAATAATTTTCGCTCCTGAAATTTCATCTTTGTTCTTTAACATGTCACCAGTACACCAGGCTATAGAAGCCCCGCCAGTACAGTTACCCCAGTTGTTTGTTTTTTCTTCTTGGCCTTATTTAAGGAGTCTACCTGCTTGAAGCCGTCTTCCAGTGTGTGTTAAAAGTCAGGTATTATTTTTTGCCTTTAGAGAGTCGAATTTAGTGTTGAACTGGATGCAGGCACATTTGAACGGCAGCAGCTGGAGACAAGAAGTTTGAGCATGTTCCTAACGTTTAAAAAACGTTAGAGTTCAAATGGCAAAAAGTATTTGAATTTATGTGTGAAGATAAATTAAAATTCAAAGCAAAGGTAAACCAATTTCAGATATCTCCCTATCACTACGCCCGGTTCCGTTCCGGTGGGTGATAAAAGTGGGCTATTGTTTTTGCTTTTAGAAAAAGAAAAGCAGCGTTGATTTACATGCTGGCGTTAAATTTAGATTCTAGAAGACAAACTAGAACGGCAGAAGTATAAGATAAGAAGATTATAAATGTTTAGGCGCCCCTGTAGGCTAGTAGGTAGTATAGTAGCTTACAACACTGCGCGTTGTGGGTTCGATTCCCAACAAAAACCTTGGTTGTTTTTCACTACAAATAAAAATTGACTGTTGGTGCGGCTGCTCAATGATGAAGGCATAGTCACTGGTCACTTTGCTGTCTTATACCGACAGTTAATTTTCTTAACTATCCTTCTACTTTCACCACCTGTCTCATCTCTTCTCTATCGCTTTCCTAAAGAATATAACACGGTACTTGACTAAATAGGCATTGTTGCCTGAAACGCTACTTCTCTTTAAAAAAAAGAAAAGAAAAAGGATAAGAAGATTATGAAAGTTCCTTCGGAAGTCAGTTGTTCTTAGGTGTCACTACAAAGAACGCATTGAATATCACTAAAATAGAAAATTAAAAAAAAAATTTTGAAAAATTTTAAAAATTAGTTCTAGCAATTTTACGACTGCCCTCGTATATATGTGTATTGTCTAGGAAAGCTTGTAAATAACAAAAAATTATATATATAAAATAAAATTTTTCAAATAGTTAAAACACTCAATAGACATTAAGGGTACTTTTTATGAATGAGTACCATTTTCTTTTATTCGCTTTCGCAAGTGTGTGTGTGTTTGTGTTTGCTTATATGTGTGCATGTATTATTTTTTATGAAAAACAAGGTTGCAGAGCTGCTGTTAAATAGTACAAGGGAAAAAGGAATTGCCACAGTTTTTTCTTTCTAACCCATAAAGTACTAAAATTTAAGAGTACTCATGTTTGCTTAAATAAATACACTGTTGCCACATTTCAAACAACATATTTAATTTCTTAAATTAATTAGGTTTTTTTTCGGACGATTCCCAAATATGTTGAGGGTTTACTTAACTACAAAAAGAAAAGGTGACTCTTGTTTGAGATTTTTTTGTGATAAAAATGATTCATAATTTAAAGAAATATTTTTCCAAAAATTGTTAAGCATGCGAACACCATTTTAAATGGAAAAAAATAATATTTTTTTCGTTAAAAGAAAGAAACGAAAATAATAAGAAACGTTCGCGCCTAAAAGAAATTCTTATGAAAATAAATTATCCAAAATATTTCATTTATTTTTTAATCATTTTTAAAAAGAATTTTAAAAAAAGAGGGAGCCAAATAAAGAAACCGAAAACGAAAAGTGTTTTTAATACGGAGAATCTTAATTAAATAAAACGAACACGAAATATTATTTACACAAAATTTAATTTGCTGTTTGTTGTTGTCTTCACTTAATGTAAGATAATCAGCAAAGAAATATTTTATAATAAATAAAAAAAATGCCATCGCAATTAAGACTTTAGTTAACTGCTTCTAAAGTCTTATTTGCGATGGCATGTTTGAAACACCAAAATTGACTGTTGTCACATTTCTCTACCCTTTCTGGCTGTTGTTCGTTCAGTGTAAACGGCAAGCGCTTTCGCTGTGAAGACATCATTTTTAAGCCGCATTTTAGATAGTA
Source organism: Trichopoda pennipes (assembly GCA_030448955.1). NCBI lineage: Eukaryota > Metazoa > Arthropoda > Insecta > Diptera > Tachinidae > Trichopoda > Trichopoda pennipes. The sequence continues at coordinate 10,686,970 of JASKUP010000060.1, read as the reverse complement.
TTTGAGAGTTAATTTTAGGTCGCTCTTTCATTAGGGTGGTATGTATTTAGGCAGGTAAATTGTCAAGTCACCTCGCATTTTATGCGAGACTAATTTAATATTTCCATCTTTTATTATTTACTAGCAAACCCGGCGAACCCCGTTTCGCCACCAGATGACTTCGTTTTTGGTAACATTTCGTTTGGGTATTAAAAGATGAAGAAAAATTATTTTTTTGTAAGGAAAAATTTTATTTCATTGTGCGAGACAGTAATGAATTCATTCCGATTACAAAAATGAAGTGGAATTTAGTCGAACTGCCCTAAGTAAAAAATGAAAGTGAATCCAAAGTAAATACTGCATCGAAGCGTTATACGTGTCCGCAAATTATCCGTTGCATTGAAGTGCTCTTTGGTAAATCACATTTTTTGGCTTTTTGGTCTGACGTTAACACAAAAAAGTGGAAGGTTTTCCTACTCGTGAACACGCAACGTGAACAACAATGCCCATGCGAAAAACAATGATTTTCTAAATTTATCCCCGCAAACACTAAGCGATTGGTCGTGCGACTTGTTAATTGTTATTGCGAACGCAAGGCCAACCGGAAATTGCAAGCGTTTGAAGTCAAACGGAAGATCAGTCGGAATCATTGGTATTCGAGGAATACATACATTTTCACCTGCGTACTTTACGTTAATAATGGTTGCCTCAATAAAATTCGGCATAAGTCTTTTCACCGCAAGTTGAGTACCGTTGCAAAGTCGCGGTGGATTCAAGTTACGCAATATCATAATAACTGAACCAAGTTTGAGTTGCAAGTTATGTGGTGGAAATCCTGGTAACTTCAGAGAGTTCAAAAACTTGATTGGAGAATTTACTGCATCATCGGGATTTTTTATGGAATCAACGGATTTCTATGTCACCAAATTGCCATCGATTTTTGATTGAATGGTGAAATTCAGTGCATGCACAACATCATAATTCTTTGCGGCGAGAATTGCTCGTTGGCTTAACCAAGCACAATTCTGATAACTCTCACTAATGTCTGGGAAAACATTTTCAATAAGAGCTAATTGAGAGTCTACAAATCGGCAAAAGTCGTTGGTAAGAGTAATTAATCCAGCTGTCGCATCAACTGGGACTTTTCCATTTCCAACAGCTAACAATTGTTTGGAAAATTATGCAGCACTTTGATCATTTTGAAGTTGAACTCTCATATTAGTGGTTGGCGATAACGTTTTTACGTTATTCGACAAAGGTGACACCTTCAGGCAAGCATTCAATTCATTTGCAGGCGTTGCACGGGGAATTACTGGAGACGTCTGCCTGAAATCGCCTGCCAACAATATCATCAAGCCGCCAAAGATGTTGTTATTTCGCCGAAGATCCTTCAGTGTGAAGTTAAGTGCTTTAAGTGATTTATTGTGTGTCATTGTGCACTCATCCCAAACAATGAACTTGCATTGCATCAACAATTTTCCCATTGCACTGGATCGGTACGACCGCCGCCTAGAAGAGTCGCCAAAATGATCGAATAGTGGACAAAATCATGTGTTCTGGACAGGAGTTGGAAAGTCTCCAACTCTTAAGCAAGAAGTGATGATTTGCAGCCCTGCTCTGGAATCATCGAAGTTGCAACTAGAAAGTTCTGTTGCATAGAATTATGGCTTCGGCTTCCTAGGATTAGCATGTTGTTCCAAATTATGCAGTGGTTTGATCCACCATCTGATTAAGGCTTCATGGCCAGGCGCGGATGTAAATCTAATCACACGTTACTGTTTGGTGCGGATTTTGGTCTAGACTCTAGAGGCATAATTGGGCCATTTTTCTTCGAAAATAAGCAAGGAGTGGCCGCTACCGTCAACGGCGATCGTTAGAGGGCCATGTTGAACGAATTTTTATTCACAACAATTGAAGAGAAGGATATTGGCAACATTTGGTTTCAACAGGACGGCGCTACGTGCCACACATCCGATGTTTTGCGCCCTATTTTTGCAGATCGCATTATCAGCCGCAGAGCTGATGTCGTTTGGCCATCTCGCAGCTGCGATTTGACAGTGTTGGACTATTGTTTGTAGGATGCCGTCAAAGATAAGTGTTACGCCGACAAGCCAGAGACAATTAATGCTTTAAAGGATAAATATTCGTGAAGTCATTGGTGAAATACAGCTGCACACAATCGATAATGTGCTTAAAAATTGAACCGATCGTGTAGGCTACTGCATGGTCAGCCGAGGCAGCCATTTGAATGAAATTATTTTCCCGGACGGATTCTACTTTTATATAAAAAAAGGAATTTGAGAAAATATTCAGTAGTTTTGTTTATAGAATTTAAAACAACAAAAAAAAAGTTATTTAGCGGACCCTTTATTATGCCAGAAGGAGAGTTCATCTATGTTTTATGCCACTTAAAGGTTCTATACCTCTATAAAAACACCCTTTATTACAAACGTCTTTGTTTTAGGGTGCAGCTTTTAAAAATTATAATTGTTATAATGCCTTCATAAAGCAAGACGATTTAGGTTTCCGCTAAGAAATATTTGTGTGATAATCTAGCATTTCTTGGGAATTTTTCTCTAAAAATTTATTCGTTTCTACATGTTATTCGTTGTAATAATTCCAAGAATTTTATTCTAACAAATAAACTAGATACCTGTGACTTGGAAACTAAAACAAACCTTTTAAATTTACTTGATATTGTATTTATGCACCTTATCGTAATCGACCATTTAACATGAAATGTTTGCCTCCTTCTGTCTCCCTTTCTCCCTCTCTCATTATCGTATTCTATTTCTCTCTTGTGCTTAAACATTTACTAAAAATAAATCCATTTTAATAAAATATGACAACAAATCTCACCCACATTGACTGACTAAATGACAACCAAAATAAAGGTATAAAAAGGCAACGACATTAAAACACATACAAATATACACACACAAACACACATTTGAAATGTTAGACTAAAAGCAAGCTTGTCAACAACACCAATGTGTCACACATGCAGCAGCAAAAACAAAAAAACTCTTGGGAGTTGACAAACATAAAATAGAAAAAGTGACGAATAAATGCCGGGGAGCTGAAAGACAAAGGGAGCATCCATAAAAACCTCATAAACTAGAAAAAATAAATAAAAAAAAATAAAAATAAAATGTTAAAAGCCGCAACGTTTAAATAACTAAAGAGAAATATTTGTCCAAGGAAGAAAGAAGTCAACAAAAACTAGAAAAGAGGAGTGAGCAAACAGAAGCGACATGTTTGTACTCATATTTTTTAATTTATCTAAAATTAACATTTTAAAATGTCTTCTTCTTCTTCCTCCTCCTCTTCTTCTTCTTCTTGTGTCAAGAAAACATACAACTATTTAAAAATACAAATTTGTGGTTTACAAAAGGTATTCCCTTTTTATTACAACAACAACAATAATAAAAAATTTAAAAGGTGTCACACGAACCTGAAGCAGAATGCAACAACTTTACAACAATTTGTTTTAGTCATTAAACAGTGTAAAATGATTGAAGAGCATGACTGACTGGCAAATGAACTTTGGGATTTGTGTTTTTGTGTTGTTGTTGTAGGTGACTCTATAAAAATAAATAACGCACCAGCAACAATAGATTTGACACAAAACATAATGTGACTTGCATTCTCAATTAGTGCTTTCTCTATTTTCGAAAAGGTTTGAAACATTTGTAATTCTCAAATAATCTAAATTGAGTTATGAGCTTCATATTATGTCTTTATTTAAGTGAATTTATAATTTTCTGTGGAAATATGTACAGTTGCTAGTCAAGTAAGAAACTATTAAACACTTGAAGGTCAACATTCACCGCATTATTGCCGGTGTAGAAAAAAAGTCATTGAAAATTAGATCTCCGGATTAAACTGCGTTTGAACCCAGCCGTGGCGCGTATATCTTTTTTATTTTTTTAAAGAGAAGTAGCACTTCAGGCAACAATGCCTATTTAGTCAAGCACAGTGCTACATTCTTTAGGAAAGGGATAGAGAAGAGATGAAACAGGAGGTGAAAGTAGAAGAATAGTCGGAAATTAACTGCCGTATAAGACAGCACAGCAACCAATGACTATGCCTTCATCGCTGAGCAGCCCCACTGACAGTCAATTTTTATTTTTATAGTGAAAAAAAGCCAAGGTCTTCGTTGGAAATCGAAACTGCAACCCGCAGACTGACAAGGTAGTACACTACCTACTAGCCTACGGGAGCACCTACAAGTATAGTATAAGTATAGTGTTGTATAGTATGAAGAGAAACAGGAACAACGCATGAAAATCCTTGAATTTTCTTATTAATATTCTTGCTGTGTGAGAAATATGTGGCGTAAATTACTTCTTGCGTTACTCGACTATTTGGAAGATTTTATGTCAGGATCTTGGTTACCCCGCACCAAGAGCGGAGGTATGACATTGTAGCTTCTGGGAGTACGAGGCGGCACCAGTATTTTAGACTAGCAGGAATTTAAAACTGGAAGAAAGAAGACACCTTCGGAGTCCGACCAATGACTTATTATCTGGTACTACATTAACCGGTAGCCCGCAGAGCTATGGCTGTATTCCACTTAATGCTGGGTCCCTTCAAGGAGTATCGCGGTGACTGTGGTTTAAACCAAAATCGCGTAAAGGTGTAGCTTTTTCCTATTGCATTCTCAACAGAATGTCACTCGTGCGGGACAGTAGGAGTTTAGATAGTCTTCAGCTCTCAAACAAGAAATGGGGCACGGCTCTGACCGCTTTTTTTCTGTAATTATTATACACTTCGGAGGCATTAGTAGACGAATTGTATTTACTCAGTGGCAAGCCTACGGCCGGATACTGATGTTAATCTGTATCATGATCTGGAGGAACCCTCCGGTAGTAGGACACCATACAGTTGCTGGAAAAAAATGGCTGCCACAAGAACTAAAACCAGGTCACATATGACAAGCCGTTAGTTAAAATATATATAGTTGAATGAAGATCATTTTGTCGAAAAATTGTCTTTGGCGACGAAGCTTATTTTTGTCCCAATAGATATGTCAACAAACATAATTTCGGATTTTGATGTGAAAAGCAGCTAGAAGCAATTGAAGAGCTGCTAATGTAGTCTAAAGATGTGTTGTCAGGTTTAGCCGATGGTATTATTGGATTTTTTTTCCATTCGGACCAGGAAATGACCGCTACTCATGCAATATATTGTAACAGAATTAGGAAATTAGGTTGTGGGGAGGAAGAAAGAGAGAATAGTACTTGTGGACTATTAATTTGAATTTTGCTATTTTTAAAGTGAAAGGAAAGACCTCTGGAGGTAGTTGATTCCACATACGAACTGCCTGCTAAAAACGAATTTTCCCTATAATGCATAGTGCGGTTCACTGGCTAACCGACCACAAATGAATGCGCTCCCAACAAAAATCAAGTCAAACGCAAAAACGTGCGAGTTTCGGAAACAAGTTTACTTATTTCGTGAGAGCAATTACCACTGCAGTAATGATAAAACAGTGAATTACAATCTACATTGCGCCGATGCTCTAGGGAATTAATAGAGTTGGATATACTACCATCTCCAATGAGTCTCTTAGCCCTATCCTGTATGTGGTCGAGCAACTCCAAAATAGACTTTGGGCCGCCGGCCCATACTTGAGTGTTGTATTTAATTTTTGGACGGATAAAGGTTGTATAAATAGTATGAAGATCGGATGGAGTGAAAATTGTGCTTTTTATCGTGATATCGACTGTTTTCTGAAGTTGAAGATTTAGATTTGATTGATGTTACATACTACACGACTAGCGACATGATGAACCTATCGAATAGCGAGTTTGCTCAGCATTTAATTTCACGTTTTCAACCAGTCCATCACCCGCCAATATCATAAGGAGATTTAAGCATTTTTTGTGAAACTACTAGAAGTGTCACGAGTACAATTTTAAATCTAAAGCACAACATTGCAGCTGCTATGGGTTGGCCTAGCAGCGCTTAAAATATTTTATTTACTATTGCAAATTTTTTGTATGTACTTTTTTTTTAAGAGAAGTAACACCTCAAGCAGCAATGCCTATTTAGTCAAGTACCGTGCTAGATTCTTTAGGAAAGGGTTAGAGAAGAGATGCGACAGGTAGTGCAAGTAGAATGATAGTTACGGAAATTAACTGTCGTATAAGACAGCTCAGTTACCAGTAACCATACCTTCATTACTGAACAGCCCCAGCGACAGTCAATTTTTATTTGTAGTGAGAAAAAACCATGTTCTTTGTTAGGAATCGAACCTACAACCCCCAGTCATGTAAGCTAGCACACTACTTACTAGCCTGCAGGGGCACCTATTTTAAAAGACAAACGATTAAAAAATCACCCATTCTAATGAATCAAAAATATAATTAAGTTTAGACACTAAGAGGGGGAGGTGAGTGTAGATCTCACCAAAAGTCAAGAAATTTCGTTTGTGAATTTCCAAGAAAAAACAGGAGTTTTTTTTTAGATGTGGCAACATCAAATAAATGGCTGAGCCTTTGGAGACAAAGAAATATCAAATTTATATTTATTAACACTTCAGCAGTGTAAAGCGATATGATGACTACTAATACGAAAAATTCATTTACACACATTTTCCCAGGAAAATCTGTTTAAATTTAACACCATTTTAACCAAAAAAAAAAAACAAAAAAAAATATTTTTAATTTAGTTTTTTTAAATTATAAAAACATTTTTCATATTTTAAAAATGAATTTTAATTTTTTGTCTTCTCGTGTACGAAATATTGGTCGATTTTTTTATTATTTCATTCGCACGCATTTAAATTGTTTATTTCCTGTTTAGTTGCAAATGATGAGGCAAAGTGAAACGGCTCACATCCATGATATTTTGCCACACTGTCTGTCTATCTGTCTGTCTGTACGCCAGACTGTTTGATTTGTTTTTGTTTTGCATCACTTTGCCGATCATTAAAGTTAACCGCCGCACATGTGTTCATGACCCCTCTTCCGTTTAACTTGTATAGATATTTTTGACCTACTCACTACCCTCCCCTCCTTCGCTCTCCTCATCTACTTATTCATCTCTTATTCGCGTTTATCTAGAGGGTTTTAAAATTGTTGCACAGTCAGCCAGAGATTATTGTTGGGTTGTTTTAAAATGCATCACTGTTTTTTTTGTTTGCTTTGGTTTTGTTTTTGTTATTGTTATTTCGTTATGTGAATTTAATTTACAACAAATGTCTGCACATTTAGTTCAATTAAGTTCAGAACGTTTTTGTTGACTTGCAATGTTAAATTGGAAAATTGCAATCCAAAATGCAAAAGAAAAACAAAATTGGCGGGCAAAATAAAGGGTTTTGCAACAAAGAGTTTATTTTCTAAAAAAAATTAAACATGATTCAAATTTTTATTGTATTACTAAGAGAAGAGTTCGGTAATTATGAATGAGAAATGATATTTGGCAAATCCACCACACTCACGCTAACAGATGTCGATCAAAGTTTTTAATCACTTTTTGGCAAAATGGTGGTCCTATTTCGTTAATTACATCACGGATTTTGAGTTTTAAGGCTGAAATCCATTCCATAGGCTTCGTATAGACTCTGTCCGTAACCTAGCCCCAGAAAAAAATAATCCAGTGTTGTTACATCACACGATCTGGCTGGCCAACTTAACTGCTGATTGTCGTGAAATTATGCGATCGAGAAATTTGGTTTGCATTAATTTAATCATTTCATTGGCTGTGTGACATGTGAAGCCACATATCAGTTATATCCACGTCCTCAATAATAGACCAAAATTTAGTTGTTAGCGTCTCGCGATAATGTGATCCATTGACCGTTACCGCATTTCTAGCCTCATCTTCGAAAAAAAACGGCCCAAACACGCCTCCAGACCACATAACGCACCATACAGTGACACGTTGAACATGCAAACGCTTCTCAATAATCGCTCTAAGATTTCCTGGAGGCAAAATGTGGCAATTTTTACTGTTGACATACTCTGACGAGTCAAATTAAGCTTCGTCGGAAAAAATGATTTTGTAAGAAACCTCAGCCGGTTGTTCCTAAATAAATTAGGCGAATCTACGGCGATGTGAATGGTCGGTCTGCTTCAATTCATGCACCAATTGAACCTTGTAAGGCTTTAAAGTCAAATCTTTATGTAAAATTCGCCATGAACCATTACATGGCGAATTTTACAATGTTGCAGAAATTCGCTCAAGGTGCATCAAAAGCAGTTTATAATATCTGCCCAGGTGTCGAATCCTGGATATACTCATATGATCCTGAAACAAAACAGCAATCCACCGTACAGGTCTTTCAAGACTAGCGAAATCCCACTAAAGTTGTTCGTGGAAGAAGCACATCAAAGCAAATGGTTGCCTGTTTCTTCGGCATTACCGGTCATGTGGCGACTGTGCCATTAGAGCAACGTAAGACGGTTGATTCGGCATGGTACATTACTATTTATTTGCCAGAAGTCTTTGAGAAACTTCGGAAAAAGTCAAAGAAAAGACGCATCATTCTGCATCACGACAATGCGAGCTATCACCGAACGGCTGAAACAATGGAGTTTTTGACAGGGCAAAACATTGAATTGATGAGTTATCCGCCGTACAGCCCTAACTTGGCACCTAATGACTTCTTTTTGTTTCCGAACATCAAGAAAAAACTACGTGGACAACGGTTTCCTACACTAGAAGAAGCAGTTTCTGCATTCAAAACCCATGTTTTAGAAGTACCTAAATCGGAGTGGTAAAAGTGCTTTGAAAATTGGTTCCAACGCATGCAAAAGTGTATAAATCTTCATGGAGAATATTTTGGAAAACAATAAAATAGATTTTGTCTTTAAATGCTTGTGTTTTCATCCTTAGGCCACAAATATAAATAGCAGCCCTCGTAGCACAAAGGCTGAAGAATGAAAGCTTTTGGGTCGTGAAAGGCCTTTTTGAAATACTTCGATGGACAGTGTTATATATTCTTACTTAATTCTTAAGCTTTCAAACGCATGTCTTGTTCAACCTTAAAGAAGCAGGAGAGTGCGAAAGAGCCTTGAGCACAAAACTCAATGCAAGCCTGAATACAACTTTCGATAAAGTCACCACTATTTTATTGCCATCCTTTTCACTTTGTTACCTCCACTCATCGGTAGAGGAGAATAAAACTGCTCCAGTACTGCAAGGCATTTGATTTGTAGAAACTAAACAAAAGAAGGGAATGAAAAGGCGCCTAGTTCTCATAATCTATCAAAATCTATTCATTTTCTAAAGGGTGTTTTGATAGAGGTATAAAACATTGAAATGCAAAGATTTATTTTTTTTTTTAATAGACTTGAAATTTACTTTAATCGAAAGATAATCTTTTGGCATTATATTGGGTGGGCAAATTTGAGGTTAGAAAGTCAATTGCCTGTCAAAAGATTAAATGTCAAGAAGTAATCTGTCATTGTTTGACATTTATTTTGTAAAAAGTTGAAAAATTTTAACCATAAAACGTAAAACTCTTGAGAAAAGAAATTTAATTGTGAAAATCAATTAAAAAATAATGAAAATTTCACTGTTTCACTTTATAAAATTCGAACAACTTTTCCTCGTAATCAAAATACTTCTGAAACTGCTGTGCTGTTAATAATTTAAAGCGCCCAGTGGCTGTAGTGATGCAAATATAGCCTCTGTCCTGCAAATTGCTGTAAATGATCTTGGAGCATTAATTCCTTTAACGTTCGTAACAATTGGGCATCACTAGAAACAATTTGCGCAACATTTTGCGTACAGATTTTCCTCTTCACGCTTATAAAGTTAAAGAATTAAGGCCGCCCGAGCACTTTTGCGTCCAACGGTTGTGAAAACATTGTTTTTTGTTATAGCTTATAAGACTGGGGGTTGTGGGTTCGATTCCCAACAAACCCCTTGGTTTTTTTTTCACTACAAAAATAAAAATTGACTGTCGGTGGGGCTGCTCAGTGATGAAGGCATGGTCACTGAATACTGTGCCGTCTTATACGACAGTTAATTTCCGTAGCTATTCTTCTACTTTCACCACCTGTCTTATTTCTTCTCTATCTCTTTCCTAAAGAATGTAGCACGGTAGTTGACTAAATAGGAATTGTTGCCTGAAGTGCTATTTCTCAAACAAACAAAATTGTCGCTTATGGAGCTCACAAAATCCACAAGCAGTACTCAAGATAGCATTACATTTAAATAAACTAACCGCCAGGTGGCATCATTGGCATGCATTTTTTCAAAAATCAGCAAGAAAACCCCATCACCGAGAATTGTGTGCGGTACCAAAACACAATAACCAATTGACATTAGTGTCACTTAGTTTCATCAAAAGGACGGCACCATAAGTCACACAGCCATTCAAACAATTGCGTTATTCTATAAGAAATTTCCCGATTTGGTGATGTCAATTGGCTTCGTGGGATTTGTGATTTATTATTCTTTGGGGCCATTTGAAAGACCGGGTTTATGTGAAAAATCTGAATTTTGTTGCAAAATATGCTTTGAAATTCTGTGAAAAGATGGAACCTTTTCCGATATGCTAGAGGTGGACATCTTCCCGACATTATATTCTATTATTTATTGCCATGTTGCCATGTTACATTGGTATCAATAAAACTAAAGTTGTCGAAAGAAAGTGTGTTTCTTGAGCCAATTTACTTCTTAACCTCAAATTTGCCCATCCAAGTGTGAGTGAAATTAATCAAATTTATTTTTTTAGTGACATTTGTCCTTTTTTGTTCAAAAAAATTTTTTCGAATATACATACTCGTATTAGAGCTACAACAACAACAACAAAGAAAATAATATAACTAAATTTTATAAAAATAAATTTTTAGTTTTCTCCAACAATTTTTGGTCTTCTAAAAACAGAAAACTTCATTTTAATATTTCTTTATACTAGACCGGATTTCTAATGAACAGTTATTTTTTTAAAATACAACAATATGTTGAATGTATGTTAAATGGATTAAATTATGCTAAAAATAATGAAAAATAAAAAAATACAAACATTTGAAACGTTTGAGAATCGTAATATTTTATACAAATGAATTCATGATAAATATTGAAACCATTTGTTCCACATTTTGCTTTTATTCATTTCAGTGCAGTGTTACGAGGTCAGCTAAATAAGTTTTCTAAAAAAATTATAATTTTTTTTAAGTTGATTTTTTTTCCTTTTTTTAACCAACTTTGTCTGAAATGTGTCGTTTCACTTTTGTGTCGACACAGTTGGAGTATCGGTATCATTTTAGTTCAAATTTTTACAGGTCTATTGAATCTTAACGGCCATCGATCAACCCTTACGAACTTCTATAAATAGAAAATTGTAATGTAAAAGAAGTTTATATTTTTATTTCATATTCGCTGATCCTCTTTTGCCCGTTGATCTATTTCGGATTCGGTTTTTTTTTACAAGAATTGTTTTATATTCAAGGTGCTACTGGCATTTGAACTCACGACTCCTAATCTTCTGAGCAGCAACTAACTAACACTACTGCCTAATATGTGTGTTAACTTAGTGCTATATTTACTCTTTTAGTTTTTACCCTACTTACTATACAACAACAACATGAGCTTTTTTCTTTGATACAGTTATGCAAAGAGTTGCCAACCTTTAGCATATTGGCTATGGCAACCTTTGGTAATTGGTCAAAGAAGTTAAAACATGATGAATGAATGAAACGGGTTGAACCTTGGAATGTATCAACTCGAATCTCCTCAATAAAATATTCTTTCTATCTTCAGCGAAATAGTCGAGATCGAGGTCTTGAAGACTTCAAATTTCTTTAAAAACATAGATGCGAAAAGCTTTTATAAAATTAAAGTCGTAATTGCTCATATTTGGTTCAAAAAAAAGCCACTCGGATGTAAATGACACCACTCAACTTTTATGTGAAATAATTTTTTTTTTAAATCCTTTCAGAAATAATTTCGTTTTGCAGTCACATAATAGCAAATCGATAATTTTTTTCTGCTTTTTTTCAAGTCCCCAGATCCATAAATAGAAAACAACTTTCCGAGCTATCGTTTAGCAACGGAAAACAATTGTTGTGAAGTCTCTATATAGGAGTTGGTGAAGACGCTTGTAAAAAATGTGTTTTTAACGAACTATAGAATTTGAAGTTGACCACACTTTTTTAAGTGGCGGCCATCAAATGTTGCATATTTAGTTTGGTTTGGCATTTCAACATAAACAGACTTACGCCTAAAAAAAACGCTTTCAAATTATACGAATTAATTAAAAAATCATAATTCTTTTCAAAATACCTGATCCCGATTATATAAGCGACTAGCAAACCCGGCGAACTCCGTTTCGCCACCAGATGGCTTCGTTTTTTGTGACATTTCGTTTGGGAATTAAAAGATGAAGAAAAATTATCGAAGCGTTATATGTGTCCGTGTTCCCCCCGGGGGCATATGATAGTCTTTATGGATCCTACTACTTCCATCCAGACTGGTGTCTTGCGGGGTAAAAGGGAGCCCAGGCCCCTTTAAGGCTAGTAGGAGTCACCTGGACAATCCACTATATTTCCACGGGAATCAGTTGCCCGCAGAGTTTCGCTATTTGTCTTTTTAGGCATTTAGCTGTTCTCTGGCTGATTAATTGAGGTTATGGCCCTTTTGGGAGTATCGTGGTGGGTGTGTGTTTCGAGACCCTCGTTTGAGTTTGTGGGTCGAATCATTCACAATGAATGGTTCAGATCCAGTGAGTATGAATGCCGTTGTGTTCTTAATTATATTAAGCTTCAGGCGTGAATGGCGTTGCTTTTCATTCACAGTGGTAATGGCCACCATCTGATTATGGCTCACTGCCGGTGGAGATGTAAACCTTATCACGTCATATGTGTCCGTGTGATGGTGTAGTGTGTGGTGTATGTGTAGTTGTTATGTGTTGCAGTCGATTGTGGTGGTGTGATTGATTGGCGTGAGTGGTTGGTTGAATAAAATCTTTTACCTTGCAAGTCGGTATGAAGCCGCCTTCTCGAATGGTATTAGCTCCAAAGGAAGTCATCATGCGAAAGCAATTATTGTATTCAAGGATGCGTTAAAGAAAATGGTTGGAACCGGGATCAATTCCATCGAACACTGGTTTCAGTGGCTGTGGTGGTGTAATTAATGGATCCAGTTTGACTTTTCCACTTGCGTAGCACAATCCAGCCGTTTCTCTTTTGAACTTTAAGGCATTGCGATATCGGCATACAGTCGTCATTGGTCCAGTATCTAAATTGTCATCATTACTGTAGTTCGCACAGTGGGTGAAACGGTCAATCTAGCGTCGTTTAATTCAAATTTGAAATGTGGAATTGCCAAATTTTTTTTTGTATTTTCGATAACCAATATCCCACTGAATTTATCGATAACTTTTGTTTTCTCATAACTAATATATTCGAACAGCTGTGAGCTTTCAAACATAAAATATGTGTCAACAGGTGCAGCAATAAATTTTCCCGCCATTTCACATAGTGCAGTACGAGCTTTGTAAACAATAAAAGTATTTTCATATTTGCCAAGTAAAGTGAATTTTTTTAAATTTGTGGTACGTATTTAAAAAAGAAAAGTGTTAATGCCTTGTGTTTTATATATTGTTGTTACAAATATCAGTAGAAAATAGCCTTGAAGGTGTCCTCCGTTGAATGTCCTTTAGTGAACTTTAGTAGAGCAGATCTTTTATTGTCCAAAAGTGTCCGGCCCAAATCTTATTTATTTTGTTTGTACTGTTTCTTGTGAATGTAAAATGGCCACCATCTTTTGCCACTTTTTCCGACTCTAATTTTTATTCCATTTTGTAGGTGCAATGTCAGTATCAAAACGAGAACTTTTTTTAATATGGTATAATGAAGCTGTTCCGTCTAAAAAATTTTTGGCAGTAGAAAACCACATATTTAGAAACATAATTAATAAAAATAATCATAGCGAAGAACAGTGCCGTGCAATGGGTAGAAAATTAAGAATTTTTATTGTCAAGTTAGTGGAAAAATGGAAAGATTGCAGTAGGAGAATAGTATATTTTGAAAAAAGAAACAAAGAATGGTTAGATGGAGACCTTGAGTTAATTGCTCCAACAACTTCTACACAAGTTGGACGACCGGTAAAGGAGTTTTCAACATGTACTGCAAAAACTCAGGTCCATATAGTTTCTTCATTAATAAATGAATCTTCGTGTAGCGAGCTAGTTGCGGCAACTCGCTCCAGTCTTTACAGGACTGGGCAAAGAACGGCATCCAAGGTAATTTCTATGTTGGATTCAAGTGAAGTAGTGGCTGCAAAAATAAAAAAAAGTATTGAATCTGAGAACCTACTACCTATAAAATATACTCCAGAAGAGGCCTTGGCTCTTTATATTGATGGAGGTTACACAAAACACTCGTACAAATTAATGCAGGGTGGTGCCAAAGCTCGAAGTGCCAACATTTACCCTAGCTATGACGTTTTGAGACTAGCTAAGCAGAGGTGCTATCCTAGTGGATTATTGGTGACAGATTTGTCTGCTGAAGTGCCCCTTCAGAGCTTGGTGGACCACACAATTGCTAGGATCGTTGCAGCACACCCTGAATTATTTCAAAATGTCAGTACCAATGGAAATCTTGAAAAAGTAGTTGCAAGTTATAAATGGGGATGTGATGGCAGTAGTGGACATTCCACCTACCGGCAAAGATATAGTGATCCTGAAAAGAATATGATCGATGAGCATATGTTAACGGTTTGCATTGTGCCATTGCAAGTGCAATTCGGATCCAACATAATTTGGAAAAATTCGCGACCTTCATCAACTCGCTTCTGCAGACCAATAAAAATTAGTTGTCAGAAGGAAACCTTCAGCGTGGTCAATACCGAGGTTGAGAGTGTTCAAACTCAAATATCTAATATTAGACCAACAAGTGTGAGCACATTCCAAGTTCATCATCAGTTCTACATGACAATGATAGATGGAAAAGTATTTAGTACTATTTTTGTTAACATTTTTTGCTTACATTTAACTTATCATTAACATACTATTATATCTATATTTGTTATACAGTAAGAAAAAACTTAATTTTACAAGAAATAATTCACTGTACTTGAGAGCTCTGTATAATGGGACTTTGTATATCTAAAATAAGTTAATCATTGTACTTTTTGTTTATTTGAAGTTTATTATTATACCTTAAATATTTCGTAAATAAACATTTATATAAAAAAAAATAAAAAAAAAATTGGATTATAGTGGTCCAATTTTTCCGATACTTCACAAATATATTAGGGAATATACAAAGAATTATTTCTGAAAGTATGGTGCCAATCGGATAAGAAACAGGCGAGATATTAATTTAATTCCGCTATATTGAGCGTTTCACCCACTGTGGTTCGCAGTGGGATCATATTGGAATGCCAAACGATTGTATGATGCCAATGATCTTCGTGTGCTCACGCGTTATCTCAATCGGGTATTTTCTCTCATTATATTTTGTCTTTCTTCGCTTAAGTTATGTGAATACACTTGTTGCTGGCTTGCATGTCTTGTGGCCTAGCCGATGTTCGCACGTCGTCCTCTCGGCATTTTGGACTATGGACAGACTGGTGAATTTGGCTTCAAATGCACGGTTCACATAATTTACACAGTTCAACACCCCCGTGGGCACATTTATGTGGTCTTTGTAGAACTTCGACTATCTAGACCTGTGCAACTGGGGGGAAAAGGGAGTCCAGTCCCCTGAAGACAGCAGGGGTCAACTGGGAACTCCACTTTGTTTCCACGGGAATTAGTAAGCCCCAGAGTTCCGTTATTTGTCTCTTTAGACATTTAACTGTTCTCTGGCTGATTATTGAGGTTGGCTCCTATATGGTAGTATTGTGGTGATTGTGGTTTCGCGGCCCCATATCAGGTTTGTTGTTTAATATGGTGACCTGGATCATTTCGCCGTTAATGACACCCTAGGTGAATGATCCAGTCCAGTGAGCATGCTAGACATGTGTTCTGGACAAGAGTTGGATAGTCTCCAACTCTTCAGCAAGGAGTGATGATTTGCAGCCCTGCTCTGGAAACATTAAAGTTGCAACTAGGAAAAACTTGTTACTAGAATTAGTCTTCGGCTTCCTAGGACGAGCATGACGTTCCTATTTATGCATAGTGGTTCGACCACCGTCTGATTAAGGCTCTATAGCCAGGCGCAGATGTAAATCTTATCACGTAGTTTACACAGCTCAATTTACAATACGCGTGATTGATTAGATGGTTTCCAATTGCACTGTTGGGAAACGAATAACTTTAACCTCAATTTCACGTGCGCATGAGTAGCTGTCAAACAATATATGATGCACCGGCGTCATCTACTTAAAATAAAATGTACTGTTTTCATGAGGAATACTCACACATCACGTACTGGTGCCGTTGTAGTACCTGCTAGGTATCAGAGATGGCGCTGTATGTGAAAAATGATTTTTCCTGTTTTCCTGTTTTTCTCTCGACATTTTTCCGAAATTTTCTTGGCTATAAACCTCACGGACCCCGAGACATTTGTAACCAATGCAAACCCGTCGAAAGATGAGGTTCACTTTTGTTTAAATGGATACGTCAATAAACAAAACTGGTATATTCAGGCCCTCAGCTACATCTAGGGAAACTGAGTGCTTAGTGTGCTTTATGGACTGGTTAAATTATTGGTCCGAGCTGCTTGAAAAATGATGCTGGTCAGAACGTTACAGAACTGCAATAGAGTTATAATTTCTAACTATTTAGTTCATCACATGAATAAGAGGGAGCTATAGGTCACACAGCACGTGCCACGATTGATTTATTGAAGGAAACGTGTACTTAGCCCATAGCTTAATGTTTACAGACCTGTGAATTGGTTAAGTTAAGATCTACAGATTTGCCGTAATTGGAATTTTTAATAAACTCGCTCTGTAAAGAACACCGCAAGGATGTCCCGTTAACAAATCCTTTTTGTTTTGATTTCAATGAAAGTGTAATTTTTTAATATATTGCGATAATTTTTCTTCCTTTAACAGTTGTATTTTATTAATTTTAACAGAGCTCTGTTAAATAAAATGGTTTGTATCAAAGCTAAATATTAATAAATATTAAATTAATATTTACACACAGCAGAGTTTGTAAATAAAATGTGTTTTCTTTATTCACACTAGGGAAAACAATTTTGCTTTTTTGTTGTTGTTTTGTTATAAAAAGACATATTGAACTAACTCTCGTATAATTTGTATTATCGTATGTGCAATAAATATCTTTTTGTGTGTTTATACCATTTGGATCTGTCCGTTTGATCTCATTATAGTTTCAGTTTCATTTTTCACCACGATCACACACACACATATGTCACGCACTTTCGACAGTCATGTGTCTCAACTCTATTTGCGTGGTGTTTTAAGTGAATTGGAGCCAGACAGAGTAGAGGTTTTTGTTTTCGTTTTACTCAATTCTCCTACTGTAATTTATTATATTTTTTATTTAAAAATGATGGCACGGCATGAAGGCGAGACTTTATTATTCAAAAATTTTTTAATAAATTTGATTTTCGCTTTTTCAAAAAGAACAGCTGTATAAATCCCAAGGTTTAATGGGTTGAAAAAATAAAAACTTACAAATCTGAGAGATATTTTAACATGTTATTTCTTGATTGCAACACAATACAAACACATGTTTCCCATTTTCTTAATCTTCTAGAGTTCATGGAAAATGAAAAATTATTAGAAATTTCTTTCAGAAAATGGGAAACATGAATGAGTGTCTAGGACTAAACCCCTTTTCGACACAATACACCTAAAACATGTGTAAAAGATTAGGATGATGATGTACGGATAACTCATTTTGAGTAAAACATTAATTTAATTAAATTGAATAAACTAATGAATGAGTGTGTAGGTGTGTATGTGTAGCTAGCAGAGACTTGAACCCATTTCGGATATACCACTATCATGGTACCATAAAATTAGTCCCTAAAACGCCAGCTGTATATTGTGTGCTATATCAGCCATTCTTTATGTTTCCATAATCTTCCAGAAGGTCAAAAATCCAATTACGATTAAGTGGCTGTTAAGTTAACAGCTATGTAAGACATTGGTTTAAGTCTCCGCTAATTAAATTTGATTTATGTATAAAAATAATTTAAAATTTTACTAGCAGGTACCTCCAGGAACCATAAAGTAGTGCCTAAACCATCATTTCTTCTCGGAAGTTAAATTTTCAATTGCATTTAAATGACTAACAGTACTCTGTTAACTGCTTATGTTAAAGAAGTCGCACTAAATCTCTGCTGGTTAAGTTCCATTTTTTGTGTAAAGATAAATTCAAATTTAACTTAACTAATTTCAGATATCTCAGTATAATAGATACACCAAAAAGTTCCTGGACAAGTCATTGTCCATTTTTCCCTTATCTTCTCGAAGGTTAACCTTACAATTATGGTTAAGCGACCAACAGTGATCTGTTTACTGTAAAATTTGTTTTGTTTTTTTTTTTAATAAATCGATTAAAGTATCTGCTGATTAAATTCCCATTTATGTGTGAAGATAAAATCAAATTTAAATAGCGGAGACTTAAACCATGAGGCCTTAAAATAGTCCCTGGACCACCATTTTCATATGGCTGGTGTATTACGACCAGCCATTCTCTATTTTTCCGTAGTATTTCTCGAAGTTCGAAATACCAATAACGGTTAAATGACTAACAGTGTTCTGTTAAAAGCCCTGTTAAAAATCGGTTTAAAACTCCGCTAGTTGAATTCGAATTTATGTGTAAAGACTAGTACCACCATTTTTATTTAGTATGATATCTCGTGATAAGAAACCTGCACCTGGCCGTAAGCCCTAATCAGATGGTGGTCAAACCACTGGGAATTAAAAGCAACGTCAATCACACCCTAGGAAGCCGAGGACTAATTTTAGCAACAGATCACTCCTAGTTGCAATTTCAGCGGTTCCAAAGCAGGGTTGCAAACCACTACTCCTTGCTGAAGAGCTGGAGATTATCCAACTCCTGGTACAGAACACATGACTAGCATGTACACTGGAGCCGGATCATTCACCCGTTGGTGTTATTAAAGGCGAGATGATCCTGTCCCACTAAATCAATTCATGCAGGGGCCGAAAAATCACAACCACCACGATACTTTCGAAGGGCCAACCTCAATAATCAGTCAGAGAAACAGCTAAAAGTCTACAGAGACAATTAGCGGAATTCTGGGGCTTACTGATTCCCGTGGAAATAACGTGGAGCTTCCAGTTAACACCCTGCTTGCCTTTAAGGGACTGAGCCCCCTTATACCACCAGCAGCACAGGTCTAGATGGTTAAGTATGGATATAAAAATTCTCCAAACGTTTCATAATCTTTCCAAAGGTGAAAATTAAAATTACATTTAAATAACTAACAGTGCTCTGTTAACTGCTATGTTAAATAGGATTTTTTTTGTGTAACCAATTTCAGATATCTCACTATCATGAATCCATAAAGTAGTCTCCGCACCACCAATTACATTTAATTTATTATACCAGCCATTCTTCAGTTTCCTTAGGTCAAAATTCTCGTAGATCAAAATTCCAATTCTGTAATAAATGGGTTTAAAACTATGCTAAAGGACTTGAACTAATTCAAGGTACCATAAAGTAGTGCCTGGACCATCATTTGCATTTTGCATATTACACCAGATATTCCTTATTTTTTTTCTAAAGGGCTACTAATCTGTTCGAAGGCCAAAGTTCCATTGACGTTTAAATGTTTAACAGTATTCTGTTAACTGCAAAATGGGAGACTTTAATAGAAAATTGGTTCAAGTCTCTGCTAACTGAATTTGAAAATTTAACTTCATACACACACATTATGGATTAAGTTTATAGCGCAAGGGCTCTAGTTTCTACAGTGGTGGTTGGCTTTCTAATCTGCTTTGGGTGAACGATAAGACCTAAATAGAGATAAGGAAAATATCGGACTCCTGTTTTTTGCAGGCCTCTTTCTTGGAAAGATTTTTAAAAATCTCTTATGGAATTTAATTTTATCATTAAAACTATTTAAAACTACTTATTCAAGTTACCTAATATAGCAAATCCGTCTGTCCTTGCTAATCACAATAACAGTTTTTTTGTTTTAATAATTTCAACCGTTTGCTTTTTTCGGCCAACTTCCTTTTTGTGTCTTTTTTTTTAAATTAAGTTTCGTTTTGTTGAATTTATTTTCTAATTAAAATTCCTTTCGTAGCGCACCATTGAAGCATTTAAAACTAAAAACTAAAAATTAAAAGCAAAAAAAAATTTGAAAACAAAAAAAAATCTAAATAAAAGTAGTCGTTTATTCGTGTTCTTTTTAACGATAATAGTCGTGACACTGTTTGAATTTTTAATTAAAAAAAAATATACAAAAACAAAAACAAAAAACAAAATAAATTAAATACATTTTAGAAAAAGTTTACAGCAAAGAAAACAAGCCTAACACGTTTAGTTCTTCATGAACCCAAAAATGGATTAATAATTTTAAAAACAAAAAAAAATACGAGGGCAGTTTCAGAATTATTTATAAAAACACAAAAATTTTTTTGGCCTATATTTTTTTGAAACCTATTTTTTTCTCTACTACAACTAATAATAATTAGATGGACTAAAAAATTAAAGGCTGTCCCCATGGAAATGTTAGTTATATGCGTTTATGATGATCTTTTTTATGTCCCAATACGAAATACTTTTAGCTTCCGATGTGTAGATTAGCTTGAGGTGCTTGAGAATTTTTAGATCTGACGCGATTGGTGTGGACGGAATGAACCCGAGATTCTTTAGAGTTTTGATCTCGAGACTCTTACCGATCATTACGCATTTCTTCAACTCTATCCTCACGAAATCCATTTTTCCTAGGGAATGGAAGTCCTCTAGGATTATCCCTATCCTTAACACTAATGGTGAATTCCGATCGATAGCTATCCGCTGGTAGTTAGTAGAGAAATACCACAGGGCTCTATATTGGGTCCGCTTCTTTTCTGTCTCTACATAAATGACCGACCTACCTGACATTTCTAAAAGCAGTAGGATGCACATGTATGTTGATGACGTGCAGGTTTATAACAGTAGCTTGATTAATGACGTTCCTAGGTGTGTGAATGGGATAAATGACGATTTGCACATAATCAATCGCTGGGTCATAATTGATTAAGAGCTCAATTTCTTCACATGAAAGTAGCTCCAAAGTCAAATTAGCTGCATTGAAAATTTAGTGACTGTGGAAAAAACAACCACTGAAATAGGTGGACACAAGAAAGTAAATATGCTCTTAAATATTATATCTAACTCGGATTAATTAAATAAATAAAGCGTATAGTATTAGCTGCTTCCGCTTATAACAAGCTTGTATAACTGTCATAATGCTCATGAGAAAGAGAGCGTGAGAAATAACTACTCTAACTCTCTTATCTGAATTAAATTTTTCTATTTGAAAGACCAATCGCGTATATTTTTTTAAAGATACTCTACGAAAAGGTTTGGAAGCTTAATTGAGTTTCTTTTGGACACCAGAAGTGGCTTCTTTCATTTTCTTTTATTTTGTAATTTTAATTCTTTTTTGCATTTTCGTTGGTGGTGTTCTAGATTAATTATATAAATAAAACGGGGTGCCATAATTGGTAAGTTGCTCATGAGAAGGGAAAGTGAGAGATAACTCCTCTATTGCTATTCTTAATTCTGATAGTATTTCTATCGCACTGTCATTTCTGACATAATTACCATAATATTGCTTACAGGCAGAGTGGGAAACACCTCTTGTTTTATTGACGCATATTACGTTAAAAGGGATTACGGGATCAACTGATTTCGAGAATACTTCTAACATCATTTTCATTTTATACTTTCTGCGGTAATTTTCAGAATGTATTAAAGAAACAGAATATAAAACAACTAAAGGGTCCGCCATCTAACGTTTTTTCAACTAGTGCTTATTTCGTGACTGGTAACACTCATATTTGATTTGACAGATAATTAGTTTTATCCTTCCGCTGAACGAATATGGTTGTGTATGCGCTTGAACAACGTTGGGAAAAATTGCGACGCATTACTTTGAAAATCATGATAATGTTGCAGAACGTGTGGGAAAATTGCGTACAGATTTTGGAAGAAGAGAAGCACCGTCATCTCAGCTCCTTATGTTCGTTATCTTGTGAAAAAAGTGAAAGAAACTGGCATCCTCATCGATAAAACAAAGCGTGAAAAGCCAAAAACAGTGCGTACACCCGAGAATATTGCTGCTGTGGCAGAAAGTGTGCGTGAAGCACCATCAACTTCAATTCACTGTCGTTGTCAACAATTGAACATTTCAGAGACATCATTGAGACGAATTTTGCATAAAGACCTTGGTATGACGCCATACAAAGTCCAATTGGTTCAGGAGTAAAAGCCAAGTGACCACCCAATTCGTTTTCGCTTCGCTAAGTGGGCCTGCTGCAATCGACTTACAGAAGATGCCGATTTTGCAAAAAAAAAACAAAAATCATCTTTTCAGATGAAGCTTATTTTGATCTTGGCGGGTTACATACTCGAAAGCAAAATTGTCGCATTTGGGGTACAGCAAACCCGCACGCATATATTGAAAAGCCGACGCACCCAAAACGAGTCACTGTTTGGTGCGGATTTTGGTCCAAAGGCATAATTGGGCCACTTTTCTTCGAAAATGAGCAAGGAGTGGCCGTTACAGTCAATGGCAATCGTTATCGGGCCATGTTGAACGAATTTTTGTTCACAAAAATTTAAAAGTAGGATATTGACAACATTTGGTTTCAACAGGAAGGCGCTACGTGCCACACAGCCGAAGCTATACTCGTTGTTTTGCGCCCTATTTTTAAAGATCGCATTATCAGCCGTAGAGCTGATGTCGTTTGCCAACCTTGGAGCTGCGATTTCACACCATTTCGCTATTATTTGTGGGGTGCCGTCAAAGATAAGTGTTACGCCGACAAGGCAGAAAAAATTTACGCATTAAAGGACAATATTCGTGAAGGTATTGATGAAATACAGCTGCACACAATCGGTAATGTGCTTAAAAATTGGAGCGATCGTGTAGGCTACTGCATGGCCAGCCGAGGCAGCCAGTTGAATGAAATTATTTTTTATAATTAACCGGAAGGATTGTGCTTTAAAATAAAAAAAGAAATTTGAAAAAATATTCAATAGTTTTGTTTATAGCATTTAAAACGAACCCTTTACTTTAACACTGCCTTCAACTAATAAAAACTAAGTAAGAGATCATATGCTTCCGTGGTTATGCTAGGATGTTTGTAAAGCAATAATAACAAAACGGAAAAAAATACTTAGGAATCGCAATATTGTTCTAAAGATGCTTATCACAAAAAAAGGAAAGTGAAATGATCTATTATATCTGTTTACAAACTAAGAAATTTTTAAGAAATCTGATGAACAAAAAAAGAAGAACATACCATATAAAAATTCCACGAACTAAATTTAACAATCGAAAAATAAAGAAAACTTACCAAGAACTAGAAGATGCACAGCCAAGCAGGCGTCTTAACGAAATAATGATAACAACGACATCGACTAAATGCTAGAACCTCTCAAAACAGAATATAAGGACTTCTTTCTGTAGTCGTGAACAAGAACACGTTTTATTTATATTCCACGAACTAAGTTTAACAATCAGAAAATAAAAACGACTAACACCGATCCAAAGGACGCACAAACAGACAGGCTTTTTAACTGAACAAAGATAACAATAACATGTACATTTGATGAGACTTACACTTTTCTAGTAACTGCTAGAACCGTTCAAAACATTTTATAAAATCTTCTGCTATTGGTCCTGAACGTTGTCGCGTGAAGACACAATAGTTAAGAGTTCAATTTATTTATGCAGGTGATCGAGTAAAGAAATAAAAGTTGATGCAACAGCTTTTAGACCTTAAAGTGATAAGCTTGCCACCATGTAAATTTTTTTGTATAAAAGTTAAGTTGTCTATAATTATAAAAAAAATAAATAATGTAAACATTCAGTATAGGAATAATGGTAACAATATAGCTGACGTTGCTGACACGAAGCTTTTTATATCTAATTATTTTTTGATTTAATATTAAATAAATTAGGTTTTCTTAAGGCAAAATAATTTATTTTTTTTATTTATTATTCAACTCTACTATAGGGCACTAGCATCTGTGCTATTCGACCTATTACTTAACACTGTCATGCTATTTACAATTGGCGAATTTTTATATAGGCGAGTTTAAACGTCTAAATTCTTTTTATAAGGAAAAATATGGCAATTTTTTTTAATTTTTTTTTTTAACAACAATTAAAAGACATGTGGACATGTGTAGTACGTGCGGGTATGGGTTTAGTATACGAAAGAAATTAAGCTTAAAGATTTTTATTACAAAACTATTATTTAATTTTTCAAGTGTAGAACAAAATGTGAAGCATCCGGCTTTAAAACGAACAGTATAAACTTCCAGTTTAATTTCAATTATTTTCAGTTTTTTTTTTAATTTCGCTACCGTCTTCGTATTTTATCACTTTAAAGCAGATGCTTAAAAATTCACTTATTTTTTTTTCGCTTGTTTCTTTTCAAAGTTCAAGTTTAATTTATGCAATTGAGAAAATATTTTTTAAAATCGTTTTTTTATCTTTGTTTTTAATGCACAATTATTTAAAGAATAAGAAGAAGAGGAGGAAGAAGAAGCAAAAAAACTAAATTACACTTAAATGTTTAAAATGTTTAATTTTAAACATGAATCACAGTCTACTCACTTATATTACACTGGGAAAAATATACAAGTTTTTGTTTGCGTCACATGTGACTTTGCATCAGCATTAAAATTATTATTGAATTAAGGTTGGAAATAAATTATTTCATGTTGTATTTACAACTTAATTCAGTTGTTGTAATCATTTTCTTTTAATTTTACATTGTGTCATTTGTTTAGTAACTAATCAATATAAATTGTTATTGAGACTTAGCACGTACTGGGCACTAAGTCAATTAAGAGAAAAATTGTAGTCAATTAAACGTTAATTGTGAATTTTCTTTTTTTTGTTGTTATTATAAACCAAATGAAAAGTTTAAGAAAGATTCTTCTATCGATCAAGATTATTATTGTGAAACTGTTCTTAGCATAAGTCTTCGCAAAAGGAACGAGTCCCTAAAATGCTGTGACAGTCTTTTTCTTCTCTGAAAGGTCTCATTGTGTCATTACTTATGCAAAATGAGATTGCTTAAACGTCTGCCAGGACTTCGCATGCACAGCGTATAAAATGTTCCACTCTATCCTAGATTTCGGGTGACTTTAGGCTATAATCTGGTAGATATTGTGATATATATTAAAGTCAGCTATGTGGCCCTAATCTGATATTTCGTGATAAAATTTACATCTGCACCTGGCTGTAAGCTTTAGTCAGATGGTGGTCAAACCACTGGGAATGAAAAGCAACGTCATTCACGCCCTAGGAAGCCGAGGATTAATTCTAGCAACAGGTCATTCCCAGTTGCAATTTCAGCGGTTCCAAAGTAGGGTTGCAAACCACTACTCCTTGCTGAAGAGTTGGAGACTATCCAACTCCTGGTCCAAAACATATGACCAGCATGCTCACTCACTGGATCCGGATCATTCACCCGTTGTTCTCAGTAAAGGTGAAATGATCCTGGCCCCCTTAATTAAATTCATTAGGGGATCGCGAAACCACAACCACCATGATTACTCAATAATCAGTCAGAGAAACAGCTAAAAGGCTAAAGAGACAATTAGCGGAAATCTGGGGCTTACTGATTCCCGTGGGAATAACGTGGAGCTTCCAGTTGACACCCTGCTTGCCTTCAGGGGACTGGACTCCCTTATACCCCCGAACAGCATAACTCTAGATAGTTGAGTAATCCATAAAGACTGATAATAGATCTTACCACTGGGTAAAGTAATACCAATGGCACTAAGTTTTTTTGTTTTGAAGAGAAGTAGCACTTCAGGCAACAATGCCTATTTAGTCAAGTACCGTGCTTGACTAAATAGGCATAGAGAAGAGATGATCGAGATGATAGAGAAGAGATGAAACAGGTGGTGAAAGTAGAAGGATTGTCGGAAATTAACTGCCGTATAAGACAGCACAGCGACCAGTGACTATGCCTTCATCGCTGAGCAGCCCCACCGACAGTCAATTTTTATTTTTGTAGTAAAAAAAATCAAGGTCTTCGTTGGTGCATAACATACCTCTGGTGGCTATTTCAAAAGCTAAGCACTCGCCAAGAAAGGGGCGTATCACCTCTCCTAGCTTGAGGGCCAGCGACTACGGAAACTCCGGTCGCCCCCAGCAAAGTGATATTCTAATACAATTCAACAGCACATCGGATAGGAGAAAGCCACACCTTTCCACCACGTTACTCCTTGAAGGGCTGCACCAAAAAAACTGCGGGCTACTCGTTCCCATGCTTATTTGAATTTCTTCACTTTGCAATTCAGAGCAGTAAGCATAAATTTCATTGTGTCAGCACCGGTTAGGGCCATTACAATGCTGGATTCCTCAAGTCCGTGCTAGTTCTGAATTGATTGTTCTATTCTGGGTAAATATTAATATTATTGCATCTTGTTCTTGCTAAAATTTTTGGGGAATTATCTCAAAATATATTCCTTTTAAATTATCCGGCGAACAAGTTACAAGAATATATGTGCTTGGATTGTCCGACGGGGTTAAAATTACTTTTATTTGGGTACGGTTTTCCGTCAAATTTGGTTTGTGAACAACCAAATAAAAGTTACAACCATATCTTTATTTACCCAAAACAAGTTCATAAACCACATTTTTGCTTGCCAATAAAGCCCTATCTATCTCAATCCTCAGAGCAAATCCCTAATCCGAAGTTGCAGATATAAGTTGCTGACTTCCCTTACCTACATTATTCTATTGCCATAAGACTCTTCACTTTGGAGACCAGCGGGGGATTTTGATACGGCCTGTCGAGAAGTTTTGCCATTAAATTTCAATGTTCGAGGAGAAAATATCGACACAACAGTAAATTTCATGCTCTTTTAATCCATCTAACCATCTTAACTCCCCCCCGGGGGCACATTTATCGGTCTTTATAGAATACTCGACTATCTAGACCTGTGCAACTGGGGGAAAAAGGGAGCCCAGTCCCCTGAAGTCAGACAGGGAGACAACTGGAAACTCCACTTTATTTCCACGGGAATCAGTGAGCTCGCAGAGTTAATTATTTGTCTCTTTAGACATTTAATAGTTCTCTGGCTGACCATTGAGGTTGGCCCCTATACGGGAGCATCGTGGTGGTTGTGGTTTTGGTTTTGCGGCCCCATAAGGGAACTATGAAATTTATGGTGGCCAGGATCATCTCACTGATAATGACACGCACAGTGAATGATCCAGTCCAGTGAGCATGCTTGACATGTGTTCTGGACAGGAGTTAGAAAGTCTCCAACTCTTTAGCAAGGTGTGATGGTTTGCAGACCTGTCCTGGAATCATTCAAGTTACAACTAGGTGGTTCTGTTGCTTAGAATTATGTCTTCGGCTATCTAGGACGAGCATGACGTTCCAAATTATGTCTAGTGGTTTGTCCACCATCTGATTAAGGCTACACAGCCACGCGCGGATGTAAAACAAATGACACTCTAACCATCTTAACTATCTTCGAAAGACTTCCATGCTATAAAGATTATAAAACAGAAAAAAAATATTTTACGATATCTCCTAACGCCTTCTTAATGGTAATTCCTATTGCTAAGACGTTATCTGGAATGACGTGATAGGATTTACATCTGCACCTGGCCGTGGGCAATAATCAGATGGTGCATCATTACCACTGTGGATGGTATGTAGCGCCATCCGCACCCTAGAAGGCCTTCGGATACGTATATCCTCCGGTCACTCCTAGTTGCAGCTTCAAAAGTCCGGAGTAGGCCGCAGCCTTCACTCCTTACTGAAGAGTTGGAGACTATCTAACTGCTGGTCCAGAACGCATGAAGCTTAATATAATTAAGAACACGACGGCATTCAAACTCACTGGACCTGAACCATTCATTGTGTTCATTGTGAATGATCCGACCCACAAACTCAAACGAGGGCCTCAAAACACGCAACCACCGCGATGCTCCCGAAGGGCCTACCTCAATAATCAGCCAGAGAACAGCTAAATGCCTAAAGAGACAAATAGCGGAACTCTGGGGCTTTACTGATTCCCGTGGAAATATAGTGGATTGTCCAGTTGGATCCTACTAGCCCTGAAGGGGACTGGGCTCCCTTTTACCCCCGCAAGACACAAGACTAGATGGCAGTTGTAGGATCAATAAAGACTATCATGTGCCCCCGGGGGAAATTATAACGTGAAATGTTTGACCGCATGTTATTATCACATCGCTTTGTGAGAGTATATAGCCTTACAAGGAGAACAGAAGCGGCCTTTAAATAACCTTGGCCGCCGAATGTACGCTACCATATCTCTCTGCGAAAGACTTACGTGGTAGTACGATTATAAAACAGAAAGGAAAACTCTTTAGATATCTCTCGAGACCTTCTTAATGGTCGTTCCTAATGCGATAATGTTATAACCTGGAACGAGGGATCGCATGCTGGTATCACAATCGCTTTGAGAGTATTTAACCTTACAAGAAGAACTAAGGTGGCCTTAAAATAGTCTTGGCCGCCAGATGTATGTCATCTCGCCGGAAGACTTACATGGTTGTACGATTATAAAACAGAAAGGAAAGCTCTTCGAATATTTCGTGATCCCTTCTTAATGATCGTTCCTATTGCCATAATATGCTTTACTCGGGAACTATAGATCGCACGTTATTGTCACAACGCTGTGAGAGTATATTGCCTTATAAGAAGAACTGAAGCAGTGTTAAAATGACATTGGTCGCCGAATGTACGCTACCATAACTCTCTTCGAAAGACTTCCATTGTATTAGGATTATAAAACAGAAACGAAAACTCTTCCATTATCTCTCGACGTCCTCTTTATTATCCTATTGCCAGTATGTTACAACATGGAATTTCGTGATAAGATTTACATCTGCACCTGGCGGTGGGCCTTAATCAGATGATGGTCAAACCACTGTGAATGAAAAGCAACGTTATTCACGTCCTAGGAAGCCGAAGACTAATTCTAGCAACAGGTCTTTCCTAGTTGCAACTTTGACGATTCCAGAGCAGGGCTGTAAACCACCACTCCTTGCTGAAGAGCTGGAGACCATCCAACTCCTGTCCAGAACACATGACTAGCATGCTCACTGGATCTAGGAAGATTCCACTAGATAGGTGTTATTAAAGGTGAGATGATCCTGGCCACCATAAAACAATACGTGTATGGGGCCGCGAAACCACAACTCTGGGGCTTACTGATTCCCGTGGAGCTTCCAGTTGACCTCTGCTGCCTCCAGGGGACTGGGCTCCCTTATAACCCCAGCAGCACAGGTCTAGATAGTATAAAGACCGATAAACGTCTCGTACTCTCAACAGCCTCCACTATAAACTGTAGTGATTTTATTCTGTCGATTGGTAAATAACAACCTTCTTTGTTATCACATAATTTTTAACTTTTATTCAAAGCTAAGATCTGTTATAGCAGCCATATTTAATATGTGTTAAGTTTGCGCTACCATTGCCGGCTCTTTCGTTAACATTTTCATCTTAAACAGATGTTGTAGTTGAAGTATTCATGACTTTAATAGTGCAGTTATGCAGCTTGAGGTAATACGACTATACCTCTCCAAGCACCTTATTAAGCTTCAAGCCGCGCCAATGCTGCTTTGGGAATATCTTTGGAAATAATTGCCTCCATTAGTATTAGGATATCACATTAGTAGTATTATTTTGTGTGGGGGTGGTTAAACTTTTCGTACGAAACTTTTATAACTCCACGGCTTTTAGTTGAAAATTAGATAAAAAATTTCGCTCTGCAGAGCTTAGAGAGCTACTTTGTATGGGAGTACCATAGTTTCCATTAAAAGAAATTACTCCACTAGAAATTACTCCACTAGAGTTGCCCAGCAGATGTGTCGTCAGAATGATAAAAGCTTTGTCTAGTATTGAACCAGATAAAATGAACATGTTTCTTCTAAGTACTTATCAATTCACCTATGTTATACTACTTATACATACACTTATACTGCAGTGTAAACAAGGGCCTAAATACGCTTTATTAAGGAAATATTGCATTGCATTTCATTATTTTGTTATTTAAAATAGCCCACTCTTATGAAATTTGTTTGGGCGAAATGTTGCCAAGACGCAGTTGCTATTTTCTTTCAGTTTCACAATGAAATTCATTTTTAACCAAATGTCGTCTGTGTGGTGTGTTTACACTACACTACCCTACACTACACCGTGTAAAATATGGTCATTGTCAATTTAATTTATAATGTCGGCTTTTCTTGAAATATGTACGAGGAGTACGAGAGTTCATGTGTATTTGAGTACAAATCATAATAATTTACTTTCATCTACAAACAACAATAACAACAAAAGCGACTAGAATAAATTCATATTACACGCTGTAAAAAAATTTATTCGTTTAATCGAATTTAATTGAATGATGACCCCTCTCAATAAAGCAAAAATAACGGTAAACAATTTTCTTTAAATGTTAAAAATGTATTTTGTCTCTTTTGTTTGCGTTCACGTTTTAATAAAATTATTTTTTTGCATCTTATCTGCATTTAAAATAACGGGCGTTTTTTATAGAGGTATAGAACTTTAAATAAGCAACACTTTCTTAACTGGTGTCGATTTTATCAGCTGTCAAATGATTAATGTTTAGTTTGGTTTCACATTTCAGCTAGAATAGACTGACGTCTGTACAACGCTTCCAAATTGGACCCAACAAACAAGATTCCCTTTGGTGCCGATTTTCTTAAACCAATTCAGTTTAGCGATGAAACTCACTTTTGTTTGAATGGATACGGCAGTAAACAGTTTGTCATATTTGGAGTTATGATAATCCTCAACTGAGACTCCGTTACATCCAGAAAAACTGGCTGTTTGGGGTGCCTTATGGACTGGTGGAATACTTCTTTGAAACGATGCTATGCTGACCGGCACTGATGGCCACTATAGAGGCATGATTATTCAATTAATGAACAACAACCATAATATGCAGGAGCTGTGCTCTCAAGAAGACGACGCTAGATGTCATACAGCTCGCGCCACAATGTATTTATTGAAGAAAACATTTGGTAATTGCGCAGTTTCATCTTTCGGGCCATGTTATTTACCACCGCTAGACTATTTTCTGTAGCGATATATGAAGTCCCGAAACCATTGTGAACTTAGAGTACAACATTCGCCATGTTGGTGCCGATATACGGTCAAAAATGTTGGAAGAAGTTAGCGAAAATTAGACCTCCAGATTAGACTACATCTGAGCCAGTAGTTAAATTAAATTATTATGCCCTCTACATCTTCTCAAGTCCCGCCTTTTTTAAATTAAGTTTAGGTCTAGCGTATCTGCTTGTAAACCCCACCCCCCCCTCTTCGGGGCATGCAGTCTCCATGGATCTCTATCCCAGCTTGACATGTGCCTTCGGGAGTAAAAGGCGGCTAACAGGATACTGGAAAAGATATAGGACTCTCGAAGTCCGACTAGTGACTTATTATACACACATTGGTACCACGGAAACCAATTGCCCGCAGGGACACGGCCCTGTTCTGGTTGTTGGTGGGGTTTTATCAGGCCTTGAAGAAAGTTCCGAAGTTCCAAATAAATGTCATAGTTGCGCTTGCTACAGGACTAGGAGTTGAAAAGCCTTCAACTCTTTAGCAAGGAGTGGGGGTACAGCTCTGTGACCCCTACTAAGGAATATATGCACCTAGTGGTATGCATCTTAGGATGTGGATGGCCACTTTCCTACACCCAGTAGTCAAACCACGATCAGATTACGGCCCCATCGCTTGGTGCTGATATAAATCCTATCACATGCTATAACTGCTCGGCTTAATTTTATATGAAATGTATTTTCTGCATCTTGCAGGTTAAGTTCAACTCACTAAGTGACAATATTTGTAGAGACAATGACATCTCCCTTCGGGGGCACATATATATGGTCTTTATACAACTTCGACTATCTAGACACAGTGCAACTGGGGAAAAAGGGAGCCCAGTCCCCTGAAGTCAGCAGGGGTACAACTGGAAACTCCATTTTATTTCCACGGGAATCAGTAAGCTCGCAGAATTCATTATTTGTCTCTTTAGACATTTAATAGTTCTCTGGCTGGTTATTGAGGTTGGCCCCTGTATGGGAGTAACGTGGTGGTTGTGGTTTTGCGGCCCCATATCAGGTCTTTTGTTTAATATGGTGGTCAGGATCATCTAACTGTTAATGACACGCTAAGTGAATGATCCAGTCCAGTGAGCATGCTAGACATGTGTTCTGGACAGGAGTTGGAAAGTCTCCAACTCTTAAGTAAGGAGTGATGATTTGCAGCCCTGCTCTGGAATCATCGAAGTTGCGACTAGAAAGTTCTGTTGCATAGAATTATGGCTTCGGCTTTTTAGGACGAGCATGGCGTTTCAAATTATGCATAGTGGTTGACCACCATCTGATTAATTCTTGATGGCCAGGTGCGGATGTAAATCAAATCATGTCTCCCCCCAGGGGCACATTATGGATCACGGGGTTAAAAGGAAACCCAGTCCCCTTCAAGGCTAGTAGGAGCCAACTGGACAATCCACTATATTTCCACGGGAATTAGGCCCTCGAGGCCTTCGTTTGAGTTTGTGGGTCGGATCATTCACAATGAACATAATGAAGGGTCCAGGTCCAATGAGGATGAATGCCGTCGTGTTCTTAATTATATTAACTTTCATGCGCTCTGGACCAGGAGTTGATTATTCTCCAACTTTTTAGCAAGGAGTGAAGGCTGCGCTCTACTCCGGGCTTTTGAAGTTGCAACTAGGAGTGACCGGAGGATATACGTATCTGAAGGCCTTCTAGGGCGAGGATGACGCTACATATCATCAACAGAGGTAATGATCCACAATCGGATTAAGGCCCTCGGCCAGGTGCAGATGTAAATCTTATAACGTCATCACCATCAGACGTTCTTTCTTCAAAATCATTCACTACACAATAAATAGTGCGTTTTGTTGGCACCCGTTGTTTCTCCCAACTTTCTCATCGTCACAGTAATCGATAACTGATTTTTATAAAATGTTTTAACGATTAAAACACGTTGGTTTATCGAATATTTTTCCATAATAAATTTGCCGCGTGTCTACTTCACTGCTGGCAAATATGGATTATTTACAAAAATTGCTGCAAAACAAAATAGTATAGCTTCCCAGCGGACACCCTATAGAACCTGTAAATATTCAAAATAAATAAGCACAATTTGGAAGCGTTGTTCAGGTGTCAGTCTATTTATGTTGAAATGGCAAACCACAGTTGAAAAAATGGTGGTCAGTTAAAAAAGTGCTGCCAACTTAACATTGAATACACCCAATATTTAGTTCATATTAAGTTGGGTCTTGAGTTTATTTACCGAATAACTTAATTTTGTTATGCGTTACGCTGTTTTCTTTACCTTAACATTTAATAAATTTTAAAAGCATTTAATTGTTGACATAATGTAAATGTAAAATAAAATAACCTTTTTCAATTACAAAAGCTGAAAAAATAGAATTTGTTTTGGCAGCACTTGTAATGACAATTAAAGCCATATTAGAAATAAACTCAATTAGCTTTAATGTAATAGATATTTCAGTATTAAATTAAATTAAATTAAATTAAATTTACAAAAAAAATATATAAATAAATTTACTTACAATAAGCTGTTACCACAGCTAACAGCGTTAGCCATTTAATTATATTTGTAAATAGTCCCATCTTGACTTGAATCGTACTCTGCTGCTGCTTGTTTTTTTGCGGTTGAGCTGTAGTTGTAAATGGCACGAAACTTGGTTGTTGTTTGTTTTTGTTGTTTTTGTTTACTGTTTGCGACAGTGTAATTTGTAATTTGATTTTAATTTGCTGAAATGCACGTTAATTTGAAAATTTAACACGTTTTACACAACAATTTCGATTGATGTTTTCTTTTATGCACCAAATGATATGGTTTTCGTTAACACACTGAATATAACCGCCCTGTAAATTGAAGAATTTAAAGCGTTAAGCAAAATTGTTTCATTAAATAAATGCGCGACACACTGGTAGACACTGTGTGTGTATAGAGGAAAAGAAAAAAGCTGAAAAAGAAGAGAAGAAAAAGTTTTAAAAAAAGTTGAATTAAATTTTGGTTAATTAAAAATTTAGATATTTCATGTTTATTCCCATATTTAGATCCTTAATTACCATAGAGAAGAGAGTAAGAGAGTGAGAGAGAGAGAGGGAGGGAGAGCAAGAAATTAACAGCATAAAACGATCTAAAGACCGGAAATGCTGTCGTTTGAATTAAAAACTTAAACATATTGTTTGACGTACTTTATGTTGAATGAATCATTAGAAAAGAATTGAAAATATTCCGTTTCTCTATCGGGTGTTTTTATGGAGGTATAAAACTTAACCTTGGCAGTACTTTTTTTTAACTAACAGCCATTTTGTAGCTTTCAAAAGATGCGTGATTAGATTTGTGTCGGTAGCGATATGATGTGTGCGCCGCAGGAAGTCAAAGACTTATTTCCAGCAACAAGTTATTCCTAGCAGCAACTTCGAAGCAGTGCCGCCAACTCCCACTCCTTGCTGAAGAGCTGGAGACTATCCAACTCCTGCTCCAGAACACATGCAAGCATGCTTACTGGATCATTCACCCAATGTTATCAGTAAAGTTGAAATGATCCTGGCCCCTTTATCAAATTCAAGCTGCATAGTTTTCTAAGAAATCTTATGCACACAAGACAACAACAACATGCTTATAAGAAATTCTACCAAATAAGTAAACAACAGACAACAACACAGAACAAGCCAAAACCCACAGCCCAGCAGATGCCTAAACTGAATGATGCGTTATAAGATTTACGACTGTACCTAGCTGTGTAAGCCATAATCAGACGGTGGAATATATCGTTGTGGATGAAATGTAGCGTCATCCTCGCCCCAGAAAGCCTTCAGATACGTATATCCTCCAGTGAATCCTAGTTGCAACTGCAAGAGCTCAGAGCAGGACGCAGCTCTCACTCACTCCTTTCTAAAGAGTCAGAGACTATCCAACTCCTGGTCCAGAACGCATGAAGCTTAATAAAATTTAAGAACACAACCGCAATCACGCTTACTAGACCTGAACCATTCATTGTGTTGCTTGTGAATAATCCGATCCACAAAACTCAAACGAGGGCCTCGAAACCACAACCACCACGATACTCTCGAAGGGCCAACCTCAAAAATCAGACAGAGAACAGCTAAAAAGCAAAAGAACCAAATAGCTAAACTCTGGGGCTTACTGATTCCCGTGGAAACAACATGAAGCTTCCAGTTGACTCCCTGCTAGCCTTCAGGTGACTGGGCTTCCGTTTTTCACCCGTTGACACATTTAATGATTGTGGAGTTCCATCAAAACATATCAACGTGTCCCCGGAGGGACAGCTTTCAAATGATTTATGTTTAGCTTGGTTTGGCATTTCAATATGACGCCTAAACAACTCTTTCCAATAGTGCTAAGTGGGACTCTCATTTAGTCCCAATTTTCATAAACGATAAGCTCACTCTTTGAATGATGGATACGTCAATAAACAAAATTGCCGTAGTTGAAGTGATCATAATCCTTAAGTCTATGCTGAGACACCGTTATATCCCAAAAAGCTGACTGCTTAGTGTACTTTATGGGCTAGTGGAGTCAATGGTCTGAACTTTTTCAACAACGCTATGGATTACAAGGTTGCGATAAATGGTAACCATAATAGAGTCATCAATTAAACAATCATGATGTGCAGGAGCTGTGCGTGCATGCGTGATAAGATTTGCATCTGTACCTAGCGTGTGTAAGCCATAACCAGATGGTGGATCATACCACTGTGGATTAAATGTAGCGTCATTCTCCCTTCAGATACGTATATCATCCAGTCACTCCTAGTTGAAACTTCAAAAGCCCGGAGGAGACCGCAGTCTTCACTCCTTGCTGCAGAGTTAGAGACTATCCAATTCCTGGTCTAGAACGCATGAAGCTTAATAAAATTAAAGAATACAACAGCAATCATGCTTACTAGACCTGGACCATTCATTGTGTTCACTGTGAATGATCCGACGACCCACACAACTCAAGCGAGGGCCTCGAAACACACAGCCACCATGATACTCCCGAAGGGCCAACCTCAATAATCAGTCAGGGAACAGCTAAAAGGCTAAAAAGACAAATAGCGGAACTCTGGGACTTTACTGATTCCCTTGTTAATATAGTGGATTGTCCAGTTAGCTCCTGCTATCCTTGAAGGGGACTGGCTCCCTTTTACCTCCGTTGACACATGTAGTGACGGTGAGATTCTGTTAAAACATATCAATCTGCCGGCGGGTCCCATTCTGAGATGTCTTATTTTGGGCATTGTGTATGCCACAAATAATACGAAAGCTGCTGACATCTAAAATGTCCATTGTTGTTGATGTTTCAGCATAAACTAGTGACTTTATGCAGCGTAACACAAATCAATCGAATTGTAAGGCTCCGCAGCCTCTAAATTTGTTGTCGATATTTTGGTGGCTGCATTCTTGGTGGAACCCTATCTCGAACTAATCAAGGGCGTCCATAGTTTCAATAAAAAACATTGATTATGGTACAGTAACGATCGTAATTATCTTCATACATCGCAATGCAAGATTCGGCTTTATGTTTGATAAAGAATAAGGTTAAATGATACCACCAAAGCATCAAACTAAATTTTTTGTGGATATAATAAAGCTGGTAGGGTCCGTTGCTGATTGATGATATTATGTCCGTGTAGACCAAAACAATAGATTGATTATTTCGTGATAAGATTTACATCTACACCTGGCTGAAAGCCCTAAACAAATGGTGGTCAAACCACTGGGAATGAAAAGCAATGTCATTCACGCCCTAGAAAGCCGAAGACTAATTCTAGCAACAGTTGCAATTTCAGAGTTGCAAAACACTACTCCTTGCTGAAGAGCTGGAGACTATCAAACTCCTGGTCCAAAACACATGACTAGCATGCTCTCTGGATCCGGATCCGGGGAAAAGTAGATTGATTATGACTGATTTTTAAATAAGTGGTAGCGTTATTCAAGCACCTCAGTCGTGATGAGTGAGGGCGTTATAGCATTGGCAATGGTGTGGCTTCCAAAAGTTGCCACCTCTAAGGTAAAAATAAACCTCACAAGATTAAGACTAGATATGGACTAAACGTTATAGCTTTTCAATGGACATGGTGTTTTACAGTTTCCGAGCTTTTACGGTTTTTATTTTGCCGCTTAAATGCACAAAACAAAAATACCCGATTTCTACCCTTGAAAAATTCCCTTTAAAAACTAAACGCTTCCCTCATAAAATAAAAGAAAAGGGT
The DNA here is from genome assembly GCA_030448955.1 of Trichopoda pennipes. Lineage (NCBI taxonomy): Eukaryota > Metazoa > Arthropoda > Insecta > Diptera > Tachinidae > Trichopoda > Trichopoda pennipes. Next base: position 10,649,598 of record JASKUP010000060.1, on the reverse strand, counting down.
TTCTGTACAATAATTTTGCTGCCTTTGTTGTTTTTGTTTGGTCTGTCAAGTGCAAATTGTTGTCACTTAAAGTGAAATAAATATATTTAAAATTTGCTTGGGGTTTCCTTTTACAAATATTTTGCACTCACACACACACACACACACACATTCATTATATATTGAGGAAGCAGGCATGATAAACGAAAGTTTTGTTTAGAACGACATGATTTTGATGAGGATTTTCGAAACTCTAATAAAGTGGAAAATTAAGGGCATTTAAAAGAAGTGAACAATAAATGAATGAATGAGTGAATGAATGACTGAATGAACGAACGGCGTTTGTCTGACAATCGTTATTGGATTTTGTTTTCAGAAATATAATATTTGAAACTTGGAGGACTTATTATGTTTTTGTTTGTCTTCAATTTAATCTTTTAAAAGGATTATGAAAATGGAAAATAAAACTAAAACTTTAACAGTTTAAAATTTATTTTTTTTTAAAGGAAGTTAGCACACATACATATGTATGTTGCATGTTGCAACATTAATGATAAACATTTTTGAAATATCGCTTGATGTGCTTTCTCAACGTCACGCAGTGGGGGAGACTTCAAATAAAAATGGTAACAACGACTAGCCTGATTTTATTGAAAATGTTAAAAGAAACAATAGCAAAAATATTAACATTGATATTAATTAATCCTACAATTCCTAGAAAAGTTTTAAAAATGTCCAAAAATGGGATTTACAATTTCTTTGTTTTGTTAAAAAAAAAAACTTTCAGAAAAATACAAAAATATATTAATATTAACTATAAATTAATTTATGTAAATTCCACAATTCCCGGAAAAGTTTTAAAAATTTCCAATAATAGAATTTACAATTTCTTTGTTTTGTGCATAAAAAACAGCTTTCAGAAAAATACAATAATATGTTATTACTATTGACTATTAATTATTTTATATAAATTTCACAATTCCCAGAAAAGTTTTTAAAATTTCTAAAAATGGGATTTACAATTTCTTTGTTTTGTGCAAAAAAACAGCTTTCAGAAAAATACAATAATATGTTATTACTATTGACTATTAATTATTTTATATAAATTTCACAATTCCCAGAAAAGTTTTTAAAATTTCTAAAAATGGGATTTACAATTTCTTTGTTTTAAACAAAAAAACAGCTTTCAAAAAAATACAAAAATATATTAATATTAACTATTAATTTATGTAAATTTCACAATTCCTAGAAAAGTTTTAAAAATTTCCAAAACTGGGATTTACCTTTTCTTTGTTTTGTACAAAAAAAAACTTTCAGAAAAATACAAAAATATATTAATATTAACTATAAATTAATTTATATAAATTCCACAATTCCCAGAAAAGTTTTAAAAATTTCCAAAAATGGGATTTACAATTTCTTTGTTTTGTACAAAAAACATCTTTCATAAAAATAAAAAAAAAATTAATATTAACTATAAATTAATTTATGTAGATTCCACAATTCCTAGAAAAGTTTTAAAAATGTCCAAAAATGGGATTTACAATTTATTTGTTTTGTACAAAAAAAAAACTTTTAGAAAAATACAAAAATATATTAATATGAACTATGAACTAGTGAAAACCCTTTTTCAAAAATTTTTTTTTCCTCAGCTTATGAAGGCACCATGGTATAGTCCTTCTTTAAATTCACTTCTAGACTTTACATTAACTAAACCTCTATTATAGTCGTATGTTATTTTACTGTCTTTTCGACCAATAACTCCACTGTGCGCCATTTGTTTATATATATTTTTTTTGTTTATTTTCGTATTTCACAATCATTAACACGTTCTTAACACCATCCATATTTCTCCTGCTGTTTTCGAATTTAAATTTATTTAATATTATTTTCAATTTATTTTAGTTGGCCATTAAAATTTTGAAACACATTTTTCTTAATTTATATCTTTTCGAATAGATGATTTACCAACCTCAAAATGCTTCTTCCTTTTCAACATAAAATCTTTATTTAATTGGATTTCTTTCCAAATTTTAAATTCTAAAATATACAACCGAAATGAAGACGAAAAATGGGGGTTGATGAACAAGAAACAAATGTTTATTGAAACAGTCAGTCAGTCGTCAGATGATGAAAAATAAGATCATTGATCTTTTAAACGTAACAGAAGCAGACACCCCTATTAAATTTTCATATCAAATGTGCATTATCTGTTTAGTTTAGAAGGGCAGGGTGACTGACGTTTATAATTAAAATTCAATTTTATAATCCACATTTGAAGGGTCGTCGACATGAGCCAACACATAAAGTACACGTGACCGCGGCTGCACTTAATGATCTTTTCCTGCTGCCCGCATGCTGCATAAAAAACAATTGTGTAAAGTGTTCACATTGTCCATTGTTTTCTGGAGAAGTTTCTTTTCAAAGAGCCACTTTTTCTGTACAACAATTTCTAAAAACTCTTTACAGAACAATACATATATTTTGTAAAAGAAATTTTCTTAAAATTCCTTTTAAAACATGCAGATCTCCTGAAGAAAAATTCTCTCAAAAACCGATACTTTTTTGACAAGAATTAATTAAAAAAAGAAATAAGATATTCTCATCCTTTTTATAGAGAATTTGATTAATGTTAAGGGTTATCTGCAGAATATTTGTTAGAAAGAGAGAAATATATATTTTCTATAAAAACTATTTTTTTGTATAAAAATTTCATCATCACAAAAAATGGAAGAATGCTCTGTAGAACAATTTTCTACACTAACAGTTTAATAAAAAAAAGAGAAACTTTTCTCCAAAAAAAAAAAAAAATTATTAAAACAAGAGAAAAATTTCTCTACAGGAAAATGACAAGAGAAAAGTTATCGTAAAAAGTTATTATAAAACGGGCAATTTATTTCCCATATCAAATTTTATAAAAACCAAAAATTCTTAAAAATTTCCTTTCTATAGCGAAAGACAGGACAGTGAAAAGCTACGCATACTTCTCGACCGCAATATAATGTTTGGCACTGTAAAAAGTTTTCTGCAAAAAAATTTGCATGAGCAGAAAAAATTGTCTACAGAGTTATTTTGACAAAGGGAAGATCTTTTTACAAATATTATTTTTTCCAAAAAAAAATTGTGAAAATTTTTCAAAATTTATTTATTTAAAAAAACAAACGGTTGCTTTAAAAATTATAAGCGGGCAAATTTGAGGTTAGGAAGTAAATTGGTTTAAAACAAACACTTTTTGTGACAATTGCTGTGTTATTGGTACCAATGTAAATTAGAAATATGGGAATTAATAAGGGGATAAAATCTAGGGCAAGTGTCCACTTTTCGCAAAATTTTGAAGCACATTTTTTCATCCTTCAGAGTGTCAAGCCTGGTCAGCCGAAAGGTTCGAAGATTAGAAATGAATCAGAAACATTCTGTTGAAGATTGTCGTCAAATGAAAGAAGAGCTTTTTTTATTATAGGGAGTCATACAACAAACTATTTTTCTACGTTTGAAAGCAAGGAAATCGGGTCACATATGAATTGAAGCCGAGAGGGGCGATTTCATTTCTGTTGAAGATTGTCGTCAAACGCAAGAAGAGCTTTTTTTTATCATAGGGAGTCATACAACAAAACATTTTTCTACGTTTAAAAGCAAGGAAATCGGGTCATATATGAGTTGAAGCCGAGAGACATTGAGGGGCGATTTTGCATGTCGAAAATGATGCTTAAGCGCTACAAAAAGAAGACATTTTTGCCTCGTATTTTTATTGGTAATGAAACATGGTTTCATAATGATAACTCCAAGCCCACAAAGTCTTATGTAAAGTCCAGCCAACCAGCCAAATCAACATTGCAGCCGAATATCCCTGACGCCAAAGTAATCACATTATTTACTCAGCTGCTAACAATAATGTATACCATTACTTACTCTACTGCTACGTACAAGCATTTTATCCGTTCGCCCTTTTTTAATGCTGGCATACCGGTTGTGAGTGCAACTTCTATTTTAGGCGAGTAAAAACGTCTAAATTCTACTTTACGTCTACGTACAAGCAATTTATCCGTTCGCCTTTTTTTAATGCTGGCATACCGGTTGTGAGTGCAATTTCTGTTTTAGGCGAGTAAAAACGTTTAAATTCTACTAATATGGAAATATATGGCAGGCTTATTATAGTAAAACAACACTAAATAAAAATGTTTTATTTTGATGGGTTCACTTTCACCATTCCCTTCATTTCAATGCTTTATGTGATACGGAACATTTTTGTATTATTGTGCGAGCAGAAGGTTGTTTTGACTTATTAACTGTTAAAATTGGATCGATTAGACTATTACAGGAGATCTGTAGCGCAGACAGTTAATTCGTTTAAAGACAGCCATCAATGAAAAAAGATCAAAATATTCGAGCAGACACGAAGCCATAATCTACAATCATGACTACGCTCGAGTACAAGTTGCCAGGCCGGTCGCAAACTATTTGAGGTACCATATGCATTAAGGCCAAGAAATGTTGAAAGGCGATTTTACAATTTGTAAGTAGTGTTGGTGATTAAAAATGGATAAGTTACGATAACCGCAAGTGGAAAAGGTCATATGTAAAGACCGGCTCTGTATTTGATGGAATCAAAAGGGCTGTTTGTTATCTGGTCAAACGAACACAGGGGATCCGTATCGAAAAATATTGATTCGTTTAGAAAAAATAAACGAAGCACAAACAGAATATTCAATCAGACCCATCATGACAAAGCTCGGCCGCACGATGCAAGACCGGCTAAAAACTATTTGGAAAGCAATGGATGGGAAGTTTTGGCTCACTTGCCCTTTAGACCAGACGTTGCCCCTTCTGACTAAATGTTTTCGCACTTGTTCCGCCAGTAGATGAAAAACGGTTGTCATTCCTTATGGTGGTGAAGAAAACCGTCGTTACTGGCTGTTTGTTTGGTACGATCGGCGAGCGCTTTCGATGCAATGACATCATTTCTAAGTAGCGTTTTAAATAGTACTGGAGAGTTAGTTTTAGGTCTTTCTTTCATTAGGGTTGCATCTATTTATGCAGGTAAATTGTCCAGTCACCTGTCATTCTATGCGAGGCTAATTTAATATTCCCGGCTTTTATTATTTTTTAAATAAGTGTGTCCGTCTGAGGATGTTTTCCATTTGTTCGAGTGTATGAGTGGTTTCAGTGGTGTGAATATTGTATCTGAGTTCGTGTTTACCTGTTTGTTTATAATGTCACTGTTAAATGTTGTTGTTTTGTAGACAAAAACTCTTCACAGAAACCACTTTTTTATTACAGAAGATGAATTTTAAATTATGGAAACCCTTGTGAGACCCTTTTTATTACTCAATTTATGCAGATTTAATTTTTTGATAATAAATTTTTCACTAAAATTTCTTAAAGCAAAAGAAAACTAATTGCCTTCAGGCATGAAAATTCCTTAAAATGGTTTAGCCAATGAACTATTTTTTTTTATTTCACCGACATTTTTCTCCCCCTTTTTTTAAATGATTTTAAAATCAAGTCAGCAAAAGACGTTGACTGACAGACCGAATTTAAAGTAAAAATAGAATCAAGCGATGATTGACTGTTTAAAAGGCAATTTTTGGTGTTTCTCGCAATGCTTTTTAAGCACTATGAACGAACACACATACAGCTACACAATTGTCCAAAATTTATTATTTCATTAAAATTTTCTCATGGGAAGTTTTATCAACACAAAAAAAAAACAGAATTAAATGAAATAAGTTTTGAATTTAAAAAAAAAAAATATTTTTATTTTTAAATAAAAAAAATCTTTTGTATTTTCCATGTTGTAAGGAAAAATAAATAAAAGTATTGATTTATTTTTATTAAATAAAAAAAAACCTTTCCACTTGGCAACGAATAAATGGAAAAAGTTTTATTTTTAATACATTTGCAAATGTCAAGATTGTCAATAAAAACAAATTGTGTTTGATGCAACAAATACAAAATTACATCCTCTCAAAGGAACAAAATATATTTTCACCACGAAAGCAAAAACAATAAATATAAAATACAGTTAAGAGCAGAATTAAATATTGCGGTTTTCAACAAGAAGTTTGTTTTTCAATTGTGGCAACTCCCAACAACATCATGATAATATTGACATTAAGCTTTTTGACGTATCCGTAGTAGATGCATTGGCAATTGAGACAATGAATTCAATTTCGCACGAAAATCGCTTGAAAATGATTAAGATCCATTACGAAAATCGTGGTTCTGTTAGAGTTACATTTCGTAAAATTTGTGATATTTTCGAAAAACAACAATCGTCCTTCTGAGACCACTATTAAAAATTTGGTCACTAAACTTGAGTCGACAGGCTCGATACAAAATATGTGAGCACCGACCGGGTCATTTAACTGAAAACATCGCAGCCGTGATCAACAGTTTTTTTCTGTAGAAAAAGTCCTTTTAAACTGCGAGTTTTTTTCTATAGCAAAAATCTTTTTAAACCGCGAGTTTTTTTCTATAGAAAAAATCTTTTTAAGCTGCGAGTTTTTTTGTAAAGAAAAAATCTTTTTAAACTTCGAGTATTTTTCTATAGAAAAAGTCCTTCTGAACTGCGAGTATTTTTCTATAGAAAAAGTCCTTTTGAACTGCGAGTATTTTTCTATAGAAAATGTCCTTTTGAACTGCGAGTGTTTTTCTAAAGAAAAAATCTTTTTAAACTGCGAGTTTTTTGCTGTAGAAAAGGAGTCTTGTTAAACTGCGAGTCGTTTTTCTATAGAAAAGTTTCTATTTAAACTGCAAGTCGTTTTTCTATAGAAAAAGAGTCTTGTTAAACTGCGAGTTTTTTTCTATAGAAAAAGAGTGTTGTTAAACGGCGAGTCGTTTTCTATCGAAAAAGAGTCTTGTTAAACTGCGAGTCATTTTTCTATAGAAAAAGAGTCTTGTTAAACTGCAAGTCGTTTTCTATCGAAAAAGAAGTCTTGTTAAACTGCGAGTCGTTTTTCTATAGAAAAAGAGTCTTGTTAAATTGCGAGTCGTTTTTCTATAGAAAAACAGTCTTGTTAAACTGCGAGTCGTTTTGCTATAGAAAAATTGTCTTGTTAAACTGCGAGTCGTTTTTCTATAGAAAAAGAGTCTTGTTAAACTACGAGTCGTTTTTTTATAGAAAAATTTTCTTGTTACACTGCGAGTCGTTTTTCTATAGAAAAAGAGTCTTGTTACACTGCGAGTCGTTTTTCTATAGAAAAAGAGTCTTGTTAAACTGCGAGTCTTTTTCTATAGAAAAAGAGTCTTGTTAAACTGCGAGTCTTTTTCTATAGAAAAAGAGTCTTGTTAAACTGCGAGTCTTTTTCTATAGAAAAAGAGTCTTGTTAAACTGCGAGTCTTTTTCTATAGAAAAAGAGTCTTGTTAAACTGCGAGTCTTTTTCTATAGAAAAATTTTTTTGTTAAACTGCGAGTCATTTTTCTATAGAAAAAGAGTCTTGTTAAACTGTGAGTCATTTTTCTATAGAAAAAGAGTCTTGTTACACTTCGAGTCATTTTTCTATAGAAAAACAGTCTTGTTAAACTGCGAAACGTTTTTCTATAGAAAAATTGTCTTGTTAAACTGCGAGCCGTTTTTCTATAGAAAAATTGTATTGTTAAATTGCGAGCTGTTTTTCTATAGAAAAAGAGTCTTGTTAAACTGCGAGTCGTTTTTCTATAGTAAAAGAGTCTTCTTAAACTGTGAGTGTTTCTCTATAGAAAAAGTCTTTTTTATACCATAATTTTAGCCTTCCACTGTGTTTCTTACAGGATGCTCAAGGAAATTTTTTGCTCAAAAAAAAAACATCAAATGAAAATAACGATAAAGCATAAACCAACAACCTTTAGAATACCAACAACTGTAACTAAACTAAAACTACAACAGCAACAACAACTTGGAAGAAGTAAGTACACATTATGACAAGAGGTTAATATCCTTATACCAACATACACATACATACTTACATATAAAATTTGTAAAATAAAAAGAACTAAAGGAAGAATAAAGAGAAACAAACACAAAGGATAAAAACAATAACAACAAATATAAAAATGAAGAGCCTGGCACTTGGTAATTTTTTTTAAAAACTAACAACTAAAAACAACAACAAATATGGCGACTTAAAACATGGAAAATATTTCATTAAAGAAAGACAAAATATTTAAAAAGGAATAAAAAAAATCCCAAAGGACTATAATTGAGTAAGACCCAGTTTACATTGTGCAACTTTTGTCGCTGCAACTCGTACTTTGTTGTTGTAAATAATTTGAGTAAAGAGAATAGGGGAAGAGAGTAACTCTACCACTATTCTCTTTACACACATTATTTACAACAATAAACTACGAGTTGCAGCGACAAAAGTTGCATAATGTAAATTCGGTCTAAGGATGCTGTTACAAAATTTTAAAAATAAAAGGAATAAAGGAAGTAACAAATATAAAATGGGATAATAAAAAACACATGTTTCAATGAAACAAAAATAAAACATGTTTCTGTAAACTGTGTGACCACCAGCCAGCCAGCATTAATAAGCATTTAAATAAACTGTGTACTCAAAATCTACACTGAGGAAAAATCTTGTAATTTTGGCAAGGTTTTTTTTCCCATGTTTTTAGATTAAAATTAAAAATTTAATAAAATTTTTAATTGCTTTAATTATTTAATAAAATAAAAATTTTTTTCATGCATTCGATTTTTAATTAAACATATACGAGATTCAATTAAATATTTAATTGAAATAATAAAAAGATTTAATTAAATTTGTCAAAAACAATTAAAATTATGAATGCGAGCAACATTTTTAACTGGTGTAAAGGATATTTATTTCCATGAAGTAAAAACTATAACACGGGCTATTTTCCTTAACAAAAAACTAAACAATCCTAAAATTTCGAGAATGTTCTGTGTTAAATATGTAATTGGTAGAATAAAAAAATTTAATTAAATTTCTATTTGATAACAATTTAAATTATGAATAGGGGCACACGAGTTAAAAACTATAGCATGGGATATTTTCTATAAAAAAAATTCGAGAATGTTTTCAATTAAATATGTAATTGAGGCAATAAATAATTTAATTAAATTTCTATATGACAGCATACAAAATTATGTATAAGTTGGTGTAAAGGACACTTATTCACATGTAATAAAAGTATAACATTTTTTTTTAAACAAATTCCAGAAGCCTAAAATTTCAAGGATATTTTCAATTAAATATGTTATTGGGACAGTAAAAAATGTAATTCAATTTCTGTATGTAAATAAATAAAATTATGAATTGGAAGCAGCAGTTTTGTGTAGGTGTAAAGGGCACTTATTTATATAAGGCAAAAACTATAGCATGGGATATTTTCTTTAAAAAAATTCCAGAATGTTTTCAATTAAATATGTAATTGGGGTAATAAATTTTTATATGAAAATAAATAAAATAATGAATTGGAAGCAGCAGCAACTTTGTGTTGGTGTAAAGGACACTTATTTATATGAGGTAAAAACTATAGCATGGGATATTTTCTATAAAAAAATCCTGAATATTTTCAATTAAATATGTAATTGGGGTAATAAATTTGTATATAAAAGTAAATAAAATTATGAATTGCGAGCAGCATCTTGGTGTTCGTGCAAAGGATACTTATTTAAATGAGACAAAAACTATAGCATGGGATATTATCTATAAAAAAAAATTCGAGAATATTTTCAATTAAATATGTAATTGGGACAATAAAAAATGTAATTAAATCTTTGTATGTAAATAAATAAAATTATGAATTGGGAACAGCATCTTTGTGTTGGTGTAAAGGTCACTTATTTATATGAGGTAAAAAAATAGCATGGGATATTTTCTACAAAAAAAATCGAGAATGTTTTCAATTAATTGCGGCAATAAATAATTTAATTAAATCTCTGTATGTAAATAAATAAAATTATGAATGAAAGCAGCAACTTCGTGTTGGTGTAAAGGACAAGTGTCCTTTATATAAGTATATACACAAGGTAAATGCTACAAAATAGAATATTTTCTTAAAAAAAATCCTAAATATTTTCAATTAAATATTTAATTGGGGCAATTACAAAAATTTAATTAAATTTCTATATGAAAATAATTAAAATTGTGAATGGGAGTATCAATATCTCTTGATGTAAATAACATTTATTTACATGAGGTAAAAATTATAGCATGAGATATTTTTCTTAAAAACTTGAATCAATTAAAAATTTAATTAAATTTTTATATGAAAAAAAACCAACAAAATTATTTAAAACTCAAGTAGAAAGTAAAGTGGATTTTCCTTAAAAAAAATTCCAGAATCTTAAGATTCCCACAATCTAGTGTGTATGTGTGTGTATGTAAAAACATCTGAAAGAAAAGTGAGTGATAATTTAAAATGTAATGAAAAAAGGACAAGAAAAATTTTATAAAATTCAATTTCAATGGATTTTTCTTAAAATAAGTTCCAGAATTTTAAGATTCCGAGAATCTCTTGTGTGTGTGTGTGTGTGTGTAAAAGCAACTGAAAGAAAAGTGAATAATAATTTGAAATGTAATGAAAAAAGGACTATAACAAGTTTAGAAATTTCATCTTTAATGCCACTTCTTCGTTTGTCACATTCATCATCATCATCTTCTTTTTACCTCATTTGACAGTTGTTACAATAACATTTGACAGTTTTTAATTGTATGACATGCGCACTAAATAATTGATATATATTCAACAAAAATATAAGAAAAATAACAACAACAAAAAAACAAAAATGAAAATGGATAACAACAACAACAAAAAAACATACAAACATCACAAAAATTTTGAAACCATGACAGCAACTCTTATTATTATTTGTTATAAAAAAATTTTATTTAATTTTATTTATTTTCAAAAAACATTTGTAAATAAATTTTATTAAAAATTTTTGTTAAAAAATTTATTTAGTTTTTGTTTTGATATTTAAATAAACAGAAAGAAATTCATATTTCACAAATATTTATTTAGAGATCAATGACCACAACCCATAGCAGGCTGTAAAATGAGACTCCTTTTTTTGTGTATTTAAACAACAAGAGACTGCTACGCTTTTAGTGTTGTCAAATGAGTATTAGAAATGATTTTATTTATTTTGTTTTAATAAATAATAAACTTAATTAAATTTTAATATTAAAACTAAATAAAATCGTTAATACACAAGAAAAAATATTTGCCCCTATTAAAATTTTAATTGATTTCATGTTGATGGAATTTTTGCTTAATTAACTTATCAAGCCGGCAAAAAGTCCTTACTGTGAAAAGATTTTTTTAGGGATTTTGGTAATTTTTTAGAAAAAAAAAGGTGACAATACTGTTTGCTAAAAATTAAACGGGAAATATTGTTGATTCATTTTACTCCATTTTGCCTTAAGCAATGCGAGTAACTTTTTTCTAGGACCAGTAGAGATAGTCAAATGACCAACAATCAAACAAACAAAAAGAAGAACATTGAGCTGGCATCCTTCGATATTGGTTTAGTAAAAAGTTGGAAAGCCTGCAACATTACACTCTTGAGCATAGGATTTTAATTGTGAAAATCTACTATAAAAATGGTGAAAATTTCACAGTATCACATAGCAGTTTTAACTTGCTAAAAAAATGTCGAACCAACACGCTCCTCTAGTGACTGCAGTGAAGCAACTATAGCCGCTGACGGCAAAGTGTTGAGCTTGAAACATCAAGTCAACGTTCGCAACAACCGACCATCGCTCTTAAAAAGTTCAAGTTGCTCAAGAATAAAAGCCGATTTATTATTCATTCGCCATTTGCGCATACACAGCCGGGAAAGGCGTTATAAAAAAGGAATTGTAGCACAGTAGCTCATCCACCGGCGAAAAAACCTAAACAATTTAGTACCCGATTGACTATTGTTTGCTTCGAACGTTTGTCCAGTGGCTGTTGGAGAAAGCTGAACGAAAACAATGTATTTTTTAGCAAAATCATCTTTACAATATCCACAATAATCCTCGAACTAAAGCCGACCGAACATTGTGTGCGTCGAACGTTTGTAAACGAAAATAACGCATTTTTTTAAGCAAAGTCGGTTAGGTAAACTCAGTAGATCTACAAACAGTACTCAAAAAACCATTAAATCCTAAGAAAGTGATTAGATGGTGCGAATTGTGGTTAGGTGGCATCATTGGCCCGTATTTTATTTTTCGTAAATGAGCAAGGAAACGGCGTCACCGCTACCAAACTATAGTAACCAATTTTTGTGGCCACAATTGACTAATTATGACCTGTGATTTCAGCAAGATGGCATCATAAGCCACCTAAGAGAGAGAGAGAGAGAGAGAGAGAGAGAGGGAGAGAGTATGAGAAATTTGGCGATGTCAATTGACCGCCTTGATCTTGTATTTAAACATCGCTATATTATTTGCAGGATCGGATTTACCTGATTTACCATTAACAACTGTGTCTCTGAAGGAAGCCCCCCCCAGGGGCATATAAATATGGTCTTTATAGAATATTCCACTATCTAGACTCAGTGCAACTGGGGTATAAAGGTAGCCCAGTCCCCTGAAGACAGGCAGGTGGTCAACTGGAAACTCCACTTTATTTCCACGGGGATCAGTGAGCTCACAGAGTACATTATTTGTCTCTTTAGACTTATAATAGTTCTCTGGCTGATCATTGATGTTGGCCCCTATATGGGAGCATCGTGGTGGTTGTGGTTTTGCGGCCCCATATCCTATGGTTTTCTATGGTGGCCAGGATCATTTCGCTGATAATGACACGCATGGTGAATGATCCAGTCCAGTGAGCATGCTTGACATGTGTTCTGGACAAGGAGTTAGAAAGTCTCCAACTCTTTAGCAAGGTGTGATAGTTTGCAGACCTGCCCTGGAATTATTCAAGTTGCAACTAGGTGGTATCTGTTGCTTAGAATTATGTCTTCGGCTATCTAGGACGTTTGTATAACGTTCCAAATTATACAAAGTGGTTTGTCCACCATCTGATTAAGACTATATAGTCAGGCGCTGATGTAAAACAAATCACACTCTGTGTCTCTGAAGGATTAAATTCGGCGCTGCGAAATTTTATTACAAAATGTGCTTCAAAATTTTGCGAAAAGAACGGACGGCTGCTGTGTTAGAGGTGTACATTTACCCGGTATCATATTCCATTCTTAATACCCATAATTCTATTTTACGCTCGTATTAATAAAACAGAAGTTTTAAAGAAATAAAATGTATGTTTTCAGCCAGTGTACTTCCTAACCTCAAATTTGCCCATAGTGATTATAAAAAAAAAATGCTCTGATCACGGCTCAGGCGTTTAAAATGGCACGATTTTTTTTTTTTAATGAGCAAGGAAATGGGATCAGCGTGAATTCATCCAAACAATTTAGCTATTGCATGAGAAATTTTCATGATATCTCGATTTGGCGATGTCAATTGGCTGTCTTGTTCTTGTGTTTAACACCGCAGGATATTTTTCTTTGGGGCCATTTGAAGGACCGGATTTACCTGAACAGCTCATTAAGAACTGAGTCTCTGAAAGATGAATTTCTACATTGATGTGGTAAGCGAAGCTTAATGGCATAATGTAGTACAAAATTTTGTGGAAAGGAGCAGATGTCTGCCGACGTGCTAGAGGTGAATATTTGCTCAACATCTTAATCCCTTTTTAATATCCATATTTCTAATTTCCATTGACATCAATAAAAGGGAACTTTTCGAAAACAAAGTATATGCTTTAAGCCTATTTATTTCCTAACCTTAAATTTGCCCATTCAATATGATTATTAAAAATCTTCTAATCCTGACTGAGGCCTTTCCAGACAAAATGCCTTTAGCTTTTTACATTAATTAAAAGGTTTCATGCAAATTAATAAAAACTTAATTAAAAAAATTCATATAGCCCTTGCCAAGTCTTAAACCTGAACAGCTAAAAATTTATGTTTAAATCTAAAAAATCATATTTCTTTCAGTGTAATTTTTATCGACATTAATTCTCATAAATTTGTTTTCAATTTCATTTAAAATAAAAATTTATTAAGAACTTTTAATTTTAGAGCTCTTAAAAGGCATTAAAAGTCCCGAACGTTATAATGCATATGCTGACTTAAGCCAACTTAAGCAACAAATACCTAATAATCATATGTGGTAAACTATAAGGTACTTAACAAAACTTTTCGTCAATTTTCATTAAATATCAATTAAGCAAAGTATACGAAACTGATCGCACATTCCGTACGGAAACAGCTGATTTTTCATTGTGTTGTAGATCCATTAGTAAACAAATTGCAATGGAGAGCGAATTTAATAGAAAACGTACAAAGAAAACATTGCTTATATGACAAAGGGATGTGTTTTATTATAACGGCAATTCAAAGGAATGAGTAGGGAAAAAATTTGAAGAAAAATGCAGTAAAAGTATTAAGTAATAAATACCTTGAAGAATTTTGTTTGCGCTTTTCATTTTCATACTGGTATGAATTATATAAAGTCGTGCAGTGCAAACACACTGATGGAAGAGTGTGATTTGTTTTACATCCGCACCTGGCTATGTAGCCTTAATCAGATGGTGGACAAACCACTATAGCGTAATTTGGAACGTCATAAATGCGTCCTAGATAGCCGAAGGCAGAATTCTAAGCAACTGAACCACCTAGTTGCAACTTTAATGATTCCAGGACAGGTCTGCAAACCATCACACCTTGCTAAAGAGTTGGAGACTTTCTAACTTCTGTCCAGAACACATGTCAAGCATGCTCACTGGACTAGATCATTCACTTTGCGTGTCATTATCAGTGAAATGATCCTGGCCACCACAATTTTCATAAAACCCTTATGGGGCGGCAAAACCACAACCACAACGATACTGTTGGAGTATCCTTTTTGGGATACCAACTTGATGAAGTGTGAATTCTACCGTTTTATTTAGCAACCCTGGAGGGTCCCGTAGGATTCGCAGGGTTAGAAATAAAAGGCAAGGTTATACAATTATAATTACTAACAAACCTGGAGGGTCCCGTAGGATTCGCAGGCCGCTACTTTATTTACGTATAATCTAATTCCTACCTAGAGTCTCACAGTTCCTATTGAGCTGTGGGTTCGAACTACTATTGTCAGTTATAATTCACAAATCATGCTTAATCTAAAACTTATCTACTATTTATACTATTAACAATAAACCAAGATAAACTTAAAACAACAATAATAAATAATATAAACAATAATAATATAAATAGTACAATGTATTTAAATGAACTTGCTGACCAATAATTAATATAATAAAGAAAACAATAATTAGTATAATAAAGTTAAATAAACTTAATCAATTATGCGAGGGTGACTCGCAACATCCCTCCCCCCTTTCAAAAGTTGATATTTAGTTTAGCTTAAATTTTCACATTTAATTAATTTTTTTCTGATTTTATATTTAAATTTTTAATGATATATATATATATATAAAATATTTGAGCGCTTTTCATTTTATGTATTATTCAATTGTTTAGTATTTTACCTATGTATTTGTACATAGCTATATAAATTTAGGTGTATTTATAGTTATCTACTTTTTTTTTATTTCTCCTTAACGTTGTCGTTGGGCCTCGATCCATCTCTATAGGTCTTAACCAAATTCCGGTGTAGGGTTTTTTCTCTTCCCTTTATCGTGATTTTTACGTTCACCGGCGTTGGTAAGCCTGTTACTTCATAGGGCCCTAACCACAGTGGGGATAATTTATTTTTCCTTAGTTGGTTCTTTACAAGAACTTTATCTCCAATTTCCATGGTGCTGGCTGCAGTATGTTTGTCATACCGGTTCTTGGCGGTGATTTTGGCATTCATCTGCGCCCGGCGAGCTAATTCATAGGCCTTTTGAACTTGATACTTCAGTACTTTGGAATAGTCGTAGTGGTTGTAGAGGGGGGTACTTCTCTTAAGATTTGCCGGTAGTGGGATGTCAAACCCGTAGAGTACCCTAAACGGGGTCTGCAGCGTAGATGCATGTTCTGTGTGGTTATGCACATGCATGGCTGGGGCCAACCATTGATCCCAGTTAGACCCGTCCTCCTTCGCAAAACTTCTCAGATACTCCGCTAAGGGTCGATGGCTTCGTTCTAATGACCCATTAGCCTGAGGATGGTAGGGAGTGATATGCTGCTTTTTTATTCGTAAAAGTTTGCACACACTCCCAAACAATTTTGATGTAAAATTTGTTCCATTATCAGTCACTAGTTTTGCTGGTATACCATATTTGGTGATGATCTCATTATAAAAGACTCTTGCCACTGTTTCTGCCTCTGCGTCTGGCATGGGTGCACAAATAAAAAATTTTGATAAGTCATCCTGAAACGTCAGGATATATTTGTTCCCCATGGAGGTGGTCGGTAGGGGACCAACCATATCCATATAGACTTTTTCAAATGGTCTTCTAGCGGTATCGGTCAGCACCATTGGTTCCCTGTTCAGAGGCCCGCTTTTATTCGTCTGACATTTAGGACATTTTCTGATGTAGTTTTTTATATCCTGTTGCATGCCTCGCCACTTATACTGTTTTCTTATTCGGGCGTAAGTTTTCCTCGCTCCCTGATGCCCGCCCAATGGAGCGTCATGGAAACTTCTCAGGACCTCTCGAATGTCTTTTTTATCGGTTATAGTAACGGCTGTGTCCACCATATCTTCTGCGTGTGTTTCCTCCGGGTGATTCGCCATGTTTATTTCCTTCGCCTTGTTTTTCTGTTCTTCCGAAAATTTCCGTTGCGCCCTTGTGACGACTTGTATTTTTTCGTCCTCTAGCGGCAACCGGCTCAACGCGTCTGCGTTTAAATATGTTTTTCCCGGTTTATATACAATGTCGAAATTATATTCCGATAGCTTATGTCGAAACCGCGCCAGTCTGGAGGTTTGGTCCTTGAGGTTGGATATGCCCTTGAGCGGTTGATGGTCGGTGAACACCGTAAAATGTCGTCCCAATAGATATGGGCGGAACGTGTGGGTAGCCCATGCTACTCCCAACATTTCTTTCTCAATGGTTGAATACCTTTTCTCGGTGTCACTTAGGGTTCGGCTAATGAACGCAATGGGGTGATCCTTACCATCCCTCTCCTGTGACAATACCGCTCCTAGTGCCTCGTTGCTGGCATCCGTAGTTACCCGAAATGGTTGTGAAAAATCTGGATAAACGAGAATTGGGGGACTAGAAATTTTCTCCTTTAACGTGTCTAGGGCTTTCTGACACTCCGGTGTCCAAATAAACTTGCTGTTCTTTTTCAAGAGACTGGTTATGGGTGCGGCCAGCTTCGCCATATCTTTGACGAACTTCCGGTAATAGTTAATTAGTCCTAGTAGAGCCTGGACCTGTTTTATACTCCTAGGGGCCTTCAGATTTCTAACGCTCTCTACTTTTGCAGGGTCTGGGAGCGCTCCTTTCTCTGAGCACTTGTGCCCCAGATAAACAATCTCTCTTCTCAAGAACTGGCACTTCTTAGTGTTCAACTTTAGCCCGTTTTCACGTAGGCGGGATAAGACATTGACGATTTTTTTTTCATGATCCGCCACAGTTCTTCCATAGATGACTATGTCATCGAGATAGACAAAACAGTCCAAACCCTGAAGACCCGTTAATATTGAGTTCATTACCCTCTGGAAAGTTGCTGGAGCTCCCGTCAGCCCGAACGGCATTCTGTTAAATTCGAAATGACCCTTGTCAGTGCTAAAGGCCGTTTTTTCTTTATCCTTCTCATCCAGTAGCACCTGATGATATCCACTAGCCAAATCCAACGTAGTAAAATATCTACTGTTCCCCAGTTGATCCAGAATTTCGTCAATCCTTGGAATAGGAAAAACTTGCTTGATTGTAGCTTCGTTCAGTTTTCGGAAATCCACTACCATTCTAAACTTTTTCTGGCCGTCTTGTGATTTTTTGGGTACCAACAGTAGTGGTGAATTCCACGGCGATATGCTGGGGCTAATAACGCCCTCTTTTAATAATTCCGATACTTGCTTGTTAATTTCGTCCCTATGTACATGTGGCAATCTGTACTGTTTTTGATTAATAGGTGGCTGGTCATACTTTGTTGGTATTTTATGTTTTATTAGTTTTGTATAAGGTAGCTTGTCAGTTAGTAGCATGAATACATCTTGGTATTGTTCGCACATTCTGCTCAGTGAGGCCCGTTCTTCTTCATTCCAATTTTTTCCTCTCATTATTATTTCCTTTAGTTCCCTTATTCGTTCTTCTTTATTTGAAGCAGGATTTTCCTTTATTACTGTATTCTTAATTTCTTTATAGCCATCTAGTCTTGAAAATTGTACCTTGAGGTCTGTTTCCATCGATACATCCTCTTCGGTTATGTTTAATATGGGTACTACCGCACTTCCGTTATGAGTGTCCACTATAGTATTCCCGATATAAACACCTGGGTACAGCTGTTGTTTGTGTACCACTACTGTGTTTTCCCTTGTTTTTAAAAATATTGGCGTCATCGTGATTGCTCTCTTTTTTATCAAGTAATTTTTGCGGTTTGTTGCCTCTACGCTCGCTCCCTCAGCGTGTAATGGGAACGTTTTTACTATTTGCCTGTTTTCTAGAATTTTCAGGGTTTGTGTATTGGAGTTTATTATGCTTTTGCCCCAAATGTTGTTTCTTCCCAGAATTCCGTCCGCGGGTAGGCTGCTACTTTCGCCTACCACATGAAAAGTCCATGGTAAAAAATTTTCTCCCATATTTACTGTTACTGTGCCTAATGTTGCTGCACAGCCTCCAAAAGCGCCTGATAATTTTCCTCTTTCCCCCGTACTCTTGATCGAAGATGAATTCAATGCTTCTTTCTTCAATATACTGGAATCTGCCCCAGTATCCACGAGCAGGATCAGCTTACCTGTCTTAGCCTCGTGGCAATTAAGCGTGATGAACACTGCGTCCAACCTATCTGATGATCGGTTATCTCTGCTGCTGGTGTTGACTTTTAGTGGTATGGTTCCCAGAACTACCCCAAAATCCGTATTGTCTTTCATATGAGACTTATTACTAGGATTCTGATAGGGGGTTTCCTCGTAACTTTTTTGTGACCACTTTTTCCCAAGTCCTTGTGACTTGAACCCTGGATCATCCATGTTTACCGATACATTTTGCCTATGAAATGCTCGGTAAGGTTCAAGAGAATTTTCTTTCTGTGCTTTTCCTTTTTCAAGAGCACTCACGACTTGTTCTGCTTCTAGTATAGAGTCTGCTCCAGTCTCTGCGAACGCGTTTGGTTTTCCCTCCTTGACTCTTTTAAAAAGCGTTCTGGTGAAAATTGTATCCACGTTGCCTGGGGACTTCTTGACTCTATTGTCAATGTCACTGCACATCATATATTGTTGCTCTTTATTAAGCTTCAATTCTTGATTATCCTCTGCGCCTTTTGATTTCTGATTCCTATATAAATTTTCCTGCTTTCTTGTGTGCACCACCGCTTTGTGTACTATTTCTGTTGCTTCTTCAGCTTCTGACTCTTCTTCTGAGTCTTTTTCATTTACCATATTGATTTTATTCCGCTCAGTATTTAATTGTTCTTTCTTTTTCCTTATGTATGTGGCCTCTGTGTCTTTCTTATTAAACTCCTTTGTGTTTCCCTTTCTCAGTTGTTTACTATATTCCGTGCTTTTAAATTGTTTGTGCCAAGTTAGTCCTTCTCCCATTTGTGGTTCCCCAGTTATTGGCTGTAACTGGGCCGTATTTCGTTTCCCTGATTATTTCCTTGCATTCTGCTGCTGTTGCTATTTCCTTGATACCTCCCCGTATTCTGGATATTATTCTTTGTATGCCCATTGATGCAGTTTTCTGTTTTCCTTGGAGGGGTCTGATTATTCTGGCAGTCTCGTGCAAAATGTCCTAGCTGGTTACACTTAAAGCAGAGTGGAGGTGTGACGTTCCTGGTGATTGTCCCATTATTACAGTTACGTCTACCCTCTGTGTTGTTGCTATTTCCGTAACTTCTATCTGGTGTCCTCACATTGTTTACCAGTGGTCTGTTATTCCATTGGCTTTGAGTGGCTCCAATTCTTTGTTGTTGACAGAATGAATTCTCCTTATGCCCTCTTATCCTGCATACTCCACAGTACACTGAACTTAGTCGTTTCCGACAGTTGTCGAAGTTATGTCCCCTGTTTTTACAATACCCACAAGTTTCTTGCTTGCTTGGGCTATTGTTGCATAGTGGGCCGACCTCATGCCCATATCTTCCGCATTGAACACAGTATGGGGTGTTCAATCTTTTCTTACAACTATTCCATTCGTGGCCCTGTATGTTACAGAAACCACATGGAACGTCCATTGTTATTGTATTGAGATTGTATAGAGGTTCCCCAAATAACTCTTCCGCATTTTCAACAACCTCTAATAGGGATTCCAGTTCTTCCGTTTCTCTGTCAATAAATCTTGATTTGAGGGCTTGGTCTCTTAGCCCTCTAATGAAAGATCTCACAGCTACTCGTTTGAAATCCTTCACTATAGTATTTCTGCTGTTCACCTCCGGCCACTCACTTTCAGCTGCGTTTATAGCTTCGTTCAATAAGATTTGCAGGCGGTTGCCGAACTTGCTTGCGGACTCTTTTGCGCTTTGTCTACAGTTTAGTATCTGCTCTCTGATCTGGTCTAAATTTTTCTTCCTCAAATAGAGCTTCTTTATATGGTTACATAAGGCATCTACTGACCC
Organism: Trichopoda pennipes; assembly: GCA_030448955.1. NCBI lineage: Eukaryota > Metazoa > Arthropoda > Insecta > Diptera > Tachinidae > Trichopoda > Trichopoda pennipes. Next base: position 10,628,968 of record JASKUP010000060.1, on the reverse strand, counting down.
GAACTTGAGCTCTGCTATTCTGGAGTATGCCGATCCCAACAGACGTAATTTCAAACATTCTATGACCTTTTGCACTAGGTCAGCGTTTGGCTGCACCAGTAGTTCGCTTTCCACCATCCTACATCCTTGTATGAATCTACAAACTTCAGAGGATAAATCCGGTCCTTCGGTGCCAAAGAATGTGGGCACCGTGTTATTTACAATCTTCGTAATTTCTGATAAAGCCGGCATTCTAGCTTCTATGTTTTCTACTTGTCTGGGTGTTGGTGATCTTCTTTCCAAAATTTCCTGTGCCACAGGTATCAGGCTATTAAATTCTGCTATTAAATTGTCGTTGATACCTTCCAGCTCGCTGAATTTTTCTTCAACGCGTTCCAAATCGCCTAACTTTTTAGCCTTCGTTTCCGCCGTGTAGCCTCTGCTTCCTGCTTTTCTAGCGTTAGTAATCACGGTTTTGACTTCTTTTAACAATTCCAATGCCTGAGCCTCGTCTTCCGATAGTTCTATGTTTTGTTGATGACTATCTGATACTGTTATTGCGGGTACTCCAGCGCCTTTTATCTCTTCACTTAATGAAGGAGTTGGTGATCTTGACTTGTGAATGATGCTTAGTTCACGTCTGGCGTTCTCCAGTGCCGTCTGTAGCCTATCTATAGTGTCGTCTTTTGTCTCAATCAACTGCTTTTGTTTTAATTGCTTCCTGAAGTCCTTCTCACTCAGTCCTTTGCCCTTCAATTCCTTGACTAGTTCTTCGTTCTCTTTTACTACTTCTTCTAGCAAGTCGTCCGTGTAATTTATTTGCTGCCTCAATTTCTTGCTATTAGCTTCTAATAAAATTTTACTTTCCTCTAATTCTTTGATTGTTTTTTTGAATTCCTCGGACTGATCTTTATTTAATTCGCATACCAGTTGAAGAACATATCCTACTTCTTCTAACTTTGTTAGCTTCTGATATCTAATGATATCCTTATGGTAGCTTATAAATGTTTTGTCTGAATTCAAATGTCTAAGTTCTGTCCAGGCGAGCACTTGTAAACTATCTACTGAGTAACTAAATGTACTAAGTTTTTCTATAAGTTCGTCCGTTTTAGCCTGAGGACTCTCCATTTAAATAAAAATTAAATTCTCTTACCATAAGTTTCAGGGACATCGCTGCGTCTTTCTTGCTCACTGATTTAAATAAACTATAAAAAAAACAATTTTTCCCTGTTACTTTGAAAACTATTAAAACTGACGCTTGCATAAGCATACATACATATGTATGTATGAATGTAATGCTTTAGTTCTTGTTTATATATTAGTCTATCATGTAAGAGAATACTCCGCAAAAAACTGAAGGTGGGCCAAAATGTTGACTTAATCTCGCGGTATTCAAGAAAGTCCCGTCTTGACGTTATTCCACTAATCGACAGTTCCAGCAAGTCAAAGGTGGCTAGAATTTAGGCGTTATTGACTTGCTCCTACTTTGTCGAAAGAAAAATAAAGTCAGACGTTAGAACTGTTATCTCAAACGCGTAAATTCAATTTTATACGCGGTATTCCCTACGAAAGTCCCGTCTTGACGGTATTTCCCTAATCGACAGTTCCAGCAAGTCAAAGGTGGCTAGAATTTAGGCGTTATTGACTCGCTCCTACTTTGTCGAAAGAAAAACACAGTCAGACGTTAGGACTGTTATCTCAAACGCGTAAATTCAATTTTATACGCGGTATTTCCTACGAAAGTCCCGTCTTGACGGTATTCCCCCAATCGACAGTTCCAGCAAGTCAAAGGTGGCTAGAATTTAGGCGTTATTGACTCACTCCTACTTTGTCGAAAGAAAAATACAGTCAGACGTTAGGACTGTTATTCTAAACGCGTAAATTTAATTTTATACGCGCCAATCGGTTGCGCCAATGTTGGTTCCTACCGATCCTACCAATCCTACCGATCCTACCGATCCTACCGGCTGCGCCAAAAATGTTGGAGTATTTCTTAGATAACAAACCAATATACAAACATCCGGCTGCGCCAAAAATGTTGGTGCATCCTACCGATCCTATCGATCCTACCGATCCTACCGGCTGCGCCAAAAATGTTGGAGTATCCTATTTGGGATACCAACTTGATGAAGTGTGAATTCTACCGTTTTATTTAGCAACCCTGGAGGGTCCCGTAGGATTCGCAGGGTTAGAAATAAAAGGCAAGGTTATACAATTATAATTACTAACAAACCTGGAGGGTCCCGTAGGATTCGCAGGCCGCTACTTTATTTACGTATAATCTAATTCCTACCTAGAGTCTCACAGTTCCTATTGAGCTGTGGGTTCGAACTACTATTGTCAGTTATAATTCACAAATCATGCTTAATCTAAAACTTATCTACTATTTATACTATTAACAATAAACCAAGATAAACTTAAAACAACAATAATAAATAATATAAACAATAATAATATAAATAGTACAATGTATTTAAATGAACTTGCTGACCAATAATTAATATAATAAAGAAAACAATAATTAGTATAATAAAGTTAAATAAACTTAATCAATTATGCGAGGGTGACTCGCAACAATACTCCCATATAGGGGCCAACCTCAATGATCAGTCAGAGACTATTAAATGTCTAAAGAGACAAATGATGAACTCTGCGGGTTCACTGATCCCCGTGGAAATAAAGTGGAGCTTCCAGTTGTCTCCCTGTCTGACTTCAGGGGACTGGGCTCCCTTTTTCCCCAGTTGCACTGAGTCTAGATAGTAGAATATTCTATAAAGACCATATTTATATGCCCCTGGGGCGAACACTGATGGAAGTTACTACGGGAACTTTTCTGCAAGAAAATGAAGAGGATGGGTGCTCCATCAGGCAGTGAGGGCACTACTATTCTTTCGCACCCCGCCGGTATAAACATTTATATTGAATATTTTTTTAATTTTTTACAATGTGAATCTTTATTTTGCAGTACTCGTGATAACATTGAAGAAGACTCAAACTTGGAGTTTAATAACTTAAGGCCCTTTAAACATTTTAATTTCTTTTCTATTTATTTAACACACAATTTGTAACAAAATTTAATTTTTTATTGTTTATAAATTCAACGATGCACACGGTTGCATTTTTTAGTACTTTTCGTCCAACTAATACAAAAAGCGAATTTTCTTAAAACTATTAAAAAAATGTATATTTTTATAAGGACAGCATTGAATATACAATTTATGATTATTAAACAGCTTTTTGTTAATAAATTTCATTTATTTAGAAAGTATTTTTTTTTTTTTTGCAAAAGTGCGTGTAAGTACATTATAGCCACCTAAAAGTCTTCAATGATTTGCTTAAGCATTTGAGCAGATTTTTCCTTCAATTTTTGACATTAACTTCAGCCAGCTTATGCATATTATTATAGTTGGGCCTAAAGACCTTTTAATGCCTAAATAAAATTCTAACTGTATTGTCAAAATTTATTCGCCCTATAGTCATGCCATCAATCGTTCAACTGCATAAGCATGAATCATACAAATACAAAAAAAAATTTCACAGTTTCCTTGTTTGAATAGAAGGAAACATATAATGAAAAATATAAGTATGTACACTAAAAGCAGCAACAATAGTAACAACAACAACAACAACAATTTAAAAATTCTAGGAAAATTGTGTAGAGTGTGTGGGAAGGATATGGTTGGCTCTCGCGCACTGTATTACATAAACAACAACAATTTTTGTTTTATATAAAGAAAAAAATAACAATTTCACCCAGTACACACCCATATGAACAGGGGTGGTGGATTTAAACATACACATGCACACACAGAAACACAGCCACACAAACTCAAACGCATTTAAATGAAATCCAAACGCAATTTATATAGAGAAACAGCAAACACACAAAGAAAAAAACAAAAATATCTACACAGGAGAGAAGAGCAAGAAATTAAGGAAAAATCAATAAAAATACATGTGGATATTAAGGAAAACCTTTTAGTTTTCGGTTGTTAACAAAATAACACATTTTATTTAATAAATTGCAAATTTGGCTAAGAATAACTTGAACAAATAAAAAGGGATAATAATGATAATGTCAACAAATTAAACAAATACATAGAAAGCCAAGTGTTAAAAGCAGCAAATGTAATGGACACCAACAACATTTAACAAGAAAAAGTAACAGTTAAATATTAGAGAGAGAAAAAACCTAAAGGAAAACGCCACCCTAAAAGAAGAGATAATGAAAGAGAGAGAATAAATTATTTGTGCAGTTAGTTATGTTTATATGGAAATGTAAACAGCTAAAAAGGGAGTAGATAAAGTACTTTTTAATATAATAGTGGTACTAACTTAATCTTTTGGCATATGTACGCTTAAAGAAGGAAACATATTGAAGTGAGCAAGCGTTTAAATTTGAACGTTGCTAATTGGTGGCTGCAGTTTGTTTCTATAAAGTCCTGCTTTGAATTCTTAACGAAATTATAGGCGATATTTGTGATACAAACTACATCACTCTCAAAGATTTGCATTTTTTCAACTCTAGGGAAATTTGATCACAACCAAATGAAAAGACTCACACCATAAAGTGCCTATTAAAAATACTGTTGTCATTTCTTTTCGCATTTGATGACTATTTGTTCGGTACCTACGGCGAGGGCTTTCGATGTGAAGATTTCAGTCTCAAGCTGTACTCAGTATTTCATGTACTGGGGGAACAAATCCAAATCAAAATAATTCTTTTTTTTTAAAGAGAAGTAGCACTTCAGGCAACAATGCCTATTTAGTCAAGTGCCGTGCTACATTCTTTAGGAAAGGAATAGAGAAGAGATGAAACAGGTGGTGAAAGTAGAAGAATAGTTGAAAATAACTGCCGTATAAGACAGCATAGCGACCAGTGACTATGCCTTCATCGCTGAGCAGCCCCAACGACAGTCAATTTTTATTTTTGTAGTGAAAAAAACCAAGGTCTTCGTTGGGAATCGAACCCACAACCATCATACTGACAAGCTAGTACCACTGCCTACTAGCCTACAGGGGCACCTATTGTTTGTTACCAGATTGTTTTGTAAAATATTAGCTTCAATCAGTTAATTACACCACCGTTGACGGTTTTCATGCAACATTCAATATCCGGCAACAGCTTTTAACATTATTAAAACAGCTGATATCTGACAGTTTGTCAGATCACAATCGAACATCTTCTAATTAAAATTTTTTCTTTGCACATGATTTTTATGGAACGTCATACGACAGCGTAGGCATTTTGCAGTGAAAAATTTTATACTAGATGTAAAATAGTATGTTGTGTGCATAGTTCGTTAGGTTTTAGGTTTCTAAAATTTTCAATTCAATAAATCCCAGGGAATTTAGTACTTAGCTTCGAACGTAAGTAATTCTCATTCAGTTTTAGAAACTTAAATACGAGTACTTTTTAAAAATTTCTGTTTTCCAAAGACTGTGAATAAAAATTTCCTAACAAGCTAGCTATTCACTTAACAAACTAAATCCAGCAAGGCGAACTGAATTATCTGATGTTTAAGGTCATCTATATAGAAATTAGATTTATATCGGGACATATTTTGACTTTCTCTATTATAGCAAATATACACTCTCAAGCAAGGGCTTATAACGATTAACAAAATTACATCATATAAGTGAAAATTTCGCTCTGCAATGTCGCTTTTAATGTTAAATTCTTAAAGCGAATCAAAAACTTCAAATTTTGTTTAAATTTGAAAAGTTTCGCCTTAAATTTTAATTTCATTTTAACGCTTTTTGTGAGTTATATTATACACATAAAATACCATTGCAGACAAGCGGATATTGTGATGGCAAACGTCCATAAAATTTAGAAAGTCTTACTGCTCAAAACAACTGAAATTCGCTTTCGATTTTCCATAATTGGCTTTTAATTTAAGTTGACTTAAATTTGTTTCGGTGTTTTAGAAAGAGCAGTTCTATCTTCACGCTTATAAAGTTTTGACTCGTTCAAGAATTAAAGCCGACCGATCAGCGTTAGCGTCGAAAGTTTGCGAATTAGCTGTTTGAAAAACTAAACGAAAAAGGCGCATTTTTCAACAAAATCGTTTTTAGTGATGAGGCTCATTTTAAATTAGTCGCTTAGGTAAACAAAATTGCAGCTTATGGGGGGGGTGGCTCCCAAATCCACAAACTATTCTCGAAAAATCATTACATCCAACAAAGTGAACGTAAGGTGTGATTTATTTATGGTCAGGCAGCTTAATCTCCTGCATTATTGCGAAAATAAGCAAGGAAATGCCGTCACTATGAGTTCTCTGCGCTACCCAACCATGATAACCAAGTTTTGGAGGCCAAAATTAGCTAACGTTCACATCAGTATCTTTTCGTTTCAGCAAGATGGCGCCACAAGCTACACAGCCACCTAAACAATTCAGTTGTTATAGGAGAAATTTCCCAGTCGGGCAATTCCTCGATGTGGCGATGCCAATTGACCGCCTCATTCTTGTGCTTTAACGGCATTGGATTATTTTCTCTAAGTCTTTTTGAAACAGGGGGTTTACGTGAATAACTCATTTATCTGTCTTTATGGATTATTCAACCATCTAGACATGTGTCAACGATAGTATAAGGGAACCCAGTCCCCTGAAAGCTGGCAGGGAGTTGACTGGAAACTTTCAGGGGAATCAGTAAGCCCCAGAGTTACGCTAATTGTCTCTTTAGCTTTTTAGCTGTTCTCTGACTGATTATGGAGATTGGGCCTTCGGGAGTATCGTGGTGGTTTGGCAGCCCTGATGAATTTTTGATTAAGGGGCCAGGATTATCTCACCTTTACTGAGAACAATGGGTGAATGATCCGGATCCAGTGAGCATGTTAGTCATGTATTCTGGACCAGGAGTTGGAAAGTCTCCAGCTCTTCAGCAAGGAGTGGTGGTTTGCAGCCCTGCTCTGGAATCATACTAGGAAGGGCCTGTTGTTAGAATTAGACTTCGGCCTCCTAGGGCGGGAGTGGCGCTGCTTTTCACTCACAGTGGTTTGACCACCATCTGATTAAGGCTCCATAGCCAGGTACAGATGTAAATCTTATCACGTAATAACCCGCAAGCATCCCCACCGGGGATTCATTTCCTGTCTTTATGGATTATTCAACCATTTAGAAATGTGTCCACGGGGGTATAAGGCAACCCAGTCGTTTGAAAGCTGGCAGGGAGTCAACTGGAAACTTCACGTTATTTCCACGGGAATCAGTTCAATCATCTAGACATGTGTCAACGATAGTATAAGGAAACCCAGTCCCCTGAAAGCTGGCAGGGAGTTGACTGGAAACTTTCAGGGGAATCAGTAAGCCCCAGAGTTACGCGAATTGTCTCTTTAGCCTTTTAGCTGTTCTCTGACTGATTATTGAGGTTGGCCCTTCGGAAGTATAATGGTGGTTATGGTTTCGCGGCCCTTATGAATTTTTGATTAAGGGGCCGGGATCATCTTACCTTTACTGAGAACAATGGGTGAATGATCCGGATTCAGTGAGCATGTTAGTCATGTATTCTGGACCAGGAGTTGGATAGTCTGCAACTATGCAGCAAGGAGTGGTGGTTTGCGACTCTGCTTCGAAACATCCGCAATTAAAACTAGGAATAACCTAGAAATTAGTCTTCGGCTTCCTAAGGCGAGAAGTAGACACGTGGCAAATTTATTATGAAAAAATATTCGATAAACCAGCGTGTTTTAAACGTTAAAACATTTTATCAAAATCAGTCATTGATTACTGTGACGATGAGAAAGTTACGTGAAATTTTTGGGCGAAACAACGTGTGCCAACAAAACGTACTATTTATCGTATAGTAAATGATTTCAAGGAAAGAAGGTCTGTAGGTGATAGGCCCAAGCATAGATCACAACGTACTGCAAGATCGCCTGAAAATATTGCTGCTGCTCATGAAAGTGTTCAAAACAATCGATCAATCTCAATTCGATGCCTTGCTTAGGAGCTTGGTCTTCAAACAACAACTTTGGTCATAATTTTGTACAAGGATTTGGATTTGATTCCATATAAGATTCAGTTGACACAAGAGCTTGTGTCCAAGAAGCTTCTGGAAGAATAGGATGGCAAGCCCGATTTTCATGAAAAAATCATATTGAGTGACGAGGCACATTTTCATTTAAATAGATATTGTGAATAAACAGAATAGTCGGTTCTGGGGAATGGAAAATCCTCAAATTATTCAACAATCACCTTGGCATCCATTAAAAGTAGCAGTTTGGTATGCAATTTCGTCCGAAGGAATCGTTGGACCTTACTTCTTTGAAAATGAAAAACGACGTAATGGTAGCTGTGAATGGTGAGCAATATCGTGATGTGATTGAAAATTTTTTAACGCCACAACTGCATGCTTTGGGCTTTATTAACATGTGCTATCAACAAGACGTGTGACATATCGCATACAGCCAGGATGAGAAATGGAATTACTGCGAGACCTGTTTCCACAACAAATTGATGACCTCCACGGTCGCCTGAGTTGACTTTTCCGGACTTCTTTTTGTGGGGATATCTGAAAAGCAAGGCTTATGCAAACAATCCAGAAACGCTTGAGCAACTCAAACAAAATATTCGTGATAAAGTTAATGAAATATCGCGTGAAATGTGTGAGAATGTAATGAAAAATGTGCTAGCATTTGTGAGGCTAACAGAGGCGGAGATTTATCTTATATTGTAGTTCATACATAATTTCCAGCATTAAAGAAAACATTTATCAATATAAGAGTCATTCTCTTTCATTTAATTAAAAATTATAAACAAACAAAGTAGTATACCTTCCCGGCAGAAACCTTGTATTTGATATACCCGATCTCGATATCAAAATCTAATCTTGTGTAGCGATTAAACTCACTTTGGCTTAAATGAATATGTCAGTAAATAAAGCTGCCATATTTGGAGTGATGATATACCTCAAGAGTGTATTGAGACATCGCTACATATAGTAAAAACCGACTGTTTATTGTGCTTTATGGACTGGTGGAATCATTGGTTCAAACTCCTTTCATATTAAGGCTGGTCGGACTGTTACAGTTGATGGTGACCGTCATAGAGCCATGATAACTGATTTTTTCGTTTATAAATTGAACAATCATGACGTCCAGGTGTTGTAGTTGCAGCGCAATATGTCACACAGCTTCTGCCACCATTGATTTATTGAAGGAAATATTGGGTAACCGCATAGCTTTACGTTTCGGACCTCTAAATTGATCTCCAATAAAATAATATGTGTGATGTGAATGACAAAAAATCTGTCGGGGTTGCTAAACGTTTTAACACATTTCTTTCAAAAAAAAAAGAGTTTTTTCTGGTCAGAGCTGTACTTTGAGTTACATTTTTCTTGTGTAACAGTGTGGCATCTCACACTTTTTCTTGCTATTTTTTTCCAGTTTTTTTAGTACGATATTCTGGGTAATGAATTGTAAATGTGCTGAAAAGTTAATAACTGTGTTGAAAACTGTCTCAAACTTAAGGCCCAACTATAATATACATAAGCTGGCTTAAGCCAACTTAAACAATTGTGCAAATATTTAATAATCAAACTATAATTTACTTAAAAAAATTTTTCGTCAAGTTTCGTTAAATATCGATTAAATATCATATTTCTTTCAGTGTAATTTTTTCGAGATTAATTCTCATAAATTTGTTTTCAATTTCATTTAAAATAAAAATTTATTAAGAAATTTTAATTTTAGAGCGCTTAAAAGGCATCAAGAGGCCCGAACGATATTATGCATAACAAAACCTTTCGACAAGTTTCGTTAAATATCAATTACTTAAGCAAAGTAAACGAAACTGATCGCACTTTCCGTACGGAAACAGCTGATTTTGCATTGTGTTATAGATACATTAGTAACGAAATTGCAATGGAGGACGAAAGCGAATTTATTAGAAAACGTGCAAAGAAACATTTGCTTATATGACAAAAGAGATGCGTTTTATTATAACGGCAATTCAAAGGAATGAGTAGGAAAAAAGTAGCAGAAAAATGCAGTAAAAGTGTTAAGTAATACCTTGAAGAATTTCGTTTGCATTTTTCCTTTTCATACTGGTATGAATTATATAAAGTCGCGCAGTGCAAACACACAGATGGAAGTTACTATGGGAACGTTTCTGCAAGGAAATGAAGAGGATGGGTGCTCCATCAGGCAGTAGATAAAATATGATTATTAAACAACTTTTTGTTAATAAATTTCATATATTTAGAAATAAATTATTTTTTTGCAAACGAGCGAATAAAACAAATGTGCAACTGTGTATAATAATTTCCATATTCGTGTAAGTACATTATAGCTACCTAAAAGTCTTTAATGATTTGCTTAAGCAGACATTTTTGACAGACTTTTCTTTCAATGCTTGACATTAGCTTCAGCCAGCTTATGCATATTATAGTTGGGCCTTTATGCCCAAATGGGCATAAGTATTGCCTGTAAGTTTGCTGTGTGCAAGTATATTGGTGAAAGATTTTTTAAGGCGAATTAATAGCTTCGGAATTGCTTAATGCTTTGCAAACAAGCAATAACTTTTTTTATTAAAATTTAAAAATTTTATAAAATTCAAATTTCAATTTATTATGAATAAATTTTGGATTTTCCCATTTATTTTCATCTATAAAAAGTACTTTTTCACAAGCAAAATCATATTAATGCTAAATAATTCATCCCTGCCACCCTTAAAGTTGAAGTTTAGTTACACAAAAGTTGAACAATAACAACAACAACAAGAACCATAACGGCAATAGAGCATCAAACAACTAATACTAATAATGAGAAAAAGGCAAGAGCAGAGAACAACAACAACAAGAAATCATAATGAATTTTCAACTGACTGTCTGGCTTACCTTTTTTTCTTAACTTCTACACAGCGAAAAATGTGAAAATAGAACTTTAATAAATTTAATAAATTGATTTCTTTTTATTTTATAAAAAACACACAAAGACACTTTTTAAATTTTGCAAAATATTAACAAGAAAAGGCTGCCACTAATCCTGGGGGGGTGGCTAGATTTTTCTTTAATTATTTTGCAGAATTTATATACTTTCAATACTCTTCTTTTTAACTAAATTGCACTTATTTTTTTACCTTTTTTTTATTTTAATAAATATATAAATTTTATTAATTGCTTTTAACTAAAGTCTGCTTAAATGCAGCTTTTTTATTTATTTCAACACTGGCTTTTTTAATTTTTATTCAAAACAAAAAGTTTTAAAGCACCCACGTTTAACCGACCGGTTTTCTTTGGTTTAACTATGGCAAATATTTTGTTTTCTACACTTTTGCTTAACGCTGACACTAGCGACGTGACTTTGCCTTCAGAAAAAAGCAAACGTACCGCACAACGTCTAAACGATGACTGTCTACTAGCGTCTCATTAAAACTTTAGTAGACCTCAAATTACCCCGTTTGTGGTTATTGTTGCAGCGTTAGGAGAAAACTAGTACTTTTTTTAGGCATTTTTAACATCTTTATTTTGATTCTGCTAATTTAGCGTTACTTTTGTTTTGCTTATATTTATTTAAATAAAAAGAGAAATATTAAATTTGTTAAAATAAAGCAAACACCTGTTGCTGGTTGTGACAGTAAAACAGAATTCAAAACACATGGAATTATCGCTGAATTTCCAGAAAAGGCGAAAAGGAAAATTTGATTTGCAAAATACTGAAAATAATAAAATAAATTAAAGCAATAAATTAAATGTCTTAACCCTTAAAAGCCTGATTTTCTATAAAATATAACAACTCGTATTGATGGATATATTTTATTTATTAGATAAAGCAAAAAATAATAAAAACCAAAATTAATTCATTTTTGTACACTTTGTTCAAAAATTAAAGCAGGTATCAATTTTGATACGAGTACTTTAGGCATTTGGGGAATAAATAAGAGTTGTAATTTTAAATATACTTAAACATGAAATGATGTAAAGTATTGGTTCTTTTTATTATCGCATAAAGATACATTGCATTTTTTGCAAATCCAGGAGGTAAGTTTCCTGCAATTGTTATATTTACATTTGTTACGCAAGTCCATAAATTATTTTTCGTGTCCTATACGATCATAACGTACGTCACTGGAAGGCATCACTTGTAATCCCGATTGAGATCTTTTGGATGTCTGGGGCTCTTCCTCTCGTCCGTTGTTATTGCTTGGTCTTCCTCTTTTGTTGTCGGGCCGACATAAGGTGTCAGCGAGTTCTGTTCTGAAGTCAGCTAACTTCATTATGCCCTTCTGAGATCTGCCTTTTATTATATTGGTGTTTTTATATAGTACCTAAGCATTTATCACAGCCATGTCAAGCGAGTGATAAAACAGCCTCATTGTCCATTTTCTAGATTTTATGCGTATACGATATCGGCCGATAAAGCTATCCATTAAATCCACGCCTATCATATCTTTTATAACGCGAGGACAAGACACTTGGATGTTAGTTTTAAGTTTTTTGTCGTAGCCGGATATAGTACCTGCTGGTTCAGCGCCAACGTAAGTGGAAAGGAGTAAAGCTTGTTTATTATCTTTCCAGCTTGTTGCTGAGAATTCCACACCCTCAAAAGTGGTAATATTTTCATGGTAAGTTCCCCTAGGTACAGCGGGCTTTAAAATTTCTTTTTTCTCTGGCAATTTGCAAGACTTTTTTTTTTTTTTTTATTTTCAAAAAAATTTGCATACAATATTAAATCAATTACATTATGGCCTCAGCGCCATAAAGGCATTTTTGAGGCAACTTGGCAACTTAATGTATAGTACGTACTTAAATCATTTTATAATTGCATAAAAAATAAAATATTAAAATAAAAGAAAAAATTAATTACAGAAGATGCGTTTCAACTATATTATGTAAATAATTCTTACACAATAGTTTAAACATTGATAATTGTTGTATCAATCTTAAGCTTGATGGTAAATTATTATACATAGTACCGCCCGTAACGTCAATACCTTGTTTAGTTCTTTCCAATCTTCACCTTGGAATTCTAAGATTAGATACGTTGCGAGTATTAAAATTTGATTGGTTTTGTAAAAATGAAATTGAGGGTTCTGTTACGTTATGTATGCTTTTAAAAACATACATTAAAACTTGATACATATGTAACCCATATAATGGTAGTACCGATCTACTAATTTCTTTATATAGCAATACTGTAGGATAAGTTCCTGGTAAATTATATACTATTTTTAGTGCTTTATTCTGCAAACGTTGTAGAGATTTTTGACACGTATTATTCCTGTTGAATGCATATACACATGCCATGTAATTTAAATGTGGTTGTATTAACCCATTATATATCATTAACTTTGCCTTCTCATTTAATTTATTATTAAACTTATATAAAATCCCAATGGCTGGAGATATTTTACTCTTGATATCATTAATATGCAGATCCCAACTAAGATTGCTTTGTAGTGTAACAACCTAGATACTTTATAGAATTAGTCTCACATATAGAGATACCATCAACATATACAGAAAAATTCTGGTTCATACTCGCCGAATGAGGTCTGAAACGAACCAATTTGGTTTTATTAGAATTTATTAATAAGCGATTTAAGCGAGCAAACTCTATAATTAATGCTGCATCTCTTTCAATGTGTGTTTTTAGGACTAAATCAAATTTATAGGGGTAAAACAAACATATGTCATTAGCAAACATGTATAGCTGACCATCAAGATCCAAATTTTTTATATCATTAATATAAATTGAAAACAATAAGGGACCAAATGCACTTCCTTGTGGTACACCATATTCAACAGTGCCAATAAAACTTTTACACTGTCCAATCTGAACCCGCCGCTTCCTGTTTATAAAATAGTTCTTAAACAATAAAAGCTCCCTACCTTGCATACCATAACAACCTAACTTTTCTATTATTATATCATGATCCACAAGATCGAAGGCCCTTGAAAAATCAAACCTTTGCAGATATACCTTATTACATTTAGAACAGCATCCTGCGTACCAATGCCCTTCCTAAATCCAAATTGATAGCTATATAGCATATTGTTTTGTTCTAAATACAATAAAAGCCTATCATACAATATCTTCTCAAAAATTTTATCAATAGTAGAGAGCACGGATATTGGTCTATATTTATCTACAGTACTAGCATGTCCAACTTTTGGAATTGGAATAATTTTGTGAGTTTTTAAAATATCGGGATACTCAGAAGTTATTATCATTTTGTTGAAAATAGAAACTAATGTTTCCGAAATTTCATTAAAACACTCTTTAACAAACTTTATATCCCGGAGCCTTATCAATTTCCATTCTCATAACAATATTCGAAATAATTTCCGCATCTATTGCATCCAAATTAAAGCGAGAATGTGTTCCTCTAATTGTCCTTAAAGAATTAAATGAGTCTCCTGCTAATATTTCAGTTCCCTGCTTTTAAGTTCCCTCAACACAGAAAGAAAATAATTATTTAAACAATTAGCTTTCGTTTGATCATCAAATATGGCCTTTCCTTGTGAATCTATAAGTTTCAGAGTACTAGCTTTAGATCGTCCAAGTGTAGTATTAATAAATTTCCAGCACTTCTTTATATTATTTCCGGCCTCCTGTAAGTTTTTATTATAGTAATTCTTTTGCAGCTACTTTTATAACTTTACTTATTCTCTTCAAAATAATATCTATGTTTGCCCTATTTTTTGATCTACGCCGTTTTTTTAACAATTTGTGTTTATAAAATATTAGTTTCTGAAGATTTTTGTTTATCCATGGTGTTAGTTCAAAATTTAAAGGTTTTTTTATCTTATTTTCAATAGTCGATAAATTAATAGCTGACTCAATGCAAGATATCAACACTTCCGTCCAATCAGATACGCCAAGAGTTGAACAATTACTGTTTGTTTTGGAACGGGTCGCAATAATCGTACAACTGTATTTGATACAGCTTCAAGGTCTGGCTCGCCGGGTAAACGTCCAATATTTTTAGCCCCTGAGTACACCTCAAAATTGTATGCATACCCCGAAAGAGAGCATAAAACATACAATTTAAATCCCCACTTATGTGGCTTGTTAGGCAAATTTTGTTTCATAAAATGCTTAACTTTTGTGGCGCACATTTGTTCATCCAGTGACAGTCGATGGTCAAATGGTACAGAAGCAAATCGTTTATTCAAATGATCTATTATTGGCCTTATTTTATGCAACCTATCATGCTGAGGATGATTAGTAGGTAAATGCTTGTTATTATCATTCATGTGAAAAATGTTCCTGATATTGTCAAATCTGTTTCGATTCATTGTTTGTGCTATCGGCTCAAACTTTACATTATTTGACCAGTACGATCTAACAGAAGGATAATGGTAAACACTGGTAAAGATAAGAATCCCAAAAAATTTACGTAGATCCGAGATAGTAACAAGTTCCAAAAAATTAGGATTCTTTTCAACAGCATATTTGTTTGACTTAGCCACAAGGAATTTTAACATTTCCTCATCCAAGAAATAAGAAAAGAACTGAAAAGGTGTTTCCAATTCAAGTATTTCAGGTGGATACTCTGTGTTTCCTTCAAACATAAACGCATTTTGAACAGTATCCATATTTGCTACTCGCCAAATTGTATTCCGGGGGTTGAAGTTCGAGTTTGTTTGAAACGAGTTTTGTTCTACGGACTCTAAGTGTGGATTCTGTGAAAATGTGTTTGGATCTACATCTAAATTAATATCAGCGGGAAGATTTTCTGCGTTATCATCAACTTCCAACTCCATTTGCTGCTCTCTTTGGGTGGGAAAATAATCGATGTCATCCTCATTGTCAGTAGTTTCATCCCCTGATATATCACCATTTTCTAGTTTTTTTCAAAAATTCTTCGATTTCATGGGGCTTCATTATTAAATTTCATTCCGAAGGAAAACAAACAAAAAATGCAAACAAAGCCAAAACAAGAAATACCAGCCAAAGCAAATTTTATATTGCCTATAATGCCTGAAGTATCAAAATTGATACTCGAAAAAATAACGGAATCTTTCTCAATAAAACAGGCACTTGCTAAAAACATCAATATTTTAGTAAAAAGAACATACTTACCTTCTGCTTTGAAATTCCTCAAAACACTCTTACGCGTTTCTTACGGGGGAAATACAAAATTTCATATAATTGAAGCAATGCTACCAACTGTTATTTATTTGATAAATTGTAACTATGAGAACACTGTTGCCATTTAGAATGTAAAATTAAAACAAATTGGATAATTGCAAGTGTACAAACCGATTTAAAGTCAGGTACCAAATTTGAAACTTTAGGCTTTTAAGAAGACTCCGTATAGACTGTGTCCTTAACATAGTCCCACAAAAAATAATCCAGTGGTGTTAAATCACACAATCTGGTTGGCCGCTTAGTAATGATTAACGTAAAATTATGCGATCGGGAAATTTGGTTAGCAATAAATTGATCATTTCATTGGCTGTGTGACATGTGGCATCGTCCTGTTGAAACTACATGTCAGTGATATCCACTTCCAAAATTGAGTTGTTAGCATCTCGCGATAGCGTGATCTATTGACCGATACCCCATTTCAAGCCTCATCTTCCACAAAAAAGCGGCCCAATCACGCCTCCAGACCACATAGCGCACCATACAGTAGTGACACGATGAGCATGCAAAGGCTTCTCAATAATCGCTCTAGGATTTTCAGAAGCCCAAATGCGGCAATTTTGTTTGTTGACATGCTCTGACAAGTCCATTTTTACTTGTCGTCTTCGTCTGAAAAAATGATTTTCTCAGAAAAACCAACTGGTGGTTCTTGAATGAATTGAGCAAATCTACTGTGATGAAAATGGTCGGTTAGCTTTAATTCCTGCAGCCTTGTGCGGTGAGGTAAATTTGAATAACCCCAATTGCCCCCCCCCTCCTCGGGGGCGCATTATAAGTCTTTATGGACCAGTCCCCTTAGGCTAGCAAGGAGCCAACTAGAAAATCCACTATATTTCCACATGAATCAGTAAAGCCCCAGAGTTCCGCTATTTGTCTCTTTAGGCATTTAGCTGCTCTCTGACTGATTATTGAGGTAGGCCCTTGGGGAGTATCGTGGTGGCTGTGTGTTTCGAGGCCCTCGTTTGAGTTTGTTGGCCGAATCATTCACAGTAAACACAATGAATGGTACAGGTCCAGTCAGTATGAATGCCTTCGTGTTCTTAATTATATTAAGCTTCATGCGTTCTGCACCTGGAGTTGAATAGTCTCCAACTCTTCAGCAGGAAGTAGTGCTTTGAACCGCTGAAACTGCAATTAGGGATAACCCGTTGCTAGAATTAGTCCTCGGCTTCCTAGGACGTTGCTTTTCATTCCCAGTGGTTTGACCACCATCTGATTACGGCTTACGGCCAGGCGCAGATGTAAATCTTATAACGTAATAACCCCAATTGTTGCGAGCGTCAAGGAATTGACAAACTTGGATTTTCTTAAACATTGTAGCTCGCGGCTGCAATGTTTTCAGTCGAACGACCCAGTCGAACACGCGTTGGTGTTCGCACATTTTTGTATCGAGCCTGTCAGCTCAAATTTAACGACCAAATTCTTAATAGCGGTCCGAAAATATTACGAATTTTACGAAATGTAACTTTAACAGAATCACCTTTTTCATAGTGGATTTTAATTATTTTAATGCGGTTTTCGTGCGAAATTGAATTCATTGTAACAGTTGCCAATAAGCATCTACTACGAATACGTCAAAAAACTAAATGTCAAAGCTATCATGTTGTTTTGGTGTTGCCACAATTGAAAGACAAACTTTTTGTTGAAAAACCCGATATATGAGGATCGATGCTTCCTTAAAGCTGTCATTTTCTTATTGCAGGGTGCAGACATAACAATCCTAAAAGGTTATTGGAATGCGTCTGGTTTTTCGGGTTTCATTAATATCGCACGATTTGTTATTGCTGGCCTTGTAACGGGTTAAAATTTATGCGAGTTTGAAGAGGGGTTTGTTGAAGAGATCCGCTAACTTCTTGGTTCCCTGTTCAAGCCTGTCTCATTCACAAAAACTTCAAATTTTTTTTTTGCTTAAATATTTATTTTATTTTAACTTTTCGTTTCTATTTTTCTATAACATCAATTATATTTGTATAAAATTGCATTTATTTGTTATATGTATGTATGTATGTGTGTATATTTATTTTATGAGGATATTAAGAACTTTAAATATGGAAAATTATATTAAAAAAAAAATCATTTAAAAAAAAATTTAATTTAATTTAAACAAATAAAAAATTCCTGCATTAAGGCCATTCATGAAGACACAAAGAAAGTTCTTAAAGTTTCCGAATATGTTAAATAATTTCATTTAATATTTGTTTTAACCCAGAGAGCTTTTACACAAAACTTAAAAAAAAATTACAAATAATAAAAATATTTTGTATTAAAAATTTCTTTAACTAAATGAGAGTTAATTTCTTCTAACAAATATTATGAAATGTTTTTACTTCGGACCAACAGTTATTCCATTTGGAAAGAAAGTTTGCAGTTTTAAATAAAGGGTCTTGTTAATCATTTACATTTTGGAAAGCTGTGTTATCGGGGGCATTTCTGTTAAGTGTATTTCGTAAAAACTTAATGATTAAGACTTTGCTAAAGGAGAGCTATCTATCAATAAAGTTTGAAGTAAGAAAAATAATTTTTAATGCTGCTTAGAACATATTGGAGGCCATAGATCACATCTGTACATGATTGCCGAAGAAGAATTGTACGACTATCGGAGAAATTATCAAACACAGGAATCCTGATTAAGCACTTACATAAACTTACGATCTTCGATCCCATATATCGTATAAATATTAATGCGGTGCTAGAGAAGATCATGTTCAAAGAAGTTAATAGTTCTTAACTGGTGATTGGCATTATTGAAACCGGAATTTATGGTCCAACTTCTCTAAAGTCAAATGCATGGGGAAAATTTCCCAGAATCTATCTAGCGGAGGTTTATGCTCTTCTTCTTTACGTAGGGAAGCTCCTGATCAAAGAATGTTTATTTAAATGATACCATTACTTCTTCATAAGGTGTATCTTTCTTTTTCTTACTCTCCATTCTTTGTTATATTCGTTTACCGTTTATCGAGTTCAGCAAAGCACTTTAATCGAGTGTTCAATTTTTGAAAACATGGACATCGAAGACAAAAGAGTTTGTGATACAGAAAGCAATATTTTTATAAAATTGGGGAAAGAAGGTAGAAGCTTTCGAAAAATTTATGAAACTATTCTAACAACGTATTCTTGTCTCCAGAGAGCAGCAAATAATTTTCAAGAAACCATAATTTTGACACTAGACCGCAATCTTGTCGTTCAAGATATTATCAGTTCGGGAACAGTGAAAAATATTTAATATGGAAAGCAATCAACCACCGCCCGAGCTCGACAAAGTATATTTTACTATACCGAAAATATTCTTTCAAGCTCGAGCTGTTAAAAAGCTTTTAGCAGATCTCAACGTCAGCAAGTCTCCTGGGTCGGATGGGATTCCAGCACCGGTCTTCATATAGTATTTTTTGACGCTAGCGCATTCGTTAGCAGCTCTTTTCAGCACGTTGTATAATGCCGGTGAATTTCCAACGTGTTGGAAGGATGCTAATGTAATGCCGATCCCCAAAATTGGTGAGGCTTGTCTTACAGCCCTAAAAATTATCGCCCAATTGCAATTTATTCTGCACTTTCTAAAGTGATGGAAAGTATAATTAATTTTCATCTTGTGATGTACCTGGAGTCCAGCAGCTTACTTAACGACCGACATTGGGTGCGCTCTACGGGTTACTTGCTGGCTTTTCTAGCGGAACGCTGGTGCAACTACATACATCATTTCGGGGAAAGTAAGTTGATGGCTCTAGATATTTCCAAGGCGTTTGCTAGGGTGTGGTATAATGCACTTGCAGTGTAATATTCAATGGACTAAGTACATTTTCCAGGTTTCTTAAGAAGCTTTTAAGTGCCTCGGTTTTTTAAACTGGTGTAAGAGATACTTTACTCCATCCGACCTTCGTACTATTTATACCACCTATATCCGTCCAAAAATGGAATACAACTTTCGACCATGTACAGGAAAGGGCCAAGAGACCCATTGGGGACATGACCTGATAAGATTTACATCTGCACCTGGCCGTAAGCCCTAATCAGATGATGGATCATAACCACTGTGGATGAAATGTAGCGTCATTCTCGCCCTAGAAGGCCTTCGGATACGTATGTCCTCCGGTCACTCCTAGTTGCAACTTCAAAAGCCCGGAGTAGGCCGCAGCCTTCACTGCTAAAGAGTTGGAGACTATGCAACTCCTGGTCCAGAACGCATGAAACTTAATATAATTTAGAACACGACGGCATTCATACTCACTGGACCTGGACCATTCATTGTGTTCATTGTGTATGATCCCACCCACAAACTCAAATAAGGCAATCGAAACACGCAGCTCCTTGGCTCCTTGCTAGCCTAAGGAGGGCTGGTCCATAAAGACTTATAATGTGCCCTCGGGAGATTCATTGGGGACAGTAGGATATCCAACTCTATTGACTCTCTAGAGCATCGACACAATGTGGTGTTCTAGAGAAATTAGGAACTTATTTCCATTATTCGCACGTTTTTGCGTTTAACGCAACGGACATCAATCCACCACGACTTTGCAACGGATTGAGGCCTCTCAGTCAAGAAAATAATGATAAATGTTATCGAGGAAAGAACTTTAACTGGAAAATTCAAAGGTGAAGATGTATAGTTGCCAAGCACCCCAATGATCCCAACAGATATGCCATGTTTATTAAACACAAAATTTAAAACACTTATGGAACGACTATGTAGTCTTAATCAGATGGTGGACAAACCACTTTGTATAATTTGGAACGTCATACATGCGTCCTAGATAGCCGAAGACATAATTCTAAGCAACAGAACCACCTAGTTGCAACTTGAATAATTCCAGGGCAGGTCTGCAAACTATCACACCTTGCTAAAGAGTTGGAGACTATCTAACTCCTGTCCAGAACACATGTCAAGCATGCTCACTGTACTGGATCATTCACTTTACGTGTCATTATCAGTGAAATGATCCTGGCCACCATAATTTCATATAATCCCTTATGGGGCCGCAAAACCACAACCACCACGATGCTCCCATATAGGGGCCAACCTCAATGATCAGCCAGAGAACTATTAAATGTCTAAAGAGACAAATAATGAACTCTGCGAGCTCACTGATCCCCGTGGAAATAAAGAGGAGTTTCCAGTTGACCACCTGCCTGTCTTCAGGGGACTGGGCTCCCTTTATACCCCCAGTTGCACAGATCTAGACAGCTGTTACGTACCGTAAAGACCATAAATGTGCCCCCGGGAGGGGGAACGAAGAACAATAATAATTAAAATATAAAATCAGTTCGAATGAAGAAGCCCCAAGGTCTTTATGTAAAAAAAAATTTATTCAATAATTCAATAAAATTAATAAATAAAAAAATTTATTTAATTTTTTTATAAAAATAAAAAATATTTAATTTTAATATAAAAATATTATTTATATAATTTGTATAGAAAAATTAATTTTATTTAATTTTATATAAAAATAAATTTTATTTAATTTTTATAAAAAAAATTATTTAATTTTTATATAAAAATAAAATTTACTTAATTTTTATATACAAAATAAAATTTATTTAAGTTTTATATAAAAATAAAATTTATTTAATTTTTATATAAAAATAAAATTTATTTAATTTTTATATAAAAAAAATATTTTTTATATAAAAATAATCTTTATGTAATTTTTATATAAAAATAAACTTTTATAAAAAAAAATTATTTAATTTTTATAAAAAAAAATTATATAATTTTTGTATAAAAAAAATTATTTAATTTTTATATAAATTTAAAATGTAATAAATTTTTATATAAAAATAAAATGTAATTAATTTTTATATAAAAATAACATGTAATTAATTTTTATATAAAAATAAAATTTATTTAATTTTTATTAAAAATAAAATGTAATTATTTTTTATATAAAAATAAAATGTAATTAATTTTTATATAAAAATAAAATGTAATTAATTTTTATATAAAAATAAAATTTATTTAATTTTTATATAAAAATAAAATGTAATTAATTTTTATATAAAAACAAAATCATTTAATTTTTATATGAAAATAAAATTTATTTAATTATTTTATAGAAATAAAACTTATTTAATTTTTATATAAAAATGTTATTTATGTAATTTGTATAGCAAAATAAATTTTATTTAATTTTTATATAAAAATAAACTTTATTTAATTTTTATATAAAAAATAATTTTATTTAATTTTTATATAAAAATAAAATGTAATTAATTTTATATAAAAATAAAATGTAATTAATTTTTATATAAAAATAAATTTTATATAATTTTTATATAAAAAAATAGTTTTTATATAAAAATAAAATTTATTTAATTTTTTTATAGAAATAAAAAATATTTAATTTTTATATAAAAATATTATTTATGTAATTTTTATATAAAAATATACTTTATTAAATTTTTATATAAAAAATATTTAATTTTTATATAAATAAATTATTTACATTTTATGTACAAATAGAATTTATTTGATTTTTACATAAAAAAATTATTTTACTTTATATAAAAATTAAATTTATTCAATTTTTATATAAAAATAAAATGTAATTAATTTTTAAATAAATTTAAAATGTAATTAATTTTTATATAAAAATAAAATGTAATTAATTTTATATAAAAATAAAATGTAATTAATTTTTATATAAAAATAAAATTTAATTAATTTTTATATAAAAATAAATTTTATTTAATTTTTATAAAAAATAGTTTTTATATAAAAATAAAATTTATTTAATTTTTTTATAGAAATAAAAAATATTTAATTTTTATATAAAAAAATAATTTAATTTTTATATAAATTTAAAATGTAATTAATTTTTATATAAAAATAAAATCATGTAATTAATTTGTATATAAAAATAAAATGTATTTAATTTTTATATAAAAATTTTATTTAATTTGTATATAAAAAAAATTATTTAAGTTTTATATACAAATAGAATTTATTTAATTTTTATTTATAAAAAAATTATTTTACTTTTATATAAAAATTAAATTTATTCAAGTTTTATATAAAGACCTTGAGCTTACAAAAAAATTTGTTTATGAAATATAAAAAAGCTTCATTAACTATAATTATTATGTTTAAACGAATGTGTATTTATTGAATTTTAACAAAAGTCCATGTCTTTTTAAATTATAACTGTTATGAAAACTTATTTTATCAAATATTTGCTTGCACTGACTTTCTTTTACCTTAAGACACATGATAAAAATTTTTTAAAAAATAATTTTAGAAAACTTTTATGGAAAACAAAAAGACTAGTTTAGGATAAAAAAAATACATTTTTAAAAAAATAGCACAATTAACTTAACTTAATACACTTGAGTATTTAACAATTAAACATTAAAAAAATATATCATGAAATATTCATTATTAAAATAAATAAAGATAAAATTTGAGAGATCGGTATATAAAAAAATTGTAATTTGAGTTCTTAAAAATATATTTTTTAAAATAAGAAAAAATTTTTAAAAAATTGTTTAAGGAAATCTAATAAAAGAAATGAAAGAAATTACTTTTGAATAAAGATTCAGTCCGTCCAAAACTATTAACTATTTGCATATGTGAAATTAAAAAACCTGCTCTATTCGAATTTTCGTTAACACATCTGCAAGACTTATTTAAATCAAACGCCGTTAAAGCCGCTAGAGCATTATCTAGCTCCTAGCTAAAATGCTTTAATGACATACTTAAATATGATAACGTCAATATTATATGCTGAGCAGTAATGTAAACTTTGTTTGTTTAAGAAAAGCTACACAACCGCTAGACTGCTTAAAAAATAAAGCTAAATTGTTATCACCTGTCTGGCTGCGACTGCTTACTCTTTAGGTTTGTTTTGATTTTGTTTCTATGAGCCTAAATTTTTTTTTTACAAAAGACAAAGCTTGATGTTCGAGTGTTTACAGGGATTTAAAAACAAAAATATTTTCTTCATTTCTTGCTAAATTAACTTTTTCAAATTTTTTAAAAATTTTACCTTTAAACAGTTACCTTTCGAAAATTGTATTGTATGTGAAATTAAAATTATTTATTAAAACTTAAAAACTAAATTTGACACTTAACATTAGGGACATGAATTAATTGTTAAATATATTTCTTTTTTCTTTTCTTAAAATAATTAAACTTAAGCGACTTCACATTTTGTTAACTAAAACACTCAAAAATTTATCAGTCAAAAATCTAGCAGTGGCGAAATTGGTGGTTTTGGCTGTCAAAAATGACCAGCTAATATTGAAGAATGGTTTCATTGAAGTTAGAAGTCTGTTAAAAATATTCAATTCAAATCGTTTTATAATTCTGTTTTTAATATAAATTTCAAATCAAGCAAACAGAGTCCCCATGCGGCAATGTTGAGTTTTCTTTTTTAATTTACAAAAAGCGTAGTTGATGCTGTTTAATTGTTGGTTGCTACAGCTTAAATTATTAAAGATAAGGACAACACCTGTTGCTTAGGGCAGCAGATAATTAAATTTTGTCAGAAATACAATTAATAAAGTGGAAGGGGTTAGCAGCATTTATTTGTTTTGCGAGTTGTGAATTCTGGGTTATTTCAACAATTTTGTGCTACACTGTGGCCAGTAAAAAAATTTCTTTAGAACTAAAAATATAAAAATTTAATTTAAATTTATAAATGAAAAAGATTTTTATATTAAACTTAATGTGATGTCTGTTGCTCATAGATATGCAATTGTTGCTTTGATCTTATTGTCTCAATGTAAAATTTTGCTCCTTAAATTAATTATGAATTAAAAAAAAAAATTAAATTTTATGAGGCGTCGCTTGCAGAAGAATATTTATTTCTGGCCCTCGATCTCAATTATTCACACGATTTAAAATGAAAAATTTCGCTACTACACCTTATTCGAATAATTTTGAAATATTTTGCTTTCAAATAATTTCATTTTGAATTAGAAAAAAATAATAAATTATTTTCATATTATTTTCGGTGGCCTCAGTTGCTCATGAATATTTAATTGTTGCCCTCGATCTCAATTATGGATCAATTATGCCTCATTTTAATAATTTTGGCAAATTTTCACTTTAAAATAATTTCGCTTTAAATTCATTTTGAGTTAGAAAAAAATATTAAATTTTATGTGACGTCGCTTGCCCATGAATATTCAATTCTCGCCCTCCGATATCTTAATTAGTAGCTCGATTTAAAACGACAGATTTTCGTACTTCGCCTTATTTTAATAATTTTGTCAAATTTTTGCTTTAAATTAATTTTGAATTAAAAAAATTAAATTTAAGAGGCGTCGCTAGCCCAAGAATATTCAATTCGGGCCCTTGATCTCAATTATTCACACGATTTAAAATGACAAATTTTGCTACAACGTCCGGTTTGAAAAATTTTTAAACATTTTCGCCTTAAATCTATTTTGAATTAGAAAAAAAATATTAAAATATTTTCATATTAAATTTAAGGTGGCCCCGCTTGCCCATGAACATTTAATTCTGGCCCACGATCACAATTATTGGTTCGATTTAAAACAACAAATTTTGCTATTTCGGCTTACTTTAGTAATTTTATCAAATTTTCGCTTTAAATTAATTTTGAATTAAAAAAAAAAAAAAAACAAAACTAAATTTTATGAGGCGTTGTTTGCCCTTGAATATTCAATTCTGGCCCTTGATTTTAAATGACAAATTTTGCTATTTCACCTTATTTAATTAATTTTAGCAAATTTTCGCTTTAAATTCATTTGGAATTAGAAAAAAAAAATTAAATTATTTTCATATTAAATTTCAGGTGGCCTCGGTTGCTCATGAATATTTAATTGTTGCCCTCGACCTCAATCGAATCGATTTAAAACAACAAATTTTACTATTTCGGCTTACTTTAAAAATTTAGCAAATTTTCGCTTTAAATTCATTTTGAATTAGATAAAAATATTAAATTATTTTCATATTAAATTTTCGGTGGCCTCGGTTGCCCATGAATATTCAGTTTCCGCCTTCGATCTGAACTATTGTCTCGATCAAAAGCAAACAAATTTTGCTTCTTCGCCTTATTTTAATAATTTTGAAAAATTTTCGCTTTGAAATAATTTCGTTTTAAATAGATTTCGAATTTAGAAGACATATTGCATTGGAAGCCGTTTTTTCTTTCAAATCTATATATTTTTTTGCGAAAGCGTGAATAAATACTTTCAAATTCTGGCTACTATGTGATGTTGCAAATTGATGGATATTGTAAATTTCATTCGATTTAAAAATGCAAATCGAATACTATTTCTTGTGTATTTTGAAAAAGTATAAAAACATGTTTTCTTTTTAACCGAAATCAAATTCTCCAATTATTATAAATTCGAAATTTTGTTCTAATTCAAAAACCATTGTATCAAAAAACCACATTTTTTGTTATCCACTTTCCATAAAACTATAAACGGATATATAAATGTTATAGCTTAAAATAAATTTGTTTTCCTTAAATTCTCAATGTGTAAAAATAATAGCGACCTTTTAAATTTAAAGCAACAACAAAGTAAAAAAAAAAGTAATAATTTTCACTTCATTCTAATTAATATATAAATTATGTTGTTAAAAAAATTCTCCCTAACCTAACAATTTGCTTAAAACAAAAAAAATGGAAGAAAATAAATTTTAAAATACCTTCTGGCAGCTTAAATAAAACAATAATTAATTAATTTTAGTTTTTCCTTGAATTATCCTGTATGATAATTTTGTTCTTTTGCCTTGTTACTTTTGTATTTGTCGTGTTTGTTGTTAATTTTTTGAGATTCTCTTGAGGTATGACCGCCAACGATTGATCTTTATCTTTAAAACGTTTACCACTGCCTCCAGCTAATGTTGCAGATGTATTAGAGTTTGCCGAAGGAGTAGATGCAGCATTATCATCTGTATGATTATGATTGTGATTGTGATGGCTGGCTGCGTAACGTGTTAGAACTTGGAATTTTGCAAACAATTTATTTTTACTTTCTCGTTCTTTGTCCTTGAGTTTATCCAAAGGTTTGTATTTGCTTAATGAGGAGGGATGATCATTTAGGGGACACATTTCCATATCATTGAGTTTGTTGGCAGAGGATTTAAGAATTTTGCCGCTATGATTACTCTGGGCAGTAGTGGGCCATTCATATTCAGAGTCTGTAAAACAAGATGTCGCTGAGTTGGCAGTCTGTAAAGCCAAATGATTGGGATTGGTGGTGTGTTTGTAGTAGTTTGTTGTTGAGCAGGCTTTATTTAAAGATTGTTCACTAAAAGAAGCTGAACTATTAGAGGTTTCATCGGCCAAGTGTCTTAACATTAAAGTTAATTTCATTTCATGTTGTCTTTGCAATAATACAGCATTGCGTTCTCCCTCTAGCCTAGCCTGACGTACAGCATTTGATAATACACGTTCCTTCCATTCCCAGGCATCTTTTTCCTTTTCCAATTGCAATAATTGTAATTCTAATTTACGCGACGAGTCTCTCAAGTCTACAACTTTGGTAAAATATTTATAAAGTAAAGTGCGCATTTCTTCTGTTGTTAATTTATTGAGGCGGGCCATTAACATTTGCTCACCCTTTTCTCTTTGGATACGTTCGCTGGTGTCAATGGACTTGTGACCACAAATCAATTCATTTTTAAATTCTATAGCCGCATCAATGGCCTCAATGGCTTCATCACACTCTAACAATTTACGCTCTTCTTTATGGCTTAACATTTTATCACGTTTCAGCTTGCGATCCAATGTACATCTCTGTTCTAAAAGATGATCTCTAGTCCTTCTTAAATTACGTATTTCATGTCGCAAGCCTTCGCGTTGTTCATCATCATGATATAGATCTAAATTATCAAATTTCTCTTTTAACACATGATCCAGATGGGAAATGCGCGCCTGTACCTCTTTTAAATGTTTGCCCTTTTCCTCTCCCAAAGTTTGATGGTGCTGCTGTTCAATTTTGATTAAAGCTTTGGAGTTTTCTTTTTCTCTTAAAAATTTCAATTCATTTTCTAAGGCTTCTCTAAGTTTACGTTCTTTTTTCATTTTCTTTTGCAAGTCATCGATTACTTTTTTAGACTCGTGTAGCGACTGTTGTAATTTCTTAACTTTCTGGCCACTTTCTCCTGCAATATGTTTAATGGATGTCAAATCATTGAGTCTCTGTTCCAGATGTGTAATAATTGCCTTTAAGCGTTCCACTTCTTGTTTGTCTTTTTGTTGAACTATTGCTTTGGCTAAAGATTTTTTAGTCTTTTCATATTCCGCTTCTAATTTGGCTCTTTTCTTGTGGAATCTTTGTTTGGCTGTACTGCGTGTGTCACTGTTCTTAATTAGTTCTGTAATAATATTTTGTTTCAATTGCATGGTTTCTTCCACTTCCTTGATTTGTCGAAGACGTGCTTCTATATCCGTTTCTAATTTACGTAATTTCTTTTGTATCACATCGACTGGTGTATTGAAATTTTGTCTTAAATTGTTCACCATATCGTTGGATGAGTTTAGAAATTCATCGTTTTGTTGCTGTTGTTTCTGCTGCAACTGCTGTTGCTGTTGTTGTTGCTGTTGCTGTTGTTTTACCCCTGCCACTCTATTAAGCATAGCAATTTCAGCACTTGATAAAGTAGCTCCTGGTTGTATGGATCTTCTGCGACCTCCCGCCGTTCCAACTGAATGTCTTTTTTCTTCATAATCAACATCCTCCTCTTGGTGGTCGTTTTTCGCGTCTTGGCAATTTTCTTGTGACTCCATAACCGCTCTTGGATGAGTTTCCATAAATTGTTCATATTTACTTTTTACCAGATTATCTGTTTTAATGGTTAAATCCTCCATCAATAACTCTATTTTTTCCTCCATATCGGGTCTTTGAGATTCTGAATCGGATTCATTGTCAGAATTTTGTTGGCACGAAGTTTCAGGTTCACTATTTGTTTCCTCGGGCTCTTCGGCTTCTTGTATAGGACCCAACGGTTTTTGACTTCGAATTACCTCATTAGAACTCAGACATTCCTGGCATTCTTGTTTAAGAAATAACCATTCCTCGATTTGTTCTTTTTCGGCATCATTTATGGCACTGGAAGAAATAAGTCTGTTGGAAAAATATGAAGATTAAAAAGACAACTATTTAAATATGTTTTATGTTTTAAAAGATTTGACTCACTTTGAGAACAATCCTTCAGCGTTAGAAACTAATTTAAACCACTGGCTAACAGCGAATTGTAAACCAAAATGTGTATCAGGCAATGGTGGTGTAAGGCCAGCTGCTGTAACCCCACCGCCGCCTACATCTGGCAAAATACTCTCAGGAGTTAATGGCGTATTGTCATCGGAGAATGTATTCATTACAACATAATTGCGCACACATTGAACTTTGAAGGCGAACTGTAAATTGCACAAAGTTTCATTGACATCTCGTTCAAACGGTGAAACACATAAAATAACCAGAGTTTGAGCACGACCACCAAACGAATCTTTAAGGAGTGTTGTAAGTGTTGTTTGATTATAAGGTATATTACCATTAGCATTATACATAAGACCAGGATCAGTTAATATATTCACTATATGCTCCAGCGATTGCAAGCCTAAGTCTTTAGGTAAACTTGATGGCTGATCGTGAGAGTTCAAAATAAATAAACGTTCGGTGGCACATAGATCGGAAAATGAAGCTGTCGATAAACGATGCTGTATAAAACCTTCTTTTGAAACCCACTGCTGTTCCAGGGTCAAAGTGAAGAGTGTATGAGCCATTTCCATTTTGGAATTTGTTAACGACTGCCAACCGATTTGCAGCCAATGAAAAACATCAGCAAAATTCATACAATGTACATTACCAACACCCAGCAGATCACGTATAACCTCACCACATATCTCTACCCAGCCAATATTAACGGCATACGTGCGTTCTGGATGGTTGGTCATATGAGTGAATATTTCTTTTACGCAACGCTGCACAATACCTTGATCATCTTCAGTATAGAAGCTGTCAAATCCATAGCCATATAGTGTATAGGTTTTGCCACAACCTTTTTGACCATATGAAATCACTGAGGCATCGAAGCCTTCCAAAAATAGACTTATCAAAGGAAATACTGTTTGATGATACACTTTGTTCTGAGGACAGCTCAGAGGTAAAGCATGAGTAACGGGAAAAGAATGTGGGCCTACTTGTATAAGACCGGCAGCTATACCAACACCATTATCTAATAATCCAATGCCAGGTGTGGTGCCATTGTTAATCACATAGCCGGGCTGTGTCGCCGCCAATGGTATAGTTTGTACACAACACTTTTCATTATCATTCTCCTCGTTTAAGCATATATTTTCATTTAACTCATCCTTTAAATTACCATTACTATCTTGTTTATCATTATTCCAGTCTTTATGTTCTGTTTCAGATTTTGCTGCATTTTGTTGTTTTTGTAAACCCTTGGGGCATATACGCACACCAACTTGTATTGGTATTTCCATATTTATTATTCTCTCAGTTCTCCATGAATAACTTAAATTAAACTTGGCTTTGAGTATTTTTTCTTAAAATAAATCCATTTTATTTGGATTTATTTTCAATTAATAAGGTTCTTTCATTTACATTTAATTGGTTCAATATTTCTTTCTACTTTTCTTTGGCCAAAAACAATAATTTTTTAGGTGTAATAAGCAGAGTTGTATTTATTGGTAGTTTTACAAAAGCGCAAATCAAAAGAGTTGCCAGAAATAAGGAATCTTAATGAATTAAAATATTGCTGAGACCCTATTTATATTAGGAAACTGAAAGGCAAACACGTATTTCATTAAAAACTTAAAATGGCTGTCTCTCCGTAAATACAGTGAACTCGCAGAAACGTGAACACCCAATAACATGAACATCCAAAAACATGAACATTTATTTTCTTACATTGACTACTCTAAAACGTGAACTTTTTATGGAACGTTCAAATTCAATTTTGTAAGCCTTTTTAAACATTTTGGGATTCCCCGCAGAAGAATATCATAGTTTGTTTGTTTTAAAAACCTCTATTGCAGGATAAGTGGTTTTGGTATTACCGCGATAGTTCTACTGGAAGCATCTCTCTGTGCTGACTATACATATAAATAATATAAACAAGTGATCTCTAAAAATATTTTAATTGAAAATATGTCTAATAAAAAAGCAAAAGTGATAACTCTTCAAGAAAAGTCAGATATTTTAGAGCTTTTAGGGAAAGGTTCACCTGTAACTGAGATGTCGAAAAAGTATAATGTCGCCAAATCGACGATTTGTTCAATAAGAAACAAAAAACATGCAATTTCGAAATGTGTTAATAATACATTTTCGGATCGTGGAAAACGGAAAAAACTGTATTCTTCGGAACTTCCAAAAATGGAAAGATCTCTGTACTAATTTAGACATTAGTAGCTTAGAAACCATTTTGCAACCCATAGTAGCATAGTACATATATTAAAATATGGCAGGAACTTACAAAAAGTAGAATCAAAACATGTCTCATATGTGAAAAATAACGCACTTTATTTTAAATTAAATAAAAGATAAAAAGATACTAAAATATGTTATAGAAAAAATGCAATCTAAAACCTAAACAAAATCGAAAACGTGAACACCTTCGGTAAAAATTAGTTCATGTTTCTGCGAGATCACTGTAAGAGGAATTTCGCAAAAATAAGCATAATTTGGGATCACCTACAAAAAATCAAATTTAATATGAAAATTTCACTAAAAACTTAACATGGCTGTATCTCCGTAAATAAGAGGAATTTCGCAAAAATAAGCATAATTTGGGATCACCAACAAAAAATCAATTTTTATATGAAAATTTCACTAAAAATTTAAAATGGCTGTATCTCAGTAAATAACTCTCACTACTCTGCCTAATCTCTCCAATAATGGAGAATAAATTATTTAGACAAAAAGTAATCACTTACGACTAACAAGTTATATCCAACGCAGTCTCTTATTTCATGCTCTTCCTCGCTTGTTCAACTAACATTTATTTGCTATGGCGTTATTACAGTAACTCAAAAATTCAGAAATATTACAACATCTTCACGTAGACCCTTGCAAATGCCTCTGAAGAAAATAAGCCAGATTCGTTACATCATAAGAACCAGGCGGCCAATTGATATTGTCAAACAGAGTAATTACTCGTCCGGGAAATTTTTCATGTATTAATTGCGTCACTGTATGGCTTGTGGCACCATCCTGCTGAAACCAAAGGTCACTGTGTTAACATTAGCTAATTGTATCTACAAAAAAGTTGGTTATCATGGTTTGCTATAGCATAGAATCAAGGTAACGGCAGTTCCTTACTCATGTTCGCAAAAATGTAGGCTATTATCGGCCTGCATCAACACTTGCCTGCCCAGAAACCGCACCATACGGCCACTTCTTGTTAGTAGATTTTGTGAGCTCCATATGCGACAATTTTGTTTGTTTACAGAACCGCCGAAATTAAAAAGAAACTTATCGCTAAAAATTATTTTGTTGCAAAATGCATTTATTTTCGTTCAGTTTTTCAAACAGCCAATTCACAAACGTTTTTCACAAATATTGGTCAGTCGATTTTAATTCTTGTTGACGAGTTGATGTTCTCAACACTTTACTGTACAGTGGCTATATTTTCATCATACAACGGCTATTACGAACATATTGCTTTGGTCTATTGTCAGCAACAATGCTGTGAGCTTTAAATACTGCGATTAATTTACGCACAGCGGTCTCAGACGCAGGCTAATTGCGAGGAAATTGTGCTTGAGCTTCACGAATTAATACAGTGACATTTTTACTATTTTAGTAGTAAATTTCCACAATTAAAATGGTTTTGCTCAAGAGTGTTACAGTTCTGGCCTAAAATTTTCCAACATTTTACTAAACAAATGTTAAGGCATAAAGGATAAATAAATAATTCACTTCTTAACCTCAAGTTTGCCCATCTATTACTACTGCACACGTCCCATTGTTGACAGAGCTAAGGATTCAAGCTTATGGGCCCACTTCCTTAGAGAAAGAGTTTTAAATTCCTCATGTAAATAACTTACTGTTCTTACAAATCATTTAAAATTTTGTTTTCATGCCATTGCAAGAATTACTGCAGGAACCATCAAAATGGCACAGAGGAGTAGACAATTGCTTCTCTATCCTAAATTGTTTGCCAAATGATTAAATGTCATTTAATCACTAACGACATATTTTGCCGGTTACAAAATTTTAAGTTACAAGATATATACTAGTACTTTCAGGTGTAAACGCTATCGAAATTTATTTTATAAGCATTAAGTGATAATACTAAATCGAGCAACTCTGTGGAAGTAATTTATTTTATTTTTCCATCAAGCGCTTGTAAATCGCGTGCAAATCGACTCCCGTTATTTATTGTAATTTTTTGGGTTAGTTAAAGGAAAAGTTGCCGAAAATTAAAACTTCGAAGAATACTTTTTATAATTTACAAAAAGTTTAGTAAAAAAAAAGTATAAAAAAATGTCGAAGAGACGTATTGAAGTTGGAGAAACCTACGCCAACAAAATTAAAAAGTAAGTACTAATAATCGCCAAGTATAACGAAAAACAACGAATGAAAAAGCGTTATCATGGCGACTAATGAAAAAATGTCTCTTATTTTTTTAGAGAAACTACAGCTAGTACCTCGGCTGGGGCAGCTTCTGGGGTTGTTTCAAATGTCCTAGGCCATTTGGTGGGCTCAATTAATAAACCACCTGGCACAGTCAATCCCTTTAACATGAAGCCCTATTCAGCACGTTTTCAACAATTGTATAAGAAACGTATCACTCTACCGGTGTTTGAGTATCAAACCGATTTTATGCGCTTGCTAAATAATCATCAGTGTATTGTATTGGTAGGTGAAACAGGTTCCGGCAAGACTACTCAAATACCACAATGGTGTGTGGAATATGCAGTGTCAAAAGGTAAGAAAGGTGTATCATGTACTCAACCACGTCGTGTGGCTGCCATGTCTGTAGCTCAGCGTGTATCTGAAGAGATGGATGTTAAATTGGGCGAAGAAGTGGGCTATTCCATACGTTTTGAAGACTGTTCATCAGCAAAAACTCTATTAAAATATATGACTGATGGTATGTTGTTGCGTGAAGCTATGTCTGATCCCATGTTGGAACAATATCAAGTCATTTTATTGGATGAAGCTCACGAAAGGACTTTGGCTACGGATATTCTAATGGGTGTTTTAAAAGAGGTAATTCGTCAAAGAAACGACTTAAAATTGGTGGTGATGTCTGCCACTTTGGATGCTGGTAAATTTCAGCAATACTTTGATAATGCTCCTTTAATGAATGTACCGGGCAGAACACATCCTGTAGAAATATTTTATACACCAGAACCTGAACGAGATTATTTAGAGGCGGCCATACGAACTGTTATCCAGATACATATGTGTGAAGATATTGAAGGTGATATATTGATGTTTCTGACGGGTCAGGAGGAAATTGAGGAGGCATGTAAACGTATTAAGCGTGAAATTGATAATTTGGGTTCAGAAATTGGTGAACTAAAGTGTATACCATTATATTCTACTTTGCCACCAGCCTTGCAGCAACGCATATTCGAGCCAGCACCACCACGCAGTAGTAATGGTGCCATTGGCCGTAAGGTGGTGGTATCTACAAATATTGCAGAAACTTCTTTGACTATTGATGGTGTTGTTTTTGTTATTGATCCTGGCTTTGCTAAGCAAAAAGTTTACAATCCCCGCATACGTGTTGAAAGTTTATTGGTTTCACCCATTTCTAAGGCTTCGGCTCAACAGAGAGCTGGTCGTGCTGGTCGTACACGTCCGGGAAAGTGTTTCCGTCTTTATACTGAAAAGGCATATAAAAATGAAATGCAGGATAATACATATCCGGAAATTTTAAGATCTAATTTAGGTAAGTAAAATGCATTTTATTTATTTTTGTTTTTTTTTTAGTTTTGAATAAATTTTCTATTTTAAATGTCAGGTACCGTGGTTTTGCAATTAAAAAAATTATGTATAGACGATTTGGTACATTTTGATTTTATGGATCCTCCTGCACCTGAAACTCTTATGCGTGCCTTGGAGCTTTTAAATTACTTGGCCGCTTTAGATGACGATGGTAATTTAACTGAATTAGGGGCTGTTATGTCCGAATTTCCTTTGGATCCACAATTGGCAAAAATGCTTATAGCCAGCTGTCAGCATAATTGTTCCAATGAAATTTTATCAATTACTGCTATGCTGTCGGGTGAGATTTTTTCTATAACTGTTAAGTGAACTCCTTAAAATGACAATCAAATCAATGAGTTAGGTTGAGGAGAAACTTTCTAAAATAAGTGAGGTTAGAAATTGAATCATTAAATTGAAAATCCTCTTTAAATATTTTTAAAAAGGGAAGAGACAAGTAGAAATTAAAAAAAAGAAAAAGATTAGATACTTCAGCTTATAATTTTTATAATGAATGAATATTTTAAGGAGCTCTTTTTTAAGCCTTTATTAGTTTTAGTTAAAATGCAAAAGGAAAATTTGTATGACGACACATTTGTCTTTTGCATTCACCACTGAACCTTCAGTTTCAATAGCGTTTCAAAAGCTCACAAGTAATAATCCGAAATGCTTACAACAATCTATTACGAAATTCTTTTATTTTTATTGTTTTCTGCGTTATTTGTGTCTTACGGAAACTAAAAACGTTATTGAAGCTTATTGCTGAAAATAAAACCTTTAAAACACCTCTTCCTTTTATTGAAAATTTAGTTCACTTTAGAAGTGTTATTTCTATTGTTTATCATCGCTATTTTTCTATATAAAAAAA
Source organism: Trichopoda pennipes (assembly GCA_030448955.1). Lineage (NCBI taxonomy): Eukaryota > Metazoa > Arthropoda > Insecta > Diptera > Tachinidae > Trichopoda > Trichopoda pennipes. Next base: position 10,593,155 of record JASKUP010000060.1, on the reverse strand, counting down.
ACAAATCTTAACTTAAAACAATGAAAATGCTCTTAAACAAAAAACCAATTGTGTCAACGGGTAAATGGTAAAATAATTTTGGTTTGTTCTTAAAAAAAAAAAAAAACTAAAACAAACTAAACCAAATACCCCCAAACACAAAATGCTCTTCTTTTGTTTTTATCTCGTGGTCATAAAACAATAAAACCCACAAAAACAATTGTAATGCTGATGTAATTTATGGCTGATGAAACAACAGTACCGCAGTGTTTTGTAAGGCCCAACGAGGCTAAAAAGGCAGCTGATGAAGCTAAAATGAGATTTGCTCACATTGATGGTGACCATTTGACTTTACTTAATGTTTATCATGCTTTTAAGCAAAGTAAGTTCTTTCCCTTAAATATAATAAAAAAAAATGAAATAAATTTTAATTTAACATTTTCCATAACAGGCAGCGAAGATGCGAATTGGTGTTATGAAAATTTCATTAACTTTCGTTCTTTAAAATCTGCCGATAATGTACGGCAACAGCTGGCGCGCATCATGGATCGTTTCAATTTGAAACGTAGCAGCACAGATTTTACATCCAAGGATTATTATGTTAATATACGTAAAGCTTTAGTTCAAGGCTTCTTTATGCAAGTGGCTCATTTAGAACGCACAGGACATTATCTTACCATTAAAGATAATCAAATAGTACAATTGCATCCGTCAACATGTTTAGATCATAAACCCGATTGGGTTATATACAATGAATTTGTGCTCACCACGAAAAATTATATACGTACAGTAACAGATGTCAAACGTAAGTTTATTTTTTTTTTAATATTAAAATACAAATATTTGAATTTTATAAATAAAAACTTAAAATTTTTCAATTATATTTTCAGCTGAATGGCTGTTAACTTTATCGCCTCAATATTATGATATGAATAACTTTCCTCTATGTGAGGCTAAGCGTCAATTGGAAATGTTACAACAACGCTTAGAGTCAAAACAATATCAAACAGGCTTTTAAATTTATTTACTCGTCTAAACAATTTTTTTTAATGATATTTTTATATTGAATATTATTATTATTTTCTTTTTTTTTACTTTCTTACATAGTATGTAAATTATTTAAGTTTTTAATCGAATCCTTTTGATAAAAAAAATGAAAACACTCAAGACATTTTAATTCAACGTTTGTTATATGAATCTTTTCCATAATCCCAGCAGCAATAACAAAAGATATTGTATGTTACAAAAACAAATGTCCTAGCTGAACTAAAAAAAAACTTTAACAATAAATAAATGTTAATAATAATACTGAAAAAAAGAAGAACATTAAAACAAATGTTAAATTTAATTTTTGAAATTATCCTTTTCCAGGAAACACACAAAATTTCTTTTTGTTCTCAATAAATTTCACACACAATTCATTAATTTCCTTAACAATTATAGAAAATCTAAGGAAAAATGATTTATCTATTAAATATTAAAAATAAAAATTATTTTTATTATATACTTGCAACTAGCCTCTCTAATGCCATATTGGCGCTGAGGCTCGAATTTGTATTGTGTTATTTATAAAGGATTTTTCAACAAGAAGTTTGTTTTCTAAAACAAAACAAAAAATTTAGGTTCGGATGATTCAAATTTTATTGTATTACGAGGAGAAAAGTTTAGCAATTATGAATAAAAAATTATATCTGGCAAATGTCCACCACGACCACGCTGACAGGATAACAATTCTTCCTTCAGTTCCGGCAAAATGGCGGTATTGTTTATTACAAAATTTATATTTTAATTAAATTTTTCTGGTACAAATATATTAAACACCACTTTATTTTTTTTTTAGAGAGAAGTAGCACTTCAGGCTACAATGCCTATTTAGTCACAACCGTGCTATATTCTTAAGGAAAGGGGTAGAGAAGAGATGAGACAGGTGGTGAAAGTAGAAGGATAGTTACATAACCTTCAAACTCTTATTTTTTTTAGTGAAAATAAGCACCCCTAGATTGGTAGGCTAAGTACCACTACCTGCTAGCCTACCGGGGCTGCTTTCATTTCTAGAAGGCTCATGTTATTGAAAATTAATTGTCGTATGAGACAGCACAGCAACCAATGACTATGGCTTCATCGCTGAGCAGCCACTCACCGACAGTCAATTTTTATTTTTTGTACTGAAAAACGGCCAAGGTCTTTGTTGGGAATCGAACCCACAACCCGCAGACTGATAAGCTAGTACACCAACTACTAGCCTACACGAGCACTTTCACAGAATCCTTGAACTTTTTTTTTCAAGTTCTGTTCTTCTGTTTCAAAGATTCATGGTGCGACGCCTGATATGAAATATATGATTGAGTAGATGCTGGAAGAAGGGAATAAGTCTCCCGCCAAATGCTTTAACTAACGTAAGTCCGACCTTTGCAGTGCAACTGCACATTTGTAAAGAAAAGGTCAAAATCTGCTTCGCCAACACCAAATTGCGCATAAGCACCGTTAAGCTAGCAGCAAGGGGAAAGAGCTAGCTCTCACGACCGAGGGCCGCACAATCTTCATTTCAATTATTTTTTTTTTAAGAGAAGTAAGCACTTTAGGCAACAATGCCTATTTAGTCAAGTACCGTGCTACATTCTTTAGGAAAGGGATAGATAGAGAAGAGATGAGACAGGTGGTAAAAGTAGAAGGATAGTTACGGAAATTAACTCTTGTATAAGACAGCACAGTGACCAGTGACCACGCCTTCATCACTGAGCAGGCCCACCGACAGTCAATTTTTATTTTTAGTGAAAAAAACAAGGTCTTTGTTGGGAATCGAACCCACAACCCCCGTCTTGTAAGCTAGCACACTACCTACTAGCCTACAGGGGCTCTATATCAATTATATAACAGAAAAACAGAAACCTTACTACTTGCAGGCTGATCGACGGAAAGCAAAGGTCCTCACCATATACCCAGGAGCGTCCCAGTCCATAATAAGTCACTGTTTAGTACAAGGGATAATGCAATCGTTAAAGAATGTAGGACTGTTCACCGCTATTGGGGATTAAGCAATAGTCTATGGAAGAGTAAGGGCAAGACTGGCTATCGTTAACATTAGTGGGGATCACATATTTGTTGTCGCTGATATAGAGGATGAGATCAGTATCGGTGCAGATTTCATAATAGCTCACATGAAACCACAGCTTCTACATGATTATTCAATTGAAGGGCAAAAAAGTTTGCCCTATAGCTATCACCATTAAGTATAACGCTCCGACTAGCATTCTTTTTAAAGAAGTACGGACCAGTGATTCCAAGGTCCGTTTTTCTGGATAAACAGTGTTTTAACATACATTTGAAAATTTAAAGATTCACTGCAAAACTGAGTTTCATCCTTAAACTAAATTCGGTTATGAAAATTAAGATCAACGGCAATTTTGTTTTGGGTCCAATTTGTACAGATTAACATCAGCACTTGGCTGTTTGGTCCTAATGAGACATCGTCATTTTACTACTGGGTGTTTGTAATTCGTACAGTTCCCCCTAAGGTGCCTACACACCTAGGTACTTAAACGCCTTCATAGCAAGCAGTGCCGTATCCCTATTATTTGCTCGAGAGTTGGAGACTATCCAATTCCTTGTCCTACTCATGCGTAACATCAGAAATTGGCTGTTACTCGTCGAGGGGTCACACCTCGTCCTGTAAGCCAAGGCGACTGGTGCTCTTTGTTACGCCTGAATGCACATGTCAATATGGGGGAAGAGATCCAATTTGACTGCGGGACCCCAGGGGGGCCCAATTTGGAAGTGTCGTGAAGGCGTCAGTATATTCTTATTTAAATAGAAAACTAAACATAAATCACTTGACAAAATGGGCGCCAACTAAAAGAGTGTTGCCACATCAAAGCTCAAAATTTTTTAAACTGTGTTGCCAACTACACATTTAACATAATAATTTTTAATTGCCGTTAAAAATCGTCCAACACTTTTTGCGTTTTGTTTTATTAAAATCGTAACTTTATTATTGTTTTATTTTCTATTTTAAAGTTAAACATTTTTTTAAAGAAAACAGAAATAATTTCATTTCGCAAAAAGATTGTTTTAGCCATTGCTTTTCTGAAATTGTATTAAAATAACCAAATAGGTGGCAATTGCTGAAGCTAACTGTGAAATAAGCACAAAATTTATTAAGAAAATGAAATAATAAATTAAATAAACTAACCGAAGTTAACAGCTGGCGATTAACCTGGCACAGTCCACAGGCCGAAAATCCACTATCAAATACAAGTAATTGCTGCCAAAACTTTTTAACCTAAAATTTGAACTGCTGTCAAAAAGCTTCTCAATTTTTTAAAATTTTTACCTCTTCGGCTAATATTGGATCATGAACGACACGTTCAATTTCGCATATAATATGTATGGTTCTTGTAGATTCTCTGGTGACACGATGACAGGGCTCCACCACCATTAATAGGCGACTGGAATGAAATAATATCCATAAGACTTGTAGCCAAACATAACCATTATCCTTTTTGCTCAGAAGTTCAATAAATAAAAAGTACGACGTGGCCACCAAGTGTAGAAAGCAAGAAATTAAAATAAATAAAACCGCCATTCCATAAGCGCTGGAAAAGAAATTAACAAATTAAAAAAAATAAAATAACAAATAAATTCTTTTGAAATTAAAATGGCGACTGTTTTTATATGAAAAAGGAACTCGGTGTTGATTTATTGATAACTCTGTAATCGATAAATTTGAAAATCTACTGAAAATCGCACTAAACGGAGACGAATTTTAAGAGTGTGGCAACCTCATTGTGTTAATTGCAAACAAACACAAAATTATAAACCGTTATATGACTTCAATAACACTGGTCTGCAAAAAAAATTATTTCCTGAACATAAATATGTGGATAATAGAGATCTCAACTAGCTAAATCCAAATTATTAATTTTCATCTTGTGAGGTACCTGGAGTCCAATGGCTTACTTAGCGACCGACAGTATGGTTTCCGTATGAGGCGCTATACGATTGATTTGCTTGCTTTCCTGTCGGAAAAATGCTGCAACTCCATACAGCATTACGAAGAAAGTTCCCCCCGGGGGCACATTTAAATGTTTTGACGGAAATCCATCGTCATTACATGGGTCTTCGGGGGTAAAAGGCAACCCGGTCCCCTTCAAGGCTAGCAGGAGCCAATTGGACAATTTCACTATATTTCCACGCGAATGAGAATGATGATATCGCATCGAAAGCGCTCGCGTTTGACTTCAAAACAGCCAGATAGGACAGGGAATGACAATAATACAACAATAACACATTGTTTATATTTTAAATACGTACCTTGACACTATATTTATACATTTGCCCAAGCTTTCGTGGCACTCAGCTAAAACCTTTAAAAGCATTGACTTGTTTTTACCTTAATTTATTAAAAAAAAAAAATTTGAAATATTTTTAAAAATTATGTGCCAAAATTATATAAAAATGGCAAATTTCATTTACCAGCACTTTGATAACTTTCCGTAGCTAATTTCGATAAACTCGCTGGTAAAGTTGGCGTATTTAAAGTTGTTGTTTTAACGGTTGTGATCTTGACCTTTTCTTGTGGATATGAAGTTTTATCGCGCTCACCTTGAAAAGGAAAATTATAATATAGTTAGTTAATGAGAAAGGGTGTTTTTATGGAGGTATAGAACACATGTTTTTTACTGACGGCCATTTTGTTAGCTGTCAAGTGATTTATGTTTAGTCGGTCTTAAAAAGGAACAAGGAATATTTCGTTAAATTTTATTACCTGGCAAATATGAATTTCTCAGCAAATTGTTAACGTCTTCAAAACGTTTCGCCAAACCTAAAGATGTGTTTGCAAAATTGACGTGCAGACCAGTTAAAATAAAATACAAACTGTAAAACGGTATATACCACTGGACGTTCAAATCTGTCGAAATAAAAATGAAACCCAAAATTCCATTAAATAAAGATTTCCCAAAATTTTCGTTTAGCGAATAACAAATTTAAATTAAGAATAATTGATGAAAAAATATCGGGTGTTTCTTTTTGTCATATCTAAAGAAATGATAATCCAAAAGTTTATATTATACCCAGGTAAACTGATTGTTTGATGTGCTTTATGGGTTGCTAGAATCAACGCTCAACTGGTCAGACCATTATAGTCAATAGTGACGGCTATAGAGTCGTAATTACTGGCTTTCGTTCATTAAGGTCCAAGATATGCATATTGCCCAGCAATGTTCAAAAAAGTGATCCTAAATTTGACGTTTGGAATGGAATGGAATGCTCTACATCAAGAACCGTCTTAGTGGCCCCAAAACTAAAATAATTTTCATTTTGAATGTCATATATTTTGACTTGGATTAAAAACGTCTATTGTTTTGCGAATGAAATCTATCTGTCGTTGTGCAAAGTATATTTTGAAAAATCATTGCTCGATTGGAAATACTCGATCCCGATTTCATAAAATACCGTTACATGCAGAATAACTGACAGTTTGATGTGATTTACCGAGTGGTGGAATCATTAGTTTATACTTTTTTAAAAATGATGCTGATTAAAACGTTATGTTAGCGGTGATGGCTTTAGAGCCTCTGACTTACTTTCTTTTTCGTTCATCAATTGTATAACAACCATGATGTGTAGGAGCTGTTGTTGTTTCAACAAGATGGCGCAATATGTCACACAGCATATGCCACAATTTGATAAGATTTACATCAGTACCTAGCTGTGTAAGCCATAACCTTTTGGTGGATCAAACCACTTGGGTAATACCTAGCGTCACCCACACCCTAGGAAGCTGTTGGATATTTCTATCCTCTTGTCACTCCTAGTTGCAATTTCTGGAGCTCGTAGCAGGGCCGCCATCCCCTCTCCTTGCTGAAGAGTTGGAGACTATCCAACTCCTGGTCTAGAACACATGACAAGCATGCTCACTGGATCCAGATCATTCACCCAATTTTCTCAGTAAAGGTGAGATGATCCCAGCTCCTTAATCAAATTCATGAGGACCGCGAAACCACAACCACCACGATACTCCTGAAGGGCCAACCTCAATAAACACACAGAGAACAACTAAAAGGTTAAAAAACAAAAAAAAAACAACTAAAAGGTTAAAAAACCAAAAAGCTGAACTTTGCGGCTTACTGATTCCTATGGAAATAACGTGAAGCTTCCAGTTATCTCACTGCTAGCCTTCAGCGGATTGTGCTCCCGGTTTTCCCCCGGTGACATATGTAATGACGGTGAGATTTCATTAAGACATATCAATGTGTCCCCGGGGGGGAGTATGAAAGTGATGACGTGCTAAGATTTACATCTGCACCTGGCCGTGGGCCTTAAGCAGATGGTGGATCATTACCACTGTTGGATGATATGTAGCGTCATCCTCGGCCTAGAAGGCGTTCGGATACGTATATCCTCCGGTCACTCTTGTTGCAACTTCAAAAGCCCGGAGTAGGCCGCAGCCTGCACTCCTTGCTGAAGAGTTGGAGACTATCCAACTCCTGGTCCAGAACGCATGAAGCTTAATATAATTAAGAACACGACGGCATTCATACTCACTGTACCTGGACCATTCATTGTGTTCATTATAATTGATCCAACCCACAAACTCAAACGAGGGTCTCGAAACACAGAGCCACCACGATAATCCCGAACGGCCTACCTCAATAATCAATCAGAGAACAGTATGCCTAAAGAGACAAATAGCGGAACTCTGGGGCTTCAGTGATTCCCGTGGAAATATAGTGGATTTTCCAGTTGGCTCCTACTAGCCTGAGGGTTATGGGCTCCCTTTTACCCCCGCAAGACACAAATCTAGATGGTTGTGTGATCAATAAAGATTTACAATGTGCCTCCGGGGGGAACTACGAAAGTGATATTCACAAAAAATATTGAAACCACATGTCAGTGATATCCACGTCGTTAATAATAAGTCGAAATTGAGTTGTTAGCATCTCGCTATGGCGTCATGTTCATTTCCAGCCTCATGTTCAAAAAAAACGGCCCAATCCCGCCTCCATATCACATACTGCACCATACAGTGACACGTTGAGCATGCAAAGGCTTCTCAAGAATCGCTCTAGGATTTGCCCAAATGTGGCAATTTTGCTTGTTGGAGCTCGGACAAGTGAAAATGTGCTTCGTGTGAAAAAACGATTTCTTCAGAAAAATCAGCCGGCTGTTCCTGATTAAATTGAGCGAATCTAAGGCTTAGGCTTTGGATAACCTCAGTTGTTGAGAATGTCAAGGAATTGACAAAATTGGATCTAACTCAACACTGTGACTTACGGCTGCGATGGTTTCAATTGAACGACTCTGTGGAACACACGTTGTGTTTACAAATTTTGTGTCGAGCTTGTCGAATCACACATAACGACCAAATTCTTAATAGCGGTCTGCGAAAGACAATTATATTATTCGAAAATATCACGAATTTTAGGAAATGTACCTTTAACAGAACCATCATTTCCATAGTGGAATTTAAATTTAAAAGACTTCATGTTGAAAATTCCGATTTATACAAATAAGTCTAAACAATAAATTAAAAAAACTGAAGGGTGTTTCCATAGACGTCCTGATTTTGACAAACATGGCTTTATTTTTTGAATCGTTCAAAGCAGACACTTGCAATTTCCTCAAAGTATGTAGCGCTATGGCTGCTATAAGATAAATAAAAAGTAAAGAAAAAATAAATAAATACAGGGTATGCCAGTGATTTGCAAGTATATGGCCTTATTGTTTCGATAATAATAGGCTGGGACTAAAAATTTATTTATTGTAATTTTTTTAAAAATAAATTATACAAAATTAAAAGTAAACAATTTTTAAAAATAAAATCAAAAAGTTAAAGGGTGGCCCATAAATAAATTCAAGGAAGCATGACATTTTTTTGCCTATGTTATTCCATGAACACAAATTATTCGTTTTTGTAAAATTAAAAATAAATTGTTTGTTTAGTTTTAAATAAAGGTTGTTTTTTATAGAGGTATAGAACTTTGAAATGGGGTAAAAGGTAAAACCAAGAAGAAATTTTAACATTGACAAGAAATTGACATTATTCGACAGATGAACTTTTGGCATTAGAATTTAAATATCATTCCTGGTGCCCCCGTAGGCTAGTAGATAGTGTACCAGCTTGCAAAACTGGGGGTTGTGGGTTCAATTCCCACCAAAAATCTTGTTTTTTCCACTATAAATAAGAATTGACTGTCGGTGGGGCTGCTCAGTGATGAAGGCATGGTAACTGCTTACTGTGTTGTTTTATACGACAGTTAATTTCCTTAACTATTCTTCTACTTTCACCACCTGTCTCTTCTCTATCCCTTTCCTAAACAATGTAGCAGGGTACTTGACTGAATAGGCATTGTTGGTCTGAAGTGCTACCTTTCTTTAAAAAAACAAATATATCATTCCTGGCATAGGAACGCCAGCTGTGATGTTAAAATCGCGTTTTTTTAAATTTATTGGTGAAAGCTGAATCGAAATTTTGTTCACTAAAATTTCTTTTTATAAAAAGCGACTTGAGCTGAAAAATTTACAAATTAATAATAAGAAAATAAAATAATACTCCACCAGCATTTTCCTTGTCGTTTAGCATCGTTTCAGCAAATCGTAGCCAGGTCCAAACATCCAAAGCTTTAGAAAAATATATTAAAAAATGTCAGTAAATTAATAATATGAATTGAATTGAAAAATAATGTTGTTTAAATAGAACACAGTGGGGCAATGGAAGAGTTGCTGGACATTTTTTATTTTGCGAAATTTAAAGACCATTCGTTTCCTTCCATAATATGTGCCCAATAGAAATTTTTTTTAGGAAATTTCCCTACAAATTCCCGCTGTGTTTTGGCGAATCCACTATATGTATATGGACAATTTTTTAGATCATTTCGTAACTGTGGATAAACACAGATCCACCACAACACATCGGTAAACAAACAGCAGCACAAAAGAGCACAAAATTCCTTAACTATTTTCTTTTAAACCCCAAGATAGTCAGTCTGCTAATAAGGGTTGCCAAACCAAAACTAAATGACGCAATTTGTTCACATTTAATCAGGATTGAAACGACAGTTCCCTGTTAACATTTCAATTACGAGTCGGGGAAATTCAAAGGGTCACGGACTTATTGTCTCACCTTCATAAGTGTCGAACAGTTAGTTTTTTTTTTCCTTGGCATAAAAGTAAAGAAACCCTATTTATTTAATTTGTCACGATGCTCTACTTTTTCGTGATAAGATTTACATCTGCACCTGGCTGTAAGTCAGGGAAATGAAACGGAACGTCATTCACGCCCTAGAAAGCCGAGCACTAATTCTAGCAACAGGTCATTCCTAGTTGCAATTTCAGCGGTTCCATAGTAGGGTTGCAAACCACTACTCCTTGCTGAAGAGATGGAGACTATTCAACTCCTGGTCCAGAACAAATAACTAGCATGCTCACTGGATCTCCCCCCGGGGGCACATGATAGTCTTTATGGATCCTACTTCTTCTATCTAGACTGGTGTTTTGCGGGGTAAAAGGGAGCCCAAACCCCTTCAAGGCTAGTAGGAGCCACCTGGACAATTCACTATATTGCCACGGGAATCAGTATTTGTCTCTTTAGACATTTAGCTGTTCTCTGGCTGATTATTGAGGTTGGCCCTTATATGGGAGTATCGTGGTGGTTGTGGTTTCGAGGCCCTCGTGAGAGTTTGTGGGTCGGATCATTCATAATGAACACAATGAATGGTTCAGGTCCAGTGAGTATGAATGCCGCCGTGTTCTTAATTATATTAAGCTTCATGCGTTCTGGACCAGGAGTTGGAAAGTCTCCAACTCTTAAGCAAGGAGTAAAGGCTGCGACCTACTTCGAGCTTTTGAAGTTGCAACTAGGAGTGACCGGAGAATGCACGGATTCGAAGGCCTTCTAGGGCGAGAATGGCCCTACATACTATTCACAGTGGTTTGACCACCATCTGGTTAGGGCTAACTGCCAGGTAGATATGTAAATCAAATCACGCATGCTCACTGGATCCGGATCATTCACCCGGTGGTGTTATTAAAGGGGAGATGATCCTGGTCCCCATAATCAAATTCATGAGGGGGCCGTAAAACCACAGCGACCACGCTACTCCCGAAGGGCCAACCTCAATAATCGGTTAGAGAACAGCTAAAAGGCTAAGGGACAATTAGCGGAACTCTGGGGCTTACTGATGTCCGTGGAAATAACGTGGAGCTTCCTGTTGACACCCTAGTTGCCTTCAGGGGACTGGGCTCCTTTATACCCCCAGCAGCACAAGTCTAGATGGTTGAGTAATCCATAAGGACTACTAAATGTGCCTCCGGGGGGGACGATGCTCTACTGTAAGAATCGGATACAGCATCGAATCTTAATCCGAATACTTCTCAACAACTGCTGTTTATTGTGTCCCACTGTGCAGTTATTTTAACTCTATTTACACTTACCCAATAAAATGCTTATAGTTATCATCGGTAATAAAAGCAATATTAATGATTTTAAACGTTCCATTTTTAAATTTGATATCGAACCCAAGGAATCATCTACCTAAAACAACAACAATAACAATACAATATTTGTTGTAATTGTTTGGAAAACTTGTTCAAAATCCATATATACCTTTCTAAGTCTGACATTCAAATCCTTTGTGGCATTCAAACCGACAATGCCACATATAACACCCGCCGTTATCGCCATAACTACCACCGATACATCCAAAGCTGTTACCACCTTTGAAGTGGCCGATTTCATTCTAAAAGATGCTCTTTATATGTGAAATTTCAAGCATTTCCAAAAACAAAAATGATTTTGCGATAAAGAGATTAGAGAAATTGTAAGAAGAGATGATAGAAAAGTATAGAAAAGAGAAAAATAAAGATTAAAGAGTGTAAAGAGTAGAGATGAGCTGAAGAGAGTTTCAGTATAAAGAGTGTTAAAATTACACGACATCAGTATAAATAAGGCATAACACAGGCAAAGCAAAGATATTCATTTCTTTTATGATCTTTTTAGATCATTCTGTCTGATCTAATTCTTTGTATGTCATCAGGGTTGCTTCGATGCTTTTAAGGGCGCCTATATCCACAAGTTGAAATTGCGTTTGGGCTGCACAATGTCACATACGAAAGATACAGGCTATTTTTATAGAGGTATAGAACTTCAAAGACAGAGATTAATTTTTTAATTAAAACGCCTCATAAGACAAATTAGAATTGGTTGAACATTGAGTTCGACTCCGATCAAACAAATATGTTTTGGTGCTGCTATACAACAACTAGAGTAACGAAAACAATAAAACCCTTTTGATATTCTCCCTCTAACAAATTTTATTTATTTCAAATATTTTATACTTGTATAGGGTGTTTTTTATAGAGGTAAACAGCTTTGAAATGAAATAAAACGAAGATGATTTTTCTTAAATTGACATGAGATTTAATTTATTCGAAAATTGTTAACTTCTGGCGGTATAATTTAAATATGACTTTTGGCATATACTGTCACAGCTGGCTTAAGGTTCAATTCTCGATGATTTTTTTCGAAAATTTTTGGCCGTACATTGTTAATAATACAGCGAATGTTGTCCTCCCAGTAGTCAAAGATTTTGATCTTATCAGTGTCGACTAGCAACTTCACATATCCCCACAGAAAATTCTCTATTGACGTTAAATCGCACAATCTTGAAGGCCATTGCACGGGCCCAAGAAACAACGTGCCAGTGAAACGCACTATTTATCGTGTAGTGAATGATTTCGAAGAAAGAGGGTCTCTAGGTGATAGGCCTAAGCATGGTGCACAACGTACTGCAAGATCAGCTGAAAACATTACAGCTGCTCAAGAAAGTGTTTGAAACAATGCATCAACCTCAAATTGATGCCGTGCTCAAGGACTTGGTCTTCATAGAACAACTTTGGCCACCCCCCGGGGGCACATATATATGGTCTTTATAGAACTTCGACTATCTAGACACAGTGCAACTGGGGGAAAAAGGGAGCCCAGTCCCCTGAAGTCGTCAAAGGTACAACTGGAAACTCCACTTTATTCCCACGGGAATCAGTAATGCCCGCAGAGTTCATTATTTGTCTCTTTAGACATTTAATAGTTCTCTGGCTGATTATTGAGGTTGGCCCCTATATGGGAGTATCGTGGTGGTTGTGGTTTCGCGGCCCCATAACAGTATAGTGGTTATTATGGTGGCTAGGATCATCTTACTGTTAATGACACGCTAAGTGAATGATCCAGTCCAGTGAGCATGCTAGACATGTGTTCTGGACAGGAGTTGGAAAGTCTCCAACTCTTAAGCAAGGAGTGATGATTTGCAGCCCTGCTCTGGAATCATCGAAGTTGCAACTAGAAAGTTCTGTTGCGTAGAATTGTAGCTTCGGCTTCCTAGGACAAGCATGACGTTCCAAAGTATGCAGTGGTTTGCTCCACCATCTGATTAAGGCTTCATGGGCAGGCGCGGATGTAAATCGAATCACGCAAAACAACTTTGGCCACAATTTTGCACAAGGATTTGCATTTGTTTCCCTATAAGATTCAATTGACACAAGAGCTTCTTACACAAGACCTTTTACGCCGCCGTACAAATGCCAATAGGATGTTATCTCTCACCCATGACAACCCTGATTTTCATAAAAAAATCATAATGAATGACGAGACATATTTTCATTTGAATGGTTATGGGAATAAACAGAATAGTTCGTTCCGGGGGAATTAAAATTGACAGTCTAGTGTGCAATTTAATTGGGAGGAGAAACCATTGAACCTTACTTCTTTGCAAATGAAAACGGCGTAACGGTATCTGTAAATGGGGAGCGATATCGTGATATGACTTAAAACTCTTTAACCCCACAACTGTACGCTTTGGGCTTGATTAACATGTGGTATCAACAAGACGGTGCCACATCGCATACTGCCAGGATTAGAATGGAATTACTGTGAGATCTCTTTCCTCAACAAGTTATTTCAAGAAATGATGATTTTGATTGGCTTCCACGGTCGGCCTGATTTGCCTGCTCCTCCGGGCTTCTTTTTGTGGGGATATCTGACGAAAAGCAAGGTTTATGCAAACAACTATAAACACTCGAGCAACTCAAACAAAACATTCGTGATGAAATTAATGAAATACCGCGTGAAATGTGTGAAAATGTGAGAGTGAAAAATGTGCTCCAAGGGGCTTGCATCTGTAAGGCTAACCAAGGTTGGCATTTATCTGATATTGTATTCTATACGTAATTGCAGACATTTATTAATATAAGATCCATTCTCCTTCATTTAATTAAAAATTATAAACAAAGGCAAGGACACCCTGTAGTTGTTTTAAGCGGTTCTCGCGCGCATTCAAGAATGCGGTAGCACATTGATATGTTTTCACGGAATCTCACCGTCATTACATGTGTCAACGGGGGTAAAATGAAGCTTAGTTCCCTTCAAGGCTAGCAGGAGCCAACTGGACAATTTCACTATATTTCCACGCGAATTAGTAAAGCCCCAAAGTTCCACTATTTTTCTTTTTAGTCTTTAAGCTATTCTCTGACTGATTGTTAAGGTTGGCCCTTCGGGAGTATCGTGGTGGTTGTGGTTTCGAGGCGCTCGTTTGAGTTGGGTGGGTCGGATTATTCACAAGGAACACAATGAATGGTTCAGGTATAGTAAGCATGATTGCGGTTATGTTCTTAACTTTATTAAGCTTCATGCGTTCTGGACCGGGAGTTCGATAGTCTCTAACTCTTCAGCAAGGAGTAAGTGAGAGCTGCGGCCTGTTCCGAGCTTTTGAAGTTGCAACTAGGAGGATATACGTATTTGAAGACCTTCTAGGGCGAGGATGACGCTACATTTCATCCACAGTGGTATAATCCACCGCCTGGTTATGGCTTACACAGCTAGTTATATACGTCAATCTTATCCCGCATCATTCAGCTTAGGCGCCTGCTGGACTGTGGGTTTTGGTTTGTTCGGTATTGGTTTCTGTTGTTTACTTATTTAGTAGAATTTCTTATAAGCATGTAGTTGTCTTGTGTGCATAAGATTTCTTCTATGCCGCTTGTAAAATGCACAGTGGGTCGTTTAGTTTACTTTTTTATTGTTAATTATTTCCTTTTAAAACTTGATATTCTTGAGCTCTTAATAATGCTAAAAACAAATTGATTATTGGTTCCCTATTAAATTTCAGTAGATTTATTGCAAAAAGCATTTCCAGCATTTAGATTAAAGATTAAAGACTTTAGTTCTAAGAGAATTTACAAAGAATTAGTTAAAAATTTTTAAAAAATTTATTAAAAATGATTTCTAGTGCTTTTAATTAATTACCTGACGGGAATTTTCGAATTAGCATCAAACAATAAACCACGATAAGTTAAAAATACTGTAAATAAAAATAATTATAATTATGTAAAATTTAAGTATAAAAATAGAAGCATAAAAAATTGAAAATAATTTAAAATTGTGAGGTGGAGAATATTAAAGGGGTTCTTTACTGTATTTGATATCCTTTTTGTTATAAAAGCTGTTTTTTTTTATAAATTTTAATATGGCAACACTTTTTTGTTTGGCGACTATTTTGCCAGGTGTCAAATCGTTTATGTTAAGTTTGGTTTAGCATTTCAATATGAATAGACTGATGCCTGAATAGCGCTCCCAAACTGTGTAAATTTGTTTTGTAAATCGTGGTTCTGTTCGAAATACATATCGCGCGCTACATCTATTTTGCGGTCAACGTAGTCGTCCTTCGGGGCAATTAATTAGATTAAATATTTTCGCACCACTTCTACCCCAAATGATAACACGCATCTACAGAGACATCGTTCAGTGTGCTGCTGAGGGTACCGCAGAGGACGACGCTAATCAATTTATCCGCCCTCGTGCACAGTAATTGTAAAGGGTTTTTCAACAAAAAAATTTGTTTTCTAAAACAAACTAAAACAAAAAAATTATTAAGATGATTAAAATTTTTTTGGATTGCGAAGAGAAAAGTTCGGCAGTTATGAATGAAAAATAATATCTGGCAAATCTACACTACGACCATGCTGATAAAAATCGATTCTTTCATCAAAGTCACTTTTGGCAAAATGGCGGTTGCATTTCGTTAATTACATCACGGATTCAAACACTAATGTGTGTTCGACCAGGTCGTTTAACTGAAAACAAGGCAGCCGTGAGCCACAGTGTTAAAGCAGATCAAAATTTGTTAATTCCTCGACTTTTTTAACAATTGGGGTTATCCAAAACCATTACATAGCGAATTTTGCGTAAGGATTTGACTTTGAAGCTTTACAAGGTTGAAATGTTACAGGGGCACCTGAGGTTCCTCTGTAGGATAATATGTAGTGTACTAGCTTGTCATTATAGGGGTTGTGGGTTCGATTCCTAACGAAGACCTTGATTTTTTTCACTACAAAAATAAAAATTGACTGTTAGTGGGGCTGCTCAACGATGAAGGCATATTCACTGGTCGCTATGCTGTCTTATACGACGGTTAATTTCCGACTATCCTTCTACTTTCACCACCTGTTTCATCTCATCTCTATCTCTTTCCTAAAGAATGTAGCACGGTATTTGACTAAATAGGCATTGCTGCCTGAAGTGCTACTTCTCTTTAGAAAAAAAAGGAATCGAACTCGACCGATTTATATTGCTGTAGATTCGCTCATTTCATTCAGGAACAACCGGCTGGTTTTTCTGCAAAAAAAAAACATTTTTTCAGGCGCAGCCCATTTTCAACAAACAAAATTGCCGCATTTGGGCTTCTAAGAATCCTAGAGCGATTATTGAAAAGCCTTTGCGTGTTCAACTCGTCACTGTATGATGCGCCTTGTAGTTTGGAGGTGTGTCTTGGACCGTTTTTTTTAAGATCAAAATGGCTGAAAATGGGACAACAGTCAATGGATCATATTGTTACGTTTATACCTTTTATGAACGCTTTGTTGTGAGTTCTTTATGGCAAAATAATTAACACCAGTTTTTAGAGTTTTTAAATAATAACAATTTTATTATTTATTAAAGTTGGCACAGAACAATTTACTTAAAATGCACGTCTTCACTCGCTGAGGTTTAATTTACTGATTGATTATCCACTCAGACGCTTCCCCTGTTTATACTTGTCCAATCAGAATCTAGAAGATTTAAGAATCTTCTATTATTTTTGTGTGTATTTTGTTGTTGTAGGTTGTTTATTCGTTTTATAGGCGCCTGTATGTCTGTGTGTATAGTTGTTTTTGTTTTTATGCTGATAAGGTTTCTTGCTTGGGATTTATTTCAATACATTTATTGATTCTTTGAAAACTACGCAGATGGTAAACAACATTATATATTTGTTGTTGTAAAATTAGTTTTTGTCTTGCGCGTTTAGATGATAAACATACTTGTATTTTTTTTCATGCATGCCAGGCAGTTAGTAAACAGCATATCAAATTATAGTTGTGTGTGTGTGTATAAACTTCTACGCAGTTTGTAACCAGTAGTTTGCTTTATTGCTTAATTGTTCTATTTAAATCTTAAGCAAGACACATTCGTAACAATATTATCGCGAACTGCTAACAATTCACTTTTGGGCTATTATTGACGACGTGAATATGACTGACATGTGGTTTTAACAGGAGCGTGTCATATGTCACACAGCCAATGACAAAAGCAATTTATTGCAAACCAAATTTACCGATCGCATAATTTTCCGACGGGCAGCAGTTAAGTGGCCAGCTAGATCGTGTGATTTAACACCACTGGATTATTATTTTTTTTTTTTGGGTTAAGGACAGAGTCTATACGGAGCCAATCGAATCGATTTCAGCCTTAAAACTTCCAAATCCGTGATGTGATAACCGAAAGAGGACGGTGATTAAAAACTTCAATAAAAGATTCGACATCTGTTAGCGTGGTCGTGGTGGACATTTGACAGATATCAGTTTTCATTCTCTTTTCTTATTTCGCGGGTATGTAAACAAGCAAAATTGTCGCGTTTGGGGCACAGAAAACACGCACGCATACATTGAAAAAGCGACGCAGCCAAAATGGCACAATTGGGCCATTTTTCTTCAAAAATGAGCAGTCCATGGCGATCGTTATCGGGCCATGTTGAACGAATTTTTGTTCACAAAAATTCAAGAGGAGGATATTGACAATATTTGGCTTCAACAGGACGGCGCTACGTGCCACACAGCCGAAGCTGTGTGGTTTTGTTTATAGCATTCAAAACAAAAAAAAAGTTATTTGGCGGACCCATAATGAAAATTTTAATTATCTTAATCTACATTCTTTGTTTTATTTTTTTTTTTTTGTTTTTAGAAAACAAATTTCTTGTTGAAACACCATTTATAAACTAAACTATACTGAAGTATATTAAAGTATACTAAAGTGCATTTAAATAACTAAAGTAAACTGAAGTACATTAAAGTAAACCAAAGTGTTCTAAAGTGAACTAAAGTATATTAAAGTATACTTAAGTATATTAAAGTATACTAAAGTATATTTAAGTATACTAAAGTATATTAATGTATACGAAAGTATATTAAAGTATACGAAAGTATATTAAATTATACTAAAGTATATTAAAGTATACTACAATAAATTAAAGTATACTAAAGTATATTAAAGTATACTAAAGTATATTAAAGTATACTATAGTATATTAAAGTATGCCAAAGTATATTAAAGTAGACTATAGTATATTAAAGTATACTATAGTATATTAAAGTATATTAAAGTATACTATAATATACTAAAGTATATTAAAGTATACTATAGTATATTAAAGTATATTAAAGTATACTATAATATACTAAAGTATACTAAAGTATATTAAACTATACTATAGTATATTAAAGTATATTAAACTATACGAAAGTATATTAAAGTATTCATTAATATACTAAAGTATACTTAAGTATATTAAAGTAGACTATAGTATATTAAAGTATACTATAGTATATTAAAGTATATTAAAGTATACTATAATATACTAAAGTATACTAAAGTATATTAAAGTATACTATAGTATATTAAAGTATATTAAAGTATACTATAATATACTATAGTATATTAAAGTATACTATAATATACTAAAGTATACTAAATTATATTAAAGTATACTATAGTATATTAAAGTATATTAAAGTATACTAAAGTATACTATAGTATATTAAAGTATATTAAAGTATACTATAATATACTAAAGTATACTAAATTATATTAAAGTATACTATAGTATATTAAAGTATACTAAAGTATACTATAGTATATTAAAGTATACTATAATATACTAAAGTATACTAAAGTATATTAAAGTATACTAAAGTATACTATAGTATATTAAAGTATACTACAATATACTAAAGTATACTAAAGTATATTAAAGTATACTATAGTATATTAAAGTATATTAAAGTATACTAAAGTATACTATAGTATATTAAAGTATATAAAAGTATACTATAAAATACTAAAGTATATTAAAAAATACTATAGTATATTAAAGTATATTAAAGTATACTAAAGTATACTATAGTATATTAAAGTATACTATAATATACTAAAGTATACTAAAGTATATTAAAGTATACTAAAGTATACTATAGTATATTAAAGTATATTAAAGTATACTATAATATACTAAAGTATATTAAAGTATACAATAATATACTAAAGTATACTAAAGTATATTAAAGTATACTACATTATATTAAAGTACACTATAGTATATTTAAGTATACTATAGTATATTAAAGTATATTAAAGTATACTAAAGTGTACTATAATAGTAAACATTGTTCTTCAAATTTTTAAGTTAGTAATGCATGTGGTAATAATTTGGCTTTGAAATATGACAATTATAAAAAAAGTTTCATAAAACTAGAACATTTTTGGTAACAATATGATGCATATCTGAGTGGACAACTCGCAGCTTACGCATAATTACCAGTAGCAGAATATTTTCATTTTCATGAAAAGGTACTTTTGGCCGCTCAATTCTTGACTTATAATCATTTGACAGACAATTTACTTTCTAACCTTAAATTTGCTCACGCATTATTTGCATGTGATTCACTTGTGGCTCGTATTCATACAAATTCTATAAATGGAACTTTAAGAATTTTGAATAAATAAATTTTCTGGAAAAAGGTGGCTAACTGGCAATTTGGGAATAGTTTTGTTTTTAAGTATTCTCATATACTCAGTGATATCTACGTTACGACATGTTTTAACCCCTTAAATCACAATTTACCCCGCTCACATTTAAAATACAATATTTTAATTTAAAAATTAAAGCCAAATTACCCATAATTGATGTTAAAGCGGAGGCATAAAATAAAAATGGAATACTTTTCTGAATTACGTAGACTCCTTTCGAATTTTTACGCACCGAATATGGAGCCAGAGCCAACAATTTACTCACAAAAAATATACTTAACGAAGGTTTCGATATTTCCATCTTTTTGTTTTTTATTGCTCCTAATTTCTTTCGTGTTTTCAAATTTAATTTCGCAAAACTTCACACTTTAGAATTCAAATTGCAACTGTAATTAAGACGAAGGATTTTCAACGTTTATTCGTTCGCTTAACTAATTTGTTTGTCAACAAAATATTTTCATGTGTGTGCAGATTTTCAAATGGCGTGTACAAAAAGAGAAAACACACAAGAGACAATAAAATATTGAAAAAAAACCAAATCCTTTCATTTTTGTGTCAATAATAGATGTATTTTTGAAAACATGTTGGTATCCAGTGAGGACCCACAGTTGGTGCAACCTTTTCTTCAAGTGACTTTTTGATACTTCTTGTTTTAAACCTCAAACTGCCTGTCTCTTTCTTGTTCTGTGACTCTGGCATTGACTTTAAAAAATTCATACAGCCCAGCCAGCGATTAACACTGCTATAATCTAACACTGCGCCTAAGTAATACTCATCGTTAAGCCTTATTAAGCAAGCATGACTTTTAAAAATTTAAAGCTCAAAGTAATCATCACCCGTTTCTCTAACCAGTCCATTTTTAACTCACTCAACCATAACTGCCGCCCACTGCTGCTTATAATGTTATTGTCCTCAATAACTACTTTTAAGTGTGTTACTTTGTTATAGGGTAGCACGTACCTGCAATTTTGTGAAATTGCTAGGGGAAAATGAAAAATACTAAAGCCTATAAAAATTTATTGTAGTATTATAGGGCGGGCAAATTTGCGGTTAGGAAGTAAACTGGCCTGATACACACACTTTTTGTGACAACTGCAGTTCTATTATTAATCATGCAAAAAAAAAATATGGGAATTATTTATGAAATATGATGTCGGTCTAATGTACACCTCTAGTACGACGACAGATGTTCGCTCTGTTCACAACAAAGTTTCGCTTATATCTCGTCATCCAGCGCAAAATGTACAATAATGTCAATGCCATGTTGGAAATGGTTGTAAACATAATTTTGTTTGGAAAGAAAACCTTTATTCCATCCAAAACAATTTCGATTAAAACCAGATCAAAGTCTTGTTTAATCAGACGTGCAAAAATGCAGTCAGATCAAGAGAGGAAGCATTCAATATCTGGCGTAGAAACAAAAACGCAGATACTGATTCGCTACGCAAAAGGGAGATATCTTCGTGTGCCAAAGTACTAAGGCGCGAAAAATATCCGTACGAAGAGCGCTTTCGTGCTAAGGTTCTTGCTACTTCTAGGGGTAGTAAGAACTTTTGGTCATTTGTTAACAGAGTACAGGATAATGATAGTTCTTCAATTCCGACTCTTTTAAACAATGATCAAATATTCGATGACCAGGTTTATAAACCCTGGTATATTTGCAAATAATTCTTATTTGCCAGAAAGCAGAATGACAGAATGACACGCTTAATCACGATCTCGGGACAATCTTGGAATGGGGTCGTGTGAATAGAGTAGAATTCAATGCTCGTAAGACGCAATGTTGCATGCTTACGTATAGATCTGCGTTTGTTACTATGGGTGCATCTGTTGCTATGGGTGATATAGGTATTACGGAATCGGAAGCTCTTGATGTTCTTGGCATGAAAATTCAGTGTGATGTTCGATGGACTAAACATATTTTTCAGGTTTCCAAAGAAGCTTTCAAGTGCCTCGTGTAGAAGATACTTCACCCCATCCGATCTCCGTACTATCTATACCACCTACATCCGTCCGAAAATGGAATACAACTCTCATGTATGGGCCGGTGCTCCAAAGTCTATTTTGGGGTTACTCGACCGCGTACAGGAGAGGGCCAAGAGGCTCATTGCTGACAGTAGGGTATCCAACTCTATTGATTCTCTGGAGCATCGACGCAATGTGGGGTACATTTCACTGTTATATCGTTACTACAATGGTAAGTGCTCTAATGAAATTAGGGAACTTGTTCTGACACTCGCACGTTTTCGCGTTTAACACGATTTTTGTTGAAAGCGCATCCATTTGCGGCTGATTGGCCAGTGAATCGCACTACGTATTACAGGGAAAATTCGTTTTTCAGCAGAACAATCCTTATGTGGAATAAAATCCCTTCGGAGGTCTTTCCTGTCACTTTCAATCCGAGAAAGTTCAAATCGAATGTCCACAGACACTACTCCCTCTTTCCTCCTTCCCGTAACCTAATTTCCTAGTTCTGGCACAATGCATTGCATAGGTAGGGGTCATCTCCTGAGTGCTGGTCCTAAAAGAAAAAAAAAATTCATCTTTTAGAATGTCATTTGTTTGTGGGTTGTTCATGTAAAACCCGGTCTTTCAAATGGGCCCAAAGAAAATAGCCCAGCGACCTTAAATCACCAGAACAAGGCGGCAAATTGACATTGGCACATCAAGGAATTATGCGACTGGAAAATTTCTTAATTGCAATAACTGAATTGTTTGGGTGGCTTGTAGCGTCGTCTTCCAGAAACCAAAGCTTACTCATGTCAACGTTAACTAATTGTGGCCACAAAAAATAAATTTGCAGGGTTTACTAGCGTAGAGAATTAACGCAGACGGCGCTGCCTTGTTCATTTTCGAAAAAATACGGGCCGTTGATGCCACCTGACGATAAACCACACCATGCAGCCACTCTTTTTTTTTGGATGTCCGCTATGACAATCTAATTATTCTATTCTGACTGTTATAATAGGTGACTGTAAATTTGAGGTTGCTGACCATAGACTAGAACCACACACTCCTTGTGGTCGTAAGAATACAAACATAGCCGCGATGAGAATAACCCTGAAACATCAACTGGTTCCTTCATGAATTAAACCTAGCTAAGCGACCATTATTTCCGTGGAACGTTTACAAATTCATCTTTAGTGATAAGGGCCATTTTTAACTGGACAATTGTGAAAAATAAAATTGTCGCCTTTGGGACTCACAAAATACACAAACAATCCCTGAAAAATCATTTCATCTCAAGAAAGTGGCCATATGTGGCGGTTTATAGTTAAGGGCATAGGTGATCTGGTATTTTCTCGAAAACGAGCAAGTAAACTCTCAACCGAACGATGATAAACAATTTTTTGTGGCCACAATAGGCTAATGTGAGCTTTGACTTTAGCAAGATGGCGCTACAAGTCACCAAAACAATTAAGTTATTGCATGAGAAATGTCACGATCACGTAATTCCTTTAAATCACGATATCAATTGCCCGCCTCGTGCTTGCACTTTAATGTCAGTAAATTTTGTTTTTTTTTTTAAGAGAAGTCAGGCAACAATGCCTATTTAGTCAAGTACCGTGCTACATTCTTTAGGAAAGGCATAGAGGGAAGAGATGAAACAGGTGGTGAAAGTAGAAGAATAGTTACGGAAATTAACTGTCGTATAAAGGCAGCACAGTGACCAGCGACCACGCCTTCATCACTGAGCACCCCCACCGACAGTCAATTTTTATTTTTGTAGTGAAAAAAACCAAGGTCTTCGTTGGGAATCAAACCCACAACACCCCCAAACCGACAAGCTAGTACACTACCTACTAGCCTAAAGGGGCACCTTTCTCTGGAGCCATTTACAACATCGGGTAACAATTAACGTTCTGAAAAATGAATTTTGACACTGCATTGAGGCGCTAAATAAAGCGTTATTTGTAAAATGTGCTTCAAATTTTTACGAAAGAAGCGTTGGTATCAATAAAACAGAAGTCTTCAAAAAAAGTATTCGTTTTGTGCCAATTTACTTTCGAACCTCACCCCGAACTTCAGCAACACAGCAGGCCGTGCTACTAGCTCTTGCTTGACAACAGGACGACTATACAAGCTGCAGCCGTAGAATTTCCGACACTATGTGGAGAGCGCAACAGTATATAGGATACGAATATGCCAACTCCTCCGGTGATTTTTTTTTTTTGATTAAAGAGAAGTAGCACTTCAGGCAAAAATATTACAGTCACTTGTCTACACAACCACCAACCAGCCTTTATTTCCTCGGAAAGCTCTACGCAGATCCTTAGTCTTCTTTCGCTCATGCTGCAGCTACAAAATTCGCGATATTTAATTTCGCAAGAAACGTGCTGGGCAACAGCAAAGAGTATTGACTCGAAATGTGCTTAGATTTTCCGACGGGGCTAAAACCGTACCCAAATAAAAGTATTGACTCCTTCTCAACTTCTACAGATGTGATTGTAGAGAAAATTTAGTCTCCAAGTTAAAACTTATTGCCTTTTACTTATCACTTCCAAATTAAGTCTGATAATTGCGTTGTAAATTCATAATTAATAGTTTCGTTTTGTCACTCTGCACTTGAAAATAAAAACAGCAGAAGAACTCAAAGTGAAGCTAGATGAAGTTCCCAACACCTCTAGGTTTATAAATTAAATATTCATCAACCGGTATGGGCCTACAGGCGTCAATCTTTAATCTATTATATTAGACAAGTTGCAAAGTTACAACAAACAATCGATTCAGTTTTCACTGACCCATTTCCATATATGCAATTGTGTTTGGAATATGAGTCTCGAGTACAGCCAAAGTATTTGGTTTAGAGAAAATAACAGAGGAGCTTCAAAGCTTCGAAAGATTGGAACGTCCAATTGACGGAACCATAAAGTTTCTGCATCATAACTCTGAACATTGTACTGTTTGTAGAGCATAAAATCACGTAGAACTTAAAATCACTGCTGGATTACATCGATAATATCAAGCTCCGGTCGCCAAAAATCGAATAAGATCGTTCTTACACCATTGATAGGAACGTTTTCTCATTCAGATTCTGGCATAGCACACATAATTCAGTCGATCTGTGTGTATGTTATAACAAGTTGTTGTTCTTTTTTTATAAAGAGAAGTAGCACTTCAGGCAACAATGCCTATTTAGTCAAGTACCGTGCTACATTCTTTAGGAAAGGGATAGAGAAGAGATGAGATAGGTGGTGAAAGTAGAAGGATAGTTACGGAAATTAACTGTCGTATAAGATAGCACATTCCTTTTCGGCGCTAAATAATCTCCTAGTAGCTGTAATAATTCATCATATTGCAGCTCTGTTGCTAATTTTGGTGCGGCCAGTGGCGTAACCTTATTAAAATGTTTGGCTCCAATAGAGTTCAGAAGGAGCTTTGCACAATATGCTTTGTTAGCATCAATTCCCTTCATGTCAATATAATTTGTAAAACGTTGTATGTAATTTCGGTATGATTCTTTTGCCGTATCGAAATTGTCGAAATTGGGGACGGGCGTCTACTTCAACTCCCCAATTGACAACTTTGATAATTGCTCCATTAGCTGTTGTTGCACTTTCATAAACTTTGTGAACTGTTCGGCATCCATTTTGCTTTCATCAATGGGCAGCTCCACCGACAGTCAATTTTTATTTTTGTAGTGAAAAAACCAAGGTCTTTGTTGGGAATCGAACCCACAACCCCCAGTGTTATAAGTTAGTACACTACCTACTAGCCTGCAGGGGAACCTAATATATATAATGTACTTAATATGTAGATTTTTTTTAACTGAAGCGTTCTCCAGTAAGGCCGTTCAGCATTGATCGAAGCAAATGGTAATGGGGCAACGTCTGGACTACAAAGCGGGGACGGCAAAACTTCCCATTCACCGCATTGGGAGTGATGGTCAAGCATATGTTGGGTAACGATGACCTTCGAAAAAACTGACTGTTTCGTATGCTTTTTAAGCTGGCGGAAGGAATCATTGGTCCGCACATCTATAGAAACGATGCTGATTAGAACGTTACAGTCAATGGTGTTAGCTTGACAGCTATAGCGCCATGATTACTGACTCTTTCGCTTTTTCAAATTGAACTGCCATGATGTGCAGTTGATATTGACCTTTTGCAGAAAACGTTTGGCAACCGCACAGTTTCATATTTCGGACCCTATTTGCAACTTCAAAAGTCCGGAGTAGGCCGCAGCCTTCACTCCTTGCTGAAGAGTTGGAGACTATCCATTATCTGGTCCAGAACGCATCAAGCTTAATATAATTAAGAACACGACGGCATTCATACTACTCACTGGACCTGGGCAATTCATTGTGTTTATTGTGAATGATCCGACCCACAAACTCAAACGAGGGCCTCGAAACACACAGCCACCACGATACTCCCGAAGGGCCTACCTCAATAATCAGTCAGAGAACAGCTAAAAGGCTAAAAAGACAAATAGCTCAATTCTGGGGCTTCAAACTGATTCCCGTGGAAATATAGTGGATTTTTCAGTTGGCTCCTACTAGCGTAAGGGGACTGGGCTCCCCTCCAAAATCATGGATAATATAAAGTAGCTAGACTATGCCGGTCAGCTCAAAATGTTGACCAGGTAGGATAACATACCCAAACAGCTTTTCACTGGTCTTGCAACAAGTGGTCGAGCGCGGTCATGATAGAAGATTATGACCTCGCGTCTGGCCGACTATTTTGCTTTTGTTGATTGCTGTCTTCAAACATAAAAATTGTCTTCGGTACAGGTCCCAGTCTTATAAGCTAGTACACCACCTACTAGCCATCCGGGGAAACCTAGTTATTTAGGTTTAAACCACAGTAACCACGTTACTCCTTAAAGGGCCTCACTAATAACTGGAAGAGATACCGTTTCTCCTACGATCTACTTGATGGTAACAATAGTTAAGTCGCTGGTCGGTCTTCTAAGCTCCTTTTTTACCAGTTTCATCATCCTGCTTGCCTAAGTGAGTTGTGCCACCTTTACTCCTTAAAGAAGCAAGGTCAAGGTGGGAGAAAAGATTAGGTTCAGTCAAAGTAGGATTTCCAGCAGGCAGTGAGTGAGACGGGTCATACAGAAGTAGTTAGTAGAGACTGGATTAAAATAAAAATACCAGCAAAAAAGAAAATACTCTAGAGACATTTGAAGGGACTCTTGAAGTCCAATAAAGTAATTGTAATAAACATTAAAAAATAAATAAAATAAATTTCCTAACTTAAATGATGATCATGTCTCCCCCATCATCCCCTACATTGTTGTTATCAATCTGTTTACAACTCCACATTCAAAGCACTCACTGTAAATAATTATTAAAAGCGAATTAGAGCTGCAGTTAAAATAGCCACTCAATGCAAAAATTCTTTATTAAAAGTTTATTGTGTCAATAACATTAAATGCTTCCCCTTCCATTTTAAATAGACACAAACAAGAATTTGTGTTTATTTGTCATTAAAACTAAACACACTATTTACTGAATTTCTGACAAGTGGGTGAAATGTTTACATTTTCATAAATATTACAGGCTGACCCGTTAGACTTCGTACTGACTTATCGATAAATAAAAAAAAGCTAAACTTTTGTATAAAATAAACTTTAAACGAACAAACGGAAATCGTAATTAATAAACAAATGAGGCTTGATTATTATTTGTAATTAATCGCAAACGATGTGGCTTGAAAAGTTGTCATGTCACCAACTAAATTAATTAAAGGATTTTTCAACAAGAAGTTTGTTTTCTAAAATAAAAAATGTAGATTAAAATGTTTTAGATTTTTATTGTATTACGCAGAGGAAAGTTCGATAAAATTATGAATGAAAAATAATATCTGGCAAATGTCTACCACGAACACGCTGACAGATGTCGCTTCTTTTACCAAAGTTTTTAATCACTTTTTTTGCAAAATGACGTTCCTATTTCTTTAAGCATATCACGAATTTTAATATCGATTCAATTGGGCTCGTATAGACTCTGTCCTTAACATAGCCCCAAAAAAAATAATCCAGTGATGTTTAATTACACTATCTGGCTGGCCACTTAACTGCTGCTAATTGAAATTATGTGATCGAGAAATTTGGTTTGCAATAAATTGATCGTTTCATCGGCTGTGTGACGTAAGGCATCGTGCTGTTGAAACCACCAAAATGAGTTGTTAGCATCTCGCAATGGCGTTATCCATTGACTGTTACCGCATTTCGAGCCTCATCTTCCAAAAAAGAAGGCCCAATCACGACTCCAGACCACATAGCGCACCTAACAGTGACACGTTGAGCATGGAAAGGGTGTTAAATAATCGTTCTAGGATTTGCAGAAGCCCAAATGCGGTAATTTGGCTTGTTGACATACCCTGTGAAGTGAAAATGGGCCTCGTCGGAAAAAATGATTTTTTCAAAAAAACCAGCCTACTGCTCCTCAATGAATTCAGCGAATCTACGGCGATCTGAACGGTTGGTCGACATAAATTCCTGCAGCAGTTCAACCTTGCAAGGCTTCAAAGTCAAATCCCTACGTAAATTTGCCGCGGGGGGTTTTGGATAACCCCAATTATTGTAAACGTCGAGGAATTGACTAATATGAATCTGCTTCAGCACTATGGGTCGCGGTTGCGGTCTTTTCAGTTGAACGATCCAGTCGAACACGCTTTGGTGTTCGTACATTTTGTATCGAGCCTGTCGACTTAAATTAAACGACCAAATTCTTAATAGCGTTCTCAGAAGGACGATTATGTTGTCCTAAAAAATTTCATGAATTTTACGAAATATAACTTTAACAGAACCACCATTTTCATAGTCGATTTGAATTATTTTAATGTGATTTTCGTGCGAAATTGTTTTCATTGCTAGAATTGTTAAGGCGTCTACTGCGAATATGTCAAAAAACTAAATGTCAAAACTAGCATGTTGTGGTGTTGCCACAATTGAAAAACAAACTTCTTGTTGAAAAACCCGATATAATTAATATAATATGGCGATCTTCCTGCTAGAATCACCATATAAAGAAATATATGTAATTTAAGTGTTACCAGGTATTTCGTTAAATCAGATATCGTTGTGACTCTATATACATTTTCATTAACTGATCTTGGAAATGGTATATTTCATGATAAGATTTACATCTGCACCTGGCCGTAAGCCTTAATCAGATGGTGGTCAAACCACTGGGAATGAAAAGCAACGTCATTCACGCCCTAGGCAGCCGAGGACTAATTCTAGCAACAGGTCATTCCTAGTTGCAATTTCAGCGGTTGCAAAGCAGAGTTGCAAACCACTACTCCTTGCTAAAGAGCTAGAGACTATCCAACTCCTGGTCGAGAACACATGACTAGCATGCTCACTGGATCCGAATGATTCACCCGTTGGTGTTATTAAAGGCGAGATGATCCTGGCCCACTTAAATCAATTAATGCTGGGGCCGCAAAACCACAACCACCACGATACTCCCGAAGGGCCAACCTCCATAATCAGTCAGAGAACAGCTAAAAGGCTAAAGAGACAATTAGCGGAACTCTGGGGCTTACTGATTCCCGTGAAAATAACGTGGAGCTTCCAGTTGACACCCGGCTTGTCTTTAGGGCACTGGGCTCCCTTATACCCCCAGCAGCACAAGTCTAGATGGTTGAGTAATCCATAAAGACTGATAAATGTGCACCCGGGTGGGATGGAATGACAATTGTATCCGCATGTATTATATCAAAGGTTTCATCTGTTTTTTGGTTATGGTCATCAGACTTTTAAAATGCTTTTCTGTTGTCCCCAGTTGACATTTGTGGACAGTTTTTTATATATCTTGCTAATTTCCCTTGGGGACACGCAATGTTAATGTATCGCTTTCCCATTGGAGGTAAAAGGTGGCACCAGTCGCCTGGGCTAGCAGGAGCTCCAAACTGGAAGATATATAGGACTATCGGAGTCCCACCAGTGACTTTATAATCGGTCCAGCAATTTTTGAATTTGAGATTGGCAGCCACCGTTAGTATTGCCTCCTTTTCAAAACATTTTACATTTACCTTTCGCATCGCTATGGAGTAACCCCCCGAGAATGATGAATTTTTATTTAAACTTGTCAGCCCTCTCCTACTCTTTGCCTTTTAAATCTATTTATAAAATACTTTTCAAGAATTTAGTGTAAAAATATTAACAAATTCTTTATTTCATTTAAAAGAAAAATAAGATTTACTTTCCCCCTCCATCTCGCTTAACAAACTGTATTCGCATTGAAAATTTCAATCCAATAACCATCAGGATCCTTAATAAAAGCCAAACCTTTCATGCGACCATCATCAGGTTTTTTAACAAAGTCAACACCCATTTCTTCGAATCTGAAAGCAGAAAATAATTGCAATAATTATTATTAAAATGGGAAAATTTTAACGATCCTCGTATACAAATTGAAATACCTTTTACAGGCAGCATAAACATCTGGCACCATAATACCAATGTGACCGAAACCACGAGGATCCGAATTGCCATTATGGTAAGATTGACCAGAATCACTTTCAGTACCCCAATTACTACATAAATAAAAAGAGAGAGAAAAAAAGCGAGAGAGAGAGAGATAAAAGGCAGGTGCTTAGGAAAACTATTGGCATAAAACTGTAAGGTGGCAGTCTAAAATAAAAGATTTGACATTTTTCCCTTCACCATATTAAACTTTGACATATTTGCATTTTTCATGTGAAATCGCAACCCGTTCCGTTAAACTGAAATTTTTTTAGAAAAAAAGTGGGCTGTCACAGACCATGAGTTTTGCTTTTAGAAAAAAAGTGGGCTGTCACAGACCATGAAATTTTTCTTTTCGAAAATAAAGTGGGCTGTCACAGACCATGGGTTTTGCTTTTAGAAAAAAAGTGGACTGTCACAGACCATGATTTTTTTTTTTTAGAAAAAAAAAGTGGGCTGTCACAGACCATGGGTTTTGCTTTTAGAAAAAAACTGGGCTGTTACAGACCATGATTTTTCTTTTAGAAAAAAAGTGGACTGTCACAGACCATGATTTTTGCTTTTAGAAAAAAAGTGGACTGTCACAGACCATTATTTTTCTTTTCGAAAAAAAGTCGGCTGTCACAGACCATGAGTTTTTCTTTAAGAAAAAAAGTGGGCTGTCACCGACTATGAGTTTTGCTTTTAGAAAAAAAGTGGACTGTCACAGACCATGATCACAGACCATGATTTTTCTTTTCGAAAAAAAGTCGGCTGTCACAGGCCATGAGTTTTGCTTTTAGAAAAAACATGGGCTCTCATAGGCCATGAATTTTCTTTTAGAAAAAAAGTGGGCTGTCACCGACCATGAATTATTCTTTTAGAAAAAAAGTGGGCTGTCACAGACCATGAGTTTTGCTTTTAGAAAAAAAGTGGGCTGTTAAAGACCATGAGTTTTGCTGTTAGAAAAAAAACGCTGTCACAGACCATGATTTTTCTTTTAGAAAAAAAGTGGGCTGTCACAGACCGTAAGTTTTTCTTTTAGAAAAAAAGTAGACTGTTACAGACCATGATTTTTCCTTTAGAAAAAAAAGTGGGCTGTCACAGACCTTGTTTTTTCTTTTAGAAAAAAAAGTGGGCTGTCAGAGACCATGGATTTTTCTTTTAGAAAAAAAGTGGGCTGTTACAGAAGATGATTTTTCTTTTAGAAAAAATGCCTTTTTCCGGAATTATAATAATTTCCAAAAAAAATTTAAAATTTTGTAATAATAAAAAGGAAATAAAGCTTTCTTCCCTAAATACTTTTACTAGAAGTACTGCATTCTGTTTTCTTAATACAAAATACTTTAAAAAGTAAATTGTAGTTGATTTGCTAAAAGTCTTTTGCACTTACTGAGTTAATTCAACTGTTGCCTTACGGCTCATGGCCCATTTGGTGCGCTCCTTTTGATCTTTAGGCACATCAGCAGGATTTTCATAACTAAGAAAAGGAAAATCTATAATAAATAAATTTTCATAGAATTAAAAATTTTCGTTTACTAACCCCATAAAGTATAAAGAGAATTTAGCTTCAGGAAAATCTAATTTTACCAACAAAGTCATGCCTAAAACGCCGGTATAGAAGGGCAAAGATTTTCGGGGATCTTTAATGCGATACATGGTTTGCTGAAAGAGGAAGTCCTGGAATATACATAAAAATATTTAGGGAACTTATGGCAATTTAAAAAAATTATAGGATAGGAATTCATGTTGTACTTCAAAAACTGTCAAATTGGTCAATTGGACCAAAAATGTTTAGCTTCATAAAATCTTTCCTTACGAAAAGAAAATTTCGCGTCTGTGTCAACGACACTTTTTCAAACATTGTTTCTTTGGATAATGGCATTCCGCAGGGATCGCCTTTAACCGTAACCCTTTTCATAATCGCTTTCGACGAGCTAAGCCGTCTCTTAAAATTTGATAAAAAAATCGATCACTGCATCTATGCGGACGATCTCTATGTTGTAACAAAAGAACAAAGAAATGAAAAAATTTGTCAAGTATTTCAAGAAACTTTACTTAAAATTGACAGTTGGTCAAAAACTTCTGGAGCAGATATTTCTTTAGAAAAAACATGTCATCTGCACATTTGCAAATTACATAATTGTAATGAAATTAATATAAATTTTAATAACTTTACTATTCAAAATGTAAACCACTGTAAAATTTTTGGTCGGTCTTAACATTGACAGTAAATATAATTTTTAAAATCACTGTATTTATTTAAAAAAAGATTTAACTAGTAGATGAAATATGATTAAGTATTTATTATCAGCTAAAAGCCAAATGCACACAAACAGTCTGCTAAGATTAGTGAAATCAGTAATATTGTCAAAAATCGACTATGGTCTAGTAATCTACAATAAGACGTCCAAAACAAGTTTTAAAATGATGGAGAGCATTCTAAATGCTGCCGTTAGAACCAGTCTAAGAGCTTTTCGCACGACTCCGATCGTGAACATGCAGGCAGAAGCTGGCTTTGAACCCCATCCGCGTTCGAGCACATAGACTACTGCACTGGCTATTGCCCATATTCAGCTGCTCCACCCCATCGCTGCTACATAAACATGTAAAGCTATTAAAAATGAGGAAAACAAAACTTAAAAATACCCATCAACACTATGGAATATTGTCAACACTGCAAAATAATACGTTATAGGAGAATACTCTCCTAGGTTGGAAACCCACCCCCCTGGATGCTTGAACCCAACAAATTTTTAAAGAATTTGCAAAATTTTAGCAAAGATAATACAAATCCCATTGTTTTCAAATCCTTATTTAACGAGATGTACAGCGAATACAAGAAAAAAGATTGGCAATTCTTTTTCACAGGTGGATCAAGGACCACAAAACACGTCGGATTTGCTATATCTGACGAAACAGGAAGTATGCTGAAAATAGGGCTATTGCCCCAAAGTACAACTATATTTGAAGCTGAAGCCGTAGCAATAATTGAATCTCTACAGCTCTGCCAAATCTCACATGGAAAATATATAATCTGCACAGACAGTCGTTCCGTATTTGATGCTGCATGAAATCAGAACAATAAGAACGAATTAATTATCTCCATACAACTAATAATAAAAATGGGTAACAATATTAGACTGTTATGGATTCCCAGCCACATTGGCATCATAGACAACGAGGCAGCAGACCTAGCTGCCAAAACAGTAATTCAGCAACCAACATACCTTTTTATTCCAAAATCCAGGGAATTTCTGACAAGATGTGCTACCATAAAATACAATATATCCTTAGAACACAGATGGAACAAATACAGCCACCCCTATAAGATCTTCAACCCCACAAAACAGCCGTTAATTCTGCCATCTACAAAATAAATGCATCACAAGGCTACGTCTAACACACACACACGTCTCACTCATCAATATTTGTTAGACAAAACGGTACAACCAACATGGACTTTCTGTGCCTCTCAACCATTGACAGTTTTCCATATCTTGGCAGACTGTCCAGCTCTCGTAAACGCACGCGTATCGGTTTTTAAATCGACTAGCATCCCTGACTTGCTAAAAACGCCAACTAGTAATAATATTAAAAAAATCTTTGAATTCTTAAAAAAAACTTCTTTGCACGACAAAATTTAAATTTTGAAAATTTAACCATCAAATTTCTAAATATTGTACATGTGTGTACACCCATGAAATAAGAAGCCGATAGCCATCGTAGCTAGTGCTCTTAGCTTTTGATTTGTTGTAATTTTAATTGTAAAAAATTTGTAAATAAATAAAAAAATAATAAAATTATTTATTATTTTTATTTAAACACACCTTAGTAGAGGCATCTGCTGTTTTGCATAACTCATCAGCTTCCGAGTTTGTTAAGCCGGTGACTTCAGCCATTTTTAGATTTTTGTATTCTGCAACACCTAAAACTCTCTTCAAATATTTAAATATAAAGTTATTTATTTAATGCCAAATGTTCCACTGATTACCTCAATTGAAATTTTATTAGACGAGACAAGAATTAATTAATCAGTTGTTAGTTTAGCAGATGTTCTAGTACAGTGATGGTAATTTAGCGTTTTTGTACATTTATATAGTGATTTTAAAACAGTTTAATTGTAATAAAAAATTAATTTATATTTATAATAAACTTTAAATATAAAATTTAATTTTTTCACAAATATAATAAAGGCTTTTTCAACAAGAAGTTTGTTTTTTTTAATAAAACAAAAAGTATAGATTAAAAGAGATTAAAATTTTTATTGTATTACGAAGAGAAAAATTGATAGCTGAAAAATGTTCAGCATGACCACGCTGACAGATGTCGATTCTTTTATCAAAGTTTTTAATCACTTGTTGGTAAAATGGGGTTTCTATTTCGTTAATCTAATGTGATTTTGAGTTTTAAGGCTAAAATCGTTTCGATTGGCTCCGTATAGACTTTGTCCATAACATAACCCCACAAAAGATAATCCAGCGGTGTTAAATCTCACAATCTGGCTGTCCAGATTGTCGGGAAATCTGGTTTCCAATAAATTGTTTCATTGGCTGTGTGACATGACAGCAGCGTCCTGTTGAAACCACATGCCAGTGATATTCACATCGTCAATAATAGACCAAAATTGAGTTGTTAGCATCTTGGGTTTGCGTGATCCATTGACCGTTACCGCATTTCCAGCCTTATCTTAAAAAACAAGTAAAAAAACTGCCCAATTACGTCTCGCGACCACATAGGGCCACCATATAATGACACGTTGAACATGCAAAGGCTACTCAAAAATCCCTTTATGGTTTGCAGAAGCCCAAATGCGGCCATTTTGCTTGTTGACATATGCTGACAAGTGAAAATGGGATTCGTCTAAAAAAATGATTTTGTCAGAAAATCCAGTCGTTTGTTCCTGAATAAATTGTGTGAATCTAAGGCGATGTGAATGGTCGGTCGACTTCAATTCCTGCACCAGAAGAACCTTGTAAGGCTTCAAAGTCAAATCCTCACGCAAAATTCGTCATGTGGTCGTTTTGGTTAACCCCAATTGTTGAAAACGTCGATGAATTGACAAATTTGGATCTGCTTCAACACTGTGGCTCACGGCAGCGATGTTTTTAGCTGAACGACCCGTTCGAACACGCATTGGTGTTCGCAGATTTTCTATCGAGCCTGTCGACTTCAATTTAACGACCAAACTCTTAATAGCGGTCTCAGGAGAACAATGCAATGCATTATGCCAGAAATAGGAAATTAGGTTATGGGGAGGAGGAAAGAGGGAGTAGACATTCAATTTAAACTTTCCCACATCGAAAGTAACAGGAAAGACCTACGGAGGGAGATTCCATATACGTAGTATTCTGCATAGTGGGATTCACTGGAATATCAACTACAAATAGATGCGCTCTCAACGAAAATCGAGTTAAACACGAAAACATTGAAATAACGGGAACAAGTTCCCTAACTTCAGTACTTACCATTGTAGCAACGATAAAACAGTAAAACACAACTCACATTGCATCGTTGCTTTACAGAATTAATAGAGTTGGATACCCCAATGGTCCCCACTGAGCCTCTTGGCTCTCTGGTTGCGTCAATGCCTTAAAGAATTAGTAGAGTTGGATGCCCTACTGTTCCAAATGAGCCTCTTGGTACGGACGAGCAACCTCAAAAAAGACTTTGGGGCGAAGGCCCATACATGAGAGTTGTATTCTATTTTCGGATGGATATAGGTGGTATAAATACTACGAATATCGGATGGAGTGAAATATTTCTTACACCGTTTTA
This sequence comes from Trichopoda pennipes, assembly GCA_030448955.1. Lineage (NCBI taxonomy): Eukaryota > Metazoa > Arthropoda > Insecta > Diptera > Tachinidae > Trichopoda > Trichopoda pennipes. Next base: position 10,556,890 of record JASKUP010000060.1, on the reverse strand, counting down.
GAAAACCAAGGCACTTGCAAGCTTCTTTAGAAAGTTGAAAAATGTTTTTAGTCCATTAAACATCACACAGAATGTTCATGCCAAGAACATTAATGAGCTTCCGATATCGCCTATAGTATAGTTTTTTTAAAAAGAAGTAGCACTTCAGGCAACAATGCCTATTTAGTCAAGTGCCGTGCTACATTCTTTAGGAAGGGGATAGAGAAGAGTTGAAACAGGTGGTGCGTGATTTGATTTAAATCTGCACCGACTATATAGTCATAATCAGATGGTGGTCAAACTGCTTGGTTGATCGGACATCACCCACGCCCTAGGAGGCCATCGAACACGTATATCCTCCGGTCACTCCTAGTAGCAATTTCGAAAGCCCGAAGTAGGCCGCAGCCTTCACTCCTTGCTTAAGAGTTGGAGACTTTCCAACTCCTGGTCCAGAACGCATGAAGCTCTTTTTTATCAAGAACACGACAGCATTCATGCTCACTGAACCTGAACCATTTATTGTGTTAATTTGAATGATCCGACCCACAAACTCTCACGAGGGTCCGAAACCACAACCACCACGATACTCCCATATGGGGGCCAACCTCAATAACCAGTCAGAGAACAGCTAATTGTGTCAAGAGACAAATAGTGAACTCTGGGGCAACTGATTCCCGTGGAAATATGTGGATTGTCCAGGTGACTCCTACTAGCCTTTGAGGGGCCTGGGCTCCTTTTTACCCCGCAAGACACCAGTCTAAATGGAATAGTAGGTTCCAAAAAGACTATCATGTGCCCCCGGGGGGAATGAAACAGGTGGTGAAAGTAGAAGGATAGTCGGAAATTAACTACCGTATAAAGACAGCACAGCGGCCAGTGATTATGTCTTCATCGCTGAGCAACCCTGCCAACAGTCAAATTTTTATTTTTGTAGTGTAGAAATCCAAGGTCTTCGTTGGAAATCGAACCCACAACCCCCATACTGACAAGCTAGTACACTACCTACTAGCCTACAGGGGCATCTAGATATATCACCTATAGTAACATATGCGCACCATTTCCGAGCACAGATCTATGCGTAAGTATGCGTCTTTGTGTCTTACGAGCATTAAAATTAACTGCATTCACATGACCCCATTACGAGATCGTGATTGAGCGTATCATTCATGTTTTGGCTTTTGATACTCACCTTCAACTAGTTCGGTCTATTACCATATGAATACGAATGACAAATGGTGCTGTTATCTGGGAAAGGGGATATAGGGTTTAGAGTTGGACAAAGCAGGTCATTTAGAAAAATGAGAATTAGGATAGGAGAAAGAACGAAGCCTTGCGGTATTCCTGAATTAATCTTGAACTCGTCTGATGAAGTCTTATCTACAACAACTCGTATAGTGCGATTTCTGAGAAAACTCGATATAAACCTGAAGAAGTTATCATCAACACCAAAAGCAGCAACGATAAAGTATGGTGGCAGAGGAGTGATGGTCCGGTACTGCATGTAAGCAGCGGGTGCTGAAGAACTTGTCTTTATAAATGGCAAAAGATTTATCAGATTCCAGCTATGTTCAGCCTATGATGTGAAGATGTGGTTTGATTATAATACAGCACAGAGCCACATCGTCCTTTGGTGGCTAAACTTAACCCACTTCAACCATTAGTGAAAAGAAATGAATCGAAGACTACGAATAAGAGAAATTTCATGCCAAGGTGATCTGAAAGCAGCGTTGAAGTATTGATACAAAAAAATTAAAAAAAAAAAAACGATTTTGACACACGTTTTCGCCTTAGAGATTGGGGTGCTGCCAGATTTGCCAAAACAAAAAAACTAAAGGCGAAGAGCGCAAAGGCATTAAAGACTGTTAATTGTTCGACTTCGTACGATTTTTCTTTTGCCTCGCAAGAGAGCGTTACCCTCCTGGGTTGAAACACCAGCCTATTTGCCATGGCATTTTTATTAGAAATTATTATAGAGGGCGCTATTATTCAAAATGAATTAACGTATTTAAACAACACAAAAATGAAATTTCTTGGGTTTTAAAATAAAAATAATATTTTGTAGGATATTGAAGGTTTAGCGTTGTTGGCTTAATATGGTTTTCTGACGGCGTTAACTAGACGATTTTTCCCACCTAAATTTTTTTTTAAAGAAATTAAGGTTTTTCTTTTTAATATATTTTTTGTTTTTTGTAGCTAAATCCTTATTAATACACTGAATATATAAATTAAATTATTTTTTTTTATATATAGATATATTTTATTAGAATAATATGCAAAAAATTATTATTTTTTTATTTATTTATTTTATTTTCTGGTCTCATAAATTGTTACTTCCATTCATGGTTTCTTTGTTTTGCTTTGTAGGTTTTTTGTTGTTGTTTTTGTTGTTTCATTTAATTTATAATTAACTCTTAAATTTACTAAATTCAATGTATTAAAAATAAAAAAAAAATAAAATGTTAAAGAAAATATTTATAATAAAACAGAAATCAATCAACCAAGCAGTTAATGTTTTAATTAATTAATTATAAAAAAATATGAATTAAAAATTATATAACAAAAATAAAAAAAACTAAAGATTTAAAAGGAATCCAGCACAAAATTTATTTTTATTTTTTGTTGTTGTTATTTTTAACAAGAATTTCAACTAGTTTTTGTTTATATAATTATTTTAAACTAAAAAATAATAATTCAAATAATTCAAAATATAGAAAAAAGCAAACATTTTACTAAATATTTTTTTTATATAAAAATAAACAAATAATATTTAAATATTTATTTAAATAATTATTTCATTTGTCAAAAAAAAAATATAAAAATTATTTTTGAGTAACAAAAAATTAAAAAAAAAAAAAATTAGTTAAAGCTTGGCGTGGGGAAAAGGTTGTTAGAAAAAATTTTTTTTATTTTTATTTAAAATATATTAAATTATTAAAAAGACAAAAAACAAATGCTACCAGGAAAAAACGTTTCTTTCTTAATAGACTGTAGACTCTAAATTCGAATTTCGAAACGCTGTTGGTTGTTGGTTTTCTATTTTATGAACACAAGTTTCTTTTAAAATTTAAAGAATCTGTTATATAATAGATAGATTTAAAGATTTATTTTTTTAAACTTAGCAACTTTTTCAAAAATATTTTTTATATATTTTTAAAACAAAAAACTGCTGACGGTTTGTATTTCAGAATCAATTGAAATTTTTTACGTCCTTTAAAGGCAACAATTTTCAAAACGATAAATTTCTATCATATGTGATACACACATATATATGTATGTATGTATGTGTATTTAGGGCATTTAAATGTGTTTAATTATAAAAAAATAACGTTTTGGAAATTGTAAGAAATGCATTTTTCTTGTTAAGCCCTCAATGGCCACTGGATGTCAATAGAAATTTCATATGTCACGTAGTACCTTAACATTTCATCACATTGCGCCTAGATCTATTGTACCGAAGTAAGGTGATCTAATGGTTAATTTAAAAAACCTTGCATTTTATTTAAATTAAGCCCAGGTAGGGTGTTACCGGACTTTCCATATGATTTTGAGAATTAATTTTTGAGCGCTATTCTATTTAAAGGCTAATGACGCCATAAAGCGAGGTAAATAGACGAAACAAAACTTTATATTTAATAGATAGTGCGGCTGATTAAACAAAATAAACAAATTTGAACATACGACCTGACCTGAAGAAGCCTTGTAAATTTTAAGAAAATAATTAAAAAAAAAATATTTTCATTCCATAAGCCGCTTCAAATTTTACTGACATCACTGACACAGAAAAAGTCTCGCCCAAATAATTTGTGTTCATAATTTTAAGTTTATTTTCCTCGCACCACTTCACAATCTTTGTTTAGATCATAAATTTTACTCAAATCGCTAGCACCGAACGAATCGCTTTCATGTGACCATCCAACAAATGATTTGCATTCATAATTTTTTAGTTTCGTTTCCTTGCACATCCTAAAACGTTGTTTAAATCACACATAATTTGTGTTTGTAGTTTTTTAGTTTCGCCTTCTCGGTCAACTTTAAACGTTCAAATCACAATTTTTAATAAAATCCCGGGGCCTGATTCTGAGAGTCGATAGCGAAATAATTGCGTGTCGCAATTAATTCCGATAGTTCGCAATTTTCTAATTCTATGAGTCGAAACGTAACGAATCGTTTTGTGTTTTAGTGTTGTAAAACGGAAGCAAGAAAAAGTTTACCCACACTGTAAATTAACATAAACAAGAAACATACATATGTTTCGTGAAAAATAGAAAAAAATTATATACAAAATTTTTAAAAATAAAATAAAAATAAACAGCAATTGATTAATGGATACAATTTTGTTTTGTTTTTTCTCTTCTTCGGATGAAGAAGAGTGTGATTTAACACGCATTAGAATACAAATCCGCATAAAAAGTGATCCCTTAATATTGGCAGACTCAGAGTAAGTTAAAATATTATATCTTAATAAAAATTTTGATTCTCTCTTTTTTTGTAAAACGATTTCGACTAACGAAAGAAGCCTTCAATTATGTTCTAAACGAAATACAATTCAACGGAGTAATTTCAACAAGTGTACCCCCAAAAATTCAATTAAAAAATTCTCTTGATTTGTTCTTAAAAACAAAAATACCTTGTTAAAACTGCGTGATTTTATGCTTTTGTTATTAACATATTTATGTGCCATTTATTAAAATATGATGAAAAAAATTTAAATCTTATTGTTTATAAATCCTATTTTATGCGATTTCTGGTGTATTTTAAAACATTATTTAGGTTTTATTTCTGTTTTTCGGTTTTTTTGTTGGCGCTAAACGTTTTGCGATGGCTTATTTGCTATCGAGCAAAATAGCGAAGGCTCACGTTCTTTAGCTAGATAGCTATCGACTCATAAAATACGTAATTCCGATACACTTTAAGCGATATCGACTGACAGAATACCAAAAGCACGAAATTTCGATTGTACGACTATAATTTCGAACGCTATCGACTCTAAGAATCAGGCCCCCGGTAACACGACGAATTGAATTCATATGTTATTCAGATAATTTGCATTCGGAATTTTTTCGTTTTATTTCCTCGCACCACTCCCACAATCGGACACTCGACGAATCGAATTCATATGCCATTCAAATAATTGACGTTCGTAATTTTTTCATTTTATTTCCTCGCACAACTTCCAACACTGTTCAGTTCACAAATTTGTCTGAAATCACTGGCACGGGATAAACCGAATTGATGAGTCATCCAAATTATTTGTATTCACAATTGTTAGTGTCTTCAAAATTGTCCAAATTACTTTTAAAATATCACCAATTTTGCAATTAAACAAGAGGCAGAAAAATCGATCGGGCCGTAGAAGAATGTGAATTCATTAGCGCAGGATACATTGAATTAAAGTGCCATCCAAATAATTTGCGTTTGTAACTTGTAGTTTCTTTTCCTCGCACAACTTCCAACGCTGCTCAGTTTACAAATTTGTCTGAAATCACTGGCACAGGACTGTGTTCACAATTTTTAGTGTGTTCAAAACTGTTCAAATCACTTTTAAAATATCACCAATTTTGCGTATACAAGAGGCAGAAAAATCGGTCGGACCGTAGAAGAGCGTGAATTCACTAGCGCAGGATGCATCGAAATTACTGTCACAGGACGAACGAATCGAATTTATATGCCATTCAAATAATTTGCATTCGGAATTTTTTCATTTTATTTCCCCGCACAACTTGCAACGTTGTTCAGTTCACAAATTTGTCTGAAATCACTGGCAGCACAGGACGAACCGAATTGATGAGCCATCCAAATTATTTGTGTTCATAATTTTGAGTGACTTCAAATCACTTTTAAAATATCACCAATTTTTTTTTAAGTATCCAAACAACAGGCAGAAAGTTATAATCGGATATCGATGTTTATCAAGGATATCGATGCAAGTTTGGTGTTGTTATTTAATGCAACACTAATTTTTTGTTTAACTCGGATTTAAGGTTTCTGCTTCGTTTCGGTAAAGCCTTTAAAAATATTCAATTTACTAAAACACCACAGTGCAACATTTAAAAAGTGATCTCGCATCGTCTTCTCCATGTAAAATTACATTCACGTTATTAAGTGAACATTTAATTTCTTTTTGCGTTAAGGCTGTGTTATGTTCTGAAGAAATAGGGTCCCCGATATATATTTCCTTTTTTGTGATGACAAACTTATCGGAGTTTCTGTTTCGTTCATTTTGCTAGAACAGACCAATGCTGGACTTACTATATAGTTCAGCCTTTCAATTTTACGAAACATTTGCTTTTTTCTAGAGATGGCAAAGATATCTGAGTCTTAGTTTCTAGTTTTGCTAGAACTCTTGTAAAGTTATGATCCGATCCGGTACTAAAGGGAATTACCCAGCACATTAACTGCGCTAAAAATAAAGCAATTTAATGTATTCATTTGCTGGTGAAGGACGGCTCATTTTCGTTACATATTGAACATTTTTAGGTCGACCTATGGATGGCGCGCCGGACTATCCGAATTGATGAGCCATCCAAATTATTTGTGTTCACAATTTTTAGTGTCTTCAAAATTTTCCAAATCACTTTTAAAATATCACCAATTTTGCAATTAAACAAGAGGCAGAAAAATCGATCGGACCGTAGAAGAGAGTGAACTCACTAGCGCTGGATGCATGGAATTAAAGTGCCATCCACATAATTTGCATTCGTAACTTCTAGTTTCTTCTTCTCGCACAACTTTCAACATTGTTCAGATTACAAATTTACCTGAAATTACTGCCACAGGACGAACGAATCCAATTTATATGCCATTCAAATAATTTGCATTCGGAATTTTTTTGTTTTATTTCCTTTCAAAACTTTCAACGTTGTTCAGTTCACAAATTTGTCTGAAATTACTGACACATTTTCGTTACATATTGAACATTTTTAGGTCGACCTATGGATGAATGGTAGGATAACGAAGTCTCAGTTTCAATCATTTTGATAGAACAGACCGATGCTGGATCCACTACACAGTCCAGCCTCCCAACCTTGCGAAATATTTGCTTTTTTCTGGAAGGCAGAGATATTCCAGTCTCAGTTTATTACCCGATCCGTTTCTTCAAGGAAATACGAGCATGTTAACTCTGCTGGCTTACTACAAGACGCTAAAAATAAAGCAATTTAATGTATTAATTTTGTTGGTTAAGGACGGCTCATTCTTCGTAATGAAGTGGCCATTTTTAGGTCCACCTGTTGATGGATGGCAAGATAGCGGAGTTTCAGTTTCAATAATTTTTTTCTATACAGTCCAGGTCTTACAATTTCACGAACTATTTGCTTTTCTCTGTATGGCCAAGATATCAGAGTCTCCGTTTTGATCATTTTACTAGAATTCTCTTAAAGTTATGATCCGATCCGTTTCTTAAAGGAAATACGAGCTCATTAACTGCTGGCTTTATAAAGCAATTTAATACATTAATTTGTTGTTTAAGGACGACATATTGCTCGTAACGCAGTGGCCATTTTTAGCTCCACCTCCACTTGTATTTACGAATATATCGATAGATATTGCTTTAGCTCAGATTATTCAAACATCATAACGCTTAAAGAAATTTTATTAGCGAAATCCTTAATCCTGATATTTTGAATCATTTCAAACTGAAACTGCAAAAATCAATAAATTTAAAATTCCGCCATTTTAAGGAAATTTTTTTGTGACAGATTTCTTCTTTAAATTAAGATCAATTCACTATTCCATTGGATAGACTCATCAGGTACATAAAAATATATATTTTATATTTTATTAGTTATATGAAAAGAAAATAATAAAAATATTTTATTAAAAAAAATTTTTTTTTCTTTTTTTAATTTTTTAATCGACCTTTTTATATCTTAAATAAATATCTGTTATTCTTTTCAACGGTTCTTTTTTAATTAATTTAACAATATATATTTTTTTCTATATTTCGCTTTCATATGGAAAGCTTCTTCAGGAAAAAATTATTAACAAAAATTTGAAAAATTTTTGGAAAACATTTATTTTTGTATGTTTAAATATTTGAAATTTTAATTTTGTATGTATGTAGGAAGAAAATTTTTTTATTTGTTTTTTGTCAAATGTTTTCAAAAAATTTTTAAAATTTTTGGTTAATAATTTTTTCCTGAAGAAGCTTTCCATAGGAAAGCGAAATATAGAAAAAAAAATATATATTGTTAAATTAATTAAAAAAGACTGTTGAAAAGAACAGATATTTATTAAAAAATTATTTTTTAAAAAAAAGCAAAAAAACAACTTCAATAAAAATGTTTTAAAATTATTGTTTTTTTTTGTAAATTTTGTTTATTTAATGTCTCCTTTAAAAAAAAAATATAAATATATCTCTGATAACACTGCTATCCAATGCAAAACTTAGTGGTGGAAAAAATAAATTTTCAAATTTTCCAAGAAAACTTAACCAGCCAAAAAAAAAGTTTTTTATTAAATTTATTAATTTCATAACTTCAGATCTCTTTAAGAACTTGTTCAAACTATCACTGCAAGTTTTCAATAATTATTTGGATATCCTAAAACAAGTTAACTAATAATTAAAATTTATAAAAAAAGGAATGAATATTTTATAGTTTGTCTGCACTGTGGGTGGGTACACTAAAAAATTAAAAAAAAAAATTAATAAAATTTTTTAATTACAAAGTCAACTGTAAAAAACTGTAAACATAATTTTTTTTAAATTTTGAATTTTGTTCAAATCTTTTTTTTTGTTAATTTTAAAACAAAACCCTTAAATAAAAATCAAGGTCGTTGAGAAATTTTCTTCTTAAAGGCTGCCAAGAATATTAACTGATTTTAAAGCGCAAAACAAAAACAAAAAATAATAATTTTAATATTTTTAAATTAATTCATTTTCATCGCACAAGTAATTTTTTAAAGTTTTAATTGAAATATGTAAGTCACATAGTCACAGCATTAAGCCGGGTATTAGACTAGAAATTTGTTTCACATTAAAAATCAGTGAATTTTGGCCTTTCAGTCACCAATATTTATTTAGTTTTGATTAAACAATTAATTCTTTGCATCACAGCCACACAAACAAACAAATTTTTTTTTGAAAAGTCAAAACTCAAAATTTAATTTCATTTCGTCCAAAAACTTTTCAAAATTTAATTTGATTTTTTTAAATAAAATATAGTGTAGAAAAAAAATTTCTACACTAAAAATTATTAAAAAATTCAAAGCTCAAACTTTAACTTGAAAAAATAACAGTTAGAGTCCTTGTCCTTGTTGTAAAATCTCTAGTTTCGTTTGTTCGAATTTTCCTGGGTTCTTTTTTTTTGCTTTCTTTTTTTTGGAATTTTAGTTAAAAATTTATTTTATAATTCAGTTTTTAAACACAAGGTTTTTAAATAAAAATTACCATAATTTTATTTTTATTTTCAAAGTTTTACCACACCATTGGGTGGCATCTTCAGAAACAGAAAATGAAAATATATAAAATTTGTTTAAATAAATGGAGAAAATAAAATTCGTTAAATTTGTTTATAAATTCTCATTTACTTTTCTTGAAGGTGCCACCCAATGGTGTGGCGAAATACTGAAAATCAAAATAAAATTTGTTAAATTTGCTTAAACATTTTCTTGTAGATGAAACCAAATGGTGTGGCGAAATATTGAAAATAAAAATTAAATTTGCTTACACATTTTCATTCCCTGTTCCTGAAAGTGGCACTCAGTGGTATGGCAAAATATTAAAAATAATAAAATATGTTATTTTCGTTTTCTCTTTCCGAATAATAGAAATAAATTTATTAAATTTACTTCTACTTTCATTTAATGTTCCTGAAGATCCCACCTTATGGTGGGAAGAAATATTGAAAATCAAAATAAAATTTGTTAAATTTGTTTATACGTTTTTATTTTCTCTTCCTTAAAATGCCACCCTATATAGTGTGGTGATATATTGAAAATAAAATTTGTTAAATTTGTTTAAAAATTTTCATTTCCCTGAAAATGCCTTTCAATAATGTAGCGAAATATTGAAAATAAAAATCGTTAAATTTGTTTATATATTTTCATTTCTTCTTCCTGAAAATGTCACCCACCCAACGGTGTGGCGAAATATTGAAAATAAAACTTGTTAAATTTGCTTATACATTTTCACCCAATGGTGTGGCGAAATATTAAAAATGAATATAAAATTTGGTTAAATTTACATGAACATTTTGATTTTCTGTTCTTGAAAGTGCCACCGAAATTTGCTTCTACATTTTCATTTACTGTTCTTGAAGGTGCCACCCAATAATGTAAAATATTGGAAATAAAAATAAAATTTATTAAATTTTTTCTCATTAACTTTTCTTGAAATAATGAAAATCAAAATAAAATTTGGTTAATTTGTTTAAACATTTTCTTGAAGATGCCACCCAATGATGTGGTGATATATAGAAAATAAAATGTGTTAAATCTGTTTATACATTTTCATTTCGTATTCCTGAAAATGTCACCCACCCAACGGTGTGGCGAAATATTGAAAATAAAACTTGTTAAATTTGTTTATAAATTTTCATTTTCTCAAAGGTGCCACCCAATGGTTTGGCGAAATATTCAAAATGAAAATAAAGTTTGTGTATATATATTTTCATTTATTCTTTCTGAAAATGCCACCCAATAGTGTGGCGAAATATTAAAAATAAATATAAAATTTTTTAAATTTGCATAAACATTTTGATTTTCTGTTCCTGAAGGTATCACATTTTCATTTATTCTTGCTGAAGATGCCAGCCAATGAGGGTGTGCTGAAATAGTGAAAATAAAAATCAAATTTGTTAAATTTATTTTAGACATTTTCATTTACTGTTCCTAAAACATGCCACCCAATAATGGTGTGGCGAAATATTGCAAAAACAAAAAATAAATTTTTATATAAAAACCTTGTTTATGCTTAAAAAAAATTAATTATAAAATAATAAAAAATAAAGGTCAATAAACAATAAATTTAATAAATTTATAAACAAAAAGCGTTAGCAAACAGATAAGTTTAAAAAAAAGTATTTGATTTGTTGTTTTTGTGTTTGTTTTTTCTTTTAATAAAATCGTTAAAACTATTTTTTTTTCTTTTAAAAACAGAAAGTTTTAATATTTTTATAATTATATATTTAGATAATAATATTAATAATAATAACTAATAATTAAAGGTTTTATCTCTTAACTAATTAATTAATTGTTTTTATACTTTACAAAATGTTTAATTGTGTAGATATAATTCTTTTAAGTTTCTGTTTGTTTGTTTGTTTATCATACGTTTGTGGGTTTTTTTTATAATTACTATTTTAATTTTGTTGCTGTTGCTGTTGTTGTTGTTGTTTTTAATATTAAATATATTTAAGTTATTTATGCTTTTTACAAAAATATACTATTATTTTGTTTTATTTTATAACTATTTCTTTTCTTTTTTTTATATATTTATATCTATAGAGTAGAGTACGTGGTGTTGCGGTTGTTGTGTTATTTTTTGTTGGTTGGTTTGTTTGTTTGTTTGTGTTAATAATCGGAATCATCGTCGGACGAATTTGATGATAATTGCAAATCATTTTGCAATAAATCATTAGGAAAACCACCATTTGTTATAAAATTTCCACTGCCATCATTTGCTATTTCCCCAGCATTTGCTGTTTGCTGCATATGATGTTGATTATTATTGTTGTTGTTGTTGTTGCGATGATTATTTTGCTGTTGATATTGCATTTGTGGTGAGGATGTTGTTGTTGTTATGTTTGTTGTCATTGGTGCCATACCCAAATTGGGCAATTGATTCATTTGATTTGCTGCTGCCCTTGTAGGTCTATCATCCTCCGTGCTATCATCAGAATCTGACCCGCTTTCACTACCACTCGTTTCTGATTCTGAGCTATAGGACGAAGAACTTAGGTCTCCCGCAATGTTCTGTAAAAAGGAATAAATTTGTTTTTAAATTATACAGTTTTCTTAATACAATTCAATTAATTTTTCTACCTTAAAAGGACTCTTGTTATTTTTATACTCAGAGAGGTTAACAAAAATTCATTTACAAAAAAAAAATAAGAAGAAATTACAACAAAATGCAAAAATCTAAATTTTCTTATGTCCTGCTGATGATATGCAAAAGAGATAACAAATAGAAGAGACCTACAGCTCGAAAAATTAAATTAAAATTTGTTTTTCTTTCAGCCCAAAATTTTTCATTATGAATTTTTTTAGTCTTAAATAATTATTAAAAAAACAATAAACAATTAATTTACGAAATTTTGAAGAGAGAGGAAGAGAAAGAGAGATTAGTTGGCTTAAAGTCTGCTGAATATTATTTTGTAGAAAATGCTGAACGTCATTGCCACTGAGCTCTTTTTTTAAACATCGTTGTTTTTTAAATGGTCACCGTGATCACCATTTGTTATAACGGGTATTTTTTATAGAGGCATACAACTTTAAGTTGGCAACACATTTTTAACTGGCATTCTGTCAGCTGTCAAGTGATTTATGCTTAGTTTGACATTTCAACATGAAGAGACTAACGCCTGAATTACGCTTTCAAATTGTGCAAATTAATTGATCCCGATGATCTCGATTTTCATAAGCGACCCAAAAAAAGTAGCGATTTGATGTGCTTCATAAGCTGGAGGAATCATACTTCCTCAAAAACGACGCTGGTCAGAGCATTACAATTAATGCTGACAGTAGCTATAGAGCCATGATTATTAAACGTTTGGTAACCGCATAGTTTTACATTTCGGATCCCTGAATTGACCTCTAAGATCATGCGATTTAATGTCGTTAGACTATTTTCTGTGGGGATAATGTGAAGTCGCTAGTCTACTCCGAAAAGCCTGACTGGCCACTTGGAGGGCCACATTCGCCACGTTATATCCAGTATACGGCCACAAATGTTACAAAAAAAATCTTCAAAAATTAAACTACCAAATTAGGCTACATCCGAACCAGGCGTGGTAGTCAGATGTCAAAAGTCATATTAAATTGTAATTATAAAATAAATTTTATAGCAATTTAAAAAATGCATCCTTGTTTTAAAGAAAATAACTATCAGTACAACAGTAAACGAAACGACCCACTGTGCATTTTACAAACTACAGAGTTTTTTAAGAAATCTTAAATACTTAACGCAACAACAACAGGCTTTCAAGGAATTCTACCAAATAAGCAAACAACAGAAAACAAAAACAACTAACACAGAACAAAACAAAACACACAGCCAAACAGGCGGCTAAACTGAATGATAATATCAACAACAACATGGAGTAAAGTTAAAGTTAGATAATCCTGTGCGAGAACCGCTTAAAACAAATATAGAAGCACCAGTTGCTGGGTAAAGTTTGTTTTTCTATTGTGGCAACACCAACAAAATGACAGTTTTGACATTTATTTTTCTGACGTATTCGCAGTAGATGCATTGGCAATCGTTACAGTGAATTCAATTTCGCACGAAAATCGCATTAAAATAATTAAAAGTCACTATGAAAATGGTGGTTCTGTTATATTTTCGGACAGCATAATGGTCCTTTTGACACCGCTATTAAAAATTTGGTCGTTAAATTCGAGTCGACAGGCTCGTTACAAAATGTGCGAACAGTAAAGTGAGTTCGACCGGGTCGTTCAATTGAAAACAACGCAGCCGTGAGACAGTGTTAAAGCAGATCCAAATTTGTTTTTTCCTTGATATTCTCAAGATTTGGGATTATCATAAACCAACTGGTGGAGGAATCAAAGCCGACCGACCATTCACATTGCCGTAGATTCGCTCAATTCAGTCAGAAACAACCAACTGGTTTTTCTGAAAAAATCATTTTTTCAAACGAAGACCGTTTTCACTTGTCAGCAAAATTGCCGCATTTGGGATTGTAAAAATTCTAGAGCGATTATTGAGAAGCCTTTGCATGCTCAACATGTCACTGTATGGTGCGCTATATGGCCTGGAGGAGTGATTGGGCTGTTTTTTTTTTTTTGTCGATGAGGCAGGATATGCGGTAACGGTCAATGGATCATGCTATCGCGATATGCCAACTCAAACGATCACATAATTTTACGACAATCAGCAGTTAGGTAGTCAGCCAGATCGTGTGATTTAACACCATGGGATGATTTTTTTTGGGGCTATGTTAAGGACAGAGTTTATACGGAGCCTATCGAATCGATTTCAGCCTTAAAACTCGAAATCCGTGAGGTGATTAACGAAATAGGCCGGCCATTTTGCCAAAAAGTGATTAAAAACTTTGCTGAAAGAAGCGACATCTGTCAGCGTGGCCGTGGTGGACATTTGCCGAATAACATTTTTCATTTATAATTGCCGAACTCTTCCCTTCGTAATGGAATAAAAATTTGATTAATTTTAATCTAAATTTTTTGGTTTTATTTTGTTTAGAAAACAAACTTCTTGTTGAAAAACCCTTTTTATATGCATATCTGTATATTTATATATATGTATGAATGGAAGTTGTAAAGAATATAATATACCTGTTCAAGAGCTGCTGCTTCACTGGCCAGTGTTGGCAACGAGGCAAGATCGTTATGATGATTTACATTATTATTGCTGTTACTGCTGCTGTTGTTATTGTTGTTATTATTATGTTGATGATTGCTATTACGTATGTTATTGTTATTATTGCTATGATGATTATTATTATTAGTATTATTGTTGTTGTTGTTATGATGATTATTACTATATAACGATGAGGAAGTCGAGGAGGAATTGCCATTAGAGTTGTAACGATTAAATTGATTCTGTTGTTGTTGCTGCTGCTGTTGCTGTTGCTGCTGTTGTTGCAATTGTTGTTGCCACTGTTGCACCTGTTGTTGTTGCGTTTGTAAGGATATCTGTTGTTGTTGCTGCTGCTGCTGTTGCTGCTGTTGTTGCTGCTGCTGATGCCGTTGATGATTGTTGTGTCGCTTTTGATTATTACTATTATGATGTGATTGTTTTGATTGTTTCGTTGGAGGTGCTGTTGTATATTGCAATTGTGGTAAATCATAATCGTGACCCGAATTATGATGACTGGATGTTGAGGAGGATGAAGAAGCTGATATATTAGCAAGACCACTGCCACCACTACCACCACCACCACCACCACCGCTGCCACCAGCTCCCGCACCACCGCCACTGCCTCCACCGCCAATACCAAATATTAAATCATCATCGTCTACAATCATGGGTATACTTGGTAGTGTGGCCTGTCCATTATTAGCGTTCCACCTAGAATAATTTTTCTTTCTTATTAAAATATGTTTAGGAGTGGGTTTATTGCAAAACTTACGCTGGAGCCGATTGTGGACTTTTATTGTTGTGATGACTCACACCCGTCGAAGGTGAGCCTTGCATGGGGGAGTTACGAGTCTTTAATTCAACTAGAAATAAAAGAATTATTACTCGTTTTATTCGTTAAATATTGTAACGAAAATGCTTTAAGTATTAAAAAGATAATTATCACAAAAAAAAAAAAAAAAAAAATAACGTAAAGAGAGAAGCAAAAATTTGAAAAAAACAGAAAACTTAAACTTCGAAAACAGCCCACTATTTCAAGCATGATTATTCATGATTTTTCTAATTTAAATATTTTTCCATATAAATTTTTCAACAATTTTGGTGATATTTATCTCTTATAAATCACTTAAAAAAATATTATTATCAAACTTAATTAATGCGACCAGTTTGAACTCACTTATAGTATTTCGTCTATTGCCTGTGGAAACTTTTGTTTTCGAAGATATTCTCATTGTACTGTTTTCTAATTTTGGTGCTGATCCTGCTAAGCAAGCTGCTGTAGAGGCGGCTGCTGTTGCCGGCGGCATAGCTACAGGCGTAGGTACACAAGGTTTGTTTGTCATTTCACTGCAACAAAAATGGAAAAAAAAGAATTTTTTTATTTAAATGAATTTCAAATTGTAAGTTTATCATCGTGGGTGCTTTTTCTTAAGCTTTCACATTTTGGGTTGACAACACTGTTTCATTTTCAAATCAATTTGACAGCTAACAGACGCTTTGTGGTGTGTTTTGAATGAATAGACTTAGATAAGCCAATGTTTGCAATCAGAATTATTGCTGACAGAATTATTGGTCTATAAGTCTTTACAAGCGATGGCAAGTGAACGATATAGAAATATGAACCCACAGATGGTTCGAACGGAATCAGAACGTGATATATATTTTCCAAAAAAAATGAATCGCTGATTTCGAATGTTAAAAGGAAACCAACATCGAACGATGTAAGCTGTTTAAATTTACTGCGTTGGCGTGATAAGATTTACATCTGCACCTGGCCGTAAGCCTTAATCAGATGGGGGATCATTACCACTGTGGATGGTATGTAGTGCCATCCTCGCCCTAGATGGCCTTCGGATACGTAAATCCTCCGGTCACTCCAACTTCAAAAGCCCGAAGCAGGCCGCAGCCTTCACTCCTTGCTGAAGAGTCGGAGACTATCCAAATCCTGGTCCAGAACGCATGAAGCTTTCTGGACCATGAAGCTTTCTGTTCTTAAGAACACGACGGCATTCATACTCCCTGGTCCGGGACCAATTCATTGTGTTCATTGTGAATAATCCGACTCACAAACTCAAACGAGGGCCTCGAAACACACAGCCACCACGATACTCCCGAACGGCCTACCTCAATAATCAGTCAGAGAACAGCTAAATGCCTAAAGAGACAAATAGCAGAACTTTGGCTTTACTGATTCCCGTGGAAATATAGTGGATTGTCCAGTTGGCTCCTGCTAGTCTTGAAGGGGACTAGGCTCCCTTTTACCCCCGCAACACACAAGTCTTATATGCCCCCGGGTGGGGAACTGCGTTGGATTATGTTTAATCAATTATCTGCTTCGACAACAACTAACGACAGTGTGTAAACTTTGCACATCTAAATTGCGGTTTCTTTGCGCCAGCCGCATAGCTTACAAACCCTAAATCATATCTGAACGTAAAGTTCATAAAAATAGGTCTTCCTTGTATATAAAAAATAATAATGTCGATTTGGACAACATATGGCATAGCTATCACATGTGATTTGTGTCAGTTATACCAAATATGGTATTTGAGAGGGTAAGATATGTCATTATAATTCAGAATTGGATAGACGCTACAATAATGTCAAATTCTGTGCCTTAAAAAGATTTTTTGCGGGGAAGCCCGATAGCCTTCTTTCATTTGAAGATAACGGTCACTAAAAGATATCGATTGTTTGCAGAAGCTTTCGGTTAACATGTATCAATTTAAAAAACTTCTGAATGATGGTTTACGCGATTCAAAAGTGAAAATTGCGACACAGAAGACAAGGAGAGATCTGGTCAGCCGAAAACAAAAATCAAACGCAATAAGAACTTGCATTATTATTGGCAGTCAAACAACAGGCCATGTTCCTACGATTCAAAATATTGAGACTCATTCAACAGCAAGCAAAAGTCCCATATGAACTGAAGCCGAAAAGCGTTGAAAACCGATTTTAGAGTGATGCTTGAACACTGCAAAAAGAAGTCATTTTTGCATTGTATGGATATATTACGATAATCCAAAGCGCAAAAAGTCATATGTGAAGCCCGGCTAGCCGCCTGGTTAAACTGAATATCTACGTCGCCACGATAATGCTCTAGGTTTGG
The DNA here is from genome assembly GCA_030448955.1 of Trichopoda pennipes. Lineage (NCBI taxonomy): Eukaryota > Metazoa > Arthropoda > Insecta > Diptera > Tachinidae > Trichopoda > Trichopoda pennipes. The sequence goes on along the minus strand of JASKUP010000060.1, from coordinate 10,539,305 downwards.
TACGATCAGAATGGTATTATGTATTATAAGCTGTTGAAATTTCAGGGCACCTGTACCAAAGACAATTTTTATGTCTGAAGAGAGAAATCAACAAGAGCAAAAATAATCAGCCAGACGCGAGGCCATAATCTTCCATCATGACCACGCTCGACCACTTGTTGCAGGACCGGTCAAAAGCTGTTTGAGTAAAAGGTGAATGGGAAGTTTAGCCTTCCCCGCTTTGTAATCCAGACTTTGCCCCATTACCATTTGCTTTGATCAATGCTGAACGGCCTTACTGGAGAACGCTTCAATTTAAAAAAAATCTACATAATTATGTATACTATACATATTAGGTGCCCCTGTAGGCTGGTAGGTAGTGTACTAACTTATAAGACTGGGGGTTGTGGGTTCGATTCCCAACAAAGACCTGGGTTTTTTTCACTACAAAAATAAAAATTTACTGTCGGTGGGGCTGCTCAGTGATGAAGGCATAGTCACTGGTCACTGTGCTTAATTTCCGTAACTATTCTTCTACTTTCACCACCTGTCTCATCTCTTCTCTATCCCTTTCCTAAAGAATGTAGCACGGTACTTGACTAAACAGGCATTGTTGCCTGAAAAAAAATTTTACCCAAATGAAATTTTAAATAATTTTTTATTGCTTTAATTTAAAGCTGTAAAGTTTCAAAAAAAAAAAATATGAAACACCATACACCAAAAAAAACAAATACAAAACTTACCGTGTCTTCTTTACTTGTATATTGTGGTTTAATTTCTCTAACGTAATATCACCAGTCCTTTTGTCAAATATGAGTATACATTCTTTTGTGTATTTCTTTTGATTTCCTTTATAAATGGTATGAGGCACACCGGAACTAACTAGAATTAAAATGAAAAAGAAAAGATAACAAGAATGAAATGAATTATAACATACAAATAAATATGAGGTAAAAATATTTTGATAAGTAGTTCCTTTTTTCGATTTGTTTAAATATAAAACTAAGGGTTCCGCAACATTAATTTTGTTTTGAGTCACTCAAAATGTGGTAACCTTTAAATACCACTATTGGAGGAACACATAAGCAGCGACTAATTATTTAAAAATTAATATGAATGACGATATATCCACTTGTTCGTCCCCCGAGGGTACAGACGGATGTCTTCTCTATTTTAACACTTCACCAGTCGCCTGGGCTGGCAGAAGCCCGAAACGGAAAAAGAAATAAAAATTATTTCTCGAGTTTCGGCCAGTTGACTTAAACACACTAGTACCACGGTAAAAAGTTGCCCGTGGGGCTACGACCCTATTAAGGGTATTGGTGAGGCGCCTCAGAGAGTAGCATGGTGGATTAAAATCGATTGCTTTTTTAAAGTCTCTAAAGAGATGCGTGATAAGATTTACTTACATCTGTACATCTGTGTAAGTCATAACCAGATGGTGGATCATACCATTGTGGATGAAATGTAGCGTCATCCTCGCTCTAGAAATTATATTAAATCTACTGAAATTTAATAGGGAACCAATAATCAATTTGCTTTTAGCATTATTAAGAGCTGTAGAGCTCAAGAATATTAAGTTTTAAAAGAAATTAATTAACAATTAAAAAGTAAACTAAACGACCCACTGTGCATTTTACAGGCTGCATAGTTTTCTAAGAAATCTTATACACACAAGACAACAACAACATGCTTATAAGAAATTCTACCAAATAAGTAAACAACAGAAAACAACAGAGAACAAACCAAAACCCACAGCCCAGCAGGTGCCTAAACTGAATGATGCGTGATAAGATTTACATCTATACTTAGCTGTGTAAGTCATAAACAGACTATGACTCCTCGCCCTTGAAGGCTTTCAGACATGTATATCCTCCAGTAACTCCTAGTTGCAACTTCAAGAGCTCAGAGTAGGCCGCAGCTCTCACTCACTTCTTGCTGAAGAGTTAGAGACTATCCAACACACATGAAGCTTAATAAATTTTAAGATCACAACGGCAATTATGCTCACTGGACCTGGATCATTCATTGTATTCACTGTGAATGATCCGACCCACACAACTCAAACGAGGGCCCCGAAAGTACAGCCACCACGATACTCCCGAAGGCACAAACTCAATAATCTGACAGAGAAGAGCTAAAAGGCTAAAAAGACAAATAGCTAAACTCTCGGGCTTTACTGATTCCCGTGAAAATATAGTGAAATTGTCCAGTTGGCTCCTGCTAGCCTTGAAGGAGAGTGGGCTCCCTTTTACCAACGAAGACACATGTAATGACGGTGAGATTTCGTCAAAATATATCAATACGCCCCCGAGGGGGGGAAGGGAGTCTCCGAAGAGATTTTGTGATAAGATTTACATCTGCACCTGGCCGTGGGCCTTAATCAGATGGTGGTCAAAGTACTGTGAATGAAAAGCAACGCCATTCACGCCCTAGAAAGCCGAAGACTAATTCTAGCAACAGGTCTTTCCTAGTTGTAATTTCAGCGATTCCAAAGCAGGGTTGCAAACCACTACTCCTGGAGACTATACAACTCCTGGTCCAGAACGCATGACTAGCATGCTCACTGGATCCGGATTATTCACCCGTTGGTGTGATTAAAGACGAGATGATCCTGGCCACCATAAATCAACTCATGTTGGGGCCGCAAAACCACAACCACCACGATACTCCCGAAGGGCCAACCTCAATAATCAGTCAAAGAAATAGCTAAAAGTCTAAAGAGACAATTAGCGGAAAGTCTGGGGCTTACTGATTCCCGTGGAAATGACGTGGAGCTTCCAGTTGACAGCCTGCTTGCCTTCAGGGGACTAGGCTCCCCTATACCCTCAGCGGCACAGGGGTAGATAGTCAAGTATTCTATAAAGACCGATGTGCCCCCGGGAGGGTCTCCGAAGATATGTTATTGATGTGATTTGATTTACATCTGCACCGACTAGGTAGTCACAATCAGATGGTGGTCAAACCACTTTGAATGATTTGCAAACGTCATTCACGCCCTAGGAGGCCATCGAATACGTATATCCTCCGGTCACTCCTAGTAGCAATTTCGAAAGCCCGAAGTAGGCCGCAGCCTTCAAGAAGATATGTTATGTATGGTCTGGTCTCTATCTCTCGAGTAAGGAATGGAGGCACGGCCCTGCATACTGTGCTCGTCAAAATGCAGCTATGACGTGTAGCATATATTTACCCAGTGGTAAAACCATATTCAGAATAGGGTCAAACGGCCAGGTTCTATCTAATATTAATCTTTATCACATCTTAGCACATTATGCACTGTTAAGGGCTTCATTTTCAAAAAAAAAAAATAATAAATCTGCCGACAGGAAAATAAAAAAGATATTGAGAAAGGAAACGGAAATGCAGCCGTTTAGAATCTTTTAAAACGTTTGCCTTCAAAAGCTTCATCTTCAAATTTTATCGAATAATTACAGATTGAACTGGAGGAATAAAATGCAAGTGTTCTCCATTCTTTTTTTATTAGATAAAATAACAACGTCACAAATATTAAGAGTGCTGCCAAATTTTTTGTTTATTTTCGATAACTTCTCGCCGTTGTTTCAATGCATTTCAGGCATGACAATTTTGATACGAAACGATGATACAAACAAAGGACAGTCATATAGAAATACTACCTAAAAGGATAATGCCAAAAGGAAGAGGGGTGGGAAATATGAATTTCGTGGAATTGTAACTAAAGCAAAAATTATTTGTTTAAAACTTTTTTTAATAGCCTTTAAGTATGCTATAGTTTTGCACAAAATCAGTATAGCTTGTAACATGTCGTAGGTGGAGAAAAATTGTTGCCGGAAACATGTTGCTGGTGAAACACATGCAGCCAGAAACATGTCATAGTTTTTTTAAAAAATAAGCAAAGCACAACTATTTGAAGTTTTATTTTATATACTATTATTAATGAAGGAAGAACTTTTTAAAGCATTTCCCAAGAAATGCTGAACAGAATATTATGCTTAACAGCCAAACAATGTTGCATACTTTAAGGCGCCAAAAAATTAAAATTTTTTTATCTTAATTATCATCACTTAATGGCTTTTAAGTAGAGAAGAGAGAAATCAATTTCAATATTTCAGAAAGTCACGCAATATTAAGTTGTACGCTTTAATTTCAAATATTTAAAATTTTTGCTTTAATACGTGTTAATTTCTCTTAAATTGAATATTAAAAAGAATTTTTAAGAAAAACAGTTAGTTTCATTTATTAAATGCTTATTTTTATATATATTTTTTTTCTTTTATAAATAAAAAAAAAAATAATTAAAAAAAAAATTTAAGCAAATGATTGAGGGTCATTATCGTCAGCACAAACCTTTAGAAAGAAATACAAGAAAACATAAAACTTCTGTTATCAGTCTTGAACTTTTTATTACGATTTTTTTCTATTTTTTCTTTTTGTTGTTATTCATATTCATAAGCAAGCAAAGAGACAGTTAATGAAACAATTTTTTAATAATTAAATTATATTTTGATAAGATATTTATTGTGGTTGGTTTGTTCAAATAACTCACGTTTACCTTACAAAAATACTTGATGGTTTTTTATTATTGTAAATGTATGAAAAACAAGAAACATTTTTTTAAAAACGTTTATAAATTATAATTATTTGTAAGTGGAAAAATTTCGTTTTAAACGAATTTTGAAATTAGCTTGAGTTATCTGGACTGCCGCCCCACCGCCTACTACAAGTGAAAGTTGGTGTACCAATTATTTTGTTTAGAAACATCTGCCGCACTGTGGGAACATTTTACAAGAAGGCGGTCAAAAATATATAACTTTTGAACGGATCGTAATTTTGATAAGCGGTCTACTAGGTGAAATCATAGGCTTTCGTTGAAGGTATAAACATTTAAAATCGACCGAAGAGAAAAATAGTTGTGATAGGTTTAAAAATACAATCCAAGTTTTCGCTGATTTTTGGTACGAAAGTAAAGTATTAAAACTTGTTCAAAGAGTTTGTTTTACATAATGTCTTATATGTCCAAAATAAACATAAATACTACTCGTATATGTAAACTTTTATTCTAAATTGATTAATACTTTATTAATGTACAAAAAATTTTAAAAGGATAAAATACATTCATATAATTCTAGTGTTTGGAAAAATTACTATTTTTTTTTTATTTTTTTTCAAAATAATATTATTACATAAAATATATATAAAGCCTCAGCACCAAAATTGGCATAAAAGAGGCATTCTGGCAACTATATACAATTTTATAAAACGCAATCAAATTTTTTTTTTTTTTTATAGTTTTTTAAACGATTTTTTTTATCTTTAATAAATATCTTTTTTCTTTTTTAAGATCTTTTTTATATATTTTTTCTTCCCAATATTTCGCTTTCTTTTGGAAAGCTTCTTCAGGAAAAAATTTTTATATTTTTGAAAAGAACAAAAAAAAAAATTATTAACAAATTGAAAAAAATTTTCAAAACATTTGACAAAAACATATAAAATATTTTTTCATACATACATACAAAAATTTTAAACCTTTTAAACTTTAAACTTTGTCACAGTTCACCTGGTCATTTCCTCCACCTGGTATCCTGTATACTACATCAGATATTTCCATTTTTCCTATTTTATCCTTCATACTGCTAAATAATTTATTTAATGTGTTATGTGTTTTGTGTGCTATTATATATTTATCTGTGTCATATATTTTACACTTTCTTAATCTTTCTGATATTCCAGGAACATAAGTTAATGATTTATAATTTCTTGGCTCTGCCGTAGAATTTCCTAAATTATGCCTATAACTACCATATTGTCTAATTGAAGACAATAGGTATTTTCAATTTGATAATAGGATATATCAACAGAAGGAGGGCCTCCCTATGGGCTCTCCAGCATCTCCAATTATAGCTGATATTGTGATGGAGGAATTACTAAATTCATGTATTAGTAAAATGCATATCAAACCTAAGATAATCACAAAATATGTGGATGATTTATTTCGTATAACTTCAGAAGATGTAGTGGATGATATTTTGTCAGAATTGAATAGTTTCCATCTAGATATTAAATTTAAGATTGAAAGAGAATTAGAATCTAGACTTCCATATTTAGATATATTGATAATAAGGAAGAAAAATAAGTTAGTATTTGATTGGTATAAGCAACCAACATCTTCTGGAAGAATTATTAATTTTTATTCAAAACATCCAAGGAAAATGATAATAAACACAGCGAAAAATATGATAGACAGAATATTGACTATAAGTGATAGAAAATTTCATTTGAAGAATAGGGATACAATAAGAGATATACTTAATGACAATGATTTTCCAGTAGAATTAACTAACAGATTAGACAATATGGTAGTTATAGGCATAATTTATAATATTCTACGGCAGAGCCAAGAACTTATGTTCCTGGAATATCAGAAAGATTAAGAAAGTGTAAAATATATGACACAGATAAATATATAATTGCACACAAAACACATAACACATTAAATAAATTATTTAGCAGTATGAAGGATAAAATAGGAAAAATGGAAATATCTGATGTAGTATACAGGATACCATGTGGAGGAAATGACCAGGTGAACTGTGACAAAGTTTATATTGGGACAACAAAAAATAAACTTAAAACAAGATTAGCTCGTCACAGATGTGACCAAAAATATAGGAATATTTCAACACAGAAGACATCCTTATCTTCACATTGTAAGAAATATTTTCATTATCCAAAGTTTGATGAAACATCAGTATTAGATATAGAAAAAAACTACAAGGGACGTTATATGTTGGAAATGTTAGAAATTGTTAATGTACCAAATGTAAGGAGAATAAATTTCAAGACAGACACAGACAATTTAGCTCAGAATAATAGGTACTTAATTAAAAAGACACATAATTTGTTATAATCATTTCATAAGAGAGAATTTGTTATTTGTTATTTATTTGTTATTTCCGTTTCCTTGTTTTTTTATGTTTGAATATTTGAAAATTTAAAATTTTTGTATGTATATATGAAAAAATAATTTATATGTTTTAGTCAAATGTTTTGAAACATTTTTTCAATTTGTTAATAATTTTTTTTTTTTGTTTTCAAAAATATAAAAATTTTTTCCTGAAGAAGCTTTCCAAAGGAAAGCGAAATATTGAGAAGAAAAAATATATAAAAAAGATCTTAAAAAAGAAAAAAGATATTTATTTTTTTTTATGTAAGAAGTGTTTCTAAGTTATTTAATAAAAATATTTTAAATTGTTTTTTGAATAGAGAAAAAATAATTATGGATTTTAAATGGATTGGTAATTTATTGTATTCAGTAGAACCTGCATAAAAAATGCGTTGCTTCGTTAATTCAAGACAACATCTTATTACAGATAAATTATTGCTTTGCCTGGTTAACCTATGGGAAACCTCCAAATTTTGCAAAAATCGAATAGAATAATTTCCCATATTTCTTTCTAATGGATTTAAATACAAATTTATGAAGTTGTATTTTATATAGAAATAAAATTGTTAATGTAGAAATCGCATGATATTTAAATAGTTCTAACGTATGATATCTTAATGGAAGATTTAAAACTAACTTTAAAGCCTTGTTCTGAGAGTGTTGTAAAGATTTTAAATGAATTGTATTTCTATGGGCATAAATAATTGGCAGGTAGTTTAAATGACTATGAATTGTTGTCTCGAATATTGTCTCGAATATTCAAAAATCTTCTAGATCTCACATATAATAGTTGTTGGTATGTTATACGTTCAGTTTTCTATATTAGTTGTTAGTGTTTTATGATGTTTATGTTTCTTTTTGGAATATTGCATCAGAAAGTTGTTGTTGTCTTGTGTGTACAATATTTCTTAGAAAACTACGCAGTTTGGACCCAATATAATATGAAAACATCGCATTTTTTTGCTAAAATTGTCAATTTCTATCTTTTTTTAAAACATAATGTAAATTTATTTTATGGGCATAATTTTTTAATAGGTGATTAATTTTTTTTTGAAAAACGCTCGGCGGGCCGGATTGAAACCATCCGGCCCGCGGGCCGTAGTTCGCCCATCACTGTATTAAACTAACATATTTCAAGCGCATTGGCATACCTCAACTTAGAACTTCGACTATCTAGACACAATGCAACTGGGGGAAAAAGGGAGCCCAGTCGCCTGAAGTCAGCAGGGGTACAACTGGAAACTCCACTTTATTTCCACGGGAATCAGTAAGCTCGCAGAGTTCATTATTTGTCTCTTTAGACATTTAATAGTTCTCTGGCTAATTATTGAGGTTGACCCCTATATGGGAGTATCGTGGTGGTTGTGGTTTCGCGGCACCATATCAGGTCTTTTGTTTAATATGGTGGCCAGGATCATCTCACTGTTAATGACACGTTGAGTGAATGATCCAGTCCAGTGAGCATGCTAGACATGTGTTCTGGACAGGAGTTGGAAAGTCTCCAACTCTTAAGCAAGGAGTGATGATTTGCAACCCTGCTCTGGAATCATCGAAGTTGCAACTAGAAAGTTCTGTTGCATAGAATTATGGCTTCGGCTTCCTAGGACGAACATGACGTTCCAAATTATGCAGTGGTTTGATCCACCATCTGATTAAGGCTTCATGGCCAGACGCGGATGTAAATCTAATCACACCTTAACTTTGACTTGCTCTAGACCAAAAACTAATGAAGTAATGAGGCCGAAATTTCAGGAAATTGTTACTCATATATCTGTTAATATGCTGTGAAAATTTCGTCCAAATTGGACGACACACCAAAAACCATTTTTTGCCGCAGTTACTATAGAGCTGTCTCACTGTGCCACGCATGCCTATGATTCCTCCAGATTTGCCGTTTGATTTTAAACGGTTTCATCCAAATTGGACGACACGCCAAAAACCATTTTTTGCCGCAGTTACTATAGAGCTGTCTCACTGTGCCACGCATGCCTATGATTCCTCCAGATTTGCCGTTTGATTTTAAACGGCTTCAGTTCCCCATACGTGTTTCTTTTGCAATGATCCCTATTTTTCGCACGGTCAATTATACGTATCATAATCACGTGTTAATAAACCAACTGCTTTGTTTGTCTATACCGCGAACCAACATCAATCGAAGAATGTCGTATATGCAAAAGCATTGCAATAGAATAATAAGGCGTTTTATAAAAGCACACCAAAAAATTGAATTGTGATAAAGGAAAAATTATTATTAAAAAAAAAAATAAAAACGAAAAAAACGATTGACTTTCTTGAATGATTGAATTTTTTTGGCGCACACAAAAAAGAACGCTGCAGAATAAAAACACATCACAAATGACTTGCAAAGAAGTTACGGGCACGCTAGCACCTTTATGAAAACACCCCATATATTGTGATTTCTATTTAGACCAAAGCAATTTTAAAGTAAACTTCATTATCTAAAGCCCTGCGAAGTCAGGTTGCGCTATTTGGGTTTTCTTTTTTAACATTTTTATACAGGTGCCCCTGTAGGCTAGTAGGTACTAGCTTGTGAGTGTGGGGGTTGCGGATTCGATTCCCAACGAAGACCTTGGTTTTTTTCACTACAAAAATAAAAATTGACTGTCGTTGGGGCTGCTCAGCGATGAAGGCATAGTCACTGGTCGCTGTGCTGTCTTATATATGGCAATTAATTTCCGACTATCCTTCTACTTCCACCACCTGTTTCATCTCTTCTGTATCCCTTTCCTGAAGAATGTAGCACGGTACTTGATTAAATAGGCATTGTTGCCTGAAGTGCTACTTCTCTTTAAAAAAAAAAGGCTTTTGGACATTTCAGATATTTTTAGAGCGGCTTTACATTATTTTATTGTTCAAGGACTAAGATATTACACAATTTAGCTTTTGCCTGGGGTCGTCTAACGGCTTTAAGAAAAGAGTTCTTAAAATTACTCGATTTAAGCCACTTTCTCATCCATTTTAATACCTTTAAAAATCAAAATTTGTGCCACAATTCGATAATACACCATCAGTTAGAGGTATGCACCATCGCAGCCGTGACGCCTCACCCAGCCAGCCCTACTAGTTCTAAAACAGCATGTATAGAATTTAATTGAGGGATTTGTTAAAGTAATTTTCAAATGAAAACAATTTTATAAATTAGTTTTTTATAGAGAGACAAAAACTTTATAATTTAAAGAAAAAATTGATACACAAATAACGATTCGATTAATTCCGCTTATTTGCATAATCATTTTTACTGGAATTTTAAAGAGAAAAAAATAAAAATAAAAAAAAAATATAATTTATATAAAACAACACGTTAAAAAAGTGAAAGGGAATTTTGTTGGTATAAAATATAAAAACACCACGCACACATCCAAAAACACAAACATATAGAAGCACACATTCACGTAACACAAGATAAGAAAAAAAAATATAATAAATACTGACAGACATGAATGAATACAAATAGATACAAAACACTAAAACAAAAACAACAACAACAACAACAAAAAATTGAAATGAAACTTTGTTTTTTTTGGGTCAAACTGCAAGCCAAACAGAATTGCCAAAAGATTATGACAAAAACTAAGTTTGCCGAACCAAAAGTTTAATAAAGAAAACGAAATTCAATTAAAAGCAGCTACAACAAGTTTAGCCATGATTCAATAAAATTGACTGCACTGCACTGCACTGTACTAAACTGCACTGAACTGAATTGAGCAGATCTAAACGAAAACGACTTCAGGAAATTACGATGCTTGAACAAAAAAAAATAAAAATAAAATGTTTGTTTTGGGTTTTTCATTAAGAAGTTTGTTTTTCAATTGGGGCAACACCAACAACATGATAGTTTTGATATTTAGTTTTCCGTCGTATTCGTAGTAGATGTTCATTGGCAATTGTTACAATGAATTCAATTTTGCACCAAAAATTGCATTAAAATAATTAAAATCCACCATGAAAATGGTGGTTCGTGACGATTATGTTCGTCCTTCTAAGACCGCTATTAAGATTTTGTAGTTTAATTTGAGTTGAGCGGCTCATCAGCGCGTGTTCAACTGAAAACATCACAGCCGAGAGCCACAGTGTTGAAGCAGATCCAAATTTATCAATTTCTCGATGTTCTCAACAAGTGGGATTCGTGATAAGATTTACATTTGCACCTGGCCGTGGGCCCTAATCAGATGGTAGTCAAACCACTGTGAAAAAAAGCAGCGCCATTCACGCCCTAGGAAGCCGCAGACTAATTCTAGCAACAGGTCTTTCCTGGTTGCAATTTCAGTGGTTCCAGAGCAGGGCTGCAAACCCCTACTCCTTGCTGAAGAGCTGGAGACTATCCAACTCCTGTCCAAAACACATGACTAGCATGCTCTCTAGATCTGGATCATTCACTCGTTGGTGTTATTAACGGCGAGAAGATCCTGGTCCACTTTATCAATTCTTGCGGGGGCCGCAAAACCACAACCACCACGATACTCCCGAAGGGCCAACCTCAATAATCAGTCAGAGTCTAAACAGACAATTAGCGGAACTCTGGGGTTTACTGATTTCCGTCGAAATAACGTGGAACTTCCAGTTGACTCCTTGCTTGCCTTCAGGGGACTGGGCTCCCTTATACCCCCAGCAGCACAGGTCTAGATAGTCAAGTATTCTATAAAGACCGATAAATGTGACCCCGGGGGGGGCAACAAGTGGGATTGCGTGGTAAGGTTTACATCTGCACCAGCAGTGAGCCATAATCAGATGGTGGCCATTACCACTGTGAATGGTATGTAGCGCCATTCTCGCCCTAGAAGGCCTTCGAATCCGTGAATTCTCCGGTCACTCCTAGTTGCAATTTCAAAAGCTCGAAGTAGGTCGCAGCCTTTACTCCTTGCTTAAGAGTTGGAGACAATCCAACTCCTGGTTCAGAACGCATGAAGCTTAATATAATTAAGAACACGACGGCATTCATACTCACTGGACCTGAACCATTCATTGTGTTCATTGTGAATGATCCGACCTACAAACTCTCACGAGGGCCTCGAAACCACAACCACCACGATACTCCCAGAGAACTCAGAGAACAGCTAAATGTCTAAAGAGACAAATAGTAAACTCTGCGAGCCTACTGATTCCCGTGGAAATATAGTGGATTGTCCAGGTGGCTCCAACTAGCCTTGAAGGGGTCTGGGCTCCCTTTTACCCCGCAAGATACCAGTCTAGATGGACGAAGTAGGATCCATAAAGACTATCATGTGCCCCCGGGGGAAAAAACAAGTGGGATTATCCGAAACCACCTCATGACGAATTTTGTGTCAGGATTTGACTTTGAAACCTCACCAGGCTTAACTGGTGCAGGAATTGAAGCCGGCCGAGGGTTACATCGCGATAAATTCGATTAATTCATTTAGCAACAACCGACCGGTTTTGCTGAAGAAATAATTTTTTCAGACAAAGCCCATTTTCGCTTGTCAGGGTATGTATGCCCGCATTTGAGCTTCTGAAAATGCTAGAGCGATTATTGAGAAGCCTTTGCATGCTCAACGTGTCACTGTATGGTGCGCCATTTGATCTGCAGGCGTAATTGAGCCGTTTTTTTTTCAAAGATGAAGCTGCAAATGCGGTACCGGTTAATGGATCTTATTATCGCAAGATGCTAACAATTCAATTTTGGCCTATTATTGACGATGTGAATATGGCGGACTTGTGCTTTCAAAAGGACGGTTTCATTGGCCACATGTTACACAGCTGAAACGTTTAGTCAGGTGGCCAGCCAAATCGTGTGATTTAACACCACTGGTTTATTTTTTCTGGATCTATGTTAAGGACAGAGCCTATACGGAGCCAATCGTATCGATAGACATAAAAATCAAAATCCGTAATGTGATTAACGAAATAGAGCCGCCATTATGCCAAAAAGTGATTAAAAACTTTGATGAAAGAATCGACATCTGTCAGCGTGGTCGTGGTAATGGTCGTGGTGGACTTTTTCTTGATATCATTTCTTATTCGCCGAACTTTTCTCCTTGTAATACAATAAAAGTTTAAATCATCTTAATCTAAATTTTTTGTTTTATTTTGTTGTAGAAAGCAAATTTCTTGTTGAAAAACCCTTTATTACTCTGCAACAAGCAGCCATAATTTTTTACTTTTGTTAAAAATCTACAAAAAAAATATTAATTTAAAAAAGGACTTCTACGTAATAAAAGACTTTTTAAGAAGTGGTTACTGCATATACGATGCGGTTGCACAATGAAAGACTAGCTCTATTGGGGGCTTAAAGGTTTGTTTTAGATGATAAGCATGAGTTCAAAACCCATTCAAGATTTTAAATTTAATAAATTACAGCCTCGATCGGAATGAGTGATAAATAAAAAAGCAAATTAATAAAAAATGGTAAAAAATGTGTAGTGACGATCGGTGACTTGGCAAAGGCACCAATATATATTCGTAAAGCAAAAAATCTCGTCTAAGCCTTAGTTTGTTTGCAGAGATTGTCATACAAATTAAATGCAGTAATTGGCCGTGTGGCCATCACAATGCGCCTACCAATGTGCCAGAGTTGCACAACATAGCTCAAGGTGGCAATTTCAAAAGCACACAAAAGAAGGGCCCTGTCCCTACTGCTTTGTTGAGTAGCAGAGAGTATTTAAACACTTGTAAGCCCGCAATAGCGTTATTCCGTTGAGAAGGCAAAAGCACACCAGATAGGGAAAAGCCTTTCCTTTTACAAAAAAGCCAAACCGCCAGCGGTTTGGTCTCACCAATTACCAAAGAGGGGAAAAGTTGGTAAGTCACTGGTCGGACTTTGAAGGCCCGTTTTTTCTAGCATCCGGCTGGTGCTATCATAGGCGACTGAGGTCCCCTTTTATACGCCGAAGCTACTGTATATAGGAGATACTTCATTCTATCCAGTATCGTCCAAAAATGGAATACAACATTCATGTATGGGGCGGCGCCCTAAAATCTATTTAGGAGTTGCTCGACTGCGAACAGGAGAGGAGTAAGAGGCTCATTTTGGACAGTATGGTATCCAACTCTTTTGATTCTCTAAAGCATCGACACAATGTGGGACATATTTCACTGTTTTAGCGTTACTACAATGGTAAGTGCTCTAATGATATTAGAGAACATGTTCCCGTTACTCGTACCTTTTTGCGTTTACTCCATTTTCGTTAAGAGCGCTTCTATTTTAGGTTGATTGGCAAGTGAAAATTCGCTTTTTAGCAGAACAGTCAACAGTCCTTATGTGAAAGAAACTCCCTCCAGAGGTCTTTCCTGTCACTTTCAACATAGGAAATTTCAAATTAAATGTCCACAAACACTACTCCCTCTTTTCTCTTTCCCATAACCTAATTTCCTATTTCTGGCACAATGGCTGGTCCAAAGAAAAGAAATATACGGTAACAAATCGAAAATTGGACCGACAAATTAGACTACCTTAAAGCCAGCCGTGGCAGTCATATACCAGAAGTCATCCCCTCGGGGGCAGATGATAGTCTTTATGGATCTTACAACAACCATCTAGACTTGTGTATTGCGGGGTAAAAGGGAGCTCAGTCCTCTTCAAGGGCAGTAGGAGCCAACTGGACAATCCACTATATTTCCACGGGAATCAGTGAACCCGCAGAGTTCCGCTATTTGTCTTTTTAGCCTTATAGCTGCTCTCTGGCTGAGTATTGATGTAGCCCATTCGGGAGTATCGTCGTGTTTCGAGTTTGAGTTTGTGGGTCGGATCATTTATAATGAACACAATGAATGGTCCAGGTCCAGTGAGTATGAATGCCGTTGTATTCTTAATTATATTAAGCTTCATGCGTTCTGGACCAGGAGTTGGATAGTCTCCAACTCTTTAGCAAGGAGTGAAGGCTGCGGCCTACTCCGGGCTATCGAAATTGCAACTAGGAGTGACCGGAGGATATACGTATCTGAAGGCCTTCAAGGGCGAGGATGGCGCTACATACCATCCACAGTGGTAATGGCCACCATCTGATTAAGGCCCACGACCAGGTGCAGATGTAAGCCTTATCACGTCATACCAGAAGTCATGACCAGGAGTTGGATAGTCTCCAACTCTTCAGCAAGGAGTGAAGGCTGCGGTCTACTCCAGGCTTTTGAAGTTGCAACTAGGAGTGGCCGGAGGATATACGTATCCGAAGGCCTTCTAAGGCCTTCTAGAGCCTTCGGATACGTATACTGTTCTACCAACAGTGGTAATGATCTGATTAAGACCCACGGCAAGGTGCATACGTAAATCTTATCACGTCATATCAGAAGTCATTTCCCACGGGGGCACATTTATTGGTCTTTATGGATTACTTGAACATCTAGACCAGTGCTGCTGGGGGTATAAGGGAGCCCAGTCCCCTGAAGGCAGCAGGGAGTCAACTGGAAGCTCCACGTTATTTCCACGGGAATTAGTAAGCCTCAGAGTTCCGCTAATTGTCTCTTTAGAACTTTTAGCTGTTTCGCTGACTGATTATTGAGGTTGGCCCTTCGGGAGTATCGTGGTGGTTGTTGTTTTGCGACCCTCGTATGAATTTGATTATACGGGCCAGGATCATCTCGCCTTTAATAACACCAACGGGTGAATGACCTAGATCCAGTAAGCATGCTAGTGATGTGTTCTGGACTAGGAGTTGCATAGTCTCCAGCTCTTTAGCAAGGAGTAGTGGTTTGCGACCCTGCTCTGGAATCATCAAAGTTGCAACAAGGAGAGACCTGTTGCTAGAATTAGTTTTCGGCTTCCTAGGGCGTGAATGACGTTTGCTTTTTATTCCCGCTGAAATTGCAACTAGGAAAGACCTGTTGCTAGAATTAGTCCTCGGCTTCCTAGGACGAGAATGACGTTGCTTTTCAATCCTAGTGGTTTGACCACCATCTGTTTAAGGCTTACGGCCAGGTGCAGATGTAAGTCTTATCACGAAATACCAGAAGTCATATTTAAATTATAATGCCAGAAGATTATTTTACGAATAAAGTAAATTTCATGTCAATTTAAACAATTCATTTTTTGTTTCATTCCATTTTGATACCTCTATAAAAAACACCCTATAGTACAGTTGAGTATATAAAAAGTATAATACAAATCAATTAGCTATAAAATATTCATGTAAATATGTGTTGTTAAAACACACATTCTTGAAAAGCCATGAACTAAAACAAATGTACGTGAGCTAACAACAACAAGAGCCTAACGTTCTCTTAATTTGATAACTGACAGCAAATACTATCTTTCTGTTAACACTTTAAAATTTTTGTTAAGAAGTCTAAAAAATTATTGCTAAGTATAAGCGCCAGTTAAAAAATTTAATTTAAAAAATTTATATTTTATTTTAATTTATTTAATTATTATAAAAAAATGTTTAAATAATCGAGCAGCAAAAAATCGCGAATACAAATTCATTTATTAAAATTCGTTGGTTCATTCGTTTCAAAAATTTTTCTCGGGTGTATAAAATTAATATTTGCGAATAGAATTTTCTTTCCTATTTTTGTGTGTTTTCATGAAGGCTTTTTCAGCAAGAAGTTTGTTTTCTAAAATAAAATAATTTAGATTAAGATGAGTCAAATTTTAATTGTACAGGGTGTCCCCGCCTGTTTGTTTGGTGTATCGAATATTTTTCCATAATAAATTTGCCACGTGTCTACTTTACGACTGCCAAATCTGAACTGTCAAGACTAATGTTTACCAAAATGCCGGCAAAACAAAGTAGTATACCTTCCCGGTGGACACCCTGTATGACGAAGAGAAAAGCTCGGCAATTATGAATGAAAAATGATATCTGGCAAACGTCCACCGCGATCACGCTGAGAAATGTCAATTTTTTATCAAAGTTTTATAATCGCGTTTTGGCAAAATGGCGGTCTTATTTCAATAATTACATCACGGATTTTGATGTTTTAAGGCTGAAATCGGTTCGTTTGACTCCGTATAGATTCCGCCCTCAACATAGTCTAACAAAAAATAATCCAGTGGTGTTAAATCACACGATCTGACTGGCTACTTAACTGCTGATTGACGTGAAATTAAGCAACCGGGAAATTTGGTGTGAAATAAATTGATCGTTTCATTGCCTGTGTGACATGTGGCATCGTCCTTTTGAAACCACATGTCAGTAATATGCACATCGTCAATAACAGTCTAAAATTGAGTTGTTAGCATCTCGCGATAGCGTGATACATTGACCGTTGCCGCATTTTCAACTTCATCTTCGAAAAAAACCTCCCAATTACGTCTCCAGACGACATACTGTGACAACATACAGTGACACGTTGAGCATGCAAAGGCTTCTCAATAATCGCTCTAGTATTTTCAGAAGCCCAAAAGCGACAATTATGCTTGCTGACATACCCTGACAAGAGAAAATGAGCTTCGTCTGAAAAAATGATTGTTTCCGTAAAACCAGCCGGTTGTTCCTGAATGAATTGAGCGAGCCAAGGTGATGTGAATGGTCGGTTGGCTTCTATTCCCGCACCAGGGGAACCTTGTAAGGCTTCTAAGTCAAATCCTTACGCAAAATGCGCCATGTAGTGGTTTTGGATAACCTCAATTATTGGATCTACTGGATCTACTTCAACACTGTGGCTCACGGCTGTGAGGTTTTCAGTTGAACGACTTGGTCGAACACGCGTTGGTGTTCGCACATTTTGTATCGAGCCTGTCTACTCAAATTTAATGCCAAATTCTTAATAGTGGACGTTTATGTTGTCTGAAAATATCACGAACTTTTCCGAAATGGAACTTTAACAGGACCACCTTTTTTATGGTCGATTTGAATTATTGAAATTCGATTTTCGTGCGAAATTGAAGAATTCATTGTAACAATTGCTAATCCATCTGCTACTAATACGTCAAAAATTATTACGTGAAAAACAAACTTCTTGTTGGAAATCCCAATATTTTTTATCGCGATTGAATGAATACTAAATGGTTTTTTTGCTGTTTTCCATTTCTAAACGAACGAACGAAACACGAGCAAGAACGAATTAAAAAAGAATAATTTTTACAAATGTTTTAATCGGGCTTGGAATGTTCTCGGTTTTTTTTTTGTTTGTGAGCTGGAGATATGTTTTGGGAAACCGACCACCAGTGTGACTTAAGGTATAAAGCAGGATAGGAAAAATTCTATTTACGATGGGAATATTATTCGTTCGTTTTTAAAATTCTATTCATGAATAAAATTTCATTTTTAATTCCACAATTCTCTCGCGAATATTACAAAAAATGCGATTATAAAATGGACCTCATTTGAATTAAATTCGTTAAATACTGGCCGTCGAAAATGAAATATTTTGGTGTAAAAATCTATAAAATTTCTAAACGGCTGCATCAATTGGGCCAAGGATTTATAAAAAACAAAAAGTAAATTTTCTCGTACGCTATTGCTTTGCCCCTTTAAGGTGGGGAAAGCTCAAACTGAAAACTTAATTTAAACTAACTACTCTGCTGAAAGAATGAGAAATTGATGGATTTATTTTTAAAAATTATTTTTTTTCGCCCCAAAGTGCAATGAAATCAATAAATAAAATAATAATAAAATAAAATAATGTCATAATTATGAAGCCCCTGTAGGCTAGTAGATACTGTGCTAGCTTACAAGACTGGGGGTTGTGGGTTCAATTCCCAACACTTGGTTTTTTTTTCACTACAAATAAAAATTGACTGTCGGTGGGGCTGCTCAGTGATGAAGGCATGGGCACTGATCGCTGTGCTGTCTTTATACGGCAGTTAATTTATGACTATCCTTCTACTTTCACCACCTGTCGCATCTCTTTTCTATCCCTTTCCTAAAGAATGTAGCACGGTACTTGACTAAATAGCCATTGTTGCCTGAAGTGCTACTTCTCTCTAAAAAACAAAAAAAAATGATAAATTCAAGTCTGTTTATGCCATGCATAAGCTAGTGATAAGTTATTGCCAGGACTATTGTCGGAATTAATGTTCTCCAATTCGACTTGCCCTTTTTTATACTGTCGAATTTCAACTTGCGAGTTTTTTAGGACTTAAGAAAAATAACGTGAGTATTAATAATATTTTCGATTTCACCACTAAAAAAGGTAAATGGTTTGAATATAGAATCAAAAAGCAGTACAGAAAATAAATGTTCATTTTTAATATTTTTTATAAACATAAATAATTCCAGGATTAACGTCGTATTTTAAGTATTTTAATTAAATTTTTACAATTGCTGAATTTTCAATAATAATTTTTTTTGTAGACTTTAAGGCAGGCACATCAGCACAAGTTCATTAACAAAAATTTAACATTGTTGTAAACAAATATTGCGCCACACATGGGACTTTTTAATTGGCATTGAAATTTACCACAAAGATAATTAATTTCAATTTCGATTATATCAATTATATCAATATTTTGTGTCTATGGTAATAATATTGAAATGACATTGAAATAGTTATTAAATAAACTAAGATCTAATGCTAAGTGAAGTATCAATTAATTATCATAAAAATAAGTAAAAAATTAATAATAATGATAAGAACTGAAATCAGTAATAGTTGGGATTTATTTATTGCCATTGAAATTACATCGGCATTATTTGAAAAATAATTACAATGACAAGTAAAAACCTTTTGTTTTTAACAATTTAATGCTAATGGTTTTATTTTTAATTACACTAATTGTAATGAAACAACAGTTAAAAGTTTTAATTTTAAAAATTATAATTACAATCGCAACAGCTTCAAAAAAATATATAAATAAACTTTAAACTTTCTTTCTGTAAATGAATTGGATTTCCACTGGCTGGTTTGGCCTATCAGCAGTATCGGGAATAACATTAATACTGGTAATGCTTTGAATTCATTAAATTGTTACTTAATGAAAATGATTTTTTTTAATTAGTTAAAAATTTAACCTTTTCATTAAAAAGCATTACCATTGTTTTTAATTCAAAAACAATAATTGAATGCTAATGAAATTGCCAATTAATCAGTCAGTCTAATTAATTATTAAAAAAAAATAAATAAAAAGTCATCATACTGTCACGCTTCTTTAGATTGTAAACGCTAGCACGTGAATTTTTATTTTACTTTACTGCGCGCTTTATAAAATTCTCTTCTCCCAAAGTCTCTTGTTTACTTAACACACGCTCTTACAAAGCAGCTGTCCATATAACACCACTGTATTTTACTCCGGCGAGACATAAACTCTACGATGGCACTTGTTTAGTAAATAAGCGTTTCCAACCATCCGGACAACCTCATCTCCTTTTTTGTTTCTCAAGTCAGGCCGTTTTATTTAACTTAGCCACAACTGAAATACACTCTTGTAATGTTACAACTTTGTGAAGCTAACAAACCATTCTACTAATATTCTAGTCCCCTGCGTGTCACTGGTGGGATTGAACTCATGAACTTTGCCATCTTCTTCAGCAACGCAACCACCATCACGTTTGTTCTGTATACGTTAGCTAATTTATAATTAATTTTAAAACACCCCACTTTAAATAAATCCACAAATTATTAAATGATGTATTTTTATGGGACAAATTAAAATTGCATGAGTCTTGAGTTCGACTCCAGTCGAACAAACATATATTGGTGCTATTGTATAACAAGAGGGGCTGGGAAGCAGTAAATAATCCCTTTAATATTCTCTCCCTAACAATTTTTAATTATTTAAATTTAATTTTTAAAATAGGGTGTTTTTATAGAGGTATAGAACTGAAAAATAGAATAAAAGATATCTGAACTTTTTACATTGACATTAAATTTACTTTATGCGAAAGATAATTTTATGCCTTTTTAATTTAAATATGACTTCTGGCTTGGACATACTTCTAAACTAGCGGTCCTCTTTTTGATATCTTTTTCCAATATGTGTGGCCAGCATATCGGCACTAACGCGGCAAATGTTGTCCTCGATATTATGGCACAATGAATGTTGACTAAGGACTAAGCAGCTTAGAAGAAGAAGAAGGAGCATATCGTTAATATTAATTAACGATATAAAGGATATTTTTTATAGTGGTGGTGAGCCCCTTCGATCCCTTCAAGTTTCCAAAATCTATCCACAGCCATACTCATTTTATCTTCTTCAGTAAAAACACCGAAGGTTGCTGATGGGAGTTGGTTACCTTTGCCGATACTATTCAGCCGAAGGTTGTGTTTTACAATAGTGGAAGGTTATCACCAATCTATTTCAATTATGAAATAGATTAAAACAAAGATGAAATTTTGAAATTGGCATGAAATTTACTTAATTCGAAAGATAATCTGTGGCATTAGAACTTAACTATGACTTCTGACATATATGACCACTAAGGCTGGCTCCGACATAGTCTAATCTGGATTTCTAATTATCAATAAGTATTTCCAATGAATGTTGTCCTCCAAGTGGAAAATCGTTTCGGGCTTATCGGCGTAGACTGACGGACTTTACAAAGCGCAACAGAACATGGTGTAGTCAAATCACGGGTGCGAAACCTACAGCTATGTGGTTACCAAACATATAGTGCTCCTCCACATCATAGTTATTCGTTTGGTGCGTTTGCCAAACGTTTCCTTCAACAAATCAAACTCACACAGCTCGCGCGATATGTTGCACCGTCTTATTGAAACTACTGCCACGGCTGGCTCAGACATAGTCTAATCTGGAGATCCAATTTTCGGTAACTTTTTCAAACATTTGTGATAGTACAACGGCAATACCGCGGGTAATATTGTTCTTCAAGTGGTCAATCGTTTCGGGCTTATCCGGGTAAACTAAAGATTTCACAAAGCGCAACAGATTGTGGTTTCACGGGTGCGAAACGTAAATCAATGCGGCTAAAAAACGTATAGTACTCCTTCACATCATAGTTGTTCATTTAATGCGTTTACCAAACGTTTCCTTCAACAAATCAAAATCACACAACTCGTGCGACATTCCCCCGCGGGGGAACATTTATTGGTCTTTATGGATTACTTGACCATCTAGACCTGTGCTGCTGGCGGTATAAGGGAGCCCAGTCCCCTGAAGGCAAGCAGGGAGTCAACTGCAAGCTCACGTTATTTCCACGGGAATCAGTAAGCCCCAGAGTTTCCCCTGAAGGCAAGCAGGGAATCAACTGCAAACTCCACGTTATTTCCACGGGAATAAGTAAGCCCCCGAAGTCCGCTAATTGTCTCTTTAAGACTTTTAAATGTTCTCTGACTGATTATTGAGGTTGGCTCTTCGGGAGTATCGTGGTGGTTGTGGTTTTGCGGCCCCAGCATGAATTGATTTAAGTGGGCCAGGTTCATATCGCCATTAATAACACCAACGGGTGAATGATCCGGATGCAGTGAGCATGCTAGTCATGTATTCTGGACCAGGATTTGGATAGTCTCCAGCTCTTCAGCAAGGAGTAGTGGTTTGCAACCCTGCTTTGGAACCGCTGAAATTGCAACTGGGAAAGACCTGTTGCTAGAATTAGTCCTCGGCTTCCTAGGGCGTGAATGACATTGCTTTTCATTCCCAGTGGTTTGACCATCATCTGATTAAGGCTTACAGACAGGTGCAGATGTAAATCTTATCACGAAAAACTCGTGCGACATGTTGCGCCGTCTTGTTGAAATTACCGCCTTGGCGTGCTGAGACATAGTCTAATCTGGAGATCCAATTTTCGATGGCTTTTTCTAATATTTGTGGTAGTATATCGGCAATAAAGCGGGTAATGTTGTTCTTCAAGTGGTCAATCGTTTCAGTATCATCAGCGTAGACTAGCGATTTTACATAGTCCCACAGAAAATAGTCTAGCGATGTTACTACGCACGATCTTTAAGGCCACTTTTCGGATTCGAACCATGAAATGATGCGGTTACTATAAGTTTCCTTCAATAAATCAATTGTGGCACGAAATGTAGGACATGTTGCACTGTCTGGTTAAAATCACAGTCAATCTGAACAAGATATTTGTTCAACTGATGAACAAAATAGTTAGTAATCATGGCTCTATAGCGATCTCCAATGACTGTAATGTTCAAACCAGCCTAGTTTTTGAAGAAATACGGACCAATGATTCCACTAGCCCATAAACAACACCAAGCAGTCAATAACAGTGTCTCAGCACACACTTGAGGAGATTATCATCACTCCACAAAGACGGTAGCTTCGTGTATTGATGTATATACATTCAAATGAAAGTGAGCTTTAGCGCTAAATGAAATTCGCTTATAAAACGGCCCATTCGCTTGTTTTGGGCCCATTTAGCACAATTTGTTGTTAAGCGTTGTTCTCAGACGTTTGTCTGTCTATTCATGTTGAAATGCCATACTTTACTAAACATAAACTACTTGATAGCTAACAAAAGGGTCGCCAGCTAAAAAAAGTGTTGCCAACTTAAAGTTCTATACCTCTGTAAAAGACTCTTTGCAATGCAATTGCTTTCAGGGACAGAATTATATTGTCGTGTGGGCATCTTTAGAAACTACCATTATTTAATTTTTTTCTATATAATGAATTACTCCCATGTATGGCGCGCCGTATACACAATTAATGTTTGTTAAAGCTTTATCAACATTTTAATAAAGAATAAAATTAAAAAAAAAATATTTTGAAGAAAACATTTACATTTATGCCCGTCTGTCTGTACATAAATAATGATAATAATAAAAAAATTTTATTAGGAAATAAAACAACAGCAACAACAACAAAAAAAATCAAAAATTATTAAAAACAAGAATAAAAGAAAAATCGAAACACGTGTTTTATTTTTAATATATAATTTTTTTGTAGTTTTTGTAGTTCTTGTCTTACCTAAATTTGGCACAGTAACAGTAACTTGATTATTTGAGCCAACATCTACAGTAGCAACACGATTTTTATCCACACTTGCAGGTTTAAAATCATCTGAAAAAGTTCAGAACACATTCAAAATTATAATAATAATAATAATAATTATAATAATTATAATAATAAATGTCTTTTTTTTAAAGGTTATTAAATAAATAAAAATTATTATCTTAATCATTTGCTAAATACTTAGAATAATTAAACAAAATTAACAGTTTTAAAATTTAACATTTAACAAAACAAAAGAAAACACTTAAAAAATATAATTTATTGTTTATTTCAAGAAGTTTTTAAATAAGATAATAATGAATAATAAAAATTAATAAGTTTTTAGCACCAAGAGAAAAACAAAACAAAACAAAAATAAAAAAGGTTAAGAGTGCTATAGCCTTCAATGGCGAAATTAATATACCCTACAACATCATACAAAAAACGGTTGTTAGAAATTTTCAAGAGTTTGTTTTAGCAATTTTAGAACAGGAAGAAAATGTCCGTAAGACGCAATGTTGCATGCTTACACATAGTTCTAGGTTCGTAAATGGTGTTACATCTATTACTATGAGTATTATAGGTATTACGGACTCGGAAACTCTTAATGTTTTTGGCATTGATGTGAATTGATTTACATCTGCACCAACTAGGTAGTCATAATCAGATGGTGGTCAAACCACTTTGAATGATTTGCAAACTCACTGGACCTGAACCATTCATTGTGTTCATTGTGAATGATCCGACCCACAAACTCTCACGAGGGCCTCGAAACCACAACCACCACGATACTCCCATATAGGGGCCAACCTCAATAATCAGCCAGAGAACAGTTAAATGTCTAAAGAGACAAATAACGGAACTCCGCGGGTCACCGATTCCCGTGGAAATATAGTGGATTGTGCAGGTGACTCCTACTAGCCTTTGAGGGGCCTGGGCTCCCTTTTACCCTGCAAGACACCAGTCTAAATGGAATAGTAGGTTCCAAAAAGACTATCATGTGCCCCCGGGGGGAAAATGTTCTTGGCATGCAAAATTTAGTGTGATGTTCAATGGACTAAAAAAATTTTCCAGATTTCCAAAGAAACTTTCATTCAAGTGCCTCGATTTTCTAAAACGCTGTAGAAGATACTTCACTCCGTCCGATATTTGTACTATTTACACCACCGGGCTGGCGCCAAAAAGTCTATTTTGGAGTTGCTTGAACGCGTACAGGCGAGGTCCCGGTAGACTATACAACTCTACTGATTCCCTAAAGCATCTAAGCAATGTAGGTTGTATTTCACATTATCGTTACTACAATGTTAAGTGCTCTAACGGAATTAGGGAATTTGTTCCCGAAACTCTCATGTTTTTGCGTTTGACTCGATTTTCGTTAAGAGCACATCCATTTGTGGTTGATTGGCCAGTGAATCCCACTATGCATTAAAGGGGAAATTCGTTTTTTAGCAGAACAGTGCATGTGTGAAATAAACACCTTCCACAGGTTTTATTTGGGTACGGTTTTCCGTCGGCCCTCGTCAAATTTGGTTTGTGAACAAACCGGTTTCGGCTGTTTGCCATCTTCAGTGTTCTTTTCGTACTAGTTGCGTTCTATTGTCAGTTGTGTCTACATAGTTCGTGTCTCCCTTCGTGTTATTGCGTTCGTCACTTTCTGTCTTTTTTGCCTGCATCTCTCTCTCCTTATTCGTTTGTCTCTTTTTACCTAATTTGTCGCTCCCTTTTTCATTCGTCTTTTTTTTCTAACTAAATCCTTTTACGATCATGCTTGCTATTGGGGTTTTTTTTTATGTGACATAATAATCTGCGTTGTGCGTTTATGATGTTCTTTATTGCTTTGGTCTTGTGCACCTGCGTAACGTTTTTGTGTTGGTATAATGTTTGTTTTCCTGTAAAAATGTTTCAACGGTTCAAATATTGTGTCCGTAGCAGTGTTTATTTGTTCATTTATTATTCGTCCGTTAAATGTGTTCCGTTTGTATATTTCCATGTTTTCTAATACATTTAGTCTCCTTCCTTTGTGCTGTGTATGAAGCAGTTCAACCGTTGTTTTTATATGTCCTGGTGTCATTTGTTGTTGAATATATGGTTCGCAAAGTTTGTTTCCGGAGTTGATTTTGGTTCTCGTAGTTTTTTGTTATAGTCTCTAATGTGTTCCCTAAATCTGGTCTTAATTTTTCGTCCTGTTTGCCCGATGTAGCTATAATGGCATGTACAAGTTAATTTGTACACTCCTCGTTTGTCTAGTATATTTGCGTTGTTCTATTCCGTAGGTTGTTCCCTGTTCTGAATGCGGTATTGATGTTGTGTTTTCCAAAGAATTTCGCCAGTTTGTACGTTGATTTTCCCATATATGTTAATGTAGCCCATTTTTTCCTTTCATTCTCCTGTTCTTTGTTCGTTCTAATTTGTTTCTTGATGTTATCTACGAGGCGCTTCTTGTATCCGTTGTTTTCCGCTATGGTGTATATTGTTTCCATTTCCTTCATATACATTTGCCGTGTTAGTGGTGTTCTCTCGAGTCTTGTTATTAACTGCCTGATTGCTGCGTTTTTGTGTTGCTGGGGATGATTTGATGAGTTGTGTATTATTGTGTCCATTGCTGTTGATTCCCTGTATATTTCATATTCGATTCTGTTCGAGATTATGTTCCTCTTGATCGTTAGATCTAGATAATTAATGCTCCTCTCCTCTTCTTTTTCCATTGTAAATTCTATGTTCCCGTGTCCTCCATTCAAGTAATCTAGAATTCGCCCATCGTCATCTCCTTCTAGTATACATATGATGTCGTCGACATATCCTGCGTAGAATATTACCCCGAAGTTGGTCCTCAATTCCCCTACGTATTCTTCTTCCACAGGTCTTTCCTGTCACTTTCAATGTAGGAAAGTTCAAATTGAATGTTCCTAGTTCATGCATTGCATATGTAGGGGCGGTCATTCCCTGAGTGTTGGTCCGAAACGAAAAAAATATACGAAAAAGCGTGTAATTATCGTTCCATAACGGTCACCATTGATTGGCCAACATAGTTTTTAAAGAATTTCGGATTAATGATTCTACCAGCCCCTCAAGCACACCAAACTGTCAATTTTACTGGACGTAACGTTGTCTCACACTTAATAATTACCATCACTTTAAATATGACAGTTTTGTTTACTCATGTATCCATTTAAGCAAAAGTGAAAATCGAAATGAGCTTCAATCTTGATTTGGGCCCAATTAGCACAATTTGATAGCGCTATTCAGGCGTTAGTCTGTTTATGTTGAAAAGTTAAACCAAACTATTTGTAAATCACTTGACAGCTAACAAAGTGACCGCAAGTTAAAAAAAGTGTTCTATATCTGCGTAAAGTTCTCTATATCTGTGTAAAAAGCAAAAAAAATATATTTTCATCGTTGAGAAAGCTAAAACCTAAAATCTAAATCTTTGAACCGATTTCAATCAACAAATTATTCATCAAAATTCATCATTCCCATGATAGTCCGGGCGATAGTGGTGTAGGCGTCTCGAAAATCAAAGAATCAAAGCTAGTTCGAATCGGGTGATTGTTGGCATAATATCAAGCTAATTTATTACCCGTAACTGCTAATATGATTAGGGAAGAGATAGATGCATGCTCATGGTTAATGAAAGTGGAATAGCGGCTTAGCTGCGGGTTTCCCATAATGTCCTAAAGATTTTTATTTCTTTAATTGAATTATAAACTTTACGGTTGACATCGCGTAAACTAACCGCATGGTCTTTTCATTATCCCACACTCACCCACTCTTTTGTCGATAGTTTCCGTAACTTATTTACATAAATATAGCTGAGCGATCGTTAGCACATCGCATTGCCTCTTTTAAAGGGAAGATGATTGTGTGCAAAGGAAAATCTAATGGTACTTTTACCCACTTCTTTACTATACAAATGCTTTAAACCATTTCAACTGTTCTAACATACATTTCACTAACTCATTTTTAACGTTTTGGGATTTGAACTCATGACCTTATATTAATTTAAAATAAAAAATATATCACAAATATTTACCATAAATTTCACCAACTGTTCTTTGGCGTTAGAACAATTATTTTGTCCTTTTTATTGGACTCTATTTGTGAGTTGAACTCATGACTTTTTATTAATTTAAAATATAAAAATAATATCACTAATTTTTCTACCCCGACTATCTGTCGAATGTTTTAATAGAAGAAGAAAGTAATCCGAAAAACAAATCTATGTTCAATACCTGCCTTGGTATCGCAATAATTTTAGCAACTTTCCATTTAGTGGGAAAGTAGCTGTGAGCCAGTATTCCATTCAAAATGAAAGTAATTAAGGGCAATAGCAGTGGTAGAAGAATCTTTAAAAACTTTGGATTCATGCCATCAGCACCTACAGAATTAAACTTAATCGATAATTGGCTGGCAAGTATATCGCACTTGTCAATAACCTCAAAGGAGAAAGAAGAAAAAGAATGATAATTGTTACGATTGCCATAATATTGCAGATCAGCGTTCACCAATGGAATATCCAAAAAATTATCGTTAAGAACATCAACATTAATTGCGCTGGTTACACATATTCCCGTTTTACCACCCCCGGGGGCACATATATATGGTCTTTGGAGATAGCAACAACTTAGACCTGTGCAACTGGGGGAATAGGGAGCCCAGTCCCCTGAAGTCAGCAGGGGTACAACTGGAAACTCCACTTTATTTCGACGGGAATCAGTAAGCTCGCAGAGTTCCGTTATTTGTCTATTTAGACATTTAACTGTTCAATTCATTCTGACTGATTATTGAGGTTGGCCCCTATATAGGAGTATCGTGGTGGTTGTGGTTTCGCGGCCCCATATTAGTCTATGGTTCTATGGTGGCCGGGTTCATTTCACCTTTAATAACACCTACCTGGGGAAATGTTCCCAGATCCAGTGAGCATGCTAGACATGTGTTCTGGACAGGAGTTGGAAAGTCTCCAATTCTTAAGCAAGGAGTGATGATTTGCAGCCCTGCTCTGGAATCATCGAAATTGCAACTAGAAAGTTCTGTTGCATAGAATTATTGCTTCGTTCCAAATTATGCAGTGATTTGATCCACCATCTGATTAAGGATTCATGGCCAGGCGCCGATGTAAATCTAATCACACGTTGTTCCCGTTTTATCAATACCCATTTCCCGAATTGTCTGCCATCTTCTTCTGGAGTCAAGGGCCGTTGAGAATTTCTCGGCATAAAAATCAGCCTTTGCTTTGCTAATTAAACTATTAACCCTTTTCTTGGCATTGCGGTAATTATCTTTCAATTCATCTGTCCTAAACCTTTTCCATCTACTATATGCAAAATTCCTCTGACGCATACTCTCCTTTATCTGCGTCGAAAACCATGGTTTGAGACCACCTGTCATTGTCCTGGTTTTAAGAGGAACTACTACATCAAATAAGTAATCAACATTTTGTTTAAGATACGTGAGCTGATCATCCACCGCACGTAAGTTATATAAATCATCCCATGCCAGTCCAAAAAAATCACGTTGTAATATGTAGCTCCGTATCCAAATTTCTAAAATCCCTATTAGCTGAAAGTTATATGTCATAAATATAAGATCGTGCCAAAATATTTAGCGTGCGAGTGGTGAGGAATAATTTGTTTGTTTATACGAATAGGGGAGCAAGTTTCCCTTTTTTAAGTAAAAGTTATGTGAACACACTTTTGCTCCACTTTTATTCTCCATAAATTTAACCACAATTCCAGATGCGTAATATGTTCCTGAAGAATCTGAGACGCCACACGGAGGGTCTTCGTGAGTACTAAGGCAGGTCGTATCATCGGCAAATGTTGAAGTTTATAGCATTTAAAACAAAAAAAAAGTTATTTGGCAGACCCTTTATTTAACTTATTTTAGTCGCTGTAGTAAAAAAATTTCGCTATAGCTCTTGTTCTAAATAAATAATATAACAATATTATGTGTAGCAGATGGATCAGGGGCTAAAGGTGTTTTTTCAATATCTTCAAAAGCTTGGGTATTACTTTTCCCCATTGTTCTACTTCAATACGGTTTCGTTATTAATAAACGACTTATCTTGAAATCGGACTGAAACACAGCGGATGTGGATGGAAGTTCCTTCCATATAGCTGAGCATTTTATGGCTAAAGTAATTATTATAGGCCACTCTCGTAGCCACTTTTTTCCAATTAAAAAATAATTGTATGATAAGTTGTATTAATTGATAAAAGTCTTTGACGCTATCAGTGCCGCACAAAAGAAACACAAATGGCACAGATAAGTGACATAAAATAAATAACACGGATCTTAAATTTTCAGTAAATAAACAAAAAATTAAAATGTTTCACTTTCTAAACAATAAATCATTGCAAACAAATTTAGCTGATGTATTTGAAAGCGCATATACATTGTCATGTATGGGTATTTGTATGTGTATGGGAAAGATTGTGTGTGAAGGTCAATTAAAATGTTGTATTATGTTTTCTTTAGGCGTTCAAGTCTATTATATCTTATCAATGTTTCACTTCACATTTAATCTTGTACAAGCATTTGCCGTTATTTTTAAATAATTAAATTTTTAAATCAATTGTTTTCCAATTAAAATTTTTATTTTTAATTGTAAACAATTGTATTTTGAAAAACAGATTTTAAATTTGTTTAATTTGTTTCGTAACAAATTGCTAGAAAAGAAGAGGAGGAAAAGATTTTCGATACAGGTAAATTTAGTCAAACAAAACTACAGTCAGGGAGTAAAGTTTACCAGCACTCTCTTTCTAGTTCCCTTAAGCTTTCTCTAAGAATTTTACTTCTGTAATTTGTTATTCCCAAGCTTAAGGCTCAAAATGATCTCAAACATTTTCTATAGGATTCAAATCTGTATGTTTTGAAAATTTATAAAGTTGCCAGTTCGTGTAATTTTGCAGTCATTCCTTAACCTCTGGCAATATACTTGAGGTCCTAATTTTAAAAGCATCCCAAGCTTAAGGCTCAAAATGATCTCAAACATTTTCTATAGGATTCAAATCTGTATGTTTTGAAAATTTATAAAGTTGCCAGTTCGTGTAATTTTGCAGTCATTCCTTAACCTCTGGCAATATACTTGAGGTCCTAATTTTAAAAGCATTCCATAGTTCGCTTCTTTTACCATATACATTTGTGCTGGTACGAGGGCTGCTATTTATATTTCTGGCCTGGTAACACTGACTGTTGCCAGGCACCAATTGATGTTTCCAGTACAACCTTCACATTGTTAAACATAACCTCAACCAAAACATTTTGTCATTTTTTTGTTTTTAGTGTTAGTGATAGCAGGTTGAAAAAGTGATCTTAGGAGAAAATGGAATTAACTCGTGAACAATTTCGTGCAATAATTTTTCATAACTTTCGACGTGGCCTGACACGACAACAGTGCACAGATGAACTTAATTTCTTATATGGTAATGAAACACCTTCTTACAGCACCATTAAAAACTGGTATAACGAATTCAATCGTGGCCGACAATCACTCCAAGACGAATCCCGTGAAGGTCGTCCAACAACGATTGTTGTGCCAGAAAACATCGCAGCTGTGCATGAGCTGATAAAGCATGATCGTCATGTAACATATAGCCAGATTGAAGCATCTGTAGGGATTAGTATGACAAACATCAATAAGATCTTGCATGAACATTTGCATGTGAAAAAGGTTTGTTCACGTTGGATACCGCACAACCTGACAAATGCACAAAAGGATGCTCGTGTTGATTGGTGCAAGCGAAATGTTGCAGAAATTCGCTCAAGGTGCATCAAAAGCAGTTTATAATATCTGCAGAGGTGACGAATCATGGATATACTCATATGATGCTGAAACAAAACAGCAATCCACCGTATGGGTCTTTCAAGACGAGCGAAATCCCACCAAAGTTGTTCGTGGAAGAAGCACATCAAAGCAAATGGTTGCCTGTTTCTTCGGCATTACCAGTCATGTGGCAACTGTGGCATTAGAGCAACGTAAGACGGTTAATTCGGCATGATACACCACTATTTGTTTGCCAGAAGTCTTTGAGAAACTTTAGGGAAAAGTCAAAGAAAAGACGCATCATTCTGCATCACGACAATGCGAGCTGTTACCGATCGGCTGAAACAATGGAGTTTTTGACAGGTCAAAACATTGAATTGATGAGTCATATGACGTACAGCGCTGTCTTGGCACTTAATGACTTCTTTTTGTTTCCGAACATCAAGAAAAAACTACGTGGACAACGGTTTCCTACACCTGAAGAAGCAGCTTCTGCATTCAAAACCCATGTTTTAGAAGTACCTAAATCGGAGTGGAAAAAGTGCTTTGAAAATTGGTTCCAACGCATGCAAAAGTCTATAAATCTTCATGGAGAATATTTTGAAAAACAATAAAAAACATTTTGTCTTTAAATGCTTGTGTTTTCATCCTTAGGCCACAAATATAAATAGCGTTGCTCGTAACGCTTTATAATGGTTTTAGCAAAAGCCAACGTTCCAATAATACCAGGCGCTGCTTAAGTTTATCAAATTATAACATTTCCTCCGTCAGTATTTTACAATTGAAACCAAGTTTTTCAGCTGTAGAGCCGTATTTTTTTTTCTCTTCATATTTTAGCTTAAGCATCACTTCCGAAAGTAGTATACTTCAATTCATCAGAAATTACCGAAAAAGAAGTCACCTTTTTTCTGATATTAATTCAATAATTTTTAGATGGTGTCCTACTAAAAAAATATGTCTTTTATTGTTAAGGCACCTCCTGACAGTTTTTGGATCGATACTTTTCCATACTAGAGGCATAAGCAATATGTTTGACCAATTTTAGAGTGCTGATTCCAGGGAATATCATATCGGCAGAAGTTGATGAAAACCTATAAAAAGATTTTAATTTGTTACGTAAAATGTAATTCGAAAGCTTTCGAATGATCCAAAAGTACTAAAAAAAGTAACATTGCCGCAATCAACTTGCTGTCTAATATCTTCCGAGACATCCACTAGCGCCGTTATACAGCTGTGATCTTTTCAAAAACCAGATTGGCAATTTGTAAAAATGTTATTCTTTTCAAGGTACGTACTCAATGTCACCTGATAATGAACCAACCTTTCAAAAACTTTCGAGAGAAACAGTAGGATTGCTATCGGCCTGTAATCAGAATTTGATTTTTTTATACGGATGATTCTTGCAAGCTTCCATATTTTTGCGAAGCAGTTGGTAGTCAGAATCTTGTTGAAAATGAACGTTATAATTGGCACAAGTTGTGGTAGGAGAATCTTAAGAAAGTTTGGCTCAATTCCATCAGCTCCTATTGCATTGGACTTTACTGACAATACACCAGAAAGCACATCATTACGAGTAACATTAGTGAAATTAAAAGTTATTGTTTAAAGGAACATTGGAGAAGCAGTAGTAATTAGAGGTAGGTGTAACCGCACTAATATTCAAAAATTTTTCATTCAGAGTATTTGCGTCAATGCCATAAAACTCATTATCAATAGATCTGCCAATTCCAATTTCCCGAACTGTTTTCCATTTCTTTTTAGAGTCACTTGCTGTGGAAAATTTAGCTACGTAATAGACGGAATTTGCTCTCTTAATTAACCTGTTCGTCAGTGGTTCGGCCAGCACCAGGTTATGACCT
The DNA here is from genome assembly GCA_030448955.1 of Trichopoda pennipes. Classification (NCBI taxonomy): domain Eukaryota; kingdom Metazoa; phylum Arthropoda; class Insecta; order Diptera; family Tachinidae; genus Trichopoda; species Trichopoda pennipes. The sequence goes on along the minus strand of JASKUP010000060.1, from coordinate 10,506,030 downwards.
ACGGTCGGTACTGGTGTAAACCTTATCACGCATTCCTTCACAGTCCCCCCGGGGGCATATGATATGTCTTGATGGAATCTCACTTTTAAGATATGTGTCATCTGGGGTTAAAAGGGAGTCCAGTCCCCTAAAGGCTAGCAGAAGCCAACTGGGCCAACTTCCACTTTATTTTCACGGAAATCAGTAAGAGTTCAGCTTTTGCTGTTCTCTTACTGATTTTTGAAGTTGGCCCTTCGGGGGGTATCGAGGTGGTTGTGATTTCATGATTAAGGGGCCACGATCATCGCGTTTGACGAAGAATACATGATGAATAATCCGGATCCAGTGAGCATGCTATGTCATGTGTTCTGGACCAGAAGTTGGAAAGTCTCCAACACTTCAGCAAGGAGTGGGGGTGGCGGCCCTGCTCCGAGCTCCCAAAATTGCAACTAGAAATGACCTATTGGATAATATTATGCCTCGGCTTCCTAGGACGTGGGTGCAGGCTACATATCAGCCAAAGTTGTTTGGTCCACCATCAGTTATGACCTCGCGGTCGGTGCTGATATAAACCTTATCACGAAATTCATTCACAATCTAACCGAAATCATGTTGATTTTTTGGAACATCTAATCTAAGCCAGTTCGTGTAATGCATCATCACCCGCAATCAAAATAAAGAATGTCACAGCAGACGTTAATTTCTATGTCATGCAATAATGGATCCTCTCTTCGTCATCTCAACAGCATCTTGGTTGTCATGTAAGGTACTGTATGCTATCTTAAATAACAATAACTGTGGAAATCCTTGACATCCTATACAATTCTAGAATGTACGGTTGCATTTTTAAGCTAAGCTTCTTATAGCCAAGGTTTGCTTAATTTAATTTTAATTAATTTTTCGCGAACAAATAAAAAAAACTTGTCAAAAAGGAATCAGAATTTCGAAATAAATCACAATAAAGAAACATTTAAACCCTATTCAAGAGGCGCGTAGTGTAAAATATGACTGGAAGTAAAGCAGTAATTTATTTTTAAATCTATTAAGCCTGCCAACATCTTGGTTGTCATGTATGGTACCGTATTCTATCTCAAATAACAATGACTGTAGAAATCCTTGTCCTCCTAGTCATTTCTAGGAAATTCAGTTGCACTCTTAAATCAGGTACCCTATAGCCGGGATTTGCTTAATAAATTTTTTTTAATTTTTTGCAAGCAACAAACAAAAAGTCACATTAAGTAAAGATAAGCAAAACAAAAATTTTTTTTGCTTATTTATGTGGAGCGTGGTGTAAAATGCGGTTCGATATAAAAAGTGATTTATTTTTTATATCCATTAAAAAGCTAAAAAAAATTTAATTAGAAATTCTAAATTATTTTATTTGCTTTGAGAAAATACCAAGAAAATTACTCGCTCCAAAAAAAAAATTAAATAAATAAAATTGTAATTGAAATTAAAAATAAAAATTGAAAAAAAAAATTATCAACTTACATTTAATCGTATGAAATGCATTCGTTGTATTTTTGTTATTAAATGTACATCCCAATTTTAGCTCGCGCACCTCATCGCCAATATTTATACGCTCGCCCAGTGATGCTTTTTGTTTCATCATCATCGCTGGCTGGGAAGACGATGAAAAGTTTGTAAATGTATTGATGTTGGCACTATTGGTGTTATGTGGAGGATTACTATTGTGGTTATGATTATTAATTTGATTATATTGCTGATGGTATGATGGCTGTTGCTGCTGATGCTGCTGCTGCTGTTGTTGATATGACGATAAATGATGAAATGACGATGAAGATTTTTGTGTTGAATTTGGAGAAAAGGTTGTTTTAGAAAATGTTGAAGGGATATCGTCACTGGTGGCGGCCGCACCCGCACCCCCACCACCACTGCCTGCACCACCAACGCCACCAAATCCAGTGTCACTTTTAAAGACGCCACTGCGTTGTTGATAACTATAACTGTGACTTTGAGCATGAAATTCTGTACCGATATTGCAACCACTGCCACCGATGACTCCCTGAAAGGAGCCACCACCTTGTTGTAATGCTGTTAGATTTGATGATGAAGCTGTAGCTAATGATAAATTAGATTGTTGTTGTTGTTGCTGTTGTTGCTGCTGCTGCTGTTGTTGCTGTTGTTTCGTTGATTTTGTTGATTTTTTGCTGCGTTTGATCGATGTGCCCGTAGCTTTGGCTTTTAGCTTTTGTAGCGCTGAAGCTGAATTTGAAGATTTCGGAATTTTTTGGCTGTTGTGGGGGGTCTGGTGTAAGCAATTTTTAAAAAATTGCCCACCAATTAACCACCGTTTATGATTAGAAAAATTATATATTTATAAAAGAAGAATTTACACGTTTTATTTTATCGATTAATTTATATTTTATTTATTTATTTATTTTTTATTTTATTTTTATATTTATTTTAGGCTGCTTGTTGCTGGTAAGGACGTTTTTCTTTATCGCTTCATATGTTTAATGTTTTAAGGATTTTTTATTTTTTTAATACTTAATTTTGGAAATTAAATTTGATTTTACATATACGTGGGTATAAGGAATTAAGGAATACATCAGAGTTATTGACACTAAAATTTACATATTGTTTTCACATTTTCAGCATTTGTGTATTGTGTTTTGTTTTGTTATCATTTTTCTTTTTTTTTAATTTTTCCTAAATCACTTTGCTGCAAAAGGAGAAAAAATTCAATTATATTTCTTTGTAAAGAAATTGTAATCCTATGCTTCTCTCTTTCAAAACAAAAAAAATTTTTTTCAGTGCAATAATGCGAAACAAAACAAAGGTAAATAAATATACATCGACAATACCAACGACCAGCTATCGACACAACAACATGCTGAATATTGAATTGATACGGCGTCCACTTAAGAGGAACGCATTTATTTGAAGTCAGATAAAAGTACAACACTACCAACGAACAAACGTTTAGAAATTGTGAAATGAAATTCTTTTTATACAATTATGTATAATTATATCTCTATTAATTGATTACTCGTAAACACACAAAACATATTGGAGCCAGAAACTTATTTAAGCATAACATTAAGCATTAACATCTATTGAAATAGATAAAAAATGAATTACTAAACTAAAGGGTCCGCTAAATAACTTGTTTTGTTTTTTTTTAATGCTATAACCTAAACTACTGAATATTTTCTCAAATTTCTTTTTTTATTTGAAAATAAAAGGTGTTTTTTTAAACTAGATAGAACTTTAAATTGTAAAAAGTAACACAAAAAATGATATTTTGATGAAACATTTTTTTTTATTTGTTTCAGTATACTCTGACAAATCATCATGAATAGACTCTCGCTTGAACAACGCTACGAAATTATCCAAATTTACTTTGAAAATCAGTCGTCGATTCGCGCAACTTATAGACGACTTCGTCATTTTTATGGCGTACATAATCGTGCATCTGAACAAGCCATTCGTCGAACTGTCGATAGATTTCGTACCACATACTCTCTAGAGGATGCAATAACACCAACACGTTGAAGGAATGTGCGTACTGAAGAGAATATCGCCGCTGTAAACGAAAGTGTGGAAGAAGATCCAAATTTATCAATTCGTCATCGGTCGCAGGAATTGGGGCTCTGTCCGTCCACTACGTGGAAAATTTTGCGCAAAGATCTCGGCCTACACCCGTATAAGATCCAGCTGGTGCAGGAATTGAAGCCACGAGACCATTATATGCGTCGTTCTTTCGCCGATTGGGCTCTAGAGCAGTTGGCAACTGACCCGTTGTTCTATCGCAAAATTGTGTTCAGCGATGAGGCGCATTTTTGGCTTAACGGGTTTGTTAATAAGCAAAATTGCCGCATATGGAGTGAGACCAATCCGCAACAGACCCTACAGACTCCATTACATCCAGAAAAATGCACCGTTTGGTGCGGTTTTCACGCTGGTGGCATCATCGGACCTTATTTCTTCAAAAATGAGGCCGGAGCTCGCGTTACGGTCAATGGAGATCGTTACCGCACCATGATCAATAATTTTTTGTTTGAAAATATGGATGACATTGATCCGGACGAGATGTGGTTTCAACAGGATGGCGCTACGTGCCATACAGCGAACGCAACCATCGACTTATTGAAATCAAAATTTGGCGATAAGTTGATTTCGAGAAATGGACCTGTCAATTGGCCTCCAAGGTCGTGCAATTTAACACCACTCGACTATTTCCTGTGGGGCTACGTGAAGTCACTGGTTTATGCTGATAAACCAGCAACAATTGACGCCTTGGAGGACAGCATTGTTTGTGTTATTCGTGACATACGCCCAGCAGTGCTCGAAAAAGTGGCCCAAAATTGGACGTCCAGAATGCGCTTCGTCAAGAACAGCCGCGGTGCCCATATGCCCGAAATCATTTTCAAATGTTAATGTCACGTATTGATCCTTCGAATAAAAAAGAAATTTTGATTACAATTTAATTTTTTGCATTATTTTTTACAATTGCAAGTTCTATCGGGCTTAAAAAACACCCTTTACAATCCTTCCGGTTAATAATAGAAAATAATTTTATTCCAACAGCTGGCTCGGCTGGCCATGCAGTAGCCTACACGATCGGTTCAATTTTTAAGCACATTATCGATTATGTGCAGCTGTATTTCACCAATGGCTTCACAAATATTGTCCTTTAAAGCCTCAATTGTCTCTGGCTTGTTGGCGTAACACTTATCTTTGACGGCACCCCACAAATAATAGCCCAACGGTGTCAAATCGCAGCTCTGAGGTGGCCAAACCACATCAGCTCTGCGGCTGATAATGCGATCTTCAAAAATAGCGCGCAAAACATCGAGTGTAGCTTCGGCTGTGTGGCACGTTGCGCCGTCCTGTTGAAACCAAATGTTGCCAATATCCGCCTCTTCAATTTCTGTGAACAAAAATTCGTACAACATGGCCCGATAAGGATTGCCATTTACAGTAACGGCCACTCCTTGCTCATTTTCGAACAAAAATGGTCTAATTATGCCTCTGGACCAAAATACGCACCAAACAGTGATTCGTTTTGGATGCGTTGGCATTTCAATGTAAGCGTGCGAGTTTTCTGTGCTCCAAATGCGACAATTTTGCTTGTTTACATACCCGTCAAGATCAAAATGAGCTTCACCTGAAAAGATGATTTTTTTTGCAAAATCGGCATCTTCTGTAAGTCGATCGCAGGCCCACTTAGCGAAGCGAAAACGCATTGGATGGTCACTTGGCTTCAACTCCTAAACCAATTGGACTTTGTATGACCTCATACCAAGGTCTTTATGCAAACTTCGTCTCAATGATGTCTCTGAAATGTTCAATTGTTGAGAATGACAGTGAATTGATGTTGATGACGCTTTACGCACACTTTCTGCCACAGCAGCAATATTCTAGGGTGTGCGCACTGTTTTTTTGGCGTTTCATGCTTTGGTTTGCCGATGAGGATGCCAGTTTCTTTCACTTTTTTCACAAGATAACGAACATACGGAGCTGACGGTGCTTCTCTTCTTTCAAAATCTGTACGCAATTTTCGCACACATTCTGCAACATTACCACATGATTTTCAAAGTAATGTCGCAATATTTCCCAGCGTTGTTCAAGCGTATACACAACCGTATTCGTTCAGCGGAAGGATAAAACTAATTATCTGTCACATTAAACATAAGTTAAGTGTTACCATTCACGTAATAAGCACTAGTTGAAAAAAAAAGTTATATGTCGGACCCTTTATATCTAATATTGCTTCTACTGTTTTTTATATATTTGAGATTACAATAAGTTAATCCATGTTAATTGTGCTACATGCTTAAATATATTTTCGTAAAATATTTTATTATTCAAAAATCGAAATACATTACTGTGGGAAAAGCGTATTGATATTTGGGAATGAATATGGATATTATTGTTATTATTCTTTAGACAACTAGCAGATTAAGATGATAACGTCTTATAAGTGACGGTGCTATTGATCCTTAACATATACAAATTGAGTTATTATAAAACTTAAAACTAGAAACAAAGTTATAACTAATTAAAGGCCCAACTATAATATGCATATGCAGGCTTAAGCCAACTTAAACAACTGTGCAAATACCTAATAATCATATGTGGCGAACTATAATGTACTTAACAAAACTTTTCGTAAAGTTATGTCAAATGTCAATTGCTTAAGCAAAGTACGAAACTGATCGCACATTGCGTACGGAAACAGCTGATTTTGCATTGTGTTATAGTAACATTAGTAAACAAATTCCAATGGAGGGCAAAAATTATTTTATCTGAATTTAATAGAAAATGTACAGAGAAAAAATAGCTTATATGACAAAAGGGACGCGTTTTATTATAACGGCAATTCAAAGGGACGAGGGCCTTTAAACATTTTATTTTCTTTTCAATTTTTTTTAAAACACAATTTGCAAAAAAATTTAATTTTTTTATGGTTTATAAATTCAATGATGCACACAGTTGCATTTTTTTATTACTTTTGGCCCAAATAATACAAACAGCGATATTTGTGTAATTTTTCTGTTTAAGGATAGTATTAAGTATACAAAATATGATTATTAAATGCCTAATAAATTTTGCTAATAAATTTTATTTATTTAGAACGAAATAAATATTTTGCAAAAGTACGAATAAAATAAATGTGCAACTGTGCATAATAATTTCTATATTCATGTAAGTACAATATAGCTACGTAAAAGTCTTCAATGATTCGCTTAAACATTTGACATTAGCTTAAGCCAGATTATACATATTATAGTTGGGCCTTAAATCGAAAGAAATGTAAAAAGTGTTAACAACATAAAAATTAAGTCAAGGTTGGGTATAACTAAATGATTTATAAAGCTCATTTTTAAATAAATTTGCGTTGCCTATTTTCTGTATAGAATTTGGCAAAGACTTCCAAAGACTGGTTGCATTTATGAAAAACTGGCTTTGAGATAACAGACTCAAACAAGCAAACAGCATGGCTTTGAAATAATGAAGCATTATTACCCAAAAACTTGCTGCCTACGGTGAAGCACGGTGGTGGCTCCATTATGGTTTGGGGCTACATGTCAGCGGCTGGGGTGGGTAATTTAACATTTATTGATATTAATATGAATCGCATGGTATACTTGGACATTCCCAAAGTTAATTTAAAGCAAGGCGCGAGTAGGTGCCCCTGTAGGCTAGGAGGTAGTGTACTAGCTTGTAAATATGGGGGTTGTGGGTTCGATTCCCAACGAAGACCTTGGTTTTTTTCACTACAAATTAAAATTGACTGTCGGTGGAGCTGCTCAGCGATGAAGGCATAGTCACAGGTCGCTGTTGCTGTCTTTATACGGCAGTTAATTTCCGACTATCCTTCTGCTTTCACCACCTGTTTCATCTCTTCTCTATCGCTTTCCTAAAAGAATGTAGCACGGTACTTGACTAAATAGGCATTGTTGCCTGAAGTGCTACTTCTCTTAAAAAAAAAAACTGGGTCTTACGGTAGGTTGGTAATTTCAGCAAGATAATGTCCCAAAACATAACCCTGATATCAACTTTACTGTGCGACTGTATGTTAAAAATGTTACCAATGACGAATACTATTTTTGCTTGGCTTTTGTTATTTATTTTTGAAATCATTATTTTTTTGCACTATTCCTTAAGAGATGTCATTTTTTTATATGGAATATAAGCTTTTTGTTTCTTAACAAAGTCTTGTTTGTGTAGGTTCCTTGTGTTAAAATTAACATTTTTACAATTTTTTACTGATAAAAAATTAAGCTTTGCGGTTTATGTTGAATAATTTTTTTTTGGCGACTACACATACGGTTTGAAAATAAATCAATATTTATTATTTAAATTATCCACTACAGGCACAAATTTCTGTAACAAAATTCTGGCCAATATTTACTACGTGTTCACTCACAGACTTTAAATGCTTTCTAATTAAAACACCGCCTACATATGCATACACCTAATGGTACATACCACATGCATACATACATACATATGTACGTGCATGCCGCTACAAGTTTTATTGACAGCTCAGGTAGTAATAAAAGCACATGGAAAATCTTAAGAACATTTTTCACCTCTATAAATATGGGTCAAACATATTTTTACATTATTAATTGTATGATAGATAACACAAAAAAAACACTATTACAGCACTAACACTTATAATATTTTTAAAAAAGAATTTTTAATTTTCTTTGTAAATGATAAGGAAAGAAACGATTGTAATATAATATTTTGCCAAAAAAATTTAACGAACAAACAATTAAAACCACCCACACACAGACTACTCCCACATACAGTTAACCTTAACAAAAAAAAAAAACAAATAAAAGAATAACAAGGATGAGTAAAAACAACAACATATCAATCTACTCAATTAAAATAGAAAATGCATTCTCATATATGAAATAGGTATATGTGTTGTGCTGATGCTTCTTCTTCTTCCACTGCCTTGTCATTTGGCAGTGTACTGCAATACAGTAATACTTAACAAAAAGCAAAAGAAAACATGTTTTCTTATACAGAAGTATGCATGCATATATTTCACACTTAACATTCAATAATAGAGAAGGAAAAAAATCACGCTCCACATACTCACTAGAACTACATATTTAAAACACCTGAGGATTTAACAAAAAAAAAAAAAGTAGCTGCTAGAAAACTATTTGCACTTTAAAAAATTTTAAAAAAAACAAAATAAATGTACCATATGTTGCTAAAACGAAAAGTTAAAATATAGAATCTTCCTTTCTTTAAGCTAATCAATTTCACACTTTTGCTTTTTAAATATTTTTTAGTTCTTGTTTGTCACTTAACAAGATAATAATAACTTTTTTATTAAATGAACAACATGTACGTATGTATGTACATATATGTTTAGTGATTTTGTTTTCTTTAGCAATTAATAATTTTATAAGAAACACATTTCACTATTATATATATATATGTGTACTTATATATAAATACATATCTATATACATTTATAAATTTTATAGGATTCACTTGTATTTACCGCGCCGTTCACAAGATGATTTGATGTGGTAATTTTTGTTATTGTCTCACTTAGAAAATTTGACATTTCTTTGGGGTTTTTTTTCTTTTCATTTTAATAAAATGTAAGAGAGCAAATAATGATGAGAAACCGAGAAGTAGAGAGTATATTAAAAAAAGAAATGCCACCAAGTGCAAATTTTAACGGTTTAATTTTTATTTACTTTACTTTGCACAGCTATAAAAATCGCCAAAATCAAAATTTAACATACTTTTAATTCAACATTAACGTGTTTATAGCGTACAAAAGCACCAAATTTCTTTTGTAAAGTTTTAAACTTTAAATAGACATTGTGCATTTTAATGTTTAATATGTAATTTAATTTTTAAAAAGTTTTTAAAGTGTTTTAATTTGCATTAAACAAATGGTTTTTGTTAAATTCGTTTGGCGAGTTTTTTTTTATTTTTAATCGATTCATGAAGAAAATTTTTTGCTAAATTTGATAGCAAAGCAGCTAAGAAATTGTAATAAAGCTCAAATTCATTTCACGCTATTAAGTTACAATGAAAGTTTGTGTAAAAAAGCTCAAATTTAGTTTACGCTTTTAAGATACAATTTGGTTGCCTTTGAGCTAAAGGCAGTTGAAATATATTTAATAAATAGTTGATTTTCTCTATCAAAGCTTTAGAGTAATTTAATTTAAATTATCAAGTTGAGGTTTTTATTTTTTACCATTCTAATAAAAACAGGTCTCTCAACAGTGTAAATATCAAAACATTTAAAACACATTTACAACAATTCCCAAAAATTAAAACTTTAAGCATAGAAAAAATATTGAAAATTCTGGTTTAATTTTCCATTTCAAAATGTCTATAATTGTTTAAACATATGGGAAGAAAAGATATTTTTCTTAGAAGAATAAATTAACAGCTAAATAACTAAATTATATTTCTTCATTCTGGCAACTCCATTAGCAAAATCTGTTTTGCAGTCAAATAGCAGTGTGCTTTTCAAAAAAATTATTGTGGGGGAAGGGGATGAAAAAAATACCTAAAGTAATGAACGTCAAAAAAACCAACAACAATAATACATACGCAAGACAACACAGCTGGCTGGTTTTGTTTTTTCTTTTTGGTTTGAATGTGTGTGATCCACAGTGTGAAACACACAAAAAAAATTGTTGAACTTTTTTTTTCAGCAATTAAATGATGGAGCACAAGGGGGATGCAACGCGCAAGATGACAGGGGATTTTTTTTTATAAAGTGGCTCGACAACGTTAACGCAAGCAATTTACAACGTAACAAATCAACACAGGCTCAGAGACAACTTAAAAATATATGAAAAAAATCCAAAAAAAGAACTTTCACATTTTTTTTTAAATTTTTATACTTTGTTTTAAGGAAATTTATTTTATTGATAAAAAATGTCAAACTGTTTTGTAAAAACACATTTTTGCTTTATTTCTTAAAGATTTCCTTTAGATTCCACTGCATTTCCATTTTTTCATTGATTTTCAACTATTAAATTTATTCACTTTTGTTCTCTTCTTTTTTCTTTTATTTGCTGGCCTCAAATTTTTTAACATTTATTTAAAATTATATTACCGTATTAAAGAAACTTTTTGCTTTAGTTCAGCTAAATTTAAATCAATTTTTAATGAGTTTAATAAATTTAAAATAATTTTTTAGGACTACACAATTCTACCGTGAGCACTTTCAAATCTTTTTTTTTTATTTTTTTCACGTCAGCTAGTTAAAATTGACATTTCAACGGTGTTGCTAATAGGAGTTGCCAGATGAAGAGAAAAAACGGTGGGTAATATTTTGTTTAGAGGTTATTTTTTTTTATTTTGGAAATTTCAAGTAAAAATATGTGTCAAAATTGGTTTTAAATTATTTTATAATTATTTATGATAGTATACACTTAGAAAAATATTTTTTATAAACTCTGCACTGATTTATAATTAAGTAGGATGTTTTCAAGTTTTCAAGCTTTAGATTAATTGCTGAGGCATAAGTTTTCCATTTGAAAAATATATTATCAAAGAAGAAATTTCATTATTACAACATATTCATGGATTTACAAATCTAATATTATCAATTAAGTTAAATAAAAACTATTAATTAAATTAATTACTAATACTATACAGTTTAATCTATTTCAAGAAATCTTTCTTTTGCAACGTATGTTATACTACGGTTGCTGACCGATTCGGACCCCATTCGCTTTGGTTATAAGGATCGTTCGAGGTTCCCGTTTCGTAAACACATACCTCGAAACACGTGGCTGACACTAGGGATGAAATTTGGTGATATTAAAAGCTTTTTTATTAAGCTTCAATATGGATTCCTCCTCAATTTCATTCTGTACGCAAATAAGCTGACTAGATTTAAAGTATTAAAATGGATTGTTAAGATCATTTCGGAGCCTAACTTAAATTATTGTAATTAAGAATGCCAAGAAATTAATTGAAAGAAATTTGCGATATTTTATTTAAATTCTAATACCTTAATTAGTTAACTAATTTTTTTCTGGTAATAAGAATTTTTTCTAAAGAAAAAAGTCTTATACAGTGGCTTGAAAGTTGGGCAAAGCATTATTAGATTCTTATCAACTATTTTTGAAAAACTTTAAAATACTTAAAATTAAATTAATTTTAATTTTTTAGTAAAAATATTGCCCACAATTTTCCAACACTGGTCACACTGAAAGTTGGGCAAAGCAAAAAATTCATTTCATTTACCGTTATATTTGTTCATGGCTTCATATTTTTAATATTAAAAACGACCAATTGAATATTATGCTTTTATTGCAAGAAAATATTTCAAAAATATTTCTTGGAAAAGGAAAAAATAGTTTTTAATAACTATTTAGAAGGTAAAACTCAACGAGAAATCGCAAATATCGTTAATAAAAGTAAATCAGCTGCACGCGACATTATTAAGGGCTACAAGAAAGACAACAGAATTACAAATAAGCAACGGGCATCTGTAGAAAGAAAGCTTTAGCCAAGAGATGAGAAGTTTATATTTCGCGGCGGAATACAAAATGTCCCTCCCATTCATCTCCACTACAAAACTTGCCACAGTCGTTAAAACAATAAGAAGAGTTTTAAGCAAAAGAAAATTGCAGAGCCGAGTGGCGCGAAAGAAGCTATTTGTCAGTGTCAAAAATAGTAAAGGGCGCTTGAATTTGCACAAGAGCACATATAAAAAAATTGTCTCGTTTTGGGGCACGGCTAAATTTGAATGTCACGTTAATGTTGGTTTTTTGTATGAACATTTTAATAAATTGCAGCTTCTTTTTACGGTTCGAAGCAAATTGAATTGTTTTGTTTTCAATGACCGGTGTTACGGGTAGCGTAAACACAATCAAAAAGTTTTGCACAAAAACGCTAAGCAAATAGTTAAGCATGGAGGCTTATCAGTGTTAGTGTGGGGCTTCAGCTGTTGGAAAACGCCGCTTTATTTAAGGCATTATGAACAGAAACATGTTTGTTGACATTTTATAAACTAATGTTAAGGAAAGTGAACTCAGGTTGGGTATGGCTGAAAATTTTATGTTTTATCAAGACGATTCTCTAAGCACACATCGCTGATAGTTGATTTACAATTGCCCTTAGATCATACGAAGGCCTGCAAAAAACTTAGATGTAAACGTGATCGAGCACTTATTAGATGTACTTGGACGCCGTATGCAAAACAGCTTAAGGTTGTAATAAAAAACAGCGGAAATGAAACTAAATAACGCATGATGTGAGCAAAATATTAGTGGGATCTCTTCCAAAAAGATTAAAAGCTGTAGAAAATCAAAAAGAACATCCAACCAATAAATTAATGCCTAAACAATTGAATCGACTTTAAAGACTGTCCGACTTTCACTGTGATCATAATTTTAAGGTTTTTCTTTTATTATTTCTATTGTTGTAAGGCTTGAAGTACCTAAAGTTTGTTTTGTTACATTTAGTTAGATGCAGAATGCAAAAGTATTATTTACTTTAAAGCTGCTAAACTTTTCTGTAATTATTTGCAAAACTTTCGATATCAGTCACTGTACGTTTATTTGGCAAAATTTATCATTTAATAATTTGTGTTTACTTTCAATATAATTTTTAAATCGATTGGCTATTAATTAATATTGTCAAATCATTAATCTCTTAATTTAATAATAATAATTTTATCAAGTTAAATTAGTTGAATCATTTGGTCATTCATAATTTGAAAGTTATCTTTATTATTATCTTCTATAAGTCTTAATAAATAATTTGAAATAAAAGTCGCAAGTCATACTTAATTAATTTAGATTGCTAAATAAAATATTTTGTTATAAATATTATTGTATAATAAAAAGATTAAATCTTCATCAATTAAATGTTTTGTTGTGGTAAAATAATAATAATTTTTATATCATTTTATAATAAAAAAATATATATATTTTAACATAATGCTTTTAACTATATCCATTAATAGTTATTTTAATAAAAATAATTTAAATTTTTTAAGCACTAAACTAAAGTGGTAATATAAACCAGTATTTTACGTTAATACTTTTAAATTATTAATTTTTTTTCGATATAAATATTTCCTATTCTGAATCCACTATTTAAACAAGAAAACTCACTTAAAATGTTTAACTTTCCATTTTCTGTGCTTTTTGCATAACTTGTCTCAGTTGTGGAAATGATGATTTAGTTTGCGGAGGATGCAGTCTTGAGCATAAATTAATAAACGGTTCATATAATGATGGTCTTTCCATGGCATTAACTGTATAATGTTTAATACGTTCACGGGAACACCAAGAATTAGCACGATTAATTATAATGTCGACAGGATCTGGTTGCTTTTGATGTAGTTGCTGCTGTGTGGGTGAGGGTGGTGTATCTCTACGTTTTGCACGCATATTAGCTAAAACAATTATATGCACTTCTTTTTTCTCCTTGTTCTTGTCAATATCTTGTTTAATGTCCGCCAACATATCTAAACTCTGAGGATCGGTGGGATCATAGACCAATACATAACCATCCGGAAAATATAAATAGTGACGTGGTAACTGAGCCTTTCCTTGCAGGCCAGCTGTATCATATATACGCAAAGTTTCTCTAGTGCCTCGCCCAGTATCCACACTGGCCACATAAATATCTTCAATAGTCGGATGTATTTCCTTAAAAATAAAAAAAACTCTTTTTCTTTTAATTTATAAAACATAATTGAATGACTCTTACCGTTTCCATATTAACATTTCCATATATTAATTGTTCCAATAGGGCCGTTTTGCCAACTCCTTTCATGCCACACATTAACACCTTACCTACTTTACCTATTTTAGCCGTTAGCATAGTTGCTATTTAATTAAAAATATTAATCTATAAAACTAATTTTATTAATTTATAAAATATATTAAACACAAATTGTATTACAATTTATTTGTTCTACAGTCAGCTGTTTAATGTTAACATCAGTGTTGGTAAACGTAAAAAATGGTTATTGCAGTATTTATAACTAAGTACTTAAAAAGAAGAAGAGTTTTCTTTGAAAGTTACCAGACAAAGAAATTAATTTGGGTAAATAAGTATTGGGAAACTTTATCTTCCGCATAGAACATACCTTTCAAACACAGGTGTCTCTGATACAGCAACAACTTGACTCCTTGGAACAATTATTAAAGTTCACCAAAGTATTGATGGAAACCTTTACATTACAAAATTATTTACTGCTCCCAATATAATATTTTTTAAGGAAAAGTAGCACTTCAGGCAACAATGCCTATTTAGTCAAGTACCGTGCTACATTCTTTAAGAAAGGGATAGAGAAGAGATGAAACAGGTGGTGAAAGTAGAAGGATAGTTACGGAAATTAACTGTCGTATAAGACAGCTCAGTGGCCAGAGACTATGCCTTCATCACTGAGCAGCCCCACCAATTTTTATTTGTGGTAAAAAATTCCAAGGTCTTTGTTGGGAATCGAACCCACAACCCTCAATCATGTAAGCTAGCACACTACCTACTAACCTACAGGGGCACCGAATATTCTTCTAACCTAATATTGTTGTAACCAAAAAATTCTTCTAACCTAGTCGTTATTTGTAGCCAGCATCAGCCTGTTGGCTCGTCTTCCTAATTCACTCTTGTTGAAACCTTAATCTGCTGTAATGTGTCAAAGTCTTTCTTCTTCTTCTTCCGCAGAATGTATTCGGTTTAGTTTCTTACAGCATTCCAATAGTTCTCGAATTCGAGCCAATCTGCTCTTCCACCACCACCAATGCAGTTGAAAAACGTGTGTTCAACATCGTCATTCACCGCTTTGCAGCAATTGCAGAAATGATCGCCTTATTTATCCATGCGGTATAGATACTTTAAGAAGTATTTACGTGATAAGATTTACATCTGCACCTGGCCGTGGGCCTTAGTCAGATAGTGGTTAAACCACTGTGAGTGAAAAGCAGCGCCACTCACGCCTAAGAGGCCGAAGTCTAATTCTAGCAATAGGTCCTTCCTAGTAGCAATTTCAATGATTCCAGAGCAGGGCTGCAAACCACTATTCCTTGCTTAAGAGCTGCAGACTATCCAACTCCTGTCCAGAACACATAACTAGGATCATTCCACCATTTAGGTGTTATTAAAGGTGAAATGATCCTGGCCACCATATAAAACTGACCCGCCTGTTATGGGCCCGCGAAACCACAACCACCACGATACTCCCAAACGGGCTAACCTCAATAATCAGCCAGAGAACAGCTTAATGCCTAAAGAGACAAATAGCTCACTAATTCACTAATTCCCGTGGAAATAACGTGGAGCTTCCAGTTGTATCCCTGCTGCCTTCAGGGTACTGGGCTCCCTTATACCCCCAGTTGCACAGGTCTAGATAGTCGAAGTTCTATAAACACCGATAAATGTGCCTCCGGGGGGGGGGGGACTTTAAGAAGTATTTATGACTCGAAAGAGCTTGGGTCAGAAAGTAGTTAACCTACCCAAAACTCCTTTGTATTCATCTCTATATTAGGAATGAGTTTCGCCATCCACCTGTCTATCGGTTCTGTGCTTCATCTGTTTTGCCATCTGAATGCTAGATGGTCAGAGATCTTCTTTCTGTGGCACTTATTCTAGAATAATCTTCTCTCGAGTTTTATAGTATGGTATTGCACATTCTACTCCCTATACGCATCTCTACAATCATTTCAAAAACCTTTATTCACGGTTTTATGATCCCCCCATGCGTTAGTGTTCGTTCAAAATGGCCACAGTACTAAAATAAAACCATTGCATTAGAGAGCCAGTGCGTTTTATATAATTGCACTATTTTCAAGCTCATCTGCTCCGTGCTTGTTCCCCTTAAGAGCCCAAAATGTTAACTGTTTAGTCATCCTTTACGAAAATGTTCATGTCTTGACTGCTGTTCTCGACTGTCAGATGTTGATGATTACGAATTGTCCAAATGTCTTTCTCTTACGAATCATCCTTTATCTCTAGAAACATATTGAATAAATAATCCTGTAATCAAAATATTTCTCAAATATAAGAGGATATGAGTGCAATATGTAGACGTTTGAAAAATGTACGCTCCTTGGAATTCCCAAGATCCATTGAATTCAGTATTTAATAATTTGCTTTGACCAGAACCTTTTCCATTCCAATGCTGTTAGATTCCAAGCTCAAGAACAGCCTATAGGCCTCCTAAAGTATTTCAAAACAAGTACCAAACAATGTCCTCCTATAAGTTAGCCGCCCGAAATGGGTGCGGCTTATTCTTGATAAAAATTTCTTGTTTATCATTTCCACGTTAATCGTTCTCAAAATATTCGACATTGTTTTTTTTTTGAATGCCGATGGGAACAGTTAACTGGATATCAGTTACGCGGTAACGAGCTTCTAATTGTGGTAACGTTTTTCATCTTTCAGAGCTTCATTGCTTGCAGATTGTTTACATAAGGCCGGCATTTCAAATAACACCAGAGAAAATAATCCAGCCATGTTAAATCGCCAGAACAAGGCGGCCAATTAATATCGCCAAATCATGCGATAACTGAATTATTTGGCTAGCTGCCTCGCTTGTGGCGAAATCTTGCTAAAACCAAAGATCAGTGCTATCAGCATTGTGGCCGCAAAAATTTGTTTATCATGGTTTGGTCGCGTAGACGGCTTCACGCTGACGGGGTTTCCTTGCTCATATAAAAAAAATATTGGCCGATCATGCCGCTTGATAACAAAACGCATTATACAGTCAGTTTTTTGGATGAATTGGTTACGAGATTGTGGATTTTGTGAGACCCATATGCAACAATTTTGTTTGTTTACCCAAGCGCCTGTTTGAAACTGAGCCTCCTCATTACTAAAAATAATTTTGTAGAAAATGCGTGGCTTCCAGTTTTGCATACGGCCAATTCAAAAGCGACGCAAGCAATGGTCGGATGGCTTTAATTTATTGCCCATGAAAATGAGATTTTTATGCTGTAATGTTGCACAAAGTTGATGGTCCAGGCTCATTCTCAACACTTTGCTATACAGCGGCTATATTTGCATCACTATGACCACTACGAGCGTATTATGTTGGTCTATTGTCAGCAACAATACCTCGAATTTAGCGATTATATTAAGGCACAGCAGTCTCAGAAGGAGTCTGATTATGAGGAAAAGCTGCTCAAGAGTATAACTTTCCATATTTAAAATTTCCCAATTTTTTAATAAATAAATGTCAAATTATGACAGCTCATCTGATAGACCATTTACTACCTAACCTCAATATTGCCGACAGGCAGAAACATGGACAAGTTTAACTCTTGGAGAGCTTTCTGCAGATTTCCATAATCTAATCGTGGTGATTTGACATTGGAAACTTAAAGATAAACAAAACATTCTATAGACGGTGCCCAACCACATACTCGCTACAGACTGTTACAATTGATCCTTTCTGATTACAACAACAAAAAATAGTTTAACCTTTAATTATTTCAAAGCAGAAAAATGTATCTGTTGTTTGATAGATGCTCACTGCTGACAAGTGCAAATTTATATCTTTATTAGTTTTTAAAATCTTGGGCGGATTTCCAAAAAAGTATCACTTTCAAAAAATCATATCTCAGATCGAAACCTTTTCCTTCTTTCAAACAAACAAAGCAAACAAAATCACAATTAAAAATGTATTAAATGTACCTTCACAAGGCAGGCAGACAGACAATCCTTAGGATTAAAAAGGAAAACAAATAATTGTTAGGCAGCAGTCTACTTATGCTCTAATTAAATCAGGCATGGAGATAGCCGCCAACTACTTTATAACAACAAACGTAGTTTAAGCGGCATTGTGATAAAACTATTTGAAAGAGAAAGAGACATAGAGATTAAAAATGTAGTTGAAGTAGAGCTGCCAGATGAATTTGCGAAAAAAATCGTCATTTTCTGAATAAAAATAGAAATGAAAAAGCAAAAAAGAGGGTTCTCACAAAATGCAGATAAAAAATGATTTTTTTTAACTTTTTAAAAAATCATTCAGTTTTATAAATTATTTAAATTCACACAGAATTGGTGTAAAGAAAATTTGCGTATTGTTCACCTACTGATAACATTAAAAAACGCTTAAAGATTTACAGCGCTATTCAAAAAAGCTTAAAGTATATTTACTATCCATTTTGAAAATAATTTCCTTAAAGTGTTATTCACAAAGGATTAGTATCATTTATTAATCTAATAATCTACGCTAATTTGTGTTAGATTTCTTTAATAAATATGTAAACATTTGAAAAATGTACGCTCTTTAGAATTCCCAATATCCATTAAATTCACCATTTAATAATTTGCTTTGACCAGAACCATTTCGATTCCAAAGCAAAATATAGTTAAAGTGCATAAAGAAGTTCACTTACGTTGCTGTTGGATGCCAAGCTCAAAAACAGCATTTTAGCCGCCCAAAGTATTTCAAAACAAAGTACCAAACAATGTCCTAATATAAGTTAACCGCACGAAATGGGTGTTGTCTATTAGTCTTCTTCGAGATAAAAATTTCTTGTTTATAATTTCCACGTTAATCGTTCTCAAAATTTTCGACATTGGTTTTTTGCACTGCCGATGGGAACAATGAGCTGGATATTAGTTATTCGGTAACGAGAGAAAGAAGCTTCTAATTGTGGTAATGAATTTTATCTTTCAGAGCTTCAGTTGCTTGTGTGTTGTACACATAAGGCCGGCATTTTAAATAACACCAGAGAAAATAATCCAGCAATGGTTGCTTCGCGCATAGCCTTCACGCTGACGGCGTTTTCTTGCTAAGTTTTTGAAAAAAATATCGACCGATCATACCGCCTGATCACAAAAGGCATCATTTTGTTTTTTTTTGATGTAATTGGTTTCGAGGTTTAATAAATATAAATAAATATGTTATGATATTCTCATATAATGTTTATTATTCCCGTGAAAATAAAGTAGAGTTTCCAGTTGTACCCCTGCTGACTTCAGGGGACTGGGCTTCCTTTTTCCCCCAGTTGCACAGGTCTAAGGTGTTGCTATCTCCAAAGACCATATATATGTGCCCCCAGGGGCTGCGTCACTGTATAGTGCGCTATGTGGTCTGAAGGCGTAATTGGGCCGTTTTTTTTTTCTTCGAAAATGCGACTGGAAATGCGGCAAATGGATCACGCTATCGCGAGATGCGAACAGCTTAAGTATTATTGACGACGTGGATATCAGTGGCCTGTGATTTCAACTGGATGATGCCACATATCACACACAGCCAATGATTGCAAAACCAAATTTTCCGATCGTATAATTTCACGACAATCAACAGTTGAGCGGTCAGCCAGATGGTATGATTTAACATCCTTGGATTATTTTTTGTGGGGCTATGTTAAGCACAGAGTCTATACGGAGCTAATCGAATCGATTTCAGTCTTAAAACTTAAAATCCGTAATGTGATTAACGAAATAGGAGCGTCGTTTTGCCAAAAAGTGATTAAAAACTTGAATAAAATAATCGACATTTGTCAGCGTGGTCTCATGGTGGACATTTGCCACATAACATTTTTTATTCTTA
This sequence comes from Trichopoda pennipes, assembly GCA_030448955.1. Taxonomy (NCBI): domain Eukaryota; kingdom Metazoa; phylum Arthropoda; class Insecta; order Diptera; family Tachinidae; genus Trichopoda; species Trichopoda pennipes. Next base: position 10,486,049 of record JASKUP010000060.1, on the reverse strand, counting down.
ACGGCCGAACTTTTGTCTTCGTAGCACAATAAAAATTTCAATCATATTAATCCAAATTTTTTGCATTTTGTTTTGGAAAACAAACTTCTTGTTGAAAAATTCTTTATTATTATTATTATTATTGTTTGTAACTTGTTTAAATACATTTAAAATTTATTTAATGCATTTTGCGTGCCTTTTACCTACTGAACATATGAAACAGTTTAAGATATAATGTTGCCAAATCTCTCAGCTTTGCATTAAAACGTTAGTGTTAAAAAGCAAATATGAAAAAAAAACGTCAAATCGGTCATTTGTTATTTAAGACAGTGAAAATCGTCAAATCTGGCAGCCATGTATATTAGCAAAATAGAAAACGGGATCAATCTCATCTTAATCATAAACACTGATACGAGTGCATACTTGTAGTGAATGTAAAAAAAAGCAACAAATACAATCAGCATTAAAATGTTAAACAGCAGCAGACAGTAGTCAGTGTTAAAGAGAGAAGAGAGTCAGACTACTTGACTCTTGTTGTGTTTAGGTGCTTCTTCTACTCTTTTTTATTGTTTTACATTGAAAAATAAATATTTGCACATTCATAATCCAGAATATATAAATTCTATTTATTGTAGTTAAAGCGGATGAAAAGGCGCCTGTTATTGCATTTTACTACTTTTTGTTGTTGTTGTCTTTTAGTGATTTTAAAAATATTTCTTTTACATTATTAACACTGAGTGCTTTTGAAAATCTTTTAAAGGGATTTTCATTTTTGTATTGCGTGATGTTTATCACTGCATTTTCCTTTGTTTACATTTCTTTGTTGGACCATATCATCCTGTTCTGCTGGCTAGTAGTACCTGTTTGAACGGTAATTTATGTTAATATTATATATTTTTTTCATTCTATTACTTTGTTTAAAGATATTGATCACCGCTCAAAAGAGTTCTTTTTGCGATCTTTTCAGTCAAGATCAGTTAAATTTCCCTTAAGAGTATAAAGTGCAGCTGGAAAATTCTTTTTACGTTTCCTAGTTTAAATAATAAATAATAGGTATTTTAATTTTTTTAAGTAGATTTTATTCTTATTTTATATGCGCAACTTAATTTGAAATATCATCACCTTGTGAGGAGGAAGCTTGCTAACAGGATGGAGCTGTATCAAGATTTGAGTGTGAATAGACAAAAAATTAATTCTTTTGGAATAGAATTTTACCATGAACTCATATCTTTAAATTTTTATTTTATGGGCCAGAACGATCTTATGTCCGTGGTTGAATAGAAATTAAAAATCTGCAGACAATTAAAATCCCTCAAAAATACTTTTGGCAATATTGTATTTGAAAATTCGTCCAAAAATGGCTCCGAAGTGGATAAAAACTAAAAGATCCCTTTTTTTAACTTTAACAAATCCTGCAATTTTCACAAAAATTGGGATTCTAATGGGTGGGCAAGTTTAAGGTTTATGGACATCATTAAGATCACTCAGCAGCATGTCAAGAGTGTCCCCAAAGTATTGCAAATGTGCCCCCCCCGGCGGCACATTGATATATTTTGATGGAAATCCACTGTCATTAGATATGTTTTCGGGGGTAAAGGAAAGTCCAGTCCCCTTCAAGGCTAGCAGGAGCCAACTGCATAATTCCACTATATTTCCACGGGAATCAGTAAAGCTCCAAAGTTCAGCTATTTATCTTTTTAGCCTTTTAACTGTTCTCTGACTGATTATTGAGGTTGGCCCTTCGGGAGTATCGTGGTGGTTGTGGTTTCGATGCCCTCGTTCCAGTTATATGGGACGGATCATTCACAATGAACACAGTGAATGGTCCAGGTCCAGTGAGTATGAATGCCGTCGTGTTCTTAAATTATATTAAGCTTCATGTGTTCTGGACAAGGAGTTGGATAGTCTCCAACTCTTCAGCAAGGAGTGAAGTCTGGGGCATGCTAGGAGTGACCGGAGGATATACGTATCCCAAGGATAAACGTTTGAGTTTGTGGGTCGAATCATTCACAATAAACACAATGATTGCATGATTGCGGTTATGTTTTTAAATTTTTCTAAGCTACATGCGTTCTGGACCAGGAGTTGGATGGTCTCCAATTTTTCAGCAAGGAGTGAAGGCAGCGGCCTACTCCGGGCTTTTGAAGTTGCAACTAGGACTGACCAGAGGATATACGTATCCGAAGGCCTTCTAGGGCGAGAATGACGCCACATTTCATCCACAGTGGTATGATCCATCGTCAGGTTATGCCTTACACAGCTAGTTACTGAAATAAATTTTATCACGCATGTAGTGCAAATGCTCGCTGTCACGCTGTCTTAATTGATCCCATCTCTATCTTGGCATGTACCTTCGGGGTTAAAAGGCGACATTAGCCGCCTGGGCTAGCAGGAGTGCGATATTGGAAGAGACTGGCTGTGGTATAATCGGGCTTTGAAGAAAGTTCCGAAGAGATGTTAATAAAAATAAAATGTCCTAGCTGGCACATGCAACAGGACTACAAGTTCTATAGTCTCCAACTTTTAAGCTAGGAGCGGGGGCATGGCCCTGCTACTGTGCACTCAAAAATTGCAACTAAGGCGTATATGCAGCTAGTGTGTATGCGACTTAGGGTGTGGGTGGACGCTTTTTCCTACGATATTCTTGAAAAATTTATAGTTTTTAGAGCCGAAAGCTAATGAAAATGTATGGACCGCTTTAAGTAACCGTTAAAAAGAATAAATTTTTTGTTTATTTTTTGGATGCAACCCCCAACTGTAGGCCGTCACCGGAAATGAGTGAGCTGGAGAAAATAATGTCACCGTGGCTTTTAAATTTGCACCCGATTTTTGTAATTGAACTGATGTCAAAATAACTTTCCCGAATTCTGGGGTGTTCCGAACAAGAAATTTATTTATTATATTATATGCAGATCTGCCTATAAAATAGTACTGGATATGCCTGAGCTGGAGCAAGAAGAGTATGTTTTTGTCTTCGTATAAGCTGCCGGAAATTAATCTTTCCTTTTTTAGTAATACGTGGGCCTACACTGCTCACCAATTCTACAATTACAGGCAAATTAAGCTCAAGGTATTTTTTTATTCCAGCCTTAATGCTGGAAGAGCTTGAATGGTTTGGAAGAAACCCGCAAATGAAAACAAGAATTCAAGCCGTCCAAAAGAAATGTAAAATTAATTTGATAAATTTGAGGTTGGGAAGTAAATTGTTTGTGAAATGATTAAAATTCAAGAATCGAGCCGTCATCCCATGACATTTATTTCATAAAAAGTTGGAAAATTTAAAGCATGGAACGTGACACTCTTGAGCAAATAAATTTAAGAGTGAAAATTTACTATCAAAATGGTGAAAAGTTTACTTTATCACTTTGGTACTTTTTCCTCGTAGTCATGCTTCATTTGAGACCGCTGAGGGTAATTTAATCGGTTATGTTGCTGATAATAAACTAAAATAATAAACTTGTAGTGGCCGTAGTGTTGCAAACAGCAAAGTGCTGGGAATGAACCTATAACATCAACTCGTCAACGTTCGTTATAATTTGGGCACTTTACGCATTATTTTGTATAAAGATCTTCATCATCACGCTTATAAAGTTCAACTCGTTTAGGATTTGAAGTCGACCAACGATTGCTGCCGTCGCGCCGTTTTTAATTATAACATCTTTAGTGATCAGTGCGTGATTTGATTAACATCTGCACCGACTATATAGTCATAATCAGATGGTGGTCAAACCACTTGGCTGATTGAACATCACCCACGCCCTAAAAGGCCATCGAATACTTTTATTCTCCGGTCACTTCTAGTAGCAATTTCGAAAGCCCGAAGTAGGCCGCAGCCTTCACTCCTTGCTAAAGAGTTGGAGACTTTCCAACTCCTGGTCCAGAAGGCATGAAGCTCTTTTTACCAAGAACACGACAGCATTCATACTCACTGAACCTGAACCATTCATTGTGTTAATTTGAATGATCCGACCCACAAACTCTCACGAGGGTCCGAAACCACAACCACCACAATACTCCCATATAGGGGCCAACCTCAATAACCAGTCAGAGAACAGCTAATTGTCTCAAGAGACAAATAGTGAACTCTGGGGCAACTGATTCCCGTGGAAATATGTGGATTGTCCAGGTGACTCCTACTAGCCTCTGAGGGGCCTGGGCTCCCTTTTACCCCGCAAGACACCAGTCTAAATGGAATAGTAGGTTCCAAAAAGACTATCATGTGCCCCCGGGGGAATCTTTAGTGATCAGGCTTATTTTCAATTAGGAGGTCCTCGAAAAACCATTACATCCAAAAAAGGTGCCCCTACAGAAGGTGCAGTTTGTGGTCGGGCGCCATCATCGTCTCATATTATTTTTTCGGAAATGAGCAGAAAAACGCCATCACCTTGAATTCTCTGCGCTACCAAGGCAGGATAACCAATTTTTGGTGACCACAATTGGCTTATGTTGACATCAGTGATCTTTGGCTTCAAAAAGTTTGCGCCACAAGCCACACAGCCATCTAAACAATTTAGTTATTACATGAGGAATCCACCCCGGGGGCGAGGCCCATGTTCACTTGTCAGGCTATGTCAACAAGCAAAATTGCCGCATTTGGGCTTCTGAAAATTCTAGAGCGATTATTGAGAAGCCTTTGCATACTCAATGTGTCGCTGTATGGTACGCTATGTGGTCTGGAGGTGTGATTAGGCCGTTTTTTGTTTTTTCGAAGATGAGACTGGCAATGTGATAACGGCCAATGATGCTAACAACTCATCGGCCTATTATTGACGACGTGGATATCATTGACTGCCCCCCCCCCCCCCCCCCCCCCGGGGGCACATTCTAAGTCTTTATGGATCACACAACCATCTAGACTTGTGTCTTGCTGGGGTAAAAAGGAGCCCAGTCCCCTTAGGCTAGTAGGAGCCAACTGTAAAATCCACTATATTTCCACGGGAGTCAGTAAAGCTCCAGAGTTCCGCTATTTGTTTCTTTAGGCATTTAGCTGTTCTCTGAGTGATTATAGAGGTTGGCCCCTATATGGGAGTATCGTGGTGGCTGTGTGTTTCGAGGCCCTCGTTTGAGTTTGTGGGTCGCATCATTCACAATGAACACAATGAGTGATCCAGGTCCAGTGAGTATGAATGCCGTCGTGTTCTTAAATTATATTAAGCTTCATGCGTTCTGGACCAGGAGTTGGATAGTCTCCAACTCCTCAGCAAGGTGTGAAGTCTGGGGCATGTTTGGAGTGACCGGAGGGTATACGTATTCGAAGGATATACGTTTGAGTTTGTGGGTCGAATCATTTACAATGAATACAATGAATGGTTCAGGTACAGTGAGCATGATTGCGGTTATGTTCTTAAATTTTACTAAGCTTCATGCGTTCTGGACCAGGAGTTGGATGGTCTCCAATTTTTCAGCAAGGAGTAAAGGCAGCGGCCTACTCCGGGCTTTTGAAGTTGCAACTAGGAGTGACCGGAGGATATACGTATCCGAAGGCCTTCTAGGACGAGGAGGACGCTACATTTCATTCACAGTGGTATGATCCACTGTCATGTTATGCCTTACACAGCTAGGTACTGACGGAAATCTTATCACATCATTGGATAAGAAATTTCCTGGTAGCATTATTTCTTGATATGATAATGCCGCCTCAATCTTGTGATTTAACGCCGTTGGATTATTTTCTCTGGTGGCATAAGAAAGAATGAATTAACGTGACTAACTCACAAACAACAAATGTTCTTAAAGATAAAATGCGGCAGAGCTAACTCCCATATTTCTACTTTACTTTGACGTTAACAAAACTAAAATTGTCAAATGTGCGTTTAAAAGCAGTTTACTTTCTAACCTTAAATTTGATCACCTTGCGTAAGGAGAAAAATTAACAAATTTCATCACAGCGATTTTGTTATTAATTTTTCTTTTGACAACATTAGCAACTTTGTTTAATCACTTTAAAGAAAATGGGGTGTTAAAAATGTTACACATTCTTAATGGTTCAATAAAAAAAAAATAAGAAGAAAAAATAAGAAGAAGCAGCAGAGAAACATATTAAAATTAACATGCGTGTCCAAATGATTGCCAGCAACTGTCAAAAGACAACATTCACTTAACTAATGATATTCAATTTTAAATATGGATAAAGAAACAACAAAAACAACAACAACTAAAAATTAAACACTGACTTTTTATGACACTCATTTGAGCCGTTTGCTGCTGATTTTCTACAAACGTTTTATTAGTCTCGGTGTTGTTGGTTTTTCTTTTTGCCAGCTTGTAACCAGATCTGCATTTAATTTAACAGCAGGGAGTGGTGTTGCAGGCATGCAACCAGCCAGCCAGCCAGGCAGGCAGGCAGGCAGGCAGGATGACTAGTTGGAAGCCTGGCAGGCTTTTTTAAACGCAATAACTAGAGGCCAATTGTATAAAATTGCAGTTATAAAACTTTAAATGCACGAAAATCAATTTCACAAATAATAAAACGAAATATTTAATTAAATCAAAAAAAATGTATATATTTTATTAAAATTTAACTTTAAATAAAAACCAGAAAAAAGAAAATATAAAATAAAATAAAATATGACGCCATGATCAAATTCAAACACAGAAGGATTAAATTCATGAGATCGCTGCCAACTAAGAGAAAAATAAAACCAACCATCTGTTAAGGGATTTTTGTTTTAGAATGTCTTGAAATTAAAAATACAAAAACAACAAAGTGCCAACTAAGCGTTTTTATTTTATTCGTTGCTTACAAAAACAAGAAGAAGAACAAAAACAAAAACAACGCTGGTGGTATTTTAATTCCCTCTTTTTTTCCCCCAATATTGGGTATGGGAAAAATCAACTTTAACTCTTTAAGAGAACTTTTTTTCAGATTTTATTTTTTGTGATTTTAAAAGTGCATATAGGGTGTTTCTTATAGAGGTATATAACTTTGAAATAAAATAAAACATAAATCATTTTTTTTAATTGAGCTAAAATTTACTTTATTCGTACGAAAATTGTCTGGCATTATAAAGGGTCCGCTAAATAACTTTTGTTTTTGTTGTTTTAAATGCTGTAAACAAAACTACTGAATATTTTCTCAAATTTCTTTTTTTTTTTTTTATTTGAAAGTACAATCCTTTCGGTTAATAATGGAAAATAATTTCATTCAAATGGCTGCCTCGGCTGGCCATGCAGTAGTCTACACGATTAATCCAATTTTTAAGCACACTATTTATTGTGTGCAGCTGTATTTCACCAATGACTTTACAAATATTTTCTTTTAAAGCGTCAATTGTCTCTGCGTAACACTTATCTTTGACGGCACCCCACAAATAATAGTCCAACGGTGTCAAATCGCATCTCCGAGGAGGCCAAACGACATCAGCTCTGCGGCTGATAATGCGATCTTCAAAAATAGGGCGCAAAACATCGAGTGCAGCTTCGGCTGTGTGGCACGTAGCGCCGTCCTGTTGAAACCAAATGTTGCCAATATCCTCCTCTTCAATTTTTGGGAACAAAAATTCGTTCAACATGGCCCGATAACGATCGCTACTGACTGTAACGGCCACTCCTTGCTCATTTTCGAAGAAAAATGGCCCAATTATGCCTCTAAGCCAAAATCCGCACCAAACAGTGCGTAATTTGATTTACATCTGCACCGACTATATAGTCATAATCAGATGGTGGTCAAACCACTTGGTTGATTGGATATCACCTACGCCACAGCAGGCCATCGAATACGTATATCCTCCGGTCACTCCTGCTAGCGATTTCGAAAGCCCGAAGTAGGCCGCAGCCTTCACTCCTTGCTAAAGAGTTGGAGACTTTCCAACTCCTGGTCCAGAATGCATGAAGCTCTTTTTTATCAAGAACACGACAGCATTCATACTCACTGGACCTGAACCATCCATTGTGTTAATTTGAATGATCCGACCCACAAACTCTCACGAGGGTTCGAAACCACAACCACCACGATACTCCCATATAGGGGCCAACCTCAATAACCAGTCAGAGAACATCTTTGCCTAAAGAGGACAAATAGTGAACTCTGCGAGCGTACTGATTCCCGTGGAAATATGTGGATTGTCCAGGTGACTCCTACTAGCCTTTGAGGGGCCTGGGCTCCCTTTTACCCCACAAGACACCAGTCTAAATGGAATAGTAGGTTCTAAAAAGACTATCATGTGCCCCTGGGGGGGCCGCACCAAGCAGTGACTCATTTTGGGTGCGTCGGCTTTTTAATGTATGCGTGCGGGTTTTCCCTGCCCCAAATGCGACAATTTTGCTTGTTTACACAACCGCCAAGATCAAAATGAGCTTGATCTGAAAAGATGATGTTTTTTTTGTGCAAAATCGGCATCTTCTGTAAGTCGAAGCGAAAACGCATTGGATGGTCAGTTGGCTTAAACTCCTGAACCAATTGGACTTTGTATGGCGTGATAACAAGGTCTTTATGCAAAATTCGTCTCAATAATGTCTCTGAAATGTTCAATTGTTGAGAGCGACAGTGAATTGATTGGTTGATGGCGCTTCATGCCACAGCAGCAATATTCTCGGGTGCACGCACTGTTTTTGGCTTTACACGCTTTGCTTTATCGATGAGTATGCCAGTTTCTTTCACTTTTTTTCACGAGATAACGAACATACGGAGCTCTGATGGTGTTTCTCTTCATCCAAAATTCGTACACAAATTTTCGCACACATTCTGCAACATTACCACATGAGTTTCAAAGTAATGTCGCAATATTTCCCAGCGTTTTTCAAGCGTTTACACAATCATATTCGTTCAGCGGAAGAATAAAACTAATTATCTGTCAAATCAAAGATGACCTAAGTGCTACCGTTCACGAAATAAGCACTAGTTGAAAAAAAAGTTAGATAGCGGACACTTTAATTCAAACATGACTTGATGACTGGTTCGAACGCTTGGCTCGAACGTAGTCTAATCAAAAATACCCCACTTCGAGCGCTTTTTTCAAAATTTGTGCCCCTCTATCGTTAATAATGCGGTGAATGTTGTCCGCCAAGTGGTCAATCGTTTTGGGCTTATAGATGTATTCAAGTGACTTCATATATTCCCACGGGAAATAGTCTAGTAGCGTTTAACCCACGATCTGTGAGGAAAATTAATAGGTGTGAAACGTGAAATTATACGGTTACCAAAAGTTGGGGGCTATTATCATAGTCTAGCGGCGTTAAATCACCCTAACACAGAGCCGAAAGATGGAGCTATGCGTTTATCAAACGTTTCCTTCAATAAATCAATTGTGGCAAGAATTGTGTGACACGTTCCTCCATCCTGCACATACTGGTTGTCTAATTGCTGCACGAAAAAGCCAGTAATCATTGATTATAATGTCCTGACAAGCCTCGTTTTTAAAGAAGTACGAACCGCAGATTACTCCAGCCCACAAAATACAAGTTTTTTCTGTAAGAGTGTCTCAACATGCACTGCAGCATTATAATTACTTCAACTGTGGTAGGCAGTTTCATTTATTCAAAAGAAAGTGAGCGCCATCGATAAGCTTATGAAATCGGGATTTCGAACAGAATCATGATTCTCAAAATAAATTTGCCTAATTTGGAAGCGTTGTTCATAGGCGTCCATTGAAATGCCAAGCCAAACTTAACATAAATCACTTGATAGCTAACAAAATGGTCGCCAGTTAAAAAAGTGTTGCTAACTTAAAGTTAATAAGTATGCGTGATAAGATTTGCATCTGCATCTAGCTGTGTGGGCCATTATCAGATGGTGGATCATTACCACTGTGGATGATATGTAGCGTCATTCTCGCCCTAGAAGGCCTTCGGATACGTATATCCTTCGGTCACTCCTAGTTGCAACTTCAAAAGCCCAAAGCTGGTCGCAGCCTTCACTCCTTGCTAAAGAGTTGGAGACTATTCAACTCCTGGTCCAGAACGCATGATGCTTAATATAATTAAGAACATGCTGGCTTTCATACTTACTGGACTTGTACTATTCATTGTGTTCATTGTGAATGATCCGACCCACAAACTCAAACGAGGGCCTCAAAACACACAGCCACAACGATACACCCAAAGGGCCTACCTACAATGCCTATGTAGTCTAGTACCGTGCTACATTCTTTTAGGAAAGGGAGAGAGAAGAGATGAAACAGGTGGTGAAAGTAGAAGGATAGTCGGGAGTTAACTGCCGTATAAAGGCAGCACAGCAACCAGTGACTATGCCTTCATCGCTGAGCAGCCCCACCGACAGTCAATTTTTATCCCTGTAGTGAAGAAGAACCAGGGTCTTCGTTGGGAATCGAACCCACAACCCCCATACTGACAAGCTAGTATACTAGCTACTAGCCTACAGGGGCACCAATGTACTACAAGAATCCAATGGATCCATGGAGATTTCAGTGGAATACGAACGTGCCAATGGACGGCTTGAGATATCTAAGGGATAACACATCTTAAAGGTTACCCAGTAATGTGGATGATAGTGTTGGCCTGTACAAAGCCCCAAAAAAGTCAATGAACCTCAGCGTATAGCTAGTTAATGTAAGATTCTCCATCTGCCTCTACTTTTATTTTGATGCAATCAGACTTAGAGAATGCAGAGTGTTGCGAAACACTTTTTAAGCTTTTCTGCCTAAGAACTGTTAAACCCTTTCATTGATTCATTTGGACTGTTTTGACTGTTTTGTGTGCTTTAAGGACTGGAGGAAACATTGGCCCATATTTCCTTAAAAACCCAGCATCGTTTTTAAAGAAGTATGTTACAGCTCTAACGACCTAATAGAGGCATTATTACCAAAGGCCAAAGGGCCTACCTTAATTATCAGTCAGAGAATAGCTAAATGCCTAACGAGACAAATAGCGGAACTCTGGGGCTTTACTGATTCCCGTGGAAATATAGTGGATTTTCCAGTTGGCTCTTACTAGCGTTGAAGGGGACTGGGCTCCCTTTTACCACCGCAAGACACAAGTCTAGATGATTGTGTGCTCCATAAAGACTTATAATGTGCCCTCGGGGGTGGGAGTTAATAAGTATACAAGTTAAAAATATCTTTAAGATAATAAAAAAATGAGTTGATACATTATTCGAAATATTATCCATCGTTAGTCACACTTATTCCCGCCTCTCTGGTAGCATATGGATTTCGCTCCAAAAGAAATGCTTCGTTTTTAAGGTAAAGAATGAATCAAGGCAATTTCTAATACCCTATTCCAAAGTAAGGGCGTTCTGCAACAAATAGCAGTCAGAAGGGTTAAAGTCTGGGCAATAAGGCTGCTGAGTCAAAACTGCCCATCCACTATTTTCCAAATAGTTTTTGTTTAATTTTGCAACATGTGGTCGAACGTTTTCATGACGGAAAATTATGGCCTCGTGTCTGGTCGAATATTCTATCGCTTTGGTTTTTTTCACCTTTAGTTCCATCAGTGAATAGGAAGACAACAACTAGTATTGAAACAAGAGATTTATGTGCAATATTATATAAAATTTAGCCAAGGTTATTTTAAAGATCTGTTGCAATTATTGACGTAACGCTTTGGAGTGTGTAGGGACAAACTATTTGCGAGCGTCCACAACAACATTGTTTTCATGGGACAGTCCATTAAGTCGCATTTTAAAATTTGAATCGGAAATAACTTTGTTTTTTGAAAGAGATAAAACAAACCATGGAACTTAATTAGCTGCGGATCCTATAAGAATATTTATTTGCAAGTTAATTTGAACGATCATTCTGCTCTCCTCAAATTGAAGGAAACAAGAACAAGATTTCTTCTATCAAATAATCCTAATTTAGCTCTTTATGCATGTCATTTTGACACCATCACTAACGCAGCTCTAAACATGTTTTTTAAGCGAAGCAGAACTATATCGCAATACCTGGTCACTTATGAAAACTCCTAATGCTTTTTGATAATTAATTAGGCGAGGAGTGGCTCTTCTTCTGCTGGCAGTCTTACTAGAAAGGTGCTTTGCTTCAGCTACCCTACCCTTTTGCATTACTGCTTAAAGTAATTGAATGGACTGACGGCTCCAAATAGTGGAAATTGGGTTAGAAACAATTCCAATTTTCACTTTTGTTTGAATGGATAAGCAGCACTGGCTCATTTGAAGTGATAATAATACTAAAGTGCATGTTAAAATATGCACACAAACTGACTGTTTTGTGTGCTTTAAGGACTGACCAATGCTTCCGGTCCATATTTTTTTTTTAAAAACCCAGCATTGAAGTAAGTTGCAACTAGGACTGACTGGAGGATAGACATATCCGAAGGTCGAGGTTCATGCATTCTGGACCAGAAGTTGGATAGTCTCCAACTCTTCAGCAAGGAGCTCTCGAAGTTCCAACTAGGAATGACTGGAGGATAGACATATCCGAAGGTCGAGGTTCATGCATTCTGGACCAGAAGTTGGATAGTCACCAACTCTTCAGCAAGCAGCTCTCGAAGTTCCAACTAGGAATGACTGGAGGATAGACATATCCGAAGGCTTCCTAGGGCGAGGATGACGCTACATTTCACCCATAGCGGTATAATCCACCGCCAAGTTATGGCTAATGGATCCATGGAGATTTTACTAGAATCCGACATCTAAGGGATAATAAACCTTAGATGTTTCCCAGTAATGCTAAATGGGCAAATAAATAATTCTTTTTGCGCTTTTTTGAGTTTGGCAGTTAAAAGTTTGCAGTCTCCTATACCTGTTATGCTTCTAAAGTGACAAATGGGCATTGGAAGACACCTTTCGAACTTAAGAGTATCATGGATCCTTGGAAGACACCAATGTACTTTTTTTTTAAGAGAAGTAGCACATCAGGTAACAATGCCTATTTAGTCAAGTACCGTGCTACATTCTTTTAGAAAAGGGATAGAGAAGAGATGAAACAGGTGGTGAAAGTAGAAGGATAGTCGAAAATTAACTGCCGTATAAAGACAGCACAGCGACCAGTGACTATGCCTTCATCGCTGAGCAGCCCCACCGACAGTCAATTTTTATCCCTGTAGTAAAAAAAAAAACCAAGGTCTTCGTTGGGAATCGAACCCACAACCCCCATACTGACAAGCTAGTACACTACCTACTAGCCTAAAGAGGCCCCAATGTACTACAAGAATCCAATGGATCCATGGAGATTTCAGTGGAATACGAACGTGCCAATGGACCTTCGAAGAGCGGCTTGAGATATTTAAGGGATAATACACCTTAAAGGTTACCCAGCAATAAGGATGATAGTGTTGGCCTGTACAAAGCCCCCAAAAAAGTCAGTGAACCTCAGCGTAGAGCTAGTTAAACTAAGATTCTCCATCTAGCCACTGCTGCCTCTACTTTTATTTTGATGCAATCAGACTTAGAGAACGCAGAGTGTTGCGAAATACTTTTTCAGCTTTTCTGCCTAAGAACTGTTCAAGCCTTTCATTGGTTCACTTGGAGTGATAATAATGCTCAAGTACATGTTGAGATATGCACACAAACTGATTGTTTTGTGTGCTTTAAGGACTGGAGGAAGCATTGGCCCATATTTTTTTAAAAACCCAGCATCATTTTTAAAAAAGTCCGTTACAAAACGTTACAGCTCTAATGACTTAATAGAGGCATTATTACTGAATTTCTCATTCATGGATTAAACAGTCATGATGTGAAGGAGCTATGCTTCAACAAGACGATGCAGCATGCCAAGCTGTGTAGCTTGTGCCACAATTGATTTATTGAAATGAAACTTTTGGTAACTGCATAGCTTTACGTTTCGGATATGAACGTTAATTAGTCTCCAAGATCGTGAGATTTAAAGCCGCTAGAATATTTTCTGTGGGGACATAAGAAGTCGCTAGTCTATGCCGATAGGCGCCAAAGGTTTGATCTCTTGCCGATATACTTTCACCAATATTAGATCTCCTATATCTGAACCAGCCGTGGCCGTCATATGCCAGAAGTCATATTTTAATTATAATTCCAGAAGAATATTTTCTTTATCGAATTTAAAAATATATTTCTTTGCTTTATTTCATTTTAAAAGTTCTATACCTCTATAATAAACACCCTATATATAGAGAATATACAGAGGGAATTAACGATGTACGAATAAAAAGTCAATATTTTGATTAACGAAAAGCCGTAAGACGGCATGATAGTTGGGTTTTATAAATTTGAAGAAATAATTTTTTCTCTCCGACAATTATTTAGAGTCTTTGGTGTTTGTTGCAGTTGGTGATACTGTATCAGCGATATATAATCTAAACTTTGCATCACGATCAGCAAATTCCGACACCACCACATCGCAATCACCAAACGGCTTACAATTCACAACACTGTTTGCCACGTTATATTTGCCGATTAAAAAGTTCTTTACTCTTGCGCTGTTATTATGATTGCAGTTAGTGTTGTTGTTATTATTGTTGTTGTTAAGTTCAGCAGTTCTTTATCATTTAAGGCCATTGGAGATGTCGGTCGTTTGTTCCTACATACAGGCATACATACAAACATACCACCTCTATGTTTTTGCTGTGAACGAGAATGCGATTATTTATTGACACTTGAAACCCTTGGTGGTGTTGGAGAGCGAGAGATAGATGGCAGTGTGATGGCATGGCATTTAAGTTATGCTGCACATGTGTGTGATGGTGTATTCATGGTTGCTGTTTCATATTCAAGCTTTTGATTTATGATCAAGTAATTGTTGGTTTTTTATTATTGTTGTTGGTGTTGTTGCTGCATCTCTTATACGTTCTCTTTAGGGTATATTTTTTCATGGGCCATAAAGTCAAGGAAGTTAATATCAATAAAAAGAAAGGGGAATAAATAATAACTTTTGTGTTTTATTTCATATTTTAATGTAAAAAAATATAAAATATTTAATATCATTTTGTGGGTTGGTTTGTTTGCCATGACATGGTGTCATTAAATTTATGTTTTTATGGCAACCCTGTTATTCAGCTGTCAATTTATTTTCAATTTAACCTAAAATTTGTCTAAATCACACATTGGCTGCATTTAAAGAATTCTAAAGCTAAAAATTATTATTTTATTATTGATAAATTCTTTTGTTTGATTTGAAGGAAATTCCAGTGCAAAAAGGAATAAACAAACAAACAAACAAATAAACAAAAAAGTTCCAATTTGGAGCCAAAATAAAACCAAAATAAAAACACATACAAACACGCACACAAACATGCTTACGTCGTTTAAATTCAACTAAAATACAACGCACCCGCTGTTGTTTTGAATGTTGGTTATGTTTTTTGTTTTTTCTTCTTCTGTTGTTGCTGTTGTTGTTGTTGTCATTATTATTATGGATACAGCACATAAAGTTTACGGTGGAAGTTTAATGTGTTAAATTGATTTAAATGGCGCGTGAGCGAAGTAGATAATTTCCACATGTCAGAATGTTTGCAATATTTATGGGCTGCAGCTTAAACTCTAAACGTTCACAATCTATACAAACCAACAACAAGAACAACAACAACAACAGCCAGCAACTTAGTCAGTCTCAGCCAAAAAGTCTACGATTACACAACTTGTTAATTTCGGAGATGCAAACAGCAAGTTAAGAGCGAGTACTAAACAGCAATAAAAAAAAAGAGAAAAGTACTAAGCAATTAAAAAAAAGTACTTTATTTTAAAATAGAATAATAGAAATCTAAAAAGTACCAAAGTAAATAGCACAACTATAAATTATAAAAGAACTCCTTGTTCAGTGAGGTCAACTAATTTTGATTTCATTTCCAGGCTTTAAAAGATCAACCTAAATCAGCTTATTGATCTTAACAATCCATCGTCAAGCTTTAACGCTTAAATGTACAACAAAATAGTAGAGCTAACTTAAAAGCAATAAGACGGTCTGACTCCACTATAGTTTTAGCCTGGCTAAATAAAGAGACATGTGATTTGCCCCCTTTTTTTGCGAATAGAGTTGCATCACGTAGAGTTGGTCTCACGTAGATTCCAAAGATAACCCCGCTGACGTGGCAAGTCGTGGATCTCTGGCTCGTGATTTAATTAACAATTCCCTTTGGTGGCATGGTCCTCGATGGCTATCAAAACCAAGGAGTGAATGGCCCCGGAAATCAATTAGCATACATGCGCACCTAGAGTGTGCCAGAGTAAATACAGAACCACACTCACCACTTGATATATTGAAAAGGTTTTCAGATTTACCCCAAGCAATCAGAGTTACTGCATATTGTTTTCGGTTACTGCGCTTTCTCCGTTTGCGCAACAGCTTGGAAGCGAAGTTAGAAATAACCCAATCTGAAGTGAGATTTGTACGAAGTCGTTTAATTCTAATATGTCAGCAGTCTTATTTCCTTGAATATTCGTATTTATCTAAGGGAATACCGCTGCCATCTAGCAGCCGTTTGCTCTCTTTAAACCCCTTTATAGATTCGAACGGGCTTATTAGAATGAACGGTCGTCTTGTACAAGCCCCGAATCTTACCTATGATGAAAAATGTCCGAAAATACAGCCATATGAGGCCGTTTTTACGCAGCTTTTTGTACAACATGTCCATAAATGGTGGACAGGCTTTGATGATGCGGCTAATTCGTATGGAATTTTGGATTCCTAATATAAAGAATCTTATCCGAGGTACGATTCGAAAATGCAAAAGGTGCATTCTCTTCCGAAAAGAAATGGGCCAGCAACTAATGGCTTCTTTACCACCCGAAAGAACCATCCTTTCAAGGCCTTTTACACACACAGGCTTAGATCTCGCTGGGCCATTTGAAATAGACGGAATCTCACCGTCATTACATATGTCACCGGGGGTAAAAGGCTAGCAGGAGCCAATTGAACAATTCCACTTTATTTCCACGGGAATCAGTAAAGCTCAGAGTTCAGCTTTTTGTGTTTTTAGCCTTTTATCTGTTCTCTGACTGATTATTGAGGTTGGCCCTTCGGGTTTCGAGGCCCTTGTTTGAGTTGTGTGGATCGGATCATTCACAATGAACACAATGAATGGTCCAGGTTCAGTTAGCATGATTTTATTAAGCTTCATGCGCTCTGAACCAGGAGTTGAAAAGTCTCCAACTCTTTAGCAAGAAGTGGGGACGTTGGCCTGCACCGAGCTGTTGAAGTTGCAACTAGCAGTAACTGGAGGATAGACATATCCGAAGGCTTCCTAGGGTAAGCAAAACGCTACATTTCATCCATAGTGGTATGATCCACCGTCAGGTTATGACTTACACGGCTATGTACTGACGTAAATCTTAGCACGCATTAGCTTGTTTTAGCTTAATTATAATAGACTTACTAAAGAAAGTCCTTCTTAAAGGACTAAAGATACAAGCAGCCAACTTCACTATCTAACGTTTTGTTAAAATTGGGTTTTCCAAATGCCACATATGAGAATTTTTTTTACAGATAAATGGTACTAGGGTCCAGCGGTACTTTATACTTCTTTTGCATTTGAAGTAGCAAATGAGTACTAAGAGAAAGAATTCGAATCTAAGACTACAAGACGCCAACGAACTACAAGAAGCTAATGGATCCATGAAGATTTTTCTGGAATGCAAATATGCCAACGGACCTCCGAAGAGCGGTTTAAGACAACTAAGAGATGATAAATCTTAGAGGTTTCCCAGTAAAAAATTCTTTTTGTGCTTTTTTGGGCTTGGCAGTTAAAAGTTTGCGGTCTCTTATACTTATTCTGCTTCTAAAGTGACAAATGGGCAATGGAAGACACCAATCGAACTTAAGAATATCATGGTTCCTTGGAAGAGATTAGTGAACTCCAAGAAGATCCATGATCCATGGAGATTTCACTTGAATACGAACGGTCCAATGGACCTCCGAAGAGCGGCTTAACACATCTAAGGGATAACACACCTTAGAGGTTTCCAGTAAATAATTCCTTTTGCGCTTTTTTGTCTTTGGCAATTAAAAGTTTGCGGTTTCCTCTACTTGTTTTGCTTCTAAAGTGACAAATAGGCATTGGAAGACACCAATCGAACTTAAGAATATCATGGTTCCTTGGAAGAGATTAGTGAACTCCAAGAAGATCCATGATCCATGGAGATTTCACTTGAATACGAACGGTCCAATGGACCTCCGAAGAGCGGCTTAACACATCTAAGGGATAACACACCTTAGAGGTTTCCAGTAAATAATTCTTTTTGCGCTTTTTTGGGTTTGGCAATTAAAAGTTTGCGGTTTCCTATACTTGTTCTGCTTCTACATTGACAAATGGGCATTGGAAGACACCATTCGAACGTAAGAATATGATGGATCCTTGGACGAGATTAACGAACTACCAGACGCCAATGAATCCATGGAGATTTCACTGGAATACGAACGTACCAATGGACCTCCGAAGAGCGGCTTAAGACATCTACACCTTAGAGGTTACCTAGTAATGTGGATGATAGTGTTGGCCTGCACAAAACCCCAAAAAAAGTCAGTGAACCTCAGCGTACAGCTAGTTAAAATAAGATTCTGCATCTAGTTACTGCTACCTCTAGTTTTATTTTCATGCAATCAAACTTAGAGAACACAGAGTGTTGCTAAACACTTTTCCAGCTTTTTTACCTAAGAACTGTTAGAACCTTTCATTCGAGCTTGGCTGCCTTCCTCCCCTTAAAGTTAAAAGTTCCCAATAACTATTAGGCTATTCCTTACTTCAATTTATAGTTTTCGCTTGCTTTAGGTCCTGGCAAATCCCTTTTTCGAAAGATTATCTTCTATTTTAGGGCTGCTTTTTCTTTTAAGCCTGCCAGTTTTAGAACTTTGTAAAACCTGCAGCAGAGATAAAGAAAATAAAAAAAGAAGCAACAAAAAAGAGAGAGAGAAAAAGATAAAGTGAGAGTGTGTGTGAAAGTGAAAGCGTGGCAATCTACGATTATCCGGCTGACTGGTATGTAATCCACACCCCAACTGTGTTAATTCTTCTTGGGTTCCTTTCCAAAAAAATCGGACAAGATAGGAAGAATGCGGTCTCCAAGAAACTCAAAGGGCTGTTCAGCTAGTTCAGGACAGGAGCAAAAAAGATAGGACTTCGTCTCCGTTTCGTAATAGTTGCAATGAATTTCCATTCTCTCGTCTTAGCGCCCAAATTTGCAATGCAATCATGTCAAGGGCATTAAATAGTGAAATACAACTCCAGTTAGCTTAATAAGCCCCTGTAGGCTAGTAGGTAGTGTACTAGCTTGTAAATATGGGGGTTGTGAGATCGATTCTCAACGAAGACCTTGGTTTTTTTTTCACTACAAAAATAAAAATTGACTGTCGGTGGGGCGGCTCAGCGATGAAGGCATAGTTACTGGTCACTGTGCTGTCTTTATACGACAGTTAATTTCCGACTATCTTTCTACTTTCACCACCTGTTTCATCTCTTCTCTATCCTTTTCCTAAAGAATGTAGCACGGTACTTGACTAAATAGGCATTGTTGCCTGAAGTGCTACTTTTCCTTAAAAAAAAAAAAATAAGCCACGTTGTCCAGGACGTCATATAGTTTTAGCATTTTTGAGCAGGTTAGGTTTTCCAGCAATCTTTCCATCGTAATTTTTTGGCCAAAACTGCTGGCATTTGTGGAATAGTGATGTGATGTATGCAACTGCAGCTGTATATGGAGGAATTTCCCTGATAGATATTCTAAACTCATATAGAACTTTACAGGACTTTTATGCACTTTCTGAATTTCAGATCAGCATTAGCATGTGCTAAGAACCAGTCTTAGAAATATGTTTTAATCTTTTGGGACAAAAGATATGCAAACATGTTACTTTTATAATGTAAAGTGTACGAAAAAAGGTACAACTTCATTTAGGTTAATCAACACTGGTTTGCCTTTTAATATTAAGAGCAATTTTCAAGAAGGCTTAAAAACACTCTTTGCTAGTTGCCTAAGTTGCCATTGATAACATTAAATATTAACAAAAAATATGTTTTAACAAAATATTATTTTCCAAATGTATTGTATTCATAAAAGAGTAAAAAGAATCGAAACCAAAACAGGGGGCTATTTAATGGACTCGTGATCGAAATAAATTCGTGTCTAAATAAATTTCGATGGTACGAGTTTTTCTGATGGTGACACTTGATACTATTCTTCGTCATCGAAGACTGATATTAAGTGTGACAAAAATGCATTTAGAAGGCGACTTCAGGTGACAAGTGATCCATTGGTTTTGCTGAACAATCACTAAGTTCATATCCGCTTAATTTGTAAAAATTACGTGTATTTTATAGGCTTAAGAAATGTTTTAGAGTATCCAAAGGAGATTTAAACTATATTTTTGGGGAGTTAGAATTCCGTGGACAGATAGTGTGATTCGTTTTACATCCGCTCCTGGCTATGTAGCCTTAATCAGATGGTGGACAAACCACTATTGTATAATTTGGAACGTCATACAGGCGTCCTAGGAAGCCGAAGACATAATTCTAAGCAACAGAACCACCTAGTTGCAACTTTAATGATTCCAGGACAGGGCTGCAAACCATCACACCTTGCTAAAGAGTTGGAGACTTTCTAACTCCTGTCCAGAACACATGTCTAGCATTCTCACTGGACTGGATCATTCACTTTGCGTGTCATTATCAGTGAGATGATCCTGGCTACCATAATAGCCATTATACTGTTATGGGGCCTCGAAACCACAACCACCACGTTACTCCCATATAGGGGCCAACCTCAATAATCAGCCAGAGAACTATTAAATGTCTAAAGAGACAAATAATGAACTCTGCGCCGGACATTTGACAACGACCGTACCATCGAAAATACAGTTTTCTTTCGATTAACATGCACCTACAAGTTTGTAGAGGGGCCGCCATCTAACGTTTTTGTTTTCAACTAAGGCTTATTTCGTGAATGGTAACACTTAGCTCATGTTTGATTTAACAGATAATTCGTTTTATCCTTCCGCTGAACGAATATGATTGTGTAAACGCTTGAACAACGCTGGGAAATATTGCGACATTACTTTGAAAATCATGGTAATGTTGCAGAATGTGTGTGTGCGAAAATTGCGTATGGATTTTGGAAGAAGAGAAGCACCGTCAGCTCCGTATGGTTCGTTATCTTGTGGAAAAAGTGAAAGAAACTGGCATCCTCGTCGATAAGCCAAAGCGTGAAAAGCCAAAAACAGTGCGTACATCCGAGAATATTGCTGCTGTGGCAGGCAGAAAGTATGCGTAAAGCGCCATCATCATCAATTCACTGTCGTTCTCAACAATTGAACATTTCAGAGACATCATTGAGACGAATTTTGCATACAGACCTTGGTATGACGCCATACAAAGTCCAATTGGTTCAGGAGTTTATAGTATTTAAAACAAAAAACAAAAAGTTATTTGGCGCACCCTTTATTTGCAGTATGTTAATATGTATGTAATAAGGTTAACGTCAGCATCTGGCCTTGTTGGTCTTAATCTGGTCTTACCACTGGGTGGCAAAAGAGTCCACCTGCGCCCTAAGATGCATACACGCCTTAGTCGCAGTTTTCTTATGCACGATAGCAGGGCCGTGTCGCCGTGTTGCTTGCACATGCTAGGACATTAGCTATTAACTTGTGTTAACATCTTTTCGAAACTTTTTCAAGGCCCGTTTAAACCAACGGCCACCACGTTGCTCTCAGAGGGGCCTCCCAATAACCATAACAGGGCCGTAGGCCTGCGGGTAACTCGCTCCCATGGTACCACTGTGTGTGCACAAAGTCACTGGTGGGACTTTACGAGTTCTATGTTTCCTTCAGTTTGAGGCTCCTGCTAGCTCAGACGACTGGTGGTGCCTGTTACCCCCAAAAGCACATATCAAGATAAGAAAGAGATTCATCAAGGCTGCATGTCTCCGGGGCGGAAGAAGCACGTTAATATGCAAGACAATTAATAATTTACCTTTCGCCAAGTTTTTACATCTTTTAAGGGAGGAACAGAGGCAAAAGTTTCTGCTAACAAATCAGTCACATGTTGGAGTTTGATACTAAGTGGCAGTAAGTGGGAGATCCGTGTTGCTATTGATTTTAAAAACACAACGCCTTACTGAAAATTCAATTTAATGCAACTTGTAATCTCTATTGGATGTACGGATTCCTTTGGGCAGTCGTAGTATTTAGTAGTACTTCGTATTCTTTAAGGGTTTAGAAAAGGTAATATTCAGCATAACCTCATTTAAGGTGTTATTTGTACAATTTTCTATGTACACGTTGAGGAAAGCTCTCTTCTATCGAAATCATTTTTGTTATCTTTATTTAGTGTCGTGATGTCGACTGCGATAATTAGCCGATTATTAAGTGTACCGTGTTAGGAGTACCGCGTGAAGAGTACCGTGTTAGGAGTACCGTGTTAAGCGCACTGTGTTAAACGTATCGTGCAACGTACCGTGTTAAGCACACCGTGTTGGGTGCACCGTGCTAAGCCTATCGTGTTAAGTGTACCATGTGCAGCGTATTGTCTTAGGTGAACCGTGTTAAGCGTAGTCTTAAGCGTACCGTGTTAAACGTACCGTGTTAGGAGTACCGTTTTAGGAGAACCGTATTAGGAGTACTGTTTTAAGCGCACTGTGTTAAACGTACCGTGTTAAGCACACCGTGTTGGGAGCACCATGCTAAGCCGATCGTGTTAAGTGTACCATGTAAAGCGTATCGTCTTAAGAGAACCGTGTTAAGCGTAGTCTTAAGAGTACCGTGTTAGGAGTACCGTGTTAGGAGTACCGTGTTAAGCGCACTGTGTTAAGCGTACCGTGCAACGTACCGTGTTAAGCACACCGTGTTGGGTGCACCGTGCTAAGCCTATCGTGTTAAGTGTACCATGTGCAGCGTATCGCGTTAGTAGAACCGTGTTAAGCGTACTCTCTCAAGCGTATCGTGTTAGGCGTACCGTGCACCAACTTAAGAATGTATACTTGGTGAAATGATCTTAAGCCTGAGTAAACGATTTTTTTTATTAATTTATAAATTTTTGGTTTTTTTTTTATTATAATGAAAATGCTCATTAAATATCGCAGGGAGAGCGGTTTCAATTTAATAAGACCCATCTTAATCAAAAGAATACAGGCATAAGTTCTATTACATGTAAAAAGGCAGTTAAGTTTTATTTCAATTTAAAAGGGTAACTCTGTTTCTTGCTAAATTTTATTCGGTCGTGCTGTCTGTCATTACCCTGTATTCTTTGTGTGTTCCTTTTTTGTAGAGTTGAATTTTTGCTTTATTGATAATTGCTACCAATTACATGCAATTGCAAAATCATTTCTGACACCTTCTCTTAGTTTATGGGTAACAAACTGTCATATATTTTACATCAAATAAACGCCATGATTATCACGATCCACTCTTAACTTACACATGCAAACCTGCCTACGTACGTACGTACGTAGGAAGGCAGTCATTGATGTTACACGAAGTTGGATAAAACGTTTTTAAGCACTAATTTGATTCAAGTTGTTTTGAATAACTTTAATATTGTTGTCATTGTTGTTGTTATTGTTATTGCAAATTTTTGCGAGAAAAAAAATTATTTGGTGAAAATTTATTTCAGATTTGTAATAAAAAGTGATTGTTAAACGTTCACTAGTTCGAACATATTGTTGCATGTCGCTTTTCGAATTTGACTGATATAAATCGCGTAAGGTAATGTGTTCTACAAGTTAATAATGTCGATTTTATGCTTGAAAAATGCATCTTTTTTTATATAATTTTACTGTACGTGTGTTGTGACTGAACTCCTCCTAAACGGCTGGACCGATTTGCATAAATTTTTTTGTACGCGTTGAGTCCCCGGCTGCTTTAGATTTACAATTCAGTCCAATTGGATAAAGGGGCGTGGTACCTCCTATATAAACCACAAATTAAAAATCTATTATTTCTACTCCTAATAACGGTATTTGAACAAAATTTGGTACGTCGGTTTGGTTTGCATTTTTTAAGTGCTGCTGCAAATATGGGCGGGATTCTACAAAGGGGCGTGGTAACTCCCACACAAACTACAAATTAAGAATCCAATATTTCTGCTCCTGCTAACGGTATTTAAACAGAATATTTGGGTTGAGTGAACATATTTTAAGTGCTGCTGCAAATATGGGGGGGGATTTGATAAAGACGCGTGGTACCTCCTCTACAAATCTTCTTTATGTATATATTTCTACTGTACGTGTGTATGTCACTAAATACATTTTTTTTGCATGCGTTTGGGTGCCACCTTAGATTATCTACATTCACAAACCAGCCCGGCAGATGGCGCTGCAGTCAGTATCCAGGTTACTCAACTACACGACTGGATCGACTTGAATGAATTTTCGTGTATTCATTCATTCAATGCATTTAATTCTTTTGAGTGCTGTGTTTTGATATTATACGGTATCGCATTTACGTAAATATTAAGCGTTGTTTACTTCAAAAATACACACACGCCATAACTGTGTGATTAGATTTACATCTGCGCCTGGCCATGAAGCCTTAATCAGATGGTGGACCAAACCACAGCATAATTTGTAACGTCATGCTCGTCCTAGGAAGCCGAAGCTATAATTCTATGCAACAGAACTTTCTAGTTGCAACTTCGATGATTCCAGAGCAGGGCTGCAAATCATCACTCCTTGCTTAGAGTTGAACCTTCCCAACTCCTGTTAAGAACACATGTCTAGCATGCTCACTGGATCTGGGAACATTTCACCAGGTAGGTTATATTAAAGATGAAATGAACCCGGCCACCATAGAACCATAGACTGATATGGGGCCGCGAAACCACAACCACCACGATACTCCCATAAAGGGCCAACCTCAATAATCAGCCAGAGAACAGTTAAGTGTCTAAAGACACAAATAACGGAACTCTGCGGGTCACTGATTTCCGTGGAAATAAAGTGGAGTTTCCAGTTGTACCCCTGGTGACTTCGGGGGACTGGGCTCCCTTTTTCCCCCAGTTGCACAGGTCTAAGTTGTTGCTATCTCCAAAGACCATATATATGTGCCC
This sequence comes from Trichopoda pennipes, assembly GCA_030448955.1. NCBI lineage: Eukaryota > Metazoa > Arthropoda > Insecta > Diptera > Tachinidae > Trichopoda > Trichopoda pennipes. Next base: position 10,461,215 of record JASKUP010000060.1, on the reverse strand, counting down.
CCGGGGGGTACACACACGCCATAAATTCGTCGCCAGCCACCAACTGCCAATGTGCATTAGCGGATGGCGGTAAAAGGCAAAAAGTAACATGGACTCGATTACTGCCGCCGGTAAAAAAGTCGCGGTGGGCATCGAGCTTATTTGTTTGCGTTTCTTCTTTGCGATCTCACAAATTCGTTCTCAATGGGTCAGCTACTTTATTACAATAACAAAAAGTGAGTTGTTACATTATTCCAAATATTCTCCATCGTTAGCCACTACTGCTTTCCATCTTTCTTGTAGCATACGGGTGAAGTGTTCCGGTTTTAAAGTGAAAAATAAGCCAATGAAGCCAATATTTGATAACCTGTTCCTAAAAGAGTAACATATTCCAGTAAGAATGTCTGGCATCAGAAGGGCAAGGTTTAGGCTTTAAGGCCGGTGAGTAAAAACTTGCCATCCACCATCCATCAAAAATACTTTTTGATCGGTCTTGCAACATGTGGATATATAAATATTCGATATCAATTGTTTTCACTAGATGTCGCCTGTGATCATTTGACCTGATTTCAACAGCTCATAATACAAAGCATCCTTTTCATCTCACCAAATATAAAGCATTACCGCGGCGTCATGGAATTCGGCTTCGCTGATGATTTGGCTGGTTGCCCGGGCCTGATCTAAGACTTTTCCAGTTTGGGTTTATCTTAATGTATCTAGTGCTCATCTCCACCTACAATACAATGCATATGCAAAACTAACTTCCTTTCGTAGCATTCAAGCGTCATTTTCGACATATAAAATCACTTGGCAACATTTCTCGACGTGGAATTAAAAGGTTTCCTTGATTTTTTTTTTTTTAAAGCGAAATAGCACTTCAGGCAACAAAGCCTATTTAGTCAAGTACCGTGCTACATTCTTTTGAAAAGGGATAGAAAAGAGATGAAACAGGTGGTGATAGTAGAAGGATAGTCGAAAATTATTGCCGCATAAGACAGCACAGCGACCAATGACTATGCCTTCATCGCTGAGCAGCCCCACCGACAGTCAATTTTTATTTTTGTAGTAAAAAAAATTAAGGTCTTCGTTGGAAATCGAACCCACAACCCCCATACTGACAAGCTAGTACACTACCTACTAGCCTACAGGGGCACCTAACTTTAGGCAACAATGTCTATTTTGGTCAAGTACCGTGCTACATTCTTCAGGAAAGGGATGGAGATAGGTGGTGAACGTAGAAGGATAGTTACGGAAATTAACTATCGTATAAGACAGCACAGTGACCAGTGATCAAACCTTCATTACTGAGAAACCCCACCGACAGTCAATTTTTATTTTTGTAGTGAAAAAAAAAAACCAAGGTCTTCGTTGGGAATCGAACCCACAACCCTCAATCTTGTAAGCTTGAACACTACCTACTAGCCTACAGGGTCATCTCTTCCTTACTTTTGAACAAATCTCAATGCTTTTAAATTGTTGACTGACATTCAACGATAATGCAACAACAATCTTCTTCGCGTAATGCTCTTAAATCCTCATCATCAAACTTTTTCGTCTAGACAAGGCCTCTCCTTGTCTTCTATGTTGAATTGCGCAAAACACCGTTGAGAATTATTTTGAGTTAGAGCTTGTCAACCGGAAGCTTCTACCCACAAACGATAACTTTCAACAGCTGTTGTCTTCAAATGAAAGACCGTTATCGGACTTCCCGGCAAAACATCTGTTTTAGGCACAAAATTCGTCATTATTATAGCGACGGAAAAAGGATGTTTTTACACGTCGACATCTATCGAATGCTGTGTTTTGTTTTTGATATATTATTTTGTCAAAGTACTTTTGCGCCTGCCTTCCTATTTTTGTGTTTTTATACCTTCATTTATACAAAATGAGTGCTGGGAAATTGAGGGTTTGCAACTAATTTTTTAATGTTCATGTAGATTTTCGTTCATTCATACACGTTGGAAACAACAACCATTTCGCAATTATTATTAGAGGGAGGTCTTTTTGTTATTGCTGTTGTTGCTGTTGTATCTTCAATGGCTGTTTGATAATGTTTGAGCAGTGAATTGTGAATGAGAAACTGTTCTAAAGGAAGTTGAAATAAAATTTATGTGTAAAATAATTGTTAATTAATTTAAATGTTGCCATTTATGGAAGTTGGAAAATGTTTTTTGTAAAAATAATTATTCATTTAATGAACGATTATTCGTTGTATTTGAGAATCGTTTAAAAATATATTAAGTGGCTTATAAAAAATTATTTTTTTTAGAAGCAATCCTTTTAGGGTTCTAAGGCAGATGAAGGGCTGAATATTGAGAGAATTAGAACGTAAAACGGTGGTAAATAAAAACGATAAAAGAAATGACGAATTTGTAACTTTAGAATCAATGTAAGTAAGCCTTCCCCTTAAAAAGACGAACTATCTACTAAGTTAAAGACAGCTCCCAAGCTTCACTTTGTGCTAAGTCATCTCTTAGATCAACCGTTTCTATGGACTATAACAAATTTGGAAGGTAGCTCTAGAATGGCTTCCTCTGCTTACTCAAGCAAATCCTACAACTGTTTTTGGATTTCACTAAAAAAAAGACAGGTACACCATATGATCTTTAATGCAGGATTATTGAGACAGGATCATTAAGACAAACGACAAGGAAGCTATCAATCAACTAAGTAAGAGACTGCAAGGAATTAGAGGAGTTATGAAAGAACATTCAGACGTATCATTGCTCCTTAACTAGTTTCTGTTTTGGTTGGTCTTCCTCCTTAACTCTTTGGTATAGAACGTCATAAACGAACTAGATAAGGTCGCTCCTTCCTATTGCTAACGCTTTCATATGATCTTTAAAGCAAGATTTTCTCCTTAAGACAAACGACAAGGAACGATCTATCAATCTACTAAATAAGAGACTGCAAGAAATTAGAGGAGTTAATGAAAACACATTCAGACGTATCATTGCTCCTTAACTAGTTTCTGTTTTGGTTGGTCTTCCTCCTGATACCCTAAGTTATGGATCCTTAACTCCTTAGCATTGAACATCGTAAACCTCTGCTGAAACTTTCTACGAAATAACTTAATGAACTGAATAAGGTCGCGCACTTTTAGCGCTAACGCTTCCATATGATCATTAAAGCAGGATTTTCGCATTGAAAAAAACGACGAGGAATTTTATTAATCTACTAAAGTTATGGATACTTAACTCATTGGTATAGAACATCATAAACCTCTGCTGAAATTTTCCGCGAAATAACGTAACGAACTGAATGAGGTCGCGCATTCCTTGTGCTAACGCTTTCATGTGAACTTTAAAACAGGATTTTCTCACTGAGACAAACGACAAAAAAGTCTATCATTCTATTAAGTAAGAGACTGCAAGGATTTAAAGGAGTTAAGAAAACACATTGTCTTGGTTGGTCTCCATTCTGATAAGTTATGGATCCTTAACTCCTCAGTATTGATTATCATAAATCTCTGCTGACTGAGGTCGCTCATTCCCGGTGCTAACGCTTTTGGGAACTGAAATACCACTCCAGTAAAGTTAATAATAAAAACTACCCAAGACGGGTTTCGGTTACATAAAATTACTTTAAGAATACTTATTATCTGTGGGAACAGTCAGTCCACTTGTTGCCAGGTTTTATGACCACAATCCTAGCAGAGAATTTTAGATCGCATTTGTAGCAGCTGCTGTGAAATATTGAAAAAGGAAAGAAAAAACTCATATTACCAAATTGCTGGTCGCGCTGGTATACTGGCGTTTTGCACCGGCTAGTACTCATCGATTCTCTGGATATTTTAGCAGCTACAAGCTAGATAAAGGTTTGAACAAAAAAAGGAAAAATAATTAAAAATTGAAACCCCAAACAAGTCTCTATCTAGCTTTCATTCGACAAACACCCAAACTTCCTGGGTGATGTTATGCCATATAGCTTGCCTCTCCCAAAAATTCGTTGGACTTCAACATGACATCGTACGAAAAATATATTGTTGAAGGTTTCCAGCAAACATTTTACTTCTTCTGCTCTCTTATCCCTCTTCTTCTTATCGCCTTAAATGTACCATCTAGGAAGAGAACGGTTCTTGGTTTAATGCGTCCACGGAACGTCGTAGACGCTGCAATATGTCGACCAATTATCTTTTGTATTCATTTTCTCTTGAGATTTTTAGTCATTCAATCCCATTGTTAACATGCATTTTACCCATCAAATTCTTCCTCTTCCCTTCTATGCAGAAGGCATAAATGACGTAATAGGATTTACATCTGCACCTGGCCGTAAACCCTAATCAGATGGTGGATCATTTCCACTAAGGATTATATGTAGCGTTATCCTCCCTCTAGAAGGCCTTTGGATACGTATAGCCTCCGGTCACTCCTAGTTGCAACTTCAAAGGCTCGGAGTAGGTTGCAGCCTTCACTCCTTACTAAAGAGTTGGAGACTATCCAACTCCTGGTCCAGAACGCATGAAGCTTAATAGAATTAAAAACACGACGGCATTCATATTCACTGGACCTGGATCATTCGTTATGAATGATCCCACCCACAAACTCAAATGAGGGCTTCGAAACACACAGCCACCATGATACTCCCGAAGGGCCTACCTCAATAATCAGTCAGAGAATAACTAAAAGTCTAAAGAGACAATTAGCGGAACTCTGGAACTTACTGATTCCTGTCGAAATATAGTGGAATTTCCAGCTGGCTCCTACTTGCTTAAGGGGACTGGGCTCCCTTTTACCCCCGCAAGACACATTTGGATTTATCCAAAACCACCATATGGCGAATTTTGCTTAAAGATTTTACTTTGATGTCTTACAAGGTTCATTTGATGCAGGAATTGAAGCCGACCGACCATTTACATCGACGTAGATTCACAAGCGGCTGGTTTTTCTGAAAAAATCATTTTTTCAGGCGAGGCCCATATTCACTTGTCAGGGTATGACAACAAGCAAAATTGCCGCATTTGGGCTTCTAAAAATTCTAGAGCGATTATTGAGAGGCCTTTGCATACTCAATGTGCCGCTGTATGGTACGCTATGTGGTCTGGAGGTGTGATTGGGCCGTTTTTTGTTTTTTCGAAGATGAGGCTGGCAATGTGATAATGGCCAATGATGGATCATGCTATAGCGAGATGCTAACAGCTCAAGTTTGGCCTATTATTGACGACGTGGATATCACTGACTGGTCCCCCCCTCACCCCGGGGGCACATTATGGATTACTTAACCATCAAGACCTGCGCTACTGGGGGTATAAGGGAGCCCTGTCCCCTAAAGGCAAGCAGGATGTCAACTGGAGGCTCCATTTTATTTCCACGGGAATCAGTAAGCCCCAGAGTTCCGCCAATTGTCTCTTTAGACTTTTAACTATTTCTCTGACTGTTTATTGAGGTTGGCAATTCAGGAGTGTGGTGGTGGTTTTGCAGCCTCCGCATGAACTGATTTCGTAGGCCAGGATCGTCTCTCCTTTAGTAACACCAACGGGTAGATGATCCGGATCCAGTGAGCATGCTAATCAGGTGTTCTGGACTAGGAGTTGGTCAGTCTCCAGCTCTTCAGCAAGGAATAGTATTGTGCAAACCTGCTTTGGAACCGCTGAAATTGCAACTAGGAAAGACCTGTTGCTAGAATAAGTCCTCGGCTTCCTAGGGCGTGAATGACGTTGCTTTTCATTCCCAGTGGTTTGGCCACCATCTGATTAAGGCTTACAGCCAGGTGCAGATGTAGATCTTATCACGAAATCATCTACTGGTTTCAACAGTAGAATGGCATGTGCCGCACAGCCAATAAAACGATCAATTTATGGCAAACCAAATTTCCCGATCGCAAAATTTTACAACAATCAACAGCTAAGTGGCCAGTCAGATCCTATGACTTTTTTTTTTTTAGTATAAAAAGAAGTAGCACTTTAGGCAGCAATGCCTATTTAGTCAAGTACCGCGCTACATTCTTTAGGAAAGGGATAGAGAAACAGGTGGTGAAAGTAGAAGGATAGACGGAAATTAACTGCCGTATATAAGACAGCACAGCGACCAGTGACTATGCCTTCATTGCTGAGCAGCCCCACCGACAGTCAATTTTTATTTTTGTAGTGAAAAAAAAACCAAGGTCTTCGTTGGGAATCGAACCCACAACCCCCATACTGACAAGCTAGTACACTACCTACTAGCCTACAGGGGCACTTAAGACCAGTAGATTATTTTTTGTACGGCTATGTCAAGGAAACAGATCATAAGGAGCCAACTCAAAATCCGTAATGTGATTAACGAAATAGGCCGGCCAATTTGTCAAAAAGTGATTAAAAACTTGACATCTGTCAGCGTGGTCGTGGTAGACATTTGTCAGAGATCATTTTTCATGCATAATTATGGAACTTTTCTCTTTGTGCCGTTTTAGACGCTTCAACTTTTGTGTTTTCCATTAGAAAGAAAGAGAAGGCTTTATACCCCTTTTCTTTCTTTCTAAGGGAAAAAACTAAAGTTGAGCAACAAAAGTTGAAGCGTGTAAAACGGCACTTTGTAAAACAATAAAAATTTGAATCATTTTAATTTACATTTTTTGTTTTAGAAAACAACCTTCTTGTTAAAAACCCTTTACTATCTTGCCTTGACCAGGGGAGGGAAGTAAAAGTAGAAGAAATATAATTTATTTTCTTTTATTGTAATTACCGGCTGTTCTTAATTTCACCCTTGTTAAAGTGATTTTTTGTATAGAAGACGGACGTGTCAATTATCGTTTTTTTGTTACAAAAGATCGTTTTTACATTTATGATCTTGAGAGAAAATGTGTGTGAGAATGAATGTGTTGTTCACACACATGCACACATGTTGAAAACAATACGCCGTTTAATTAGAGCAAAAGCGTTAATTTGAGGCGTTTGTTTGACTTTGGGTTCTTTGTTAGAGAGAGTGTTTGTAACTGTTAATTTTGTGTTTTTGTTTTTTGTTTTTTTTTTGTTCTTTGGCCAGTTAAAAGATAATTAAAAAATGTCAAACAATTGACATTTGTCAACGTCTTTGATTGGAGAGAAGGTTGGAAATTAAAATTGAAGAAAATTGTCTTGTTTAAAATAATTGTGTGGATTTGTTTAGGGCTGGGCGACCAAACAATAGAAAATAATTATAAATTACAATTAGAATTTGGAATATACATATTTCTGTGTTTTGTTGTTGCTTTTGTTTTTATTAAATAAAAGGTGTAACATTTTAATAATTTTCTTTTAATCCACCGTTTTTTTTTTGTGTAAGAAATTTGTGTTGTTTTTGTGAATATTGTGATTTATGGCAGCTATCGCAAATTTAATATCGCCACTTAATATACTTTTTGGTTTTTTCTGTTGTTGTTGTTATTATATATATTTTTTTTTTGTGAAACTTCAAAGAGTTTTAAGAATCATAAATATTCACATTTTGTGCATAAAATAATTATCACCAATTTAGCTTAAGGGTGTTGCTGGCGAAATTCAAATTTGCCAGCTTGACTTGTCTTCTCTGCCTGTCTGTTAGAGTGTATGTGTGTGTGTGTGTGTCTGCTGCTATTTAGCCTGTTTGCACCATGTTTATAGCAACTGGCAGACAGACAGACAGACAGACAGCATATTGGCAGCTAAGAATAAAAATTCTTAATGTGTTTTAAAAAATTTTGATTTATTGTCATATAAGTAGATGTTTGTCAGCTGAAAAATATGCTCACTAATAAATAAAATTTATTATCACAAAATATGGCTAAATTGTTTAATAATTGTTGGTAATGGATATTTTCTTGTCTCTCATTTTCTTTTTCTTGCACGCAAAAAATTAGTCTAGAAGGCACTAATTTGTTAAAATCTATTAAACTGCTACTGGTGTTTTAGTTATGGCTGCGGTATAACCTCAACTTCATATCGTTGAAACACACATATAGCAGGGTTAGTGATTAGTGAATAGCGTTAACATTAATTTGCATAATTAAAATTGCAACACAATTAATTTTTAACGTTAAATATTGGGATTTTCAAGCACAAGTTTGTTTTTCAATGGTGGCAACACTAGCAACATCTTAGTTTTGACATTTAGTTTTTTGACGTATTCATTATACATGCATTGGCAATTGGTAATCGCATTAAAATAATTAAAATCCACTATGAAAATGGTGATTCTGTTAAAATTACATTTTGTAAAGTTTTTGATATTTTCCGATAACATAATCGTCCTCCTGAGACCGCTAGCGCTATTAAGAATTTGTTTGTTCAATTTAAGTTGACAGGCTGGATACACAATATTTGACCGGGTCGTATAGCCGAAAACATCGCAGCCGTGAACCACAGTTTTGAAGCAAATCGAAATTTGTCAATTCCTCGATGACGTTCTCAACAATTGGGGTAATCCAAAACCATCACATGGCGATTTTTGCTTAAAGATTTGAATTTCTTTTGTTACCAGATTAATTTGATAAAGGAATTGAAGCCGATCGACCGACCATTCACATCATCGTACATGCACACAATTCATTCAGAAACAGAAGGCTGGTTTTTCTGAAAAAATTCATTTTCTCAAACGCAGCCCCTTTTAATTTTTTTTTAAAGAGAAGTAGCACTTCAGGCAACAATGCCTATTTTAGTCAAGTACCGTGCTACATTCTTTAGGAAAGGGATAGAGAAGAGATGCGACAGGTGGTGAACTATGTGATTCGATTTACATCTGCACCTGGCCATGAAGCCTTAATCAGATAGTGGGTCTAACCACTGCATAATTTGGAACGTCATGCTCGTCCTAGGAAGCTATAATTCTATGCAACAGAACTTTCCAGTTGCAACTTCGATGATTCCAGAGCAGGGCTGCAAATCATCACTCCTTGCTTAAGAGTTGTGGACTTTCCAACCCCTGTCCAGAACATATGTCTAGCATGCTCACTGGACTGGATCATTCACTTAGCATGTCATTAACAGTGAGATGATCCTGGCCACCATATTAAACAAAAGACCTGATATGGGGCCGCAAAACCACAACCACCACGTTACTCCCATATAGGGACCAAGCTCAATGATCAGCCAGAGAACTATTAAATGTCTAAAGAGACAAATAATGAACTCTGCGAGCTTACTGATCCCCGTGGAAATAAAGTGGAGTTTCCAGTTGAACCCCTGCTGCCTTCAGGGGACTGGGCTCCCTTTTTCCCCAGTTGCACTGTGTTTAGATAGTGGACTTCTATAAAGACCATATTTATGTGCCTCCGGGGGGTGAAAAAAAACCAAGGTCTTCGTTGGGAATCGAACCCACAACCCCCAGTCATGTAAGCTAGTACACTACCTACTAGTCTACAGGGGCAACGTGCTCAACGTGTTACTGTATGGTGCGCTATGTGATCTAGAGGCGTGATTAGGCATTTTGCTTTTTTTTTTATTCGAATAAGAGTTTGAAAATGCGGCAACGCTATCTCGAGAGGCTAACAACTCAATTTTGGCCTATTATTGACGACATGGATATATCATTGACATGTGGTTTCAATAGAATGGTGCCTCATGTCACTTATCAGGACGGTGACACAGCCAATTAAACGAAATTTGATTTGCAATTTATTTCACGACAACCAGCAGTAATGCTAAAGCGATTATTGAGAAGCCTTTGCATGTTCAACGTGTCACTGTATGGAGCGCTATATGAGCTAGAGGCTTGATTGGGAAGTTTTTTTTTCGAAGAAGAGGCTGGAAATGGGGCAACGCTATCGCGAGAGGCTGACATGAGGATTCAACAGAATGGTGCCTCATGTCACACATCCTAAAAAACAATTTATTTATTTACAAACAAAAGTTCACGATCGCTTAATTGGCGACAACGGTCAATGGATCGCGCTAACGCGTGAGGCTAACAACTCAATTTTGGCCTATTATTGATGACATGGATATCACTGACATGTGGTTTCAACAGGGCGGTGGCACATGTCACACAGCCAATGAAACGCAATTTGAAATAGATCCTACATTACATCGATGCTCTAAAGAATCAATAAAGTTAAATACCCAAATGTTCCCAATCTGCCTTTTAATTTTCTCCTGTACGCGGCCGAGTAACTCCAAAATAGACTTTAGGGTGCCGGCCCATACATTAGAGTTGTATTTGATTTCACGACAATCAGTAGTTAAGTGGCCAGCCAGATTGTGTGATTTAACACCACTGGATTACTTTTTGTGGAACTATGTTAAGGACAGAGTCTATACGGAGCCAATCGTATCGATTTAAACCTTAAAACTCAAAATTCCTGATGCGATTAACAAAATGGGACCGCCATTTTGCCAAAGAGTGATTAAAAACTTTGATGAATAACCCCAATTGTTGAGAATGTCGACGAATTAACACCGTGGCTCACGCCTGCAATATTTTCAGTTGAACGACCCGGTCGAATATTTTGTATCGAGTCTAACGATTCAAATTTAACGACAAAATTCTTAATAGCGCTATCAGAAGGATGATTATTAATATGTGCGTAAATTTTAATTTATTTTTATTTGGGTACGGCTTTACGTCGACCCTCGTCAAATTTGGTTTGTCGGCTATTTGCCGAAAACCGGTTTGTATAAAGAGAAAACTGAAGATGGAAAATAGCCGAAATCGGTTTGTTCATAAACCAAATTTAACGAGGGTCGACGTAAAACCGTAACCAAATAAAATGAGGATTATTAACTTTAACACAACCCCACCCTTTTCATATTGGATTTGAATTATTTTAATGCGACTTTCATGCGAAATTGAATTCATTGTAACCATTGCCAATTGCCATATACTACGAATACGTCAAAAAACTAAATGTCAAAACTATCATGTTGTTGCTGTTGCCCACAATTGAAATACAAACTTCTGGTTGAATAACTCGATATATAGAAGAAGAAGAAGAAGATTAAAATACTCTTGATATTTTAATTAATTTAGTGTTAAGACAGAAATGCTTTGTTGTATAAACTAACAAAAACAACAAAAACTATTTGACACTTAAATTCATAATGACAATTCATATGAATTTCTAGGCGCCAGTTTAATTTTCAATAAATTGTATTTTATATTCACATCTAAACAGAATACCACCAAAAATCTGTTAAGAAAATGATCGAAATTAACATAATAATATATCAAATTACATGGAAACACTGGAAAAAAAAACACTTAAAGAAATTGTCAAATGTTAAAAGTGTCAAAATAAAACAGCAACAAAAACCATTGTTGGTTTTTTAACACAGTCATAAGAAAGAAGAAGAATTTAATGTGAGTTAGTATTTTGGGCATAAAAATAACACATAAAAACAATAAAAAAAAACATCTAAAGAGAAGTAAGAGAGTGAGAGAAAGAGAGAGAGAGAGAAGATGTACTTAAGATGAGTTCAAAATGAAGCAACTTAAGTAATCGATTAGAGTATCCAATTGATTGAACGGAAAGTTTTCAAAATGAAGCTTTTGTAAACAAAACAGTTATAAAGGGTGTTTTTAGGTAGGTATAGTACTTCTAAATGGAATAAAATAAAAATGAATGTTTAAAATTTGTTCTGAATTTTACTTTATTTGAAAGATATTTTTATGGCAGTATAATTCATACAAGCCTATTGGCAGGTGACCTCCACGCCTGCCTGGGACATAATAGTCTAAGCTGGAAGTTCAATACTTAATTATTGCTTCCATTTGTGGCCGTGTATAAACAATAATGTGGTAAATGTTGTCCTCCAAGTGATCAATCATTCGTGCTTATCGGCGTAGACTAGGGACTTTCCGTATTTCCACAGGAAATATTGCAGCGGCATTAAAACGAATGATCTTGGAGGTTAATGTACGGCGCCGAAAAGTGAACCTATTTTTTTTTTAACCAGGGAATGACCCCTACACATGTAATGCTGGCACAAGAACTAGAAAATTAGGTTTTGGGAAGAAGAAAAGAGGGGGTAGTGTTTATGGACATGACATGTGAACTTTCCTATTTTAAAAGTGACAGGAAAGGCCTCAGCCAAAAGTTTATTCCACATACGAACTGTTCTGCTAAAAAACGAATTTTCCCGCTAATTCGTAGGTGCGATTTACTGGCCATTTAACCACAAATGGATCTGCTCTCAATAAAAATCAAGTTAAGCGCAAAAAAGTGCGAGTTGCGGGAACAAGTTTCCTGATTTCGTTAGAACACTTACCATTGTAGTAGTGATAAAACCGTGAAATAGATCCTACATTACATCGATGCTCTAGAGAATCAATAAAGTTAAATACCCAACTGTTCCCAATCTGCCTTTTGATTCTCTCCTGTACGCGGCCGAGTAACTCCAAAATAGACTTTAGGGTGCCGGCCCATACACTAGAGTTGTATTCTATTTTTGTAAGAATCAATAAAGTTAAATACCCAACTGTTCCCAATATGCCTTTTGATTCTCTCCTGTACGCGGCCGAGTAACTCCAAAGTAGACTCTAAGGTGCCGGCCCATACATTAGGGTTGTATTCTATTTTTGTGAGAATCAATAAAGTTAAATACCCAACTGTTCCCAATCTGCCTTTTGATTCTCTCCTGTACGCGGCCGAGTAACTCCAAAATAGACTTTAGGGTGCCGGTCCATACATTAGGGTTGTATTCTATTTTTGTGAGAATCAATAAAGTTAAATACCCAACTGTTCCCAATTTGCCTTTTGATTCTCTCCTGTACGCGGCCGAGTAACTCCAAAATAGACTTTAGGGTGCCGGCCCATACATTAGAGTTGTATTCTATTTTTGTGAGAATCAATAAAGTTAAATACCCAACTGTTCTCAATCTGCCTTTTGATTCTCTCCTGTACGCGGCCGAGTGACTCCAAAATAGACTTTAGGATGCCGGCCCATACATTAGGGTTGTATTCTATTTTTGTGAGAATCAATAAAGTTAAAAACCCAACTGTTCCCAGTCTGCCTTTTGATTCTCTCCTGTACGCGGCCGAGTAACTCCAAAATAGACTTTAGGGTGCCGGCCCATACATTAGGGTTGTATTCTATTTTTGTGAGAATCAATAAAGTTAAATACCCAACTGTTCCCAATCTGCCTTTTGATTCTCTCCTGTACGCGGCCGAGTAACTCCAAAATAGACTTTAGGATGCCGGCCCATACATTAGAGTTGTATTATATTTTTGTGAGAATCAATAAAGTTAAATACCCAACTGTTCCCAATCTGCCTTTTGATTCTCTCCTGTACGCGGCCGAGTAACTCCAAAATAGACTTTAGGGTGCCGGCCCATACATTAGAGTTGTATTCTATTTTTGGTCGGATATAGATGTTATAAATATAAGTTTATCACACATTTACTTCAATAAATCAATTATCTTGTTAAAGCCATAACAATAAACTTGGATCCCCTACACTCTCCAATGAGATGATAGTTGTATTCCATTTGTGGACGGATATAGGTGTTATAAATATAAGGTTGTCACACGTTTATTTCTATATACCAATTGTCTTGTTGAAATCAAAACTTCTGCACATCATGGTAGTTCAATTGATGAATGAAAAAGTCAGTAATCAGGGCTCTATGGTTGTCACCATTGATTGTAACGTTTGGACCAGCATCGTTTTTAAAGTAATACGAACTAATGACTGCATCAGCAAATAAAACACACAAGTTATTCTCCAAGTTGTCCATCATTTATGGGCTTGCGACTTAGAAAATAGTCTAACGGCATTAAATCGCACGATCTTGGAGGTCATTGCATGGATCTGAAACTTAAAACCCTGCGGTTACCAAACGTTTCCCTCAATAAATTAATTGCGAGACGAGCATGTTGCACCATTCGACATTATTATAACGATTGAAAGAAATTTGACATACATATGGCGCCTATCGGATCGGAGTGAATTATAATGACAAATGTTTACTCTTCAAAAATATTATTGACACAAACCATAGGTGACAATTATGTCATATATTTTCCAAATCCGCATTATTAACTTGTATACCAAAATAATATTTTTTTTTTCGGACCAAAACTCAGGGGATGACCCCTACATATGCAATGCATAGTGCCAGAACTAGGAAATTAGGTTACGGAAAGGAGAAAAGAGGGAGTAGTGTCTGTGGACATTCAGTTTGAATTTTCCCAGATTGAAAGTGACAGGAAAGACCTCCGGAGGGATCTTATTCCACATACGGACTCTTCTGTTAAAAAACTAATTTTTCAGCTAATGCGTAGGTGCGTATCACTGGCCAATCAACCACAAAGGGATGCGCTCTCAACGAAAATCGTGTCAAACGCGAAAACGTGCGAGTATCGGGAACAACTTCCCTAATTTTATTAAAGCACTTTCCATTGTAGTAATGATAGAACAGTGAAATGCGCCCCACATTGCGTCGATGCTCTAAAGAATCAATAGAGTTGGATGCCCTTACGGGGTAACCCTTATATGATATGCATTGTGGAGTAGTTTTTATAGGCATTCGATTTGAATTTTCCTACATTGAAAGTGATAGGAAAGATCTCTGGAAGGAGTCTATTCCATATACGGACTGTTCTGATAAAAAGCGAATTTTCTCTGTAATTCATAGTGCGATTCACTTGCCAATCAACCACAAATGGATGCGCTCTGAGTGAAAATGGAGTTAAACGCGAAAACGTGTGAGTAACGGAAGCAAGTTCCCTACTTTTATTACAGCACTTACCATTGTAGTAACGATAGAACAGTGAAATACACCCCACATTGCGTCGATGCTCTAGAGAATCAATAGAGTTGGATACCCTACCATCTCCAATGAGCCTCTTGGCCCTCACCTGTACGCGGTCGAGTAACTCCAAAATAGACTTTGGAGCGCCGGCCCATACATGAGAGTTGTATACCATTTTTGAACGGATATAGGTGGGATAGATAGTACGTAGTTTGGATGGAGTGAAGTATCTTTTACACCGTTTTAGAAAACCGAGGCACTTAAAAGCTTCATTGGAGACCTGAAAAATGTGTTTAGTCCATCAAACATCACACTGAATTTTCATGCCAAAAACATCAAGAGCTTGCGACTCTGTAATAACTATATCACCCATAGTAACAGATGCAGCACCACTACCGAACGCAGATCTATGCGTTAGCATGCAACATTGCGTCTTACGAGCATTTAAATCTAATCTATTCACACGACCCCATTGTTGAAAGTTCGACAAAGAAGGTCGTTTAGAAAACTAAGAAATAGACTAGGAGAAAGAACGGAGCCTTGCGGTACCCCTGAATTCATCATGAACTTGTCTGATGAAATCCCATCTATAACAACTCGTATACGTGTGATTAGATTTACATCCGCGCCTGGCCATGAAGCCTTAAACAGATGGTGGATCAAACCACTGCATAATTTGGAACGTGATGTTCGACCTAGGAAGCCGAAGTGTCTAAAGAGACAAATAACGGAACTCTGCGGGTCACTGATTCCCGTGGAAATAAAGTGGAGTTTCCAATTGTACCCCTGCAGACTTCAGGGGACTGGGCCCCCTTTTTCCTCCAGTTGCACTGTGTCGACATAGTCGAAGTTCTATAAAGACCATATATATGTGCCCCCGGGGGGTGCACATATATATATCGTATATCGTATAGTGCAAGTTCTGAGAAAACTAGATATAAATCTAGAGAAATTATCACCGACACCAAAAGCGGCAAGTTTGATAGAAGTGCCACACTCTATCGAATGCTTTGGAAGTATCTAGAGCCACCACCTTACTTTCTCCGAAGTGATGTATGGAATTACACCATTGTTCAGACAGAAAGGCTAGCAAGTCGCCCGTAGAGCGCCCCTTACGGAAACCATACTGTCGATCGCTAAGTAAGCTATTGGACTCCAGGTACCTCACAATATGAAAATTGATCATAATTTCAAATACTTTAGAAAGTGCAGAACAGATTGCGATTGGGCGGTAATTTTCAGGGTTGGTAGCCTCCACCTTTTTGGGGATCGCCGTTACATTAGCAACCTTCCAGTACTTCGGAAATTGCCCGACTTGGTACAATGTGCTGAAAAGAGCTGCTAACGGACGCGCTAGCTAAAGGACTCCTTTTATAGGAGAATGAGTACTATTTAGTTGTTCTAGCAGAGAACTCCAGAATACGCCCACCACATCTTTGAAACACTTTTAGAAACTGCTTGCAATGGATCGGTTATTTTGCATTTGATTGAGAAGGATGCCATGTTGGACTTCATTTCTAGATTTCGATCTAAAAAACTAACTGTCAGTATTCGAAATATTGAAAAGAAAATAGAAATTACTTGCACTTGTTATCCTGTTCCCTAGAGAAAACAAACCCAAAAGATGAGAAAAACAGGTTATAAAAAGTCGTTCACGATGGCTGCCATTCCTCACTCTGTAGACGGCATCACATTTCAAGGGAAAAATTATTCGCGATTGATTGTAGTTTAGGAAAAAGGGAAAATATTTCGAGGGAATAACTGTTCACGTTCGCGATGATGAATTTTAAAAGCAAAAATGAAAGATAAAATAAATAATCGATTACTCAGCTTTTTGTACAACCCTAAAGTTAAGGCTGAGGTGAGATTTTTTTAAAAAAATATACACTTTCAAATACCAATAAATCTTTCTCATATATTAAATCATTTCAATAAATATTTTTTAGTATTCGTCTCGTTGATGGCGTGCTTTATAGCCCCCATCTCAAGCACATACATGAGCTATTGACCGTTTAAGTTTTGCAACCATTAGGAATCCCTTAAATGGCCACCTGCTGCTTTTAGTCTAAAATTCATTGTCTAACACAGCACCTTTTTTTATGAATTAATGTTGGTTTTTTCTTTACCAAAACAACAACAACAATAATAACAAGTACAACAATAGCATTTGTGTAGACAAATTTATTATATTTTATTATTTTCATTTGTATTGATTCAACGAAATGATTAAAAAATGTTGGCTCACCCGCAGCATAAAGAACAACACACAAAAATGATTTAATTGTTGATGTTGTTGTTGTTGTTGTTTTTATTAATTTTTAACACCAGGTATTTATAATTTCTACTTTTTCTTCTTCTTTTGTTATATTTATGTTGCAGCGGAGTTTGAGATGTTATTTATCAGATTGTTTCTACGATAGAGTTAAATATCCAAATAATTTTTCATTTTTCAATAAAATCAAGTATCGTGTTTTTTTAACAAGAAGTTTGTTTTTTCATTGTGGCAACACCACAAAATTCTTGATATTTTTGGACAACATAACCATCCTTCTGAAACTACTATTAAGAATTTGGTCGTTTAATTTGAGTCGACAGGCTCGATACAACATATGCGAACACCGAAGTTCGACCGGATCGTTTAACAGAAAACATCGCAGCAGTGAGAAACAGTGTTGAAGCAGATTCAAATTTGTCAATTCCTACGTCATTCTCAACAAGTGGGATTTTCGTGATAAGATTTACATCTGCACCTGGCTGTAAGCCTTAATCGGATGGTGGTCAAACCACTGGAAATAAAAAGCAACGTCATTCACGCCCTAGAAAGCCGAGGACTAATTCCAGCAACAGGTCATTCCTAGTTGCAATTTCAGCGGTTCAAAAACAGGGTTGCAAACCCTTCTTCCTTGCTGAAGGGCTGGAGACTATCCAAATCCTGGTCCAGAATACATTATTAGCATGCTCACTGGATCCGAATCGTTCACCAGTTGGTGTTATTAAAGGCAAGATGATCCTGGCCCCCATAATCAAATTCATGCGGGGGCCGCAAACCA
Organism: Trichopoda pennipes; assembly: GCA_030448955.1. NCBI lineage: Eukaryota > Metazoa > Arthropoda > Insecta > Diptera > Tachinidae > Trichopoda > Trichopoda pennipes. The sequence goes on along the minus strand of JASKUP010000060.1, from coordinate 10,443,563 downwards.
CAACCAACACGATACTCCCGAAGGGCCAACCTCAATAATCAGTCAGAGAAACAGCTAAAAGTCTAAAGAGACAATTAGCGGATTTTTGGGGCTTACTGATTCCCGTGGAAATAACATGGAGCTTCCAGTTAACACCCTGCTTGCCTTCAGGGGACTGGGCTCTCTTATACCCCCAGCAGCACAGGTCTAGATGGTTAAGTAATCCATAAAGACCAAGTTATCCAAAACCACCACATGGCTAATTTTGCCTAAGGATTTGACTTTGAAGCCTTACAAGCTTCAATTTTAATTTGAGTCGATCGCGTGTGCGATCGGGTCGTTCAACTGAAAATAACGCAGCCGTGAGAAACAGTGTTGAAGCAGATCTAATTTTGTCAATTCCTACGTCGTTCTCAATAAGTGGGGTTATCCAAAACCACGACGTGGCGAATTTTGCATAACGATTAGATTTTGAAGCCTTACAAGGTTTAACTGGTACAGGCATTGAAGCCGATCGACCATTTACAAAGCCGGAGGTTCGCTTAATTCATTCAGGGTGAGTCAACAAGCAAAATTGCCGCATTTTTGATTCTGAAAATTCTAGAGTGATTATTGAGAAACCTTTTTATGCTCAACGCGTGACTTTGTGGTAAGCTATGTGGTCTAGAGGCGTGACCCATTTTTTCCTTTTCAAAAATGAGGGTGGAACAACTCAACTTTGGCCTATTATTGATGACGTGGATATCAGTAATATGTGGTTCTTACAGAACGGTGCAAACCAAATTTCCCGATCACATAATTTCATGACAATCAGCAGTTAAGTGGCCAGCCAGATCGTATAATTTAACACCACTGGATTATTTTTTGTGGGGCTATGTTAAGGACACATCCTAACCGGAGCCAATCGAATCGATTTCAGCCTTAAAACTCAAAATCCTTAATCTGATTAACGAAATATGATCACCATTTTGCCAAAAATGATTAAAAACTTTGATGAAAGAATCGACATCTGTCAGCGTCGGCGTGATGGACATTTGCCAGCTATCATTTTTCATTCATAAATGCCGAACTCATGCCCTCTTATTCGCATAAATAATCAAATGAGACCACAGCTTTCATACGTCAAATACCTCGGTTTATATCTTGATCGCCGCCTTATATGAAAAAGTTACATAGAATCCAAACTAACACAAATGAAGTTAAAAGTATAGCCCAACTAAACTGGCTTATTGGCAGAAAGGAGTTGAGCCTCAGTTTATATTGTAAACTTCTACTGTACAAGTCGATCCTCAAACCAATTTGGTGCTATGGAATAAGTGTGGGGCACTGCTTCAGCAAGCAATATTGAAAAGATTCAAAAGGCACCAAAATAAGATTCTGCGAATAATCATCAGTTGCTCCCTGTTATATAAAGAATTCGAACATTCACAAAGATCAGAAAACATGCAGTAAAGAAGCTTGAAACTCGTCCAAATCCTTCTGCGCGTAACATTTTAAATGAACCTGGTTGCATCCGACTAAAAAGAAGGGGTACAGCTTTTCTTGGCCGGTTTTGGATAACCCCAATTGTTGAGAACATTGAGGAATTAACAAATTTGAATCTGATTCAACACCTTGACTCACGATTGCGATGTCTTCAGTTGAACGACCCGATCGCACAAGCGTTAGTATTCGCACATTTTGTATCTCGCCTGTCGCCTCAATTTTAACAATCAAATTCTTAATAGCGATAGCGGTCTCAGAAGGACAATTATACTGTCCAAAATATCACAACTTTAACGAAATATAACTTTAATAGAACCACCATTTTCGTGATATTGGTGTTGCCACAATTCAAAAACAAACTTCTTGTTGAGAAATCCGATATTATATTTTTATTTAAGGCCACATTATTGTGGCTTAATTTCCTAAACTAAATTTGGCCAAATGATAATCAAACTAAAAACATAACTTTGACAATAAAACCAAAAACTTTTGTTTTTGTTGTTGTTGTTGTTATTGTTTGTTTTATTAAATTTGTTTCAAACTTCAATACGTAACGTTAGACAACTTGTTAGCAATTTTGTATATTTTTTATGTTCATTTGGTGTATTTTTGTTGTTGTTGTTTTGCCATTAGTAAAACGCAACCATTTGGAGAGTATTTGCTGCCGCCAGTCACAACAGAAAACAAAAGAAAAAAAAGAAAAGAGAAGAATAAAATAACGGAAATGCAATTTTAGATTTCATCAAATGATAAGACAACAAAACTAATAAATAAACAAATAATAACAACTTAACAAAATATTATTTCAATATTGAAAAGTTATTTCTTTTTATTGGTTCGTTTGTTCGTTTGTTTGTTTGTTTGTCTGTTCCTGCTAAAAAGCCTTTTTGATTTGAATTTTGCTCATTTGGCTTTTTGTTTATTGTTAATGGCTAAAATGTTCAAAGTAGGTCTAAAGCTAATAAATGTTTATGGGCAAAAGAAAGTTGAAAATAATTTTTGTGAAGTTAGTGGCAAATGTACAGTGGTGCTCAGAAATTTGTATACAAAAATTAAAAAAAAATTTCGTTCGTTTGTTCAATAGAAATTTTTAAATTAAATTTTCCGTGTGCCCAAATTTATTTTAAGTAAAATCAATTAATTGATTTTTGGTGTTAAAGCTACTTTCCATGGCCATTTCATTGATTGATCAACTGAGGGCACCCTTAACCCTATTTTTGAAAAGCTAAAGCTGCTGCTTATTATACAGGGTGAAAGAGAATGGATTTTGTATTGATAAATGTTTTATTTAATGTCGGCAATTATGTATTTTTTTTCGGACCAGCACTCAGGGGATGACCCCTACATATGCAATGCATTGTGCCAGAACTTGGAAATTAGATTACGGGAAGGAGGCAAGAGGGAGTAGTGTCTGTGGACATTCAGTTTGAATTTTCCCAGATTGAAAGTGACAGGAAAGACCTCCGGAGGGATTCTATTCCACATACGGACTGTTCTGGTAAAAAACGAATTTTCCCTGCGTAGGTGCGATTCACTGGCCAATCAACCACAAATGGATGCGCTCTGAGTGAAAATGGAGTTAAACGCGAAAACTTGTGAGTAACGGTAGCAAGTTCCCTACTTTTATTACAGCACTTACCATTGTAGTAACGATAGAACAGTGAAATACACCCCACATTGCGTCGATGCTCTAGAGAATCAATAGAGTTGGATACCCAACTGTTCCCAATCTGCCTTATGAAGTATCTTTTACACCGTTTTAGAAAACCAAGGCACTTAAAAGCTTCTTTGGAATCCTGAAAAGTCCATCAAACATCACACTGAATTTTCATGCCAAGAACATCAAGAGCTTGCGACCCCGTAATATCTATATTACCCATAGTAACAGATGCAGCACCACTACCGAACGCAGATCTATGCGTTAGCATGCAACATTGCGTCTTACGAGCATTAAAATCTACTCTATTCACACGACCCCATTCCAAGATTGTCGCGAGATCGTGATTAAGCGTATCATTCATGTTCTACCTTTTGGAACTAACCTCCAAGTGGCCTGGTCTATTACGAAATGAATACGAGTGACAAATGGCGCTGTCATCGGCAAAAGAACAAGGAGGGTCGTTTAGAAAACTAAGAAATAGACTAAGAGAAAGAACGATGCCTTGCCTTACCCCTGAATTAATCATGAACTCGTCTGATGAAATCCCATCTATAACAACTCGTATAGTGCGATTTCTGAAAAAACTAGATATAAATCTAGAGAAATTATCACCGACACCAAAAGCGGCAAGTTTTGATAGAAGAGCGTTATGCTACACTCTATCGAATGATTTGGCAATATCTAGAGCCACCACCTTACTTTCTTCGAAGTGATGTATGGAATTACACCATTGCTCAGACAGAAAGGCTAGCAAGTCGCCCGTAGAGCGCCCCTTACGGAAACCATACTGTCGATCGCTAAGTAAGCTGTTGGACTCTAGGTACCTTGCAAAGCTGACTGTGTTAAATAATTTGATAACTGACTATTCACAATCCATTCAAGTGGAAGTTTGCCTTGTCACTCATTGTGATTTTTTCATAAAAATCGGGGTTGTCATGGACGAGCTGTCTTGTGTCAACTGAAACAAAAGCAAATACTTGTGCAAAATTGTGGACAAAGTTTTGGACAAAGTTGTTCTTAGAAGACAAAGCTCCTGCGTACGATGTCGAATTGAGGTTGATGGATTCTTTTGAACACTTTCTGGAGCAGCAGTAATGTTTTCAGCCGATTTTGCAGTATCCACGGCGACATAAATTGTCTTGTGAACGAAGCTCTTGTGTCAACTGAATCTGGTATGGAAACAAATGCATATTCTTGTGCAAAATTGTGGCCAAAGTTGTTCTTAGAAAACCAAACTCCTGAGAGGGATATCGAATTGAGGTTGATAGATTGTTTTGAACACTTTCTGGAGCAGCAGTATTATTTTCAGCCGATCTTGCAGTATTTTGGGGTCTAGGCTTAAGCCTATCCTCACCTTCAGACCCTCTTTCTTCTTCACTACGCGAGTCATTTTGTTGGCACGTTGTTTCACCCAAAAATGCCATGTAACTTTCTCATCGTCTTAATAATCGATGATTGATTTTGATAAAATGTTTGAAAAGGATTAAAACACGTTAGTTTATCGAATATTTTTCGATAAATAAATTTGCCACGTGTCTACTTTAGGTGCCCCTGTAGGCTAGTAGGTGGTGTACTAGCTTGTCAGTATGGGGGTTGTGGGTTCGAACGAAGACCTTGGTTTTTTTCACTACAAAAATAAAAATTGACTGTCGGTGGGGGTGCTCAGCGATGAAGGCATAGTCACTGGCTGCTGTGCTGTCTTATATACGACATTTAATTTCCGACTATCCTTCTACTTTCACCACCTGTTTCATCTTTTCTCTATCCCTTTCCTAAAGAATGTGGCACGGTACTTGACTAAATAGGCATTGTTGCCTGAAGTGCTACTTCTCTTTAAAAAAAAAAAAATATGAGCAATGTTAAGACTAATGTTTACCAAAATGGCGGCAAAACAAAGTAGAACAGCTTTCCGGCGGACACCTTGTTGTTTCATGTTTTGGGCTCGTAAATTGGCCAACAAGATCGTGCGTTTTAACGGCCGCTACACTATTTCCTGTGGGTATAAGTGAAGTTCCTAGTCTACTCCGATTAACCTCTTGGACTACAACATTCGCTGCCTGATTGCCATTGTGAGGCCACAAATGTTGAAAAAAGTCATCGAAAATTACACCTCCATCCACATTCGATTATCATGAGGTTCTTTTAATATTCCTTCCAGAACCTCTCATTTTGAGAAATACTTTGTGAATTTATCTTTACGCTAAATAAAATAAAATTATTGAAAACATTTTTAAAGCAGAAGAAATTTATTGCTTCAATACAAGCGGATTGATCAAACTTAAAACAAAAAACTCCTCTTCAAACGAATATCAAGCGGTTCTTCTAAGAACAAAAAAAAAACTCTACTGTTGAACTTTAAACTCCTCTCTCTGCAGTTTGAAACTTCCTAGTCTTGTGTCAGTCTTTAAAAACAAGCTTAATCTTGAACATAGAGTAACAAGCCGCTTCTGTCATCTATTTTGCACAATAACTCAAATGTGTATTTGCACTGATTAAAACCCATTACCCACCAGCCTGCATGCATTACCATTACCATCATTATCATCAACATCTTCCAAAAGAACATTCTTCTTTGGTGTTATTTCCACACCATTACCACCACCACCAGCAGCAGCAGCAGCAGTAGTAGTAACAACAGTAACAGGCAGCATCAACAATCACAACATCAATTGGTCAGCACCTGAGTAAATTCATAAGTCAGTTATCGTTAGTTAAACCATGACATTTTTAAGTTACTTCTGTATGCCAACGAAACTGTATGACTGTTTAAGAAAAAGATTTAAGACCTCTCGGCCAATTGCCTGATGATGCACAATGCAAACGGACGAAGGATATGAAATGAAAACAGGCGTAAACAAATTGAAATTGGCATTACTGCAGCTTGTTGACGTTTAATTTATTATGCGTAGGCCAACAAACACATCGTCAGCCAACAACGAACAAGAGTTGTTTATGATGCCTACACTGAAAGAAATTTTTTGAACCAGAAATTAAAAATAAAAATAAAAGAAATTTAATTTGTTGGTGTATAAAAATTAAAAATAATAAAAAAAGTTTCCAAGATTTTATTTCTACAACAAATTCCTCAAGGATAATAAAAAAATTATATAACGCAGGATATATTTAATAAAAGATTCACCGAGAATTTGGATAATTGAGTGAAGGTAGAACAACTAATAATTATGCTGCAAGTTTAAAAGATAATAATTGTCAGTAAAAAATTAAACGAAATGTCCTATTGTGCCTTTTTAAAAATTACACAATTTCTAAGAAATCTTATACACACAAGACAACAGCAATATGCTTATTCAAAATTTCAGAAAATAAGATAAATTTTAGAATGACAATAATATGGGATGGCGCTAAACTATAATTTTCTTATAAAAGGTTTTTCAGCAAGAAGTTTGTTTTCTAAAAACAAAATAAAAAAAAATTGGATTAAGATGATTAAAATTTTTATTGCATTACGAAGAGTAAAGTTTGTTAATTATGAATAAAAAATGATATCTGGCAACTGTCCACCACGACCACACTGACAGATGTCGATTCGTTCATCAAAGCTTTTAATCACCTTTTTGGCAAAATGGCGGTCTTATTTCGTTAATTATTTCACATATTTTCTAGTGTAACTCTGAAATCGATACCATTGGCTCTGTATTGGCTCTGTATTGGCTCTGTCCTTAACATAGTCCCACAAAAATTAATCCAGTCGTGTTAAATCACACAATCTGGCTCGCCACTTAACTGCTGGTTGTCGTGAAATTATGCGATCGGGAAATTTGGTTTGATCGTTTCAGTGGCTGTGGCACCGTCCTGTTAAAACCACATGTCAGTGATATCCACCTCGTCGATAATAGTTTAAAATTGAATTGTTAGCATCTCGTTATTGCCTGTTCCATCGATCGCATTTCCAAACTTATCATCGGAAAAAACAACGTCCCAATCATATAGTGCATCACACAGTGAAACATTGAGCTTCTTAATAATCGCGCTTGGATTTTCACAACGCCAAATATGGCAATTTCACTTGTTGACATACCCTGACAGGTGAAAGTGAATGGCCTACGTCTGAAAAAACGATTTTTTCAGAAACCCCGCCTGAATAAATTAATTGAATCTACGACGATGTGAATAGTGTGTCGGCTTCAATTCCTCCACCAGTTAAATTTTATCAGGCTTCAAAGTCAAATTCTTAAGCAAAATTTGCCATGTGCTTGTTTTGGATAACCCTAATTGTTGAGAACGTCGTGAAATTGATAAATTTGAATCCGCTTCAATACTGCGGCTCACGGTTGCGATGTTTTCAGTTGAACGAATACGCGTTTGTACACAAAAATTCTTGTGTTGTGAACACAAACACTAAAATAACATACTGTACTGTTGTTTACTAAACTTTTTTTGTATGTGTACTGATCTTTAAAAAATACACAAAAGTTCACGAAAAATATATGCTAAAAATCATTAAAAAATACGCTAAAGAAAACAATACAAACATTAAAAAGTACACTAAAGAAAGTACACTACGCAAACACTAAAAACACTTAAAAAAAGTATAACTCACCCACTAAAAGTTCAATACGAGGTTCACATACAGTCAAAAGTTCACTAAAGTACGCTAAAAAAAGATCAGTACGTTATTTTAGTGTTTGTGTTCATCAGTCAAGACTCGTTGTGTATGATATTTTGTTTGCGTACACATATACAAAAACTATACCAAATTTTGGGCAGGTAACGATACTATAAAATTTCTTAGGAGTTCCATCTTCTTTCCAAATATTTCTGAAAAAAAAAATTCTTTCAAAATATTTGTGATAAAAGAAAAACAACAACTATAACATTATAACAGTTATCATAAAAGACCAATTTTTTTGCATGTAGTAATACTAAAATTTTAACAAAATCTCAAAGGCGCTGTTAAGCTCGTTAGCTTTTGCCAATAACAAAGTAAGTGAAAAAAAATCCTCTCCTGACATACCCACAAGCAGTTGTGTGTTCTATATAAAAATAAAGCAAATAATTGTTGGTGTGTGCAAAAACAAAAATTCTCATATTATTTCACTTAATTTTAAATCTGGAAATATGGATTTTAATTGAATATTAACACCTTTCAAAGATTCGATTTCTTTTGAGAGAATTATTTTTAATGGTCAGTTTTTGATAACATTTTTGCCTCTTCGCCTCATGTATTGTTGATTGGAATACGAGAAATTGCTGCAGGCAAATTGGACTTCCACCAACGAAACTAAAAACAATTTATAAATAATTTGTTTGTGACAATGATTTATATAAAAAATTTATTGAATTTTATACTACAACACATACACATACACATACAAACGAACTTACACGGAAGCCCAAAATATTTAAAATAAATTTTAAAATATTAAAAAACCATTTTACAAGTGACAAATAATTTTTTATTATTAAAAGGTTTCACCTTGGAATTAAAGCTTTGCCTTCATTAAAATCACCGTTAAAGCTATTACCGCGAAAGCATTTTAAAAAGTGATACCAATACATAAAACGCCTTGGAACCAGTTTTAAGATCTTAGAAACAATCTATTAAGATACACGAAAGTGCCCTTTTTAACACTCTTCTTCGCATACGGCTCCGAAAGATTAGAAAAGTCAATTATACTTCTAACAGAGTTATATCGCTATATATATAATTCCTCTCAAAATTTTATCGATAACAGAATTTTTCTTAAATTATTTAATCGCTATTATTTTTTCCTAAAATTACTAATGGATAACAGAGTAATTTTTATAGAAAATTTTTATCGTTAATAGTAATTTTTTCTAAAGAAATCAATCGATAACAGTAATTTTTCTAGAAAAATTTTATCGATAACAGTAATTTTTCTAGAAAAATTATCGATAACAGTAATTTTTCTAGAAAAATTTTATCCATAACAGTAATTTTTCTGGAATAATTTTATCGATAACAGCAATTTTTCTAGAAAAATCTTATCGATAACAGTAATTTTTCTAGAAAAATCTTATCGATAACAGTAATTTTTTTAGAAAAATCTTATCGATAACAGTAATTTTTCTAGAAAAATCTTATCGATAAGAGTAATTTTTCTAGAAAAATCTTATCGATAACAGAAATTTGTCTAGAAAAATCTTATCGATAACAGTAAATTTTCTAGAACAATTTTATCGATGACAGATATTTCTCTAGAAAAATATTTTCGATAACAGTAATTTTTCTAGAAAAATCTTATCCATAACAGTAATTTTTCTAGAAAAATCTTATCCATAACAGTAATTTTTCTAGAAAAATTTTATCGATAACAGTAATTTTTCTAGAAAAATTTTATCGATAACAGTAATTTTACTAGAAAAATTTTATCGATAACAGTAATTTTACTAGAAAAATTTTATCGATAACAGTAATTTTTCTAGAAAAATCTTATCGATAACAGTAATTTTTCTAGAAAAATCTTATCGATAACAGTAATTTTTCTAGAAAAATTTTATCGATAACAGATATTTCTCTAGAAAAATTTTATCGATAACAGTAATTTTTCTAGAAAAATGTTATCGATAACAGTAATTTTTCTAGAAAAATGTTATCGATAACAGTAATTTTTATAGAAAAATTTTATCGATTACCGTAATTTTTCTAGAAAAATTTTATCGATAACTGATATTTCTCTCGAAAAATTTTATCGATAACAGTAATTTTTCTAGAAAAATCTTATTTATAACAGTAATTTTTCTTGAAATTTTTTATCAATAACAGATATTTCTCTAGAAAAATTGTATCGATAACAGTAATTTTTTTAGAAAAATTTTGTCGATAACAGATATTTCTCTAGAATATTTTATCAATTACAGTAATTTTTCTACAAAAATTTTATCGATAATAGATATTTTTCTAGAAAAATTTTATCGATTACAGTTATTTTTCTAGAAAAATTTTATCGATAACAGATATTTCTCTAGAAAAATTTTATCGATTACATAATTTTTCTAGAAAAATTTTATCGATAACAGTAATTTTTCTAGAAAAATATTTTCGATAACAGTAATTTTTCTAGAAAAATCTTATTTACAGTAGTAATTTTTCTAGAAAACTCTTTTTGATAACAGCAATTTTTCTTGAAATTTTTTATCGATAACAGAGTGCATTTTCTAAAAAAATGAATTAATAATTATTTTTCCTAAACAAATGTATCGATAATAATAATTTTTCCAAAAGAAATTTATCAATAGCAGTCTTTCTTCTAGAAGAAAAATCGATCGAACAGTGTAAATTTTCTAGAAAAAGTTGTAAGTAACAATAGTTAAAAAAAACGTAATTTAGACACATTATCAATATCTAAAAAATTTTTATCGATCACATTAAATTTTGAGAAACATTTTAGTGATAACAGTAATATTTCCGGAAATTTTTGTAGAAAAATTTTATGGATGACGGCCTGTTTTCTAGAAAAAATTTTATCGATAACGGTAATTTTTTTAAAAGAATTTTTCGATAATAGTAGTTTTTTCTAGAAAAAAATTTATCGATGACTGTAATTTTACTACTTAAAATTTTATCGATGTCAGTAATTTTTGTAGGAAGATTTTATAGATGACGGTCTGTTTCCAAAAAAAAAATTTGATCGATAACAGTAATTATTTAAAAAAAAAAAATTTGTCGACGACGATAATTTTTGTATAAAAATTTTATCGATACCAGCAATTTTTCCAGAAAATTTTTCGGGAAGAGTTTTATCGATAACAGTATGTATTTGTTTTAAAAGAACTTCAACGATAGCAATAATTTTTATTAAAAAATTATCCGCGATATCAGTAATATTCCCATAAAAATTTTATCGATGAAAAGTAATTGTTCTAGATATCGATGATAGTTTTTTTTGAGAAACTTCATCGGCAGTAACAACATTTTTTCGATGATCATTAGATAATGCAACGCAGGAAATTACAACAATTTAATAACAAAAAATAGTTTGTTCTGTAGATTTTCATTCTCACTACACGTTGTGGCTGTTGCTGGTTGCATCTTATTTTTCTCATTATTATTTTGTTGTTGTTGCAAAAATTAACAATAAGAATGAATCCTTTAATGAAAAAGTAACCATATCGTTGTTCGTGTTTATTTCATTTCATTTCTGGTTGTTGCTGTTACGAATGAAGATGATGATGATGATGATGCTGATGCTGATGCTGATGACGATGACGATGATACCACATGGTGAGTTTAAAGTGATAAATTAAACAAATTTTTTAGATAAAAATCTTGTTGTTTTTTTACCCGGTTGTTTTGTGTTTCAATTTTTTTGTGTTTTTTGGTGTATTTTGTTACTCTGATGTGATACGAGTACAAAATAACATAAAATAACACCACAATAAAGGTGCGTGTCTGTTTGTTAAAAGTGTTGTTGTTTTTTTTATTATTGTTGTTGTTATTTTTATGTTTTGACATGGAGCTGGAGGTTGGTTGTTACTCCTCGTATTAATGTTGTGTCAAATTGGGTGTCTCTTTTGTTAAGTTGTTGTATTGTTGTTGTTGTTTTTTCATGTACTGTGTTGTGTGGCAACTTTATATTTGTTTTTATGGTGGGGAAGCAAATGTCAGAAGTTCAACTTAAAAGTTTAATTTTTAAAAATGTTATCGCAAGAAAAAGAAAAGTGTGATTGACAGAAAAATAAAAATAATTTTTTAGTAATTCTTTCTCTTTCTTTTTATTATACAAAAAAAAGGTCAAGTGTACGGCAGGTACAGTATGTCACTAACGAATTCATACATTTAAAGAAAATAAACATTTTTATGGGAAGCAAAAATATTTTTTGTTTTATTATTTATAAATATTTGGGGTTTAAACAAAAGAGTTTGCGGCAAAAGTAACAACAACAATAACATGAAAAACAAATATTAAATAATAATAATAAATAATTATTTTATTTTAAATAAAATAAAAATGTTTCTACTTAGAACTTATTTTAAGAGTTTTTCCAAAACGGCCATTTGCCGCCATTTTGGTAAACATTAGCCTTGACATTGTTCATATTTGGCAGCCGTGACTTAGACACGTGGGAAATTTATTATGGAAAAATATTCGATTAACCAATGTGTTTTAATCGTTAAAACATTTTATTAAAAACAATCATCGCTTACTGTGACGATGAGAAAGTTACGTGAAATTTTTGGGAGAAACAACTATTTATCGAAGAAAGATGGTATGTAGGCGTTAGGCTCAAGCATGGACTAAAACGTACTGCAAGATCCGCTGAAAACATTACTGCTGCTCAAGACAGTGTTGAAAACAATCCATCGACCTCAATTCGTGTTGAGGAGCTTGGTTTTCACAGAACAACTTTGGTCACAATTTTGCACAAGGATTTGCATTTGTTCACGTATAAGATTCACAAGACACAAGAGCTTCTTCCACAAGATCATTTACGCCGCCGTACTTCGCCGCTGTGCTTCTATTTCAAATGTTTCTTAGACTTAAATTTCATTCATTTATAAATGTAGCACAATCTATGTGGGTTTTCAGTCAGCATATCAACATGTTACCTCTTGTATCCAAAAGATTTGTGGTTAAGTACAGATATGTCATGTCTAGGAATGTTTTGCATCATGTGCGCTGTTAAACTTTAAATTCTACAATACAAATGTTAGCGGGAATTTGTGGTGATCATCGTCAATATAAAAATATCCATCCATGTGGAAACATTCAGCAAACTTGTTAACAAACTTCTATAACATCCCAGAGAGCATGGACAAATTGGTATAAAAAGTTTTCCCAAACATTGCACAGAACTTTAAAAATCCTCAGTGACCAGTACGTGTAGTATATTAGTAGCCCAAGTCCGCCGGGAAGGTATACTACTTTGTTTGTTTATAATTTTTTTATTAAATGAAAGAGAATGGATTTTATACTCATAAATGTTTTATTTAATGTCGACAATTATCTATGGAATAAAATGCCCACCTCGGTTAGCCTTACAAATGCGAGCCCTTTTGAGCACATTTTTCATTACATGCTCACACATATCATGCGGCATTTCATTCATTTCATCACGAACATTTTGTTTGAGTCGCTCAAGGGCTTATGGTTTGCTTCCATAAATCTTGCTTTTCAAATACCTCCACAAAAAGCAGACCGGAGCAGTCAAATCAGGCGACCGTGTAGGCCACTCAACATCCTAATTTCTTAAAATAATTTATTGTGGAAAGAGATCTTACAGTAATTCCATTGTAATCGTGGCTGTATGCGACGTGGCACCGTCTTGTTCATACCCATTGTTAATCAAGTCCAAAGCATGCAGCTGTGGTGTTAAAAAGTTTTCAACCATATCATGATATCGTTCCCCATCCACAGTTACCGCCACTTTTTTTTTTTTTTTGTAAAGAGAGGCAACAATGCCTATTTAGTCAAGTACCGTGCTACATTCTTTAGGAAAGGTATAGAGAACAGATAAGACAGGTGGTGAAAGTAGAAGGATAGTCGAAAATTAACTGCCGTATATAAGACAGCTCAGTGACCAGTGACTATGTCTTCATCGCTGAGCAGCCCCACCGACAGTCAATTTTTATTTTTGTAGTGAAAAAAAATCAAGGTCTTCGTTGGGAATCGAACCCACAATCCCCATACTGACAAGCTAGTACACTACCTACTAGCCTACAGGGACTTGAGCAACTCAAACAAAATATTCGTGAAGAAATGAATGAAATACCGCGTGAAATGTAAGAAAAATAGAATGAAAAATATTTTAAACGAGAGTGTGTTCACCACATCTTCGAAACCCTTAAAACATGACAACAAATATTTCGTAGGAAAAACTAAATTCAATTAAATTAAAGTCTACGAAATGTAAAAAGACTTGTCTTAAATTTAAACACTTAATTTATAGTTCCACGAATCATATTCTCCCTCCCTCCTCGAAAATCCTTTAATTTAACAAACAAATCATTAAAACTATCAAAACAAGCAAGCAAACAACAACAACAAAATAAAAAAAAGTAAAAAAAAACAACAAACGAAAACCCAACCAACCAAATCCACCAGCAACTGAGTATATTAAACAACATTACAAAAACAATAACAACAACAACAATAACTAATGAAATAAAATTTAATTGCTCTAAAACTCAATCAATTTCTCAGAGATTGTTTTACACAAAATCAAAGATGGTATCACCACTACAGCAATAACAATTACATCTAAAATCTTTATGGCAACACCACTAACAGCAAATGTATACACAGTTACATAGTTACAACAACAATAATATAAATATAAAAGAACCACAAGCAAAAGGGCTCTTTATTCAATTAACCTGAACTTAATGCACCCTACTTAATAAAGTTATAAAAGGGTTTTTCAATAAGAAATTTGTTTTCTAAAACAACATAAACCAACAAGTTTTAATTAAAAGATGATTTAAGTTTTGACTGCATTACGAAGAGAAAAGTTCGATAATTATGAATGAAAAATGATCCGCCACGACCATGCTGACACATATCGATTCTTTCATCAAACTTTTTAATCACTTTTTGGCAAAATGGCGGTCCCATTTCATTAATCACATCACGAATTTTGAGTTTTAAGGCTAAAATCGATTCGTTTTGATCCGTATAGACAATGGTGTTAAATCTCACGAACTCGCTGGTCATTTAACTGCTGATTGGTTTGCAATAAATTAATCATTTCATTGGCTGTGTTACATGTGGCACCGTGTTGTTGAACCCAATGTCAGTGATATCCACCTTGTCAATGAAAGGGCAAAATTGAGTTGTTAGCATCTGGGGATAACGTAATATATTGACCGTTATCGCATTTCCAGTCTCATCTTTGAAGAAAACAACAATCACTCCTCCCGACCACATAGCGCACCATACAGTGACACGTTGAGCATGCAAAGGCTTCTCAATAATCGCTCTAGGATTTTTAGAAGCCCAAATGCGGTAATATTGCTTGTCGACGCACCCTGACAAGTGCAAAAGGGGTTCGTTCGCCTGAAAAAATTATGTTTTCAGAAAAACCAGCCGGTTGTTCCTGAATGTGATTTGTTGTTTTGCATTTTTCGTTATCTTTCCCCAAATTTTCGATATATATATAAAAGAGAATGTGTGTATGTATGTAAGAAATGGACTCGAAAACGGCTGGGCCGATTTTGATGAAATTTTCAGAGAATCTTCAGAATATTCAGGCGGGTGACACTGTGAAGTCCGATTTTTGATTTTCGGTCTGTGGGCGGAGGGGCGTGGCAAAAACCACCAATGACATATACATATACATATTTATTATTTTTTTTTCTTTTTTATTTTATTTTTTAAAGCCATTGTTATGCTTTTCAAAACGAGATATCAATCTCTTAAATCGGTTATGTAGTTCCGAAGATATTTACAAAAACAAAAAACTCACTAATATATAATAAAATATCAAAATTTTAAAACTTCCGAAATGTTGCATTCAAAAATCCGAGTTTTCGGTTTATTTATATTTACAAAATATTTACATTACTATTTAATACAACATATTCCCCGCTACGCTGGTAAAAAATAACGGTACAATCCAACAAACTTTGCTGTTTTGTGTTCATAAGTGAGAAATCCTTCAGCCGAACGTTTTTCAAAGTAATTGTTAGATATTGGGAATGGCGCAATTCCAATTTACTTCAGCACAAAAATGATTACGCATCCAGATAATTTTTGCCACTTTGCACAATCAAAACAGGAATTAGTCATAGACGTATTTTCCGGTATTGCACAAAATTTTAGAAACCATGATTGGTTGGGGGAAAGAGCTATCTTAGCTGCGAAAAATACAGATGTTTCGAATATCAAAACGACGATTTTGAATGGCATTCCCGTGGAAATTTTTACCTACAAATCGATTGACTCTGTTACCAACCAAGACTATGTGTAAATTATCCAGTCGAATTTTAAAATTCGCTTGAATTACCTGTACTGCCGCTCCATCGCCTACAAGTGAACGTTGGTGTACCAATTATTTTGCTTAAAAATATCTGCCAGCCTCGACTTTGTAATGGGACACGTTTAGTAGTGAAGAAAGTTATGAAAAATGTGATTGAAGCAAATATTTTTAAAGAAAAATATAAGGGCGAGGATGTGTTGATACCCTAATATTCCTTCAAATTGTCTATTAATTGTAAACGGCTACATGTTCCTTTTACAATGATCCCTGTTTTTTGCACGGACAATTATATGCATCATGCTCAGGTATTAATAAACCAACTGTTTGTCTATACCGTGAACTAAAATCGATCGAAGAATGCCGTATATGTAAAAGCATTGCAATAGAATAAGACGTATTATATAAGCACACAAAAATATTGAATTGTGAAAAAGATAAAATTATTAAAAAAAAAAAATTGTGTTCTTTCTGATTAATTTTCTTGAATGATTGAATTTTTCGGGGCACACAAAAAAAAACACTGCAAAATAAACACAAACCACAAATGACTTGTAAAGCAGTCACGGGCACGCTAGTTTTCGATAAAAGTTAGATTTTCAATTTAATAAACTGTTTGAATCATTTTTAGCGATGAAGCTCATTTTCAATTGGGCCCCACAAAATCAGCAAAGAGCCGCCGAAAAACCATTTAATCCAAAGAAAATGACCGCAGGGTGCGGTTTGTGGTTAGGTGGCATTATCAGCCGGTATTGTCTTCACAAATGAGCATGGAATTCTTTGCGTTACCACAGCGACTATTGGCTTTAACGAGATGGGTGAAAAGGCTCACCCATCAACACGGGCAATCTCTCATGTTGATGATGTTAATTGCCCGCCATTTGCTTGACCATCTATACCTGTGCTGCCGGGGGTATAAGGGAGCCCAGTCCCCTGAAGGCAAGCAGAGAGTCAACTAGAATCTCTACGTTATTTCCTCGGGAATCAGTAAGCCCCAGAGTTCTCTCATTAATCAGTCTTTATGGATTACTTAATCATCTAGACTTGTCTCGTTCGGGGGTATAAGGGAGCCCAGTCCCCTGAAGGCAAGCAGGGTGTCAACTAGAAGATATACGTTATTTCCACGGGAATCAGTAAGCCCCAGAGTTCCGCTAATTGTCTTTTTACACTTTTAGCTGTTTCTCTCATTGATTATTGAGGTTGGCCCTTCGGGAGTATCGTGGTGGTTGTGGTTTTGCGGCCACAGCAATGAACTAATTTAAGTGGGTCAAGATCATCTCGCTTTTAATAACACTAACGGGTGAATGATCCGGATCCAGTGAGTGAGCATGCTAGTCATGTGTTCTGGACCTGCAGTTGGATAGTCTCCAGCTCTTCAGCAAGGAGTAGTGGTTTGCAACCCTGCTTTGAAACCGCTGAAACTAGGAATGACCTGTTGCTAGAATTAGTCTTCGGCTTCCTAGGCCGTGAATGACATTGCTTTTCATTCCCAGTGGTTGGACCACCATTTGATTAAAGCTTACGGCTCAAGACTTTATAAAAGTATAGTCCGCCAAATAACTTTTTTTTTAAATGCTATAAACAAAACTACACAGCTTCGGCTGTGTGGCACGTAGCACCGTCCTGTTGCAGCCAAATGTTGCCAATATCCTCCTCTTCAATTTTAGTGAACAAAAATTCGTTCAACATGGCCCGATAAAGATCGCCATTAACTGTAACGACCACTCCTGAAAAATGGCCCAATTATGCCTCTGGACCAAAATCCGTACCAAAAAGTGACTCGTTTTGGGTGCGTCGGCTTTTTAATGTATGCGTGCGGTTTTTCTGTGCCCCAAATGCGACAATTTTGCTTGTTTACATATCCGTCAAGATCAAGATGAGCTTCATCTGAAAAGCTGATTTTTTTTTGCAAAATCAGCATCTTCTGTAAGTCGATCGCAGGCCCACTTAGCGAAGCGTTGTTCAAGCATATACACAACCATATTCGTTCAGCGGAAGGATAAACCAAATTATCTGTCAAATCAAACATGAGCTAAGTGTTGATATTCACGAAATAAGTACTAATTGAAAAAAAATGTTAGATGGCGGAACCTATATACATATATATAGAATAATGGACTTGGTTGCCTAGGACCTTCGAAAAATGTAAAAAGCACAATGATTAATTGCGTTTTTTATCTACTTCCTGGTCCCCCCAGGGGCATATAAATATGGTCTTTATATAATATTCCACCATCTAGACACAGTGCAACTGGGGGAAAAAGGGAGCCCAGTCCACTGAAGTCAGACGGGGAGACAATTGGAAGCTCCACTTTATTTCCACGGGAATCAGTAAGCTCGCAGAGTTCATTATTTGTCTCTTTAGACAGTTAATAGTTCTCTGGCTGATTATTGAGGTTGGCCCCTATATGGGAGTATCGTGGTGGTTGCGGTTTCGAGGTCCCATAACAGGTTTGTTTAATATGGTGGCCAGGATCATTTCACTGATAATGACACGCAAAGTGAATGATCCAGTCCAGTGAGCATGCTTGACATGTGTTCTGGACAGGAGTTGGAGACTTTCCAAGGTGTGATGGTTTGCAGCCCTGTCCTGGAATCATTAAAGTTGCAACTAGGTGGTACTGTTGCTTAGAATTATGCCTTCGGCTATCTAGGACGCATGTATGACGTTCCAAATTATACAATAGTGGTTTGTCCACCATCTGATTAAGGCTACATAGCCAGGTGCGGATGTAAAACAAATCACACTCTACTTCCTGGTTTGGCAAATAAAAACTACAACAAATTACAAACACAATGAAGAATTAAAAAAAATTCACCTGAGATGTAGCGTGTAGCAGAAACAAACAAAAACAAAATGAAAACATTGAACAGACAAAATCAAATCGTCTTAAATTTATTAACATTAAAGGATCTGTCGTTGAATGTGGCCCCATGTGGTCAAAACTCACTTACAACAACTTAAAAAAAAACACACAAACAGCTGGAGAGTACAAAAACTAACGCCGTAAACGACACACACACGCACAAACACATACACACACATATTTAAAAACTTAATGATTATAAATTCAAATAACAACTTGTTAAACAAATAGCAGCACTGTGGTTTCGAAATTTTAATGCGCGAAAATCAAAAAATATTATTTAACCTCCTTTATGTCCAATGAACGATGGATCGCAAGTCAAGTTTACAAAAATCCGAAACTAAGTGCTCTAAAATGGATTAAACTTTTATCCAAAAGTTTACTAATCACCATCAACCCTGAAACAGTCACAAAAAATCATTTGTGAATAATTAAGCCGTTGGAAAACTGACTGAGAAAGTCTGTTAACGAATATAAAAACCGGGACTTCTTTTCATACTGAAGAACTGTTTTATTGATAAACGAAAGTAAATTTTATGCTTTTCATTCAGATGGACAGACATACGCAGGCAGGAAGCCAAAGGAAGGATTTTGATCATTTTTAAATTATTTTTCGGAAATCAG
Organism: Trichopoda pennipes; assembly: GCA_030448955.1. Taxonomy (NCBI): domain Eukaryota; kingdom Metazoa; phylum Arthropoda; class Insecta; order Diptera; family Tachinidae; genus Trichopoda; species Trichopoda pennipes. The sequence continues at coordinate 10,424,051 of JASKUP010000060.1, read as the reverse complement.
TTTTCGTGTTTTGAAAAATTTTGGTTTTTAGTTTGAAATTTCGTTGTGATGCTCTTTCAATTGATTTTGTAAGTAAATCAGCAGTAGGCATCACTGTCATTTTATTATTCAATTAATTTTTTATGTAAAAGACTGCAAGTATTACTCTCGTTTTATATCGGGTTTTTCAACAGGAAGTTTGTTATTCAATTGACAGAGATTTGACATTTAGTTTTTGACGTATTCGTAGTAGATCCATTAGCATTTGTTACAAGGAATTCAATTTCGCACGAAAATCACATTAAAATAACTAAAATTCGCCATGAAAATGCCGGAAGATTCGTGATACTTTCAGACAATATAATCGTTCTTCTGAGTTCACTATTAGGAATTTGGTCGTTAAATTTGAGTTGACAGGCCCGATACAATATTAGGGAACAATCTCCCCCCTTCCCCACCCCCCATATTGATATGTTTTAACAGAATCTCACCGTTATTACATATTTCACCGGGGGTAAAAAGAAGCCCAGTCCCCTAAAAGGCTAGCAGGAGCCAACTCGACAACACCACTTTTTTTCCACGGGAATCAGTAAACGCCCAGAGTCAGCTTTTTGACTTTTTAGCTTTTTAGCTGCTCTCTGACTGATTATTGAGGTTGGTACTTCGGCAGTATCGTGGTGGTTGTGGTTTCGCGGCCCTCGTTTGAGTTGTGTGGGTCGGATCATTCACAATGAACACAATGAATGATTCTGCTTCAGTGGGCATGTTTGTGGTTGTGTTTTGAAATTTTATAAAGCTTGCATGTGCTTTGGACCGGGGGTCGGATAGTTTCCAACTCTTCAGTGAGGAGTGAGGGCTGCTACTTGTTCCAATCTCTCGGAGTTGCGACCAGGAGTGACTGGAGGATAGACATATCCGAAGGCTTCCTGGGGCCTGGGTGATGCTAAAATTCATCCACAGTGGTATGATCCACGGTCAGGTTATGGCTTACACACGCTAGGAACTGACGTAAATCTTCTCACTCATGTGCGAACACCAACGCATGTTCGATCGGGTTATTCAACTGTAAACATCGCAGCCGTCAGCCACAGTCTTGAAGCAGATTCAAATTTGTCAATTCCTCGACGTTCTAAACAATTGGGGTTGTCCAAAACCACCACGTCACGAATTTTACGTAAGGTTTTAACTTTGAAGCCTTACAAGGTTCAACTGGTGCAGGAATGGAAGCGGATCGACAATTCAAATCGCCGTTGATTTGCAAAATTCATTCAGGAACAGCATAATCGTCCTTCTGAGACCCCTCTTAAATTTGAGACGACAGGCTTGATACAAAATGTACGCAGCCATGAGTCACAGTGTTAAAGCAGATCCAAATTTATCAATTTTTCAACGTTCTCAACAATGGGGGTTATCAAAAACCACCACATGGCGAATTTCGCCTTACAATATTCAACTGGTGCAGGAATGGAAACCGATCAATCATTCAAATCACCGTAGATTCGCTCAATTCCTTCAGCAACAACCCGCTGATTTTTCTGAAAAACTCATTTTTTCAGACGAATTTCTTTTTCACTTGTCAGTGTTTGCCAACAAGCAAAATTGCCGCATTTGGGCTTTCCAAAATCCTAGAGCGATTATTGAGAAGCCTTTGCATGCTTAACGTGTCACTGTATGGTAAGCTATGTGGTCTGGAGGCGTGATTGGGCCCTTTTTTCTTCGAAGATGAGAGTGGAAATGCGGTAACGGTCAATGGATCACGCTCAACTCAATTATAGACGACGTGGATATCACTGGCATGTGACACAGCCATTGAAACCATGAAGTTATTGCAAACCAAATTTCCCGATCGCATAATTTCATGACAATCAGCAGCAGGATCGTGTGATTTAACACCACTGGATTATTTTTTGTGGGACTATGTTAAGGATAGAGTCTATAAGGAGACAATCGAATCGATTTTAACCTTAAAAGAATCAATTCAAAATTTAATTCGTAACGAATTAAAATCAAAAAAGAATGTTTCATTTACAGCTCTGCTAATTGAAACTAAATTTTGTTTGTTGATTTGTATTTTAAAAAGTGTTATCGATTAAAGTCATTATTATTATTCTTATTAATTATAAAATAAAATGAATTTTTTTATTTTTGTCTTTAAACATTTTTTCACAACATGACACACTGTGCAATTTTTCTTTTGCTTTTATTGTATTTTTAGTTTGATTTCGTAAATTTCAGATATTTTTTTCGAGTGTCAAGTTTTGATTTTGGTTTTTTGATATCTTGTGTTAAACAGACAATAGATAAGTTTCAATAGTAAAACAACAACAACAACAACCGCATTAACAACAATAACAGCTGTAATAAAAAATGGCATAGAAATTAAATACTCCCTACATTTAATTGTTAAAGATTATTTAAGCAGATAAAAAAGGAGGCGAAAAAGCAAACCCAACACTCTGCTGGTCAGATGAGGGAGAGTGAAAAGTTCCTTTAAAAAAGCCAATGGAATTATTAGCGCCTGTTTAGACGCTTCAGCTTTTGTTGCTCAACTTTTGATATTTCCATTAGAAAGAAAGAGAAGGGCTTTAGAATCTTCTCTTTCTTTCTAATGGAAAAATCAAAAGTTAAGCAACAAAATCTGAAGCGTCTAAACAGGCACTTAGTTGAATGACAGTTAAATTTTTAAGAAAAGTTTTTGGCATTTATTTCTTGATATTAAATTTTAAGGCTGCTTTTAACCCAAATTCAATCTGCCTTCGTATTCTAACATTCAGTTAATTAACTGGGCTGCCACATATTTTTCTACCGAATTCGCCTTTCATTACTTACAAAAACCGACAAAACTTAAGTTTTGCCAAAAAATATTTTATGTATTTTTTTATTATTAATTATTTTTTCAGTTTAATCGAGTCAACTATAATTCGCATATATTCGATTTAAAAACGCCAATTTATATATAAAAAAGTTGTGCATAAAATGTATTTCAACAAGAAGTTTGTTTTCTAAAACAAAAAGAGACAAGTGCGGCAAATATCAATGAAGAATGATATCTGGCAAATGTTCACCACGAGACCACGCTGACAAATAACAATTCTTTCATCACTTTTTTGGCGAAATTGCTCTCCTATTTCATTAATTATATCATGGATTTTAAGTTTTAAGACTGAAATCGTTTCGATTGGCTCTCGTATGGATTCTGTCCACAACTTAACCTCACAAAAATCAATCCAGTGGTGTTAAATTATACGATCTACTACCGGCCACTTAATTGTTAATTGCCGTGAAATTATGCGATCGGAAAATTTACTTTGCATTAAATTGATCGTTTCATTGGCTGTGTGCCAGGTAGCACTGTCCTGTTCAAGCCACATATCAGTGATATCCATGTCGTGAATAATAGACCAAAATAGAGTTTCGTGATAAGATTTACATCTGCACCTGGCCGTAAGCCTTAATCAGATGGTGGTCAAACCACTGGAAATGAAAAGCAACGTCATTCACGCCCTAGGAAGCCGAGGACTAATTCTAGCAACAGGTCTTTCCTTGTTGCAATTTCCTTGCTGAAGAGCTGGAGACTATCCAACTGCTGGTACAGAACATATGATTAACATGCTCACTCACTGGATCCGGATCATTCACCCGTTAGTGTTATTAAAGGCGAGATGATCCTGGCCCACTCAAATCAGTTCATGCTGGGGCCGCAAAACCACAACCACCACGATACTCCCGAAGGGCCAACCTCAATAATCAGTCAGAGAAACAGCTAAATGGCTAAAGAGACAATTAGCGGAACTCTGGGGCATACTGATTCCCGTGGAAATAACGTGGAGCTTCCAGTTGATTCGCTGCTTGCCTTCAGGGGACTAGGCTCCCTTATACAGCCGAACGAGACAATTCAGGGGCTGGGCTCCCTTATACCCCCAAACGAGACAAGTCTAGATGGTTAAGTAATCCATAAAGACTGATTAATGAGAGAACTCTGGCGCTTACTGATTCACGTGGAAATAACGTGGAGCTTCCAGTTGACTCCCTGCTTGTCTTCAGGGGACTAGGCTCCCTTATACTCCCAGCAACATACGTCTAGATGGTCAAGTAATCCATAAAGAGTTGTTAACATCTCGCGTGATCCATTCATCGTTATCGCATTTCCAGCCTCATCTTCGCAAAAAAAAAACAAAACAACCCAATCAAGCCACGAGACCATATAGCGTAGCATACAGTGACATATTGAGCATGCAAAGTCTTCTCAATAATCGCTCTAGGATTTTCAGAAGCCCAAATGTGGCAATTTTGCTTGTTATTGACATACCCTGACAAGTGAAAATGGGCTTCGTTTGAAAAATGATTTTTTCAGAAAAATCAGCGGGTTCTTGCTGAAGGAATTGAGCGAATCTACGGTGATGTGAATGGTCGGTCGGCTTTAATTCCTGCCCGAGTTGAATCTTGTAAGGCTTCAAAGTCAAATTTTTTCGCAAAATTCGCAATGTGGTGATTTTTAATAACCCCCATTGTTGAGAACGTTGGGGTATTGATAAAAGTTGGATCTGCTTCACCTCTATGGCTCACGGCTGCGATGTTTTCAGTTGAATGACTCGATCGAAAACGCGTTGGTGTTCGCACATTTTGTTTCAAGCCTGTCGACTCAAATTTAAGAGCGGTCTCAGAAAGACGACTATTTTGTACGAAGACATAACGAATTTTACGAAATGTAACTTTAACAGAACCCCACCATTTTCTTAGTGGATTTTAATTATTTTAATGCGATTTTCGTGAGAATTTAAATTCATTGTAACAAGTGCCATTGATTGCAGCTAATACGAATACGTCAAAAAAACTAAATGTCAAAACTTTCATGTTGTTGGTGTTGCCACAATATTGAAAAACGCGATATAAAAGTAAATTAATGAATTCGAATCGCCTCTAAACAATTATAAAATAAACAGCAGCAATAAAATCTTTTGCCAAACAAACAATTCTCTTTTGGGATTATTTCTCTTACATTCTTGTGTGTGTATGTGTGTGTGAGTTTAGCGTATGTGTGTTTGAATGCTGCTCATTTAGTTATATGATACGCTCATCAATCGTTTGTTGTAAAACCATTAAATTGATATCACGTCGTGTGTTTTGTTGGAATGGGTGTTAAAAAATAATGATCTTTAAATACATGTATGTTTACATACAATTCTTACACGCAACTTTACGTAATTTTACCTACAACAACACACATCTACATACACCCATGCAAACAGAAATATGAAATTGACTTTGTTAGGAGAGACATTTTTTTCCTATTGAATAACGATTGCCAAGGTGTCTGCAAAGCAGAGGTGTTGCCAGACAATAGAAATTTGTGCGGCTAAATAGGAATTTAAAAATTTTAAATGGCTCTTCCGGTAATGTCTAAATCATCTGTCACAGACCTGCAATGTTTTACAAGTAGCTGATCGGAAAATTTTTAACCATTTCTTAAACTGTCTAATTTTGGCGGGAAGTCCTGCTTTCAGTGAAATTTTATAAATATAAAAGATTTCCGCAACCCACTCCTATCTCTTGATAGAAGCAAACGTAATTTTTTGGATTTATACAACTGTAGGGGATCTGTTTTTCGCTTTGCTATGGAGAGAAATTCGTTTATTTTCAGCCAGTTTACCACTGATCTATTAGGTATTCATTATAAATGTATAGAACAAGTTGGCAACACCTGTTTGGATTTGTTCCGCTAATAAATGATATACTTCTTCTCGACTTTGCTGGCTGATTGTTCGATATGAACGGCGAGCGGTTTTGATGTGAAGACATCATTCTTAAGTTGTGTTTAACACCCGGGGGCACATATATATGGTCTTTGGAGAAAGCAACAACTTAGACCTGTGCAACTGGGGGAAAAAGGGAGGCCAGTCCCCTGAAGTCAGCAGGGGTACAACTGGAAACTCCACTTTATTTCCACGGGAATCAGTAAGCCGCAGAGTTCGTTATTTGTCTCTTTAGACATTTAACTGTTCTCTGACTGATTATTGAGGTTGGCCCCTATATGGGAGTATCGTGGTGGTTGTGGTTTCGCGACCCCATAACAGACAGGTCAATTTTTAATGGTGGCTGGGTTCATTTCACCTTTAATAACACCTACCTGGTGAAATGTTCCCAGATCCAGTGAGCATGCTAGACATGTGTTCTGGACAGGAGTTGGATGGATAGTCTCCAACTCTTTAGCAAGGAGAGATGATTTGCAGCTCTGCTCTGAAATCATTTAAGTTGCAACTAGGAAAGACCTGTTGCTAGAATTAGTCTTCGGCTTCCTATGACGAGCATGACATCCCAAATTATGCAGTGGTTTAACCACCATCTGATTAAGACTACATAGTCAGGCGCAGAATCACGCAGTTAAGTCGTGTTCCAAATTGTATTCGTGAGTCAGTGTTCGGGTTTAGGTAGTTCTTTGATTAAAGTTGTATCTACTCATGTAGCTAGTATGTCCGCCACGTGGTGGGGCTTTATGCGGGACTTCAAAAAAGTCACCAATTGGTCCTTTCCCTCGGGGAGAAAACACTCTTGGTGGATACCTTCCCACCATGGCATATACTTCTGGGGCTAAAAAGCGGCAGCCTAGGCTAGCAGAGGCCTAAAATTGAAAGAATTGGATTCTTAAAGTCCGACCCGTGGTTTATCACAGGTGCCTCTGTAGGCTGATAGGTAGTGTACTAACTTGTCAGCGAAGTACGAAGACCTTGGTTTTTTTCACTACAAAAATAAAAATTGACTGTCGTGGGGCTGCTCAGCGATGAAGGCATAGTCACTGATCGCTGTGTTGTCTTTTATACGGCAGTTAATTTCCGACTATCCTTCTACTTTCACCACCTGTTTCATCTCTTCTCCATCCCTTTCCTAAAGAATGTAGCACGGTACTTGACTAAATAGGCATTGTTGCCTGAACTGCTACTTCTCTTTCAAAAAAAAAAAAGGAACCAGTAGTCTACAGGGTTACGGCCCTGTACCGGTTACTAGTGAGACCCATTCGGAGAGTAACAAGGTGACTTCGGCTTAAACTCAAGCCGCTCCAATATGCTATTTTTATGCAACAGAATATAACTATCATTAGTCGGCAAAGTTTACATAGTTTCCGGCTCTCAAGCAAGAAGTGCCGGCACGGCCCCACTTGCTGTGCTTTAAAAACTGGCACCTGTGGTGTGTTAAAAAACCGGAGGGCATTAGTAGACGCATAGTATTCATTCAAGTAGGTTAGCACCATTAATCCGATCCCGATCCCGATCCCGTTTTTCATAAGCAAATTTTTATTTGCCGATAAAGCTGACCTTTATTTAATTGGATGGGTCAATAAATAAAACTGACTTCGTTGAAGTGATGATAATTCTCAAGTGAATATTGAGAAGCTCGGTTCATTCAGAAAAAACTGACTGTTTTATGTGCTTTATGAGCTGGTAGGATCTTTAGATTGTACTACTGCTTTAAAAACGATGCTAACGTTCTAAGTTAGAGTCAATAGTGACAGCTATAGAATCATGAATACTAAATTTTTTCGTTCATCAATTGAACAATCATGATGTGTAGAGACTGTGTTTTGAACAAGACGATGCAATGATGATTTTTTGAAGGAAATGTTTTAATAAACGCACAGTTTCACATTTCGGATCAGTGAATTGGCATTACAGTGGGGGCACATTTATCAGTCTTTATGGATTATTTAACCATCTAGACTTGTGTCGTTCGGGGGTATAAGGGAGCCCAGTCCCCTGAAGGCAGCAGGGTGTCAACTGGAAGCTCCACGTTATTTCCACGGGAATCAGTAAGCGATAGAGTTCCGCTAATTGTCTCTTTAGACACTTAGCTGTTTCTCTGACTGATTATTAAGGTTAGCCCTTCGGGAGTATCGTGGTGGCTGTGTGTTTCGCCAAACATAAGTTGTTAGCATCTCGCGATAGCGTGATCCCTTGACCTTTACCACATTTTCAGCCTCATCTTCGAAACAGAACGTCCTAATCACGTTGAGCATGCAAAGGCCTCTTAATAATCGCTCTAGGATTTTCAGAAGGCCAAATGCGCCAATTTCACTTGTTGACTCACCCTGACAAGTGGGAATGGACTTAGTTTGAAAAAATTATTTTTTTCAGAAAAACCAGTTGGTTGTTGCCGAATGAATTAAGCCAATCTACGGCGAGGTAAATGATCGGTCGGCTTTAAATTCTGCTGCAGGAAGGCTTATAAGGCCTCAAAATCAAATCCTTACGCAAAATTCGCCGGGGGGCACATTGATATGTTTTGACGGTATTTCACATGTGTCAACAGGGGTAAAAGAAACCCAGTCCTCTTCAAGGCTAGCAGGAGCCAACTGGACAATTTCATTTTATTTTCACGGGAATCAGTAAAGCCCCAGAGTTCAACTTTTTCCTTTTTAGTCTTTTAGCTATTCTCTAACTGACTATTGAGGTTGGCCCTTCGAGAGTATCGTGGTGGCTGTGTGTTTCGCGGCCCCTCATGAATTTGTTTAGGGAGCCAGGATAATCTCACCTTTACTTAGAACAACGAGTGAATAATCCGAATCTAGTGAGCATGCCAGTCATGTGTTCTGAATCAGGAGTTGGATAGTCTGCAACTCTTCAGCAAGGAGTAGTGGTTCGCGACCCTGCTTCACAACCGCTGAAATTGCAACTAGGAATGACCTGTTGCTAGAATTAGTCTTCGGCTTTCTAGGGGGAGAATGACGTTGCTCTTCATTCTACAGTGGATTGGCCACCAACTGATTTAGGCTTACAGCCAGGTGCAGATGTAAATCTTATCACGCATTACAGAAGTACCAGTAGAAAGATAATTAAATTTAAGAAAAACATCTTCGAGTATAAAAGTTGTTGAAGATAAAAATAAAATAAATTAATTAATAACGTTCCAGTGTTTATGACTTCAATACCTGATTAAGGTTTTTAAAAAAGAATTTCGATGTAGACTAGTGTAACTTTATTTGCGTTTTGTCAATAAAAAACTAGTTTTTTAAAAAACCTCCATCTGGCATCCCTTAACTAATACGGCGATCATTGTTGGTGCTGATTACACACGAGTGTTTTGTGTTGTTTTTTACGATAACAATTCTGGAAATTGGCCATAAAGTCGTATCGATATCGTTTGATTGTTAATTGTTAATTTATTTGCATTTGGCACCTTTTTTTCTCTAGGCTGCATAAAAAGTATCTTTTGGTGCAACAAAATTAAAGATTCTTTAAGTCAATGTTGTTGTAAATTCAAAGTATTGAATTTTCCTAAATCGCCTAATTAAACATGAAAAATGTGTGTTTGCGTTGCTTGTGATTTGAGATTTGTGATTTTTAGATAGTGAAAGAGGTGTGAAGACACGTTTGCATAATTCTATTTTCTTGTTCTGTTAATAATTTATGGTCAAGTTATAAAAAAATGTTTAGTTTTTTTATTATTTTTTATTATTAATTATTAAGTCGGATTGAAGGTGTGAAAACTTTTCTAGGTTATGGTTTGCAAAACGGTAGTTTTGTATAACAGCTGTTTAGGCTTCTGAAAATCCTACAGCGATTATTGAAAAGACTTCGCATGCTCAGCGTGTCAGTGTATGCTACGCTATGTGATCTGGAGCCGTTTTTTTTCGAAGATGAGTCTGAAAATACGGTAGACAGTAAGCTCCAACTCTTGAGTCAATTGTGAGCGCGCAGAATTCGCATCAGTGATATTCGTGAGATGAACTATTATTTTTAGACACACTATCGCGAATAACAGTTAAATTTTACGCAGAATGAACTGTGCGAGTATGCGTCCATGTTTTCACATTTCCTACAGATCCGGGTTGCTTAAATTTGCACACAATTCTCGCGATTGTGGACACATATGGTCGCTTATGCTGAGCAAAAAATCACGAGCTGCACGAAGTCCATTTCAATTGTGTACCTCTCCATGGCTGAAGCAAAGAAATGTCATATTTAGTGGGTCAGAATACTTGACGTTAAAGTGTAGCTCATTTTGGTTGGACCTCTCATTACAAATAGAATCTAAGAAGCTTTAGTGATCTGGCAACGCTTATTCGCCAATAAATGTTTTACTTTTTATTGCATGAATTCGCAGCAACACTGTTTTAAAGCTGGAACAACCGGCTGGTTTTTCTGAAAAAATCATTTTTTTCAGCCGAGGCTGAAATGTGTCAACAAGCAAAATTTGGGCTTCTGAAACCTATAAAGGGGTTATTGCGAAGTTTTTGCATACTCAACGTGTCAGTATATGCTGCGCTATGTGATCTGGAGCCGTTTTTTATTTATTTTTTTGTAAGAAGAATCTGAAGAATCTGTGGTAGCGGTCAATAGATCAGGCTATCGCGAGATGCGTGATAAAATTTACATCAGTACCTAGAGCTGTGTAAGCCATTACCTGACGGTGGATCATACCACTGTGGATGAAATGTAGCGTCATCCTCGCTCTAGGCAGCCTTCAGATACGTATATCCTCCAGTTACTCCTAGTTGCAACTTGGAGAGCTCGCAGCAGACCGCAGTGACTTACTCCTTGCTGAAGAGTTGGAGACTATCCAAATCCTGGTTCAGAATGCAAGAAGCTTAATAAAATTTAAGAACACAACCGCAATCGTGCTCACTGGACCTGGAACTTTCATTGTGTTCATTGTTCATCGTTCAAACGAGGGCCTCGAAACACACAACCATCACGATACTCCCGAAGGTCCAACCTCAATAATCAGTCAGAGAACAGCTAAAACACTAAAAAAAGAAAAAGCTGAATTTTAGGGCTTGACTGATTCCCGTGCAAATAAAATGGAATTGTCTAGTTGGCTTCTGCTAGCCTTGAAAAGGACTAGGCTTCTTTTATCCCCGTTAGCACATGTAATGACAGTGAGATTCCGTCAAAACGTATCAATGTGTCCCCCGGCGAATTTTGCGTAAGGATTTGACTTTGAAGCCTTAGAAGTTTTAACTGCTGCAGGAACGGAAGCCGACCGACCATTCACATCGCCGTAGATGCGTTCAATTCATTTAGTAACAACCGGTAGATTTTTCTGAAAAAAATCCAGTTAAAACCATTTTCACTTGTCAGGGTGAGTCAACAAGTGAATTTGCCGCATTTTGCCTTCTGAAAATCCTAGATTTTGAGATTTTTGAGAAGCTATGCATTGTCAACGTGTCACTGTATGGTGCGCTATTTGGTCTGGAGGTGTGATTAGGACGTTCTTTTTCGTAGATGAGGCTGGAAATGCGGTAACGGTCAAGGGATCACACTATCGCGAGATGCTAACAACTCACGTTTGGTCTATTATAGACGACATGGATATCAGTGACATGTGGTTTCCACAGGAGGGTGTCACAATTTATTGTAAACCAAATTTCCCGATCGCATAATTTCAAGACAAGCCAGCCAGATCGTGTAATCGCGTTAACACCACTGGATTACTTTTTTGTGGGACTATGTTAACGACAGAGTCTATATGAAGAAGCCTGTCAAATGGATTTCAGCCTTAAGACTCAAAATCCTTGAGGTGCCTCTGAGGATACATGGTGCTTCTGTAGGCTAGTAGGTAGTGTACTAGCTTGTCAGTATGGGGGTTGTGGATTCGATTCCCAACGAAGACCTTGGTTTTTTTTTCACTACAAAAATAAAAATTGACTGTCGGTGGGGCTGCTCAGTGATGAGGGCATAGTCATTGATCGCTGTGCTGTCTTTTATACGGCAGTTAATTTCCCTAACTATCCTTCTACGTTTACAACCTGTTTCATCTCTTCTCCATCCCTTTCCTAAAGAATGTAGCGCGGTACTTGACTAAATAGGCATTGTTGCCTGAAGTGTTACTTCTCTTAAAAAAAAAAAGTGGCGGTAACTGTGAATGGGGAACGATATCATGATATGATTGACAACTTTTTAACGCCACAGATGCATGCTTTGGACTTGATTAAAAGTGGGTATGAACAAGACGGTGCCACATCGCATACAACCAGGATAACAATGGAATTACTGTAAGATCTCTTTCCATAATAAATTATTTTAAGAAATTGGGATGTTGAGTGGCCTACAGGGTCGCCTGAAGTGCTATTTCGCTTTAAAAAAAATCCTTGAGGTGATTAACGAAAGATGAAATTATCAACTATTCAACTGAATTCGCTGGATTTGCCGTGCTTTGAAAACTGGCATACCCATCCTTTTTCTTTGAAACATAAATCCAGGACGCTTCTATGCAACGATTCTCGATTCTGAGCATCGCAGTCAAGAAAATGATGGAGAATATTAGTTACAGGCAACAGGTTTAACTGGAGAAACGCCACGTATTGCAATGATCCCGACAGATATGCCATGCAAACGCTTGCGGTTTCTGGTGTGACTAACTTTCGCAATGACTATCAACAAAGCACAAGGACAATTGTTGCAAGTGTGTGAAATAAATTTGAAAAAACCATGGGGCAGCTTCATGTGGCTTGCTCACGCGTGAGAAAAAAATAAAAGAACTTTAAGAATGGCAAAATGTTTGTTAAAAGGAATAAAGCGTAAATATAGATAAAAGGTTTTTCAAAAAGAAGTTTGTTTTATAAAACAAAATAAAAATAAGTATTTTTTTAAAAAAAACTTCTTATGGAAAAACCCGATATTGTAAATTTCGTGATAAAATTTATATCTGCACCTGGCCGTAAGTCATAATCAGATGGTGGTCAAACCACTGGGAATGAAAAGCAACGTCATTCACGCTCTAGGAAACCGAAGACTAATTCTAGCAACAGGTCTTTTCTAGTTGCAATTTCAGCGGTTCCAAAGCAGGGATGCAAACCACTATTCCTTGCTGAAGAAATAGCGACCACTAGCATGCTCACTGGGTCCGGATCATTCACCCGTTGGTGAATGGCGAGCAATCATCACGATACTCCCGAAGAATCATCCTTAATAATTAGTCAGAGAAACAGCTAAAAATGTAAAGAGGCCATTAGCGGAACTGTGTGGCTTATTGATTCCCGTGGAAATAACGTGGAGCTTCCAGTTGACTCGCTGTTTGCCTTCAGGGGAGAGGCTCCCTTATACTCCCAGCAGCACAGGTCTAGATAGTCAAGTATTCTATAAAGACCGATAAATGTACCCCCGAGAGGCCATACCCGATATTACAAATGCCATAAATATCACTATAATTCCAATTAAAGTCTTATTGTGGATTGTGATTTAAAAAGTTTTAATTTTCGCTGCACTTTAAATTCGCCATTTCATAGTTACCGAATTTGAATTTCTATTAATATTTGTTTAACCCAAAAATACAGCCTACATAACAGCTTTGTTATCCTAACAATGCAACAACTAAAAAATATACTTAAAATAGGCAACAGCCACAGTCATGCCTGCGTATGTAAAAAGCTCTCTTCTCACATTTCAGCAGTTACAAAATTAAATAACACAAATTTTTCGTCTTAATAAAAATTGCCTTAAGGTAGCAAGTAGACAAGCGGCAGGCAGGCAGCATCAGCAAGAAATAATCCATTAATTTGAAAAACTTCCCCAATATTTACAATAACAACAAATAATCCACCTAACTAAGCATCTAGGAATGCTGCTATGACGCTATTTCCTTTATACTCATTCATATTAAATAAAAAAAATATGGCGGCTATTTGCGCATGATGAGGGCTGGAATACAATAAAGCAGCCAATAATAAAATTGCATTCATTTGCTGGACTTCATTATGAATACAAAATAAAGCAACAACAAAACAATTAACAAACAAAAGTTAACACCTTTTTTATTTTTAATTCTCTTAATAAATGTTGTTGTTTTCCATATAACAGGTATTAAACTAATTTAATGCAGTTATGAAGAGAAGAGAATAAAAAAGGATTATTAAGAGGGCGTATATTTTTCATCTCCATTGTTGAAAAATAACTGGTTTTTGAATGGTTGTCAAAGCAACCAAGCATAAGCAGTAGCTCTCAAACTGTAATAATTTTATTAAAAGAAAAATATAAAGAGAGTAACCATTTAATGTGAGAACAGATCAAATATTTATTTTAGAGAGTTATTTCAGTGCATTTCTGAATTAAAAAATAGACATCGGCAAGGTTGCCAGCTATCATTGTATAAATAAATCATTAAACAAATGGTTTAAACGTCAGACCTTAAAAATTTTAGTGTTTAATAATTTAAATGAATATTTCTACACACAACCCAGTTTTCTGTACATTTAAAAATTATTAATTAATTGTTATTTAAAGATTATTATTATTGAAAAAATAATAAATAAAAAAATGGGAAACTAAAATTTCAAACTTTTGCTTTAGCTTCTTTAACAATTCGCAAAACTGTTAAATATTTACTTAAAGTGATAACAACCTGAAATTAAACCTAGTCTTTCTCCGTATAGCTTCCGCCTGTTATATAGACTTTATACAACAATATGATAATTTTGACATTTATTTTTTTTTTGTGACATATTCGTAGTAACTGCAGTGGCCATTGTTAAGATAAATTCAATTTCGCACGAGAATCACTTTAAAATAATTAAAATTCACTATGAAAATGTGGGGTTCTGTTAAAGAGACATTTAGTAAATTCGTAATATTTTCGGACTACATAAACGTCCTGCTAATACCGTTATTAAATTTGAGTCAACAGGCTCGTTATAAAATGTGCGAACACCACGAACACGTGTTCGTACGGATCTTTTAACTAAAAAAATGGCAGCCGTGAGCCATAGTGTTGAAGCAGATTCACATTTCAATAATTGGGGATATCGAAAACCACCACAAGGAGAATTTCGTGTAAGAATTTCACTTGGACGCCTTGTAAGATTTCAACTGTTGAAGGAACTGAAACCGACCGACCATTCACATTGCCGTAGATTCGCTCAATTTATTCAGGAACAAATGGCTGAGTTTTCTGAAAAAATCGTTTTTTCAAACGAAGAGCATTTTCACTTCTCACTTGTATGTCAACAACAAAATTGGCGCATTTAGGCTTCTGATAACCCTACAGCGATTATTGAATAGACTTTGCATGCTCAGCGTATATCTCGTGGCTAAACTTGATTTTTTGTCCTAAGCCACCATTTACTTTAGTCTGTTCAACTAACTACTCCACGTTTTGACGACACTTTAAATTTCAGCAAGCTTTAGCTCTTTAGTCAGTTGAATCTTGTAAGCGTCCAGAATTCGCATCAGTGATATTCGTGAAATGTTCTATTATTTTTAGACACACTATCGCAAATAACAGTCATATTTTACGCATAACGAACTGTGCGAAGATGCGTCCATGTTTTCACATTTCCTACGTGAATATCGCTGACATGTGATTTCAACAGAACGATGCCACATGTCACACCATGATTGCAACCAAATATTCCGATCGCCTAATTTCTAGACAATCAGCAGTTAAGTGACCAGCCAGGTCGTGTGATTTAATATTACTGGATTATTTTTTGTGTGGCTATGTTAAGGACAGTGTCTATACAGAGCCAATCGAAACGAATTTAAGCCTCCAACATCCGTGATGTGATTAACGAAATAGGACCGACAATTTGCCAAAAAGTGATTAAAAACTTTGATGAAAGAATCGATATCTGTCAGTGTGGTCGTGGTAGATATTTGCCAGATATCATTTTTCATTCATAATTAACGGACTTTTCTCTTCGTAATCCAATAAAAATTTGTTTCTTGTTTTCGAAATTAAACTTCTGGTTAAAAAAAACAAAAACTCTTTATATGCAAGAACCGCTTAAGACAGCTATACAAGCACCCTTGCTGGGCATAGGAAGTTGAGACGTCGTTGAGAAAAGATAAACATAATACTAAAGTATGTTTTAAGGCGTTACAATTGTGAAGTTGCCATTGTGTTTATTTTGCGTGTATTGAAAGTAGTTAAATCGTTTAATTTAAAACTCTTAAGTGCTGTGTTATTATTTTGCAATAAAAGAACTTAATATAACAAAAAGTAAAAATATTGCCTTAAAATTCAAGCCCTGCTGGAATCGACTCGTTTGCCTCCGTATAAACTCTGTCCTTAATTAAGCCTTACAAAAAGTATTCCATTAGTGTTAACGCACATGATCTGGCTGGCCACTTAATGGATGATTGTCGTGAAATGAATCGATCGGGTAATTTGGTTTGCAATAAATCGATTCATAGGCTGTCTGACATGTGGCACGGTCCTGGTGAAACCAAAAAATGATTTTTTCAGAAAAAACAACCGTTTGCTCCTGAATGAATTGAACGAATTTACGGAGATGTAAATGGTCGATCGGTCAGCTTCAATTCCTGCACCAGTAGAGCCTTGTAAGGCTTCAAACTCAAATCCTTACGCAAAATTTCTCATGTGGTAGTTTTGGATAACTCTAATTGTTGAGAACATTGAGAAATTTGCAAATTTTCATCTGCTTCAATACTGTGGCTCACGGCTACAATATTTTCAATTAAACCATCTGGTCGAACACGCATTGGAGTTCGCCCATTTTGTATCGAGCCTGTCGACTAACATTTTTTTTTTCTTTTTTTTCTAAAGGGAAGTAGCACTTCTGGCAACAATGCCTATTTAGTCAAGTACCGTGCTACATTCTTTAAAAAAGGGATAGAGAGGAGATGAGAAACGTGCTGAAAGTAGAAGGATAGTTACGGAAATTAACTGTCGTATAAGACAGCTCACTGATCAGTGACTATGCCTTCATCACTGAGCAGCCCCACCGACAGTCAATTTTCATTTTGTAGTGAAAAGCAGCAGAATTTTGTTGGGAATCGAACCCACAACCGTCGGATTGACAAGCTAGTACACTACCTACTAGCCTACAGGGGCACCTAAAATTTAATTTAACTAAATTTTTAATAGCGCTATCAGAAGGACAATTATATTGTGCGATAAGATCGCGAACTTTAACCACCACTTTCATAGTGAATTTTAATTATTTTAAAGCAATTTTCGTGCGAAATTAAATTCATTGTTAGAAATGTTAATGCGTCTACTGCGAATACGTCAAAAAAAACTAAATAATAAAACTATCACGATGCTGGTGTTGCCACAATTGAATAGCAAACTTCTTGTTGGAAAATACGATTTAAATAGCGTTAAATAAACAACCGGAAATTATAAAGTAATAAAGCTACTAGATGAAGTTGTGGGAAATTCTCTATAAAATAAAATATTTTGAGCCGTCTTGAATTGATTTGATCATCCCATGTTGCTGTTGTTTGTTTAGCATTCAGTTTTAAGGCCTGCTTGGCTGTGTGTTTTTTTTTTTTTGCTGTGTTAGTTGTTTTTGTTTTTGCTATGCCTTAGCTTATTTTGTGGAATTTCTTTAAAGCATGTTGTTGTCTTGTGTGTATAACATTTCCAAGAAGACTACAAAGTTTAAAAGTCACACAATAGGTCGCAGGAAGTTCAAAAAATAAGGAATAACTATTTACAAGCGAATATAAAAGAAAGCTGGTCTTCTTATATTTTGCAAAACTTTTTTGCTCTTAACTGTAAACGAAAAACCAATCAGAATTCAACAAACAAAAACAATATAAAAATTCTCTTAAAATAAATGTAGTTTGAGAGTCATAACATGAAATAAGCTCTCAGAAAAATATAGCTACCGTTACTTTCACGCCTACCCAGTGAATAATTAGTGTGAGAAGAGCATAACAATAGAAATAAAAGGTAATAAACAGTGATGCTAATAAAGCCATGATAATGATGATGATGACGATGATGATGATGGTTACAATGAATACACCTTAATTGTAATCATAACATGAATGAGCCAACGAAGGATGGAACGAACGAATGAAGGAACGAATAAGGTTGTAACATGATAATAATAACAGTAGTTGCGGTAGTAGTAGTGTCAGTTAGTGGTGGTAAGTTAATGTTTGCGTGGATGTTTTATAGTTTTGTTGTTTATTTATCATTTTACTGTTTGCTCCTGCTGTTGTGTTTTGTTTTTATTGTTGATCGTAACGTATACGCTGATTCGGTTACACTCACACTTCTACACACACATGCATATTAAAATATTGCTCTATGTGTTACCGAACTAAGTGAGATGATATTTGAATTTTAGTTAAACGTTTCCTGTCTTTGCGTGTGGTTGGTAAAAACGTAACGGAAAAAATATATTGTCTTCTCGGTTTTTGCTTTTTTGTTTTTTTGCACTGAAGAACGGAAAAGGCTTAAGAAATTTCGTTTTTGTGTTAAAAACGTGCGACGAAATAAATATTACAAAAAAAAATCTATTTTAATAACAAAAATTATACAATAATTTATTTACAAAGGAATACGAAATTTATTTTTAGAAAAAAAATTACCAATTTTTTTAGTTAAGTGTTAAAAAAAAATGCGAAATAAATTTATTTTAGCGAAGCACAATGTTTAAAAATGATTTTAAAAGAAAAATTATAATTAAAATAATAAATTTTAAAAATTAAAAAAAGTGCAATAATTTGTCTTAACAATTTTATGTTAATTTTCATTTTATTTGGATTATTTACAACATCAAACAAAATTGTTTTATTTGAAACAAAAAGGTAAATATTTTGTTTAAGCGCTTAATTTATTTAAATGCCGACGGCTAATATAATTCCTGTTTAAGCAAAATGTTTTAATTTAAAAACTTAAATTTTAAAGTTGCCAGATTGTATTTTTTTAAAGAAACATAAATTTTAAAAATCAAAAAGATTTGTTTAGTTCATTATTGTTATTTATTTAATTACGTTTATTTGAATAAAAAATCTATTTGTCTTAAAATAAAATTTTTTACAAAGAGCAAAATTGTTTTAATATTTAAAAGCGAATTTTTAATTAAAAATTTTAAGTTTTATTAAACTTTTTTTTAGCATCTAATATTTATATAAAATTTAAATCAAAGAAAATTTTCAAAAAAAATTTTATTAATAATTTTTATTAATAATTTTGTAACACAAAATCTTGCTATAAAATTTAAGTAAATTTTATTTTTATTTGCAAATTTTCCCCTTGCCATTTTTCTGTTTTTTCTTTGCCTAAAGCTGCCACCCAAAGGTGTGGCGAAGTATTTAAAATAAAAATGTAATTTATTTAAATTAAATTATTTTAGTTTTTATAAAAAAAAATTTGCTTAAAATATTTATTAAAATTATTAAAAAAATTAGTTAAAAGTACGAGAACTGATTGAAATTTAAAAGAAAATTCTTAATAAAAATTTTTTTAATTAAATTTATTAATAATTTTGTAGTACAAAATCTTGCTATAAAATTTAAATAAATTTTATTTTTATTTCCAAATTTTCGCCTTGCCATTTTACCTACATTTTTCTTTGCCTAAAGCTGCCACCCAAAGGTGTGGCGAAGTATTTAAAATAAAATTTTAATTTATTTAAATTAAATTTATTTAATTTTTATAAAGAGCCCAATAATTTTACTTAAAATATCTATTAAAATTATTTAAAAAAAAATAGTTAAAAGCACAAGAATTGTTTTAAAATTTAAAAGAAAATTTTCAATAAAAATTTTATTAATTATTTTTATTAATAATTTTGTAGCATAAAATCTTTCTATAAAATTTAAATAAATTTTATTTTCAATATTTCGTCTTACCATTATATTTCAACTTTTCTTTGCCCAAAGCTGCCACCCAAAGGTGTGGCGAAGTATTTAAACTAAAAATTTAATTTATTTAAATTAAATTTATTTAATTTTTATAAAGATCTAGAGCCAAAAAAAAATTACTTAAAATATCTCTTAAAGTTATTAAAGAAAATTATTTAAAACTAGCAAAATTGTTTTAAAATTTAAAAGAAAATTTTTAAGAAAAATTTAAGATTTTGATAACAATTTTTCTTTTGGCACAAACAATTTATACAAAATTTAAATAAATTTTGTTGTTATTCTCAATATTTCGTTTTACCACTATATTAAAGTTTTTTCTTGCTTAAAGCTGCCACCCAAAGGTGTGGTGAATTATTTGATAAAAAAATAAAATTTATTTAATTTTTATAAATATCTAGAGCCCAAAAAAATTACTTAAAATATCAATTAAATTTATTAAATAAAATTATTTAAAACTAGCAAAGTTGTTTTAAAATTTTAAAGAAAATTTTTAATAAAAATTTTATTAATAATTTTTAATAATAATTTTGTAGCACATAATCTTTCTATAAAATTTAAATAAATATTATTTTTATTTTCAAATTTTCGCCTTCCCATTTTATCTACACTTTTCTTTGCCTAAAGCTGCCACCCAAAGGTGTGGCGAAGTATTTAAAATAAAAATTTAATTTATTTAAATTAATTTATTTAATTTTTATAAAGCTCTAGAGCCTAAAAGAATAACTTAAAATATCTCTTTAAATTATTAAATAAAATTATTTAAAAGTAGTAAAATTTTTTAAAAATTAAAAGAAAATTTTTAATAAAAATTTTATTAATAATTTTTAATAATAATTTTGTAGCACAAAATCTTTCTATAAAATTTAAATAAATATTATTTTTATTTTCAAATTTTCGCCTTACCATTTTATCTACATTTTTCTTTGCCTAAAGCTGCCACCCAAAGGTGTGGCGAAGTACTTAAAATAAAAATTAAGTTTATTTAAATCAATTTTTTTTAATTTTTATAAAGATCTAGAGCCCAAAAATTACTTAAAGTATCAATTAAATTTATTAAATAAAATTATTAAAACTATTAAAATTGTTTTAAAATTTAAAATAAAATTGTTAATAAAAATTTAACATTTTGTTAACAATGTTTATTAGCACAAAATCTTTCTATAAAATTTTAAATAAATTTTATTTTAGTTCACAATAGCTCGCCTTACCATTGTATATACATTTTTGAAGATGCCACCCAAAAGTGTGGCGAAATATTTAACATAAAAATAAACTTCTTTTAATTTTTATAACGATCTAGAGCCTATAAAAGTACTTAAAATATTTATTAAAATTATTAAAGAAAATTATTTAAAATTACGAGAATTGTTTTAAAATTCAAAAGAACATTTTTAATAAAAAATTGAGATTTTATTAACAATTTTTATTAGCACGAAATCTTTATATAAAATTGAAGTAAATTTTATTTTTATTATTAATATTTCGCCTTACCACGGTATTTAAATTTTTCTTAAAGCTGCCACCCAAAGGTGTGGTGAAATATTTAATATAAAAATTTAATTTATTTAAATTAATTTTTTTTTTAATTTTTATAAAGATCTAGAGCCCAAAAAATTACTTAAAATATCCCTTAAAATTATTAAAGAAAATTATTTAAAAGTATTACAATTATTTTAAAATTTAAAAGAAAATTTTTAATAAAAATTTAAGATTTTATTAACAATTTTTATTAGAACAAAATCTTTATATAAAGTTAAAATAAATTTAATTTTAGTTCACAATAGCTCGCCTTACCATTGTATATACATTTTTGAAGATGCCACCCAAAAGTGTGGTGAAATATTTAACATAAAAATAAACTTCTTTTAATTTTTATAACGATCTAGATCCTATCAAAATACTTAAAATATTTATTAAAATTTTTAAAGAAAATTATTTAGAATTACGAGAATTGTTTTAAAATTCAAAAGAACATTTTTAATAAAAATTTAAGATATTATTATAAATTTTTTTAGTACAAAATCTTTCTATAAAATTTAAATAAATTTAAGTTTTATTATTAATATTTCGCCTTACCACTGTATTAAAATTTTTCTTTGCTTACAGCTGCCACCCAAAGGTGTGGTGAAATATTTAACATAAAAATAAAATTTATTTAATTTTTATGAAGATTTTGAGCTCATGAAAAAATTATTTATAAAATATTAAAAAGGCCAATTAATTATTTTACAACACTTTAGCTTAAGTTAGTTGTCTTATTAAATGACTAATAACGATTTGTGGAATTATTTAATTCTTTTAATGATGTTTAATTGCTTATCAAAATAATCATCAAGACATATTTCCATCCCTGATTAAAATAGCTGCTAAATAAGCACGTTAAATATATTAATCAAGTTTTTTTCGTCAAAAAAAAAATTGTCGCCATTAAAGAGTGATTCAGTGTCAAATCAGGAATGTAATTAAAACGACCTGACAATTTCAGGCGATCTTAGATGAAAAGCAGGCTTAGATGTGATCAAAGTGTAAAATGAGCCGTGGGTTAAGTCGCTAAATTTTCTGTCTGTCAAAGAATGATGGTTAGCAAAGCCGTTAGTCCTCTAAAGTGTTTTCTCCATGAGCAAGTTTTAAAGAACTTGGTTAAACTGTTGCCTGCTCTTCTATGTCATCTTATACTTTTAGACAGACGTTTTATGATCAACAACAGTCTTAAATAAAGAGTGTTATTTTAGAGGTATAGAAATTTGAAATGGAATAAAATGAAGATAAATATTTTTTACATTCACTTTATTCGAAAGATAATCTCCTGGCATTATAATTTAAATGTGACTTCTATCATGTGACCACCATGAATGTAGTCTAATCTGGAGTTCCAATTTTTACTGCTTTTCTTTTTTAATTTATGGCCGCATATTGGCAATAACGCGGCAAATGTTGACATCCAGGTCGTCAATTGTTTCAAGCTTATCCTCGTAAACTATCGACGTTACATAACCCCACAAAAATTAGTTTAACGACGTTAAATCACACGTTTTTTAAAGCCTAGTCATCGATAATGGATACGAAACTTGATCTTATGGGATTATCAAAAGTTTCCTTCCATAAATCAAGAGCGGTGTGACATGTTGCGCCATCTTGTTGAAACTACAGCTCGTGCACATTATAATTATTCAATTGGTGAAGGCAAAAAGTCAGTAATCATGGTTCTTTAGCGGTCACCATTGACTGTAACATTCTGACCAGTAACATGTAAACCAATTACACGAAACAGTCAGTTTTTCTATATGTAAAGGTATCGCAGTATACACATGAGGATTGCCATCATCAAGCAAAAGCGAGTTTAATCGCTTATGAAAATTGGAATCAACGGTAATCCTATTTCGGGCCCACATTGCACAATTTGGAAGCGTTTTTAAGGCGCCAATCTATTCATGTTAAAACGCCAAGCCAAAGTAAATATAAATGCTGCTAACAGTTCTTTCTGGCTGTTTGTTCGGTTCGAAGAAACGGTTCGAAGATTGAAAGGAATAGACAATAGCATTTCATTTGCCGGCGGAACAAATCCAAACAATTTAATACAATTTAATAAATTGCTTGACAGCTGATAAAATGATCACCAGTTAAAAAAAAGTGTTGCCAACTTAAAGTTCTTTAATTTTATGAAAACACCCGACATTAAGTTGTTCCAAATAATTGGGGCGATAGTATTTTCTTTGATCTGTCAATGCGCGCCTTAATTTCAATAAACGTCTCTAAGAGACTCCAGTAGTGTTATATCACACGATGTGGCTGACCTGTCGTGTAGTTATGCGATTGGAAAACTTGGTTCGGAATAAATTGATCGTTTCATTGGCTGTGGTACATGTTGCATATCAGTGATATCCACGTCGTCAATAACGTAAGCATCTTGCGATAGCGTGAACCAATGACTGTTACCGCCAATTATGCGATCGGGAAATTTGGTTTGCAATAAATAGATCGTTTAATAGGTTGTGTGACATGAGGCACCATCCTATTGAAACCACATGTCAGCCTCTAGCGATAGCGTTGCTGCATTTCCAGCCTTATCTTCGAAAAATAATGGCTCAATTACGCCTCCAGACCATACAGTGACACATGTCAAGGCTTCTCAATAATCGCTTTAAAAATTTCAGACGCCCAAATGGGGTAATTTCGCTTGTTGACATACTCTGCCAAGTGAAAATGGGATTCGACTAAAAAAATTATTTTTTCAGAAAAATCAACCAATTGTTCCTGAATGAATTGAGCGAATCTACAGTGATGTGAATGATTGGCTTTAACTCCTGCACCAGTTGAGCCTTGTAAGGCTTCAAAGTCAAATCCTTACGCGAAATTCGCTATGTGGTCGTTTTGGATAACCCCAATTGTTGAGAACGTCGAGGAATTGACAAATTTGGATTTGCTTCAAACACTATGGCTCACGGCTGCGATGTTTTCCGTTAAACGACCCGGTTGCACATTTTTTATCGAAGCCTGTCAACTCAAATTTAACAAACGTATTCGTGCGAAATTGAATTCATTGTAACAATTGACAATTGCCATCTACTACGAATACGTCAAACAACTAAAAGTCAAAACTATAGGTGCTCCTTTAGGCTAGTAGGTAGTGGGGGTTGTGGGTTCGATTCCCAACAAAGACCTTGGTTTTTTTCACTACAAATAAAAATTGACTGTCGATGGGGCTGCTCAGCGATGAGGGCATAGTCACTGGTCGCTGTGCTGTCTTTATACGGCAGTTAATTTCCGTTATTATCCTTCCAAGTTCACCACCTGTCGCATCTTTTCTCTATCCCTTTCCTAAAAAATGTAGCACCGTACTTGACGATATACGCATTGTTGCCTGAAGTGCTACATCGCTTTAAATGGTGTTGCCTCAGTTTAAAAATAAAATTCTTGTTAAAAAATCCGATACTAACGCAAACAACAGCAATGTTTTTGCTACATTGAACTGGGCGAGCAGGCTCCAGTATTTTCACATTTTCTACAGATTCGGTTTGATGATATTTGCTAACGAATCTGTGGACACAATGTAAGTAACTACAAACGACATGTGGCCGCTTATACTGATCAAATCAATTACGAAGAGCAGCAAAATGTATTTTGATTTGAACGTCTATTTTCCTTAAAGACTTCAACAATCTTAAGACGCTGTCCAATTGCTAATCTCTCCATAGTTGAAATTTGTGAAATTTCTAATATTTTATATATTAAAATAAAATAATTTAAGCATTTAAATTTTAAAAATTGTAAAAGTTTAAAAGAATTTGAGTGGTCAAATAAAAATTTTATTTTATTAAATTTCAATCAGCCGTGCAAAACAAAAACAAAAAATAAATTTTATGTAAAATTTTGTTAAAATACTTTTCTTTTTTTTGAAATTTTATATACACAGAAAAAAAAACAGAATTAATTAATTAATAAATAAAATAAATAAAAAAAAAACAACAACAACAACTACATGCTGTTAAACGCCTGTTTGATTGTATAATTTATGGCAAAACAAACACGAAAATTGTTCTACAAAGAATTTTTCGCTAAATTGAATTGAAAAAAAAAAAAAAACAAAATGTCGATTTTGTCCAAAAATATAAGCAAAAAGTGAGAAGCAGCAGCCAGCAAGAAATGTAATAAAAATCTATAAATTTTTATGAAATTCTAAACAACATTTGCTGTTCATTCATCATTTTTATTTGATATAAAATTTATTGAGTGTTTCGTTGAGATTTGCTCTCAAATTGCATTGGAGAATATAGCGGGTGTTTTTTTGTATAGATGATGAATGAAACCACTGCGTGATAAGATTTACATCTGCACCTAGCCGTTACCCCCGGGGCCCCATATATATGGTCTTTGGAGATAGCAACAACTTAGACCTGTGCAACTGGGGGAAAAAGGGAGCCCAGTCCCCTGAAGTC
Organism: Trichopoda pennipes; assembly: GCA_030448955.1. NCBI lineage: Eukaryota > Metazoa > Arthropoda > Insecta > Diptera > Tachinidae > Trichopoda > Trichopoda pennipes. The sequence goes on along the minus strand of JASKUP010000060.1, from coordinate 10,398,583 downwards.
AGCAGGGGTACAACTGGAAACTCCACTTTATTTCCACGGGAATCAGTAAGCCGCAGAGTTCCGTTATTTGTCTCTTTAGACATTTAACTGTTCTCTGACTGATTATTGAGGTTGGCCCCTATATGGGAGTATCATGGTGGTTGTGGTTTCGCGGCCCCATATCAGTCTATGGTTCTATGGTGGCCGGGTTCATTTCACCTTTAATAACACCTACCTGGTGAAATGTTCCCAGATCCAGTGAGCATGCTAGACATGTGTTCTGGACAGGAGTTGGAAAGTCTCCAACTCTTAAGCAAGGAGTGATGATTTGCAGTCCTGCTCTGGAATCATCGAAGTTGCAACTAGAAAGTTCTGTTGCATAGACTTATAGCTTCGGCTTCCTAGGACGAGCATGACGTTCCAAATTATGCAGTGGTTTGATCCACCATCTGATTGAGGCTTCATGGCCAGGCGCGGATGTAAATCTAATCACACGTTGCACCTAGCCGTGTGGGCCAATGGTGGATCATTACCACTGTGGATGAAATGTCGCGTCATCCTCACCCTAGAAGGCCTTCGGATACGTATATCTTCCGGTCACTCCTAGTTGCAACTTCAAAAGTCCGGAGAAGGCCGCAGCCTTCACCCTTTGCTGAAGAGTTGGAGACTATTTAACTCCTGGTCCAGAACGCATGAAGCTTAATATAATTAAGAACACGGCGGCATTCATACTCACTGCACCTGGACCATTTATTGTGTTCATTGTGAATGATCCGACCCACAAACCCAAACGAGGGCCTCGAAATACACAGCCACCACGATACTCCCGAAGGACCAACCTCAATAATCAGTCAGAGAACAGCTAAAAATCTAAGGAGCCAAAAAGCTGAACTCTGGGGCTGTACCGATTCCTATGGAAATAATGTGGAGTTGTTCAGTTGGCCTCTGTTAGCCTTGTAGGGGACTGGGGCTCCCTTTTTACCCCCGATGACACATGTAATGACGTTGAGATTCCGTCAAGACATATAGATGTACAACTTCAAATTGGCAATAGTTTTTTTAATGGCGGCCATTTTTTCAGCCGCCAGACTGACTGACTGCCTGATGGCTGAAGAGCGCTTCCCAAATTGTGCGAAATTTATTTTGTTGTTTGAAATACACCCCCCGGGGGGGGCACATTATCGGTCTTTATAGAATACTTTACTATCTAAACCTGTGGTGCTGGGGGTATAAGGGAGCCCACTCCCCTGAAGGCAAGCAGAGAGTCAACTGGAAGCTCCACGTTACTCCACGGGAATCAGTAAGCCCCAGAGTTTCCGCTAAATGTCTCTTTAGACTTTTAGCTGTTTTTCTGAATGATTATTGAGATTGGCCCTTCGGGAGTATCGTGGTGGTTGTGGTTTTGCGGCCCCAAACATGAATTGCCACGATCATCTCGCCTTTAATAACACCAACGAGTGAATGATCCGGATCCAGTGAGCATGCTAATCATGTGTTCTGGACCAGGAGTTGGATAGTCTCCAGCTCTTCAGCAAGAAATAGTGTTTTGCAACCCTGCTTTGGAACCGCTGAAATTGTAACTAGGAAAGACCTGTTGCTAGAGTTAGTCCTCGGCTTACTAGGGCGTGAATGACGTTGTCTTTCATTACCAGTGGTTTGACCACCATCTGATTAAGGCTTACAGCCAGGTGCAAATGTAAATCTTATCACGAAATGTTGTTTGAAATACATATCGCGCACTGTGTTCATTTTACCGCCAACAGAGCAATTTATTCGATTATTCGTTGGAACGTTTTTGCACCATGTTTACGCCAAATAATTTTACGCCTCCATAGAGATGTTATACAACATGCAGTGAAGAAGTTATTGCTGCTGTAGGGGATAGCGAAAAGTAATACCCGCATCAGTCTAAACGCCATCGTGCACCAAGAATTGTAGGCCATCTATTTTAAGGAAGATTTTGCCAGAAATATCTGGGTTTACATGCTTACAAAATCTGAATGGTGCAAGAATTGTAGCCACATGATCACCTAGCAAAGCGTATATTCGGTGAATGGGCCCCAAATAAGAATGTCCTTTTTCCAAAAGCGCATTTTGTTTAGCGATGCTTAGCTCACTTTTATTTGAGTGGTTATGTCATTAAACAAAACTATCACATTTGGATTGATGATAATCCTGAAGTGTGTGGTTGGTGTACTTTATGAGCTGGTCATCTCATCGGTCCTTACTTATTTAAAAACAATGCTGGTCAGAACGTTATAGTAAATGGTGACCACTATAGAGACTTTTTCGCTAACCAATTGAGCAGCCATGATGTGCAGCAGCTGTGGTGTCAATATGATGGGGCAACATGTCATACAGCTCTTGCCACAATTGATTTATTGAAGAAAACGTTTGATAACCGGATATTTTCACGTTTCGGATCCGTAAATTGGCCTTCAAGATCGAGCAATTTAACGCTGCTACATTCTTTTCTGTGTAGATATGGATAAATCGCTAGCCTATGCTTGACCGTTTAAAATTGGACAAGTCTTCATTTTATTCGAAATACCTACCGCGCACTACGTCCATTTTATGGTCAACATAATCCTCCCGCCGACCAATTAATTTGAGTATCTATAAAACATTTCCGCACCACGTTTACTCTAACGGATAATACACATTCACAAAGACGTCATACAAAACGTGCAGAAGAAGTGATTGCTTGATTGCTGCTGTAGAATGTAGGGTAGGGGAAGACCTGAATCAGTCAATTCACCATTTTGCACAGGAATTGGATATATGTCCGACCATTTTGTTAAAGATTTTGCGGAAAGATCTGGGTTCAAAGAATCCAACTGGTGCAAGAATTGAAGCCACGCAATCACGTGACAAGGCGTAGATTTGTTAAATTATCCCGGAACAAGATTGATCCAGATTTTTATAAGCGACTTTTGTTAAGCGATAAAACTCATCTTTATTTTTTTCCGGACCGGCACTCAGGGGGTAATAGCCCTTGCAGTGTGACAAAACTAGGAAATTAGGTTATGGGAAGGGAGAAAGATGGAGTAGTGTTTATAGGCATTCGATGTGAATTTTCCTACAATGAAAGTGACAGGAAAGATCTCTGGAAGGAGTCTATTCCACATACGGACTGTTCTGATAAAAAGCGAATTTTCTCTGTAATGCATAGTGCGATTTACTGGAAAATCAACCATAAATGGATGCGCTCTGAGTAAAAATGGAGTTAAACGCGAAAGCGTGTGAGTAACAAAAGCAAGTTCCCTACTTTTATTAGAGCACTTACCATTGTAGTAACGATAAAACAGTGAAAGAGATTCCACGCATCGATGCTCTAGAGATTCAATAGAGTGTAGACACCCAACTGTTCCCAATCTGCCTTTTGATTCTCTCCTGTACGCGGTCAAACAACTCCAAAATGTACTTTGGGATGACGGCCCATACATGAGAGTTGTATTCCATTTTTGTAAGAATCAATAGAATTAGATACTCAACTGTTCCCAATCTGCCTTTTGACTCTCTCCTGTACGCGGTCAAACAACTTCAAAATAAACTTTGGGGCGGCGGCCCATACATAAGAGTTGTATTTCATTTTTGTGAGAATCAATAGAATTAGATACCCAACTGTTCCCATTCTGCCTTTTGATTCTCTCCTGTACGTGGTCGAGCAACTTCAAAATAAAATTTGGGGCGACGGCCCATACATGAGAGTTGTATTCCATTTTTGTGAGAATCAATAGAATTAGATACCCAACTGTTCCCAATCTGCCTTTTGATTCTCTCCTGTACGTGGTCGAGCAACTTCAAAATAGAATTTGGGGCGACGACCTATACATAAGAGTTGTATTTCATTTTTGTGAGAATCAATAGAATTAGATACCCAACTGTTCCCAATCTGCCTTTTGACTCTCTCCTGTACGCGTTGTACGTTGTATTCTATTTTTGTGATGGATATAGGTGGTATAAATAAACAGTACGAAGATCAAATGGAGTGAAGTATCTCTTATACCGTTTTAGAAAACCAGGGCACGTGAAAGCTAATTTAGAAACCATCATACTGAATTTTCATGCCAAGAACATCAAGAGCTTCCGATTCGGTAATAGTTGGTGGCGTTCATATGCCAGAAATCATATTTAAATTATAATGTCACAGGATTATTTTTATTTGGGTACGGTTTCGTTTTCTCAAATACGAAGAGAACACTGAAAATGGCAAACGGCAGAAACCGGTTTGTTCACAAACCAAAATAAATTAAACCACGTCGAAAAATTTACGCACATATCACAGGATTATCTTATCTGTATATAGAACTCTCTAAAAAAACACCCTGTATTAAAAACAGCAAGCGTTAAGATGATGTTGATAATGATGTTGCTGATGATGATGATGATGACGATGATGAGGTTGGAAATGTATTTTTTAAAATTATTTTTAATTATGAAATTTTGCATGTTTCTCAAATGCAACAACATTTGAGAAGAATCATTCATGCTCCCCACTAATATAGTGGGCGTTCAAATTTATAAAAATGATTTCACTTCAAGCAAATTATGTAAAAATTATAGTGACAGTAGATTAGAGCAGGGTGGCATAATATGGAGGGAACAATGCGTGATTTGATTCACATCTGCACCGACCGCGAGATCATAATCAGATGGTGGTCAAACCACTTAGTTGATTGGACACCAACTACGCCCTAGAAGGCCTTCGGATACGTATATCCTCCAGTCACTCCTAGTAGCAATTTAGAAAGTCCGGAGTAGGCCGTGCCCTCACTCCTTGCTGAGGAGTTGGAGACTTTCCAACTCCTGGTCCAGAACGCATGAAGCTCTTATTTCTCAAGAACACGACAGCATTCATACTCACTGAACCTGAACCATTCATTGTGTTAATTTGAATGATCCGACCCACAAACTCTCACGAGGGTCCGAAACCACAACCACCACGATAATCCCATATAGGGGCCAACCTCAATAATCAGTACAGAGTACATCTTTGCCTTAAGAGTACAAATAGTGCACTCTGCGAGCTTACTGATTCCCGTGGAAATATGTGGATTGTCCAGGTGACTCCTACTAGCCTTTGGGGGCCTGGGCTCCCTTTTACCCCGCAAGACACAAATCTAAATGGAATAGTAGGTTCCAAAAAGACTATAATGTGCCCCCGGGGGGAAATATGGAGGGAACGATGGAAAATATATTTCAATTTGAGTTCAAAAATCTGGCTCATGTTCGATAGTCTATCTAGAGTATAGGCCAAGCAGTTTTGATCGCCTCTATTAAATCGTTAGAAAGGAGTTCTCAACAAGAAAGTTGTTTTTCAATTGTTGTTGCCAACAACATGATCGTTTTGGCATTTAGTTTTTTTGACGAATTCCTAGTAGATGGCAATTAGCAATTGTTGCAATGAATTTAGTTGTGCACGAAAATCGTATTAAAATAATTTAAATCCACTATGAAAGTAGTGGTCCTGTTAAGGTTACATTTCGTAAAATTTGTGATATTTTCGAACAACATAATCGTCCTTCTGGCAACGCTAAATTTGGTGGTTTAATTTGAGTCGATAGACTCGATATAAACGCTAACGGCTGTTCGTTAGACTCGTTCAACAGAAAACATCACAGCCATGAGCCACAGTGTTGAAGGAGATCCAAATTTGTCAATTCCTCGACGTTCTCAACAATTGAGGTTATCCAAAACCGCGTAAGGATTTAACTTAAGGCCTTCAACTGATGCTGAAATTAAAGCCAAATGAGCATTCACATCGCCGTAAGTAATTTTTTTGGCAATCGAATCGATATCAGCCTTAAAATTTAAAATCCGTGATGTGATTAATGAAATACAACCGCTTTTTTTCCAGCCAGAAAGTGATTTGATGAAATTATCGACATCTGGCAGCATGGTAGTAGTGGACATCATAATATCACAATTCCAAATAAATAATGTCGATCACAAAATGATTTCAACTTTATTATCGAAATAATTGATTTTCAGTACAAACATGGCGCTCCATAAATGATTAAAAGTTGTAGATCGGGATCAAGGGAAATTTTGATGTGGGCACATTTTCTAAAATTTGGAAGCTTCAGACGTTAGACTATTAACGTTGAAATGGCAAAATGAACTTAACACAAATCACATGACAGCTGACCAAATGGTCAGTAAAAAAGTACTGCCTACTTAAAATTATGTACCTCTATAAAAAAAACACCCTATATTTGTACCCTGTTTTGAAATAAAATTTATTTTACTAAAATTTTTTTTTTTCAAAAAAAGGTTTCTTTAAAAATTTAAAAACTTCTATAAACACCCCCCTCTTCCTCATCACTCCACTGTCTATGCAAACACTAAATCTAATATTTTCATCGTTATTGAGAAAGAATTTTACGTGGTGTAAAAAATTATGAAATGTGTTTTTTTCATTAATGTGACAAATTTTTATTTTTGAAAATACATTTTAAAAAAATTGTTTTTTTATTTTTTTGTTTATTTTTTTCACAATTTTTAATAGTTTTTTTTTTGCTAAGTAAAACAATACAGTTTTATTGTGTGTTAATTAATCGATTTTTATTAGAATTAAAATATATTTTATTAAAACTCCGGGTGCGCCAACTTGGACTGACTGATTTGAAATGCTTATAAAGGGTTCGCCAAATAACTTTTTTTTTTGTTTTAAATTCCATAAACAAAACTACTGAATATTTTCTCAAATTTTTTTTTTTATTTATAAGTACAATCCTTCCGCTTAATAATGGAAAATAATTTCATTCAAATGGCTGTCTCGGCTGGCCATACAATAGCCTACACGATCGGTCTAATTTTTAAATACATTATCGATGGTGTGCAGCTGTATTTTACCAATGACTTCACGAATATTGTCCTTTAAATCGTCAATTGTCTCTGGCTTGTCGGCGTAACACTTATTTTTAACGGCACCCCACAAATAATAGTCCAACGGTATCAAATCGCAGCTCCGAGGTGGCCAAACGACATCAGCTCTGCGAGTGATAATGCGATCTTCAAAAATAGGGCGCAAAACATTGAGTGTAGCTTCGGCTCTGTGGCACGTAGCGTCGTGCTGTTGAAACCTAATGTTGCCAATATCCTTCTCTTCAATTTTTGTGAACAAAAATTCGTTCAATATGGCCCGATAGCGATCGCCATTGACTGTAACGGCCACTCCTTGCTCATTTTCGAAGAAAAATGGCCCAATTATGCCTCTGGACCAAAATCCGCACCAAACAGTAACTCGTTTTGGGTGGCGTCGGCTTTTCAATGTATGCGTGCGGGTTTTCTGTGCCCTTAATGCGGCAATTTTGCTTGTTTACATACCCGCCAAAATCAAAATAAGCTTCATCTGAAAAGATGATTTTTTTTGGCAAAATTGGCATCTTCTGTAAGTCGATCGCAGGCCCAGTTAGCGAAGTGAAAACGCATTTGATGGTTACTTGGCTTCAACTCCTGAACCAATTGGACTTTGTATGGCGTCATGACAAGGTCTTTATGCAAAATTCTTTTCAATGATGTGTCTCTGAAATGTTCAATTGTTGAGAATGACGGTGAATTGATGTTGATGGCGCTTCACGCTTACACTTTCTGACACAGCAGCAATATTCTCGCACTGTTTTGGCTTTTCACACTTCAGTTTATCAATGAGGATGCCAGTTTCTTTCACTCTTTTTCACAAGATAACAAACATACGGAGCGGAGCTGACGGTGCTTCTCTTCTTCCAAAATCCGTACGCGATTTTTGCACACACACATTCTGCAACATTACCACATGATTTTCAAAGTAATGTCGCAATATTTCCCAGCATTGTTCAAGCGTGTACACAACCATATTCGTTTAGCGGAAGAATAAAACTAATTATCTGTCAAATCAAACATGAGCTAAGTGTTAACATTTACAAAATAAGCAAAAAAGAAAAAAAAAACGTTAGATGGCGGACCCTTTAGTTTGTGTATTTTGAAATTTTTTTATTTAATTTTTTTTTTTTTGCAAATTAAAGTATAAATTATATATATATTTTTTTAAGCTAATTATGAAAAATGACATCTTTTAGATGGCGTTCATTCTCCTGTCGGCAGTTAACGACATTTTGCATTACGTTGCGCAACGTGTCTGACTACAATTGAGCAATTTCTGTGGGAATATTCCTCTGCTTTTGCTCCTGAATATTTTGTAGTTTGTTGACGTTAGCTCGTTCCTTCAAGAAACTCCACAAAAAAAATAATAAAATCTGGGGCTGTCATATCTGGAGAGCAAGGTGGGCACGCGAAATCTGCATTTTTTTTAAATTATTCGGTCTTCGAAAAGTTCTCGCTGAATTGCCATTGCGTCTCTTGTGGTATGAGCTGCATCTCCATCTTGCTGGAAACATATGTTACGATTATTGAGAAGTATCGGACGTAAAAAATTTTCCAACATGATCCGGTATACCACCCCAAAAACGGTTTCTGACTCATTAAGTTCATTTTCATTTGGCTTTATCCGCTAGGATTGCCCACCAAACAGTGTATCTGACAGGGTGTAATTATCGCTAATGCAATGCTCTCGGATTCTCTGTACCCCATATTCGACAATTGTGCTTATTCACATATCCATTTCAATGAAAATGTGCTTCATCGCTCATAATCAGATTATTAAAAAAAATTGGAATTTTCTGTCGCTAGCAATACCAATCTATTGGCATATTGTAGCCGTTGTGGTGCATCCATCCCTCGGCAATAATTCTTCGGTCAATTAAATTTTATATGGAAACATCTTCAGATCATCTTTTAGAATAGGGCGTAGCGATGTTCATTTGAGTAGCTCGTCAACGAGTAGGCAGAGTTGGATCCGTGCGAACACTTTCTCATACAACTTCTATAGCTTGTTCACAAACATTTTGAATCGTGTGGCAATAATAGATCGCCTCTCCAGGCTGTTTGCGTGTTACTAAGAGTTTCTCCAGGCTATCTATACTGGATTTGGTACATTTTTGCACGCATTACATATCAAGCATTTTGGATCATGTTTCAATAACAACCTTTCCAGGCTGCCTACACCAAATCTGCTTAATATGTTCAACCCTGCAGGCTTTGCGTGACCGACATTTTGAATCGTGTGCCAATAAAAGATCGTCTCTCAAAGCTGTCTGCGTTGGATTTGGTAGATATGTTCTTCTTCGTTTGCTTTGCGTCACAGGCATTTTGGATCGTGCTTCAATAACACCCTCTCCATGCTGCCACACCAAATCTGCCTAATATACTCTGCTGTGCTAACTTTGCGTCACTGGCATTTAGGATATTGTATCACTAAGGGACTTCAGATCTCTGGTGCTTTGCAAGCTTTGCGTCACAGACATTTTGAATTGGTGCCCCTGTATGCTAGTAGGTAGTGTACTAGCTTGTCAGTATGGGCGTTGTGGGTTCGATTCCCAACGAAGACCTTGGTTTTTTTCACTACAAAAATAAAAATTGACTGTCGGTGGGGCTGCTCAGCGGTGAAGGCATAGTCACTGGTCGCTGTGCTGTCTTTATACGACAGTTAATTTCCGACTATCCTTCTACTTTCACAACCTGTCGCATCACTTCTCTATCCCTTTCCTAAAGAATGTAGCACGGTACTTGACTAAATAGGCATTGTTGCCTGAAGTGCTACTTCTCTTTATTAAAAAAAAAAATTGTGTGCCAATAAAAATTGTGTACAATCCTTGCGATTAATAATGGAAAATAATTTCATTCAAATGGCTGGCTCGGCTGGTCATATAATAGCCTAAATGTTGCCTCCTTAAATTTTTGTGAACAAAAATTCGTTCAACATGGCCCGATTTTCAACGCTGGCCTTTTGGATTATGTGTCATTAACGGAGCCTTTAAATTAACTGCAGCTGAATTGATGGATCAGCATCGAGTCTTTAGGAGATACAGCTCATTCTAGATCGCATTGCGAAGATGATGAATAGGCAGATAGTTACCTTTCCACACTTCTATCTAATCTAGATTGGACGGTCGATATCTAAGGGCAATAGCCTTAAAAAAATCTACATTTTCGATTATCAATGATATTATTTGGGAATTGGATCATAACACAGACTATCATAAAATAACAATAAAATAAGCTCTTGTGTTCTTTTTATTAGCAAATTAATAATCCGACGGAGAAAATGGAAAGAGAGACATTAAAAATGGCAGAAGACATTTAAAAAATGTGTTTTTATAATTAAACTCAGTGTGACAAATTGGTCGACTACGGTGAGAGAATAATAAAAATAGAGAAACAATTGAATTAAAAAGTGTTCATTGGATGGATAGCCAGTCTACTTGGCTGAACAATAAAAAAAAATTCTTTTTATTCTAAAAATCGCAATTAATAACTTTTAGAAAAGTGAACGACGATGTTTGCAAAGCTCTGCACAGCAGATTTGTTCAGGTAAATGCGAAATTAAATTTAAATTGCTTTTTTTTATCTACGATATAAAATTGTATTGGTTTTCTTTTTGTATGTCTGTCTGTCTGTCCGTCTGTCGGTTTGTTTTTTTTTTATTCATCATTCCATCTTCTACGATGTAGTAAATAAATAACATGCAATAAAAATGTTCACCTACAGATACTTGAACACATATACTCGATGGGTTATAAACATATACACACACACATATATATATGTATGTATGTGTGTGTGTAAGAATATATATATATAGATATGTATGCCTTAACGAATTTGTATGAATCTATCTTTAAAGTTGATATGTGTCATCGATGTACAACATTAACACAAGCATCTCTTAGCAGGTGTATAAGATATTTTATCACAGATTAAGTCACATACTATACAATATTGCATGTGGTATTTATTTTTATACGAATGATGATGATCTTTTTTGTTATTCTCCTTCTCCTTTAACCAACGTTTCTTGTGATCTTATGACAACAACAGCAACAGCAACTATAAACAGAAATAAAGAAATGAAATAGAAAACATTAAATTCATTAGATACAATCTTTTGCCAGTTTCTAGATGTTATTTCATTACGAATATAATATACTTGCATGTATTAATGTATAGGGTTCTTCAACAAGATGTTGATTTTGCAATTGTGGTAATACCAACAATATTGATAGTTTTGACATTGGGTTTTTTGACGTAGTCGTAGTAGATGGCAATTGGCAGTTGCTACAATGAATTTAATTACGCACGAAAATCGCTTTAAGATAATTAAAATCCTCTCTGAAAATTGTGGCCCTGTTAAAGTTACATTTTCTAAAATTCGTGATATTTTCGGACAACATAATAATTCTTCCAAAGTAAACGAAATGTCCTATTGTGTGATTTACGAACTGCGTAGTTTTCTTAGAATACAGCAGCAACATGCTTTTAAGAAATTCCACGAAATAAGCTAAGGAACAGAAAACAAAAACGACTAAAATAGCAAAACAAACAAAACACACAGCCAAGCAGGCCTTAAAACTGCATGATAACAACAACAACGTGGTATGATCATATCAAATCAAGACGGCTCAAAATATTTTATTTTGTTGAGGATATTTCCCACAACTTAATCTGGTAGCTTTATTACTTTATAATTCCTGGTTGTTTATTTACCGCTCTTTAAATCGAATTTCCCAACAAGAAGTTTGTTTTTCACATGTAGTAACACCAGCAACATGATATTTTTGATATTAAGTTTTTTGACGCATTAACAATTCTAACAACGAATTTAATTTCGCACGAAAATCGCTTTAAAATAATTAAAATCCACCAAGAAAATGGTAGGGTTATGCTGTTATATTTCGTAAAATTCGTGATATTTTCGGACAACATAATCGTCGTTTTGAGACCGCTATTAAATTTGATTCGACACAGGCTCGATACGAAATGTGCAAAGATTAATGCATGTTCGACCGCGTTGTTCAACTGAAAACATCACAGCCGTGAGCCATAGTGTTGATGTTGACCAAAGTTCGTCAATTCCTCGAAGTTGTCAATAATTGCGGTTATCCAAAATCGCCACATGGCGATGGGACGGCTATGAATTCGAAACCACAACCATCACGATACTCCCGAAGGGCCAATCTCAAAAATCAGTCAGAGAACAGCTAAAAGGCTAAAAAAAGAAAAAGCTGAACTTTAGGGCTGCTAGCCTTGAAGAGAACTGTGTCAACGGGGGTAAAAGATTACCTCCGTTGACACATATAATGACCGTGAGATTCCCTCAAAACATATCAAAATGCGTTTTCAGGAGGGGGGGAAGGAGGAAACCCCCGACATAGAGAAACGCGTAAGGATTTGACTTCGAAGCCTTATAAGTTTTAACTGGTGCAGGAATTGAAGCCGACCGACAATTCAAATCGCCATAGATTCACTCAATGCATTCAGGAACAACCAGTTGGTTTTTCTGAAAAAATAATTTTTTTGGACGAAGCTCATTTTCACTTGTCAGGGTGTGTTAACAAGCAATATTGCCACATTTGGGCTTTTGAAAATCCTAGAGCGATTATTGAGAAGTGTTTCGATGTTTAAGGTATCGGTCGGTATGTAGTCTGGAGGAGAGATTGAACAGTTTTTTTATCGAAGATAAGACTGGAAATGCGGTAACGGTCATTGGATCAAGCTATTGCGAGATGCTAACAACTCAATTTTGTTATCTTATTGACGAGGTGGATTTAAAAGGAAGGTGTCACATATCACACAGCCAATGAAACCATAAATTTATTGGAAACCAAAATTCCCAAATGCATAATTTCACGACAATCAGCAGTTAAGTGGCCAACCAGATTGTGTGATTTAACATCCCTGGATTTTTTTTATGGGTTTATGTTAAAGACAGAGTCTATGCGGAGCCAATCGAATCGAATTTCAGCCTTAAAACTTAAAATCCGTGAGGTGATTAACGAAATCAGACTGCTATTTTGCGAGAAAAAATTATTAAAAACTTTGATGAAAGAATCGATAGCTGTCAGCGGTTGGCCATTTCCCAGCTATCATTTTTCATTTATAATTGCTACACTCTTCCCTTTTTAATGCCATAAAAATTTGAAACATTTTAATTGAAATTTTTTGATTTTTATTTTTTTTTTAGAAAAAAAACTTCTTGTTGAAAAACCCTTTATATCCATCACTATCAAATTTGTTTTTGTTGTTTTTTTGTTGTTGCAGTATTTAATGTACATAAATAGATATTAACGAATTGTTTCTTAGATAAAGAAAAATATTTCACTTGTGATCAATGTTGCAAAAAAGGCTACAATTTAATTTAATTGCAACACTGGCACTAAAAGTATTTACATTAAGCCTGGGCGAGAAGAAGAAGAGCAGCTCGTGCAGTAGTTACACAGCCATAAAATAAAGATTCAAGTAGGTGCCCCTGTAGGTAGTGTACTAGCTTACAAGACTGGGGGTTGTGGGTTCGATTCCCAACAAAGACCATGGTTTTTTTTTCACTACAAAAATAAAAATTTATTGTCGGTGGGGTTGTTCAGTAATGAAGGTTTGATCACTGGTCACTGCGCTGTCTTATACGGCAGTTAATTTCCGTAACTTTCACCACCTGTCTCATCTCTTCTCTATCCCTTTCCTAAAGAATGTAGCAAGGTACTTGACTAAATAGCCTGAATAGCCTAAATAGCTACTTCTCTTTTGAAAAAAAAAATAAAGATTCAAGACACTATTCTGTGTCTTCTTTCTTTTAAATTTTCTCTCTGTCTCTCTCTCTCTCTGTCTCTTTCTCTCTGTCTCTCTGCTTGTGTAATTTATTTTATAAACAGTGTTGCCAGTGCAGCTTGCAAATTTAATAGAGAGATGCCTGAACAACGCTTGCAAATGGTATAAACTGAAGCTAAATCAAGATTGCCGCTGATCCAGATTTTCATAAGTAAATTTTGTTTAGCGTTGAAGCTCACTTTTCCTTAGATAGATACGTCAACAAACGAAACTGCCGTTTATGGAGTGCTGACAATCCTCAACTGTATATTGAGATACCATTACATCCAAAAAAAAAACAAAGTTTTGATGTACGCTATGAGATAGTGAAATCATTGGTCCTTCCTTTTTTTAGAAACAATGGTGACCGCCCTAGAGCCATGATGTACAGGAGCTTTGGTTTCAACAAAACGCCACAACACACAGCTCGTGCCAATATTGATTTATTAAAGGAAATGTTTGGTAAACGCATAGCATCACGTTTTCGTTCTCTCAATTCGCTTCGAAAGCTGTGCGATTTAACGCCACTAAACATGTTACTGTGGAGATTTATGAAGTCGCTAATCTACATCGATAAGCCCGAAGTCTTTCACTTGGAAGGCAATATTCATCGCCTTATTGCCGATATATGGCCACAAATGTTGGAGAAAATCAAAACGCAATTATAGGATACTCTCACGGAGGTGCAATTTGCTTCCGCAGCAGTATGAATAAACGCAAACAAAAATAAATGAAACAAGAAAACAAAGGATGCTCCATACAAAGTACGAAAGAACATTTTTCTGATGGCTATTACATCAGCTATCGAGTGAATAATTTGTATTTCGCTTTTCTATTTCAACATGAATAGACATACTCATGCCTGAAATTGTGCAAATTAGGTTGATTTCAAATTTTTATATACGAATTTTTGAGCGATAAAGCTCACTTTTGTTTGAATGAATATACGCTAACAAGCGATATTTTTTTTTTTTGTTAAAAGAGAAGTAGCACTTCAGGCAACAATGCCTATTTAGTCAAGTACCGTGCTAAATTCTTTAGGAAAGGGATAGAGAAGAGATGAAACAGGTGGTGAAAGTAGAAAGATAGTCGGAAATTAACTGCCGTATAAAGACAGCAACAGCGACTACTGACTATGCCTTCATCGCTGAGCAGCCCCACTGACAGCCAATTTTTATTTTTGTAGTAAAAAAAAAAACAAGGTCTTCGTTGGGAATCGAACCCACAACCCTCATACTGACAAGCTAGTACACTACCTACTAGCCTACAGAGGCACCTTAAACGCGAAAACGTGCGAGTAACGGGAATAAGTTCTCTGATTTCATTAGAGCACCTACCATTGTAGTAACGATAAAACACTGAAATACATTCCACATACATTGCGTCGATGCTCTAGATAATCAATAGAGTTGGATAACCAACTGGCCCCAATGAGACTCTTGACTCTCTCCTGTATGCGGCCAAGGAACTCCAAACTAGAATTTGGGGCCCCGGCCCATACATGAGAGTTGTATTCCATCTTTGGACAAATGAGGTGCCCCTTTAGGCTAGCTTATATGACTGGGGGTTGTAGGTTCGATTCCCAACACAGACCTTGATTTTTTTTCGCACTACAAATAAAAATTGACTGTCAGTGGGGCTGCTCAGTAATGAAGGCATGGTCACTGGTTGCTGAGCTGTCTTATACGACAGTTAATTTCCGTAACTATTCTTCTACTTTCACCACCTGTCGCATCTCTTCTGTGTCCCTTTCCTAAAGAAGCACGATACTTGACTAAATAGGCATTGTTAATTTCTCTTTAAGAAGAAGGTATAAATATGGTGGTATAAATATTACGAAGATCGGATGGAGTGCAGTAGCTCTTACACCATTTTAGAAAACCGGGGCACTTGAAAGCTTTTTGAGAAACTGGATTTCGAAAATTGGATTTCTAGTTTAGGACAAAAATACACTAAGAATTTGTGCCAATCACCGTAAAGTGAATGCTCCGTGCGAATTCTGGAATCAAAAAAATGCTTAAAGTGAATAGCAGTAGCAGTGGCCTAACCAAATGCATGTCAGGATCGCCTTGGCTCTTTTTTTCAGTTTCAGACCACAGTTAGTACTGAGTGAGGGCAATGAATTTTGCTTTAACGAATTGCCTTTTTAGGTAAGATTCATAACTTTTTCACTTCAGCCTTCCCATTCGGTTTCTATTTATTGGAATATTGAGGGGCTAGACAAAAGAAAACTGTATTCCGCATTGAAAACCCTATTAAACCAGGGAAACCATCAGATAAAAAACAAGGCTCTTTCGTGATACTCGTATTGTAAGTCAGTGGTCGAAATCTTACAAAATATTCATTTAGTTTTTGGGCCTTGACATGCTTCTTTCTCTCCACAAATCTTAATGTCTTTGCAAATTCTACATTTTGTATTTTATAAAAAAATGTCCTATTCATGAAAAGATTCAACATTAAATATAGGGTGTTTTTTCTAGAGGTATAGAACTTTAAAATGAAATAAAACAATTATGAACTTTTTTTAGAGCTGACATGAAATTGACTATTCGAAAGATAATCTGTTGGCCATTATAATTTAAATATAATTTTTGACATATGATCGCCATGGCGGCTGGCTTGGACGTAGTCTAATCTGGAGGTTTAATGTTCGATGCGATTTTCCAACATTTGTGACAGTAATGCAGCAAATGTTGTCCTTTAAGTGATCAATCGGTTTCGTGTTTATTGACGCAAACTAGTGACTTCACATAGCCCCGCAGAAAATAGTCGCACGATCTGCGAGGCCAATTCACGGGTCCACAACCTAAAACTATGCGGTTACCAAACGCTTCGTTCAATAAATTAGTTGTAGCACGAACTGTGTGATATATTGCGTCGTCTTGTTCAAACCACAGTTCCTGCACGTCACAGTTGTTTAATTGATGAACGAAAAGTTCAGCAACTACGACTATTTAGCGATCATCATGGACTATAACGTTTTGACCAGCATCGTTTTTAAAGGAGTACAGACCAGTGATACCACCAGCCTATAAAGTATCCCAAACAGTCAGTTTTGCTGGATGTCGCGGTGTTTCAACATACCCTCGAGATCAGGAATGACAATCCATGTACGGCAGTTTTGTTTTCTTTTTTGGACATATCCTTGAATGGAATGAGTGAGTTTCATCAGTAAACAAAATTCGCTTATGAAAATCGGTATCAGCAGCAATCTTGTTTTTGTTCCATGCGTCCTAGATAGCCGAAGGCATAATTCTAAGCAACAGAAGCACCTAGTTGCAACTTTAATGATTCCAGGACAGGGCTGCAAACCATCACACCTTGCTAAAGAGTTGGAGACTTTCAACTCCTGTCCAGAACACATGTGAAGCATGCTCACTGGACTGGATCATTCACTTTGCGTGTCATTATCAGTGAAATGATCCTGGCCACCATATTAAACAAACCTGTTATGGGGATTCGAAACCACAACCACCACGATACTCCCACATAGGGGCCAACCTCAATAATCAGCCAGAGAACTATTAAACGTCTAAAGAGACAAATAATGAACTCCGCGAGCTTACTGATTCCCGTGGAAATAAAGTGGAGCTTCCAGTTGTCTCCCTGTCTGACTTCAGGGGACTGGGCTCCCTTTTTCCCCCAGTTGCACTGTGTCTAGATAGTGGAATATTCTATAAAGACTATATCTATATGCCCCTGGGGGGGTGTAAAGGTGACAGTTTTTTCATGTTGAAAGGACAAACAAAACCACTTGTATATCACTTGACAGCTGACATAATGGCTGGCAGTTGAAAAAAACACCCTATATAAAACCATAAAACTTTGAGTCGCACTGGCAATAGTCTCTTCACCCCCTGGGTCTTTATGGAATACTTGACTATCTAGACCTGTGCTGCTGGGAGTATAAGGGAGCCTCTCCCCTGAAGGCAAGCAGGGTGTCAACTGGAAGCTCCACGTTATTTCCACGGGAATCGGTAAGACCCACAGTTCCGCTAATTGTGTCTTTAGACTGTTTAGCTATTCTCTGACTGATTATTGAGGTTGGCCCTTCGGGGGTATTGTGGTGGTTGTGGTTTTGCGGCCGCCGCATGAACTGATTAAGTAGGCCAGAATCATCTCGCCTTTAATAACACCAATGGGTGAATGATCCGGATTCAGTGAGCATGCTAGTCATGTGCTCTGGACCGGAAGTTGAATAGTCTCCAGCTCTTCATCAAGGAGTAGTGGTTTGCAACCCTAATTTGGAACCGCTGAAATTACAACAAGGAAAGACCTGTTGCTAGAATTAGTCCTCGGCTTCTTAGGGCGTGAATTACGTTACTTTTCATTCCCAGTGGTTTGACCACCATCTGATTAAGGCTTCCAGCCAAGTGCAGATGTAAATCTTATCACGAAATACTCTCTTCAAATAAATGCCAAAAGTATTAAAGAAAGAGAGAGAGAGAGAGAAGTATAAAAGAGAGGAGAGACAAAAACAAGTTTTAAGCTTCGCTTACTAAATCGGTATCGGATATTTCGAACAGAACCAGTTCCAACATAAATTTGCACAATTTGGAAGGGTTTGTTTAGGCGTAAGACATTTTATGTTGAAATGACAAACGAAACCACATGCATATCACTTGGCAGCTGACATAATGGCTGGCAGTTGAAAAAGTATTGCCAACTTAAAATTATATACCTCTATAAAAACACCCTATATAAAACCATAAAACTTTGAGCCGCATTGTCAATACTCTCTTTAAATAAATACCAAAAATATTAAAGAGAAAGAGAGAGAGAGAGAGAAAAGTTTAAAAGAGAAGAGAGAGAATGCAACAAAAACTAAGTCTTAAACCTTTTAAATTCGCTAATTAAATCGAAGAGTTGTTCGGTCGTCAGTCTGTTCATGTTTAAATGCCACCAAACCAAACTAAACACAAAACACTTGACAGCTGACAAAATGACAAACAGTTAAAAAAGTGTTGCTAATTTGAAGTTGTATGGCTTTGTAATGAACACTCTATACATCTTTAAAGCTGCTAGATTGAGTCTTGAGCCCTAGTAATTCTAGTAAAGTAAAGTAAAGCAATTGTGGAGGGCCCGCCTAGGAAGTCAATATTAAGATCGGGTTGGGCAATGCGTCAAGTAGTGTTTCGCAAAGGCCATACTCCCTCCGTTCAAGCCTGAACTTTTTCATAAAGATTTTACTTTCAAGAAAAGAATTTAATTGATTAATCGCAAACATTGTTCGCATACTTTATCAAATGCGCTTTTTTTTCCTCAGTCTTCGCTTCTTCATTTTGTTCTGTCCCGTGTTCTTTTCAAATTTAATGAACCCTTAATACACAGTTGCGATTTGTTTGTAAATGTTTTATTTCTTTAATGCGTTAAATTAATTATTTTCGTATAAAAACAAAAATTATGAACAGACAACACAAATCTCAACGCATTAGGCGACAAAATTGCTGTTCGAAAAAATAAAGAAATAAATGTTTTGTGTGAAAATTTCATTCATTAAATTCAAATAAAAGGAAACAGAAAATAGAATTTGTCTTTAAGCTTTTACTTTGTTGTTCTTGTTGTTGTTATTGCGTTTTTATTTTTTTTTTTTGGTAACTTTTTTACTTAAAATAAAACTGACAAATTTAATAACAACAAGACGAAAAACAAATAAAAAGAAGAAATAAAGAAACGCAAGAAATTGTATGGCAATTAAACATTTAAAACAGCAACAAAAACAAACAAATATGTTATAAATATAGATATAGGAGGGTGGTCCCAGAATTACCTGAACTTGCTTGATAAAAAAAAATTAATTTCAATTCATATACTCTTCTTCTTCCTTGAATAATATCTTACTGGAAAATTATATTTCTTCAATACCCAATTCCTGCAGCGAACAATCCTGGAAGGTGTCTTTAACTTGCCATCGGAGAATCCGTAGAATACAGCCTTGTCAGCCAAGGCGCACCTAGCCGTGTGTCCCCAATATGATGATGATCTTACCACAGGGTGAAATACTATGCGTCTACTAACCCCCCTAAGGTGCATAACACACCTTAGGTGTTCTTTGAACACCTGAGGTGTGTTATGCTGCTGCATTCTATTGCAGTACAACAGTATATTCCATATCAGCCACACCTTCCCGTAAAGTTGCCACCATGTTACTATCCGAAGGCCCTTACCAATAACGGGTATAGGGCCGTAGCACTGTGGGCTGCTAGTTCCCGTGATCCCCCTTAGGAGCACGCAGTGGAATCTTCTCTATCTTAAAAAAGGCGGCATCAGTCGTTTAGAATAACAGAAGCCTGAAACTGGAAGAATTGGACACTCGATGTCCGACCAGTAGCTTACCAGCTGATACCACGAAAACCAGTATTGCACAGGGCTTTGGCCTTTTACTGATTGTTGCTGAGACGGAAAGTAGAATTACTTTCCACAGTAATATTACTTTCCGTAGGCTGTGGTTAAAGCCAAAAAAAGCGCGGAAAAGTATATCTATTTCCTCTCCGGTGTGCTGTTGCATTGCAACAAGATTTCGGGGAAAGTTTTAGATAAACTCCTGCTATCAAGCAAGGAGTAGGGACACGGGCCTGCTAGCTGTACTTCTTAAATTGCCACCAGACTTCATTAATTTCATCCCGTGGTAAGACCCCCATCATCTTAACGCCTTTCGGCTAGGTACTGAAGTTAATCTTTTTCACAATGTGGTTCCAGGGATACTGATTGATAGGCCACTGGTCGGACTTCATGTGTGTAATTCTTCTAGATCTAGGCTTCTGTTATTTAAGACGTCTAGTGTAAGCCCTAACCAGATGGTGGTCATACCACTGTGAATGTAAGCCAAAGACTTATTCTAGCAACAGGTCTTTCCTAGATGCAATTTCAGCGGTTCCAAAGCAGGGTTGCAAACCACTACTCCTTGCTGAAGAGTATCCAACTCCTGATCCAGAACACATGACTAGCATGCTCACTGGATCCGGATCATTCACCCGTTGGTGTGATTAAAGGCGAGATGATCGTGGCCCACTTGAAGCAATTCATGCTTGGGGCCGCAAAACCACAACCACCACGATACTCCCAAAGGGCCAATCTCAATAGTCACTCATAGAAACAGCTAAAAGTCTAAAGAGATAATTAGCGGAAACTCTGGGACTTACTGATGCCCATGGAAATAACGTGGAGCTTTCCAGTTGACCCCTGCTGCCTTCAGGGGACTGGGCTCCCTTATACCCCCAGCAGCACAAGTCTAAATAGTCAAGTATTCTATAAAGGCCGATAAATGAGCTCCCGGGGGTGGGGGAGCACAGGATGTGATAGGTTTTACATCAGCACCGGGCCATGGGGCCATAATCTGATGGTGGTCATTCCACTGGGTGGAAAGTGGGCATCCACGCCCTAAGGCGCATACGCATTAAGTGCATATATGCCTTAGTAGCAATTTTCAAGTGCATGAAAGCAGGGCCGTGGCCTCACTCCTTGCTGGAGACTATCCAACTCCTAGTCCTGTTGCAAGCGCAACTAGGACATTTTTTTTGGAGGTTAAACTTATGTTTTCGTTAACACCTCTATGCAACTTTCTTCAAAGCCCGATTAAACCACAGCCACAACGTTGCTCCCCGATAGACCTTACCAACAACCAGAATAGAGCCGTAACCTTAAGGGCAACTGGTTTCCGTGGAACCAGTGTGTGTATAATAAGTCACTGATCGGACTTCGAGAGTCCTATGTTTTCTCCAGTATCGAGCTCCTGCTAGCCCCAAGGCGACTGGTGCCGCCTTTTACCTAAAAGCAGATGTCAAAATGGGGAAGAGATCCATGAAGACTGCGGGTTACCTCGGCGAGCGCTTTATTGACTTCGACTGCCTGGATGTAGTTGGCTCTCGCGATCGTTCCTTTAGATTAATATAATGCAATCGTTAAGAGACTTTGACTTTATCCATGCAGTTATTAAAACTCTCTGCAGTTACTGTTTAACAAAAGATGGTAGCTGATCTCCTGTTCACTTTTATTTAAGAAGGCTCACCAGTTAATGTTCTGGTTACATGCTCTAACAAAAACAATATCTACGTTTGGTTTGGCAGAGATTCAGTCAAGGGAAGTTAATTTGAAAGAGCAATCAGATCTTTAAGAAGAAGCAGCAGCAGCATACGTGAATATCTTGAAAGATATTCTGCTCGATATTTAAATTGAAAATACTGTGGATAAGTTAACACGGTCTCAGAAAACCTGAACTTAGTTTCTTCGAGCCAACACAAAGAAATAGCAAACGATAGATCCTTTCCTTCGTTATAGTAATTTCTTCGATTGCTGTTTAGTGCTGTGATTACCATCTTTCGATGACGAGTAAGCGCACAGCCATAAAACTTCGGCTTAATTCAGTCTGTTCCAGGTTTAAGTACATTGATAGTCCGCATATGCCTTTTAAGCTGTTTTAGGAATGCGTGATAAAATTTACGTCTGTACCTAGCTGTGTAAGCCATAACCAGACAGTGAATCATACCACTGTGGATAAAATGTAGCGTCATTCTCGCCCTAGGAAGCCTTCAGATACGTATATCCTCCAGTTACTCCTAGTTGCAACTTCAGGAGCTCAGAGCAGGCCGCAGTCCTCACTCCTTGATGAAGAGTTGAAGATTATCCAACGCCTGGTCCAGAACGCATGAAGTTTAATAAAATTTAAGAACACAACCGCAGTCATGCTCACTGGACTAGTGTTCATTGTGAATGAGCCGACTCACACAACTCAAACGAGGGCCTCGAAACCACAACCACCACGATACTTCCGAAGGACCAACCTCACTAATGAGGTAGAGAACACCTGAGCGGCTAAAAAGACAAATAGCTGAACTCTGGGGCTTTACTGATTCCCGTGGAAATATATTGAAACTGTCCAGTTGGCTCCTGCTAGCGTTTTAGGGAACTAAGCTCCCTTTTCCGGATTCCGTCAAAATATATTAATGTGCCACAAAGGGGGCTATTTAAAAATGTCCGAACATTTGTAGACTAGGAGCAGCAGTGTTCTTAGTAAAATTTTGTTTGTTTAAAATGCCCTCAAACACCATAGTTATACCGCGCTCTTTATAATGTTTTTGGTTATATTTGACAAAGCTTTTGCGTTTTAATATTGCGCATCTACACGATAAAACTGGCATGTCCCCATAAATAAGCGAAGTTTTTATAGGATTTTAAAGGCGTGTTATCCGGACTTTTCATTTGTCAGCAGTCAATTAGTATAGCTAAGCTGACTTAAGTGTTTATGCTTCCAGCGCTAGCATGTCATAACAAATAGCTTGAAATATGCTTAAACGTGAACGAAGCAAGCGAAAGCTATAGACCATTTTGGGAAAAAGTTTACAATATGAAATCATAGCTCTTTTTATAACTCTCAGTCTGTTTATTTTTGTTTTTTTTTATTGAGAACCGAAATCTCTTTCCATAATGCGATAACGACTCTCGTAGAAGATGAACTAACTGAGTTGAATATGAACAATGGCAAACACAAAACAAGTGACATAAACTAATCGCATACAACGCATTGAATATTTATCACTAAAAACAATAGCAACAACAAACAATTTAAGGCAAAAATGAAATGAATTGAGCAGAGCGAAATACAACAGAATTAAAGGAAAAAATTGCAAGAAACAAAACAAAAAAAGAACATAACAGCAGCAACAATAGCAACAACAATAAAAACAACATGCCAACAGAAATTTATGCACAACAATGAACAAAAAAAAATAAAAAATACAAAAAAATAATCACAAAGTGTCTGTCGGTGTGTATGTGTCATCTTATTTGGATGCATGCATACATGAGTGTGTGTGTATGCAAATATGTAAATAACAGTACTGACAAAGAATTAATTATTTTAAAGTCAATTGTGACCAAAGATATGCAGGTCAATTATAAATAAAAATTCCGCGTGAGTTTTCTCTATCTTTTCCCTTTTCTTCTATTGTGAATTGGAAAAAATTCACAATAGGAGAAAAGGGAAAAATATTCGCCGGGAATAAAAGTAGGTATTGCCAATCAAAAAAATGAGAATTTTTTCGTTTTAAACCAAAAAACACAATTAAATCGTGTTAAAATGACAAACAAAATTACATGTGTATCACTTGGCAGCTGACAAAATGGCTGGCAAAAAAGTATTGCCAACTTCAAATTATATACCTTTATAAAAACACCATATATAAATCCATAAAACTTTGAGTCGTACTGGCAATACTCTCTTCACCCCCCCGGAGGCACATTTATCGGTCTTTATGGAATACTTGACTATCTAGAGCTGTGCTGCTGGCGGTATAAAGCAGCCCAGACCCCTGAAAGCAAGCAGGGTGCCAACTGGGTGCTCCACGTTATTTCTACGGGAATCAGTAAGCCCCAGAGTTCCGCTAATTGTCTCTTTAGACTTTTAGCTGTGTCTCTGACTGATTATTGAGATTGACTCTTCGGGAGTATCGTGGTGGTTGTGGTTTTGCGGCCCCAACCATGAATTGATTATGGTGGCCAGGATCATTTCGCCTTTAATAACACCAACGGGTGAATGATCCAAATCCAGTGAGCATGCTAGTCATGTGTTCTGGACCAGGAGTTGGATAATCTCCAGATCTTCAGCAAGGGATAGTGGTTTGCAACCCTGCTTTGGAACCGCCGAAATTGCAACTAGGAAAGACCTGTTGCTAGAATTAGTCCTCGGCTTCCTAGGGCGTGAATGACGTTGCTTTGTATTCATAGTGGTTGGACCACCATTTGATTAAGGCTTACGGCCAGGTGCAGATGTAAATCTTATCACTTGATTACAGTAATGGAAGCCAACGCAGACATAGCTCGCGGGTTTTTTAAAGCAGCAAGAAGGTTCTACAGAGTACAATACTAAAGGTAGACTGTGCTATCTTTCCTATTATTAAACCATCCAGGGCGTTACCCAAACGCATGTAAAAAATATATTAGTCACTGGTCGCTGTGCTGTCTTTTATACGGCAGTTAATTTCCGACTATCCTTCTACTTTCACCACCTATTTCATCTCTTGACTAAATAGGCATTGTTACCTGAAGTGCTACTTCTCTTTAAAAAAAAAATAAAAAAAAAACCAGACGGTTGTTTGTAAGTGGCAACACCAACAACATGCTACTTTTGAGATTTAGCTTTCTGACGTATTCCTAGTAGATCCATTGGCAATTGTTACAATGAATTTAATTTCGTATGAAAATCGCATTAAAATAATTAAAGTTCACTTGGAAAGTGGTGGGGTTCTGTTAAAGTTACATTTCGTAAAATTCGTGATATTTTCGGACAACATAATCGTCTTTCTGAGCCGGCTATTAAAAACTTGATCGTTAAATATGATTTGACAGGCTTAATATAAAATGTGCAAACATCAGCGCGTTTTCGACAGGATTGTTCAACTGAAAACATCGCAGTCGTGAGGGACAGTGTTGAAGTAGCTCCAAATAATTCCTCGACGTTCTCCACAATTGGGGTTATTCAAAACTACCACATGACGAAATTTGGGTAAGGATTTGACCTTGAAGCCTTACAAGATTCAACTGGTGAAGACCGACCATTCACATCGCCGTAGATTCGCTCAATTTATTCAGGGACAACCGGCTGGCTTTTCTGAAAAAGTGATTTTTTCAAACTTGATTTTTTTCATCTATCAGGGTATGTGAACAAGCGAAATTGTCGCATTTGGGCTTCTGGAAATTCCAGAGTGATTATTGAGAAGCCTTTGCATGCTCAATGTGGCACTGCTTGGTGCGCTATGTCGTCTAGATACAATTGATACCAAACGAGCAAACACCAATGCCTTTTCGACTGGGTTGTTCAACCGAAAGGATCGTAGCAGTGCGTCACCCAAATTTGTCAACTCCAAAAGCATCATATGACGAATTTTGAAAAGGATCTGGTTTAGCTCTACAAGGTTCAACTGGTGCAAGAATTGAAGCCGACCGACCATTCACATCGCCGTAGATTCGCTCAATTCATTCAGCAACGACCAGCTGGTTTTTCTAAAGCCTAAGACCAAGCCCATTTACACTTGTCAGGGTATGGTATGTCAACAAGAAAAATTGCAGCATTTGGGCTTCTGGAAATTCCAGAGTGATTATTGAGAAGCCTTTGCTTTGCATGCTCAACGTGTTGCTGTATGGTACACTATGTGTTGGGGCAAGTTTATTTCGAAGATGACGCTGGTAATGGTCAATGCATCACGCTACTGCGAGATGCTAATAATTCAATTTTGGCCTATTATTGACGAGGTGGATATCACTGACATGTGGTTTCAACAGGACGGTGTCACATGTCACACAGCCTACGAAACGATCTATTGTTGCAAACCAAATTTCCCGATCGCATAATTTCACGACATCCAAGAGTTAAGAAGGTGGCCAAACGTGTAATTTATTATCACTAGATTATTTTTTGTGCAGCTGTGTTAAGGACCAGAGTCTTTATGGAGCCATTTGAATCGATTTCAACCTTAAACCTCTAAATCCTTGATGTTATTAACGAAACAGGATTCATTCAAGTCGATCCAGTCGTGTAATTGCAGTGTAGTTGAATAACCTGGATACAGACTGCAGCGCCATCTGCCGGGCTCGTTTGTGAATGTAAACAATCCAAGGTGGCACCCAAGCGCATGCAAAAAAAATTTATTCAGTGACATACACACGTACAGTAGAATTATATACATAAAGAAGGTTTGTATGGGAGGATACCACGAGTCTTTATCAAGTTCCATATATTTGCAGCGGAACTTAAAATATGTTCACTTAACCGAAATAACAAATTCTGTTTAAATACCGTTAGCAGGAGCAGAAATAATAGATTCTCAGTTTGTGGTTTCTATAGGAGGTGCAATCCCGCCCATATTTGCAGCAGCTCTTAAAAAGTGCACACCCAACAGACGTATCAAATTTTGTGCAAATAACGTTAGCAGAAGCAGAAATAATAGATTTTTAATTTGTGATTTGTACGGGAGGTACCACGCCCCTTTGTCCAATTGGACCGAATTGTAAATCTAAACAACCCAGGGGGCGCCATCCAAACGCATACAAAAAAATTTAGGCAAATCGGTGCAGCCGTTTAGGAGGAGTTCAGCCACAACACACGTACAGTAGAATTATATATATCAAGATAGAGCAAAGATGAATTTTTAAAGTGATTCGAATTTTCCTTTATTCGAATGATACTCTTCTGGCATTATAATTTAAATCTAATTTTTAACATACAAATTCGGTTGTAGTCTAATCTGGAGGTTTTAATATTCAATGAATTTTTCCATTTGTGGGCGAATATCAGCAATACGAGGGCTGCTATTTATATTTGTGGCCTAAGGATGAAAACACAAGCATTTAAAGACAAAATCTATTTTATTGCTTTTCAAAATATTCTCCATGAAGATTTATATACTTTCGCATGCGTTGGAATCAATTTTCAAAGCACTTTTTCCACTCCGTTTTAGGTACTTCTAAAACATGGGTTTTGAATGCAGAAACTGCTTCTTCAGGTGTAGGAAACCGTTGTCCACGTAGTTTTTTTCTTAATCTTCGGAAACAAAAAGAAGTCATTAGGTGCCAAGTCAGGGCAGTACGGCGGATGATCCATCAATTCAATGTTTTGCCCTGTCAAAAACTCCATTGTTTCAGCCGATCGGTGACAGCTCGCATTGTCGTGATGCAGAATGATGCATTCTTTCTTTGACTTTTCCCGAAGTTCCTTAAAGACTTCTGGCAAACAAATAGTGGTGTACCATGCCGAATTACCCGTCTTACGTTGCTCTAATGGCACAGTCGCCACATGACCTGTAACGCCGAAGAAAAAGGCAACTATTTGCTAAACAACTAAAGAAACACCAGAACTTATGAATTTTGGCAGCATCTTGAAGGGTTCATTGGGGTGTGACAAGGGCATATAAGCATTTTGTGAGAACTTTTTCCACGAACAACTTTGGTGGGATTTCGCTCGTCTTGAAAGACCCATACGGTGGATTGCTGTTTTGTTTTAGGATCATATGAGTATATCCATGATTCGTCACCTGTGCAGATATTATAAATTGCTTTTGATGCACCTTGAGCGAATTTCTGCAACATTTTCTTGCACCAATCAACACGAGCATCCTTTTGTGCGTTTGTCAGGTTAAGCGGTATCCAACGTGAAAAAACTTTTTTCACACGCAAATTTTCATGCAAGATCTTATTGATGCTTGTCATACTAATCCCTACAGATGCCTCAATCTTGCGATATGTTACATGACGATCATGCTTTATCAGCTCATGCACAGCTGCGATGTTTTCTGTTGTTGGACGACCGTTGTTGGACGAGCTTCACGGGATTCGTGCTGGAGTGATTGTCGGCCACGATTGAATTCGTTATACCAGTTTTTAATGGTGCTGTCAGAAGGTGCTTCATTACCATATAAGGAATTAAGTTCATCTGTGCACTGTTGTCGTGTCAGGCCACGTCGAAAGTTATGAAAAATTATTGCACGAAAATGTTCACGAGTTAATTCCATTTTCTCCTAAGATCACTTTTTCAACCAGCTGTCACTAACACTAACAACAATAAAATGACAAAAATGTTTTGGTTGAGGTTGTGTTTAACAATGTGAAGGTTGCACTGGAAACATCAGCTGGTATCTACCAACAGTCAGTGTTACCAGCCCAGAAATATAAACAGCAGCCCTCGTATAAAGCGAAAAGTTGTACTCTAAATCGTCAATCGATTTGAACTTAAAAGCATTTACACATATCCCTGCCGAAAATAGTCTGGCAGCGTTAAATCGCACAATCTTGTAGGCGTATTTATGGGGTTACCAAACGTTTTCTTTAATAAATCAATTGTGGCATTAAAAGTTCCGTCGTCTTGTTGAAACCACAGCTCCTGCTCATCATAGCTGATCAATTGATGAACAGAAAGGTTAGTAATCATGGCTCTATAGCGGTCGCCATTGACTGTAACGTTCTGACCAGCCTGGTGTTTAAAGAAGTACAGACGAGTAATACCACCAGCCTATAAAGCACAGCAAAAAGTTGATTTTCCTGAATATAACCTACACTTGGCAGTTTTGCCTACTGACGTTTTCATTCAAACAAAAGCGAGTTTCATTACTAAACAAAATTCGCTAATGAAAATCGGCATCAGGCACAATCCGCCTCAGTGTTTTCTTGTTAAAATACCAAAGGAAACCAAATTTATATCATTTGACAGCTAACATAATGGCTGACAGTTGAAAAAGTAAAAACTTTAAGTTTTATACCTCTAAAAAGATACCCTATATACATTTTGGCATTACCGTCACGACTGCCTTGGACGAAATCGAATCTGGAGGTCTAATTTTTGGCAATAACTTAGCAAATGTTGTGTTGTGTGATCAATAGTTTCGGGCTTATAGGCTAGCGACTTATCCCTCATACCGTCAAAAAATTTTCTAGTACCGTTAAATCGCTCAATCTTGAAGGCCAATATACAGGTCCGAAATATAAGGAACTATGAGGTTATAAAACTTTTTCTTTCATAAATCAATTGTGGCACGAGCTGTGTCAAATGTGCCGTCGTATTGACACCTCAGCTACTGACATAATAATGTATGTTCAAACAAGATGTTTGTTTTTTTGAATCGTGGCAACACCAACAACATGATAGTTTTTACATTTAGTTTTTATTTTGACGTATTCGTAGTAGGTGCCCCTGTGGGCTAGTAGATAGTGTACTAGCTTGTCAGTATGGGGGTTGTGGGTTCGATTCCCACTACAAAAATAAAAATTGACTGTCGGTGGGGCTGCTCAGCGATGAAGAAGGCATAGTCACTGGTCGCTGTGCTGTCCTTTATACGGCAGTTAATTTCCGACTATCCTTCTACTTTCACCGCCTGTTTCATCTCTTCTCTATCCCTTTCCTAAAGAATGTAGCACGGTACTTGACTAAATAGTCATTGTTGCCTGAAGTGCTAAAAAAACAAATGGCAATTGGAAATCGTTAAAATGAATTCAACTTTGCATGAAAATCGCATTAAAATAATTCAAATCCACTAGAAAAATGGTGGCGTTCTGTTAAAGTTGCATTTCGTAAAATTCGTGATATTTTCAGGCAACACAATTGCCCTTCTGAGAAAACATCGCAGCCGTGAGGGACATTGTTGAAGTAGATCCAAATTTGTTAATTCCTTGACGTTCTCAACAATTGGGGTTATTCAAAACCACCACATGACGAAATTTGAGTAAGGATTTGTCTTTGAAGCCTTACAAGATTCAACTGGTGAAGCCGACCGATCATTCACATTGCCGCAGATTCGCTTAAATCATTTAGGAGCAACCGGTTGGTTTTTCTAAAAAAGTGATTTTTTCAAACGAAGCCCATTTTTATTTATCAGGGTATGTTAGCAAGCGAAATTGTCGCATTTGAGCTTCTAAATATCCTAGAGCGATTAATGAGAAGCCTTTGCATGCTCAATGTGTCACTGTATGGTGCGCTATGTGGTCTGGTAGCATTTTTGGCTTGTTGCTTTTTTTATTGAAGATACGGCTGGTGGTAAGGGTCAAGGGATAACGCTATTGCGAGCTGCTAACGTCTTAATTTTGGCCTATTATTGTGGTGCCGCATGTCACACAGCCAATAAAACGATCAATTTATTGCAAAGCAAATTTTCCGATCAGCAATGAAGTGGCCAGCCAGATCGTGGGATTTAACATCACTAGAATATTTCTTTATGGATTTATGTTAAGGACAGAGTCTATGCGAAGACAATCGAATCGATTTCAGCCTTAAAACTTAAAATTTGTGATGTGATTAATGAAATACACCGACCATTTTGCTTAAAAGTAATTAAAAACTTTGGTGAAAAAATCGACATCTGTCAGCCTGGTCTCGTGGCGGACATTTGCCAGTTATCATTTTTCATTCATAATTGCAACCAAATTTCCCGATTGCATAATTTCACGACAATCAGCAGTTAAGTGGCCAACCAGATTGTGTGATTTAACACCACTAGATTATTTATCGTGCGGCTGTGTTAAGAATAGAGTCTATATGGAAGCAATCGGATCGATTTCAGCCTTAAAACTCAAAATCCGTGATGTGATTAACGAAATACACCGACCATTTTGCTTAAAAGTAATTAAAATCTTTGCTAAAAGAATCGACATGTGTCAGCGTGGTCTTGTGGCGGACATTTGCCAAATTTCATATTTCATTCATAATTGCCGAAATTTTCTCTTCGCAAAATAATAAAAGTTTGAATCATTTTTTAATTAAATTTTTTTGTAAATAAATATAAAAAAATATTCTTTTCAACGGTCTTTTTTAATCAACAATATATATTTTTTTCTCGATATTTCGCTTTCCTGTGGAAAGCTTCTTCAGGAAATTATTTTTTATATTTTTTTTTTGTTTTTGTAAAATATAAAAATATAAAATAATTTTTTTTTGTTTTTGTAAAATATAAAAAATAATTTCCTGAAGAAGCTTTCCACAGGCAAGCGAAATATCGAGAAAAAAATATATATTGTTAATTAAAAAAGACCGTTGAAAAGAACCGTTTATTTATATTTATTTAAAATATAAAAAGGTCGTTTAAAAAAATAAAAAAATTAATTTTTTTGTTTTATATTGTTTTAGAAAACAAACTTCTTATTGAAATACCCTTTATATAAATGGTTGGTATAGAATCAGAATGGCTTAAAACTTTTTATTTAATAGCGGGTTTTTCCATAACTTAATCTGGTAACTTTGTTATGTTTTGTAATGTTTGTTTGTTAGTTTATTTACGGTTGTTTACAGTACAAATATTATTTAGTGCTGCCAGTTTGTGATTTTTTTTAAGGCGAATTATCAAACAGTCAAAAAAGTTTAATTAAACAGAAAGTGGATATTTGAGTATTTAGAAAATAAAGAAAGGAAAAATAATTTTCTAAGGACATTTTAAAATTAATTTGCAAAATTATTTTTTTCCTTTTTTTTATTATTTTTTTTAAGGTTTTAATGATTTTTCTTTGTTTGTTTTTTTTTGTTTTGTTTTGAAAATCGCCAAAATAAATTTATTTAAAAATTTCAAAAAGATTTTCTACATGAATAAATTTTTGTATATTTCTTTCGCAACATTTTAATAATGTGTTCTTTATTTTGCCTCAATTTCTTTTTGGTTGTATAAAATAAGAAGAAAACACCAAATTTTGTGTTCTCTTTTATTTTTATTTTTTTTTTTTGTTTTTTATTTCAAAAATAAACTTACTAAATTACGAAGAATTCTAAAATTACACACGTCTTAAAAATATAATATTTTTTCCTTTTATTTATTTATTTTTTTTTGTTGTTTTAAAAGAGTGTATATAGAAAGTGTTGTATAGAAGGAGATATAAAAATATACTCGATTCTTCAAAGATACATATATATGCATACATATATAAAGATCACACATGTATGTATGTAGTATACATTTGTTTTTTCAGTACACCTACTCCCGGTTTTACACGGTATTCGTTTTACACCTTTTCGATCCTACACGGTTTTTTAAAATAAAAAATTTTTTGGATGAAATTTATTAATTTTTCACGAAATAATAAACACTAAACTATAATTTGCTTATATTTACAATAATATTTTCATTGTTTTACTGTCAAAATATTTTACTGTCAAAATACAACACTACAAAATGTATGTTACTGGTTCGAATTCTTAGACATAGACTAGTCTATGATGGAAATAGTGAAGCTGCACAAAATTTTTCTTAAACATTTGCGGAAATTATTGCTTAAAACTCCTACAGTGCTTCTCAGGTGCTTAATGCCGACGAATCCGGATTATTCTGAAAAAAAATGTCGGAGAGAACATTTTTAGCTAAACAGAACAAATGAACTAGTGGCCAACTGTGTGATTAGATTTACATCCGCACCTGGCCATGAAGCCTTAATCAGATGGTGGACCAATCTACTGCATAATTTGGAACGTCATGCTAGTCCTAGGAAGCCGAAGCCATAATTCCATGCAACAAAACTTTCTAGTTCCAACTTCAATGATTCCAGAACAGGGCTGCAAATTATCACTCCTTGCTTAAGAGTTGGAGACTTTCCAACTCCTGTCCAGAATACATGTCTAGCATGCTCACTGGATCTGGCAACATTTCACCAGGTAGGTGTTATTAAAGGTGAAATGAACCCGGCCACCATAGAACCATACACTGATATGGGGCCGCGAAACCACAACCACCACGATACTCCTATAAAGGGCCAACCTCAATAATCAGCCAGAGAACAGTTAATTGTCTAAAGAGACAAATAAGGGAACTCTGCGGGTCACTGATTCCCGTGGAAATAAAGTGGAGTTTCTAGTTGTACCCCTGACTTCGGGGGACTGGGCTCCCATTTTCCCCCAGTTGCACAGGTCTACATAGTAACTCTCCCCGGGGGGTAAGCTAGCGGCCACAAAGCAGCAAAAGATCGCATAACAATTCTTTTTTGTAGTAATGCCATTTGTAATTAATAAAAAGCAACGTTCGTTAAGAGTTTTCCGGTATATTGGAACGCCAATAAGAAAGCTTGGGTAACCACTACCATGTTCAATAATTGGTTTCACAACTCTTTCCTGGCAGATGTGAAAAAATATTTAATCAAAAAAGGGCTACCTTTTAAGGTTCTTCTCTTTTTATTTGGGTACGGTTTTCCGTCGACCCTCGTCAAATTTGGTTTGTGAACCAACCGGTTTCGGCTGTTTGCCATCTTCAGTGCTCTTTTCGTACTAGTTGCGTTCTATTGTCAGTTGTGTTTATGTAGTTCGTGTCTCCCTTTAGTGTTATTGCGTTCGTCACTTTCTGTCTTTTTTGCCTACATCTCTCTCTCTCCTTTTTCTTTTGTCTCTTTTTACTTAATTTGTCGCTCTCTTTTTCATTCGTCTTTTTTTCTCTAACTAAATCCTTTTACGATCATGCTTGTTGTCCGTTTTTGTTTATGTGTGAACCCATTGGGTTTTTCTTTTCCTTTCCCCCTGTGACATAATAATCTGTAATTGTACGTTTATGATGTTCTTTATTGCTTTGGTCTTGTGCACCCGCGTAACGTTGCGTTGCGTTGGTGTAATGTTTGTTTTTTTTTGTAAAAATGTTTCAATGGTTCAAATATTGTGTCCGAAGCAGTGTTTATTTGTTCATTTATCATTCGCCCGTTAAATGTTTTTTGTTTGTATATTTCCATGTTTTTTAACACATTTAGTCTCCTTCCTTTGTGCTGTGTATGAAGCAGTTTAACCGTTGTTCTTATATGTCCTGGTGTACATTTGTTGTCGAATATATGGTCCGCATAGTTCGATCCCGGAGTTGATCTCGGTTGCCGTAGGCCCCCGCCATAGTCTCTAATGCGTTCCCTAAATCTGTTTGCCCGATGTAGCTATAATGGCATGTACAAGTTAATTTGTACACTCCTCGTCTGTTCAGTATATTTGCCCCGGTCGTCTCATTCCGTAGTATTCTGCCCAGGTTGTCTCCCTTTGGGAATGCGGTATTGATGTTGTGTCCCCCAAAGAATCCCGCTAGTTTGCACGTTGATCCTCCCATATATGCCCATATATGTTAATGTAGCCCATTTGTTCCTTTCAGTCAAACTAATGATTCACCAAGTGACATTATTTTCGACAAATATTTTGGGGCAGCTTATAAAGACCAACCATTTGGTAGGTCAATCTTAGGCACGCAAAATACCGTAAAATCGTTTACTCTAGGAGATCTAGATAATTACAGAAAGCGCCTCGCTTTCTGTATCCTTTGTTTTCCGCTATGGTGTATATTGTTCCAATTTCCTTCATATACATTCGCCGTGTTAGTGGTGTTCTCTCGAGTCTTGTTACCAACTGCCCGATCGCTGCGTTTCTGTACTGCTGGGGATGATTTGATAAGTTGTGTATTATTGTGTCCGTTGCTATTGGTTTCCTGTATATTCTATATTCTTCTCCTTCTTCATAATGCTCCTGGTCAACTTTAAGATTTACAACAGGAAAATGTTGAAATAGTAATTCTACCTTAATAATACAACTTCTTTGTTACAATCCCTCCTTCAAGGGATAATTTCTACATTGAAGGCGCTGTACATTAAAAAAAGGCTTCGAATATATTTTGGATCAAATTAAAACTGAAAAATCGCTCTCGATTATTGATGCTTGGAAAAAAAATGACAATCTTAGATTGCATCAAGCATATAGGAATGTCATACATCGAAATCAAACAGTCAATGCTCCATGCGTGTGGCCTACTACAGCATAAGATAATAATAAGAAATAGTCCCTAGAAAATGAATACTCGCAGATAATTGAGATAGGTCATACGTTAGGTGGAGAGGACTTTGTAGATATGACAAAAGAAATTATTTCCGAAATAATGGATGATCATGAATTACGCGAAGATGACCTTATAGAAATGGTAGAACAAAATACTGGTAATGAATATGATAGTCTCTATATCGATGAAAACGTACCTAGTGCATTTACAGCAAATATCGTACGGGAGGGTATTGCAATAGCAAGGAATTTAGGCAATTATTTTCAAAAAGACGATACGAATGTTGAATGAGCTCTTAAATTTTAACAGAGATCTTAACGAACTTTTATCTCAATACGAAAAGGTATACGAAGCGATGAAAAAGATTTTTCTATATTTGTTTTATTACTGAAATAAATTAATATTCTTATAATATTCTTATAATTGATATTAAATAAAATGAATAAAATGTTATTCATCATATTAAAAACTGACAAAAACTTCTTCTTTATAGTGAATTTCGTTTATTTCGGTTTTCCCATATAAGAGTGAATTTTTCGAGTTACACGTTTTTTTATGTAACCTATCTTCCGTCTAAAGCGGGGGATAGGTGTATTATGCAGATACATTTATTTGTATATATTCCATATACTTACGTATAATCGAGGCAATGTGATCTAAGAGATCAAATTCACTTTAGTTTTCTTCATTTCATTGAATGTATGGCCGGCCAGTATACTTAAATAAATAATTTGGTGCGTGCAGATTAAGTTTAGATTTCATTACACAAAATCATTAAAATATTGTGAAAAAAGAATTGTAACTCGTGCTACAAAAAACTTTAAGTTTATGCCTAAAATTCTACCTGGAAATAGAAATAATTTAAAAAGAAAAATTTAAATAAAAAAAATAAATAATTAAAAAAAAATTAGTTCTACTTGTAGTGTTGTAAATTGTATGGTATGTTGTAAATTAAATAAACTTATAAAGTGGAAACTGTGGAAAGTATATTAGATATAATACCATTTTTATAAACATTAGTCTGGACAGTTCACATTTGGCAGTCGTAAAGTAGACCCACGTGGCAAATTTATTATGGAAAAATATCTAATAAACCAACGTGTTTTAATCGTTATAATATTTTATCAAAATCAATCATCGATTACTGTGACTGTGAAACAACATGCCAACAAAAGGCACTATTTATCGTGTAGTGATTGTCAATTTAAAAACTCCATCTTTATTTGAAGACATTTTAAAGTTCTATACCTCTATAAAAACACATTTTACAAATCCATGCTCAAGTGTTGTGGAACATAATAACGGCGCAGCTTTTTACCTTAAAATATGGGAAAAACGCCAAAATAAATTTGAAGAATAATTTCATCCTCTCTTTGTTATACTTTTGTATACAAAAACTTTGTTTGTTGCCAACTCCAACATCATAGTTTTGACATTTAGTTTTCTGACGCATTCGTAGTCGATTTTTTTTTTTTGAAAGAGAAGTAGCACTTCAGGCAATAATGCCTATTTAGTCAAGTACCGTACTACATTCTTTAGGAAAGGGCTAGAGAAGAGATGAAACAGGTTTTTTTTCGGACCAGCACTCAGGGGATGACCCCTACATATGCAAAGCATTGTGCCAGAACTAGGAAATTAGGTTACGAGAAGGAGGAAAGAGGGAGTAGTGTCTGTAAACATTCAGTTTGAATTTTCCCAGATTGAAAGTGACAGAAAAGATCTCCGGAGGAATTTTATTACACATACGGACTGTTCTGATAAAAAGCGAATTTTCCCTGTAATGCATAGTGCGATCTACTGGCCAATCAACCACAAATGGATGTGCTCTCAACGAAAATCGTGTTAAACGCGAAAACTTGTGAGTATCGGGAAGAAGTTCCCTAATTTCATTAGAGCACTTTCCATTGTAGTAACGATAGAACAGTGAAATACACCCCACATTGCGTCGATGCTCTAGAGAATCAATAGAGTTGGATACCCTACCATCCCCAATAAACCTCTTGGCCCTCTCCTGTACGCGTTCGAGTAACTCCAAAATAGACTATGGAGCGCCGGCTCATACATGAGAGTTGTATTCCATTTTCGGACGGATATAGGTGGTATAGATAGTACGGAGATAGGATGGAGTGAAGTATCTTTTACACCGTTTTAGAAAACCAAGGCACTTGAAAAATTCTTTAGAAACCTGAAAAATGTGTTTAGTCCATCGAACATCGCACTGAATTTTCCTGCCAAGAACATCAAGAGCTTCCGACTCCGTAATATCTATATCACCCATAGTAACAGATGCAGCTCCACTACCAAACGCAGATCTATGCGTTAGCATGCAACGAGCATTAAAATCTACTCTATTGACACAACCCCATTCCAAGATTGTCGCGAGATCGTGATTAAGGGTATCATTCATGTTCTGCCTTTTGGAACTAACCTCCAAATGTCACATCGCATACAGCCAGGATTACAATGAGATTACTGCGAGACCTCCTTTCACAACAAGTTATTTCGGGCCTCCACGGTCGCCTGATTTGACTTCTCAGGGGCTCTCCTTTTTTTCTGGGGATATCTGAAAAGCAAGGCTTAAGCAAACAAACCAGAAACGCTTGGGCAACTCAAAACAAAATAATCGTGATGAAATTAGTGATTAATACTGCTTGAAATGTGTGAGAATGTAATGAAAAATGTGCTCAAAAGGTCTCGCATTTGTGAGGTCTAACAGAGAAAGTAGTATACCTTCCCGGCGGACACCCCTGTTTTTTCTTGTTTTAGAGTACCGTGCTACATCCTTTTTAGGAAATGGATAGAGAAGAGTATCGACTGGTGGTGAAAGTAGAAGGATAGTCGGAAGTTAACTGTCGTATAAGACAGCTCAGCGACCAGTGACTATGCCTTCATCACTGAGCAGCCCCACCGACAGTCAATTTTTATTTGTAGTGAAAAAAAAACCAAGGTCTTTGTTGGGAAATGAACCCACAACTCCCAGTCATTACCTACTAGCCTACAGGGGCACCCTGTATGTAAGAGATGGGCAAATGTAAGGTTGGGAAATAAATTGTTTAGCAAATGATTAAATATCTAGAATTTATCTGTTATCACTTGAAATTTATTTCGTTTTACTTCAGAAAATTGGAAATCGAATTCCCCATAATCTGGCATCTCCTGAACCGGCTGTATGAAATTTAATCGCTGAATTCTTGGCTCACATTATTGTTAAATATTGTTAAATAAAGCCAAGCTCCATTTTTAGTGACAGTAGTGATGCAAACATATCCGCCGTACAGCAAAGTGTTGAGATAGAGCTTGGCTTAACAAAAACTCGCCAACGAATATTTATCTAACCTCAAATTTGAGGTTAGAAAGCAAATTATCTGCCAAATGATTAAATATCAAGAATGAGTTGTCATCCTTTGACATTTATTTTGTAAAAAATTGGACAATTTTAAGGAACGTTACACTCTTGAGTTAAGAATTTTAACTGTGAAAATGTACTTTCGAAATGGTGAAAATTTTAACGAAATCATTTTGTAAAATATCAACAGATTTTCATCTCAATCAGGCTCTTTCGCTAAATTTGAGGTTCACGTTATTGTTGATAACAATAGACAAAAACAATATGCTCATAGCGGCCATAGTGATGCCAAAATACACCGAAATATTGTAAATGAGCCTGAAATATTAACACGTCAACGTTTGCAATAATTGGGCTCCACTCGAGCAGGCACTTTGCACAACATTTTGCATAAAGATCTTCATCTTTACGCTTACAAAGTTCAGTTCCTGCAAGAATTAAAGCCGTCCGACCATTGTTTGCGTTTAACAATTGTGAATTGGCTCTTTGAAAAATTTAACGAAACCAAGAAGGCATTTTTTCACAAATCCATCTTCAGTCAGAGGTTTCATTTACACTTAGGCGGTTATGTAAACAAACAAAATTGTCGCAAATGAGGCTCACAAAATCCACCAACAGTTCTCTAAAAACCACCACATCCAAAGAAAGTATGGTGCGGTTTGCGATCAGGCGGCATTATCAATCCGTATTTTTTTTTAAACTGACCAAGAAAAGAAAGTCACCGTGAATTTTCTGCACTACCAATCCAAGATAACCAATTTTTTGTGACCACAATTGGCTAATGTAGACATTAGTGACATTTGATTTCAGCAAGAGAGCGCCACAAGGCACTTAGCCACCCTAACACTTCAGTTATTGCATGTGAATGTTAATTGATTGCCTCGCTATTGTGATTTAACATTGCGGGGTTATATTCTCTGGAGCCAGTTAAAAGACCGGGCTAACTTATACCGTCCGCAAACAATTGAAGCTCTGAAAGTTAAAATTCTGATGGAAATGTCGACAAAGAAGTGTTGACCCACGATATTAATGTGTGGCCTGCTAATATTTACAGCAATTGAAAGTTGTTCTTTATGCAGATGCCAAGTCGACATGGCTATTTTTGGCTATGTCTGTGCACCATCGGGGACGGTTTTAATAGATTTTGAAAGAGCTGCAAGAGTAACGTGGAAGATGACAAGAACAGATGTGATACAGACCTAGTCATGTGTCCTAGCCATGTGTCCCTAATCTGACGGTGGTCTTATCACTTTGAAAATACACTCATCACGCGTCCTAAGACGCATACAAATGTCCTAAGCCGCGTACATACGCCTTAGTAGCAACTTTTAAGAGCACAGCAGCAGGATCGTGTCCCTACTCCTTGTCGAGAGTTGGAGACTATAGAACAGCATGTGCTGCTACATGCTAACATCGGACGTTGGATGTTACCACCTCTATCGGAGCAAACGATTTAAACCCCAGACACCACGTTACTTCTCGCGGGGCCTCACCTACAACCAGAAACAGGACCGTAAACTGGATATTACGTGATATGATTTACATCTGCGCCTGGCTATGGAGCCTTAATCAGATGGTGGTCAACCACTGTGCATAAATAGGAACGTCATGCTCGTCGCAGGAAGCCGAAGATTAATTCTAGCAACAGGTCTTTCCTAGTTGCAACTTTAATGATTCCACAGCAGGGCTGCAAATCATCACTTTTTGCTGAAGAGTTGGAGACTATCCAACTCCTGTCCAGAACACATGTCTAGCATGCTCCCTGGACTGGATCATTCACTTTGCGTGTCATTATCAGTGAAATGATCCTGGTCACCATATTAAACAACAAACCTGATATGGGGCCGCGAAACCACAACCACCACAATACTCCCATATAGGGGCCAACCTTAATAATCAGCCAGAGAATTATTAAATGTCTAAAGAGACAAATAATGAACTCTGCTTACTGATCCCCGTGGAAATAAAGTGGAGTTTCCAGTTGTCTCCCTGTCTGACTTCAGGGGACTGGGCTCCCTTTTTTCCCCAGTTGCACAGGTTTAGATAGTCAAGTATTCTATAAAGACCGATAAATGTGCCCCCGGGGGGGCCGTAAACCGGACAATCGGTTCTCATGGTACCAGAGTGGGCATACGTGATAATCAGATGGTGGATCCTACCACTGTGGATGAAATCTAGCGTCATCCTCGCCCTAGAAAACCTTCAGATACGTTGTAACAGAGCAGGTTGTAACAACATGCTTCCCTGGTTGCTGGGGTATGCTAAACGATCGTGTTAAGCACATGTTTAATTAAAAGGCGGCTGGTTGATCCGATTTAAATCATTTGCCTTTATTTGTCACTAATCTTTTAACGGCAGCTCACTCTCCTTGCTCTTTGTGCCGTGCAATGGTGTGAGGAGGTATCTCTGAGCTAGGTACGTGATAAGATTTACATCTGCATCTAGCTGTGTAAGCCATAACCAAATGGTGGATCATACCAGTGTG
Source organism: Trichopoda pennipes (assembly GCA_030448955.1). Taxonomy (NCBI): domain Eukaryota; kingdom Metazoa; phylum Arthropoda; class Insecta; order Diptera; family Tachinidae; genus Trichopoda; species Trichopoda pennipes. The sequence goes on along the minus strand of JASKUP010000060.1, from coordinate 10,357,845 downwards.
GATGAAATGTAGCATCATCCTCGCCCTAGAAGGCCTTCAGATACGTATATCCTCCGATCACTCCTAGTTGTCACTTCAAAAGCTCGAAACAGGCCGCAGCCTTCACTCCTTGCTGAAGAGTATTGAGACTATCCAACTCATGGTGCAGAACGCATGAAGCTTAATGTCATTTAATATCATTAAGAACACGGCGCCATTATTGCTCGCTGGACTTGGACTATTTATCATGTTCATTGTGAATAATCCCACCCACAACTCAAAAGAGGACCTCGAAACACACAGCCAGCACGATACTCTCGAAGGGCCAACCTCAATAATCAGTCAGTTAGGTGCCCCTGTAGGCTAGTAGGTAGTGTACTAGCTTTTCAGTGTGGGGGTTGTGGGTTCAATTCCCAACGAAGACCTTGGTTTTTTTTCACTACAAAAATAAAAATTGACTGTCGGTGGGGCTGCTCAGCGATGAAGAAGACATACTCACTGGTCGCTGTGCTGTCTTTTATACGGCAGTTAATTTCCGACTATCCTTCTACTATCACCACCTGTTTCATCTCTTCTCTATCCCTTTCCTAAAGAATGTAGCACGGTACTTGAGTAAATAGGCATTGTTGCATTGTCTTAAAAAAAAAAAGAAGAGAACAGCTAAAAGGCTAAAAAGACAAATAGCGGAAGTCTGGGGCTTTGCTGATTCCCGTGGAAATATAGTGGATTGTCCAGTTGGCTCCTGCTATCATATTAGGGGACTGGGCTTCCTTTTACTCCCGAAGACACATGTAATGACGGTGGATTTCCGTCAAAACATTTAAATGTTCCCCCGGGGGAGACCAGAGTGGTGAGACTTCAAAAGGCCTATGTCTCTTACAGTTTGGGATTGCTGCTAGCCCAGGCGTCTAGTGCCATCTTTTACCCCCGAAAGCATATGTCAAGAAGGGGTAGAGGTCCATTTTGACTGCATGTGGGGGGGGGGGGGGGGGGGTGGTTGAGAGAGGGCGAGTTAGCGGAGTGTCATGTATTTTTTTGTTGCTTTTCTTTCAGAGGTGGGCTCATGGAGTTATACTTCGGAGTTATAATATATTCAGACGTGAAGTAGATATGGATCCTTTTAATTATATCTGCGCCGTTTCGCATTCGATATTAAACCATTTTGACAGCGTTACAAGAAGAAGGTGGAAGTGAACACGAGACTTTGTAAATGTTTTTTTAATGTCCTCGTTTTAGTCGTGGAATAACCCATTCAAAAAATGGACAAGGACAGAGTCTTGATGTAGAAAAAATTTCTAGTATTATGTCATTTGATTGCAGAGCTGGGAGTATGTAAACTTGCTTATTTTCTCTTAGAATTTGTTTTGATTTGTATTATCTTTCACAAGCTGCGATACAAAGCAGGCGGTAGGAATTACGAGTCCAACATATAGAATTAAGATCCACACATGTGCACACACATACACATATAATTTTATAAATAAAACTTAAGCTGCTTAGAATTTTGTTAAAAATACAAAAATTGTTAAAATATCGAAACTAAAAATAATTTAAAGAAAATTTTGAAAGAACAAAGAAACAAACACAATCATGCGGTGATTTGAGATATTTTAAGATTTTATTTCACAATCGAAGATACTCACACCACTGCAGGGTGTATGTAGTGCATGAGTGTGTGTGTATGTGTGTGTAACACAAAACCAAATGATGGAAAATATACAGAAATCTGTACCAACCCACGCAAAGTTGAATAGAATTTTTTACTTAAGAAAAATTTCAATACGAAAAACAAAAACAAGAAAAATAATTGAAAATTTAATAATTCTTTTTCTATTATTTCTTTACAGTTACAATTGAATTAGATATTAAAATAAATAAATAAATTAAAAAAAGAAAGAGAAAAATAAAAAGAAAAAGAAAATCCGTGATAATGAACAGTGAAAACAGAAATTAAATTTAAGCTGACAATTGCAAGTCCACAAAATCAAAACGTCATTTGAAGTCACTTAAGTCACTTTTAAGCAACAACAACAACAACAATAACAAAGTTATCAACTCAATATGCTACAACATCCCGCCACAGATTTTTACGATTTGGCAGCAGCAAATGCTGCCGTACTAAGTTCACGTCAAACGCCACCCTACAGTCCAACCGGCCTAACGGCTGCTGTTTTAGCAAACAACAACAATAATAACAATAATAGCACAAGCAATAATAATAATAATAATTTGGATATATTATCGCATAATGGTAACATCAATTCCATACCGGGTTCTACACATTTAATTAATCAAAATACAAGTACAAATAGCGGCGCTAGTAATGGCGCCAATGGTCGAGAATCATTGCCCAGTTTTGGCTTCACCCAAGAGCAGGTTGCCTGTGTTTGCGAGGTAAGTTGTTAAATTCTTAAATTAAACACAGAAAACAATTATTATTCTTAAGCTGTTGTTCATTTTAAATATAAGAGAAAATTTTTAAAAATCTTTTTAAAGTGTTCATATAAAATTCGGATAAACCATGAATCTCAATTTTTTCTAAATTTTGTAATCCAATAATGTAAGTGACATCACCTAGAATAGATTGGCATTAACGACAAGGAAGAACCAAATAGAAAAGAAAATCTAAAGTCTGATGCTGTGAGAAATATATAGATGATCATTCCACTTGAACGAATTCCTATCACCGAAATAGTAGGCACGAAAAATTTTCCAAGATTTGTATATAAGCACATCGTATTGTTAAAGCGCCTTGCCATTAACTTTATCATTATTAGTTTCTGCAGAAAAAACTATGCTACGAATATTCGAATTCTGTGACAACGTTCACACGTACAGTATAAAGACGGATTCCACTTAGACTTTGTGATAGACATTTTTCGATTTGTCACCTTGGCAATTTAAAAAAAGCATTAACTAAAGGGCGTCAAGCGTCGACAAATTTGCAGGTTTTTGCAAATAAAGGGTTTTTCAACAAGAAGTTAAAGTTTCTAAAACAAATTAAAATTAAAAATGAAGAGAAAAGTTCGACAATTATGAATTAAAAATGATTTTTGGCAAATGCCCACCACGACCACGCTGACAAAGTTCGATTCTTTCATCAAAGTTTTTAATCACTTTTTGGCCAATTGGCGGTCCTATTTCGTTAATCACACCATGGATTTTGAGCCTCAAGGCTGAAATCGGATCGATTGGTTCCGTATAACAGCTGATTGTCGTAAAATTATGTGATCGGAAAATTTGCTTTGCTGGTTAAGTTGTGAGCATCTCGCGATAGCGTATATTTTCCAACAGGGTTTAATTTATTGTTATTTGGGTACAGTTTTACGTCGACCCTCGTCAAATTTGGTTTGTGAACAAATCGGTTTCGTCTAATTGCCATCTTCAGTGTTCTCTTTATACTAGTTGCGTTTTATTGTCAGCTGTGTTAATATAGTTCGTCTTGTTCGCGTTTCTCTTCGTGTTATTTCTATTGCATTCGTCACTTTCTTTCTTTTTGTCTGTATCTCTCTCCCTTTTCATTCGTCTCTTTTCCTACCTAAATCCTTTTACGACCATGATCCATTGACCTTTAATTCATTTTCAGCCTCATCTTCGAAAAAGAACGCGCCTCCACACCACATTTTTGTTTTGTATATTTTTTTAATTCTCTATTTAACAAAAAAAAATTTTAAAAATTATGGGCTTCTTTAGGTCATCCCAATTTTATTTGAACACTTTTATAACCTTAAAAAAAATTCTTTTAGTTTTAATTGTTCGTTCGTTTGATTGATTGTTTGTTTGTTTTATTTTTGTGTAATTTTTTCAATAAAGGTTTTGCAACAGGCTGGCAACATTGAAAGACTGGGCCGCTTTCTATGGTCATTGCCACAATGTGATAAATTGCAATTAAACGAATCTGTGCTAAAAGCCAAGGCCGTTGTTGCATTCCATCGCGGTCAATACAAAGAATTGTATCGATTGTTAGAACATCATCAGTTCTCACCGCATAATCATGCTAAATTACAGGCGCTGTGGTTAAAAGGTAAGCAGCAGCAATTTGAAACAATTTTTTGAAACTTATTTGTTATTTGTTATCTTGGATTGTTATTGTTGTTATTGAATTTTTTGTTTTGTTTTGTTTTTTTTTCTTTGTTTCTTTATTAATTGAACAGCTCATTATGTGGAAGCCGAAAAACTGCGTGGAAGACCATTAGGTGCTGTGGGTAAATATCGTGTTCGTCGTAAATTTCCACTGCCTCGCACAATTTGGGATGGTGAAGAAACAAGTTATTGTTTTAAGGTAAAAATTGTTGTTGATTTATAATTTTTCGGTTTTATTCTTATTGAATCCTCATAAAGTTTAGGCGGGGAGGGATACAAAACGTACCAAAAGCCAACAATTTTATTTTGTGCCTTTTTTTTGGGAAAGAAATCTTAGTAATGTCTTATAGTGCTTAACACATGATAGTGGCTTACATGGGAACGAGTACATGTTACAATGTGCTGGGAACAAACAACGTTCCCCTTTTTCTTTCCAAACTTACAACATGAGAATACAAAAAAAAAATTTATTTTTTCAAAAAAAACTTTCTGTTGCCTTGTCAAGCTTTCATGGCCTCTAATCGTTTTACCTTGATTTATAAGGGTTGAAAGTTACAACCGCTTTATGCTGTATTCAGTGTTGCAAGCAACTTTATTTAATTTTCTTTAAGTTTTGTTGTTTTTGCAACAAGGTTTCATTTGATTAAAACTGTTACAAATGTTATGTGTTATGCGATATTAATTTGAAATTTAATTTATTTCTTTAATAAATGAGATGTTTGTGTTTTTCTTCTTAGGAAAAATCACGTTCAGTTCTAAGAGACTGGTATGCGCACAATCCTTATCCATCACCGCGAGAAAAACGTGAACTAGCAGAGGCTACGGGACTGACAACAACACAGGTAAGAAAATAAATTTTAAATTATACCATGCTTTCGTAATCTGAGATATAACCTGCCGTCCAAGTTTAAAATGTCCTTAAGAATCTTAAGCGTAAGGCCAGCCAGTGCTTTCATGTTATCCGTCATATTTATGTGAAATGTTTCCTAAATCTGAGCTTCATTCTGCCATCAAACTTTAATATGTCCTTAGGAAACCTTAAGCGTCAAAAGTGCTGTCAAATGAGTCCTTTTTGTTATCCTTTTTTTAGATTATAACTAAAAACCATAAAAAAACTATGCGTAATGACACCTTGAGCTCTACTTAAGCCAATCTGTAGTAATTTTACAGATTACAGGTTCTAGAGAACCTATCAAATCTACCCCACAATTCGTTATCCTTTTTGCTAACATTACGCAAGAGAGTCATTTTTCGCATCATAGTAACCATTTCGTTACCAAAAAATGCCAAATACAAAAAAGAGATTTCCAATAATATTGCTACAGTCGACTCTTGATAATTTGAAACTCAAGGGACGGGCGAAAAAGTTCAAATAATCAAGTTTTCATTTTAACGAGACTTCAAAATATCAAAAGAAAGATAAAAAAAATCAAATTAACAAGAGCTTATTTAAAATTTGTTATTGTGAACATTCTTGCAGTTGCATGCATACATATCTGGTAAAAGAACAATTTATTATGACAAAAAAGTCCGTAATTTTTTTTTGAGTTACATGTTTTAATCTGTCATTGTCTAATGAATTCTCAACTGTGATTAGAGCTGAAAAGAAGTCATCACTTGTATCCGTTCTGAGAGCATACGAGCGTAATTGCCATTGTTTGGCTTAATGACACTAGAAGTGGTGATTCCTCATTTTCGCCTGCTTCATCTTCCTCATCCAAAGAAGTCAGATTTAACAGTTCAGCATCGGTTAGGACACCATAGACACTGATGTTATTGTCTACCTGGTAGCAATTTCGAAAGCCCGAAGTAGGCCGCAGCCTTCACTCCTTGCTAAAGAGTTGGAGACTTTCCAACTCCTAGTCCAGAACGCATGAAGCTCTTTTTTATCAAGAACACGACAGCATTCATGCTCACTGAACCAGAACCATTCATTGTGTTAATTTGAATGATCCGACCCACAAACTCTCACGAGGATCCGAAACCACAACCACCACGATACTCCCATATAGGGGCCAACCTCAATAACCAGTCAGAGAACAGCTAATTGTCTCAAGAGACAAATAGTGAACTCTGGGGCAACTGATTCCCGTGGAAATATGTGGATTGTCCAGGTGACTCCTACTAGACTTTGAGGGGCCTGGGCTCCCTTTTACCCCGCAAGATACCAGTCTAAATGGAATAGTAGGTTCCAAAAAGACTATCATGTACCCCCGGGGGAACGTGAACTAATAGTGGTGGATTATTGTGCACCGTGCAGTTGTCCAAAAACAATAAAATTTTGCGTTTTTCACGTTTCATGTCACTATTAATCGACAACAGCCACTCATTAAATAAATCTGTATTCATCCATGACTTTTTTGTTAGACCGGTAAGTTACGGGCAGTGTTTTTATTCCTTTGAAACAGCGTGGTTTTGCTGATTTCGCAATAACAAGAGGTTTAAGCTTTTGATCTCCGTCCATGTTACATGACAAAAGTACAGTTATTCTTTCCTTGCTGAGTTTGCTTCCGTGACATTTTTCATCTTTAAATGTCAATGTGCAATCAGGAAGGCACTTATAAAAAAGCCCAGTTTCGTCCGCGTTGAATATGTTTCTTCGCTCGTAGTTATTCAGAAGTTGACCAAGGTTGTTAGTCCAATCGGAACATATCAAGCTATCTACGCTCGCGCTCTCGCCGCATATTTTTTTAAATGTGATTGAGTATCGGTTTTTGCAATTTGATACCCACCCTTCACTGGCATTAAATCTGTCAATTCCGAGATATTTTGCAAAAGTCTGGGCTTTCTCTTTCAAAATAAAACCACCCACTGGTACGTTTTGTTCTCTGCACTGACGAATCAACTCTATCAAGCATTACTCAAGATGGGGAAATTCAGCCGGACGTAACCGTTTTCTAACCCCACCTAAGGTAGATTCGGTGATGCGATTTCTATTTTGCAAAATCATTGATAATGTTAATGGCAAAATTTCGAATTTTTGGGCAACATCTTTCTTTAATTGTCCATTATCTACAGCTTCAATTACAAGTTTTTTCTCCTTTATGGAAAGGCACTTGTTTTTTTTAGAACTCATTTTAATTTACTTCAAGTTTACTGATGTTAAGTATGAATATGAGTATCAGTAAAACAATTTTTGAAAATGTTTGTCATTCAACAAGCGTTAAAGGACAAAAAAGCCGTTAACTTTTTTATTGGCGTTTAGGCAGTTCTTCTATTGTTAAGTTTGTATCTATTCAGGTAAGCAGAAGGCCAGTCACCTGGCATTTTTATGCAAAGTGAATTTATCCATACCTCCGTCTTTTATAATTATCTATGTACGTGTGTCCGTCTGAGGGTATTTTTTTTCGTTTGCCCGTTTGCATATGAGTAGTTTTACTGGTGTGAAAATTGTGTCTGAGATCGTGTTTACCTACCCGTTCGTTTATAATTTCACTGTTAAAAGTTTTTGTTTTGTAGATTTCCATGTTTTCAAGAATGTCTATTTCCCTTGGTGCGTGTCCGTTAGAAACAAGGTGTAATGCAAAGTTGGAATATTCCTCTTTCCGTTTGTATGAGCGTGTGGTTTCGGTAAACCTTGTTTTTAGTGTTCGCCCAGTTTGCCCGATATAATTTTTTTTGCAGGTACAAGTAAGTCGGTATACCTCGCTGGAACTAAATCTGTCAGTTGTTTTTTGTCGTTGTTCTGAGATTATGTTTCAGGATGTTGCCACTTTTTAATGCTGTGAGTATTCCTTCTTTATGAAAAAGGTTAATTAGTCGGAATATTTCTGGTCCCGTAAAGTAAAGTACCGTCGTGCTATATCGGCTGTCTCTTTGTCTTCTTTATTTCTGTTCTTAGTGTTGTACTGTCTAAGAAGTTTATCGATAGTAGTAGCCTTGTAGCCATTATTTATAGCTATGGCGTAGCTTTATTCGAGTTCTTTGTTGTACTTATCTCGAGTAAGTGGAAAAAATGTAATGTATGCAAAATAAGCAATACTTATTTGTTAGTTTCCATAAAAACTATTCGATTAGGAAATTTTTTCGAATAAAAATTATTCGAATCGAAATTATTCGTATAACAATTATTCGAATAAAAAATATTTTTGAATAAAAATTAAGTCTGTTTATCATATGTCTAAACGCTGTTAGTTTATGTTGGGTATGGTGGTTTGAGTTGTTGTGGATGGTAGTGTCCATCATAGTGGGTTTTCTATACATGTCAAATAGTCAGTTCCTCGTGTTATAGTGATGCCAAGGTAATGCAAACTTCTGTCTTCTTCTTTTTTCATTGTGTATGTAATCTTATTATAAATTGTGTTTAAGTTTTCTAGAATTTGTTCACCGTCGTCTTGTTCCAATTATTTAGAAACACCCCTGAATTCTTCTTCTCCTTAAGTTAATAAAAACAATATTTAAATAGTCCTGGGCAATAGTCATGGCTGGTGGGGGAAATTTTATTTCTACATAAATATTATAAATCGAAAAAATGCATAAAATAAATGAAAACTAAAACCAGTAAAAAATAAATCAATAAAAATGTACAAAAAACGCTTAAACTACAAAAAATCGTAAAAGTAAGTTCTAAGCTGAAAAGGAGACGATCCTAAGAACTGCATTTCTACAAACAAAGCATTTATCCTAAAAAGGAATCAACAGTAAGAAGATAATTCTTTTATTACAAAAAAAAAACGCCAAAAATATCAAGCAACAAAAAACGCCAAAAACATCAAGCAACAAAAAACGCCAAAAACATCAAGCAACAAAAAACGCCAAAAACATAAAAAAACGAAATTTTAGCTTAAAAGTAAATTAATTAAATCTTATTATAATATTAAAAATCATCAAAGAAACTTTAGATATCTAGCTTTGCCAGTAGGCTAGTTGTGTTAAACGCAACGTAACATAAAATAACGTAAGGTAGCAGAAAATTAAAACGAAATGTTAAGATGTTGGCAAAACTGAAAAAAGAACGCAACCTTTAGGTTCTTTAGAAGATAGAAATCGCTAAAAACAATAAAGTTGAATCTTTTAAATCTAAAGGTAGTTAGTATAGGAATACAAAAAAAAACTAAATGTCAAAACTATCATGTTGTTGGTATTTCCATATTTGAAAAACATATTTCTTGTTAAATAACCCGTTATGAAAATTTTGAAATTTAGTTGAAGGAAAATGACAATTTTATTTCTTCTATTTACAGGTTTCTAATTGGTTCAAAAATCGACGACAAAGAGATCGGGCTGCAGAACATAAAGAGTAAGTAAAAATATACATTTTTTTTAATCATAAAAAAACAAAAACAAAAAGAATTAAAATAATAAAGTGTCAACTAAAGGTTACCCCCACTAACTAATGTTGAGGTAATTAATCTTTGTTTTCTTCTTTCTTGCATCCAAACAAATTTTTAAACGTTTGAATTTATTTTTTTAATGCATCAAGATGTTTTGCCATCAAAGAAATTTAATTTTTATTTAAAATTTTAAAGAAAAATTCTGTTTAACAAGGTGAAATTTAATGATTTTACAAGAATGTATAAATATTTATGTAGAATATGTATAAAAGTAAATATGTCAAGGTTATATATTTTTTGCGAATATTATTTGCATTCAAATTGCAGCAAGAAAAACAACAAATTTTTGCATGGAAATTTTACACAAAAAAAAAAACTTTTTTTAAAACGTTTTGAACAAATTTAAATATAAAATAAAATTAAGAGAAAAATATTTGCCAAAAATGTAATGTATGCAAAATAAGCAATACTTATTTGTTAGTTTCCATAATAACTATTCGATTAGGAAATTTTTTCGAATAAAAATTATTCGAATAAAAATTATTCGAATAAAATTTTTTTCGAATAAAAATTTTTCGTAACTTTCAGACAGCATTTTCTTAACAATGTGCTTAATTTGAATAGAAACAATTACAATAATAAATAAAGTCCTAATAGCGAAATGATGCCAATAAACAATTACTCTTATTTGTGGGTTTGTATGTTTACAAAATGAGAAAAAAATACTTATTGCTAATTGGCTTAAAAGGTATTTTATAAAAAAAATTTTTCGATTAAAATTTATTCGAATAAAAATTTTTTCGAATAAAAATTTTTCAAAATATTCAGACAGCATTTCCTTATTTAATTTGAATAGAAAGAATTATAATAATAAATGAAGTCCTCATGGCGAAATGATGCCAATAAAATTTGGCTTTTTTGAGCAATTACTCTTATTTCTGGGTCTGAATGTTTACAAAATTAGAAAAAAATACTTATTGCTATTTTATTAGAAAAATGTTTTCGAATAAAATTTATTCGATTGAAAATTTTTTATAATGTAAAGTATGCAAAACAAACAATACTTATTTGTTAGTTTCTATAAAAACTATTCGATTAGGAAATTTTTTCGATTTAAAGTTAGTCGAATTGAAATTATTCGAATAAAAATTATTCGAATAAAAATTTTGTGAATAAAAATTTTTCGAAACATTCACACAGCATTTTCTTAACAATGTGTTTAATTTGAATAGAAACAATTATAATAATAATTGACGCCCTCAAGGCGAAATGATGCCAATAAAATTTGGCTTTTTTAAACAATTACTCTCATTTCTGGGTTTGAATGTTTACAAAATTAGAAAAAAATACTTAATGCTAATGGGTTTCAAAGCTATTTTATTAGAAAAATTTTTCGAATAAAATTTATTCGATTAAAAATTTTTTCGAATATTTTTTTCGAATAAAATTTTTTCGAATTAAAATTTTTTCGAATAAAAATTTTATTGAATAAAAATTTTTTCGAGTAAAAATTTTTTTTAATAAAAAATTTTTCGAATAAAAATGTTTAGAAATAAAAATTTTTTCGAATACAATTTTTTCGAACAAAAATTTTTTCGAATAAAATTTATTCGATTACAAATTTTTTCGAATAAAAATTTTTTCGAATAATCTTGCAGTAATCATGCTAAAAAAATTTGGCTTTCTTCAACAATTTATTTCCATTTCGGCTCTGATTGTTTAAAAAATTACAAAGAAATACTTATTTGTATAAAAACTATTCGATTAAAAAAATTTTTCGAATTACAATTATTCATATTTAATAATATCATATTGATATTATATGAATAATCCAAAGAGAAACTTTCTTGCACAATTAGTCTGCTTGCTGGGTCTGAATATTTCCAAAATTGCAAAGCAACACTTACTTTGTTATTTGCCTAAAAGCTATTCGATTAAAAAATTTTTCAAATAATCCAAAGAAAGCATTTTCTTAACAAAATGCTAAATTTCAAAATAATAAATAATAATAATAACACATAATGGCTTCGAGGAAAAATGATGCCAAATAAATTGGCTTTCTAGAAAGTACTTGTACTTTCTGGCTGAATGCTCTATTTCATTTTCCAGACTATGTGCTCTCTCTCTCTCCCTTTTCTTTTGTAGCTTATAAGAGCATCATTATTCGTAATAAAAAAGAAACTTTTGAAGTTGAATTCTTTTAACTGCGAAATGAAGAGACCACCAAAAACGAGTACAAAAACCGCTAACAATTATTTCCTTAGAGGACATTTTGTTTTGTGTAACAATACAATTTGTATTATTATTTAGAAGCAATTTATCGCTTTAGCATTTTACTTAACGCTAACATGTTGTTTGTGATTGCGACTTTTATTGTTAGACAAGTAAAAACGTCTAAATTCTTTTAATATGAAAATATATGGCAGGCTTATTCTGTCAAAAGGCATCGATTTTTTAAGTGAATGCCGCATACTGTCAATGATAAGTTTATTGTCATTGCAAATGCACAGCCTCAGCGGGAACTGTATGCGCTTAAATTCGAAAACGGTATGTCGCTATCATTAGTGGATTCAGTGGAATGCGTAGAATCAAAATGTTTACTACTCTATATTTTCTCTTAAAATTGTTGCTTCAATGATGTTAGCCATTTGTTTACTGCTGCATACGGGCAATTTATCTTCTCGACATTTTACTTAATGCTGGCATACCACTTGTAACCGCCATATCTCTTTTTAGGCGGGTAAAAACGACAAAATTCTTTTAATAGGCAAAGATGTGGCGGACTTATTTTAGCTTTTTTTTTAATGTACCTGTGGATTTTAGCCAGATAAAATAACTTCAAGTATTAAACTTTAGCCGACTTTATTTATTTATTGCTTTTATTTATGCATGTAATTTTTTGGGTAGATTTTTGAAAGGTTTTAAATTTGATTTTAAAAGTAATTCTATTTATTAATGGCCCACTGTAATAAATATATATTTAAAATAATTTTAGATTTCTGCTAAATCATAATCAGCCCTCTCTCTAAGTAATAAATTTAGAAACAAAAAAAAAATTATGAAAAAATAAAGAATAATTAAAAAAGAATTTCGGACAAAAATTAAATAAACAAAATAAATAAAAAAACCAAAAAGACATTGACTTTGATTACTAAAACACAATAGAAAATATGTTTATTAAATTTTCGAGAACAAGTGTTTTATGTAGAGGAAATAATTTAAAGGTTTTTTTGGTTTTAAATATTTATTTAATTTTCCTTAAAAGTGCAGTTGCCTTTTCCAGCTGTGACTACATCTCCATCACTTAGACATTCTTCTTTAGAACACACTCAAAGCACTTTAAATGTATATTTGCCCTTTGCTGCCAACAACTTAAGTCAAACACACTCGCCCTGTAATATTCACTTTTGAATGTTTATTTTGTCTACGAAAAATCCTTGGCGCACACATGTTTCAAAAATATTCTATTTTTAAAGCCGACTCTAAATAAGCGCCGTTTTAGTATTGAAGCCATCGTAAATCAATAGTGGATTTATTAGGGAGATTTAAAAATGTTAACAAAATACGAAGACGAAGAGAAAAAGATTGAGGGAGATAGAAAGAGAGAGAGAGAGAGAAATAGTCTCTGTATCCTTTAAAATGTCTATTAATTTAAAACATCTTTTTCTTATTATTGAATAAACAAAGTTTAGTGAAGCAGTCATTTGTGTTTAGTACAGCTTAGCTCACATGTCATCTACACGAACCCTTTGAAAGGAAATGGAAGAAAATAGTAAAAACTAAAAAATAAGAAAGAAAAAAATCGAAAACTTAGTCTAACATAGAGAAGCAATGTAAATATAATTAAAACTGCAGGCGACAGACTACATACTACAGAAGAAAGGGCAACGAATAAAAATTAATTCCGATATTTGTAAATTTATTTTTGCTATTGAACTGACAAGGGGCAGAGCCCATCTCTCTCTCTGTCTCTCCCTTTCTCTCTCTTTATTACATATGCTGACTATTATGGATGTAAGAAAAGTGCCGCCTAACTGTCAACAATTACATCAAACTCTTGGACATCTTGGGACCATATAACAGCCACTTGACTCTTCTTCATCTTGTTCTGTTTCACAACATTCTCTTTGCTTCCTCCCATTTGAGGTTGCATGGTCGAAATTAATAGATCATTGAACAGACACCGGGTGTTCTTGGAAAGTTCTGCTCGCTTTGCTCTTTGCGGATTCTAATCGAGACCTTTCCGAGTTATGCTATCATTGCGTTTTCTAAGCGTTTGTTCTATTTTCATATTCCTCTCTTGATTTGCTTTGCTATGGGTTCTCTACTTGTGCTTTTGGCATAGATTAATGTTTGATATTCTATCTGGACAAAATATTCTGAGCCATTTGTTTATGAATGCCTGTAATCTTTGTGTGATGTTGTTGGATATTAACTAAGTTTCTTAGGCATAGACCATGCTTAAGTTTGCACATGCATGCATGGCCATAGTTGTGTAAATACTGCTTTCGCTTTCTCGAAGTTCGATTAGTGACTTTATAAAAACACAAACACTGGTACCACGGGAGCCAGTTGCCCCTAGTACCGCGGCCCTGTTCTAGTTGAGCCCCTAGGGGTGCAACGTGTGGTAACTGTAGTTTAAACGGAAGAGATATTATGTTGTTTATTTCGCCTCCGCCAGTAAATGAAATAATGTTGCTATTTCCTCTTTCAACTGGCTGGTTTGTAGTCGAAGACGAGCGCTTTCGATGCGAATACATCATTTTCAAGCCGCGTTGTACTGGTAAGTCAGTGTTGGCCTTTAGGCAGTTCTGTTCTGACCAACAGAGCTGCCTGAACGCCAACACTGACTTACCAGTACAAACCACAACGCGGCTTGAGAGTGATGCATTCGCATCGAAAGCGCTCGCCTTCGACTACAAACCAGCCAGTTAGGACAGGAAATAGCAATATTATTCCGATGAAATGTTTAGTATAGAAAAAATTAACATCCAAAATCCTTCCTTGTCCATGCAATAGGCCTAGGAGCTGAATAGTCCTTAACTCTTTAGCAGGGAGGACCGTGTCTCCAGTCCTGCTACCGTGGATTCAAAAATTTCAACTAAGGCATATACGCATCTAGGTGTGTATGCTTCATAGGGCGCAGGTGGACGCTTTGTATACACCCAGTGGTAAGACCACCGTCAAAGTAAGGCCTCGCAGCCAGGTGCTGACGCTAATCCTATCATGTATCTGTAATCATTATATCGGGGTTTTCAACAAGAAGTTTGTTTTCCAATGCAGCAACACCAAGAACATGATAATTTTGGCATTTAGTCTTTTGACCTCTACGTAGTAGATGCCTTGGCAATTGTTACAATGAATTCAATTTTGCGCGAAAATTGTGGTTCTGTTAAAGTTATATTTCCTAAAATTTGTGATATTTTCCGACAAAACAATCGTTGTTCTAAAGTCGCTATTAAAAATTTTATTAAATTAAATTTAAGTCGACAGGCTCGATACAAAATGTGTGAAGACTAATGCATGTTTGACCGCGTCGTTCAACTCAAAACGTTACAGCCGTGAGCCACAGTGTTGATGTACACCATAGTTCTGCAAATCTTAGAAGGTGTCAATAATTGGGGTTATCCAAAATTGCCACATTTCGTGATAAGATTTACATCTGCACCTGGCTGTAAGCCTTAATCAGATGGTGGTCAAACCACTCCGAATGAAAAGCAATGTCCTTCACGCCCTAGGAAGCTGAGGAGTAATTCTAGCAACAGGTCTTTCCTAGTTGCAATTTCAGCGGTTCCAAAGCAGGGTTGCAAATCACTACTGCTGGCTGAAGAGCTGGAGACTATCCAACTCCTGGTCCAGAACACATGACTAGCTTGGTCACTGGATCCGGATCATTCACCCGTTGGTGTTATTAAAGGCGAGATGATCCTGGCTCTCATAATCAAATTCATGCGAGGGCCGCAAAACCACAACCACCACGATACTTCCGAAGGGCCAACCTCAATAATCAGTGAGAGAAACAGCTCAAAGTCTGAAGAGACAATTAGCGGAACTCTGGGGCTTACTAATTCCCGTGGAAATAACGTGGAACTTTCAGTTGACCCCTGCTTACTTCAGGGGACTGGGCTCCCTTATACCCCCAGCACCCCACCCCCCCCCCCCCTGGGTAACATTTATTGGTCTTGACTATCTAGACCTGTGCAACTGGGGGTATAAGGGAGCCCAGTCCCCTGAAGTCAGCAGGGGTACAACTGGAAGCTCCACGTTATTTCCACGGGAATCAGTAGCCCGCAGAGTTTCCGCTATTTGTCTCTTTAGACATTTAACTGTTCTCTGGCTGATTATTGAGGTTGGCCTCTATATGGGAGTATCGTGGTGGTTGTGGCTTCGCGGCTCCATAACAGTTTATGGTTCTATGGTGGCCGGGTTCATTTCACCTTTAATAACACCTACCTGGTGAATGATCCAGATCCAGTGAGTATGCTAGTTACGTGTTCTGGACAGGAGTTGGATAGTCTTCAGCTCTTCAGCAAGGAGTAGTGGTTTGCAGCCCTGCTCTGGAATCATTGAAATTGCTACTAGGAAGGACCTGTTGCTAGAATTAGACTTCGGCCTCCTAGATGGTTTGACCACCAAATGATTTAGGCTCACTGCCAGTTGCAGATGTAAATCATATCACGAAATACCCCCAGCACGACAGGTCTAGATGGTCAAGTAATCCATATTACCGATAAATATGCCACATGGCGAATTTTGCGTACGAATTAGAATTTGAAGCCTTACAAGGTTTAACTGGTAGAGAAATTGAAGTCGACCGACCATTCACATGGCCGCAGATTCGCTCAATTCATTCAGGAATAACCGGTTGGGTTTTCTGAAAACATAAATTTTTCAGGCGAAGCCCATTTTCACTTGTCCGGGTGTGTCGGAGCGTAAGCAAAATTGCCACATTTAGGCTTCTGAAAATCCTAGAGCAATTTTTGTCACTGTGTAGTGCGCTATATGGTCTGGAGGCGTGATTGTGTTATTTTGTATCGAATATGAGGTCTATTATTGACGATGTGGATATCACTGACATTTGGTTTCAATAAGACGGTGCCACATGTCACACAGCCAATGAAACGATTAATTTATTGCAAAGCACATCATTTCACGACATTCAGCAGTTAAGTGGCCAACCAGATCCTGTGATTTAACACCGCTGGATTAGTTTTTGCGGGACTAAGTTAAGGGCAGAGTCTATATGGACGCTTAACGAAATAAGACCGCCATTTTGCCAAAAAGTCATTAAAAACTTTGAGGAAAGAATCGATATCTATCGGGATGGACATTTGCCAGATATCAATTTTTCATTCATAATTACCGAACTTTTCTCTTCGTAATCGAATAAAAATTTGAATTATCTTAATCTAAATTTTCTTGTTGAGGGTTTTTCAACTTCCTGAATAGTAAAACTTATCTACGAAGTTTGCTGGCTGTTGGCCTACAATGATGGACTGTGTGTTGATAGTGTTAATTCTCATATCCTTTTTCTTCTGGACTTTTACCTGTAGTCCTGTGATTGCAGTTATTCTCAGGAACCCTAAATCCTAATAATGTTATTTCACATAACATTTGTTAAAGTGTAGAAATCACAAGACGATAAAATCACAAATAGAACAAAGCACCCGTTACATATTCGTGTCGTCAATAACTCAAGCCAACATCTTGGTTTTCCTGTTGTATATTTATTTAACAATTAAGTTTCTTTAATCATATATTTTTTTTTTTTTTTGATATTTCACAATAATTTATTTTTCAAATTCATCATTTCATTATTTAACGAAAATAAAAAAAATTCTTATTGGGCATAAAATAAGAACAAAAATGTTATCGATTTTTTATACTTTGATTTGAGTTTCTTTTAGATTTCAAAGAATTTGCCTTCATTAAACATTGAAATACAAAGAATAAACAAAAAGCAATGAATAAAAGAAGAGACTAAACAAAGATATCAAATTACTTTCGAAACAAAAACAAAAACAAACTTAAATACGTTGAAGATAATCAATAGAGTTGATGAAGAAGACCTTTAACAAAAACATCAACAACAACAAACCCAAGAAACAGTTTTTCAATAATGTTTTCCAACCAATACTTTTATGAAACAACAAAAACAATCAAACCAAACATAATCTTAAATGTTCCACACCAAAAAATCCAAGGACAAGTTTTAAACAAAAAAAACAAAAAAAAAGAGTGACAACTATGTCATATGACAAAGAACGCATATGATTTTTTATTAAAACAAATTAAAAAAAAAAACCGAAAAAATTCAAGTTAAAAAAAATTCATAATAAACACTAAAATTAACTCGAAAAAAATTATTT
Source organism: Trichopoda pennipes (assembly GCA_030448955.1). Lineage (NCBI taxonomy): Eukaryota > Metazoa > Arthropoda > Insecta > Diptera > Tachinidae > Trichopoda > Trichopoda pennipes. The sequence continues at coordinate 10,340,141 of JASKUP010000060.1, read as the reverse complement.
GTGTCATATTAAATTATTATAAATATTAAAAAAGATTTTTCCCTTAAATTAAAGCCCTGGAAGCATGTGGGTGGTCACATTTCAATACAAAAAAATATTTCTACTCAACTGTTCAAATAAAACTATCCAAATTGAACGCACTATACTTTAAACTACAATGCACAGTGGGCTATTATCTCTATAACAAAAATAGAATGGAAATAATTAGTTTCTCCATGTCTAGTTTGATTAAACTGAAACTATACGCGGCTCTTGTTATAAAATAATTTCATCAATCATTGTTTCATTTTTATCAGTCATAATTTTCTATAGAAATTTTTCACCAGTCATAATTTTTTTTATAAATAATTTTCATCTGTCATAATTTTTTTTAAGGAACTTTTCTTTACTCATAATTTTTCTATAGAAAATTATTATCTGTCATAATTTTTGTATAGACAATTTTCTTTTTGAAAATTTTTCTACAGAAAATCATTATCAGTCATTACCTTTCTATAGAAAATTTTCATCTGTCATAATTTTTTTATAGAAAACTTTCATCTGTCATAAGTTTTCTGTAGAAAATCTTCATCTGCAATAATTTTTCTATATGAAATTTTATTACTCATAATTTGTTTATAGTAAATTTTCATCTGTCATAAATTTTCTATAAAAAATTTTCATCTGTCAAAAGTTTTCTATAGAAAATTTTTATCTGTCATAAGTTTTCTATAGAAAATTTTTATCTGTCATAAGTTTTCTATAGAAAATTTTCATCTGTCATAAGTTTTCTATAGAAAATTTTCAGCTGCAATAATTTTTCTATAAAAATAATTTCATCAATCATTGTTTCATTTTTATCAGTCATTAATTTTCTATGGAAATTTTTCACCAGTCATAATTTTTTTATAAATAATTTTCATCTGTTATAATTTATTTTTTAAGGAAATATTCTTCACTCAATTTTTCTATAGAAAATTATTATCTGTCATAATTTTTGTATAGAAAATTTTCTTTTCAAAATTTTTCTATAGAAAATCATTATCAGTCATTACTTCTCTATAGAAAATTTTCATCTGTCATAATTTTTTTATTGAAAACTTTCATCTGTCATAATTTTTCTATAGAAAATTTTCATCTGCAATAATTTTTCTATAGAAAATTTTGTTACTGATAATTTTTTTATAGCATATTTTCATCTACAATAATTTTTCTTTTAAAAATTTTCATCTGTTATCATTTTTCTATAGAAAATTTTCATCTGTTATAAGTTTTCTATAGAAAATTTTTATCTGTCATAAGTTTTCTATGGAAATTTTCATCTGTCATAAGCTTTCTATAGAAAATTTTCATCTGTAATAAGTTTTCTATACAAAATTTTCATCAGTCATAAATTCTCTATAGAAAATTTTCATCCGTCATAATTTTTGCTTTAGAAAATATTCATCTGTCATAATTTTTCTATAGATAATTGCAACTGTCATAATTTTTCTATAGAAAATTTTCATGATACATAATTTTGCTATAGAACATTATCATCGGTCATAATTTTTCTATAGAAAATTTTCATTAGTCAAAATTTTTCTATAGAAATTTTTCGTTACTCATAATTTTTTTATAGAAAATTTTCATCCGTCATAATTTTTGTATGGAAAATTTTCATCTGTCATAATTTTGCTATAGAAAATTTTCATCTGTCATAATTTTTCTACAGAAAATTTTTATCTGTCATAATTTTTCTATCTATGGAATATTTTCATCTGTCATAATTTTTCTATAGAAAATTATCATCTGTCATATTTTTTCTATAGAAAATTTTCATCTGTCATATTTTTTCTATAGAAAATTTTCATCACACATAGTTGTTCTATAGAAAATCATCATAATTTTGTCTATTAAAAATCTTCATAATTTTGTCTATAGAAAATCTTCATAATTTGGTCTATAGAAAATCTTAATAATTTTGACTATAGAAAATCTTTAAAATTTTTCTATAGAAAATCTCCTTATAATTTTTCTATAGAAAATCTTGATATTTTTATTATAATCTTGATAATTTAACAATAGAAAATCTTGATAATTTTTCAATAAAAAATCTTGATAATTTTGTCTATAGAAAATTTTGATAAATTTGTCTATAGAAAATCTTGCTAATTTTGTCTATAGAAAATCTTGACAATTTTGTCTATAGAAAATCTTCATAATTTTGTCTACAGAAAATCTTAATAATTTTTCTATAGAAAATTTTCATCATTTTGTCTACAGAAAACCTTAATAATTTTTCTATAGAAAATTTTCATAATTTTGTCTACAGAAAATATTTATAATTTTTTTATAGAAAATTTTCATAATTTTGTCTATAGAAAATTTTCATAATTTTGTCTACAGAAAATTTTAATAATTTTGTCTATAGAAAATCTTCATAATTTTGTCTATAGAAAATCTCCATAATTTTGTCTATAGAAAATCTTCATAATTTTGTCTATAGAAAATCTTCATAATTTTGTCTATAGAAAATATTCATAATTTTGTCCATAGAAAATCTCCATAATTTTGTCTATAGAAAATCTTCATAATTTTATCTATAGAAAATCTTCATAATTTTGTCTATAAAAAATCTTCATAATTTTGTCTGTAGAAAATCTTCATAATTTTTCTATAGAAAATTATCATAATTTTGTCTATAGAAAATCTTAATAATTTTGTCCATAGAAAATCTTGATAATTTTTTTATAGAAAATCTTCATAATTTTGTGTATAGAAAATTTTTAATAACTTTGTTTATACAAAATTTTAATAATTTTGTTTATAGAAAATCTTCATAATTTTGTCTGTAGAAAATATAATTTTCCTATAGAAAATCTTCTTAATTTCGTCTACAGAAAATCTTAATAATTTTGTTTATAGAAAATCTTTATAATTTTGTCTGTAGAAATATAATTTTCCTATAGAAAATCTTCTTAATTTCGTCTACAGAAAATCTTAATAATTTTTTTAAGAAAAAATCTTCATAATTTTGTCTATAGAAAATTTTCATAATTTTGTTTATAGAAGATCTTGATAATTTTTCTATAGAAAATTATCATAATTTTGTCCATAGAAAGTCTTCATAATTTTGTCTATAGAAAATTCTAATAATTTTGTTTATAGAAAATTTTAATAATTTTGTTTATAGAAAATTTTAATAAATTGTCTATAGAAAATCTTGATAAATTTTTTATAGAAAATCTTGATAAATTGTCTATAGAAAATCTTGATAAATTGTCTATAGAAAATCTTGATAAATTGTCTATAGAAAATCTTGATAAATTGTCTATAGAAAATCTTGATAAATTGTCTATAGAAAATCTTGATAAATTGTCTATAGAAAATCTTGGTAAATTGTCTATAGAAAATCTTGATAAATTTTCTATAGAAAATCTTGATAAGTTAAATTTAAAAAATCTTCATATTTTGTCGATGGAAAATCTTCATCAGTCATAATTTTTCTTTAGAAAGAATTCATCAGTCATTTTATTTCTATAAAATTTTCATCAGTCATAATTTCTTTAATTGAAAATTTCATCAGGTTATAACTTCTCTATAGAAAATTTTCATTAGTCATAACTTTATCTAAACGTTATTTTGATAACATTTTCTTTTCTTCTGCTTTAATTGCTGTTTTATGGGCTTGAATTAGAGTTTGAGATATTTTTTTATAGCATTTTGTATGGAGACATACCAGCAAAATCGTAATTCGCCGTGCTGCAAGTATCTAAACGATAAAGAACTATTTTGAGAATTAAAGGCTACAAATTCCTTTTGGCTATGTGTTCCTATGAAAGCAACTCAAGTGTGAACCATGTATAGATATCTGGCATGTTTCACACACAAATTGCTTTGGGTCGAAATTTTTTTTAGAAAATATTTAATAATTCCTGTGGGCTTTATTCGGAACACCCGTTTTAACTCGCGTTATTACTGTCTTAATTCAGCAGACTAAAATTAATTTAGGGAATTTTAGTTGGAATTTTCTATGAGCTTAGAAGTATTGAAAAAATTAAAACGGATTCACTCTCTTCCTCTTTCTGTGTCTCTCTTCTTACTCTTGTTCTCTCAACCAAATCCTTGCTGCATTACTTTACAGCTACAAAACAAATTATTAAAAAATATATAATTTAAAATTTATTGTTTTTTTTTTAATAAAAATCGTTTTCCCTAAATTTACTGTTAACTTGAAGCCTTTATAATGTTTACACTTTTTTAAAAACAAGATAAAAATCGCTTAAATGGCAAACAAACAGATCAAAACAAAAGGAAGTTGAAAATCCTAAAAAAGCATTTAAGCGCATGCAAAACAATTTGTAATAAAACTTGTAGCAAAAATAAAATACAACAAAATGTTGCCCACAAGAAAAAATAAACACACGACCAAATTTATCGCTAAGGAAACACTTAACAAAATTTGTTTGCTTTAAAGCCAGTTTAGCGATTCTTTTTTAAAGCACTTTAAAAGCTTCATCAAAAGCTTCAAAGAAGAAAAATTTTGTTGGCATTAAAGTTTCTATTGTTAATAACTCTTTAAAGCCAACTTTTGCTTTTTTTAAATTATTTACAGTAACATTTTTTTAAGTGTATTGCTTAAACTATAGAAAAAATAAATGTACAAACGATTTAAACATGCAGCTATAAGAACAGAATGCATTTGGATTTAAAAATTAATTCTCACAAAACGATTTAAGACACATTTTAAGTCACCAGACAAAGTGACGCAGATTCAAAATAAAAAACAAAAAAACTCCAATAAAATAAAGTCTGAGTCAAGAGGAAATAAAAAACATTTTATTACGAGTTAAACTAAAACAACAATAAAAATAAAAAAAAAATACTGGGAAGTTTTTTTTAAATAAAAATTTAACCCAGCAAACATATTTCTAAGGGGTTTTAAAAAGTTCAATTCAAAAGTATTTTCAAATCCCTATTTAATACGGATGGATCTTAAATCTAACAGCCTGTCCCACAATATCGAATGCAAACTCAAGCAAAAGAAAACTAGTCACGGCACTTTCGCTCTAAAAAACGTTTCACTATTTTTCAACTTGTCGCTCACTTAACTTCACGTGTGCAACTTCAGCCATTTTTCCATCGTCAAATTAATATTGTTACCATATGAACAGAACCCTTAAATTAAACGCAAAACGCTAAAAATAATTAAAATCCACTCTGAAAATGGTGGTTTATAAAAGTCGTGATATTTTCGCTTAACATAATCATCCTTCTGACCCCGCTATTAAGCATTTGGTGGTCAAATTTAAGCCGACTGACTCGAAACAAAATGTGTGAACATCAACGCATGTTTTACCGGGTCGTTCAACAGTGTTGAAGCAAATCCAAATTTCTCAATTCCTCAACGTTTCCACTGCATGGTGAATTTTGCGTAAGAATTTGACTTTGAAGCTTTACAAGGTTCAACTTGTGCAGGAGCCGGCCATTCACATCGCGTAGATTCACTCAGGAACAACCGGCAAGTTTTTCTGAAAAAAATTATTTTTTCAGACGAAGCCCATTTTTACTTGTCAGGCAATGCCGCAAGCAAAATTGCCGCATTTGGGCTTCTGAATATCCTAGAGTGATTATTGAGAAGCCTTTACATGCTAAACGTGCCACTGCATGGTGTGCTTTGTGGTCTGGAGGCGTGATTGGGCGGTTTTGTTTTGAAGACGGGGCTGGAAATGGGGTTACGGTCAATGGATCGGGCTATCGAGAGATGATAACAAGTCAATTTTTGCCTATTACTAACGACGTGGATATCACCGACATGTGGCCTCAATAGGACGGTGCCACATGTCACACAGACAATGAAACGATCAATTTATTGCAAACCCAGCTTCCCGAACGCATAACTTCACGAAAATCAGCCAGATCGTGTGATTCAATACAGCTGGATTATTTTTTGAGGTTATCCAAAACAACCACATGGCAAATTTTGCGTAGGCAACTGACTTAGAAGCCTTCAACTAGTGCAGGAATTGAAACCATTCACATTAACGGCTGGTTTTTCAGAGGCTTCTAAAAATTCTACAGCGGTTGAAGCATGCTCAACGTGGTACTGTATAATACGCTATATGGTCTAGAGGCGTGATTGGTTAGTTTTTTTTTTGTTTGCGGGAATGGTCAATGGATCACGCTGTAGCAAGATGCTTACAACTCAATTTTTGCCTATTATTGACGATGTGGATATCAATGACATGTGATTTGAATGGATACGACGACAATAAACAAAACTGGCACATTTAGAGTGATGATATTGCTGGTGTGTTTGTTAAGACGCTGTTTTATATCCAGAAAAACTGACGTTTTAGTGAACTTTCTGGGCTGGTGGCATCATTATATTATTAAAAACGCTGCTCGTCACCAATGACTGTAACAGGTGATATATAGATATGTACGTGAGTAAGTATTCACTTTTTTTGTTTATCAATTAAAATCCAGAAGCTGTGATTTCAACAAGACACCGCAACAGGTCATACAGCTGGTACTACAATTAATTTGGTTAAAGAAAACGTTCGGTAATCGCACAACGATCTTGGTAGATATTGCAGAAAGATTTTCGTTTGCGGGCTTACAAAATCCAACACGAACTAGAATTGAAAACACCCGACCACACAGCAATTCATAAATTCGTTGAATGGGTCCACAACAATATTGCCATTGAGCGCGATTTTCCAAAGTAAATATTGTTCAGTGATGTTTAGCTTACTTTTATTCAAATGGATATGACGTCAATAAGCAAAATTTCGCATTTAGAGTGATATGATAATTTTCACGTTTAGAATGAGCCACCGTTACGTCCAGAAAAACTGACTGTTTGGTGTGCTTTATGTTGGTCACAACGCTATAAAGCCATGATTACTAATTTTTTAGTTCATCAATTAAATATCCATGATACAGGGGCTGCTATTTATATTGCTGGCCTGGTAACACTAACTGTTGCTAGGCAACAGCTGATGTTTCCAGTGCAACCTTCACATTGTTAAACACAACCTCAACCAAAACATTTCGTCATTTTATTGTTGTTAGTGACAGCAGGTTGAAAAAGTGATCTTAGGAGAAAATGGAATTAACTCGTGAACATTTTCGTGCAATAATTTTTCATAACTTTCGACGTGGCCTGACACGACAACAGTGCACAGATGAACTTAATTCCTTATATGGTAATGAAGTACCTTCTTACAGCACCATTAAAAACTGGTATAACGAATTCAATCGTGGCCGACAATCACTCCAGCACGAATCCCGTGAAGGTCGTCCAACCATGGTTTTTGTGCCACAAAACATCGCAGCTGTGCATGAGCTGATAAAGCATGATCGTCATGTAAAATATTGCGAGATTGAGGCATCTGTAGGGATTAGTATGACAAGCATTAATAAGATCTTGCATGAAAATTTGCATGTGAAAAAGGTTTGTTCACGTTGGATACCGCATAACCTGACAAACGCACAAAAGGATACTGGTGTTGATTGGTGCAAGAAAATGTTGCAGAAATTCGCTCAAGGTGCATCAAAAACAGTTTATAATATCTGCACAGGTGACGAATCATGGATATATTCATATGATCCTGAAACAAAACAGCAATCCACTGTATGGATCTTTCAAGACGAGCGAAATTCCACCAAAGTTGCTCGTGGAAGAAGTTCTCACAAAACGCTTGTATGCCCTTGTCACACCCCAATGAACCCTTCAAGATGCTGCCAAATTCATAAGTTCTGGTGTTTCTTTAGTTGTTTAGCAAATAGTTGCCTGTTTCTTCGGCAATACCGGTCATGTGGCGACTGTGCCATTAGAGCAACGTAAGACGGTTAATTCGGCATGGTACACCACTGTTTGTTTGCCAGAAGTCTTTAAGGAACTTCGGGAAAAGTCAAAGAGAAGACGCATCATTCTGTATCACGACAATGCGAGCTGTCACCGATCGGCTGAAACAATGGAGTTTTTGACAGGTCAAAATATTGAATTGATGGGTCAGCCCTGACTTGGCAACTAATGACTTATTTTTGTTTCCGAACATCAAGAAAAAACTACGTGGACAACGGTTTCCTACACTTGAAGAAGCAGTTTCTGCATTCAAAACCCATGTTTTAGAAGTACCTAAAACGGAGTGGAAAAAGTGCTTTGAAAATTGATTCCAACGCATGCGAAAGTGTATAAATTTTCATGGAGAATATTTTGAAAAACAATAAAATAGATTTTGTGTTTTCATCCGTAGGCCACAAATATAAATGGCAGCCCTCGTATTGGGCAGAAGCTGTGCTTTTAATAAGATGGCGCAATATATCACACAACTCGTGCTACAGTTAATTTGTTGAAAGAAATTCAAGTCCGTGAATTGGTCTTCAATAACGTGCGCTTTAATGTCGCTAAACGTGAAGTCACTAGTCTACACCATATAGGGCCAGAAATAATGGACAAAGTCATGGTAAATTGGGCGTCCATATTAGAGACTACGTCCGAGCCAACCAGCCGTGGCGACCATTTACCAGAATTTATATTTAAATTATCTATCAAATAAAATAAATTTCATTTTCATTTAAAAAATTTTATCTGCGTTTTATTCCACTTCAAAGTTCTATACCTCTGTAAGAAAAACCCTTTATTATAATTAATTCACCAAAATTAATTTTTGGAGAGTTAATTGAGTTATTTTTCGCTTGTAGATTTTAGTTTTTACATTCACCTGTTACTCTTGGAAACTGAAAGTTAAAACGTTAAAACAACACAAACTTTTGATATGGCAGCCCTTCAATGCAGCCCAAAATACAACACTCGTCTTGAATGTTAACCCGACAAGGTTGGGATTTGTTAATATGCAAATGGTAATTGGGTTGTGTGCTATTTTTTTATTTCAAGTTTGTTTTAAACGGAATAGTGGCATAGCAGGCATGTTAATGCATTTAAATAAATATTGTGTGTTTTTGTTATCGTTACAATCATGGATAATTGTAAATTAGCAGACAGCCATAAGACACACATGTGGCTTTTTTTTGTCTTGTTATTGTTATTGTTTTTGTTTTTGCTTAAAATAATACTTGAGCATGAAAAACAGCAAAGAATAGAACATTTTATAACACATTGAAATGAACTTTAACTGATTGTGAGTCAGTTTTAATGTGTCAATTGCAGTTGAAATAAATATGGTTTCAAGAATAATTAGCAAATTGTTTAGAAATTTCAGACAAAAACATATTTATTACAACACACGCACACACACACATACATACATACATACAAACATATTTATGTAAAGTATGTTTGTGTGAGAACATGTGAGAAAGTTTTTCATTTGTAAAAATAGATTATAACTTCGTGTTATAACAAAAACCATATATAGGGTGTATTTATATAGAGGTATAGGGCTATGAAATGGAATAAAACAAATATACAGGGTGTATTTATATAGAAGTATAGAATATTGAAATGGTTGGCTCTGACATAGCCCAACCTAGAGTCCAGTCTAGACGTTTCGATGAATTTTTCCCCTCTTCTACGTCGTATATTGGCAATAACGCAATGACGTGATAAGATTTACATCTGCACCTGGCCGTGGGCCTTAATCAGATGATGGACCATTACCACTGTGGATAAAATGTTGCGTCATCCTCGCCCTAGAAGGCCTTCGAATACGTATATCCTTCGGTCATTCCTAGTTGCAACTTCAAAAGCCCGGAGTAGGCCGCAGCCTTCACTCCTTGCTGAAGAGTTGGAGACTATTCAACTCTTGGTCCAGAACGCATGAAGCTTAATATAATTAAGAACACGACGGCATTCATACTCACTGGACCTGGATCATTCATTGTGTTCATTGTGACTGATCCGACCCACAAACTCAAAGGAGGGCCTCGAAACACACAGCCACCACGATACTCCCGAAGGGCCTACCTCACTAATCAGTCAGATAACAGCAAAATGTCTAAAGAGACAAATAGCGGAACTCTGGGGCTTTACTGATTCCCGTGGAAATATATTGGATTTTCCAGTTGATTCCTACTAGCCTTAAAGGGGACTGGGCTCCCTTTTATCCCGCAAGATACAAGTCTAGATAGTTGTGTGATCCACAAAGACTTATAATGTGGCCCCAGGGGGAGGCAATAACGCAATGTGTGTTGTCTTTTAAGTGATCAATCCTTTCTGGCTTATGGACGTAGACAAACGACTTCATACATCCTCGCAGAAAATAGTTTAGCGGCACTAAAACGCATGATTTTGGAGGCCAATTCAAGATTTCGAAATGAAAAACTATGCGGCTACCAAATGTTTCTGTCAATAAATCAATTTGCGATTAACTTTTCACATATGACTTTTTCCAACATTTGTGGCCGATTATTGGTAAAAACGCGGTCAATCGTTACGGGCTTATTGGCGTAGACTATCGACCATTGCTTCCCATAGAAAATAATTTTGTGGCATTAAATCTCACAATCTTGGAAGCCCCTGTAGACTAGTAGGTAGTGTGCTAGCTTACATGACTGCGGGTTGTGGGTTCGATTCCCAACAAAGACCTTGGTTTTTTTCACTACAAATAAAAATTGACTCTCGGTAATGCTGCTCAGTGATGAAGGCATGGTCACTGGTCACTGAGCTGTCTTATACGACAGTTAATTTCCGTAACTATCCTTCTACTTTCACCACCTGTCGCATCTCTTCTCTATCCCTTTTCTAAAGAATGTAGCACGGCACTTGACTAAATAGGCTTTGTTGCCTGAAGTGCTACTTCTCTTTAAAAAAAAAAAATTCACGAGTTCAAAACGTGAAACTCTGCGGTTACCACACGCTTCCTTCAATAAATCAATTTTCGGTAAAGTTTTCCAACATCTGACCATTCCCTCTAAGTAATCAATGTTTCGGGCTTATTTGGGCCCAAAATAGTGACTTCATATATCCCTACAGAAAATAGATAAGCGGCATTCAAACGCAAAATCTTGGAAGCCAATTCGCGAGTTTGGAACCTGAAACTAAGCGCTTACCTAAGGTCTATTTCAATAAATTAATTGTGGCACGAACTGCGCGACATTTTGTGCCGTCTTATTAAAACCACAGCTTCTGCCCAACATCATGGATGTTTAGTTGATAAACGAAAAAGTTAGTTACCATGGCTCTATAGCAGTCTATAGCAATGAGTGTAACGTTACAACCAGCATCATTTGTAAAGGAGTATGGAACAATATTTCCGCCAGCCCAAACAACACACTAAACAATTGAAAACATTGCAGCCATGAGCCACAATGTTAAGGTAGATCCAATTTGTCAATGCCTCGACATTCTCCACAATAATGGGGTTATCGAAAACCGCCACATTACGATTATTTTGCGTAAGGATTTGAATGTCAAGGTTATAAGGTTCAACTGGCGCAGGAATTGAAGCCGGCCTGTCACTCACATCGCCTTAGATTCGCTCAATTCATTCAGGAACAACCGGCTGGTTTTTCTGAAAAAGTTAGACGAAACCTATTTTCAATAGTCAGGGTATGTGAACAACTGTGTGATTGGATTTACATCCGCGCCTGGTCATGAAGCCTTAATCAGATGGTGGAACAAACCACTGCATAATTTGGAACGTCATGCTCGTCCTAGGAAGCCGAAGCTATAATTCTATGCAACAGAACTTTCTAGTTGCAACTTCGATGATTCCAGACCAGGGCTGCAAATCATCACTCCTTGCATAAGAGTTGGAGACTTTCCAACTCCTGTCCAGAACACATGTCTAGCATGCTCACTGGATCTGGGAACATTTCACCAGGTAGGTGTTATTAAAGGTGAAATGAACCCGGCCACCATAGAACCATAAACTGATATGGGGCCGCGAAACCACAACCACCACGATACTCCCATATAGGGCCAACCTCAATAATCAACCAGAGAACAGTTAAATGTCTAAAGAGACAAATAACGGAACTCTGCGGGTCACTGATTCCCGTGGAAATAAAGTGGAGTTTTCCGTTCTACCCCTGCTGACTTCAGGGGACTGGGCTAACTTTTTTCCCCAGTTGCACTGTGTCTAGATAGTCGAAGTTCTATAAAGACCATATATATGTGCCCCCGGGGGGTGGTATGTGGACAAGTAAAATTACCGTATTTTAGCTTCTCAAAATTCTAGAGCAATTATTGAGAAGCCTTTGCAGGCTCAACGTGTCACTGTATCGTGCACTGTATGGTCTGGAGGTGTGATTCGGCCGTTCTTTTCGAAGATGAGGCTGGAAATGCGGTAACGGTCAACGGATCACGCTATCATCCATTTTTGGTTGATTGGCCAGTGACTCACGCTACGCATTACAGGGAAAATTCGGGTTTTAGCAGAACGGTGTCCGTATGTGGAATAAGCTCCCTCCAAAGGTCCTTCCTGTCGCTTTCAATGTGCACAAACTATACTCCCTGTTCCCTCCTTCCCATAACCTAATTTCCTTGTTCTGGCACAATGCATTGCATGTGTGGGGGTTATCGCCTGAGTGCTGCTCCAAAGAAAAAAACTGTCGGTTTTTCTGGATATAAACGTATCTCATGCGTAATAAGATTTACATCTGCACCTGGCTGTAAGCCTTGATCAGATGGTGGTCAAACCACTAATAAGGAGAAGCATCGTCTTTCTCGTCCTAGAAAGCCGAAGACAAATTTTAGCAACAGGTCTTTCCTAGTTGCAATTTCAGCGGTTCCGCAGCAGGGTCACAAACCACTACTCCTTGCTAAAGAGTTGGAGACTATCCAACTCCTAGTCCAGAACACATGACTAGCATGCTCACTGGATCTGGATCATTCACTCGTTGTTCTCAGTAAAGATGAGATTATCCTGGCCCCCTAATCAAATTCATGAGGGACCGCAAAGCACACAGCCACCACGTTACTCCCGAAGGGCCAATCTCACTAATCAGTCAGAGAAAAGGCTAAAGAGACAATTAGCGGAACTCTGGGGCTTATTGTGTCCCGTGGAAATAACGTGGAGCTTCCAGTTGACTCCCTACTTGCCTTCAGGGGACTGGGCTCCCTTATACCCCCAGCAGCACAGGTCTAGATGGTCAAGTAATCCAAAGAGACTCCCTGCTCCCTGTTGCCTTCAGGGAACTGGGCTCCCTTATACCCCTAAACGACACAAGTCTAGCTGGTTAAGTAATCTCTATAAACACTGATTAATATGTCCGCGAGGGGGAACTTTATCTCATGATATACTTGAGGATTTCATCACTCCTAATGTGGCAGTTTTGTTTATTGCTATTGTCTCCTTTCAAACAAACATAAGCTTAACATCGCTAAACAAAATTCGCTTAGAGAAAGAGGGATCGACGTTATTTTTTTTTTTTGGACTCATTCACCTAATCTACGCCTCGGTGATCGGCTTTAGTTCCAGCTCGTTTTGGATTTTGTAAGCATGCAAACCATGATCTTTCTACAAAATCTTTTTAGATCTTTCCGGCAAAGTAGATGGGCACATATCCAAATCCTCTGCACGATAGACTGATATGAGTCTTCCTTTAAGCTATGCTATGGTCCGCAGCAGCCAACACGTTTTCTATACATTCTGGATGGTCTTTTTGAGTGCGTGTGTTATCATTTAGGGAAAACGTAATGCGAAAACGTTTCATAATCAAATTGTGAACTGTAAAATGGACGTAGTGCACGATACCGATTTACATAATTTGAAAGCGTTGTTCAGGCGTCAGTCTATTTATGTTGAAATGCTAAACCAAATTTGATAACTGGCAAAATAGCTGTCAGTTAAAAAGTGTTGGCAACTTAAAGTTCTATACCTCTATAAAAAACACCCGATACTTATATAAATTTATTCTGTGACTAAACTCGAGTTGAGAAGAGACCTTAATTAGTGTGTTTTTATTAGAACAAATAAATTAATTTTTCCATCTAATGAAATTCTATTTTTAGACATTTAGTGTCTGTGTCTGCGTTAAAGGGACAACGTTTAATTGGAGCAATTTTTAACTAGAGCAACTGTGCATGATTACTCGAAAATCCGTTAGAGTTTTAAATAAAATTTTAATTGAATTAACGAACTGATAACGAATCTACTTGTGTAAGTTATACAATACAACATACAACGTGAAAGTAACGCCCGTTATTTGTGTTGTGAAGTTGGCTGCATTAATAATTGAATGGCCATACGAATTTGGTTGGCTCCAGGTTTAATTTTTATCACTTTTTATATATTTTAACACGGTTATATCTTGAGAGATCGCGAGAATTATCTTTTTTGTGTCTGAAGCAAAGTTGTAAATATTGTATAGGAGCAACAAGTTGTTGAAGGCATTTTAGGAACGAACTGCGAGATGACATACAGACACGAAAGTTATTATTTTGAAAGAACCACTTCATCCATGATGTCAAAATTACATTCCACAACTTGCCACTGTAGTGTGAATGTCCCCCCGGGGGGCACATGGATATGTTTTGACGGAATCTCAGCGTAATTACATGTATCAACGGGGTTAAAAGGGAGTCCAGTTTGCTACAAGGCTAATGGGAACCAACTGGACAATTGCACTTTATTTCCACGGGATTAAGTAAAGCCCCAGAGTTCAGCTTTTTGTCTTTTTAGCCTCTTAGCTGTTCTCTGACTGATTATTGAGGTTGGCTCTTCGGAAGTATCGTGGTGGCTGTGTATTTCGAGGCCCTAGTTTGAATTGTGTGGATCGGATCATTTACAATGGTCCAGTGAGTATGAATGCCGTCGTGTTCTTAAATTTTTTTAAGCTTCCTGCGTTCTGGACCAGGAGTTGGATAGTCTCCAATACTTCAGCAAGGAGTGAGTGACTGCGGCCTGCTCCGAGCTCTTGAAATTGCAACTAGGAGTGACTGAAAGATATACATATGTGAAGGCTTCCTAGGGCGAGGATGGCGTTACATTTCATCCACAGTGATATGATCCACCGTCAGGTTAAGACTTACACAGCTCTAGGTACTGACGTAAATCTTATCAGGCATAGTATGACTGTTCAGCTAATGTAGACAATATATAAGTAGTGCAGCAAGTAGTCTTTGGAAAAGCACGAACAGGGATAGAGGTTCCACGAGGTGACAATGCCAATGAAAAAACGATTCAATGGTAAAAAAATTTGATGCCTTGATTGTAGAGATTTGTTGATCGAGTTCTAAAATTATGCAGTTTGAAGATGAAAGCTGCGATGATGAAGATGCCACTGAAATTGGTGGAGACACTCAAGAAAACATACCCTTAAATATTTGATGCATTGATTGTGGAGATTTGTCGACCGAGTTCTAAAATTATGCAGTTTGCAGACGAAAGCTGCAATGATGAAGATGCCACTGAAATTGGTGGAGACACTGAAGAAAACATACCCTTAAATATTTGATGCATTGATTGTGGAGATTTGTTGATCGAGTTCTAAAATTATGCAGTTTGCAGATGAAAGCTGCGATGATGAAGATGCCACTGAAATTGGTGGAGACACTGAAGAAAACATACCCTTAAATATTTGATGCATTGATTGTGGAGATTTGTTGATCGAGTTCTAAAATTATGCAGTTTAAAGATGAAAGCTGCGATGATGAAAATGCCACTGAAATTGGTGGAGACACTGAAGAAAACATACCCTTAAATATTTGATGCGTTGATTGTGGAGATTTGTTGATCAAGTTCTAAAATTATGCGGATTGAAGATGAAAGCTGTGATGATGAAGATGCCACTGAAATTGGTGGAGACACTAAAGAAAACATACCCTTAAATATTTGATGCGTTGATTGTGGAGATTTGTTGATCGAGTTCTAAAATTATGCAGTTTGCAGATGAAAGCTGCGATGATGAAGATGCCACTGAAATTGGTGGAGACACTGAAGAAAACATACCCTTAAATATTATGTCTAACTTGGATGGTGATGCAGACTCTGAGCTTGAATATGAAAAACATATGAAGATAATAAGATTATCAGAACCATGAACCTCCACTTCAACAAGCAAGAGACTTTCGATTGAGCTGGCGTTTAATATTGTGGGACAGGCTGTTAAACTTGAATCTCAATTTAAATTGATGGCTCTATGCTATCGATGTTGTTAAGGTATCAATGTTAATGACTTACGTTATAAACGTTAAGTCTAGCCAATGACAAGTCGAAAGATAGTGGAATGCTTTTCAGAGCGAAAGTGAGGTACCAGCTTTCTTTCGTTTGAGTTTGCGTTCGATATTGTGGGACAGGCTGTTAAGTATTTCACTTTAAATTCAACTTTTTTTATGGATTTTTGTTTTTTATTTTTGTGAAAATCATTGATCAGCATTTAATCAGAACATTTCCACCAAACAAACAAACAACAACAGCAACAACAAAATCGAACTAACAAAATCCAATGAAAAGAAAACTTTAATCTTGAATCTCAATTTGAATGGATGGCTGCACGCTATCGATGACTTTGAATAGATAAAATTTTTCTTGCACACACACACACACACACACACAAAATGAAATATAAAAAAAAAAAATTGTCATCAAATTTTGTTGAAAACATAAATTTCAATTAAAATCTTTAGAACACAAATAAAGAACAAGCATTAAGACAAGACAAGACAAATTTGTTTTAGAACATAAAGAAACGACAGGCGAGAATGACAAAAACGACAAAAAACAAACTGTGAGATTTAGAGATTAAAATTGTTTTTATAGAAAAAATTAGCTGATTTTTATTAAATATTTACAGGCGATTTAATGTTTATTTTTATTGCCATAAAACAAGTGTTGACACTGGTTTCTCAAAGTCATAAAAAACGGTGATTGGCATTAAAAAGAAAAAAATCAATTTGACTGTTGTAACTTATTGGACAGTAAACATGGAGAGAGAAAGAAAAAGAGACAGAGAGAGAGAAAGAGGAATAGAGCAGTAATTGCTTTCATTGTTAAACAATATTTCAACAATTTTAAAAGGGTGGCAATGCTGTATTTCATTTCAGCAAAAGCATGCTCGGCAATGAAGCACATTCTGATCTTATGGCTTAAATAATCCTTGAGAAAACTCGTTAAAGAGACTTTCTGACCATACTTCATCTGATATTGGTCTTCGGGTTTTTTAACAAGAAGTTTGTTTTTTACTTGTGGCAATACCGACAACACGATAGTTTTGACATTTAGCTCTTTAACGTATTCGTAGTAGATGCATTGCCAATTGTTACAATGAATTCAATTTCATATGAAAATCACATTAAAATAATTAAAATCCGCTACATTTCATAAAATTAGTGATATTTTCGAACAACATAATCGCCCTTTTGAGACCGCTATTAAGAATTTGATTGTTAAATTTTAATCGAAAGGCTCGTTACCAAACGTGCGAATACCAAGGTGCGTTCAACCGGGTCGTCCAAATAAAACATTGCAGCTGTGAGCCACACTGTTGAAGCAGATTCAGATTTGTCAATTCCGCGACGTTCTCAAAAATTAGGGTTATCGAAAACCACCACATGGCTAATTTTACAAAAGGATTTGACTTTAAAGCCTTACAATATTCAACTGGTGCAGGAATTGCAACCGATCGATGTAATTACATCGCTAAATTAGATTCGCTAAATTCATTCAGAGGCAACCGGCTGGTTTTTTTTTCATCTTTTCAGACGAAGACCATTTTCACTTGCCACCGTATGTCAACAAGTAAAATTGCCACATTTGGGCTTCTGAAATTCCGATTATTGATACCCCTGGGGGCATATTTATGGTCTTTATAGTACGTAACAGCTATCTAGGTCTGTGCAACTGGGGGAAAAAGGGAGCCCAGTCCCCTGAAGACAGGCAGGGAGTCAACTGGAAGTTCCACTTTATTTCCACGGGGATCAGTGAGCCGCAGAGTTCATTATTTGTCTTTTTAGACATTTAACTGTTCTCTGGCTGATCATTGAGGTTGGCCCCTATATGGGAGTAACGTGGTGGTTGTGGTTTCGCGGCTCCATAACAGTATAATGGTTATTATGGTGGCCAGGATCATCTCACTGATAATGACACGCAAAGTGAATGATCCAGTCCAGTGAGCATGCTAGACATGTGTTCTGGATAGGAGTTGGAAAGTCTCCAACTCTTTAGCAAGGTGTGATGGTTTGCAGCCCTGCCCTGGAATCATTAAAGTTGTAACTAGGTGGTTCTGTTGCTTAGAATTATGTCTTCGGCTTCCTAGGACGCATGTATGACGTTCCAAATTATACAATTGTGGTTTGTCCACCATCAGATTAAGACTACATGGCCAGGTGCGGATGTAAAAAGAATCACACTATCTATTCCGATTATTGAGAAAACTTTGCATGCTCAACGTGTCACTATATTGCGCGCTATGTGGTCTGGAAGCGTGATTAGGCCGTTTTTTTTTCGATAATGAGGCTGGAAATGCGCTAACAGTCACTAGATATCGTGAGATGCGTTATAAGATTTACGTCAGTCTAGCTGTGTAACCCATAACTGAGGGTTTCCCGGGGGCACATGATTCTTTTTGGAGCCTACTATTCGATCTAGACTGGTGTTTTGCGAGGTAAAAGGGAGCCCAGGCCCCTTAAAGGCTAGTAGAAGTCACCTGTACAATCCACTATATTTCCACGGGAATCAGTGAGCTTGCAGAGTTCGCTATTTGTTTCTTTAGACATTTAGCTGTTCTCTGGCTGATTATTGAGGTTGGCACCTATATGAGAGTATCGTGGTAGCTGTGTGTTTCGAGGCCCTCGTGAGAGTTTGTAGGTCGGATTATTCACAATGAACACAATGAATGGTTCAGGTCCAGTGAGTATGAATGATTCATGCCTTCTAGGCATGAAGGCCTTCTAGGGCGTGAATGGCGTTGCTTTTCATTCACAGTGGTAATGGCCACTATCTGACTATGGCTCACTACCATATCACGAAATAACTGACGGTGGATTATACTTCTGTGAATGGCGGGAATTTTAGCGTCACCCTAGCCCCAGGAAGCCTTCGGATATGTCTATCCTTTAGTCACTCCTGGTCGCAAGTCCAAGAGCTCTAAGCAGTCCGCAGCCACTCACTTCTTGCTAAAGAGTTGGAGACTATTCAACTTCTGGTCCAGAACGCATGTAGCTTAATAAAATTTAAGAACACAACCGCAATTATGCTCACTGAACCGGGATCATTCATTGTGTTCTTTGTGAATGATCCGACCTACACAACTCAAATGAGGACCGCGAAACCAAAACCACCACGATGCTCTCGCAGGGCCAATCTCAATAATCAGTCAGAGAACAGCTAAAGGGCTCAAAAGCCAAAAAGCTGAACTGATTCCCGTGGAAATAAAGTGGTGTTGTTCAGTTGTCTCCTGCTAGATTTTTAGGGGACTGGACTCCCTTTTAACCCCGTTGACACATGTAATGACGGTAAGTTTCCGTTAAAACATATCCATGTGGCCCCCGGGGAGACAGTCATGCTACAGTGGCAAGGTTTGGAATGTAATTTTAACATCATGGATGAAGTGGTTCTTTCAAAATAATATCTTTCGTATCTGTATGTCATCTCGCAGTTCGTTCCTAAAATGCCTTCAACGACTTGTTGCTCCTATGCAATATTTCCAACTTTGCTTCAGACAGGGAGGTGGCTCTATCGCGTAATTTAAGCCTATTATTAACGACGTAGATATAACTGACATGTGGTGTCAACAGAACGGTGCCACATGTCACAAAGCCAATGAAACGATCAATTTATTTCAAACAAAATTTCCCGACTGCATAATTTTGCGACAATCAGCATATAAGTGGCCAGAGTGTGATTTGTTTTACATCCGCACCTGGCTATGTAGCCTTAATCAGATGGTGGACAAACCACTATAGTATAATTTGGAACGTCATACATGCGCCCTAGATAGCCGAAGGCATAATTCTAAGCAACAGAACCACCTAGTTGCAACTTTAATGATTCCAGGGCAGGGCTGCAAACCATCACACCTTGCTAAAGAGTTGGAGACTTTCTAACTCCTGTCCAGAACACATGTCAAGCATGCTCACTGGACGGGATCATTCACTTTGCGTGTCATTATCAGTGAAATGATCCTGGCCACCATAATTTTCATATTTCCCTTATGGGGCCGCAAAACCACAACCACCACGATACTCCTATATAGGGGCCAACCTCAATGATCAGTCAGAGAACTATTAAATGTCTAAAGAGACAAATAATGAACTCTGCGGCTCACTGATACCCGTGGAAATAAAGTAGAGCTTCCAGTTGTCTCCCTGTCTGACTTCAGGGGACTGGGCTCCTTTTTACCCCAGTTGCACTCTGTCCAGATAGTGGAATATTCTATAAAGACCATATTTATATGCCCCTGGGTGGAATATAAGTGGCCAGCCAGATCGTGTGATTTAACACCAATAGATTGTTTTTTTGTGGGGCCATGTTAAGGACAGAGTCTATACAGAGCGAATCGATTTTAGCGTTAAAATTCCAAATCCGTGATAGTCTAATCTGATGGCTTTTTCCAACATTTGTGGCTGTAGATCGACAATAACGCGGACAATATTGTTCTTCTAGTGATTAGTCGTTTCTCTCTTAATGGCGTAGACCAACGACTTTACCCCATCCCAATAGAGAATAGTCTAGCGGCATTAAATCGCACGATCATAGAGGCCATTTCACGAGTGTCGGGAACATGAAAGTATAAGGTTGTCCTGCATATTCTTCAAGAAATCACTTGTGAGAACAGCTTTGTGTCTGTCTTTTTACTCTCTTGTTAAAATTATAGAGTCCTGCACATAATTCAATTAATGAATGGAAAAGGCACTATTCATGGCTCTATAGCGGTCACCAGTGACTGGCCAGCATCGTTTTTAAAGAAAGTATGAACCAATGATTCCCATCAAACGAACACTTTTTGTGGATGTAAGGGTGTCTCAGGACACACTCCAGGATTATCATGATTTCAAATGCGGCAGTTCTATTTATTGACGTATCCATTCAAACAAAAGTGTGCTATAGAGCGCTTAACAAAAATCGTCGATGAATATCGGGAGCAACAGCAATATTGTTTGGGAGCCATTCACCGAAACTACGCCGCCATGCTTGTGTGGTTTTATTTTTGGCTCGAGGTAAATTTTGGCACGCAAGCCAAGATCTTTCTCCCAAATTTTCCATAAATTAGGTACATGGTCACATAACCAATTTCAGTGTACGATGGCGAGTAGACTTTTGTGGGTCTGCCTCTGCGCTACGTTCTTCGGCAGCATTCACTTCTTCTGTATATTCTGTAGGATGTGTCTTTGTGGATGATCATTTAGAGTAAACGAGGTGCAAAACGTTCTATAGAGAGTAGAATTAATCGCTTTGATGGAGGATTATGTTGACCGTAACGAGGACGTAGTGCGCGATACATATTCCGAATAGAATCATGATTTTCTGAATAAATTTGCACATTTTGGAAACTTTAATTCAGCTGTCAGACTATTCACGCTGAAGTGTTAAACTAAACTTAATATAAATCACTTGACAACTGCCAAAGTCGGCCGTCAGTTAAAAAAAGTGTTGCCAAGTTAAAATTGTATACCTCTATAAAAGCCACATGCATTATAATGATGTTTACTTTGTAATATTCCTGCTGTAGCCATTTCATATAATTTTTAAAAGTTTCTTTGGCAGCCAGTTCAGTTCAGTTCTGTTCAGTTTTCGGTTTTTTTTTGGTTGCTTCTACAACAAAGTATTCTCTTGGCCAAAGAAGACACTCAGTTAATTGCTCATAGACATATTTTTATAAACATAAAGAGGCCCCAAAAACCATTCATTATATTGAAAATGTGAATGCGTTTCAAAATCAACAGCAAAAACAAAATAAATTAAACAAAATAAGTCTAAGATGACGACGTTAGTGACGATACATCGTCATTATTTCATAAAACATATTATTTTTCGAACAGCTATTTAAATGAATTTATTGATTTTTTAGCAAAATCAATAAAAACAAAATAAAGTTGGGCAAATTAGTTCAGAGCAGGCAGGCAGCCAGCTACTTAGTAACTGTCAATAATATGGCAGCACTATTTTTTTTCTAAATTTTCGAACAAATAATCGCTCCATACGAGCGATTAATTCGTGTGTCTATGGAACGTTTTTACACCCTCGTTTACTCTTAATAATAATACGCCTCCACAAAGACACATCATACAGAATATACAGAAGAAGTGAATGCTGCTGAAGAACATAGCGCAGAGGCACGCCCACAAAAGTCTACTCGCCATTGTACACTGGAATTGGATATGTGACCATGTATCTAATTTATGAAAAATTTTGCAGAAAGATCTTGGCTTGCGTGCGTGCCAAATTTACTTCGAGCCAGAATTTAAACCACACGAGCATGGCGGCGTAGTTTCGGTGAATGGCTCCCAAACAATATTGCTGTTGCTCCCAATATTCATCAACGATTTTTGTTAAGCGCTCTATAGCACACTTTTGTTTGAATGGATATGTTACTAAACAAAGCTGGCGCATTTGGAATCATGATAATCCTGGAGTTATATTGAGACACCCTTACATCCAGAAAAAGTGACCATTCGATTGGAATCATTGGTCCATACTTTTTTTAAGAAAGATGCTGGCCAGTCAATGGTGACCACTATAGAGCCATGAATAGTGCCTTTTCCATTCATTAATCGAATTATATGCAGGACTCTATAATTTTAACAAGACAGCACAGTATGTCACAAAGCTGTTCTCATAATTGATTTCTTGAAGAATACTTATGATAACGTTATACTTTCATGTTTCGGACACTCATCAAATGGCCTATAAGATCGTGCAATTTAATGCCGCTAGACTATGTTCTAAGGGGATGGGGTAAAGTCGCTATTCTAAGCCGATAAGACTGAAACGGGTAACCACTAGAAGGACAGAGTGTGATTTGTTTTACATCCGCACCTGGCTATGTAGCCTTAATCAGATGGTGGACAAACCACTATTGTATAATTTGGAACGTCATACAGGCGTCCTAGGAAGCCGAAGACATAATTCTAAGCAACAGAACCACCTAGTTGCAACTTTCATGATTCCAGGGCAGGGCTGCAAACCATCACACCTTGCTAAAGAGTTGGAGACTTTCCTACTCCTGTCCAGAACACATGCCTAGCATGCATGCTCACTGGACTGGATCATTCACTTTGCGTGTCATTATCAGTGAGATGATCCTGGCCACCATAATAACCATTATACTGTTATGGGGCCGCGAAAGCATAACCACCACATTACTCCCATATAGGGGCCAACCTCAATGATCAGCCAGAGAACTATTAAATATCTAAAGAGACAAATAATGAACTCTGCGGCTCACTGATCCCCGTGGAAATAAAGTAGAGCTTCCAGTTGACTCCCTGCCTGTCTTCAGGGGACTGGGCTCCCTTTTTCCACCAGTTGCACAGATCTAGATAGCTGGTTACGCACTATAAATACCATACTAGAAGGACAATATTGTCTGCGTTATTGTCGACCTACGGCCACAAATAATGGAAAAAGCCATCAGATTAGACTATCACGAACTTTGACATTTAACGCTAAAATCGATTGTGTTGGCTTCGTTTAGACTTTATCCTTACACATAGCCCCACAAAAAACAATACAGTGGTGTTAAATCACACGATCTGGCTGCCCACTTAAGTGCTGATTGTCGTGAAATTATGCGGTCGGGAAATTTGGTTTGCAATAAATTAATCCTTTCATTGGCTATGTGACATGTGGTATCGTTCTGTTAAAACCACATCTCAGTAATATCCAATGACACTTTCTCTCTTTTTCTCTGCTTCTAACTTTACAATCTCAACAGACTGTCAATTGTACAAGAAGAAGAATATTAGTTGTAAACTTGTAGTGCAGCAGAAATGCTTTCAATCCAAGTACCACAAGTGTCTTCAATTCAAAGAGTTAAAAGTAATTTTATTTAAATATTCATACTTTTCACGAACATAAAATGGTAGCATATGCCGTTATGTTTGCTTTTCAGTTGAACCGTTGGACTGCTACTGACTGATTATCGCATAATATAAAAGTCGGCTTCTTAATATATCATTTAAACCCAATCTCGTTTATAAGTCCACTAATAAAAACGACATTTTTCGTTCCTTGACATAGCAGCAATATATTCGGCCTCCATAGTACTAACAACTACAATAGATTGTTTACATGACTCCCTGACACCTGCTATGAACACTACATGACCAGAATATGATTTTCTGTCATAAGTATCACTGCTCCAGTCGGAATCTGTAAAGCATATACATTTTTTCTAAATTAGCAGAATATGTAATTTTATCCACAGGATTCTTTTTCAGTTATCATAACACGTATTTTGCAGCTTGAAAATGCTCCTTGTGTGGATGAAAGTTAAATTGGGATAAGTTGGAATTAACATGTATTAAGTCCGGTCTGGAAATTATAGCAGGTTACATTAAGGCACCGATGAGACTCTGATAATTTGTTTGGTCTAGCTAGGTCTTTACATTTATCTGTACATTTCTTTAAAAGTGTTCCGCTGGCCCAAAGTGTTGCTGCTGGTTTACAGTCTAACATATTCCACTTTTGCAAAATTTCTTGAGCGTATTTCTCCTCTAACGCCATCTCGGATTATTTCCATCCCAAGGTAAAAAGGTGCCCCTGTAGGCTAGTAGGTAGTGTACTAGCTTGTCAGTATGAGGCTTGTGGGTTCGATTCCCAACGACCTTGGTTTTTTTCAATACAAAAAAATAAAATTGACTGTCGGTGGGGTGATGAAGGCTAGTCACTGGTCACTGTGCTGTCTCTTATACGGCAGTTAATTTCCGACTATCCTTCTACTTTCACCACCTGTTTTATCTCTTCTCTATTCCTTTCCTGAAGAATGTAGCACGGTACTTGACTAAAGTGCCTAAAGTGCTACTTCTCTTTAAAAAAAAAAAAGGTAAAAAGATATTGCGCCCCTTGTAAATAACTTTAACGTGTTTGTTTAAAGGTTTTAAAATTTCGCTCATTTGTGATTCACTGGAACATGCCACCATCATGTCATCGACACGCATATAAGGCTATTCGAGAAATTTCGTGACAAGATTTACATCTGCACCTGGCCGTAGGCCTTAATCAGATGGTGGTTAAACCACTGGGAATGAAAAGTAACGTCATTCACGTCCTAGGAAGCCCAGGACTAATTCTAGCAACAGGTCTTTCCTAGTTGCAATTTCAGCGGTTCCAAAGCAGGGTTGCAAACCACTACTCCTTGCTAAAGAGCTGGAGACTATCCAACGCCTGGTTCAGAACACATGACTAGCATGCTCACTGGATCCGGATTATTCACCCATTGGTGTGATTTAAGGCGAGATGATTCTGGCCACCATAATCAGTTCATGCTTGGGGCCGCAAAACCACAACCACCACGATACTCCTGAAGCGCCAACCTCAATAATCAATTAGAGAAACAGCTAAATAGTCTAGAGACAATTAGCGGTAACTCTGGGACTTACTGATTCCCATGGAAATAACGTGGAGCTTTACAGGGAACTGGGCTCCCTTATACCACCAGCGGCACAGATCTAGATAGTCAAGTATTCTATAAAGCCCGATAAATGTGCCCCCCCGGGGGGGGGGGGGGGGGGGGGGGCTATTCGAAAAATGTTACTTAATATTGCATCTGAAAAAGCCCATTTCTAATAGAATGTCATTGATCTTTATATTCCATTCACGGCGGGCCTGTTTTAGGCCATAAAGTGCCTTTTTCAACTTACATACTTTACCGGGGCATTCCTTATTTTCGAGCACTGGAGGATGAGCCAGCTCTATATCTTCGTTTAAAAACACCATTCAAGTATGCTGCCACAATATCAATGTGATTAACTAGCAATTTTGGCTTTGCAGCTGAAGCAAGCAATAGTCGTAGGGTCGAATGTCGCACAACAGGTGCAAAGGTTTTTTTTAAATCAATTTGGCAACCCTAAGCCACTAGTCTTGTTTTAAATTTTTTCGCTTGCACCACTTGAACTGTTGTTTAAAGCAAAAACCCATTTACATTTTGTATCGTTTGGTTTATCGACCAATTCCCCTGCTTCATTTGTCAAAAGAGTTTCATATTCAATACGCAGAACTTTCAATCACTCACCAGAATTTTCGCCTGGCAATGCCTCTGCCACGGTTTTTTTGGAAATTTCAATAATAGAATTCAGCATTTCGCTTCTATTTAGCTTCGGTACAATAAATTTTTCTAGGCCTTCCCTTACCACCAGCTCCTTAAACTTTAGGCATACCACGTTTTCTTTTATTTTTGAATGTTAAAATTTTTTTTAACAAAAGATTTAATTCGCTTTAAAGTCTGTTATGTGTCAAGTCTTATTTTTTCTTCTTTATTGTTGTAGATATTTAGTGCTAGTGTTGTTGTTGGTGTAGTTGCTCTTTTTTGTGCTTTGTTTATCATGCATATACTACTGCTGCCTGACTGCCTTCATTTGCCGAGTTTTATGGTTGGGTGGCGGGTATTTTATGAAAGTATCGAATTACCTTCTACTTTGTAGTTGTTTTTGTTGTTGTATTTGTGTAACAAACAATATAAAAAATAAAGGCAGAAAATTTTATACAGCAACAACAAGAATAGCAACGAGCAGCACTGCAAAATTATGCGTGTGTTCTTGATTCTACTTTAATACTAAATTCCTTTTCTCTTTTGGAATAATTTGTATGAATAACTTTTATTTGTTGTTGCTTTTGCCTTTTTTTCTTTATTATTTGCTGCTTCTTGCGTTTAAATAGTAGGAAATATGTATTTATTTTTTTACTTTTGCTCTTTTCATATTTGTTTTCATTCATTGTTATATCATCCTAGTTCACTTTGTTCCCCATTTTTATGCGCTCCGCCAATAAAAAAGTTAAAACACTCCTCTTAGGGTTACGTAGCTGTTTTAAAGCAACTAACACTTGCATTTTAAGCCTTAATTTACTTATTAAATATTACAATGGATTTTACATTGTAAATTTTAGCCACAATTTATAATTTACCCAACGTTATTCTTAAAAGCATTTAATTTTCTAGTCAAGATGGCTACACCTGGAAAAACAAAAGAGAGAGAGCGAGACATTTTGTTATATTTAATATTTATTGAAAAAGGTGCTGCCACACAAAAAATAATTTTGAAAATCGTCAGTTCACATTTAACAGTGAAGGTAACTTTTTTATATATGATTATCTCTCAACAAGCTACGAAATACTATAAAATTATTGTTATCATCGTTAATATAAAATGATTTATTAAAATTTACTTTATAACTTTTAAAATTATTAAGAAAATAAGATACACAACTTGCTAAAAAATATATATTTACATAAATGAACTAGCAAACCCGTCGAATTCCGTTTCGCTACCAGATGGCTTTGTTTTTTCTACCATTTCGCTTGGGGATTAAAAGGTGAAGAAAAATAATTTTTTTTTTGTTTTATATTTGAAAAGAAAAAACTTTATTTCATTGCACAACAGTAATGAATTCATTTCGATTGCAAAAATGAAGTGGAATTTAGTTGAACTTCTCTAAGTAAAAAATGAAAGTGAATCCAAAGTAAATACTGAATCGAAGCGTTATACGTGTCCGCAAATTATCCGTTTCATTGAAGTGCTCTTTGGTGAACTACATTTTTTGTTTTTTTGGTCTGACGTTGAATACGGTGTGACTTTTGATCGTGTGATGGTGTACGTGTAGTTGTTATGTGTTGCAATTGATTGATTAGTGTGAGTGATTGGTTGAATAAAATCTTTTACGTTGTTTGTTTGTCCTCCGCCAGTAAATGAAATAATATTGCCATTTTCCGTCCTAACTGGCTGGTTTGAGTTCGATGGCGAGCGCTTTCGATGCGAATGCATCATTCTCAAGCCGCGGTTTAGTTTGTACTGGTGAATATATTGGCCTGAACGCCAACACTGACTCACCAGTACAAACTAAACCGCGGCTTGAGAATGATGCATTCGCATCGAAAGCGCTCGCCATCGAATACAAACCAGCCAGTTAAGACGGAAAATGGCAATATTCAAATCTTTTACCTTGCAAGTCGGCATGAAGCCACCTTCTTGAATGATATTAGCTCCAAAAGAAGTCATGCGAAAGCAGTAATTCTATTGAAGAACGCGTTGAAGAAAATGGTTGGAATTGGAATTAGTTCCATCGAACAATGGTTTCAGTGGCTGTGGTAGTGTAAGTAATGGATCCAGTTTGACTTTTCAACTTGCGCAGCACAATCCAGCCGTTTCTCTTTTGAACTTTAACGCATTGCAATATCGTCTTTGGTTCAATATCTAAATTGTCATCATCACTGTAGTTCGCAGTGGAATCATATTGGAATGCCAAACGCTTGTTTGATGCCCACGATCGTCGTGTGCTCACGCTTTGTCTCAATCGAGCATTTTCTCTTATTAAATTTTATCTTTCTTCGCTTAAGTTATGTGAATACACTTTTTGCTGGCTTGCATAATTTGTAAGGCGGCCGATGTTCGCACATCGTCCTCTCGGGCATTTCTTCTTTGTTTTAAAGAGAAGTAGCACTTCAGGTAACAATGCTTATTTAGTCAAGTACCGTGCGACATTCTTTAGGAAAAGAATAGAGAAGAGATGAAACAGGTGGCGAAAACAGAAGGATAGTTACGAAATTTAACTGCCGTATAAGAGACAGCACAGCGACCAGTGACTATGCCTTCATCGCTGAGCAGCCCCACCGACAGTCAATTTTTATTTTTGTAGTGAAACAAAAAACCAACGTCTTCGTTGGGAATCGAACCCACAACCCCCATACTGACAAGCTAGTACACTACCTACTATCCTACAGGGGCACCTATATACTATGGACAGACTGGTGAATTTAACCTCAAATGTCCACATAATTTACACAGTTCAGCTTACCACCTTATGGACAAATGGCTGCTGTTGAAGTTGAATAAAAATTTGCACCATACGCGTGATTGATTTGATGGTTGAACTGTTAGGAAACGAATAACGTAACGAAGCAACGTTTATCTCTAATGGTAGTTAATGTTACATTATTATCTAATTATAAATTCAAGTTATATTGATTGCAATAATTATAGCCCATGAGGCTATACTTCTAACAAGAAGTTTGTTGTTTAATTGTGGCAACACCAACAACATGATAGTTTTGACATTTAGTTTTTTGACGTATTCGTAGTATATGGTCATCAGCAATTATTACAATCAATTCAATTTCGCACGAAAATCTCATTAAAATAATTAAAATCCGCTATAAAAATGGTGGTTCTGTTAAAGTTATACTTCGTAAAACCGCTTCTTCTAAAACCGCTATTAGAAATTTGTTATAAAATGTGCGAACACCAACTCTTGTTAGTATGGGTCGTTGAAATGAAAACATCACAGGCGTAACCCGCAGTGTTGAAGCAAGTTCAAATTTGTCATTTCCTCGACGTTCCCAACAATTGGAGTTGTCTAAAATCACTGCATGGCGAATTTTGCTTAATAATTTGACTTTGAAACCTTACAAAGTTCAACTAGTGCAGGATTGAAGCAGACCGATCATTTACATCGCCGTAAATACGCGAAATTCATTCAGTTTTTCAAACGAAACCCATTTTCACTTGTCAGGGTAACAGGTCGGGTCAACAAGCAAAATTGCCGCATTTGGTCTTCTAAAAATCCTACAGTGATTACTGAAAAGCCTTTGTTGCTCAACGTGTCGCTGTACGGTGCGCTACGTGGTCTGAAGGCATGATTAGCCCGTTTTATTTCGAAGATGAGGCTGGATCACATTATCGCGAGATTCTAACAACTCAATTTCGGCCTATTACTGACGACATGAATCCAATGAAACAATCAATTTATTGTAAACCAAATTTCCTGATCGCATAATTTCATGACAATCAGCAGTTAAGTGGTCAGCCAGACAACTCTCGTATAATACACATAACTATGTATAAAAACCATCTCTTGCAGTTTCTCAATTCAACTCAATTTTACTGTTATTTTTTTTTTATAAAAATAAGTCGGGTTTTGCTTCCTGACGCTATAACTCCAGAACGCACGAACCGATTTCCACGGTTTGCATTGGATTTATAGAGATTTATAGTAAAGAAAATTCAGGAAAAAAATTCAAGAGAAAAGCAGGAAAATCATTTTTCAAATACAGCGCCATCTCTGATACCAGCAAGTACTACAGCGGCACCAGTACGTGGTGTGTGTGTTTCCCTCACGAAAATAAGTATGTTTCATTTTAAGTAGATGACGCCATGCGCTAGGTCGCATGTATACTGTTCATCCTAGAAATAATGAATGTTTTTATTTGCGACTGCTGTTGGTAAATGAACGTGGACCAAAAATCATTTGCGCATTTGAAAACTGTGAATGGCCACCAATGCCAAACATATCGAGAAGCATGTCAACTATTGGGTTTGCTGGAGAACGATTCTCATTGGGATTTAACACTTGCGGGTTGCAGTTGTTTCATCAAACTGCGTACCAAATACGAAAGCTGTTCGCAATTATCATCACCACATGTTTCCCCTCACAACCAATTCAGTTATGGAACAAATACAAAGACGACATATGTGAAGATATCTTGCATCGCTTGCGCGTTTGAACGAATAATTCCGACATGATTCTGATTGAGGATTAATGCTTCACTATTGCAAACAAGCTGCTGATTGAAGTACGAATGATTGCGCTAAATCGATCGATGCACGATGCACTCAACCAAGATTTAATTCGAGAACTGCAATACAATATTGATGCATTGCAGGAATTCGTTCGAAATAATGTGCCGTTGCTGAATGAACAGCAAAAACGAATATACGAAACATTTATGCAAGCGGCGGACAATTATACTGGTAGTCTATTCCTCCTGGACGCAACAGGAAAAACATTTTTCATTTCATTGATTTTGGCCACTTTTCGATCAAGATGTGACATAGCTTTAGCGCTAGAATCATCTGGAATTCCGGCGACTCTTCTAGATGGCGGTCGTACTGCACATTCTGGGCTTAAGTTGCCGCCACTCAGGTTAAACACAATTGATACTCCAACATGCAATATTTTCGGATCCAGTGCATTGGGAAAATTGTTGATGCAATGCAAGCCCATTGTTTGGGATGAGTGCACAATGGCACACATAAAAAATCACTTAAAGCACTCAAC
Source organism: Trichopoda pennipes (assembly GCA_030448955.1). NCBI lineage: Eukaryota > Metazoa > Arthropoda > Insecta > Diptera > Tachinidae > Trichopoda > Trichopoda pennipes. Next base: position 10,309,059 of record JASKUP010000060.1, on the reverse strand, counting down.
TTCACACTGAAGAATCTTCGACGAAATAACAACATCTTTGGCGGCTTGATGATATTGTTGGCAGGCAGACGTTGCCAGTAATTCCTGCAGATGAATTGAATGTTTGTCTGAAGGCATCACCTTTGTGAAATAGCGTTAAAACATTATCGCTAACCACTAATATGAGAGTTCAACTTCAAAATGATCAAAGTGCTAAACAATTTTCCAAACAATTGTTAGCTGTTGAAAATGGAAAAGTCCCAGTTGATGCGAAAGCAGGATAAATGACTCTTACCAACGAGTTTTGCCGATTTGTAGACTCTCAATTAGCTCTTTTTAAAAAAGGTTTTCCCAAACATTAGTGAGAGTTATCAGAATTATGCTTGGTTAAATCAACGAGCAATTTTCGCCCCAAAGAATAATGATGTTGTACATGCACTGAATTTCACCATTCAATCAAAAATCGATGGCAATTTTGTGACATAAAAATCCGTTGATTCCATAACAAATCCCATTGATGCAGTAAACTATCCAACGGAGTCTTTGATCTCTCTGGAGTTACCAGGATTTCCACCACATAACTTACAACTTAAAAATGGTTTAGTTATTATGATATTGCGTAATTTGAATCCACTGCGACTTTGCGGTGAAAAGACTTATGCTGAATTTGATTGAGGCAACTATTATTAACGGAAAGTATGCAGATGCCCTTGTAGGCTAGTAGGTAGTGTACTAGCTTTTCAGTGTGGGGGTTGTGGGTTCGATTCCCAACGAAGACCTTGTTTTTTTTTGCACTACAAAAATAAAAATTGACTGTCGGTGGGGCTGCTCAGCGATGAAAGCATAGTCACTGGTTGCTGTGTTGTCTTTTATAAGGCAGTTAATTTCCGACTATTCTTCTACTTTCATCACCTGTTTTATCTCTTCTCCATCCCTTTCCTAAAGAATGTAGCACGGTACTTGACTAAATAGGCATTGTTGTCTGAAGTGCTACTTCTCTTTAAAAAAAAACAAAAGTGAAAATGTATGTATTCCTCGAATACCAATGATTCCGACTGATATTCCGTTTGACTTCAAACAATGGCAATTTCCGGTTCGCCTTGCGTTCGCAATGACAATTAAAAAGTCGCAAGGCCATTAGCTTAGTGATTGCGGGATAAATTTAGAAAATCATTGTTTTTCACATGGTCAGCTATACGTTGCGTGTTCACGAGTTGGGAAACCATCCGCTTTGTTTGTGTTAACGTCAGAATAAAAAACAAAAAAATGTGGTTCACCAAAGAGCACTTCAATGAAGCGGATAAATTGCGGACACGTATAACGCTTCGATTCAGTATTTACTTTGGATTCACTTTCATTTTTTACTTACAGAAGTTCAACTAATTTCCACTTCATTTTTGTAATCGAAATGAATTCATTACTGTTGTGATGAATGAAATAAAATTTTTCCTTTTCAAATATAAAGCAAAAAAAAAATATTTTTTCTTTGTCTTTTAATCGCCAAACGAAATGTTACAAAAAACGAAGCCATCTGGTGGCGAAACGGAGTTCGCCGGGTTTGCTAGTCTACTATTAAAGAGCGTGAATGTTAATGTGGAATTGTGAATGTAGTGGAATTGAAATGTAAACTTTATTAATATTCAGTATAGAAAAGTGTCACTGACTTATAAAGCAACTCTCGTATAACACATGCACACACACACATACACATATATATATATATTTCAAACCCAATTAAAGAAAAAGAACAACATTTAACAGGCCTTATATTTTATAGCCTTCAATACAAAGCCATACACTGACATTTACCAATAAAAGTGTAAATTAATGTCATTTTTTTTACCATAATTTCAAACTGACTTTAAGCATTTTTCTCAACTAATTTTTGTTTTCTTTCGTTTTTTTTAATTTTTTTTTATTTTATTATAAATCGGCTTACAATACTTAAGCTCACACCATGAACTTCAACTTGATTTTATAAGCATTGAATGTAGTGCTGGTCATAAAGTATTTTGTTTTTGTTGTTTTTTGTTGTTTTTATTTTATTTCTCTTTTAATGAGGGAAGCCTTACAAACAAATCAGTTTAAACATTTTTTTTTATGCAAATCCATAAGCTTCAGCAAGATTTCGTAAAACTAACTGCCGACTTGAAATATGGAATTTCTGAAAACAGCAATAAACTTAAACAAAAAAAAATACTTTAAGCAAAAGTTATTAACTAACGAAGTGAAAGGATGTTGTTGTTGTATTTAACACAAAAAAAAGTGAAAAAATAATATTTAATATCAAAGAAAAAAGCTAAATAAAATATAAAAAATAAAAATGAAAAAGTTTTTCTTAAAATTATTAAATTTATCGCATGCGTTAAGCCATTAAATTATAGAAAAATTAAAAAACGCGGCGAACTCCATTTCGCCACCAATTGGCTTCGTTTTTTGTAACATTTCGTTTGGGGATTAAAATAAGATGAAGAAAAATTATATTTTTTTTTTGGTTTATATTTGAAAAGGAAAAATTTTAATGAATTCATTTCGATTACAAAAATGAAGTGGAATTTATTTCAACTTCTCTAAGTAAAAAATGAAAGTGAATCCAAAGTAAATACTGAATCGAAGCGTTATACGTGTTCGCAAATTATCCTTTTCATTGAAGTGCTCTTTGGTGAACTCCTTTTTTTGTTTTTTGGGCTGACGTTGAATACGGTGTGACTTGTGATCGTGTGATGGTGTAGTGTGTGGTGTACGTGTAGTTGTTATGTGTTGCAATGTCGGTTGGTTTTTTTTTCTACAAATAAAAATTGACAGTCGGTAGGGCTGCTTAGTGATGAAGGCATGGTTACTGTGCTGTCTTATACGACAGTTAATTTCCGTAACTATCCCTCTACTTTCACCACCTGTCTATCTCTTCTCTATCCCTTTCCTAAAGAATGTAGCACGGTACTTGACTAAATAGGCATTGTTGCCTGAAGTGCTACTTCTCCTTTAAATAAAAAAAAAATGGGCAAGAATTTAAAAAGTGTTGCTAACTTAAAGTTCTATAAAGAATACCTGATACATGTATGTATAATATGGCTATTAAGATAGATACCCTGTTTACCCTTAAGTCCCAGAACATAACGTGTGATTAGATTTACATCCGCGCCTGGCCATGAAGCCTTAATCACATGGTGGATCAAACCACTGCATAATTTGGAACGTCATGCTCGTCCTAGGAAGCCGAAGCTATAATTCTATGCAACAGAACTTTCTAGTTGCAACTTCGATGATTCCAGAGCAGGGCTGCAAATCATCACTCCTTGCTTAAGAGTTGGACACTTTCCAACTCCTGTCCAGAATACATGTCTAGCATGCTCACTGGATCTGGGAACATTTCGCCAGGTAGGTGTTATTAAAGATGAAATTAACCCGGCCACCATAGAACCATAAACTGTTAGGGGCCGCGAAACCACAACCACCACGATACTCCCATATAGGGGCCAACCTCAATAATCAGTCAGAGAACAGTTAAATGTCTAAAGAGACAAATAGCGGAACTCTGCGAGCTTACTGATTCCCGTGGAAATAAAGTGGAGTTTCCAGTTGTACCCCTGCTAACTTCAGGGGACTGGGCTCCCTTTTTCCCCCAGTTGCACAGGTCTAAGTTGTTGCTATCTCCAAAGACCATATATTTGAGCCCCTGGGGGCTCGCAGAACATAACGGAAAGATGTGACGCTGTTTCAAAAAAAACCAACCAGCAATGCTAGAGCGAAACTAGATCCCTTCAAGTCATCTAAGGCAATAGCAGCTGAAATAATTAACCGAATTTCAGCAAGAACTATTCGCCGTCGGTTATATAATGAAAATCTTCTTGAACGAATAGCTCGCACAAAGTTCCCTTGTTATTATAAATTGAATTCGAAAAATGAGGACTTCAAAATGGTAAAATATACGCTGGAGCTTTTCAGAGATAAAGACGAAGGAAATCTACAAAACTATTTTGAAAGATGTTATCTTGCTTATACGGAGGAAGAAATGATACCACGTTAGTGGATGCAGCAAGAAAACGATCCCAAACACGGTTCTAAGTTAGTGAGCGGTTGGTTGATTTCAGCAAAGAAAGTTAGTGTTATCGAGTTGCCACGCCAATCTCCTACTCTCAACCCAATTGAGAATGAAGGTGATGTGGACATCTGCCAAAGGATTATCTTTTCTTTGCCCTAGAGATTAGACAACATGACAACAAATAATGCTGGACATAGTGTCAGTGATGCTCGAAAATTGTCCATTTTCGCAGATATACGTTGTACCTATTTCATTGGCCATTGGTGTACGCATAGTTAAATTGATATTAAAAAATATATTAAAAAATGTTATTGTGTTATCGCAAAAATAAGAAACAAAAGTCCGATGCCATTTGCTTCCCGTCGGCATTTTACCTTTTTAGTACAATAAAAACAAAAACAAAAACCAAAATTTTAATCTAGAAATTTCTTTCTTTTACACCAACTACCGTTAGATTCGAAGGCAGTCGTTGAAATTCCACAAGCAAAAATATCACATTTCTTAAAGCGAAAAAAAGAGTTTTAATAAAAAAAAAAAGAAAAATAACGAAAAGAAAACAATTGAATCATTTGATTTCATTATTTTTGTGTTTATTTGTTTATAAACGCAGCAAAAAAAAAACAGAACGAAACGCTGGGCAGGGCAGGCAGGCATTATGAAAATAAAATAAATAATGAAAAACAAAAACAGCAGCAGCAGCAAGAAGAAGAAGAAGAAATATTAACAAAACATAATCCCGTAATTTGATAATACTTCAACTTGTTTATGTTAAAACATTTTTCTTTTTCTTTCTTTTTTTTCCCTTTTGACGAAATGCGATGCTCAAACAGTGATAATTATAAAGAATTAAATATACACAGCGAAATGCGAACTTAAAACAAAGGAAAATATTAATTTTTTTTAAGTTAAAACTGACCACCAATGAAGAATTTTTACAATAAGTTGAAGTTTGAAGTGAGTGCATAGTGACAGTTAAGATAAGTGTCAAAAACACAACAACGACAACCACAAAAAAAACTTTTAATGTCTAATCAGATAATTTGTGAAAAATGGTAGCAAAGTATTTTAAAGTTCATTATGTGTGTGTGTACGTGTAAACAATTTCATTTAACTCCCAACTCTGTAGAGAAGAAGGCCGAACAAGGAACCTCTGGTTGTTTTCTTTTGTTTTTTGTTTCGCACCAGCACTCAGGGGATATGATCCCCATACATGCAATGCATAACTATAAGCATAATTCATATGCGATTTTTGGCATATGACCGCCACGACAACCTGGGACATAGTCTAACCTAAAGATCCAACAATTGATTACTTCTTTTATTTATGGCCGTGTATAAGTAATATTGCGGTGAATGCTATCCTCCAAACATTCCCGGTCCTGGAAGGTATAAAGAAATCCAATAGTTTGCCAAAGGGTGATAGAAAACAGATCGGCCTATAAATGCCGATCTGATTTAGAGCGGATCTGGGTTTTAGTATTGAAACTATAAGTGCTTTCTTTCATGCTCTCGGAAAGTATTCCAAGTTCATGCAATGGTTCATTGCTATTGCCAAAAATCTTCATGTGTCCCAATGAGTACTCTTCAGCACTTAGTCAGGAATATTATCCCAAGCACTCCAGTCAATCTCCGTACTATTTATACCACCTATATCTGTCCAACAATGGAATACAATTTTCATGTAGGGGCTGGTACCCTAAAGTCTATTTACGAGTTGCTTGACCGCATACAGGATAGGGCCAAGTGGCTCATTGGGGACATTAGGGTATCCATCTCTATTGATTCTCTGGAGCATTGACGCAATATGGAATGTATTTCACTGTTTTATCGGTACTACAATGGTAAGAGCTCTTAGAAAATTAAGGAACTTGTTCCCGTTACTCGTACGTTTTTGAATTTAACTCGATTTTCATTGAGTGCACATCCCTTTCTGGTTGATTGGCCAGTGAATTGCACTACGCATTACGTATGTGAAATAAACTCAGTCCAGAGGTCATTCCTGCCACTTTCAATGTAGGAAAGTTCAAATTGAAAGTCCACAAATACTATTCCGTCTTTCCTTTTCCCCATAACCAGCTTTCCTAGTTCTGGCACAATGCATTGCATGTGCAGGAGTCATGAAGTGATAAGATTTACATCTGCACCTGGCCGTGGACCTTTATCAGATGGTGGATCATTATTACTGTGGATGATATGTAGCGTCATCCTCGCCCTAGAAGGCCTTCGATACGTATATCCCCCGGTCACTCGTAGTTGCAACTTCAAAAGCCCGGAGTAGGCCGCAGCCGTCACTCCTTGCTGAAGAGTTAGGGATTATCCAACTCCTGGTCCAGAACGCATGAGGCTTAATATAATTAAGAACACGACGGCATTCATACTCACTGGATCTGGACATAAACCATTCATTGTGTTCATTGTGAATGATCCGACCCACAAACTCAAACGAGGGCCTCGAAACACACAGCCACCACGATACCTCAATAATCAGTCAGAGAACAGCTAAATGCCTAAAGGGACAAATAGCGGAACTCTGGAGCTTTACTGATTCTCGTGGAAAGATAGTGGATTTTCCAGTTGGCTCCTACTAGCAAGACACAAGTCTAGGTGGTTGTATGATCCATAAATACTTATAATGTGCCCCAGGGGGGGTGGTGACAACTGTGTGATTAGATTTACATCTGCGCCTGACTATGTAGTCTTAATCAGATGGTGGTCAAACCACTGCATAATTTGGGACGTCATACTCGTCCTAGGAAGCCGAAGATTAATTCTAGCAACAGGTCTTTCCTAGTTGCAACTTTAATGATTCCAGAGCAGGGCTGCAAATCATCACTCCTTGCTAAAGAGTTGGAGACTATCCAACTCCTGTCCAGAACACATGTCTAGCATGCTCACTGAACTGGATCATTCACCTAGCGTGTCATTAACGGCGAAATGATCCTGGCCACCATATTAAACAACAAACCTGATATGGGGCCGCAAAACCACAACCACCACGATACTCCCATATAGGGGCCAACCTCAATAATCAGTCAGAGAACAGTTAAATGTCTAAAGAGACAAATAACGGAACTCTGCGAGCTTACTGATTCCCGTGGAAATAAAGTGGAGTTTCCAGTTGTACCCCTGCTGACTTCAGGGGACTGGGCTCCCTTCTCCTCTCAGTTGCACTGTGTCTAGATAGTCGAAGTTCACCATATTTATGTGCCTCCGGGGGGTATATGGTGGACAACGTGTGATTAGATTTACATCCGCGCCTGGCCATGAAGCCTTAATCAGATGGTGGATCAAACCACTGCATAATTTGGAACGTCATGCTCGTCCTAGGAAGCCGAAGACTAATTCTAGCAACCGGTCTTTCCTAGTTGCAACTTTAATGATTCCAGAGCAGGGCTGCAAATCATCACTTTTTGCTAAAGAGTTGGAGACTATCCAGCTCCTGTCCAGAACACATGTCTAGCATGCTCACTGGATCTGGGAACATTTCACCAGGTAGGTGTTATTAAAGGTGAAATTAACCCGGTCACCATATTAAACAAAAGACCTGATATGGGGACGCGAAACTACAACCACCACGATACTCCCATATAGAGGCCAACTTCAATAATCAGTCAGAGAACAGTTAAATGTCTAAAGAAACAAATAACGGAACTCTGCGAGCTTACTGATTCCCGTGGAAATAAAGTGTAGTTTCCAGTTGTACCCCTGCTGACTTCAGGGGACTGGGCTTCTTTTTTTCCCCCAGTTGCACAGGTCTAAGTTGTTGCTATCTCCGAAGACCATATATACGTGCCCCCGGGGGATGGGGTATATTGTGGACATTACGAATTTCGCGTAAGGATTTGACTTTGAAGCCTTCCAAGGTTTAGCTGGTGTTTGGAATTGAAGCCGAGTGAGCATTCACATCGCCGTAGATTCGGTCAGTTCATTCAGGAACAACCTACTGATTTTTCTGAAAAAATCATGTTTTTAAACGAAGCCCATTTGGTCTTGTCAGGGTAAGTCAACAAGCTTCTGGGCTTCTGAAAATCCTAGAATGATAATTGAGTAGCCTTTGCATGTTCAACGTGTCAGTGTATGGTGCGCTATGTGGTCTGATTTTTCGAAGTTGAGGCTGGAAATGCGGTAACGGTCAATCGATCGAAGCCCATTTCAGTTATCATGGTTGTGAACAAGCGAAATTGTCGCATTTGGGCTTTTGAAAATCCTAGAGCGATTATTGAGAAGCCTTTGCATGCTCAATGTGTCACTGCTTGGTGCGCTATGTCGTCTGGATACAATTGATACCAAACGCGCAAACACCAATGTCTTTTCGACCAATGTCTTTTCGGTTGTTCAACCGAAAGGATCGTAGCAGTGCGCCACCCAAGTTTGTCAAATCCAAAAGCATCATGTGACGAATTTTGAAAAGAATCTGATTTAGCTCTATAAGGTTCAACTGCTGCAAGAATTGAAGCCGACCGACCATTCACTACGCCGTAGATTCGCTCAATTCATTCAGCAACGACCAGCTGGTTTTTTTAAAGCCTAATACAAAGCCCATTTACACTTGTCAGGGTATGGGTATGTCAACAAGAAAAATTGCCGCATTTGAGCTTCTGGAAATCCCAGAGAGATTATTGAGAAGCCTTTACATACTCAACGTGTTGCTGTATGGTACACTATGTGCTGGGGCAAGTTTATTTCGAAGATGACGCTGGTAATGCAGTAATGGTCAATGGATCACTCCACTGCGAGATGCTAACAATTCAATTTTGGTCTATTATTGATGAAGTGGATATCACTGATATATGGTTTCAATAGGACGATGCTACATGTCACACAGCCAATGAAAGGATCAATTTTTTGAAAACCAAATTTCCCGATCGCATCAATACTCCACGAGCTTCTCTTATCTCTCGTTAACAAAGGCATCCATCACAAGTTTAATGTAAATAATCGTAAACTTTTAATTTGGCAACAATTCATGTTGAAATGCCAAAGCCAACTAAACATAAATCAATTGGCAGATCAGAAAATGGTCACCAGTTAAAAAAGCGTTGCCAACTTAAAGTTATTCTAGAGCGATTACTTGAGGAGAAGTCTTTGCACGCTCAACTTGTAAATGTATGGTGCCCTATTTGCTTTCGAAGATGAGGCTGGAAATACGGTAACGGTCAATGGATCACACTATCGCGAGATGCCAACAACTCAATTTTGGTCTATTATTGACGACGTGGATATCACTGACATGTGGTTTCAATAGGATGGCGCCACATGTTACACAGCCAATGAAAAGATCAATTTATTGCGAACCAAATTTCCAGATCGCATAATTTCACAACAATCTGCAGTTAAATGGCCAGCCAGATCGTGTGATTTAATACCTTTTTTTATATTATGTGGGACTATGTTAAAGACAAAGTCTATACGGAGCCAATCGAATCGATTGCAGCCTTAAAACTCAAAATCATATTTTATGCAACTGCTGTCTGGTATAATAGACCAGGACCAAAATGTGACATACAAAAATGTTATAAAATTTGCCAGGGTTTCTTGTTGCAGAGCGTCTTAATGATCTGGCTGATTTAGAATTAGTAAACGTCCAAATACAAAGCCTAACCCACGACTTTAACTTCAAATGTTTACGTTCTGAGTATAAAACTGGAACGGTTTTCTATGTAAATTATACCTGCAAATATACTTATAAAATGATTGTGTAAAATTACACTGTAAATAAAGAAATTGAATTGAATTGAGTAAAATTTACACAGATAACTGTTTTGTTAAACCAAAATGGATTGTTTGTTTTTTAAATATTTTTTCTTTGTGCCCACTGTGCTTCTAACTATCCTTTAAGCTTCCCCTAAGATCCTTAGGGCAAACGTACCTCAATACATTTATGGCTTTAATTGTTAAGAGCAAATTTAAATTTGCTTGCACAAAAATGTTGTTCTTGAGAGAATTTTATTTACTCTCTCAAGTTTATGCTCTGTACAGATTACAAACAAATTGTCTCTCTATAATTTTTTCTAATTTTTAATTGTTTTCATCACAAAAAACCAGAAATCGTTATACAATTTATTAGTTTTTTTTTTTTTAACATCATTAAAATGTTCACTTCAGTATTTCATTTTGCTTAGTACTTCTTCTTCTTCTTTTTTTATATTCTTCCTCTTCTTCTTGCTTTCAATAAACCATTGTTATGATAATTATCGTTGTACTCTCATACTCAAAGTATGTAATTCGATATCTTTTTACTGAACAGGACGGCAAAAATAACATTGAATGTTGCTTTTGTTGTTATTGCTGCTGTTGTTGTTGTTATTATTATTTTACTTACAGTCTGAATACAGAAAACTGAAATGTAAATTGTATTGTGTGTGATGATTTAATAATGTTGATGTTATTTTTGTAGTCGACTTTTTGCAATACTAATTTCTCAGGGATGGGAAACTCAATACCATTGTATTTGTAATAATGATTTTATTAAAGAGAGAAAATATCAAAATGAAAAAATTTCGACACAGCACGAAACGACTTTACGATTGATATTAAAGTCGGAAAGATATATTTATAGTGAGAACACTGTAAATGGCAAATGGCTGAAACCGGTTTGCTCACAAACCAAATTTGACACGGATTGACGTCAAATCATATCCAAGTATATTTAAAATCTCATTTGTTGGAACAGCTGATTTTGAATTCTTTTAATAATTATTTTGTTCTTTCACTTATTATTTCGCTTTTCCACAGATTATTTTAGACAGGAGGGGATTTTCGGATTTAATATAAAATCCCATGTTCACCTAGAAATTGTGGCCTTTTCAAATTTTTGTCCTTTTGAGCATCACTGGCTGCACGGCAAGTTCGCAGTGAATAAAATTTGTCATCTCCACTAGAACGAATAAGATTCGCTGAAAAAACTCACGTATGTACTGCTTATACAGGGTGTCCGCCGGGTAGGTAAACTACTTTGTTTTGCCGCCAGTAGTTTACCAGTTCATATTTGGCAGTCGGCAAGTAGACACGTGACAAATTTATTATGGAAAAATATTCGATCAACCAACGTGTTTTAAATCGTTAAAACATTTTGTCAAAATCGTTTATCGATTACTAAGACGATGAGAAAGTTACGTGAAATTTTTTAGAGAAAAAATATGACAATAAAACGGACTATTTATTCTGACTTCGGAGAAAGATGCAGTTGACACAAGAACTTCTTCTACAAGATTATTTACGCTGCCGTACATATGCCAATAGGATTGTACAGTTCGCCTATGACAACCCCGATTTTCACGAAAAACTCATAATGAGTGACGAGGCACATTTTCATTTGAATGGATATGTGAATAAACAGAATAGTCCGTTCTGGAAAATGGGAAACCCTCAAATTATTCAACACAGCCGCCTTTGCATCCATTAAAAATGATAGTCTGCTGTAAAATTTAATCAGGAGGAGGAATCATTGGTCCTTACTTCTTTGAAAATGAAAAACGGTGTAACGGTAACTGTGGATGGGGAGCTACATCGTGATATGATTGAAAACTCTTTAGCACCACAACTGCCTGCTTGATTCACATGTGGTATCAACAAAAAAAACGGTGCCAAAGCACATACAGCCAGGATTACAATAACACAACTGTGAGACCTCTTTCCACAACACGTTATTTCTGATTTGACTGCTCTGGACTTCTTTTTTTTGGGGATATGCAAACAAACCAGAAACGCTTGAGTAACTCAGACGATGAGAAAGTTACGTGAAATTTTTGGGAAAAACAACTTGTCAACAAAACGGACTAGTTATCGTGTGGTGAATGACTTCGTAGAAAGATATTGTTAACACAATAGCTTCCTCCACAAGATCATTTATGCTGCCGTACATATGCCAATAGGATTGTACAGCTCGCCTATGACAACCCCGATTTTCACGAAAAACTCATAATGAGTGACGAGGCACATTATCATTTGAATGGATATGTGAATAAATAGAATAGCTGTTCTGGGGAATGGAAAACCTTTAAATTATTCAACAGTTACCTTTGCATCCATTAAAATAGACATCTTAACTATTTGGGAACATGAATCATACCATTCTTGAATATAGGTTATGAATTGATTGGGGTTTTGAATAGGATAAAATATCTTGGAGCAATTTTTCATGAGAATTTTGAGTTCTAGAGATAATACATCGACTATAACTTGGAACGCGCTTGCAGGACCTACATTAATGTGGCTATGGCAACCGAAGGTAGTGCGAAAAATATTCTCTTCTTGATTAACCATGTAATGACGTGATAAGATTTACATCTGCACCTGGCCGTGGGCCTTAATCAGATGATGGATCATTACCACTGTGGATGAAATGTAGCGTCATCCTCGCCCTAAAAGGCCTTCGGATACGTAAATCCTCCGGTTACTGCAAGTTGCAACTTTAAAAGCCCGGAGTAGGCCGCAGCTTTCACTCTTTGCTGAAGAGTTTTAGACTTAGTTGGAGACTATCCAACTCCCGGTCCAGAACGTATGAAGCTTAATGTAATTAAGAACACGATGGCATTCAGACTCACTGGACGGCATTCATACTCACTCCTTGCTAAAGAGTTGGAGACTAAACAACTCCTGGTCCAGAACGCATGAAGCTTAATGTAATTAAGAACACGACGGCATTCATACTCACTGGACCATTCATTGTGTTCATTGTGAATGATCCGACCCACAAACTCAAACAAGGGCCTCGAAACACACAGCCACCACGATACTGCCGAAGGGCCTACATACCTCCATAATCAGTCAGAGAACAGCTAAATGCCTAAAGAGACAAATAGCGGAACTCTGGGGCTTTACTGATACCCGTGGAAATATAGTGGATTTTCCAGTTGGCTTCTACTAGCCTAAGGGGACTGGGCCCCCTTTTACCCCCGCAAGAAACAAGTCTAAATGTTTGTGTGATCCATAAAGACTTATAATGTGCCCCCGGGGGGGATTAATATTGTGCACCATCCTGCAAAAAGTATAGATTCTGCAAATTCCTATTTTACATTGCAGGCCTTTAGAAGTTCGTAGGCTTTGTATCGCGCTCGATTATATAAAATGACATAACTAACATGAAGAAAGTAGCCCGAATAATTCACTATTCTAAAATTCGTACAAAACTGCCGCCATCTGCATGGGTACATTGGTATGTCTATGATGATGATGATGATGATGATGTAGGGGTTTTCCCATGCTCAGGTGTTTTTTTTTTTTTTTGCCAAATTCAATATCAAATATCTTTTTGAATATTCAGACTGAGAAGCTGTAATGAAATGTAGGGGCCTTGGTAGTCAATAACTTGTGACAATTGCAAGTTTTAAGCGAATAATATCTCATCAAGCTGGTATATGTTGTTATGTAAATTGTTGTTGACATCGATAAGCGTTCATATTTTTATATTGAATTTTACTTTATTCTCGTTAGTGTGGAACGCGTGTCGAGAAGGACCACAAGTTTTACCCATAACAATATTTTCCATTAGAAGAATAATGACAAGAAGACTTTTGTGTGCTTAGTAACTAGACTTCTTAACTATTTGGGTGCATAAATCCCAGAAATATTGCATTTCGAAATAAGAAGAATTTTAGATCAGCGGCCTTTTGCACATTTTTGACAAAAGAAATCACTAAACCGCTGTAAAATAATGACGAGCTTCAACTAGTTAAGGTGTCCCTGTAGGGTAATAGGTAGTATACTAGCTTGTTAGTATGGCGGTTGTGGGTTCGATTCCCAACGAAGACTTTGGTTTTTTTCACTACAAAAATAAAAATTGACTTTCGGTGGGGTTGCTCAGCGATGAGGGCATAGTCACTGGTCGCCGTGCTGTCTCTTATATAGCAGTTTATTTGCGACTATTCTTCTACTTTCTTCTTTATCGCTTTCATAAATAATGTAGCTCGGTACTTGACTAAATAGGCATTGATGCCTGAAGTGCTACTTCTCTTAATAAAAGTTAGAAAAGTTATCCTGGCAACCTTAAAGTATACATACATAAGTTGTTACTTACTTTTATCGATGTGTTAGAAGGGGCTTTCAGATCTTGGCAGTCGTTTATCATTATCTTAGCTATAAATTCCAAAAACTGTAGGTAACTGTTCAGCTTCATTGATTTTAAAATAATTTTTCAAATTTAAAAAATTTTGCTTCTTTAGTGAAGTTTTTCAGTATAAAAACTTCAAGATTTCAGCTATAAGATTTTTAATTGACAACATTTTATTGTAAAAATGAGCAATTTCTTATTTTCCTTTATTAAATATTAAAATAAATAAAATTAAATTGAAAGTATTCAACTTTCCATGTCTGAGAGAAGTACTACCATCGTTTCATTATCATACATGCAAATACACACACATAAACATACATATTTAAGGCAACCGTTTCAATGCTCATATTGGGAATAATGTGATGAGAAGAATAAAAAAAGAGACAAAATATGGCAGATGAATGGATAACAGTTAAATGAATTAATCATTCACACAGCACGGAGCTGGAAAATTCAATGAAGTCATTTTAATGCAATATAGTAAAAGCATATTTAATGTCAAAAATTTAACGAAAAGTCTGTCAAATGCTTGAGCATATCATGGACTACTTTTAGATAGCTAAATTGTACTTACATGAATATAGAAATTATTATACACAGTCGCACATTTGTTTTTTTCGTACTTTTGGAAAAAAATAATTTCTTTCTTAATAAATGAAATTTATTAACAAGAAGGCGTTTAATAATCATATTTTGTATAATTAATACTAACCTTATACAAATTTATAATTTTTTGTTAATAGTTTTAAGAAAATTACGAAAGAAAAACTACACATATATCGCTCTATATATTATTTGGGCCAACAGTGCTAAAAAATGCAAATGCATCACTGAATTTATAAATTATACAAAATTAAATTTTATTGCAAATCGGGTGTCAAAAATGGAAAAGCAACTAAAATGTTTAAAGGCCCTCGTTCCTTTGAATTGCCGTTATAATAAAACGCGTCTCTTTTGTCATATTTTTTCTTTGTACATTTTCTATTAAAATCAGATAAAATATTTTTTGCCCTCCATTGGAATTTGTTTAGTAATGTTTCTAAAACACAATGCAAAACAGCTGCTTCCGTACGGAAAGTGCGATCAGTTTCGTACTTTGCTTAAGCAAATGACATTTGACGAAAAGTTTTGTTAAGTACATTATAGTTTGCCACATATGATTATTAGGTATTTGCACAGTTGCTTAAGTTGCCTTAAGCTAGTATATGCATAATATAGTTGGACCTTAAATGTTTGATATCGATGCAATTTTTATTTCAATCGATTAAGCATTTATAGGAAAGATGTTCTAATAGTATTATTACATACACACACATTCACACATGACAATTGCAATTTTGTATTTTTTTTAATTGTTTTCAATCTTTAATTATTCTAATTTATTTTATAATTAAAGCAATAAATTTCAAAACATGTGACTTTAGCATATTTATCGATGCATATTAATATTTCATTAAAAATATTTATTTAACTCAACAAAATAATAAAAAAATGTTGTAGTTACAGTTTGTTGTTATTGGTGTTGTTGCTGCTGTTGGTTTTTGTGGTTTTTGGTTGTGCTAAAACCAAAGCAGACATTGAAAAACACCTTGCGTTCGAAATGTTGTTGTAAACACAAAGAAAAGTTATATCAACAAAAAAAGACAAAAAAAAACAATAAAGGTTTTAAGCTACTAAGTATATGTATATATGTATATATATTTATATATATATGTATATATATATATATATATATATATATATATATATATATATATATATATATATATATATATATATGTGTGTGTGTGTGTGTGTGTGTATGTCTTTAACATTGTAAAAAAATTATACATATGTATCTATACATAAGTAAATCCATATGTAAGTATGTACATATATGTATATAAAATATATAAATATCTATGAGCATATAAAAATTACAAAAATATGGTTTTCTACTATTTACAAACGTTTATACATACATACATACATATGTACATACATCCAATAATCTACGCAGTATATGTGCACGCATACATACACACATGCATATGTACATATAAATATTTATTGAAACGCAATAAAAATTTACCATATTTTAATTCAATACTAAATAAATAGATACAGTTACACAGTAAAGTCTTCATACGCCATTGAAAAGCGGGGTTTGGATATTTCTGTAAACACTGTAGCATTAAAATTTACTGCAAAGAAATCCCATCTACTAACAAACAATAAATTTCAACAAAAAAAATATTAATCCAAAAATATTAATTAACAAAAATTAATAAAAATTAATTTTTCAAACACAGAAAAGGGGGGGTTCTTGTCAGGGTATGCGTGATAAGATTTACGTCTGTACCTAGCTGTGTAAGCCATGGCCAGTCAGTGGATCATACCACTGTGGATGAAATGTAGCTCATCCTCGCCCTAGGAGGCATTCAGATACGTATATTCTCCAGTCACTTCTAGTTGCAACTTCAAGAGCTCAGAGCAGGCCGCAGTTCTCACTTACTCCTTGCTGAAGAGTAGGAGACTATCGAAGCCCTGGTCCGGAACGCATGCAAGCTTAATAAAATTAAGAAACACAACCGCTCATGCTCACTAAACCAGGACTATTCACTGTGTTCATTGTGAATGATCCGACCCACACAACTCAAACGAGGGCTTACAAACCACAACCAGCACGATACTGCCGAAGGGCCAACCTCAATAATCAGTCAGCGAACAGCTAAAAGGCTAAAAAGAAAATTAGAGGAACTCTGGGGCTTTACTGATTCCCGTAGAAATAAAATGGAATTGTCCATTTGGCTCCTGTTAGCCTTGTAGGGTACTGGGCTGCCTTTCACCGCCGTACTGAAACATGGAATGACAGCGAGATTCCGTCAAAAGATATCAATGTGCCCCCGGGCGGTGATTTCTGAACCGATTTAATTTTCTTTCATTTTCCGCACAATTTTCCTTTTGTCAGCATCCATTAAAATAGGGCATCTCTGCCCTTGTCCGCCACTCAATACATCGTGTACATATCGCTGTATAATATATTGCGCTGAACTGCCACTCAGTCCTACTATTTCAGCTATTTTTCGCTAACTTTGCCCTTTTTTAAAATGCCTTAGAAACAGTTCTCATTTTTCTGAACTTGTCCGTTTAACTATCTTTCAAAAAACAGTTAAAAATTAATTATACTCAAATAAACAACAGAAGTGAATACTAAACAAAATAAATAAGAAACAGTATGCTATGGCGTAGGTATAGAAACTGCTCGAAATAAGCTGTGACCTTTTTTTTCTAAAAAATATTCTTCTTTGAAACTTAAAAAAAAGGGTAAATTCTTCAAATTTTCTTTATTAATCATTTTCTTATAGGTATAAATATTTATGTAATATTTATGATGATTTTTTTTCAATATCATCATTAGTTTTAATTCTATAACTTAAAAAAGCTTTTATTTGCATCTGCACGAAATAAGCTGTGAGCCACTGTATAATGAAAATTTGTATTTGTGTAGATGCAAATGCCTATATATCAACATTTATAAATAAATATTTATATAAGTATATACATCCATATTTATATTCGCTAAAATAGCATGAGGGATTAAGTATTAAATTACCAACAACAACAACAAAAAATAATAACCACTAAAAAAAAAACAACAATTTAGTATTTGAGCTTGAAAACATCAGTTATTATTACTACCAATGAATATACAGAAGAGCACAAGCGTACTTGTATATTACACAAACATACATCCATAGGCATCCATACAAATTTACTTACATTTGCTTACAAACATTCATTCATATGGATCATGCAGTCATATAAACAGCAACAAAAAATGGCTGATTGTTTAATACAAACCTATTATATACATGTATATATACACACACACCTACATGCCTTATCCGGTTTTATTAAGCTATAAAAGAGAAAAAGAAATTAACCACAGTTATAATTTTCTTACACAGAAACAGTTGGGTTTGCCACATTCGAGGATTTTGCGATATTTTGACGATTTTTAAAACCAAGCCAACTTAACTGTTTTTGTCCCAAATATTAAATATCATTTTTAAATATTAAAATAAGATAATTAAAATAAAATAATTAAATAATTAAAATTATTTAATTAAAATTTTCGCCGCAACCATCCATCTTGTTTTGTTTGACGCCACATTCTCTTTGCCTTCTCCCATGTGAGGGTGCACTGGCGAATTTGTTGGATCACTGATCGATACCAGGTGTTATTAAGGCTTCTTGCTCGTTTAGATTCTGACGGATTGAAATCGAGGGTCATTCGAGTTATGCACTTCTTTTCTTCTTATGGGTGCCTTTGATTGATTGATGCTTGCTATTCTATTTGGCCAGAATATTCTGCATATAATTCTGAGTCATTTATTTTGTGTGATGTTGATTTAAATTAACCAGCTTTCGCATCCGTAGATTATGCTGAACTTTACATATCCCTTGATTATTCTTAACTTTGTTTTCGTGGAAAAGCGACTGTTCTTCTATCCTGGCTATAGTTGTGCAAATGCTGCTTTTGCCATGTTGAGTCTGTGTTTCACGTTTGCTTCTGCTTCACCGTCTGAAGTCTTTTCCCCCCGGTGGCACATTATAAGTCCTTATGGATCACACAACCATCTTGACTTGTGTCTTGCGGGGGTGAAAGGGAACCCAGTCCCCTTCAAGGCTAGTAGGAGCCAACTGGACAATCCACTATATTTCCACGGCAATCAGTCAAGTCCCAGAGTTCCGCTATTTGTCTCTTTAGGCATTTAGCTGTTCTCTGACTGATTATTGAAGTAGGCCCTTCGGGAGTATCGTGGTGGCTGTGTGTTTCGAGGCTCTCGTTTGAGTTTGTTGGTCAGATCATTCACAATGAACACATATGAATGGTCCAGGTCTAGTGAGTATGGATGTTGTCGTGTTCTTAATTATATTAAGCTTCATGCGTTCTGGACCAGGAATTGGATAGTCTCCAACTCTGCAGCAAGGAGTGAAGGCTGCGGCCTGCGTCGGGCTTTTCAAGTTGCAAC
The DNA here is from genome assembly GCA_030448955.1 of Trichopoda pennipes. NCBI lineage: Eukaryota > Metazoa > Arthropoda > Insecta > Diptera > Tachinidae > Trichopoda > Trichopoda pennipes. The sequence goes on along the minus strand of JASKUP010000060.1, from coordinate 10,289,966 downwards.
TAGGAGTGACCGGAGGATATACGTATCCGAAGGCCTTCTAGGGCGAGGATAACGCTACATTTCATCCACAGTGGTAATGATCCACCATCTGATTAAGATCCACGGCCAGATGCAGATGTAAATCTTATCACGTCATTTAAAGTCTTTATACTTCCTAGATAGTAGCAGCTGTAAACGAAGTCCGCTGGTTGTGGTGCTATAATGATGATCTGCATATTGGTGATGTTAATCCTCATGGCCTTCTTGGTCTTCTTGATGTTTATCCCTAGTCCTACGTTTGCAGCTAGTCTTACAAGATAATCTACTTTACCTTGCATGTCGCTGACTTTGTAAACTAAAAGATAGACGTCGTCAAGTTATTTAATTGACGTTTTAAGCTCCTAGTTATGCCTCTGTTTTATGCACGGACTTTTTCCATGGTGGCTTCTAGCACAACAGTGAATAGGAGTGGCGAGAGTGGAAAATTTATGAATAAAAGTTAAGGCTAAACAATTGGATACCTAGACCACCGATCTGCCAGATATAGTTACAAGAGTTTTTTATTAAGATTCAACCAAATTCAACCAGAACTTTCATTTTCATCAACTCAGAAATTAATAAAGAGAAAGTAACGGAAAGTTTATGCTGTCGAATTTTATGACAGGGGGCTTCTGATAAGCTTTCATTTAAAGAACGCGGCCTCGGAAAGTTATCGATTGTTTGTAGAATCCTACGGTCAACATACACCAACTCAAAAAACTTATGAACGCTGGTTTGCAGAAGACAAGGAGAGGCCTGGCCAACCAATAAAGTTTGAAAATGAGGAATTGGAATTCACAACTCGACGAATGTTGTGGTCATTGGAAGTTACAAAATAAGTCATTTCCCTCCGTTTAAACGCATTGAGATTCTTTCAAAAGCAAAGAAATTCGGTCCCATATGAATTGAAACCGAGAGACGTCAAAGGATTGATTTTGCATCTCGGAAATGATGATTAAACACTGCAAAAAGAACTCATTTCGGCACCGTATTATAATTCGTGATAAAAAAATGGACACATTACGATAAACCCAAGGGCAAAAAGTTATAGTGAAGCCCAGCCAATTGGCCAAATTAACGTCGCAAATAACACAGAACTATCCGTACCCCATGTTTTAATGTTCTGTGTTTGGTGTGATCAGAAGGCTGTTCTGTATTATGAGCTGTTGAAATAAGGTCAGTCGATCACAAGGAACGTGTACTGAATAAAATTGATTAGTTTAAAGGAACCAATCAACGAAAAACCGACCGTAATATTTGACCAAACACGAGGCCATAATCTTTCATTATGACAACGCTCACCCTTATGTTCCAGGATCGGTAAAAAGCTATTTGGAATACAGTGGATAGGAAGTTATGGCATCCGGCTTGTAGCCCAGAGCTTGTTCCCTTTGACTACCATTTTTTGTTATCAAATATTTAAATGTGTGAAACGAGCTGGCAATTTACTTTCCTTCAATCTTATTTTTGGTCAATAGATGGCGCTGTGCTTTCAATTACAAATATTTTTGGTATCAATTTTCTTATATTTGCAGCGGAGCCCAGACTCTTAGCTAAGAAATGGGTGAGCTATGTTATCGAGCTAACAATTTTGACTGGAAAATTCAAAGGTAAGAAGACGTACTGCTGCCATGAATCCCAATAAACCCAATCGATAGGCGATGCGAATTCATACGCTTGCATTTCCCGGTGCAATTAACCTGCGAAGCGACTATCTGCAAACCACAAGTAAATAAAATAGTTTTCTTTAATTTAATTTTGGGTTTTTCGAAAAGATGTTAGTTTTTCAATTGTGGCAACACCAACAACATGTGATAGTTTTGACATTTAGTTTTTTGACGTATTCGTAGTAGATGGTCATTGGCAAATGTTACAATGAATTCAATTTTGCACAAAAATCCCATTAAAATCATTAAAATCCACTAAGAAAAGAGTCATTCTGTTAAAGTTACATTTCGCAATATTCGTGATGTTTTCGGAAGACATAAACGTCCTTCTGAGGTCGGTTTTAGGATTTTGTTTGTTAAATTTGAGTCGCCAGCCTTGATGCAAAATGTGGAAACACCAACGCATGCTTGAACGGGTCGTTCAACTGAAAACATCGCAGCTAGGAAGCAGATCCAATTTTTTTTTTTCAGGCAACAATGCCTATTTAGTCAAGTACCGTGCTACATTCTTTAGGAAAGGGATAGAGAAGAGATGCGGCAGGTGCTGAAAGTAGAATAGTTACGGAAATTAACTGTCGTATAAGACAGCTCAGTGCCCAGTGATTATGCCTTCATCACTGAGCAGTCTCACCGATAGTAAATTTGTATTTGTAGTAAAAAAAATTAAGGTCTTTTCTGGGAATCGAACCCACAACCCCCAGTCATGTAAGCTAGCACACTACCTACTAGCCTACAGGGGCACAATTTCCTGTCAATTCCTCGACATTCTCAACAATTGGGGATATCCAAAACCACGACAAGCCTTACAAGTTTCAACTGTTGCAGAAATTAAAGCCGAATGACCATGCCAATCGCCGTAGATTCGCACATTTCGGGAACAACCAGCTGGTTTTTCTGAAAAAATAATTTTTTCAGACAAAAACCATTTTCAGTTGCCAGGGCAGGGAAAATTGCCGCACTTAGGCTTCTGAAATCCTCGAGCGATTATTGAGAAGCCTTTGCTCAACGTGTCATTGTATAATGTGCTATGTGGTCCGGAGGCGCAATTGGACCGTTTTTTTTTTCGAAGATGAGGCTGGAAATATGGTAACGATCAAAATGGATCACGCTATCGTGAGGTGCTAGCAACTCAATTTTGACCTGTTATTGCCGACGTGGATATCAGTGACATGTGATGTTATACAGCCAATGAAACGATCAATTTATTGCAAACCAAATTTCCCGATCGCATAATTTCACGACAATCAGCAGTTAAGTGGCCAGCCAGATCGTGTGATTTAACACCACTAGATTATTTATTGTGCGGCTGTGTTAAGAATAGAGTCAATATGGAGCCAATCGGACGGATTTCAGTCTTAAAACTCAAAATTCGTATTGTGGTTAAAAACTTTGTCGAAAGAATCGACATGTGTCGACGTGGTCGTGATTGGATAGTTGCCAGATTTTATTTTTTATTCAAAATTGCCGAAAATTTCTCTTCGCAAGACAACACAAATTTGAAACATCTTAATTTAAAATTTTGTTTTATTTAGTTTTGGAAAACAAACTTCTTGTTGAAAAACCCTTTACTAGAGGCTTCAAACAGAAGATATTAATAACATATTAAACTGCCGCTCAATCAATAGAGTCGCTTATTAAAGGTTCCTAAAATAGTTTTCTTTAATTTAATAGCAGCACTGTGTACTTAAATAAATTAAAAGATTTTTATAAAAATTCCTTAAAACAAATAACAATAAATATAAAAATAATAATAATGAATAATAAACGTCTATCACTATTAATGCAAGATTTAGTACCAAGTACTTTTTATCAGCTGTTAACTGTCAACTTGGATTTTTAAAGACTCAATTTACAAATGACTTTTTAATACTTAAACATGAATCAACACAAACAAACACACCCTCCCAAAAACAACTACCGTTGCTCGTAATATGTATACAACACTACCAACACTGGGAATTAATATAAAAATAAAAAGGGGTGGCTGGCTGGCTGGCAGTGTTGAAAAGAAAACAATGTGTATCTGTATCATTTGGTCTAACAAGAGCAACAACAACAATAAAAAAGCAGCTCCACAAAGGCATTTTAATTTTAAGCATCATCTCTCAAGCATATTGCCACTTGAATTTAATATTATTTTTCTTTTTATTTTTAATTTTATATTGCTGTACATGCACACATACATACACAAATGAAATCAAACACCTAAAGTGCTTTTGTTTTTAAGACTCAAGAGTATTTACCCCAAAATATTTATGCCGTTAAAAGTCAAGAGCCAATGTGTACATGCATAGTTGCCAGACAGTGTGTGTACACAAAATCGCTAAACTTTATGGAATCTTTTTAAAATGTAGGATTTCTTTTTGGTTAGGCAAATTTGAGGTTAGAAAGTGAATTTGTCTATCAAATGATTTAATGTGAAGTATTGTGCTGTCATCATTTAAAATTTACCGGGTGTTTGCCGGGATGGTATACTAAAGGGTCCGCCATCTAACGTTTTTTTTCAACTAGTGCTTATTTCGTGAATGGTAACACTTAGCTCATGTTTGATTTGACAGATAATTAGTTTTATCCTTCCGCTGAGCGAATATGGTTGTGTTATACGCTTGAACAACGCTGGGATATATTGCGACATTATCAATTCACCGTCGTTCTCAGCAATTAAACATTTCAGCGACATCATTGAGACGAATTTTACATAAAGACCTTGGTATGACGCCATACAAAGTCCAATTGGCTGAGGAGTTGAAGCCAAGTGACCATCCAATGCGTTTTCGCTAAGTGGGTCTGCGATCGACTTACAGAAGATGCCGATTTTGCAAAAATGTGCAAACCCACACGCATACATTGAAAAGCCGACGCACTCAAAACGAGTCACTGTTTGGTGCGGATAATTGAACATATCAGAGACATTATTGAGACGAATTTTGCATAAAGACCTTGGTATGACGCCATACAAAGTCCAATTGATTCAGAAGTTAAAGCCAAGTAACCATCCAATGCGTTTTCGCTTCGCTAAGTGGTCCTGCGATCGACTTACAGAAGATGCCGATTTTGCAAAAATGTGCCCCAAATTGTCAGAAAACCCACAGGCATACATTGAAAAGCCGACGCACCCAAAAAGAGTCACTGTTTGGTGCGGATTTTGGTCCATAGGCATAATTGGGCCATTTTTCTTCGAAAATGAGCAAGAAGTGGCCGTTACGTACTGCGTTGGCAACTACTAAACTACTATTCCTTTATAAAAAATACCAAGGTGTCCTTGGTATGACGCCATACAAAGTCCAATTGGTTCAGAAGTTGAAGCCAAGTGACCATCCAATGCGTTTTCGCTTAGCTAAGTGGGCCTGCGATCGACATTGTTTGTTTATAAGTTTTGATTGAATGACAGAGAATGGATTTTATATTGATAAATGTTTTATTGAATGTCGGCAATTCTGTATGGAATACAATATCAGATGAATGTCCGCCGCTGTTAGCTTTACAAATGTGAGCCCTTTTGGGCGTATTTTTCATTACATTCTTACACATTTCACGCGGTATTTCATTAATTTCATTACGGATAGTTTGTTTAAATTGCTCAAGTGCTTCTAGCTTGTTTGCATAAAGCTTGCTTTTCAGACAGCCCCACAGAAAAAGGAAGTCCCGACCGTGGAGGGGACAGCACTATTTGTTGAAATAACTTGTTGTGAAAAGAGGTCTCCATTGTAATCGTCGCTGTATACGATGTGGCACCGTATTGTTGATCCCACATGTTAATAAAGTCCAAAGCATACAGTTGTGGCGTTAAAAAGTTTAAGAAAATATCACGATATCGCCATTCACAGATACCTTTATGCCGTTTTGATTTTCAAAGAAGTAAAGACCAATGAATCCTCCTCCTGATCAAATTGCACATCAGACTGTCACATTTAATGGATGCAAAGGTGACTGTTGAATAATTTGAGAGTTTGCCATTCCCCAGAACCGACTATTTTTATTTATTCACACATAAATGTGCCTCGTCACTCACTATCAGTTTTTCATGAAGATCGGGGTTGTCAGGGGCGAGCTGTAACATCCTATTGGCATATGTACGGCGGCGTAAATAATCTTCTGGAAGAAGCTCTTGTGTCAACTGAATCTTATATGGAAACAAATCCAAATTCTTGTTCAAATTTATGGCCAAAGTTGTTCTTTGAAGACCAAGTTCCTAAAAACGGAGTCGAATTGGGGTTGATGGATTGTTTTCAACACTTTCTTGAGCAGTAGTAATGTTTTCAGTCGATCTTTCAATACGTTGTGGTCCATGCTTAGGCCTATCACCCACAGACCCACTTTCTTCGCAATCATTCACTACACGATAAGTAGTGCATTTTGCTGGCGCGTCGTTTCTCCCAAAAAATTTCACGTTACTTTCTCATCGTCACCGTAGTCGACGATTGATTTTGATAAAATTTTTTAATCGTTGATTTAACCAATATTTTTCCATAATAAATTTTCCACGTGTCTAGTTCATGACTGGCAATTATGAACTGTCAAGACTAATGTTTACCGAAATGGCGGCAAAACAAAGTAGTATAGCTTTCCGGTGGACACCCTATATTTATTAAAAAGTTAAGAAATCTTTAACACTCTTGAGCAAAGACTTGTAATTGTGAAAGTTAGTAATCAAAATGGTAAAATGGTATCCCTGGGTTAAATTCAAACAGATTTCCCTCGTAATCACACTCCTGCTACTGAAGTCGCTGTGTGTAATTTAATCACAAAAATCAAGGCTTAAGGTATTATAGCTGACAATAGACCAAAACATTGATGCAAACAAAGCCGCCTTCCAGCAAAGTGTTAAAAATGAGCCGGTAACATTTACTCATTTACGTTCGCAACAATTGCGCATCACTTGAGGTATTTTGCGCAACATTTTGCATTAAGATCATCATCTTTACGCTTATAAAGTTCAACTCGTTCAAGAATTAAGGCTGAATAATCATTTTTTTGCATTAAACGTTTGTTAATTGGCGGTTTGAAAAATTGAATGAGGACACGGCTTTTTTCAACAAGATCACTTTTAGTGATAAGTTTCATTTTTATTAAGACGTTTAAGTAAACAAATTAAAACCGAAAAAAGATCCAAATTTGTCAATTCCTCGACGTTCTCAACAATTGGGGTTATCAAAAGCCACCACAGCAGCGAATTTTGCATAAGAATTTGACTTTGAAGCCTTACAAGGTTAAACTGGTGCAGGAATTGAAGCGTACCAAGCATTCACATTCAAGTTGATTCGCTCAATTCATTTAGGAATAGTCGGCTCGTTTTTCTGAAAAAAATAATTTTTACAGACGAAGTCCATTTTCACATGTCAGTTTATGTCAACAAGCAAAATTGCCGCATTTGGTCTTCTGAAAATCCTACAGTGATTATTGAGAAGCCTTTGAATGAAGATAAGGCTGAAAATGCGGCAATGGTCAAAGGATCACGCTATCGTGACATGCTAGCAACTCAATTTTGATCTATTATTTACGAAGTGGATATTACAGACATCTGGTCTCAACAGGATGGTGCCGCATGTCTCACAGCCAATGAAACGATCAATTTATTGCAACACAAATTTCTAGATCGCATAATTTCACGACAAACAGCATTTACGTGGCCAGCCAGATTGTGTGATTTAACACCACTATATTATTTATTGTGCGGCTGTGTTAAGAATAGAGTCTATATGGAGCCAATCGGATCGATTTCAGCCTTAAAACTCAAAATCCGTGATGTGGTTAACGAAATAGGACTGCCATTTTACCAAAAAAGTAATTAAAAACTTTGATGAAGGAATCAATATCTGTCAACGTGGTCGTGGTGGATATTTGGCAGATATCATTTTTCATTCATAATTAACGGACTTTTCTCTTCGTAATACAATACAAATTTGAATCATTTTAATTTAAAATTTTATTTTATTTTGTTTTAAAAATTAAACTTCGTATTGAAAAATCCCTTTATATCCCCAAAAACCTTTAATTCTCAATCGACAATTTGTGGCTTTTAAAATCGTCAAATCTGGCAACCGTTGTGGTGTTTATTATCAACAGTCTGTATTTAAACTCCCCAGAGAGAAGAGAAATACAAACAGAAAAAGAGATCATATTAATGGTGAATTTGAAACCGTTATATGTTACAGTATGTTTTGTTATTGTTAGTCATAAATGGCATTATTTCTTCCGGTTTCATTTTGTTTAATGTTGTACCTATTAAGTACCAATAATTTGTACTTTTTAGGGAAAACAGTTGTTGAGCTATTTGTTGTCACTTTCTTCTCATGTTTTCATGTTTTCATACAACACCCGCCACCAACCAATTTAAATGTCAATTGTAATTGTTACAAACATTTTATTTTTATTTTTTATACGAGTCATACTGTAATTAGAAATGACTTTTGCACTTAGCAGTGCGTATACTTGTGTATGTGATGTTAATGAGCAACTCATCGAAAAAATGTTAAGCGAGAAGAGGCAGTCAATTGACAATTTTAGAGAGTTGCTTTTTAAGACTTGGCGTATTTTACAATTTGAAACCAGATCAGTGTTCTAGAATTAAAACATCATCGAGGTTAGCAGTGGCAAAAGGTTAAGCAACCCCCCCCCCCCCGGGGGGCGCCTTTGTATGTCTTTACGGAATCTCACCGTCATTACCTGTGTCACCAGGTAAAAGGGAATCCAGTTCCCAGGCTAGCAGAAGCCAACTGGACAACTTCTTTTTATTTCTACGGAAATCAGTAAATCAGTAAGCCAAAGAGTTCAGCTTTTGGGCTTTTTAGCCTTTTAGCGGTTCTCTGACTGATTATTAAGCTCGGCTCTTCGGGAGCATCGTGGTGGTTGTGATTTCGAGGCTTTCGTTTGAGTTATGTGGGTCGGATCATTCACAATAAACACAATTAACGGTCCTGTTTCAGTGAGCATGCTTGCGGTTGTGTTCTTTATTAAGCTTCATGCGTAAATAGTAAATAGTGGGTTTGTAGCCATTATTTTTAGCGATAGTGTAAATTATGTCAAGCTTTTTGTTGTACTTATCTGAAGTAAGTGGAGTTATCTTAAGTCTGTGTATGATATGGCTAAATGCTGCTAGTTTTTGTTGGTTAGTTGGGTGGTTCGAAGTAATGTGGATGGTAGTGTCCGTCATAGTTGGTTTTTTATAGATGTCAAATGTTAGCAGTTCCTCGTGTTATTGTGATGTCAGAGAGGAGATAAATAATAGCAGTATTTCATTTACTGGCGGAAAAAATCTAAATAACTTAACAACAACCATAAAAAGCTTTAAGAAATATTCCAATTTCAATTAAAAACGATTTTCAATTTAAGCGTTATGCCGGAACAATATGCTAACTAACATGCTTTTTTATTTTTTTACTCAACAGTGGCAACTCGGACAAACAACATTTGGACTCATCTAGTGATTCTGAAATGGAGGGTGCTCTGATGCAACACCACAGCACAATATCCGCCAACAATAACACATCGAATAGCAATAATCATCATCATCATACAACGCAACATCATCATCATCACCACCAGCAACAGACGCTATCACAACAACAACAACAGCAGCAGCAACAACAACAACAGCAGCAGCAACATACAGCACAACAGTCACCCAATCAAGCGCTCAGCAATCATCATAGCCATCATCACCAGCAACAGCAACAAAGTCATCACAGTTCGGCAAATGTAGCGTCACACAGTACCGTCGATCATACATTGAGTGCTCAATTGGTGGGCGGGCCAGCTATATCGGCTGCAGCAGCTGCAGCCGCTGCCATTGGTTCTTCAAAAAGTTCAGGTAATGCAGCCTCAGCACAAATGACTCCTTTACCCGCTGCCGTGGCCTATTCACATCTTCATAATGTCATGAGTTCAATGCCCATTTATGACATGAGTGAATATCAACATTTATGATTTTAGTTTGATGCCATTTATACGGGCAATAGGGAATGGATGTCAGCGGCTATTAGCGCAGCGAATGCAAAACAAGCTGTAGGAAATGCTTCAGCACCAATATCATCATTATCTACGTCTTCAACTGCCATTAAAAGGGCAACGGAGAGACAACAACAACAAAAGCAACATCATCATCTACATCAGCCACCTTATTATTTTTAAAGAAATTATAAAAATGCTCGAATTTAAAAAGATAACGAAAGATTGCACGGAAATATTGAAAGTAAAATTTTTTTTTTAATTAAAGAATAAATCACAAGCTTTTTGCGGAAATACGAAAAATTATATGATTTTGGATAGGAAGAAGAAAAAGAAGAAGAAGCATAGCTTTTTTGCTTGACTTCAATTTGTTATATCCTTTGAAATTAGAAACAACACGATTTTTGAAGTACAAGCAATTCTACTATTATATTCTCTTCACTCTTCACTCTCTCTCACTCTCACTCTTCTTTTCATAAAAAATCAGACTGGCAACAAGTAAATAAATGCGCTCTTCACCTTTGTTTCCTTTCGAAGATAGAAGAAAGTGAGGAAAATAAATAGTTAAATTGAGAAATAATAAAAAATGATAACGAGCTGAGAATAACACTTCGCCAGAATTTACAAGGGCGCATCAATAAATCTTGTGGAATGAAGCACACATGAGACCATCTAACTCAGAGTCTTGCTACAAGGGTAAAATCGGTCATTGGATGTTACCTCGCGTAACATCTCTTCGGAGGCTTTAAAAAGCATTGCCAGCGAGGAATCGCATTAGTAACCAGAACAGAGCCGTAGGTCAAAAATCACGAACTTATTGAAGCGCCCTCAAATGCAGATATTATCAGTTGTCCATAGACTTCTTATTAGAATAAATACTTCGGATTCTAAACAGTAGCCACATAGACTGTTCTAATCTCTCAGCAGTTCCACATAAAAATATTTCCCATTTTTTTTTTACTTCAGCTGTACTCCTATGCAACTGCGTAAAAGGACTTAGGTACCACATTTCCTGCAGCCATCATCAATTAATAGTAAAAAAACTTGTTAATCCTAGAAATTTCAGTTTCTTTGATAAATTTCTGCTGGAAAGTACTTCAGTTATTATCTTTAATTATTGGATCGTAATGAAATCTCACGGTTTGGCATCTTTTACACTTCCAGTACAGAGACGTGATTTGATTTACATCCGCACCTGGCCATGGAGCCCTAATCAGATGGTGGTCAAGCCACTTTGTATAATTTAGAACATCATGCTCGTCCTAGGAAGCCGAAGCCATAATTCTATGCAACAGGTCTTTCCTAGTTGCAACTTTAGTGATTCCAGGAGCAGGGCTGCAAACCACCACACCCTGCTAAAGAGTTGGAGACCATCAACTCCTGTCCATAACACATGTCTAGCATGCTCACTGGACTGGATCATTCACCTAGCGTGTCATTAACGGTGAAATGATCCTGGCCACCATAGAACCGTAAACTGTTTTGGGGCCGCGAAACCACAATCACCACGATACTTCCATATAGCGGCCAACCTCAATAATCAGCCAGAGAACAGTCAAATGTCTAAAGAGACAAGTAACGGAGCTCTGGGGCTTACTGATTCCCGTGGAAATAAAGTGGAGTTCCCAGTTGAACCTTGCCGCCTTTAGGGGACTGGACTCCCTTTTGCAGCACAGGTCTGCATAGTAGCTCTCCATAAAGACCATATATGTGGCCCCGGGGGGTAACACTTCCAGTACAATAAGAAAACGGCGATCTTTAGAAAAAGAAAAAGAATTATAAACGACTAAAGAAGAACTAAGAAAGTCAAGGGTTCAGGAGGACAATTTTCTGGCGCGTTCTGATTTTAACCTTAACGCCAACTAATGCGAATCTCTCTGTGTCCGATTGTGGACTGAAATATTTTGAAATAAAACTCGGCCTTTCCAACGATCCCAAGTTTTCTCTTGAGTAAAAAGATCGGAAAATTTCAATCATAAAAATTATAGTTCCAAGCATTGTGGAGAGAGGCTTTCTAAAGCTCGCAATAAGTTTCAGAAGTTAATTCCTGAAGTTGAATCCTGTTTATGCGTTTATGGTCACCGTATAAATCCTGTCCATTAAACAATTTTAGTCAGAGATGAGCTAGTTAATTCCTTTTCCTTTTATCTGGTCTAATTTTTATTTCAAAATTAACACTCCCTCGCCAACAAATCCTCTAAAGTTGTTTCTGCGCAGGATCCAATACTATTTGAAAACGGTAACGCCTACCTTTATTTCCACTGACAATAGCATTCCTCTGGAAGGCAGAAGCTAAAAGATAGCGCCTGGAAACTTGTTATTTGACATTGATAAGCCTATTTGGGGAGGAATAAGTCACACCCAAAGCAAATTTATTTATTTCCTCCAGCAAAACGCTGCAGTTATTCAAGTTCACTCCGCTTTTACTTTCCTTACAGTTTGACCTTGTTTAGGGATTATAGGATTGTAGTCTAATATTTCACTAGCCTATTGGTCTTGGAGCCCTATCTTATATTTTTTGCGCTTTAAGGTGGCTTTAATCACTTACGCTTGCAGGAAGTAAAACTTCCAAAGACTGATGATCAGCTATTAAACTGTTGATACCTTGGAAACTGGCGACCGAAAGGAACTTTGGTTCCTGTAACTGCTGTTGATAATGCCCTTCGAGGGAGGGTATGGAGTTTCTTCCATATGTGCTATTGTACATTTTGGATTAGATTAGTCTCCAATTCTTAAGATAGTAGCGAGCAGTTGTTCCTGTCAACTCTGTTCTTAAAATTGCTACTATAAGATGGCACTAATCACTTCTGCTTACAGGAATTGGGCCTGCAGCTAAGAAGTGAGAACTTTCAAGGTCTGACGACCAGCTACTAAACTATTAATACCATGACAACTGGCGACACAAAGGAACTATGATTTCTATAGTGGTTCTTCATAATGCTATTGGCTTAAGCCCAAAATGGAGAAAGGGGATATAGATTGTTTCATATGATGTGATAAGATTAACATCTGTACCGGCAGTGAGCCATAATCAAATGATGGTCAAACCACTGTGGATGGTATGTAGCGCCATCCTCGCCCTAGAAGGCCTTCATATACGTATATCCTCCGGTCACTCCTAGTTGCAACGTCGAAAGCCCGGAATAGGCCGCAGCCTTCACTCCTTGCTGAAGAGTTGGAGACTATCCAGCTCCTGGTCCAGAACACATGACTAGCATGCTCACTGGATCTAGGAAAATTCCACCAGGTAGCTGTTAAAAACTGACCTGTTCTGGGACCGCGACACCACAACCATTACGATACTCCCGAAGGGCCAACCTCAATAATCAGCCAGAGAAATAACATGGAGCTTCCAGTTGTACCGCTGCTGACTTCAGGGGACTGGGCTCCCTTATACCCCCAGCTGCACAGGTCTAGATAGTCGAGCGTTCTATAAAGACCATAAATGTGCCCTCGGGGGGGTGTGGATGGTATGTAGCGCCATCCTCGCCCTAGAAGGCCTTCGAATACGTATATTCTCCGAACACTCCTAGTTGCAATTTCAAAAGCCCGGGGTAGGCCGTAGCCTTCATTCCTTGCTGAAGAGTTGGAGACCATCCAGCTCCTGATCCAGAACGCATAAAGCTTAATATAATTAAGAACACGACGGCATTCATACTCACTGAACCTGCACCATTCATTGTGTTCATTGTAAGTGATCCGACCCACAAACTCAAACGAGGGCCTCGAAACACACAGCCACCACGATACTCCCGAAGGGCCTACCTCAATAATCAGTCAACGATTAGCTAAATGTGTAAAGAGAAAAATAGCGAAACTCTGGGGCTTAACTGATTCCCGTGGAAATATAGTGGATTGTCCAGTTGACTCCTACTCGCCCTGAAGGGGACTGGGCTCCCGTTTACCCCGTAAGACACTATTCTAGATGGCAGTTGTAGCATCCATAAAGACTTATAATGTGCTCCCGGGGGGAGCTATCGAGAGATATTAACAACTCAATTGTGGCCTATTACTAACGACGTGGGTATCACGGACATGTGGTTTCAATAGGTGCCCCTGTAGGCTAGTAGGTAGTGTACTAGCTTGTTAGTATGGGGGTTGCGTGTTCGATTCCCAACGAAGACCTGGACCATTCATTGTGTTCATAGCGAATAATCCGACCCACATAACTCAAACGAGGGCCTCGAAACACACAGCCACCACGATACTCCCGAAGGGCCTACCTCAATAATGAGATACAGCACAGCTAAATGCGAAACTCTGGGGCTTAACTGATTCCCGTGGAAATATATTGGGATTGTCCAGTTGACTCCTACTAGCCTTGAAGGGGACTGGGCTCCCTTTTACCCCTGCAAGACACAAGTCTAGATGGTTGTCGTAGGATCCATAAAGACTATCATATGCCCCCAGGGGAAAATTGTTTCATATGTGCTGTTGTAATTGAATAGATAATGCATTTTGGATTAGAATAGTGCTCAACACTTAAGCTAGTAGCAAGTACCTGCTTCTGCCAGCCGTGTTCTATAAACTGCTACTAATGGATATGCGCGTACATTGTTCGACGGAGTTTGATTTAGTTGTGTATGATTTCACGTCAACCCGCATCAAATTTGGTTTGTAAACATACCGGTTTCGGCTAGGTTGCCATCTTCAGTGTTCTTTTTTCTCCATACTCTAATGGGTTTCACTGGCGCTGGTAGGCTTAGTGTATTCAGCTAATAATTAGCTTTCGGGTATCATGGCCAGCGGCTGGCGTAAGAGGCAATTCTATGCTTTCGTTATAAAGTTCTTCAAAGTAGTTCCAAAATCTTCTATGTTCGATGATTTGACTAGGAATTTCCATAAAGCACACACGCTTGCTGGCATTTGCCAATGTTTTTGGCTTCAACTTCTGATACAAGAATGTCTGAAAGCTTAATGGGATGTGTTTGAATATAAGAAATGAACGAATAAAAGCTCACTGGGATGTGTATGAAAGTAACAAAAAAAAGTAATCGTTAAGTGAGTTATAAAAGAGAAAATAGGAAATAGAGAGAGAGAGAGAGAAAGAGAAAGATAGAGAGAAAGAGAGAGAGAAAGAAATTCTGATTTTAAATGAAATAGAAGGTTAGCAACACTTCAAAGTATTTAAAGGAAAATCCATACAATACGAAGAAGGTTTCATAATGACTTCTAACTGGTTGTGTTTTTTTAATTTAATTTCATTCTTTCATCCAACTTAAGCTTCTTTCTCCTTTTAACATATTTTATGCCTGTAAATGAGTACAACGATGCAGAAAAGTGTTTGATACTCCATATTGAAATGCAGGAAAAACAAAAATTCTTTAAGAATCCTACAAAATTCATTTTCAAATATCCACTTAACACACACACACACACACACACCACTCCAAAATAGAACAATAGAATATTAAATAATAAAAGCTATTTAAACGTGGTTCCCGTTATAAAAACTGCAAACAGAAATATTATAAAAAAAAATCATAAATAATTTGAGGTTATGTGTGAAGCATAAAATTATAAATGTAAATATTTATATAAAAAAAATATAAAATTTTGATTAAATTAAAAAAAAGAAATGTGCAAAAATTTAATTTTTTTTATTAATTTTTAAGTAGCCTATAGAATTATTAAAATTATTTTACCTTGTGTATTTTTATTTTTTATAATTTTTTTTTGTTAAATTTCTTCCTAAATAAATGTTTTTTTTTAATTATTTATAGAAAAGAAATTAAATAATTTTTAAAGAAATATTTAAAAATCAAAATCAAAAAAGTTATTAAATAAAACTTGAATGTAAATAAATTAAAAAAAAAATAATTGATTTTATTTAATAAGTATGGCAACACCAGCAACGTATTCGTAGTAGATGCACTAGCAATTGTTACAATGAATTCAATTTCGCACGAAAATAATTAAAATCCACTATGAAATCACCATGGTGCTGTTAAAGTTAAATTTCGTAAAATACGTGATATTTTCGGACTACATAATCGATCTTCTGAGCCCGCTATTGAATTTGAGTCGAAAGGCTTGATACAACATGTGCAAGCACCATCGAGTGTTTGATCGGTTTCTTCAACTGAAAACATCTCAGCCGTGAGCCACAGTGTTAAAACACATCCAAACTTGTTAATTCCTCAACGTTCCCACTAGATGGTGAGTTTTGCGTAAGAATTTGACTTTGAAGCTTTACAAGGTTCAACTGGTGCAGGAACCAACCATTCACATCGCCGTAGATTCGCTCAACTCATTTAGGAACAACCGGCTGGTTTTTCTGAAAAAAGTCATCTTTTCACGCGAAGCCCATTTTCACTTGTCAGGGCATGCTGCAAGCAAAATTGCCGCATTTGCGCTTCTGAATATTCTAGAGTGATTATTGAGAAGCCTTTGCATGCTCAACGTGTCACTGTATGGTGTGCTATATGATCTGGAGGCGTGATTCGGCTGTTTTTTTTCTGTCGAAGATGAGGCTACAAATGCGGTAACGGTCAATAGATGAGGCTACCGAGAGATGACGTGATAAGATTTATATCTGCACCTGGCCGTGGGCCTTAATCAGATGGTGGTCATACCACTGGGGATGAAAAGTAACATCATTCACGCCCTAGGAAGCCGAAGACTAAGTATAGCAACAGGTCTTTCCTAGTAGTAATTTCAGCGGTTCCAAAGCAGGGTTGCAAACCACTACTCCTTGCTGAAGAGCTGGAGACTATCCAACTCCTGCTCGAGAACACATGACTAGCATGCTCACTGGATCCGGATCATTCACCCGTTGGTGTTATTAAAGGCGATCCTGGCCCCTATAATCAAATTTATGCGAGAGCCCCAAAACCACAATCACCACGATACTCCTGAAGGGTCAACCTTAATAATCAGCAAACCACCACTCCTTGCTGAAGAGCTGGAGACTATCGAACTCCTGTCCAGAACACATGACTAACATGCTCACTGGATCTAGGAACATTCCACCAGGTAGGTGTTATTAAAGGTGAAATGATCCTGGCCCCATTAAAAATTGACCTGTTCTGGGGCCGCGAAACCACAACCATTACAATACTCCCGAGGGGCCAACCTCAATAATCAGCCAGAGAAATAACGTGGAGCTTCCAGTTGTACCGCTGCTGACTTCAGGGGACTGGGCTCCCTTATACCCCCAGTTGCACAGGTCTAGATAGTCGAGCGTTCTATAAAGACCATAAATGTTCCCCCGGGGGGGGGGGGGGGTGGATGGTATGTAGCGCCATCCTCGCCCTAGAAAGCCTTCGAATACGTATATTCTCCGAACACTCCTAGTTGCAATTTCAAAAGCCCGGAGTAGGCCGCAGCCTTCACTCCTTGCTGAACAGTCGGAGACTATCCAACTCCTGGTCCAGAATGCATGAAGCTTAATATAATTAAGAACACGACGGCATTCATACTCACTGAACCTGCACCATTCATTGTGTTCATTGTGAATGATCCGACCCACAAACTCAAACGACGGCCTCGAAACACACAGCGAACACAATACTCCCGAAGGGGCCAACCTTAATAATCAGCCAGAGAACAGTTAAGTGCCTAAAGAGACAAATAACGGAACTCTGCGGGTCACTGATTCCCGTGAAAATAAAGTGGAGTTTCCAGTTGTACCCCTGCTGACTACAGGGGACTGGGCTCCCTTTTTCCCCCAGTTGCACAGGTCTCCATTAAGACCATATAAATCAATGAAACGATCAATTTATTGCAAACCAAATTTCCCGATCGCATAATTTCACGATAATCAGTTGTTAAGCGGTTAGCCAGATCGTGTGATTCAATACCGCTGGATTATTTTTTGTGGTCTTATGTTAAGGACAGAGTTTGTGCCTTAAAACTCAAAATCCGTAATGGGATTACCGTCAGAGGACCGCCATTTGGCCAAAAAGTAATTAAAAACTTTGATGAAACAATCGATAGCTGTCAGCGTGGTCGTGGTGCGCATTTGTTAGATGTCATTTTTTGCTACGAATATTGTTACGAAAATGCTTAGTTCAAGTTATAAAAAAATAATTATCACTAAAAAGAAAGTAAAGTGAAATAACCTATTGTGTTTCGAAGAAAGCTTATGAACACAAAAAGCAACAATAAGTTACAGTAGAATTCCATGAACTAAGTTTAACAAACAGAAAAAAAAAACTAGAGC
Source organism: Trichopoda pennipes (assembly GCA_030448955.1). Lineage (NCBI taxonomy): Eukaryota > Metazoa > Arthropoda > Insecta > Diptera > Tachinidae > Trichopoda > Trichopoda pennipes. Next base: position 10,272,170 of record JASKUP010000060.1, on the reverse strand, counting down.
GGTAGAAGAAGATGCACATTCAAACAGGCGTCTGTACTGAATAATTATAACAACGTCATCTACATTGGACGCTCAAAATAGAATATAATGGCTCCCTCTAGTGGCCAAAGAATGACAGTATAAGTGTGAACTTTGTTGAGTATATTAAGTTGATACAGCAGCTTTTAGTCGTTACAGTTAATATCGTGTAAATAAAAAGAGCTGGAAGGTTGGAAATTTACTAACTCTCTGCGCCAAATTAAAATCCTTAAGATTTTGTTACTCCGAATGAAATGAAAAAGAATAAAGTAAAGAAATAAGAATAAGATAAGGATAAGAAATAAGGATGTGATTAACGAAATGCGACCGCCATTTTCCTGAAAAGTGATTAAAAACTTTGCTAAAAGAATCGACAGCTGTCACTTTACTCTTTGAAATACAATAAAAATTTGAATCATCTAAATTTAAATTTGTTTTTTTTTGTTTCAAAAACAAACTTCTTGTTGAAAAACCGTAAAGTGTGTTGTGAATGAACTCCTCCTAAGCGGCTGGACCGATTTGTATAAATTTTTTTTGTATGCGTTTGGGTGGCGCCCCGGGTGGTTTAGATTTACAATTCGGTCCCATTGGACAAAGGGGCGTGGTACCTTCCATACATGCCACAAATTAAAAAACATATAATTTCTGCTCCTGATAACGGTATTTGAACAAAATTTGGTACGTCGGTTTGGTGTGCATTTTTTAAGTGCTGCTGCTAATATGGGCGGGATTATACAAAGGGGCGTGGTACCTTCCATACATGCCACAAATTAAAAAACATATAATTTCTGCTCCTGCTAACGGTATTTAAACAGAATTTGGTATTTCGGTTGAGTGAACATATTTTAAGTTCTGCTGCAAATATATTGGCGGGATTTGATAAAGACGCGTGATACCTCCCATACAAATCTTCTTTATGTATATAATTCTACTGTACGTGTGTATGTCACTAAATAAATTTTTTTTTCATGCATTTGGGTGCCACCTTGGATTGTTTACATTCATAAACCAGCCTGGCAGATGGCGCTGCAGTCGATATCTAGGTTATTCAACTACCACTGCAACTACACGACTGGATCGACTTGAATGAATTGTTGTGTTTTCATTCATTCAATGCATTTCTTTTTTTTTTGCGCTGTGTTTTGATATTAAAAGGCATCGCATTTACGTAAATATTGAGCGTAATTCACTTCAAAATTACACACACGCCATGAATTCGTCGCCAGCTGCCAGCTGCCAGCTGCCTTCAATGTGCATTGGCTGATGACGGTGAAAGGTAAAAAGTAACATGGACTCCATTACTGCCGCCCTTAAAACAGTCGCGGTAGGCTTCGAGCTTATTTGTTTACGTTTCTTCTTTGTGATCTCACCAATTCGTTCTCAATGGGTCAGCTAGTACTAACAAAAAATATTTAGATATTTCTCTGAAAACTTTTTGTTCAAATTACAATTGACATGGTGGTTGGACCAGCCTTTATAAGGAGACATCTTCAGATGGGTAATAGTTTTCAAATGCTAATAATTGACATAAATCACTGTTCTGTCGTAAAGGGCTTAAATACCGCATTCCCATTTAATTTACAATTAACTTCCATTTAAAAAAAAATTGTTAGAAATTCTTTTTATATTCACACACACATACACACGAATGTATTTATGACTGTGTGTAGGTAACACTTCCCTTTTTCTTGTACACAAATTTTAAGCCGATTTTAAGTCTTGTTAAAAATCCATAAGCAGCCATTCTTCTCTCACAATTGTTGAATGAGTGGAAAATAATTCTCAAGCAGTAGTTAAACGTTTCTTATTGTTGTTCTTGTTGTTGTGTTTTTTGGTTTGTCTACAAAAGAAATTCTTATTTTAATCCTATTTTCATCTTAAAATTATCAGTATTTAATGAGGATTAAAAAGTGAGTGTTAAAAGGAACATGCGAGGTGTGTAAAAATATTAATAACTTTTTTTTTAATTTATACTTCGATTCCTTTGCTACGTTTCTACACATGCACGTCTTTTTTGAAAAGAAAAGTGTAAGAAAGGGTTTTTCAACAAGAAGGGTGTTTTCTAAAAAAAAAATAATATAAAAAATTTTATATTATTTATTTTGAGCGTCAAATGTAGATAACGCTGTTATAATTATTCAATGTAGACGCCTTTTTAAATGTGCACCTTTTTCTACTTCTCTAGTTTTTTTTTTTATTTTCTGTTTGTTAAACTTAGTTCATGGAATTTTAATGTAACTTATTGTTGCTTTTTGTGTTCATAAGCTTTCTTCCAAAACACAATAAATCATTTCAGTTTACTTTTTTTTAGTGATAATTTACTTTTTATACTTTATACGAAGCATTTTCGTAACAATAACGTAACAGAGTATGTAAGTGCAGTTAATAGTTCGCAGCAGTATCGTATATAAAACAAAAAATTTTTAAAGGATTTATATTTTAAAAGTTCAACTTTCACAAGCGCTGAAGCAAAATGATAATGTCAGTTAAAAGGGATTTTGTTTTTAATGATAGACATGAAGAAACGGTTTAAAATCGGAATCTTTATTCCTCACAGTCCTGCAATTGCACGCGTACATAGTTTAAAAACAGCGCTGCAGCAGCTGCTCCGTGTGTTAAGTATGGTGTGATAAAGTTAACGTCAGCACATGGCCGTTGGGCCATAATCTAATAGTGATGTTACCACTTAGGTGATTAGAAATGCGAACACTTGTGCTCTAAGGCTAATACATATCAAGCTATATATACGGCTTAGTGTCAAGTTTTAAGAGCACAGCAGCAGAACCGCACCCCCACTTCTTGTTCGAGAGTTGGAGACTATCCAACTTCACGTCCTACTACATGCGTAACATCTGACGTTGGACATTCGGTAACACCTGTATCGGAGGCTTTCAAAAGCAACCGATTTAAACCACAGCTGCCACATAACTCCCCAAAGGCCTAACCAATAGCCAGCAATAGGGCTGTAGCCCTGCGGGCAACTGATTCCCCTATGCATGTAAAGTCAGCCTTCGAGAGCACTTAATTATTTCTTTTCCATTTTTCGGCTATTGCTAAACCAGACGAATGGTGCCGCCATTTATCCTCGTAGGCACATATCAAAATAAGAAAGAGATCCATCTTGATAAAAATAAGCATAAACCCAAAAAATCTTGAAAAAAAACTTATTCGATTAAACTTTATTCGATTGAATTTTATTCGATTAAACTTTATTCGATTAAATCTTATTCGATTAAATCTTATTTCATTATTATTTAATAAAAATAAAATTTTATTCGAATAATAGAAATGAAAAAAAAACATGTCAAAATGAGAAAGAGATCCATCTTGATAAAAATAAACATAAAACCAAATAATTTTGAAAAAAAGCCTTATTCAGTTAAACTTTATTCGATTAAATTTTATTCGATTAAACTTTATTCGATTAAACTTTATTCGATTAAATCTTATTTCATTATTATTTAATAAAAATAAAATTTTATTCGAATAATAGAAATGAAAAAAAAACATTTCAAAATGAGAAAGAGATCCATCTTGATAAAAATAAACATAAACCCAAAAAATCTTGAAAAAAAACCTTATTCGATTAAACTTTATTCGATTAAATTTTATTCGATTAAACTTTATCTTATAAGATCAAATCTTATTTCATTCTTGGTTAATAAAAATAAAATTTTATTCGAATAATAGAAATGAAAAAAAACATGTCAAAATGAGAAAGAGATCCATCTTGATAAAAATAAACATAAATCCAAAAATTTTTGAAAAAAAACCTTATTCGATTAAACTTTATTCGATTAAATTTTATTCGATTAAACTTTATTTGATTAAATCTTATTAGATTAAATCTTATTTAATTCTTGGTTAATAAAATTAAAATTTTATTCGAATAATAGAAATGAAAAAAATATGTCAAAATGAGAAAGAGATACATCTTGATAAAAATAAACATAAATACAAAAAATTTTGAAAAAAAACCTTATTCGATTTAACTTTATTCGATTAAATTTTATTCGATTAAACTTTATTCGATTAAATCTTATTTCATTATTTAATTTCATTTATTATTATTTAATAAAAATAAAATTTTATTCGAATAATAGAAATGAAAAAAAAACTCCAAAAAACCCTAAAACTATGATCACGCTGACAGTAGGGCGGCAGGCTTTAAATTCATAAATAATTATTTGATTTTATATTCTTTTTGATTTTCTATATCTTTTAATCTTTTTGGAATAGATTCCATTAACTGCACACCTGAGATGATATTTGGGTCCGTTCCTTCTGTAATGGAGCTGGGCCTTAAGCTGGCTTTTATTTGACCTCCAAGTTAGTACCATAAGCGCTCGATTACGTTTATATATGTTTGCTTTGTGCAGGTGTTGTCGTGACTTTAGGGCAGTTGTAAAGCAGCCATCTCTTTACTATCATTAATGGGTGTTGTATGCTTAGGGCCGTTGTCTTTATAAAACTTAAAACTATCAGCAAAACCGAACATGTGCGCTGTTTCCTTAACATTAGTTTTGTGAAATGTCAAGTTATATGTTCTTGTCCATGATATCTTCTAAAAAGTGAAGGTTTCTGACACCTAAAGCTTCCATGCAGCCCCACATCATCACTGATAGGCCTTCATGCTTCACTGTTTTCTTAATTCTGTTTAGGCCACACGTAACGCCATCCATTGGAGCCAAACAAATTCAATATGCTTTCATCTGTAAAAAGAACCTGTAAGGCAGCTTTTAAATTTTACCGGGCTTCAAAGCGAGTAACCTTTTGATATATGCTCTCGCTTAAAATCTTATTTTTGACACTGATACATGATTCCTTTCGAGTCACTCGGCCATGCAATTTGTTTTTTCTTAAAACTCTTCTTATTGCTGCCGCCATGCACTTCCTTTACAAAATTGGTGGTGCCCACTCCAAAACTTGCCATAGTGGAAGTTTTGTGGCATCTTAACTTTACTAATTTAACCGACTTTTAATGTGAGAGACTGTATGTAAATAAATGAAAGGTTTTCAATAAACAAAAATTAACCATTATTTTTGAAGCCTGCCTCGTATTTTCAAGTATTTGTCATCAACTTAAGTACACGTAGGAGTTAATGTCCTTCTTCCTTCACCTTTTGCCTTTTGTATTAAACATCTTTTGAAAAGAAACAGTGAAAGTGTGAACAATGGAAAATGATTTATTATTTGATTTGGTTGTACCAAAATTATGAGATCAACAATTTGGGAATATTCTTCGAAACATACATGAATACAGCCTTTGCTGCAAAAGAGTCATAAATCACAAATTTTAAATTTTCTTTTTTATAAACGCATTTGAATACTGGCAAGTTCCTGCTAAACTTTGTAAGAATTTTAACCGGGTGCTTCAATGAACTAAAGAATAAAATTCAGAACAGATTTATTATGCCTCTGAAATGTGTGATATTTTTTTCTCAGTCACAATACCTTACACAGAGCGCAATTTTAAATAAAAATGCTGACATTAAAAACAAAATCCTTCGGCGCCGGTAACTTTTTGTTAATAATAAAACTTGTGTTTTATTTCGCTGAAACATTCTGTTTCTCAAACACCAGAAGCAAAACCAAAAAAACAAGGCATGTAATTTATTGAAAGTCTGGCAGCATTGTTGAGAGTATGGACATCATAAAATATGAGAGCAGCAGAAAAACTATTTTAAAAACACAATAGATTCTATTTTGCGAATGTTTCTTATCATTTCTGGTTTCAAGAGTTCGCCTAGAAACGATTTAGCTTCTGGTTTTGCATACGCTGTTCAATTGAGACTATGGACATTTTTTAAAAATTTGCAGCTCTAAAAATTAGAAACTTTTTTAAAATGCACCTCTACAAAAATTATTTCTCACCTCAATTTTTATATAATTGAAAGTCTGTAATCTGCACAGAGTTGGAATTTCTTTATTAAATTCAACTCGTTTATGTTCTCGCACTAAATGGCTTGTTTGTAAATAGCGATTACCTGCTGAGATCTCTCTTAAAATTATAACAACAATAATAAAAATAAACGTCATTATAAACCGCAAAAAAACCAACGCGCCCTTAAACAAAATCCAAAAACAAACAAAAAAAAAATAATTGTTGAACTAAAGCAACACCGCCTGGGTAATAAAAACAAATCAGGATAATAAAAGGGAGACTTAATTTCATTGTCCTGGAAAACCATGCCGTGAAAAACTTATAGCAGGCCAAAAAACACAAGAGAACACCAGACAGACAGAGGTAAACAAATAATAATAATAATAAACAACAACAGTTACTCATACAGCTAAACACAGCAAGATGACACACGGGCTCTCTCATTTATAAACACAAAACACGCGACTGGCGCGTCAATAATAATAATGATAATGGCGAAGATATTGATGATGGTAATGACTGACACTGCTAATGAATGCCTGAATGATGCTGTTAATAATGAACTTAATAGACTGACGACTGTATAAGCGTGTGTGTGTGTGTAGGATTGTGTGGTGTCACACATTTCTTACGGCACAGATTTTGGTCAATTGTAACGTTAATATATTCAATTATAAAGGGTTCGCCAAATAACTTTTTGTTTTGTTTTAAATGCTCTAAACAAAACTACTGAATATTTTCTTAAAATTTTTTTAAAGTACAATCCTTTCGGTTAATAATGGAAAATAATTTCATTCAAATGGCTGCCTCGGCGGGCCATTACAGTAGCCTACACGATCGGTTCAATTTTGAAGCACATTATCGATTGTGTGCCGCTGTATTTCACCAATGACTTCACAAATATTTTCCTTTAAAGCGTCAATTGTCTGTGGCTTGTCGGCGTAACACTTCTCTTTGACGGCACCCCACAAATAATAGTCCAACGGTGTCAAATCTCAGCTCCGAGGTGGCCAAACGACATCAGCTCTGCGGCTGACAATGCGATCTTCAAGAATAGGGCGCAAAACATTGAGTGTAGCTTCGGCTGTGTGGCATGTAGCACCGTCCTGTTGAAACCAAATGTTGCCACTATCCTCCTCTTCAATTTTTGTGAACAAAAATTCGTTCAGAATGGCCCGATAACGATCGCCATTAACTGTAACGGCCACTCCTTGCTCATTTTCGAAGAATAATGGCCCAATTATGCTTTTGGACTAAAATTCGTACCAAACAGTGACGTGTGATTCGATTTACATCCGCGCCTGGCCATAAAGCTTTAATCAGATGGTGGATGAAACCACTGCATAATTTGGAACGTCATGCTCGTCCCAGGAAGCCGAAGCTATAATTCTATGCAACAGAACTTTTTAGTTGCAACTTCGATGATTCCAGAGCAGGGCTGCAAATCATCACTCCTTGCTTAAGAGTTGGAGACTTTCAAACTCCTGTCCAGAACACATGTCTAGCATGCTCTCTGGACTGGATCATTCACTTACGGTGTCATTAACAGAGTGTGATTCGTTTTACATCCGCACCTGGCTATGTAGCCTTAATCAGATGGTGGACAAACCACTATTGTATAATTTGGAACGTCATACAGGCGTCCTAGGAAGCCGAAGACATAATTCTAAGCAACAGAACCACCTAGTTGCAACTTTAATAATTCCAGAGCAGGGCTGCAAATCATCACTCCTTGCTTAAGAGTTGAAGACTTTCCAACTTCTGTCCAGAACACATGTCTAGCATGCTCACTGGACTGGATCATTCACTTTGCGTGTCATTATCAGTTGAATGATCCTGGCCACCATAATAACCATTATACTGTTATGGGGCCGCGAAACCACAACCACCACGTTACTCCCATATAGGGGCCAACCTCAATGATCAGCCAGAGAACAGTTAAATGTCTAAAAAGACAAATAATGAACTCTGCGGCTCACTGATCCCCGTGGAAATAAAGTGGAACTACCAGTTGACTCCCTGCCTGTCTTCAGGGGACTGGGCTCCCTTTTTCCCCCAGTTGCACTGTGTCTAGATAGTCGAAGTTCTATAAAGACCATACAGACCATATGTGCCCCCGGGGGGTAGGTACTTGAGTAAATAGGCATTGTTACCTAAAGTGCTACTTCTCTTTAAAAAAAAAAATGCCGAGAGGACGACGTGTGAACATCGGCCGCCGCACAAGACATGCAAGCCAGCAGCAAGTGTATTCACATAACTTAAGCGACGAAGAATGTAGCACGGTACTTGACTAAAATAGGCATTGTTGCCTGAAGTACTACTTCTCTTTATAAAAAAAAAATTAATTACTTTTCGCACCACGTTTATTCTAAAAGATAATATGCTTCCACAGAGCCATCGTACAGTATGTACAGAAGAAGTTATTGCTATTGTCGTGCGTAGCGTAGAGAAAGATACGAATCAGTCCATCCGTGTACAGGAATTGAATGTGTCATTATTATTTTTTTTTTAAGAGAAAGAGCACTTCAGGCAACAATGCCTACTTAGTCAAGTACCGTGCTACATTCTTTAGGAAACGGATAGAGAAGAGATGAAACAGGTGATGAAAGTAGAAGGATAGTCGGAAATTAACTGCCGTATAAAGACAGCACAGCAACCAGTGACCATGCCTTCCTCACTAAGCAGCCCCATCGACAGGCAATTTTTAGTTTTTGTAGGGGAAAAAAACCAAAGTCTTCGTTGGGAATCGAACCCACAACCCCCAGACTGACAAGCTAGTACACTACCTACTTGCCTACAGGGGTCCAATCATTATCGACGGTTTTGATGAAAGATCTTTTTTTACGTGCTGGAAAAATCCAACTCGTGCAAGAATTGAGGCCACGCGATTACCTACCAATGCGTAGATTCGTTGAAGGACCCCCAAAAAAAAATTTGAAATGAACTGCCTTTTATTTGAATGGATAGAATAAACTGAACTGCCAGATTTCGTGTGAGGATAATCCTTAAGTGTATGTTGCCACACGATTGCATCCAAAAACTCTAATTCAATCATTGGTCCGTACTTCTTTCAAATAGATGCTGGCTAGAATGCTGGGTGCTATGGAGCCATGATTACTAACTTTATCGTTTATCCATTGAACAATCATGATGTGCGGCAGCTGTGATTTTAAAAATATGGCGCATCACATCATACAGCTCGACGCTTAATTGATTTATTTAAGAAAACTTTTGGTAAACGCATAGTTTCACATATCGGACACGTGAATTAACCTCTAAGATCGCACGAATTGGATATCCATCTTCTTTATCGAAAATTTTGCAGAAAGAGATTAATTAACGTGTCTACGAAATTCAACTTGTGTATTAAATGAAGCCACAGAATCACCTAGCAAGGTATTGGATTCGGTGAATGAGTCCGGAATCCGAAGGCAATAAGCGAATTTTATTCAGCGACGTTTAGCTCACTTTTATTTGAATTATTTGGTGTGTTGATAATCCTAAAGTGCATGTTGGGACAGCGTTACATGGAGAAAAACTGTCTGGTTGGTGTGTTTTAAGGGCTGGTGGCATCATTGATTTGTACTTCCTTAAAAAGCCTACAGGTGCCCCAACGTAGACCTTGGTGTTTTTTCACTACAAAAATTAAAATTGACTGTCGATGGGGCTGCTCAGCGATGAAGGCATAGTCACTGGTCGCTGTGCTGTCTTATATACGACAGTTAATTTCCGACTATCCTTCTACTTTCACCACCTGTTTCATCTCTTCTCTATCCCATTCCTAAAGAAAGTAGCACGGTACTTGACGAAATAGGCATTGTTGCCTGCAGTGCACTGTGCTGGACAGAATGTTTAAATCAATGGCGACTGCAGTAGAGCCATGATAAATAAAACTTTTTTGTTCATCAATGGAACAGCTATGATATTCTGCAGGTCGTGCGGTTTCAACAAAATGGCACAACATGTTACACAGCTCGTGTCACAATTGATTTATTAAAGCGAACATTTGTTAACCGCATATTTTCACATTTCGGACCCATGAATTAATATTCAAGATCGTGAGATTTAACGCCACTAGACATTTTCTGTGAATGATAATATCAAGTCGTTAGCCTACGTCAATAAGGCCGAAACGAGTGGCCACTTGGACAAAAAAACATTCGCCGCATTTTTTGCCACAAATGTTGGCAAAAGTCATCGGAAATTCGATCATCAAATTACAATGCTGAAAGATTATCTTTCGAAAAAAATAAACTTCACATCAATTTAAAAAATGTATCTTTGTGTTATTCAATTTTAAAGTTATAAGCCTCTATAAAAAAGACACCCTTTAAAAGGTATCTTTTACATAAAACTACGCATGTTTCATTTCTTATGCTGTAACCCACACATTGCTCACATTCCAATCAGAGGGATTTTCGCCAGAAAAAAAAAACAATTGAAATAAAAGAGGGTGGACCTTAGCAACTAACCAATGTTGACTTGTATTAAAGCTTCTTCCTAAACGCTGCATGCTGTATGACTGAAGCGTATGTGTGTATGTGTGTGGGTGTGTGTAGGTGTGTGTGTTTCTTTTTTGCTTTATCTCATTGAAACGTGTGATAAATTGATGAAAATAATGCTAAACTGGTGGTTGAGAATATTTACGTGGCTGGCACCTTTTTTTCACGTAACCAAGTGTTAATCTACTTAGAGATGTAAACATACGTTTTTCTCCTTTTTGTTTTTGTTTTTGTTCTTTTCACAAAATTAAGATTAATATTTTAATGAAGTTTGAAAGTCGTCTGCGCTATTAAAAGTCATACGCACGTGTCATTCAATATCACATTTCAAAATATTTTGACATGTTTTTCATTATTATGTGATTAAAAATGAAATTTTAGCATATCGATCTATATATGAAAATTATGAAATAAAGGGTGTTTTCTATAGAGGTATAGAAATTTAAAATGAAATAACATAAAGATGAATTTTTTTAAATTGACATGAAATTTACTTTCTTCGTTAGATAATCTTCTGTCATTATAATTTTAATACAGCTTCTGGCATATGACCGCCGCGACTGGCTGGCTGGCTTAGACGTAGTCTAATCTGAATTTTCCATGACTTATTTCAACATTTGTGGCCGTAAATTGTCCTCCAAGTGGTCTAGTGCCCCCTGTAGGCTAATAGGTAGTGTGCTAGCTTACATGACTGGGGGTTGTCGGTTCAATTCCCAACAAACCCCTTGGTTTTTTTTCACTTCAAACAAAAATTGACTGTCGGTGGGGCTGCTCAGTGGTGAAGGCATAGTCACTGGTTACTGAGCTGTCTTATATGACAGTAAATTTTCGTTACTATCCTTTTACTTTCACCACCTGTCGCATCTCTTCTCTATCCCTTTCCTAAAGAATGTAGCACGGTACTTGACTAAATAGGCATTAATGCATGAAGTGCTACTTCTCTTTAAAAGAAAAAAGGTGGTCTAGTGACTTCACATAGCCCCACAGAAAATAATCTAGCGGCATTAAGTCGCACGATTTTGCAGGGCTAAACACAGATCCGATACGTGAAGCTGTGCGGTTATCAATGTTTTCTGCAAAAAATCAATTGAAACCATAGCTCCTGTACATCATGGTTTTTCAATAGCTGAACGAAAAAGCCAGGAATAATGGCTCTATAACGGTCACCATTAATCGTCATCTATTTTAAAGAAGTATGGACCAATTATTCCACCAAGCCCATAAAGCAACCCAGTCAAATGTTTTAGCCAAAAGCTAAATTTTGTTTTCCACACAAAAAAAGCTTTATCATAATTTTTATTTTGGATTGGTTTTATGTCGACCCTCGTCAAATATGGTTTGTGAACAAACCGGTTTAGGCTATTTGCCATCTTCAGTGTTTTCTTTATACTATTGTCTTGTCTGTATCTCTCTCTCTCTCTCTCTCTCTCTCGTTTTTCGTTTGTTTGTTTTTACCTAATTTGTCTCTCTCTCTCCTTACCTTTTCATTCGTCTCTCTTCCTACCTAAATCCATTCACGACCATGCTTTATGATAACTTATTTTAAAAACAACATTTAAAAAAATTTTAAGGCAAAAGTTTTAACATTAACACTATGAGAATTATTGTTAAAGCCCATAAGCAGATGCTAGCTTTAAAAAAAATTTCAACAAGCAAAGAAAACTTTTATGATTTTAAAGTCAAAGCATTTTGTTGTCAATGAAAACGATAATTGCCTCCTCGATTTATTGCTAAATTTCTTTAAGACGCATAAACGTTACTAGAAAGAGTTATTCCAGATAATTAATTAATTTAATTTGTCATAGATTTTGAGACAGCATTTGAATTTCTATCTCAGAAACAGAAACCAGAATTATAACCTGCACTTTGTAATTTTTTAATTATTTCCATTACGTGTAGCCGACGTTTCCTTCAATAAAACAATTGTAGCACAAGCTGCGCGACCTGTTGCACCATCTTGTTGAAACCATAGCCCTTGCACATCATGATTGTTTAATTACTGAACATGGCTCTATAGTGGTCACCAATAACTGTAACATTCTAATCAACATCTTTTTTAAAGAAGTTAGGACCAATGATTCCATCAGCCCATAAGCAAGCCAGTCAAATTTTCTGGATGTAACCCTTTAACGGCCGAAAGCTAAATTTTGATTTCAACAACAAACAAAAATGGTTTTTTTTTGATACAAACTCTTTAACATTAACAATATGAGAATTATTGTTGAAGCACATGGGCAGAAACCAGAATGATAACGTGTATTTTGTAATTTTTCAATTATTTTCGGCTAATAATAAATTTTTGAACAATTTTACTACGAGGCTTTAGAACTAGTTATTACGGCCAGAATATAGTGAACTTTAAATTTGTTGTCATTTTTTTATGTCCTTTCTGGCTGTTTGTTCGTTGCTTGTACAGGTGCCCCTGTAGGCTGGTTGGTAGTGTGCTAGCTTACATGACTGGGTGTTGTGGGTTCGATTCTCAACAAAAACCTTGTTTTTTTTACTACAAATAAAAATTGACTGTCGGTGGGGCTGCTCAGTGATGAAGGCACTGGTCACTGAGCTGTCTTATACGACAGATAATTTCCGTAGAAGTGCTACTTCTCTTTATAAAAAAAAAAATAAACGGCGAGTGCTTTCGATGTGAAGACATCATTTTGAAGCCATGTTCTTATCTGCACTGGCGAGTCAGTGTTCGGCTTTAGGTAGTTCTGTTGTTAAGGTCGTAATTACTCATGTAGGTGGAATGCCAGCCTCCTGTCACTTTATGCAAGGCTAATTTGAATATCTCCGTGTTTTATAATTATCTAGCTACGTGTGCCCATCTGTGGGTGTTTTCCGTTTGTTCAATTGCTTGAGTAGTTTAAGTGGTGTGAACATTGTGCCTGAGTTCGTGTTTATCCGTTCGTTTATGTCACTGTTAAAAGTTTTTATTTTATACATTTTCATATTTTCAAGAAGTCTTCTTCATTTTTTAGTAGGATATAGTAATGTCACACATGCATCTATTTCCCTTGGTGTGTGTCCGTAAATGTCAAGGTGTAATTTTGTGATAAGATTTCCATCTGCACCTGGCTGTAAGCCTTAATCAGATGGTGGTCAAACCACTGGGAATGAAAGGCAACGTCATTCACGCCCTAGGAAGCCGAGGACTAATTCTAGCAACAGGTCTTTCCTAGTTGCAATTTTAGCGGTTCCAAAGCAGGGTTGCAAACCACTACTCCTTGTTGAAGAGCTGGAGACTATCCAACTCCTGGTCGAGAACACATGACTAGCATGCTCACTGAATCCGGATCATTCACTCATTGGTGTTATTAAAGGCGAGATGATCCTGGCCCCCATAGTCAAATTCATGCGAGGGCTGCAAAACCGCAACCACCACGATACTCCCGAAGAGCCAACCTCAATAATCAGAGAGAGAAACAGCTAAAAGTCAGAAGAGACAATTAGTGGAACTCTGGGGCTTACTGATTCCCGTGGAAATAACGTGGAGTTTTCAGTTGACTCCTGCTACCTTTAGGGGATTGGGCTCCCTTATACCCCCAGCAGCCCAGGTCTAAATGGTCAAGTAATACATACTTGGCGTGTCAAGGTGTAATTCAAAGTTGAAGTCTTCTCTTTTTCTTTTGTATGAGCGTGTGCTTTCAGTGTTCGTCCAGTTTGCCTCCGCTGAAACAAAATTTGTCAGTTATTTCTGTCGTTGTTTTGAGATTATGTCTCAGAGTGTTGCCGGTTTTTAATGCTGTAAAAAAGGTTGGTTAATCCATATATATCTGGTCTTGTGTAAGTAAAAGTGTGCCGTTGTGCTGAAACGGTTGTCTTTTTGTCTTCTTTATTCCTGTTTTTAATGTTTGTTTTGTCTAAGAAAATTGTCGATAGTAAATAGTGGATTCGTAGCCATTATTTTTCGCGATAGTGTAAATTGTGTCGAGCTATTTGTTGTACTTATCTGGAGTAAGTGGGATTATCTTAAGTCTCACAGCATACACAGACATGCTGCTAGTTTATGTTGCGTAGTTGGGTGGTTCGAGGTGAAGTGGATGGTAGTGTCCTTCGTAGTCGGTTTTCTATATACGTCAAATGTTAAACAGTTAAGGCCGTTTGTTTGTTGCTTTGCGTGACATTTGAAACTTTAAAGACAAAGCGTAAATCAAAAGGTGTATGTCACAATGAAAACTTTGACAGCACTCATATGTTTGTTTACATACAAAAAAGGTACACATTTGGAATTGTAGAAGTGTTTCGTTTAATTAAAACATTGAAGTGATTTGGAATTTTAAAAGTGTTTGTTTTGTGTAAAAACTGATTTCAACTGATTTCGAATTGTAGCGCAAAGCACACAAAAAGTTGAACGTTGGTTAACTTTTCGCTTTGCTTTGCGTCAAAAGTTGTTTATGTGGCACCTTTCATATAACTACGTGCATTTTAACTAAAATGTCAAAGCGAAACTCTGAAGCAAAGCAAAGCAAAAGTTGTATCTGACACGGCCTTTAGTTCCTGATGCCATGATAACACAAACAGCCAGAGAGGAGAACAAAAAAGGACAACAGTATTTTATTTACTGGCGGAAAAAATTCAAACAATTTAAAATTTTCTTACCTTTACGTAAGCAAAGATTTGACAATGTAAACAGAGAAATATCCCTTGCAACGAAAAAGGTTTTTACCTTTGATAACACAAGCAACGGCTTCAACCTTCTTTCTTGGTCGTGTAAGCACGGCCTTTTGCTGCTTCCTCATTTTGTTCTCACCTTTCGTATGCGTAACTTAGAATATCTCGTAAAATAATAATGTATTGCATAGTCACGGCGAATTTACTTTAATTCGCTGTAACCGTTTTTTTTTCTCCAACATCTTAAAGAAACTGTAAATAAAACCAATTTTAAGTGTTTTAAATGATTTTTAAACGAAACAAAGTTGTTTAGCTGCTGTAATTAACGTTATTCACTTGACCATAAACAACAACAACAATTGAAATGATGAGCGTGTTTAGAAACTTAAAAGAAAATGAATATTCCAAATAATCATAAAATTCCCTTCAGAAAATGTACCTGTTGATCGGAATAAGCGAAGAACGCTTTATTAACTGTTCGACACCATTTTTGGATGACTTTCTAAAGGGTTTTTCAACAAGAAGTTTGTTATCTGAAACAAAATAAAACAAACAATTAAGATTAAGAGAATTCAAATTTTTAATATATTAAGATTATATAATTATAAACAAAAAATGATATCTGACAAATATCCACCACGACCACGCTGGCAGATGACGATTCTTTCATCAAAGTTTTTAATCATTTTTTGGCAAAATTGCGGTCCTGTTTAATTAATCTTATTACGGATTTTGAGTTTTATGCCCAAAATCGATTCGATTGGCTCCGTATAGACGATTCTATCCTTAACATAGTCCCACAAAAAATAATCCAGTGGTGTTAAATGACGCGATCTGGCTGGCCACAACTGTCGTGAAATTATGCGATCGGAAAATTTGCAATGCAATAAGTTGATCATTTAATTGGCTTTGTGACATGAGGCACCACATGTCAGTGTGGATATCGTCAATAAAAGACCATAATTGAGTTGTTAGTTGGAATGATAATTTCTAACCTCATCTTTGAGCAAAACGGCCACATAGCGCACCATACAGTGGCACGTTGAACATGCAAAGGCTTCTTAATAACCGCTCTAGGATTTTTCATAAGCCCAAATGCGGAAATTTTTCTTGTTGACATACCCTGACAAGAGAAAATGAGCTTCGTCTAAAAAAAATGATTTTTTCAGAAAAACCAGCCAGGTGTTCCTAAATGAATTGAACGAATCTAAGGCGATGAGAATGGTCGGTCGGCTTCAATTCCTGCACCAGTTGAACCTTGTATGACTGCAAAATCAAAACATTACACAAAATTCTCTATATGATGGTTTTGAACAACCGCAATTGTTGAGAGCGTCGAGGTATTGACGTTTTAACACTGTGGCTAACGGTTGCAATGTTTTCAGTTGAACGACCCCGTCGAACACGTGCTGTTGTTCGCACATTTTTCAAATTTAAGGACCAAATTCTTAATAGTGGTCTCAAAATGACGAAAATGTTGTCCGAAAATATCACGAATTTTACGAAATGTAACTTTAACATACGCACGATTTTCGTAAGAAATTAAATTCATTGTAAAGGCCGGGGCACATAGAATCCGTCATACGTTGTATTTTTCAATTGACAAATAAGCTGAAATACACGTTTTCTTATTAGTGTTGTCACATTTAGTACGTCTCCGTCAACGCAAAGTACGAAAGTTGGCCAACTTTTAACTTTTGACGTACGTTGCATACTTTGACATCTTTCATTTGCTTCTTCCTCTTGTTTTTCGCTCTGTTGTAGTATAATATTTTTAACACTGATGAAACGAATTGATTGTTGCCTCCATGAGCCAAATAATTTTAAAAATGCAAAAAATTGTTAATTAAAAAGAATAAAAATACGTATAAAAATATTGCTGACACCAGCGTAAGAAAAAGTCTACACTTTGCAGGTATTGAAGGTCTATTGGAGTTCTTGAGTAAGATCTTCCTTCACTAAATTAAAAAGCAAATCGAACACATCCTTATCCATTCTCACAGTTTTTTTTAAATTGTTATGGATCACTTTCAAACATTTTCTCAAAATTCACCGCAAAAAATCCATTAATATCCCGGTCTTGATAAAGCGGCCTGACCCAAAATCTTCTACCTTTGTAAATTATATGAAGGCACTCCCGAGCTTTATAAATTAAAATTGCCATTAATCGAAAGTCTAAGATGTCGTCTAATTACATTTCAAATGTACACTTTAATAAAACTTTGCTGCAAAAATAATATAAAATAAGACAAGCAAAAATTTCTTATCCGTCAACAAAGTACTCATTGTGCCAACCAACCTCATCCGTCGTTACTTTGACTTCAGTTGAATACGTTAAAAGCCGTGTTCCCGTACTTTTTGGGTAAAGTTTGGGCAAATGAGAGTAATGAAAAAATACTCTCAATTAGAGACTAAAACGTTTAAAAGTACGGGAACACTAAAAACCAAATTTTTAGCCCGAAATAAAATGTCAAAATTGTTTACTTGTTTTATGTCCATGGAAATATGTACATATGTATGTAGTTATCTATGCATATATGTATACATATATATCTCATCAGAATGTTTTTTATACATAGATATATAAGTACATACATACATACATAAATAAAAAATTTAAGCATTCACTTACATTTTTCAACATTCTTCAATAAAAAGTTTTATTTCAACTCTAAAGAAAACTTGTTCGCTGACAATTTTTATTGTTTATTTTATGCAACAGCTGATTGATTTACAATCTTACCAAATCAGCCCGAAGAAAAAGTGCGGGCTGTTTTGGGCAGAAAGAAGAAGAATATTATTTTCTCAAATTCTCTCTCACTTGCCCAAGCTTTGTGTACGGGAACGCTTTTGTGTAAATTTGGAAACCCGCGGGCTCCCAAAGTAGAGTACGGGAACAAACCTAAAGTATAAAGCATGACGGATTCTATGTGCCCCGGGCTTAACAATTGCCAATGCATCTACTACAAATACGTCAAAAAGCAAAATGTCAAAAGTGTTGGTGTTGCCGCAAGTGAAAAACCCGTTACAATGGGTTATTATCAGTTTGAAAAGCAAACATTCATGAAGACAAAAAATGTGTGTGAGTGTGTGAAACTCATTTGTGTGCGGTGAAAAAAAAAAAACAAAAACAAAACACTCTTTCATTCATGAATGTAAAACATACATGTTAAATTTCAATTAGAATTAGCAATTGATGCAATTGGTTTATATTCTCTAATTCATCAAACAATTAGAATTAGTTCAACTAATTCCCATTAGATAATTGAAATTTTTCTTCCAATGGTAAAACTAATTGCAATTAGTTGCCATTAGCAATAAAAAATTGGATTACCTTTACAATTAGAAATCTAATTGAATTCTGCTAATGCAATTAGATATTGAATTAGCTCGAATTAGAGTCAATTATTTTGATTAATCCTTATTCCACCGCAACAATATGGTAAGAAATGTTTTAGTTAACATATTTTATACTAGAACACAATTTATTTAGGTGTTCAAATTTGTGGAAAAAATGCAAATTTCCAAAAAGTTCGGAAGTGATACAGGAAACTTTAGGTGGATGCCACGTTGTGCCGGTTGTGACGTGGTGGAATTTGCTATACGATGCCGTTGTTCGACATGACCGAAACTGGATGAGTTGTGCGATAAATTGAGCCCGCCGCGTTTTACATCCTGTGAACTATATATTTGGATACATACAAGCTGATTGTGGCACCTATTGCTCACGAGTCTGGACTTTATGCAAGGCGAACAGAGTGTTGGATATGGTTGCCTTTTGCCTACAATTATCACTCTGAGCAGTAAATTGATAAAAATCCAGCAGAAAATCGAGCATCCATTCTCTAAAATTGCATTGGAGCTGGAAGACCAATTAAGAAAACGATTCCGAGCTTTCTTTGAATTAAATGAGGAGGCAGATCTGGCGCTAGCTGCAGCTGCAACTGCACTGATTCCAAACGTAAAGTTGAGCTGGCTGAAAATCTTACAAAAACATCTCCGCAATTTACATATACGCGAATAACGGAAAGGCTTATTCGTGTCATCACTGATTACGCGATCAAGCAGAAACTTTCTGCAACAAACGACGTTCGTATACTGAATCGACCTTTTATGATTTCAGTGATGGTGGTAATGTTGGTTTGTGGTGGTAAGTTCTGCATAATTGAAACATATACATATATGTTATTTTTAGTAAATCACATTACATTTTTGCAGAAGAAAGTACTGCTTCATTGTCAAAATTCGGAAAAGGAGGCTGAAAGCCTTCCTTTTTTTTCGAATATGGCGCATTAATATGAATGATGCTGATTAAGCTTCCAATAAAGGAAATAGCACTGTTTTGCAACACACCGCTTACGTCTTCAGGCCTGTGGAGCGGGCATTAATAATAGTCCAAGGCGAGGTCGCTTGACGGAATTTTCTTTTGAAAAGCTCGTATTGCTGAAAGCGAATATATCCGGTCATTGTAGTTATTAAACACTTACGGCTGTATGCATAAAAACCGCTTACTTGAGCTTTAAAGTGCACGTTAGTTAACAAACACTTTAAGGCTAACAGACGTTTGTTAAAAAATGGTATTCATAAACAGTACTTTAGCTAATGTATGCTTTCGTAAAGTTAGTATTTTGATTCTGGCAATGCCACTGTTTTCAGTTGTCACGTTGTAGTTAACGATGTATAAAAATGAATATTATTTATCCGGGTAGTTAGATCCATAAAAAATGGTTTTTATTGTTTTCAGCAAAATCAACATATTTTTTTTTGTTTTTTTATTAATCTTTTTAATAAAAAGCAAAGAACCCAAAAAAGGCCAATTTGCAAGGCTTATTTGTTCATATTAAAATAATAATTATTCGGATAACGAACTTTGTTTTGATTATATGTACATCAATAAAACTTTTGACTAAAATAATTAATTATAATTATATTTTTGTTAAATATAAAATAATGATGTAAAATTGTTTTATATTGAATGGCGTGTTATATTTTAGTTTTTAATATTATTTGTATACTACAATTTGTTTTAATAAACATTTTTAAAAATTTTTGGAATAACAAAGTATAATTGTCAATTGAGCCGTTTACATAAAAAGTGGCATAAGTCACAACTGAACAGTTTTTTTTTCATTTTTAATAAATTTGAAATTAAGAAGTATTGAGATTTGTTAAGAGTTAAGAAGTATTGAGATTTGCTTGAGAGGAGTGTTGATAATTAACGGTGCAACAAAAATGCTTATTTTGAAAGTGGCGTTAGTCGTTGTACTTAGGAAATTAATTACGGAGCTTGGTGTGAAAGAAATGGAAAAATGTAATAAGTGTGTGTGAAGTATTGTTGTGATTATTGGACTTATTTTTATTAGTTCGAAAGAATAGTGCAGTTTACTGAACTATATTATAGTGATATCTAATATACTACACATAATTACCATTATTTTATTTTTTTATTCTCAGGAGGTTGTTTCGTGTTGTATAAAATATCTAAGAATGTCACAACTCAAAATCATATTATTGCACATAGTGACTTATGTAAAGGACAAAATAGTAATAGTAGTAATAGCCCCCCTTCGAAAAAATCCTTCACAGTACACAACATGGAGAAAAAAGAAATTATTTCAACTCAATCATTAGAAAAATACGTTTCAGAAAGAACACTAAATACAGACTAGTTGAAATGGCTAAAAATTAAAATGTTTTATAAACTAATTTAAAATAAAAAAGATGACAATAACAAAGTAACTTATGCCACTTTTAAAATAAACGGCTCAGTTTATTGTAAACAAAATTTGTTTTGTTTTTGAACTTTCAATAATAAAATTGAACTGTCAATTTATTGTAGGTTTAACGTAGGTTTTTCCTACTTTAAAGTTAACAAAGGTATGTTAAGGTAAAAACGTTTTTTGAATACAACTTTAGGAAATTGTGCTTAACAACGGCAATTAAACCTACTTTAAGTTTTTATGCATACGGCTGTTAGTACGCACTTTAAATAGATGTGCATGTATGTAATATATGTAGTACATATTATGTCATAAGTAATACATATGTGAAATTATGTGAAATGTGTGAAATTCATATTAGGGGCTATTCTGCGTTTCGATTCGAATCGAAATTTTCTCCGTCTAGCAGCTTTGGTATTCTGCGTTTCGATTTCGCTCAGTTTCTTTCGATTGTATGTATTCTGTATTACGATCGGAGCTCCGTTTTACTCAGTTGTTTTTTTGTTAACGGAGAGGTCTTCTTTATCTGTGTTTTTTAGTTAAAAAGTTTAAAATTGAAAAAAATATAAGTAGAAAATGAGATAAAATGTTCAGAAACGTTAAAAAAAAACACTTTAAATATTTTTTAATTAATTTATTGAATTAAATTAATTTTTTTTTGTTTTAAATTGTTAATTTTTGTACCCAAATATGATGTGTTACAGGTCAAAAACAACAACCAGTATGTAAAATTGGTAAATTTAATGGCATTTAAAGCAGACATTGCATGTGGATACCACCAGCGATCAAAGTGTTCTGCCACTTCTTCCAGGAGTCATCAATGCACTAGGTCCTACAACAAAAAATGCCAGTGCATGGAAAAAAGTAGGTATGATTTGTGTGTGGTTATTTTATTTTTATTAATTAAAAGTTTTTTTTTATTGTATTGAATTAAAATTAATATTTCATTTGTTTTTATTTGAACCATAAAAAATTAAATAAATATATTTGTATTAAATTTTACATTTGTTTATAAAAATGCTAACAAACTTGCTTATTTTGCTATTTCATTTCCACATTCCACAGTGATGCTATTAATTTTGTAAACATTATTGTCTTCTTCTTTTTCTTTCGATTCCGTTTTTCTACAGAATACCAATTTTCGATCGCAACGGAACTGAATGCGGAGACTAAATCGAAACGCAGAATAGGGGTGATTATGAATATTTTAGTTTTATTTATTTTTTTTAAATATCAAAATAATTGATTCTAATTTGTGCTAATTCAACATCTAAATGCATTAGCAGAATTCAATTAGATTTCTAACTGTAAAGGCAAACCAATGTTTTTTTTTGGTAATGGCAACTAATTGCAATTAGTTTTACGATTGGAATAAAAATTTCAATTATCTAATGGGAATTAGTTGAACTAATTTTAATTGTTTAATGAATTAGAGTATTTCACAAAAGAAGGTTAATTAGTAATCATTAGCATTATCTAATCATTATTTAACATGTATGATGTAAAAGAATAATGAACCAAAATGTATTATTCATGGTGAATAAATACTGTTATGAAGATGTTTTATTTACGTTTTAAAATAAAATAATTATCAGTAAAAAGTAAAAAAAACCCTATTGTTTTTTACAAACTGCTTAGTTTCTAAGAAATCTTAAAAACACAAGACAACAGCAACAACATGCTTATAAGAAATTCGACGAAATAAACTAAACAACAGAAAACAAGAACAACTAACACAGAACAAAAAACAAAAACACACACACAGTTCAACAGGCACCTGCAAACAACATTAATATGGGATGATGTTAAATTAGAATGCGTCTACCGGAGAATATAAATGCGTCTACCGGAGAACTTCAAAATCATGATTTTTCTTGACTTTATTCAGCAAAAAAATTCTGGTTCATTTTAAAGAATAAAGAAAAATTCAATTATGATTAAAAATCATATTCATTCTGCTGAACACATCAAATTATGAACAAGTTCGCACAGACGAGAGAAAAACTTGCAGTAAATTCATTGCATCCAAACATTCTTATTCTCATTAGTTCATACAACATGTTTGAACAAATGAACAAATTCATATTTATTCAATTTTATTTCGTGCTTGATTCCTTTAAATAAATATTTTATCATATTGTCATAAAATATTTATTACAAAAATTTTTACTAAAAATAAACATTTTATGATATTCTCTTAAAACATTTATCCAAATAAAAATAAAAAATAAATTTTAAATGTATTGTAATGTTTTATGAGAATATCATAAAATGTTTATTTTTAATAAAAATTTTTGTAATAAATATTTTATGACAATATGATAAAATATTTATTTAAAGGAATCAAGCACGAAATAAAATTGCGCTCTTATTGTCTAATGAAATAACTATAAATTTGTAAAATATATAAACTAAATCTAAATTATATCTTTCTTAATCACTGCAAAAACAAACTTAAAACCTTTTGATTAAAGAACTTAAAAAAAACTTAAAAAATAAAGGAATTTAACCGAAAATTTCCAAACATATTGGTCTCCTAATAAAATTCTAATCCTGTCGCTTGTTTTGCTAGAGCTTATTCCTTATAGGGACTAAAAGAGAGAAAAAAAAGTTAAAATTTAACAAATTATACTTCAAAGAGTAAATTATACTTTACCTTCTATTCCCTGGCTAATTCAAACATTTATAATATTAATTGCTTTATCTAGAAGAAAATTGATCAACTGGCCTAAGATTTTATTTTTAATACAATTTTTAATATTAAAAAAACATAATAAATTGTATAAAAAAGGAAATAATAAATAAAGGCTATGTTATTTATTATTGCGACCACGTTTACGTTGCGGTATATCTTCTTCTGAACTGGCTGTCTCCTGTATAACTCTGCTGCGCGTTGTTCTACTACCACTACGACGAGTGGTGATAGTTCTATTTAAAGTAATGGATTGGCGTGTAACACGTGTTTTACTTGTTTTTGCTGGTTGAGGGCGATCACCTTCCGATTCACTGGACGATCTACATTCCGAAGAGATTGCATTTTTTTTACGTCTTGTAGTTGATTTCGCTTTATTTGTCGTCTTTTTGGCAACTTCAATTTCCTTCTGTGAAGAAAAGTCTGAATCATCCTCATCGGAAGTAGTTATCCGTTTTGTTGCATTCTTGGCACGACCACCACCACCACGTCTTCTATTTGCGTTTTTGTTAGATGATTTCGATTTAGTTTTTGTCTTTTGATTGTTGCTGCCGGTTGGTGCGTTTTCTTTTTCATTCATTTCTTCATTGTTCTCCTCATTGGGATCTCTGACTTTTAAACACTCATTAATACGTGTTTCGAACTCTTGTACCACAGTTTTCAATTCGGGTTTGGCCAGTTTTGACGTATTACTAATGATCAATTTAAACGACTGATAAACTTCTTCAACTTGTACTTTATCCTTGAAGTATTGTATGTTGTCGATTAATTTCTTAATGGTTTTCTCATTGTACGACAACAAACTTAAGCAGAAGGCAATATCACGCCATTGCCGTTCGCTGCGTGTAACAGGAAAACGTAGACACAACTTTTCCACCAAAGTCTCTACCTGGCGATCTTTTTGTATGAGTCCTAATATATAACGCATAATCACGCGATATTTCTCCTCTTCCAAATTTAAATTGACATCACTTAATTTTGATATAATATCGGGCAACACATTATACAAAATATTCGATTTATTGGCAATTTCTTTAAAGAACTGCTGTGTTATATTTTTGATATCAGCATGAGGATCAACTATGCACATGGCCAAATCGGCAATTTGTCCCTTGACTCGTATCATTTCATGTAAAATCAAATGTGATAACATTTTCACCGCTGTCAATCTCAGTTCGGTGTCTTCATCATGCAACGTTGAATAAAAATGGCCCGTCCACGGTTCAATTATGTTGGGAAAACGAAATGTTAAATCCGATAGGCCAATAACAATGTTGCATTTGATTTTAATATTTTTCGTATAATTTAGAATGTTCATTAAGAAGGGCATAGTGGCCTCGCAAAATCTTGATGATACCGACATGAAACGTATAAGTGTTAGGGTGGCAGCTTGTTGTAATAAAGGATCACAATATTTTGCAGGAAATTTACAAATTTCCATAACATAAGGAATAATTTTCGCCAACAGAGAATTTTCATTATATAAAAGCACTTCTTCACATATGTGATTAATAAGTTCCGCTATATTATCCTCGGCAGTAGCTCCCACAAGATCTTCATCAGGCTGGCAAAAATAACAGAAATGTAAATAATAAAATTTTTTTGGTGAGCAAATTTTTGGCAATAATGTTTTCTTTTGTTTTTATAAACTAAATAAAATAATTTGGAGGTACCACTATTTTTAGTGGTAAAATTTTTTTTTATCTCTGCTAAATAGGCAAGATCTGAGCTTTCTATATAATTTCTTTCACATTTTGTATACGTTTTCAGACTTAATTTAAAGAATGTAACGACCTCAGAATGGGTGGGTATGTCCTGCCGTCAGAAGTTCGATTGTCAGTGATTGTCTTTGTTTTGTTTTTTTTTTTTGTTAAGGCTGGCGAGAGAACTCTGGATAACTGTCGGGTATCAATTAATAGACTTACTATGAAGCTCTGTTTGGGTAGATGTCGCTGCTTCCCATCTAAAAATTTTATGACTTCGAAATTTGATTACAATCAAACAGGGAGGGATAAAAAAGCCTTGTAAAAATTAAAATTGTATTCGCTAGCCAATGGAAGAGACTTAATTCCCCACAGTAGGTAAATACTCATAAGGCAATAGACTCCCGTCCAAATTAAGTGGGTAATTGTGTAATGACAGTTAATGGAAAAGAGAGGCAGTAACGCACTGTAAACGTTTAACATTGTATTACAACCACCCACATATTTAATACGGACACACACTATAGCGGATAAACTTTAGCCTTTGAAAAATATCAATTGACAATTTGAAATCCTTATAATGACAGTGCAAAATCATTGTTATCATAAATCACTATTACCCCCCGGGGGCACATAGATGTTCTTAATGGAGAGCTACTATGTAGAGCTGTGCAACTGGGGGAAAAAGGGAGCCCAGTCCCCTGAAGTCAGCAGGGGTACAACGGGAAACTCCACTTTATTTCCACGGGAATCAGTAAGCCGCAGAGTTCCGTTATTTGTCTCTTTAGACATTTAACTGTTCTCTGACTGATTATTGAGGTTGTCCCCTATATGGAAGTATCGTGGTGGTTGTGGTTTCGCGGCCCCATATCAGTCTATGGTTCTATGGTGGCCGGGTTCATTTCACCTTTAATAACACCTACTTGGTGAAATGTTCCCAGCAAGGAGTGATGATTTGCAGCCCTGCTCTGGAATCATCGAAGTTGCAACTAGAAAGATCTGTTGTATAGAATTATAGCTTCGGCTTCCTAGAGTGCATGAGCATGACGTTCCAAATTATGCAGTGGTTTGGTCCATCATCTGATTAAGGCTTCATGGCCAGGCGCGGATGTGAATCGAATCACACAGTTATCATAAATCACTAAACTTCGAATATCGGGGTTTGGCAAAAGGATCCTTAATATATAGAGGTATGTATAGACTATACAACTCTAAAATGGAATAAAGCAATGATGATTTTTTCAAATTATCATGAAATTTACTGTATTACTTCTGGCTCTGGCGTAGCCTAATCTCAAGTTCCAATTTTCAATGAATTTTTCCATTTGTGGTAATAGGACGATAAATGTTGTCCTCTAAGTGTTCAATCGTTTCGGGATTTTTGGCATAGAGTAGGGCGAATTCACATATTTACACAGAAATTAGTCTAAAACGACGTTAAACCGCACGATTTTGGAGGCCGATTCACGGGTGTGAAACATGAAACTATTCAGTTCCTTTAACAAATTAATTGTGGCACGAGCTGTGTGATATGTTGCGCCACCTTGTTGAAACTAGCGCTTCTGCACATCTTGGTTGTTTAACTGATTAAGTAAAGAAGTCAGTAATCATGGCCGTTGTAGTTTTTAAAGAAGTACGGACTAATGATTTCTACCGAACAGTCAGTTTTTCTGGATGTAAGTAAGATTGTCTCAACATACACTTGAGGATTGTAATCACTCCAAATATGGCAGTTTTATTTATTGACGTATCGATTCAACCAAAACATCGCTAAGCAAAATTTGCTTGTGAAAATCAGCAATCTTATGTGGGGCCCATTTACGTCATCTACGTCTTGCTAAGTGTTCGAATAGTTTCATTTCTTGCACGCGTTGGATTTTTTAAGCACGCAAACTAAGATCTTTCCACCAAAATCATTTATAAAATGAATGGGCACATATCCAATTCCTGTACACGATGGCATTTAGCCTGATTCTGGTCTTCCTCTACTGTAGTAAGAACTTCTTCTGTTCTCTTCGTTTGACATTTCTGCAGATGCGCATTATCATTTAGAATTAATGTGTTGCCTTAATCCTTTGACGACCATAGGTAAATATGCTTGCCCGGGGTTCCTTAGATTATATATTTGTCCAGATAACAGATACAGCAAATTTGTCAAAGACTGTTTTATAGAAGAGGATTGGGGCAACAAGAATATGGTTGAGTACGAGTCCCCATCAGGCCCCATTTGTTCCCTGCGAGGCTCCAAATTTGGCCAAAAAAAGTATTTATGACGAGGGCTGCCAAGGGGTGAAAATAGGGCGCAAGGAGATAAGAGTCAATTATGTTTTGAATTCAACCTTAAGCTATCAAAAAATATAATGGATAAGTTTGCGTAAATTCCAAGCTGTCTACAACTAATCAAATTATGTTTGGCAATTATGTTTGCCTATGGGTTGAAACGAAAATAAACGTTTCTAAAAAACAATTATAACCTCTAAATTCGAACTTTTGAGCGCTTTTTCTTAGCTAATGTTAAACACTGAAACATTCATATATTGAAACGAAAAAGGGGAATCACCAAGTTGCAATACATACATATGAACACATGTAAGTATTTTGACAGTCTTTATTTGAAATTTAAAATGAGTGGAGCAGCCCGAGATCGTTTCTTTTTCCTTCGACCAGAGCAAATCGAACAACTTTTACTTTGTGATTTTAGTGATGACGACGAAGAAGCTGTTACAAACTTGGACACAGAAGATGTTTTATTTTTTGAAAATGACGCTTTGGGAATGCAAGATGATGAGCCCATAGAAGTTATCATTGAGGGTAGTATGCACGTTGACCATAACCCAGCTGGCGCAGTAGATGAGCTAATTACATCGAATTTAAATGTTGTATAAGCGCCACTAATGCCAACGTTATTCATACCACCCGAAAAGATCTGCCGTTTTAGACAGACTCTTGTTTATAAGAATCCCGTTTTTACCGGATTTAAAGAGGATTGCGCATACAAACATTCCCAAATTTTAAAGCCCGTTGTGTATACGCATGAAGAAATCCCTTCAGTGTACGGTGTGTTCAACAGCGTTTGTAATTTTGAAGGTAAGTTTTTATCAATCGTAAATTGATTGCTCCCTGATTATACAGCACTATAACAAAGGAATGGGAGTAGTCGATCTAATGGATCAAAAAAACGTATATTATGATACGATTGTAGAAGTAAATGGCGTTTTTATTTACGTTTGTTCTTCGACCTTTTCGAGTTATGTGTTCACAATAGCAATATAATATATAAAAAACTCATATTAGCCAACAGTTCCTCAATCAATTTGACCTCCATTAAATTTCGGGCAGCTTTAGCCAAAGAGTTGATAAGTAGCTTCAATTCAAGTAAGCGTGCCTTTTCAGCCGCAGTCAAATGCGGAACCCATTTTATAAGCAAACCTAAATCTCTCCATAAAATGGAAAAACGTGATGGTTGGAAACGGTGCTCTCATTGTGCTTCCAATAATAGGTATAGTCGCACAAATGTTTTTTGCGTTCAATGTAATGTGTTCCTTGGCTTCACTACATTCCGTGATTGCTTTGGAATCTATCACGAACAACAATAATTATAATAAATTTTTGTGATCTCTTGTACTTTTTCTTTTCTTGTATTGTTTCTGCAATTAAATAATTTGGGATGAAAAATTTCGTTTCAACCCATAGGCAATTATATTTGCCAAGCAAAATGGGGGACTTAGAGGGTTCCAAGGAGGGCAATTTTTTTTTTCATAACTACTATTAGACCATAGATCGCGAAAATATAACACAAAAGTAAATCGCTTCAGCCAAAAATGTTTGGTCGTCAAAGGATTAAGTTAATCGAATTAATTGCTTTGACGGACGATTAAAGTGCGATATGTATTGCGAACCAGAGTACGCATTTGTTCACCAAGAAAGCTCATTTTTATTCATTCTCTTATCATTGTCCATGAATGAAAGTGTGTCTTGCTTTTGTTTTTTCACCACACACAAATGAATTTCACGCACAAATTTTTCATCTCCATGAATGTTTGCTTTTCAAACTGATCAACTTCTTTATTTTTCACCGTGAATGAAAGAAGTGTTCAACTTCTTTCTCGTTCACCATGAATGAAAGAAACAAAATTTAGTTTCAAAAATTTTTCACCATGAATGAAAGAAGCAAAATTTTGTTTCAAAAATTCTTCAACATTCGTTTTCAAAGAAGCTTCATTTTGCTTCATTTTACATTTTTTCATTTCATATGCGCAGAAAATTTTAAGGCACTAGTAAATGTTCTTATGCAAAGGGTTATAAAATGTATGTTCTTACCTAAATGTGCGTTGTGTACATATGATTTTAAATATTTATTTTGGATGTGGAATGAAAATGTGCATGGATTTTGAATTGCATTTACTAGGAAAATGTAGATATTTTAAAAGCATAGAAAGTAGGAATTTTATTACCTTATATTAGGTAAATATGTACATATATATTTTTTTCTTTGTATCTACTCTTAATTTAGGTTTGACTACTATATAAATTTTTAAATATAATTTTAAATTAATTTAATCTAAAATTAAAACTTATTATTAGGAAATATTAACCTTTATTAATCCTTTTAACAACTTATAAAACATTTGCTTATTGCTTGGAAAAATCTACCTGTTTTTTTATTTTTGCAAATAAGAACTAATTATGGACTTACATTAATATGTTTTTAAACACTATATTAGGTAATAAAATTCCTTCTTTCTATGCTTTTAAAATATCTACATTTTCCTAGTAAATGCAATTCAAAATAAATGCACATTTTTATTCCATATTCAAAATATGTACATATTTAAAATCATATGTACACAACGCACATTTAGGTAAGAACATACATTTTATAACCCTTTGCATAAGAACATTTACTAGTGCCTTAAAATTTTCTGCGCATATGAAATGAAAAAAATGTAAAATGAAGCAAAATGAAGCTTCTTTGAAAACGAATGGTGAAGAATTTTTGAAACAAAATTTTGCTTCTTTCATTCATGGTGAAGAATTTTTGAAACAAAATTTTGCTTCTTTCATTCATGGTGAAAGAAAAAGAGAAAGAAGTTCATTCACGGTGAAAAAGAAAGAAGTTGATCAGTTTGAAAAGCAAACATTCATGGAGCTGAAAAATGTGTGCGTGAAATTCATTTGTGTGTGGTGAAAAAACAAAAGCAAGACGCACTTTCATTCATGGACAATGAAAAAAACAAAAAGAAATCAAAAGTTTTTTCATGAAAATGAAAATGAATGAAGAGAGAAATACGTACTCTGTTGCGAACAGAACCATGATTTTAAAAATAAATTTGCACAATTTGGAAGCTTTGTTGTGACGTTAGTATATTCATTTTGAAATGCCAAACCAAACTAAATTAAAATCAATTTGTAGCTGACAAAGTGCCTGTTTAGACGCTTCAACTTTTGTTGCTAAACTTTTGATTTTTCCATTATTAGAAAGAAAGAGAAGGGTTATAAAACAAAATTTTACAATGGTTTCCAATGTTGTTTATTTTTTAATAAAAATTTTTGTAATAAATATTTTGTGAGAATATCATGAAATATTTATTTAAAGGAATCAAGCACGAAATAAAATTGCTTAGATTGAAAATGATTCCGATGAATTATAAATTAATAATTAATTATAATTATATTTTCTTATGTAATAAGTCTTAAGGGTATAAATAATACCTTGGATCCAAAGGCTGTAGCAATGAAATGGTATTACGAGGTAGAAACACTATTTGGACGTTAGGATGACATAAGTCTTGCGGGTAATCTGGTGCATTATCTACTAGCAATAGGACTTTGAAATCTAAATTAATGCGCTTTATATAAGTTTCTACCTCAGAAACAAAACAATTTTAAAACCAATTTCAACAGTTACCCAAGCTTCTGAATTTGCTTTCTAATATATCGGTAAAGCGTTTTTAATTATGCCTTTAAGAGCACGGGGCTTCATATAAACTCCCGAAGCATTACTGCATAAAAGTAACGTTACACGATCTTTTGGTATCTTAAATCCAGGCGCAGGGCATTTTTTTCCACCAAAGCCTCGTTTCATCGGCATTAAAAGCTTGTTGTGATATGTATCCTTGCTCTTTAATTATTATTTTTTTTTAATTTAACTTTTCTGGATATGACCTGTCAGCTTCATGGTCTGCTAATGCACTTTCACCTTGAATTTTTATATTGAAGTGAAGTGAAGAAGGCTTGTTAAATTTCTCAAGCCAACCTTTACTGGCTAGAAAATCTAGGTTTCAGGGGTACCACAAGGCTCCGTTCTTTCTCCTACTCTATATCTTATTTTTCTAAACGACCTTCTTTGTCGAACTTTCAACCCTATATATTCTTTTGCCGATGACAGCGCCATTTGTCACTCGTATTCATTTCGTAAGAGAACAGGCCATTTGGAGGTTAGTTCCAAAAGGCAGAACATGAATGATACCCTTAATCACGAGCTCGCGACAATCTTGGAATGGGGTCGTGTGAATAGTGTAGATTTTAATGCTCGTAAGACGCAATGTTGCATGCTAACGCATAGATCTGCGTTCGGTGGTGGTGCTGCATCTGTTACTATGGGTGATATAGATATTACGGAGTCGGAAGCTTTTGATGTTCTTGGCATGACAATTTAGTGCGATGTTCGATGCACTAAACACATTTTTCAGGTTTCTAAAGAAGCTTTCAAGTGCCTCGGTTTTCTAAAACGGTTTAAAAGATACTTCACTCCATCCGATCTCCGTACTATCTATACCACCTATATCCGTCCGAAAATCGAATACAACTCTCATGTATGGGCCGGCGCTCCAAAGTCTATTTTGAAGTTACTCGACTGCGTACAGGAGAGGGCCAAGAGGCTCATTGGGGACGGTAGGGTATCCAACTCTATTGATTCTCTAGAGCATCGACTCAGTGTGGGGTGTATTTCACTGTTCTATCGTTACTACAATGGAAAGTGCTCTAATGAAATTAGGGAACTTGTTTCCGATACTCACATGTTTTCGCGTTTAACACGATTTTCGTTGAGAGCGCATCCATTTGTGGTTGATTGGCCAGTGAATCGCACTACGCATTACAGGGAAAATTCGTTTTTTAGCAGAACAGTCCGTATGTGGAATAAAATCCCTCCGGAGACCTTTCCTGTCACTTTCAATCTGGAAAAATTCAAACTGAATGTTCACAGACACTACTCCCTCTTTCCTCCTTCCCGTAACCTAATTTCCTAGTTATGGCACAATGCTTTGCATATGTAGGGATCATCCCCTGAGTGCTGGTCCGAATAAAAAATAAGGTTTACAGAAGATTCTCCATTTTGTTTAAGATGGTTATAAATCTTTAGAGCTTTTTGCCTAATTATATTACTGTCCAATGGAATCTTCTTCTGACAGCTATCATCAATATAAATGGTAAGTGCTTTCTCCATTTTTTAAATTATTGCAACAAGAACACTCCTAATTTCTTACTCACTTTTCTTAATTGGGTGGACTGTTGCCTAATTAAAATTTAGGATTTTTGCAATCTGTCATGCTTTTTCTACTGTAGAAGTACTGTGTTATAAGAGGTTTTCGGAAATTTTTTTAATCGTGTTAGAGTGAAATCGTGTTTTGGGATACCAGACAGCCAAAAACCTAAGTTTTGTTAAATCAGTTTCCACATTTCTGCAAACCACATTTCTGCTGTAGTCTTATGACACAATAAAAACTTATTAGGGCTTCTATTGATTAAATATGTACTTGTATACTTTCAGTCATGATTGCTCGAACTTTTTCAACTGCTGTTTGGTTGAATATCTCTGCCACTCCATTCTGCTGAGGAGTATAAGCAATTGTTTTGGCAATTTGAAAGCCTTTAATTTTTCAGTACGATTGCATCTTGATAGAATTGTATTCCTCACCATGATCAACGGTTAAGAGGGAAATGTTATTACCAAATTTCGTATTTTCCAAATTTCTCAAAAAGGAAACAAAATAGTTTGAGCCATTATACATTTTACGGGACTTAAAGGACCACATAAAAAAGATGTGCAAGACATGGGTGGCATCAATTAGAAAGACTCTAAGGGATAACTACAATGTCTTAGAATTACCAAGCTGACTGTGAGTAGATGTTTTTTTTTTATTAAAAAGAGAAGTAGCACTTCAGGCAACAATGCCTATTTAGTCAAGTACCGTGCTACATTCTATAGGAAAGGGATAGAGAATAGATGAAACAGGTGGTGAAAGTAGAAGGATAGTCGGAAATTAACTGCCGTATATAAGACAGCACAGCGACCAGTGACTATGCCTTCATCGCTGAGCAGCCCCACCGACAGTCAATTTTTATTTTAGTAGTGAAAAAAAATCGAGGTCTTCGTTGGGAATCGAAGCCACAATCCCCATACTGACAAGCTAGTACACTACCTACTAGCCTGCAGGGGCACCTGTATTTGGAGTGATGCCAATCCTCAAGGGCATATCGAGATACCGTTATATCCAGAAAAACTGACTGTTTGGTGTGTTTTATGAGTCACTGATTTGTACTTATTTAAAAACAATGATAGCGACAACATTACAGTCAATGGTGATCCCTATAGAGCCATGATTACTGACCTTTTCGTTCATCAATTGTTGAAGGTTTGATCTGCAGGAGCTGTGATTTCAACAAAACGGCGCAACATGACACAGCTCGTATTACAATTGATTTCTTAAAGGAAACGTTTTGTAACCGCATAGTTTCGTGTTTCGACCCCAAGAAATAACCTCCAAGATTGTGCTATTTAACCCCGGTAAACTGTTTCCTGTGAAGATATATGAACTGACTTGTCTATGGTGATAAGTCCGAAACGATTGAACTTATGGAGGACAACATTTACCGCGTTATTGCTAAAATACAACCATAAATAAAGATTATATTACCTGTGAGCTAACCGTGGCGGTCTCAGAAGCCGGTCATATTCAAATAATAATGATACCAGATCATCATTCGAATAAAGTAAATTTCGGTTTTATTCCATTTTAAAGTTATATACCTCTTTAAAAAATACCCAATATTTTGCAGAACTGTTGCATCGTTTTGAAAATAGAAAACTCTTTATGTCCAAACTATATAGTGGAAGACTGGAAATAATTGGGATCATAGAATATAAATTTGGAACATAATTAATGACCTGGACGGCTTTATGCAGACAATGGAATCGAAACCGTTTGAATGCGTATAATAATTGCAGGAGCTAATTACGAAACAAAGGTCCTTCCTGGTTAAATAGAATCCTGGAGCAGATTTCTGTAGGAAGTTGACTACAGTGGCGCGTATATAACAAATTGGACTGGAAAAAATATGACTAAGAAAAATTCTCTATAGAAAAATTATGTCTGAGAAAATTTTTATAGAAACTTGTCATTGATGATGTCCGTGTCCCTTTAAAATTTCCATATCTGGATAGCCTGAAGCATTGAGAGAACTAATAATTAAAGTTAGAAGTTACTAGAAATGGTCTTTCGGAAGCATTCAAACTAAGAACCCTGATACTATTGTCATTTTCCGTCTTTTTGAAGCTAAAGGCGAGCGCTTTCGATGTGAAAACATCATTCTCAAGCCGCGATGTAATTAGTACTGGGTTTCGTTGTCTTAAAAGGTAAAAAGGAAGACAAATCTTCTATGGCGATTCAAATAGAGGCATGACAATGGACTTGCTCAAACTAAGTGAAACCGAACTGACCTACTGGCATAACTGTACCGCATAGATTTTAAAGGAAATGTAGATCAAGAGCATTTGCTTAGGATATAAAAGATGTTGAAGTTTTTTCTATTTGCCACTGGTATGAATGTCGTAATATAATGATGCCTAAAATTTAAAATCGAAGCCACAATCCCCATACTTACAAGCTAGTGTACTACTAACCTACAGGGTTAATGTTTAAGGTAATTTTTAATAACCACTATTTTCGACTTACAAAAAAGCCGTTGTTTAAAGTATACAAAAAAATTACTTAACAAAAAGCAAAGTTTTTGCGAAAGGAACGTTAAACAGATCATGACAATAACTGAAACACCTCAATATATCTCAACACATATTGTCGGTGGTGGTAAAAAATAATTGTTGGTAAATTTCCTATTTTGCAACTTAAATTGGCAGCCGTAATGTAATTTTGACAACTGGATATTCTTTTAAACTTTAGTTACTTTTGATAATAAATAAATTTTATATATTACCTCTTGTTGTGGTTCCGCTGCTGCTACCGATAGCCTTTTCAATGACTCTGTCGCTGACATATTCAAATTTCCCGTTCTACGTCTATTGTGATTAAATGCATTTAGCGCAGTTTTCTTTTTCTTCTCTTCACACTCTGTCAATTCTTGACGATATTTCATATTATTATACACATCGATATCTAAAAAGATCATCTCTTTCAGGGTCATATAGCCAATAATGAAAATGAAACGTGTTAACAAAAATACTGGCATACGCATTTGTTTTATGGTGTT
Source organism: Trichopoda pennipes (assembly GCA_030448955.1). Classification (NCBI taxonomy): domain Eukaryota; kingdom Metazoa; phylum Arthropoda; class Insecta; order Diptera; family Tachinidae; genus Trichopoda; species Trichopoda pennipes. Next base: position 10,236,552 of record JASKUP010000060.1, on the reverse strand, counting down.
TACATCGTTGCTGTTGGTATTCATTAGCTGCTGGCTCTGTTGCGATTGTAACTGTGTGGTTTGTTGTGTTTCGGGTATTTGTTGTGAAAATGGTGTAACAAGGGCTTGAGCTTGTTGTGAGGCCGTAATTTCATATAATTTCGTTGAAAAGGCTTTAAACTTTTTCAACAATTCTATTACAATATTTTGTGCAATAACATCTGGTGTTTGACACATGGTGTAGTAGAATTGTAATGTTTTCATAGCCAATTTATCAAAATCAGGAACACGAGGATGAAGAATGAATCTTAAAAACATATTTGTTACATTTTGTACAATGGCGGAATCGGCATCATAACGTTTGTAATATTTTGAACTTAATGACTGATCAATAGAATTCAATAGAAATTCTAAACAGGCGGTATAAATACGTGGATCAGATTTGCCACGAGGTCCCAAACCAATAGTTTCAATTATTTGTATATTGGCCGAAGCAATTGATGATTTTGCATACGAACACATGATTAACAATTGTAAGGCCAGACGAGATTCATTTTCTGTGGTGCCCTCTAGTTTTAAAGTAAACTTTTCAAATAATACCTGTATAATGAGAGCATCTATGTCCTCATTGCTCACCCATTCTTTAACCAAACATTCTATGGCCGTAAAGTGACCATACTCCAAGCATTTAAGAAAATTTGAAAGATTTTCTACAACGCGTAAGGCGTGAGCTCTGCCATCAATGAAATTAAATTTTATTTTTCATATAAATTTTTATTTAATATATAATCTTACCTTCCCGTTTGATCGGTGGTAAATAAAACCTTCTTGTAGGCGTCTGAAACAGCATCACGTTTTTCTTTATCCGAAGACCATACCAAATACAACATTTGTCTCATGCCATTTTCAGTGCCCTTTATGCCAAACATATAACCGGTTGTAAAGAGATCCACAGCCTCATAAACATCAGAGTTTGTTTTAGACAGTAACATTTCCTGTAACTTGGGCATGGCTCGCGATATCACTTTAGCAAATTCTATAGAGTCTTGTAAAAATTGTACTGTTTTAATTTGGGTTCCCAATTCTTCGTTCTAAAAAGAAATAATTTAAATTAAATTTTGTTTTGCATTTTTGTGAAACCTCAATGTAAACTTACACTATCCTTGCATCCATTGGCCAAGAATATATAGGATTTAAGCAAGGCCATATAGTAAGCACACTGTTCTTCATGTCTTAATGACAGTCGCAATTCCGAATTGCCTGCTACATGATCTGCTTTTCTTACTAAAACAACAGCTTCTTTATAATTCTTGGCCAGCAACATGGTGGAAATACGTTCTACTAAGTCTTCATAAGTTTCTTGGGTTTCTGGTGGCGCATTGTGTTCACGTATGCTTTTTTCAACGATAGGCAAAATCTCTGGTATAACTAAATTCCATTGCTCTTCCAATTGTTCGGCCTGTTTACGCTCTTCATCCAACTTCCCAGTCAATTGTTCCATTTTTTTTACTTCTTCTTCATGTTTCTGATGCAATTCAGCCAATGTCAACTTAGCTGAAAACGGATTTCTTTCTAGAAATGCCTTAATCAATTGCACAGCTTGCTTCCTCACCGTTGATGTCTTATCCTCCAGCCTTTCTACTGCCGCGCATAACACTTTTAACTGAAATGAGAGTGGTACGGCCTGTTCTTCTTTCATATGATGCCAAATTTGTAAAACTTTAGCTCTAACATGAGCCGATACATCATTTATGTGCATTAAAAGATTTTCCAAGAACTCATTACGGGCTTCCCTTAATTCATCGGACAATTCTTCAGAGGTTAATTCACCTACTATAGCATCTCCCATAATTTGTAGAATACAATTGCGCAAAACGTGAGATTCACAATTTAATAGTTCATCACATAATAATGAAAGATGAGGTATCATTAGTTTTGGTGCTATGGAGGCCAGTTCCATAAGAAAATTTGAAAAATTGCGTGAAATTACAGTGTCAGCTGAATCTAATGTTAAACTTTCAACAATTTCTTTCACCAATACTGAAAATATGCTTGTAATGCCATACTCCTCCTGCAGAACATTTATACCATTGGCTATGGAAACAGCAGCATGCTCAGAGGTGCGTAAAATTTGTAAAATACGTACAGGAAAATTCATTGCATGTTGATAGCGCTTAATGGCAGTGCCAAGAATTTGAAAAACGGTTTCCACAATATGACGATTATCCGGACGTACATGTAAAATTTCCAAGGTACGATAACAAATGTCACATAACAAACTAAAGGAATATTAAAATATGTTACACTAATATTGAGCGATTAAATAAAAAAAAACTAAGATATTTGCGGTGTGCTGTTTTTGAAGAGTCTGTCTACGCTTGCAGAAAACTATGCATACTCACTTGACAAAGTTTTCCTCCACCACTGGTGGACTCCATAGTTTCTCCAATGGAAATTGCATTATATTATACAATTGCACTAGAAATTTGCCCCGTTTTATCTCCCAATCAGGATACTGTTCTGCAACATCTGTTTGTTTGCCTCGCTTCTTTTGTGGATTACTCTGCTGTTGCTGCAGACGAGCAATACTGGCATCAATTTTACGCACCACATTTACAATTAAAAATAAACTCATTTTAGTTAAGTTTAAATGACTATTTCGCTCGTGTGCAGCAGGTGGCTGACTAATCGCCAAAAAGGGTGCTAAGAGGTTACCCATTTTATCCACAGTCATGTACAGTAAATCAAAGCTACGCATTAGGTTTGTAATGGACACAGAATCCGTGCTTTTATTTTCAATGACCGCATAATAAGTATCAAAATGATCAAACAAATAAAATGGATCACCCTGATAGAGCGCCTGCTTGCATGCTGTAATTGTATAATAGCATTTTAATATTTATATTCTTAAATATATATATATGTAAATATTTGTTCACACCTTTCAACTTTTCGGGTATTTCGCCCGGGCTATATAAATGCTTAACATAGTACGTATCTCGGCTAGAACTTAGCAAATCACTAACTGTTAATGGTAATATAAATTGAAAATCCATTTTATTTCTTTATAATTGCTTAATTTTTTGTTTTATTAATAAATTGCTGTTAATTCCAACGGATAATTGTTGTTGTTTGACAATTTGAAGAAAGACGCCAGAGTATGTACAGAGTTGTATTTTTCTATTCCTTTTGCGGTGTAAAAACGTCCACGAAGTTCTAAAAAACCACTAATTCCTTAGTTAATATATAAAACACAAAATTATTATACTTATATTTCAATAATAGTAAAGGAAAAATAAATGCGAAATAAAATAAAGTTCGCCTTAATCAATTACGTTTTGTCATATTTTCATTAATATTAATGCATTGCTTAAACCTAATTCTTGCGCTAAGTTATCAACAAAAATGAATACACTTATGAAACAAGAAGCAGCATTTGTTGTAAAATAGCACGTTTTGCGGCAACAAAACAATTTTATATACGAAAATATTCTTTTGTTGAACAAATTTTATATAAAATTAGTAGAAAACATGTCTTCGAAAGGTAATAACAATAATGGACAGACGTCCTTTAAGAGACAAAAGAAAAACAAGAAAAAGTCTAGATTTATGCGCAATGCCAAAGGATTCGCTAAACAGGGAATTTTTGGTCGCGGTACCCACATTGAAGATGATCAATACAACTATTTTATAAATATATTAGATACCATGAAGAATGGTTTTGAAAATGTAGAAGAAAAAGGTATGCTTTTAATACATTAATATTAATTAATAAAATATTTTTGTAAATTAATTTTTCAGTTAATATGGCCAATAATGTATTTGAACAAACTAAAGGGCAAGAAGTTCACCTTGCCTCCAATCAAGTTGTGTGCAAAGCATTGGAGTCTTTGTTAGGTTTTATTGATGCCGAACGATTGGAGTCCTATTTTGAAGTATTTGCTAACAGTTTTCGTCCCATTTGTTCAGATCGTTTTGCATCCCATGTCCTACAGAAAATGGTAGAAATTGCTTTTTTGCGATATATATCCAAGGATCAATTACAAAAAGATGATAATAAAACAGATGAAGACGATGAGCCCCCAATGGCTAAGAAACTTAAGCAGGATAAAGATGTGAGCGAAGAAAGCTTCAGCTTTAAAACAGATTTTAGTTGTGAGCATAAAAAAAATTGTGGTGATTTTGTTTTGAGGGTAGGAAAATTTATGTTGAACAATCTGGAGGAGTTTGTTTGGGACCCATGTGCTAGTCATATTATGCGTACCTGTATACTTTGTCTATCTGGTATACATGTGCCCAAAACAGCTTTCGAAAAATCACGATCTGCTGTGGCTAAAAATCAAAAAATTTACGAGGTTCCCGGTGAATGGCAAGAAGTGGCCAAAGAATTTGCTCAACGCTTACAAATGTGGCCACAGTTCAATGATTTTCCTTATCAGGAACACTCTTCAGCACTGCTTGGTGTCTTATGCGTGGCTCTAAATGTCATCGACAAAAGTATGTTAAAGGGTTTTGGAAAAAAGATCTTAATGGATGCCTTCTTAAAAGTTGATACAGATGAAAATGAAAAACTAGAGAAGATAGAAATCCCAGATAATGAAGATGAAAAAACCGAAAACGTACAGGAGGAGGGCAAGTCACAAAAAACAAGGGTCAAATTACCCAAAGTTTTTGAAAACAAATGTTCTGTAATTTTACTGGAAACTTTGTTGACAGTTGCCGGTCCGAAACTCTTTACCCAACTGCATGTAATGTTATTTAGCAATAGATTAGCTTTGCTGGCTAAAGAACATTCAACTAATTTTGCCGTGCAAAAGCTGTTAGCTACTACTAAAGAAAAGAAAGATTTTGAAAATATGTTTCAGGAATTAGAAGGAAACATTGAAGAATTAATGAAAATTGGATATACCGGTGTGATAACTGCACTTTCTTCAGCCTGTTTACGTTTACAAACCAAGCAAGCTCAATTAATAGTTGCTCTACAAAAAGCTTTACATATAAATGCCGACAAAGAACGACTTAAATCCTTTTTTATGTGTCTTTTAAAATTGAAACCCTTCGAAATCGTACAACAAGATAAAACAACTTTTGCACACATACATGGTTCATTATTAATACAAGATGTGCTTCGCTTCAATAAGCCAATTTTAATGGTGAATTGTATATTGGAAACCTCAGCAGACTATTTGGTGACAGTCTTAAATACTCCCAATGGCTCTCATATCTGTAATGCTTTTCTAGAAAGTAAATTTATTGGCGAAAAATCGCGTGATAAACTTTTTAAACATTTAGAAGGATTTTATGTGGACTTGGCTATAACGAAATTCGGTTCTCGTGTGATTGAATCATGTTTTGCTTCGGCTAATGAGGCACAAAGAATAAAAATCGTTAAAGAATTAGCCGGCAAATCAAATAAGTTAAAGGGTACACCATTTGGTAAGATAATAAATAAGAGGTTTCATGTTGATACGTATCGTTTATCGGTTGAGCAATGGAAGGCCAGTATACAAAAGAAAGAATCAAAAGCTCAACAATTATTTAAAAATATTGTAAATTAATATGATGTTTTTGTTGTTGTTAATACAAAAACAAGTATTATTATTTTTTATAGCTTAACACTTTTGTTGTTTAAAGTGTTTTATAACAAAGAGATGGTTACCAATGCTTAGAGGTTAGGTTGAGTGGAGCTATATCCATATATCAGATCAACTCTGATCTCCAAAAGGCTATGGTGATTGCCTTTGAAAACAAAAACACTGTTACATACAGTGGCTGACATCGCAAGGCGGGCAACGAATTACAGAAAAGCTCAGCAACTTTAAACTTAATAATACTTAAATTTTGTAAAATATTTCATTAAAATATTAATAAATGTAACACAACAAAGGCAATAAGGATTCAGCCTTATAACAATAAAAATATTAAAAAAAACTTAAAATAACCTTATTCGATTAATAGAGGTATAAATACAGTTTTATTCAAACAATAGAAATGATACAAAACCTTAAAACTATGATCACACTGAAAACCATACAGTTCGATTCGATTGTTTAGCATTAATTAATATTTGGTAGATTTCAGTAATTTTTCCACACATCAGGCATTAGTTTCGTTCCTGCTGTAATGCGGCCTTAAGCTGGTTTTTTTACTGCACGATCTGTTTTGCATATGACGCTCAAGTTCGTTCCATAAGTGCTCAATTACATTTATATGTGGACTTTGTGCAGGTGTTTTAATGACCTTAGAGCAGCAACTAGGGTCTTTGCTATCAGTGATGTGATCAGGATCGTTGTTTTGATAAAGCTTAAAATTACCAACAATGCCCAATGCATTAGTTTTTAAAATACCAGAATACATGTTTTTGCTCATGATATCTATTATAAAGTGAAAGTTTCCAACACCTGAAGTTACCATTCAGCCCCACACCATGACTGATAAGTCTACATGCTTCACTGTTCTTAGTGTTTTTGCATAGAAATACTTTGTTGTATTTATTATCACACATAACGCCGGTTATCGGAGTCAAACAAATTAAATTGTTTGCTTTCATCCGTTTAAAGAACCTGTAAGATGTTAAAATGTTGATAGGAAAAGCCAACATAACGAGGCATTTAAATTTTTGCGTGCTCTAAATCGAGATATCTTTTGATACGTTATCTCGTGCAAAATCCAAGCGATCATTTCTATTTTTGAAGCTCACACATGTTTTTTTTTCGAGCTACTCTGCTACTCCACATGTAGTTTTTTTCCAAATTTTATTTTAACCATTCGATGCGAATGCATCATTCTCAAGCCGCCTTGTGGTTTGTACTGGTGAGTCAGTGTTGGCGTTCAGGCCGTTTTGTTGTTAGATTCGTATCTATTCAGGTAAGCAGAATGTGAGTCACCTGGCAGAATGAGGCATTCGCATCGAAAGCGGTCGCCTTCAACTACAAACCAGCCAGTTAGGAAAGGAAATAGCAATAGTATTTCATTTACTGGCGGAGGAAAAATAAACAACATATTATATTTGAGTCGCCTGATTCCTCTACCCTTCATTGGCAAAGAGGTTCTACGTAATAAAGGGTTTTTTTTTATAGAGGTATACAACTTTAAATTCTATGCCATTTTATAGTTCTATATCTCTATAAAAACACCCTATATAACAATGTATATTGAGGTACTGGGAATAATGTGAAGAGAGAATATGCTCTGCGTAATTTAATCGTTAAATTCCAAGCTGTTGCTGACAATGGACCAAAACAATATGCTCGTAATGGCCGTAGTGATGCACACATAGCCGCTGTATAGAAAAGTGTTGAGAATGAGCCTGAAAGATCAATTCGTCGGCTTTCGGTACAATTGGGCATCATCAGAGGCACTTCGTACAACATTTTGGATAAAGATCTTCATCTTTACGTTTATAAAGTTTAACTCGCTCAAGAATTAAAGCCGACCGACCATTGTTTACGTCGAACGTTTGTGAGTTGATTGCTTGAAAAACGGAACGAAAACAGTTCATTTTTCAACAAAATCATCTTTAGCGATGGGGAAGCTCATTTTCAATTAGGACATTATATAAATAAACAACCTTGTAGCATATGGGGCTCATAAAATCCACAAACAGTCCTTGAAAAACCATTACATTTAAAGAAAGTGACCACTTTATTGTGGTTTTAGGTTAGACGGCATTGTGGGCCCGTATTTTTTCGAAAATAAGCAAGAAAATTCTCTGTACTATAAAGTCATGATAATCACTTTTTTGTGGGCACAATTTACTAAAGTTGACATCATTGACTTTTGGTTTTAGCAAGACACGGCGCCACAAGCCAGTTATTGCATGAGATATTTCCCGTTCGTGTAATTCTTGATTTGGTGATGCCAAGTGGCTGCTTCGTTTTTGTGATTTAATGCCGCTGGATTATTTGATTTGAAGCCATCTGAAAGACTAGTCTTATGTAAACAGCCCACAAATAATTGACGCTCTGAAAGATGAAATTTGGAGCTGCATTGATGTGTTAAACGAAGCTTTGTTGCAAAATGTGCTTCAAAATTTTGTAAAGCACATTAAATTCCTAATTTCTATAATACATATTTGTATCAAGAAAACTGAAGTTGTTGAAAAAAAGTGTAAGTTTTAAGCCAATTTACTTTCTAACCACAAACTTGCCCATCCTTTATAATGGGCAACTGTGACGAAAGCGGATTTTTATTACTTCGTTAATTTAACATTTTTATAAAAAAATGAAAATAGTGAATTTTTGTACGGTTTGAGAAATTAGTGTAAAGTCTTATGGGAATTTTGTTCTTCGGATATGGAATAGAGTCTTCAAAATGTTGGTGCAGTACTTTTACCAATCTCCAGTTTCAGCAGAAACATTAAAAAAGTCTATTCTATTTCTTATATGATTTTATTTTTTTATTGCTGATCAAATGTCAATTACTTACTTACGTTTCGATTACACTGAATTTACCTTAAAAAAAGCTTTCGATTAAGCTTAACAAACCCGGTTTCAACATTTCACTACTTAATTAAATTTGTATAACATTTTTCTTTTAATTTCTACGTTATCAGTTTGTTTGCACAACAGAATAACAAGGTCATCATAATTTTAGCTGATGCTATAATAATTAATTTTTATTTCGTCTTTTTAAATTAATCACTTGATAAGTCAAATGTAATTTTAAGCTTAAAAATGAAACGTTTATTTCAAATTAATATTCTGCTCGTGTTGGAAATTTTAGTCTTTGTCACTTTATTTACACCTGAAACTATCGCTTTTGAGGAATCAATATTTGAAGATGAAGATATTTATCGTAAAGCTTTGCCACCGCCACCACCGCATACAGGAGTAACTGCACCTGGTACTAAATGGTGTGGTCCTGGTAATACCTCGTCCAGTTATAATGATTTAGGTACACAGCGTGAAACTGATATATGTTGTCGAGATCATGATTATTGTAACGATATTTTAAAACCCAAAACTGCTGAACATGGCCTTAACAATAGCGACTGGTTTCCCATGTAAGTAAAATGCTAATTTATTGTCTTTTTTGTGTTAATAAAAACTGTATTTTTTTTTCATTTCATTAGTTTAAAATGCAGTTGCGAACAAAAATTTATCAATTGCTTACAATCTGTTAATAATATGATTTCCAATACATTGGGCCATGTCTATTATAGCACTAGAAAGCATTGCTTTGCTGAGGGTTATCCAATTGTTAGCTGTATGAACTATCAGGAGGGTACTTTTCGCAAGAGATGTATACGTTACAAAATTGATAAAAAGCAGCCCAAAATATGGCAATTTTATGATATGCCTTTTTACACTGAAAACGTAAAAAAGATCTAAGAAAATCCCAACGATTATAAATTATAATATTTTTAATAATTTCTTTTTCGGGATGTTGTAAGTTTAAAGCTAAAATTTCTTTAAAAATATTTGTATCAATTAGAATACATACTGTATACTAATTTCTTCTAACGGAATTTTTTATTTTGCCTCTGTTCTACACTTAGTTTTTATGTAAACACGCCCTTTTGAAATATTTTATTTATTCGCTTTAAAATTTGTGTATTGAAAGATTTTTTAAATTGTTTAAACTTCATTTGTGTTACAACAAATTTTTCCCGCCATCAATTTTTTATTTCATTTACCAAAAGAAACAGGACCAGAAACCAGTAATTAGCAATTCGCCGAATTTAAAAAAGTATATCTTTAGACAAGTCCTCTAATCATTGTGCAATTCCGGGCAATTTCCAACCAAAAACAAAAATACTTTTGCAGCGAAAAACAATAATTTTGCCATTTTCTAATTCACACAAATTACAGCTGCAAGGCATTAAAAGAGAATTTTTTTTTAAAATAATTATTTGTAAAAGTTAAAATTGATATAAGTAAAATACCGTTAGCTAAGTTGAGTTAATGTTTTGTTTGAAAAATGTTTTTGTTGCTATTGTTAACAATTATTAAAGCGTTCATCAATTGCACAAGCAGACATTTTTAAAAAATTGTATGAAGAGAACAAGTGGTTATAATATCGAGTGGGCAAATTTGAGAATTGAAAGTAAATTGCCAAAATAAAGCTTTGTTAGCTCGTCAATTAAGCGCTCAATTCACCCTTCAGAGCGTCAGTTGTTTGTGAATTGCTTCACATAAGCTCGGTTTTTCAAATGACCCCAGCTTCGTTAAATTACGAAAACGAATCAGCCAATTAATATCACTAAATCGAGAAATTACGCCAATGGAAATTTTTCGTGCACTAACTGACGCTGTCTTGTTCAAACCAAAGATCTCTGCTGTCAACATTAGCCCCAATTGTGGATACAAAAAATTGGTTATCAGGTTTGGCAGCGAAGATAATTCACGATAATGGCGTTTCCTGACCCTTAAAAAAAAATTAAACAACCAATGATGCTGCCTGATCACAAACCACATCATACGGTCACTTCCTTTAGATGGAATGGTTTATCGTGAACAGTTTATGGAGTTTGTAAGCCCCATTTAAGACAATTTTGTTTTTTTACATAACCGCCCGTTTGAAAATGAGCCTCCTCTTCACAAAAGATGTTTTTTTTAAATCCATTGTTTTTAATTAGGTTTTCAAATAGCTTATTCAAAAACTTTAGACGCGGACAGTGGTCGGTCGGATTTAATGCTTGATCAAGTTGAGTTAGTAGACGTAAAGATGAACAATGTTGTGTAAAGTGCTTTTATTGATGCTTAATTATTGCGAACGTCGACGAGTTTATGTTGTTGGCTAATTTTCAAATCTGTGCTGTACAGCGGATATGTTGGTATAACCACTATAAGCGTGTTGTTTTGATCTAATGCCTCAAATTTAAATTACACTTGGAAGGAACCTGAATAGGAGCAACAGCTGCACGAATTTTGCGAAGTGATACCACTTTGATGGTAAATTGTCGCAATTAAGGTAAGTAAAAGTTAAATAATGACAATTGAATTCGTGAGATTTAATGGTTTAACACACAAATTAGTTCGCCCGATATACATATATTGTTAAGAAGATGCTTTGTTTCATTTTTAAAAGAAAATAATTTTCAGTAAAAAAAGGTAAACGAAATGACATATTGTGTCCTTTTAAAAATTACCTATTAATTATGTACACAAGACAACAACAACAACATGCTTATTAAAAATTTAACGAAATAACTTAAACCAACAGAAAACAAAAACAACTAACATAGAACCAAACCCAAACAGGCGTTAACACTAAATAACGATATGGCATGGTGCTGAAGCAGAATTATCTTGTATTTACGAGAACCGCTTAAAACAGATTATATAAGCACCATCTGTTAGGTAATAAATTCAGTTAAAGTGAAAACATATTCGATTAAAAACATAAAGGTAATAAAGCAGCTTTACGTAGGAGAAGAAAACGGTAAACTTTTTAGAGAGAGAGCGAGAGCACTTCCAAGAAAAATGAACACAAACGCCATATGCCAGATGAAAAATGTAAACAAATTACGGCAAAAATATAGAATTTTTAAAATTGATTTTAAATTGTATTTTAAATAAAAAATATAAATTGAAAAGCTTGTAGACAATAGAGTCAAATTTTTTAGCTGTCACTTTCATTAATTAAGAAATAAGTCAGTCACGATATGACAGCTCAATTCATGATATTTAACTTTTAAAAATAATTTGACAGATGTAAATTACATCCCAACTTCAAACTTGTCCATCCGATATATATATATATAAAGGCGGTTTCAACAAGAAGTTTGTTTTCTAAAACAAAAAATTTAGTTAAGATGATACAAATTTTTATTGTTCACAAAGATAAATATTCGAAAATTATGAATAAAAAATCATATCTGGCAAATATCCACCCCTACCACGCTCTGACAGATGTCGATTCTTTCATCAAAGTTTTTAATCAGGTTTTTGTAAAATGGCGGTTCTATTTCGTTAATCACATCACGAATTTTTGAGTTTTAAGGCTAAAATCAATTCGCTTGGGTTCGTATAGAGTCTGTCCATAAAATAGTAATCCAATGGTGCTAAATTACACAATCTGGCTGGCCACTTAACTGCTGATTATTGTGAAATCATGCGATCGGGAAATTTGGTTTGCAACAAATTGATCGTTTAATCGGCTGTGTGAACACATATCAGTGATATTCATGTCGTTAATAATAGGCCAAAATTGAGTTGCTAGCATCTTTCGATAGCGTGACCCAGAACCACATAGCGCACCACACAGTGACAGGTTGAGCATTCAAAATCGCTCTACGATTTTCAGAAGCCCAAATACGGCAATTTTGCTTGTTGACATACACTGACAAGTGAAAGTGAGCTTTTTGTGGAAAAATTATTTTTTCAGAAAAATCAGCCGGTTGTTCCTGAATCAATTGAGCGTATCGACGGCGATGTAAATGGTCGGTCGACTTTTAAGTCTTCAAAGTCAAATCCTTATGCAAAATTCGCCATGTCTTTGGTAATCCCAATTGTTATGAACGTCGAGCAATTGATAAATTTGTATATGTATTATTATTTAATATATATTTTATTTCTCAATTTGTTGTTATTTTGTTGTGGCTTTTTGTTTTGTCGATATTTTAGTTTTATTATTTGTTTTTTATAGAAGTAGTTTTAATATAATTAAATTTTAAATTATATTTACCGTCTAGCATTATAAAACTAAAAAACAAAATTGTAGTTTAGGCCATTAATTTATGGTCTTAGTTCTTAAGATACAATTGTGGAGCCCTAGATTCACTCAGTGTAGTTTTATTAACGACTTTTAGAAATTTTTGGTTAAATGACTTTATTGTTTTATAGATGTTTTTGTTTAAAAAATGCCCTGGATTAAGTTTTAAAAACATTCAGCACTTCTTATTTTTTTAAGTTTATTATTTAATTTAATTTTTTATGGCACGTTCTCATTTCTACTTTATCTGTTTGTTTGCACATGTTTGATATAATATAAGCTGATATTTTGAATAATTTTTGTTTAGTCTTACCAAATTACTCACTTGATAAACCAAAAGTGGTTTTTAGTTTAAAAATGAAGCGTTTGTTTAAAATGAATCCTTTACTTTCCTTCGAAATTATAATTTTAGTTTTTCTCAGTTTGTTTGCGTCGGAAATTTTTGGGTTTGAAGAATCTCTATTTGCAGATGAATATATTTATGGTGGAACTTTGCAACCACCTCCCCCGCATGCAGGTTTAACTGTACCTGGTACTAAATGGTGTGGTCCTGGTCGTACTGCATTAAGTTATGACGATTTGGGTAGACATCGTGAAACAGATATGTGTTGTCGTGATCATGATCATTGTAGTGAAATCTTAAAAGCCAGATCTAGCAAACATGGTCTCTACAATGGAAATTTGTTACCCATGTAAGTGAAATATTTTTTATTTTTATTTTTTGTTGTTGGTAATTGTAACCTTCTATCTCTCTCTCCCTTTTTAATTTGTAGTTTAAAATGCAGTTGCGAACAAAAATTTATCAATTGCTTAAAATCTGTTAATAATAAGGTCTCCAATACATTGGGCCGTATATATTATTTCGCTAAAAGGTATTGCTTTGATGAGGGTCATCCAATTATCAGCTGTGTACAATATCAGCAAGGTATTGTTCGTCAGAGATGCATACGTTATAAAGTTGATAGCACTCAGCCTAAAACGTGGCAATTTTATGATATGCCTTTTTATAAAAATTGGGAAGAAATTTAATGAATTTTAATTACAATATTTGTAACAGTAAAACTACACACTGCACAATTTTTTGTTTTATATATTTAACACGAAATACAACTCTTAATTAAATAAAAAAATATAATCAGACACAGTGGCACACATCGAAAGTTGGTCAACTGATTACAGAAAAGTTTTGCAAAATATTTCATTATTTATTCTACATATTAGTAAATGTTACAAAACTAAAACTTTGCACTTCAGCCGATAAAACGTTATTTGATTAAACCTTATTCGATTAAACATTATTCGATTAAACCTTATCCGATTAAAACTTATTCGATTAAATCATATTAAATTAAACATTATTCGATTAAAACTGATTTGATTAAACCCTATTCGGTTAATCTTTGATCGATTAAAGCTTATTCAATTAAATCTTATTTGACTAAACCTTGTTCGATTACATTTATTCAATTGAACCTTAGTCGACTAAACATTATTCCATTAGACCTTATTCGATTAAACGTTATTTTATTAAACCCTCTTCGAATAAACCTTATTCGATTAAACATTATTCGATTAAAACTTATGTTGATTATACTTTATTCGATTAAACATTATTTGATTAAACCTTATCCGATTAAAATTTGTTCGATTAAATAATTTCCGATTAAACATTATTCGATTAAAACTGATTCGATTAAACCCTATTCGATTAATCCTTGCTCGATTAAATCTTTTTGGATTAAAATATATTTAATTAAATCTTGTTTGTCAAACATTATTCGATTAAAACTGATTTGATTAAATCCTATTCGATTAATCCTTGCTCGATTAAAACTTATACGATTAAAACTGATTCCATTAAACCTTATTCGATTAACCCTTGCTTGATTAAAACTTATTCGATTAAAGCTTATTCAATTAAATCTTAATTGACTAAACCTTGTTCTATTACATTTATTCGATTAACCCTTAGTCGACTAAACGTTATTCCATTAGACCTTATTCGATTAAACGTTATTTGATTAAACCTTCTTCGAATAAACCTTATTCGATTAAACTTTATTCGATTAAACATTATTTGATTGAACCTTAACTGATTAAAACTGATTCGATTAAATCATATTCGATTAAACATTATTCGATTAGAACTGATCCGATTAAACCCTATTCGATTAATCCTTGCTCGATTAAGACTTATTCGATTCAACATTATTCGATTAAAACTTATTGAATTAAAATATATTTGATTAAACCTTATTTGATTAAACATTGTTTGATTAAACCTTATCCGATTAAAACTGATTCGATTAAATCATATTCGATTAAACATTATTCGATTAAAACTTATTCGATTCAACATTATTTAATTAAAACTTATTGGATTAAAATATATTCGATTAAACCTTATTCGATTAAACCTTGTTTGTCAAACATTATTCGAATAAATCTTATTCGATTAAATCTTTTTCGTCAATATTCGATTAAATCTTTTTCAATTAAACATTATTTGAATAAACCTTATTCAGTTAAACCTTATTCGATTAAACCCTATTCGGTTAAAGCTTATTCCATTAAAGCTCATTTGTTTAAACCTTACTGGAAGTCGTCGGGCAAATCGATTCGATTAATATTTGGTTGCATATCACTCTCTACAGCTTTTGATCTAATTTTTTTGCAAACATTAGGCGTTATTTCGTTTCGCTCCTGCTGCAATGTAGTCTTAAGCTGGTTTTTATTACTGCACAATCTCTTTTGCATCCGATGTTAAAGTTCTTTCCATAAGTACTCCACGCCTTGTGCAGGTGTTTTGAAGGCAGTTGCGAAGTGATCAAGGTTCTTTACTATCAGTGATGTGCGCTTAGATTCGTTGTTTTGCGCCCACTTTCCTTAACATTAGTTTTTAAAATGTCAAGACACATGTTCTTGTCCATGATACCTTCTATAAAGGGAAGGTTTCCTACACCTGAAGCTTTCATACAGCCCTACACCATCGCTGATAAGCCTGATTAATAAAAAGGATTTTGTTGAAAAATACTAACAAACATTTGATACAAGCAATGGCCGGTCGACTTTAATGCTTGAACATGTTAAAACTTATAATTGTGCAGATGAAAAATGTGGCGTAAAATGCTTGTAGCCTAATTGTTGTGAACTTCGACGATGTTCCAAGCGCACACTCAATACTTTACGGTACAGCGGTTATGTTTGCATCATTACGGCCACTTTGAGCGTATTGTTTTGGTTTATAGTCAGCAAATATATCATGAGCCTCTGATTTGGCTTTTTAATCACAGCGTTCTCAGAAGAAAATGCTGCTTGAATTTCAGGAATCACTATTGGCTACCATGAACCTCGAATTTAGTGATTAAATGGCCCTCGGAATGAGCCCAGAATTAGCTTTAATGTGAGGAATAGCTGCACGAATTTTGCGAACTGATACTGTGAAATTTCCACCATCTTGATAATAAAGTTTCTCAATTAAAATTCTTTCTTCAACAGTGTAACGTTCTAATTTTAAATTTTCTAAATTTTTACTAATTAAAAGACAAAGTATGACAACACAATTCATGACATTTAATCATTTGACAGACAAATTGGTCCAATATATATTTCTACGAAGATGATTTGTTTAAGTTTTAAAAGAAAAAAATTATCAATAAAAAAGTAAATGAAATGACCTATTGTGTTCTGTTGCAAATTACGTAGTTACTAAAAATATCTTATGTACACAAAACAACAAAAACAGCATGGTTATTAAAAATTCCATGAAATATTTTAAACCAAAAACAACTAACTCAAAACAAACACACAGCCAAACAGGTGCCTACACTGAATAATTATAACAACAACAATATGTGATGATGTTAAAGAAGAATTTTCTTGTATTTGCGAGAACCGCTTAAAACAGAATATATAAGCACCATCTGTTGGATAATAACGTCAGTTGAAGTGAAAACGTTGTCGAATAAAAACGTAAAGGTAATAAAGTAGTACTATCGCCATTTCCCGTCCTAACTGGCTGGTTTGTAGTCGAAGGCGAGCGCTTTCATTGTTCATTTATGTCATTGTTAAAAAATTTTATTTTATAAATTTCCATGTCTTCGTGCTTTTTTGCTAGGATGTAATAATGTTAGACATTCATCTATTTCCCTTGGTTTGTGTCCGTGATTGTCAAGGTGTAATACAAAGTTGGAATCTTCTCTTTTCCGTTTGTATGATCGTATGTGTTCTCGAAACCTTGTTTTTAGTGTTCGTCCAGTTTGCCCGATATAAGTTTGTTTGCAGGTACAGACAGGTAAGTCTGTATACCCTGCTGGAACTAAATTTGTCAGTTGTTTCTGTCGGTATTCTGAGATTATGTCTCAGAGTGTTGCCAGTTTTTAATGCTGTGAGTATTCCTTTTTTGTGAAAAAGGTTAGTTAGTCTGTATATTTCTGGTTATGTGTAAGTAAAGGTATGCCGTCGTGCTGTATCGGCTGTCTCTTTGTCTTCTTTATTTCTGTTTTTAGTGTTGTATTGTGTAAGAAGTTTATCGATGGTAGTGGCCTTGTAGCCGTTCTTTATAGCTATGGCGTAAATTGTGCCAAGTTCTTTGTTTTACTTATCTGGAGTAAGTGGGATTATCTTAAGTCTGTGCATCATATGTCTAAACGTTGGTAGTTTATGTTGGGTAGTTGGGTGGTTTGAGGTGTTGTGGATGGCAGTGTCCGTCGTTGTTGGTTTTCTATAGATGTCAAATGTTAAATAGTCAGTTCCTCGTGTTATAGTGATGTCAACATAATGCAAACTTCTGTCTTGTTCTTTTTCCATTGTGTATGCAATCTTATTATGAATTGTGTTTAAGTTTTCTAGAATTTGTTCGCCATTGTCTTGTTCAAGGGTGCATATAATGCCATCTATGTATCTATAGTAATGAGTTTTGTGTTTTTCCATTAGTGTTTTACATGTAGTGATTCAAGATGTTGCATGAAAATTTCCGTGAAGATTGCGGAAGTTAGGTTTCCCATACCGAGTCCGATAGGTAATTTATAAAAGTGGTTATTGAATCTAAAGTAGTTATGTTTTATTATCGTCTTTGCAATATCTATAATATCAGTGATGTATTGGCTTTCGTATAAATTGTCTAGTGTGTTGCGTAGAATATCTCAGGTTTCATATGTTGGTATTGAAGTATATAGATCTTTGATATCGAAGGAAACGAGTCGCATGTTTTCGGTTATTTTGATGACCTTAAGTTTATCGATGAGGTCTAGTATATGTGTATTGTAAATGTATCCTTTCCTTAAGTACGCCGGTGAGGTGTTTAGCTAGATAGTATGCCGGTGCAGGTCTTTAGTTTATAATTTGTCTCATTGGTATATTTTTCTTGTGTATTTTTGGTTGTGCTTTGAGTGCTGGTAATCCTGGATTCATGTTTATGTATTTGTACACTTTTCCGTCAGTAAACGTTTTACAGCGTTTTAATAGGTTGCGTATTTCTCCTTGGAAGGATTCATTTGGGCCATTTTTAAATTTAGTGCAGTTGGTCTGCTGTATTAATTGTTGTGTTCTGTCTATATAATCCTCCTTGTGCACTATTAAAGTCGTATTTTCGTTGTCCGCCTTTGTAATTATTAGGTCATTGTCCCGTAATTTTTTCCTTATCTGTTTAGCAATTTTCTGCTTGTAATAAATCAGCTTTACGTAGCAGAAAACATTAAATTGTTTAGAGAGAGAGAAAGAGAGCACTTCCAAGAAAAATGAACACAAACGCCATATGCCAGATGAAAAATGTTAAATTATGGCAAAAATTACAATTTTTGAAATTGATTTTAAATAGTTAATTGAAATTATATTTCAAATAAAAAAATATGAATTGAAGAAGCCGAACGCTATTTGGCTGCCACATTTATAAATTAAGAAATAAGAGTTAAGAGTTAGGATTATGAAAATTTATGATTTTAGTTTAGCATTAATAATTCGAAAACTGTTCCGTATACACATATACCATTAAATACGATCGATAGAGAATAAATATACGGATCGATATAGTTTATATACTTTATCGATCTTCTATAGTGGTCCTAAGGATAAAATCCACTTAACCTTTGTAGGAGTATTTAAGTCAGTTTTGTTAACGAATTACTTTTCATTTAATTTTACGTTAAATTTCTTCTTTTGTAACTCATAGAGACAATACAATTAGTTTTTTCTAAAGATGCCACACAATGTTGTGGCGCAATATTGAAAACAAAAATAAAGATTAACTTAATTTTTTATATAAAGATCTTGTGCTTGAACAAATATTATTTATAAAATATTTAAAAGGTCAAATAACTATAATTATGATTTATAAATAAAGTCTTAAATTAAAAATGGTTAAGCCAACAACAAAATAAACTATATTCCAAAAATTTAATTATAAAATAAATTAAAATGAAGTGAAATTTTAAATTTATAATTGTAAGCATAGCTTGCGAATACTTTTCTTCAATAAAAAATTAAATAAAAATAGTTTTATGTTATTTTTGGAATTATTTCCATTTTAAATGAACTCTTAACTTTCGTAAATGTATGGCTGTATTGAAAATAAAATCCCACAGTGGACTCGAAATGCCGTAACCCATATTTTGATGGGCGAAATGATGCTGATAGTGATAACGTTTCATGTTATAAAGATGTTTAACAGTTGGACTGCCATAGTGGAGATAATAGTGAATCATGTCATAACATAAATAGCCAAACAAAGCTCCTGCCAACAGTAATCTGGGCTG
The DNA here is from genome assembly GCA_030448955.1 of Trichopoda pennipes. Taxonomy (NCBI): domain Eukaryota; kingdom Metazoa; phylum Arthropoda; class Insecta; order Diptera; family Tachinidae; genus Trichopoda; species Trichopoda pennipes. The sequence goes on along the minus strand of JASKUP010000060.1, from coordinate 10,217,164 downwards.
CGGCAAACATAATCTGATTGGCGTATATAATACTGAGGCTATTATAACACCCGGCAATGGAGGAAATACTAAACGCATAGAATCGAAGGGAACTTTGTGATGTAAGCCATGTATCATGAAGTGTAGAGCACAAAGCCAAGGATAGGTAGTGGCTTTAACTTTCATATGAAAAACAAAACGATGTAGCATATACTCCAGGAACGTCCAAAATATTATGCCCGCCACAAAGTAGGAAATTAAGCAACATATCTGTAAATAATATCAATTTAAATTAATGATAAATTATAAAAATAAAATAACAATTGTGATTTTTCTTTTTTACCTTTAAACTATTTTGATAATTTAGTTCCTTGAGAAATTCATCAAATATTAATTTCGATATGAGAGGTAGCCAAAATATGGGTACCAACCACCAAGGAGTTTTTGAAAACATTTCCAAATACCAAGGACCAAAAAGTCTCAATGGTCTATCTACTGGTTTATGCACCCATTCTTCATAATACTGAGCAATTTTAGGAATTTGTGGTAACATTGGTTTAGACCAATCAACTAGGTGCTGTAAAATAATAAAAACAAAAAAAATGATAAACAAATAAATTATCGATTATTATCGATCTGCTGGTATTATTTGATTTGTTATTTTCCTGGAAAATAATTTGACATTGAAACGATTTTCATTTGTATTAATTGGCCAATTCAGAAATTTTATGTTATTGATTTCATAAGCTTTAGCTAATCAGGCCTAATATATATTTGTGCCAATAAAAAACAGTTTTTTATCTCACTTTTGCTCAACGTTTCGTCAATTTTTTGTTGACTTCCTCAAGAGCTTCGTCTATTTAAAAATTAAAATCTTAATTTATTACAATTTTAATACACCAAAATAAATTACTTACAATATACCATTAATCACATTTATATATTTTGACAATTAACAAAAATAAAACAATTAAATTTAAATAAAACAAACACAACTTAAATTTATTATGAACGTTTAATTGTTCGCCATAGTTCATAGTATGGTCAATGTTTTGTTGAATGCGTAGACTTTCTATTGTGTACCTTTTCCTTTCCTTGGATTCTAAATCTAAAATCTTGACTTTTTCAAAATCAGCTTCATGTCCAGTCTTAAGTATGTGTTGTGATAATGCTGTTGTCTCTTTCCGTTTTGTAATATCGTTTTTGTGCTCCTTGAATTAGCTGTGCTGGTCTAACATGGCAGTTTGTCGGCATTTTCGGTGAGGGGGGTAGTTTTTGGTTGGCACAATTTTTCTACCAGCTTCTACCCCGCACAACGAGAACAAAACTAATACACATGCATTTATGAAAACAGAGGTCTTGTGTGTTTTTTTTTGCAGAGCGATTTTTAGTCTTCAGTTGGCTATCATCGTGTTAATATGAATATGAATTCAAAAGTAGATAAATAGATTTTATGATATTTATTTTTATCTTTTTTACCTAAATATGTTTTAATCTTTGAAACAGTCTTTTTAATTAAATTTTAACGATATATTTTTTCAATATTTCGCTTTCCTATGGAAAGCTTCTTCAGGAAAAATTAATTTTTAATAACAAAAATTAATAACAAATTAAAAAAAAAAATTTATTTAATTAAAATAAAAAAGATCAAATAAGAATAAAAATAATTTTACAGAAAATAAAATTAGAAAGGAACTTTTCATCATCACTTAATCCAGTCATATTTATTTTGTAATGCGTATACTGTGGTGTATACCGAACGAAAAACAAACGTGAAATGAATAAAAAACACTAATACACACAAAGATGTGTATACGTATACAATTTTGTGCTAGAATAATTAGTCTAGTGTGTTTTGGAAAGAACGAAAGTTGTGCGGAACAAATATTAATCCAATGTAAACTGGCTCCTTCATTCTTGTCTCCAATGTTCGTTTCGTTGTTCCAATGTATATTAGATCCCAGCTTTCGTTTTCACAACCTTTGCACTTTATTTCATACACTACATTGCATTGTTTTTGTTTTTCTATTTTATCTTTCATGTTCGTAAATATTTTGTTTAATGTGCTGTTTGGTTTGTATGAAAATTGTATTTTATCAGTTTTTATTATTGACTTCAAGCTTTTGCTGTCAGTCAAACCTGGTATATATTGTACACTGTAAAAAGCTCTCTGTTGATTGTTTTGTTTAGTAATGTTAGTTTGAGGATAATTTGCCTTAAGTTTAATTCCTGCCTCTTTTATTAAATTGTTTATAAGTTTTATCGGAAAACTGTTGCGTCTAAGTATTGTCGTCCTTTTATTTATGTTCTTGGTGTAAAATTGATCGTCGCTAATGTTTAAAACTCTAAAGATGAAACTTCTTGCAGTGTTAATTATTTGTTCCATGGGTTGCGTGGTTTTGAAATTCATCAATCTCCCAGATGCTATATCCTTTGCGTGCCAATCGAAAAGTATTCCGTCATTATTTCGTATCAATGTTGTGTCCAAATATGAAAGTTTTCCACTTTTCCCTATCTCCATAGTAAATTGTATTTTCGGGTGGTAACTATTCAGGGATTTTAGAACTTCAACTTTATCGTCAAGTTTAATTATAGCTAAAAGGTCATCTACATACTTAGTTATGTATTTTAGGTTGATGTTATTCTCAAGTTCAGCCAATGCCTCGTCTAATAAGTTATCTAGAATAATGTCAGCTATAATGGGCAAGAGAGAGGGTTACCCATTGGCATTCCAAACGTTTGATTATAAATTTTACCATCATACAAAAAATAATTATTATGAGTCAGACAAAAGTTGAGTATCTTCAAGAATTTAGATTTCGGTAGCTTAGTGGAAGTTTGAATAGTGTTCCAATTTTTCATTATGTTTTTAATTGCAATATGTACCGGAATGTTTGTGAAAAGAGAAACTACATCAAATGGTATTAGGATCTCGTTATCCTGAAGTTTTACCGATTTCAGTTGGTCCTTCAATTGCTTCGAATTCTTAATATTATATTTCAATGATACAAAATTTTTATTACTTTCCCAATACATTTGGATACTTGGTAACAAGGTACATTCATTGATGATATTGTTTTATTTTTGTTAATTGTCAAAATATATAAATGTGATTAATGGTATATTGTAAGTAATTTATTTTGGTGTATTAAAATTGTAATAAATTAAGATTTTAATTTTTAAATAGACGAAGCCCCTGAGGAAGTCAAAAAAAAAAATTGACGAAACGTTGGGCAAAAGTGAGATAAAAAACTGTTTTTTATTGGCACAAATATATATTAGGCCTAATTAGCTAAAGCTTATGAAATCAGAAACGATTTTAAATTGAACCGAATATCATTCTTGGGTATATGCAACGTTAATTTTCCAACTTTATGCTAAAAATGATTATATGACTGTAAGAAAAAAATACGGATTCTTTAATACAAAATGAAGCAGCTAAATACTATAACTTCAAGCAAACTCGCGTAATTGTGTAAAATGTTCCCAATCATAAAACATTAGACCAGCACTCAAAATAACATTAATCTAGATGCTTATGTCGTAGGCATTCTAGTGCAGTGCACAGGCAGAGAAGGTTTTCAATCGTTTCCTTCTTATTCTCTTCCTGACAGTTTCTGCAGACATCATTGGAAAGGCGACCCATCCTTTTATCATGGATCCAAAGCAGCCAGTGCCCAGTTAATGCAGCGAAAAAGTTTCGCAATTGCACCCTGGGTAACTGCAGCAGTACAACTATCTTCTTTCAGTTCAGTCGACCAAGTCAGCTCGTTGAACCATTTGACCTAAAGCAGATCATAAAGAGCAGCGGTAATACGCTGCCCGTAAGCTGATATCGAAATAGCGCAAAAAGTATTAATGGCACCTTCATCAAGCATTGTCGCTTTATTTGCCAGTTCATCCGCAACACAATTGCCAAGAGTATTATCACGGTCACCTCATATTCAAGGACGCTGTTCAAGATTGTTTTTCTCAAACAACGACTCAAAAAAAATCATATGAGATTCAAAACTTTTAAAGATGGGTTAAATTAAATACTGCTGAAGAAAGTTCAATCAAAGAGCATAATGTATCCTATTTAAGTACCGATGATTTTTATAATTGTTTGTTACCTATAATTCTTTTAAAACAATTCCACTTGATTTAATTTTTGATATCCCACAGATTCCAACCGTGCACTTCTACCTCTTCGAGCCGAAGGGAAACATTCATCGCCCTTTTTAAAATTTACCAGGGATTATTTAGAGTGTATTTCTGTTGAGATTTGTTTCTTTCATTAGTCCATCACAACAGTTCTCTCTCCAACGTTGGAACTCTTCTGAGTTTAGAAAATGAATATCCAGCTGCTGATATTAGCTTGGAAATCTTTAGAGAAGCTTGGAAAGCATAAGAGAAGAAAGCTTTGGAGCAAATATTAAAGAAATTTTCAATTCCATAGATTCAACTAGAATATGCAAAGCTCAATTGAAATCATTAAATCTTAACATCAAAACATGGAATTCCATATTAATTTACAACATATCACAAAATCTAGATACACAAACTCGCAAGGAGTGGGAGCAATCGTTGAAAAACGACACATAAAAGAAAGCTTTCTGAATTATAATAAGAAAAAAGTTTTCATGATTTCGTCTGCTGGGCTAAAAGAAAACAATAAATTAAAAAAATAATGGCTGGAGCTTTATATAGGACTCGATATCCTAGTCTACACTCTCAACGTTTAAAAACACTAATCAACTAACTTTATAGCTGAATCATGTGATAACTATCGAGCTAATAGCATATTACAATAAGTAGAAAAAGCGAACACTGTAATCTTCACAGACAGTCTATTTGTTCTCGAAGCTACAGTGATAGGCATTCGTTTGGCCGCACTTACTTTATTATTTTTAAGTTGTTTTTTTAAACTCTTTATGAGATCAGTTATTTTTTTTTTTTGCATTCTTAAGCGCAGTTTACAAAACAATAACAATTATTAGTATTTTGTAAAATTGTTGCTGTTTTTTGTGAGACAATCGTTTAAACGCATTAAGAGAAAATGTTATTTAATTTGTGAATTTTGACTTGTAAACAAGTGTTTTCATATTAATTTAATAAAAAATTTAATTCAAATATAAAAAATTAAAAAACAAATTGCAGAATTTGTATCAACCGATTAGATATGGGCTCAGGAAAGCGGTTAAATGATACCGAAAAAGATTTAGTCGATTAAAGAAATCGAAAAATTGCCGGAATAATAATGCATTCTGAAAGAGTAATAAGAAATTATTTAAAACTTGGCTAAAAGTATGGCATTAAGGCTCTGACGAAGGAATCATCCAAAACTATGACCCGTCAAAAAGGACAGATTCGCTATGAAGACACTCGAAATCGCTTATCCATCAGAAAATAAAGAACATACTTGATCTTCCAGTTACTACGCGAACCAAAGCCCTTGTTTTAAATGCGACCCCATCGATAAAATGGAAAAAAATGAAGTCTAAACCACGACTAACTAAAGTACACAAGGAGAGACGTCTTAGCTTTGCCCAAGCACACATGTTATTGACTGATGAATGGAAAGAAGTTATTTTTTCAGTTGAAAAAAAAAATTAACTTGGATGGTGCAGATTGCTGCAGTTATTATTGACATGATTTGAGCCAATCGAACGTAGTGCGACCATAGCGAAATTTTGGTGGTAGAAGCGTAATGGTGTAGGGAGCATGCTCTTATAACTTCAAGCTTCGTATTTGTTTTATAACCACCAGAATGAATTCGGACATGTACCTGGAACTTCTGGAAGATGTCCTTATTGCAAAACTTGACGAAAATTCTGACAATGAGAATATTTTCCAACAGGACAACGCAGTAATATATGTATCGAAAAAATATAAGGAATGGTTTTCTACCAATAATATTGATATACTTCCATGGGCGGCATGCAGTCCCAATTGTAACCTAACCGAAAACTTATGGGGAATCCTTGCGCTAAGGTATACGAAAAGGGAAGGCAGTTTTCGACTGTTAATGAGTTGAAAGAAAAAATCAAAGAATGTTGGTTGGGTATTAAAATTGAAACTCTTCGAAGCCTTGTAAACTCAATGCCGAATAGAATGTTTTTGGTCATAGGCAGTAAAGGTGGTCCTACTAAATATTAGTACATAATAACTTTTAATATTTTGTAAATCATTTTAATTTTTTTTTAATTTAAAGGAAACTGCGTTCAAACGAATGTCTCTTAATTTTTTAGTTCTATATCGATTACGTATTACGAATAAGAAATATGTTTAATATTTTTTAGTAATTAATTTAAAGCACTAGGTCAATTTTAATAAAAAATGTTAAAAAACTTTTATTTTTTATTAATTTTTCGATATTTCGCCACACCGTTGGTTGGCATCATCAGGAAAAACAAAAATAATAATAAACAAACAAATTGAAAAAATTTTTTGATTAACAAATCCAAAATAATCAAAAAATTTTTTTCAAAAAACAAAACAAACAAAAAACAATAAAAAACGACAAATTGAAAAATTATTTGTTTTACATACATACAAACAAATTTTCAATACTAAAAAATTTTTTAAATGAAAAACAATTTTGAAAATACATAACACATTTACAAAACAATAGTATTTTACACATATATTTTAAAAATATAAAAATAAAAAACAGAAAAGAACATGAGTTTGAACAAGTTTAAAAAGAATCTGGAGGTTGCAGGTTTGGTCAACAGATTCAAGTCGATATTTAGTGCATAAAATTATAAAACAAAACTCTGTATCTGCATAATATTAATAATTAATACTTTAATTTTTTGTTACGTTTGGTTAATTAAATTTATGTTTTAAAATATATGTGTAAAATACTATTGTTTTGTAAATGTGTTATGTATTTTCAAAATTGTTTTTCATTTAAAAAATTTTTTAGTATTGAAAATTTGTTTGTATGTATGTAAAACAAAAAATTTTTCAATTTGTCGTTTTTTATTGTTTTTTGTTTGTTTTGTTTTTTGAAAAAAATTTTTTGATTATTTTAGATTTGTTAATCAAAAAATTTTTTCAATTTGTTTGTTTATTATTATTTTTGTTTTTCCTGATGATGCCAACCAACGGTGTGGCGAAATATCGAAAAATTAATAAAAAAAAAAAGTTTTTTAACATTTTTTATTAAAATTGACCTAGTGCTTTAAATTAATTACTAAAAAATATTAAAAAAAGTCAAAAAAATTATAACTATTATATAAAATATGTTTAATTTTTGCTTACTACTTTTAAGCTAATAAATCACTTAATCGTTTTGCTAAAAAAAAAAATAATTAAAGCCCTTTTAGTTCCTTTTAAAATAGAAAAAAACATGGTTCGGTCAAACGAATGTCTATCACTGTATATGGAACCCTTTTAAAAACCAGTGGATCGTAGTTTTAAAAATCAAAGACACTCTTATCGGCAACGAAATTAAAATTGGAATACAATAGATCTTTAGACATATTGATATTTTGGCCAGTTAAAGGATCAATATGGCTCTTGACTCTCTACACTTGAAAAAAATAGATAACCTAGTTAACCTTGAAGTTATATAAGACCTAAAACTAAAGAAAATCAACCATTATTACAACATCAACGCAAACTTTAAAAATAATCGATTAAAGAAAAATAAAAAATATCAAAAGACTTCATCTCACAATATTTTCCCACGAGTACAGAATTAACTAAACCAGCACACTAACATGTCCTAGATGCAACAGCAACCTTACAGTCAAACACATTGTGATTGACTATCCTTCATTCAGTGCCCTAAGAAGAACATTTTTAGATCACGAACCCGCTTATAACATCCTTCAAGATCCATTCACATCAGTCTGAACTAATCTATATATATAAAAATTAAGCCCAAAATAGGTGTCCGTTGGTTGCCAGTGTTTGACGAGATGAGAGATGTCGGATTTCCACCAAATTTTCACAGTACCTTCATAATTGTCGTTCGCTGTGGACAATAGTATGTCCACAGTGCGTGTTTGAAACAAGACAAATTTTTCAAAAAAATTAAAATTTTTTTCCATTGAATATTTCGACTCAACGTTTTGTATCAAATGAAATGTGTGTTTTCGTTTTTACGTTACTGTGTGCTTGCACAGAATGCGACGGCAATGCAAATCGAAATATGCTCATGTTCATAGCAAGTGGATGTGCAAACAAATAGAGAATTTTGTTGTCCACATTCTGTTGCATTTTGTGTGTGTGAGTGCGTGTGTGTGTATGTGTAATTTGCGTGTTCAATTCCAAAATGGTCCATCAGCCAAACGTTTTTCAAAGCAAGTGTTAGATGCTGGGAATGGCGCAATTCCAATTGACCCCACCACAAAAATGATTACGCTTCCATTTAATTTTTGCCGCTTTGCACAATCAAAACAAGAATTAGTCAAAAACGTATTTCCCGCTATTGCACAAAATTTTATTAACCGTGATTGGTTGGGGGAAAGAGCTGCGAAAAATTCAGATGTTTCGGATATCAATGTGACAATTTTGAATGACATTCCCGCCGAAATTTTTACCTACAAATCGGTTGATTCTGTTACCAATCAAGACGATGTTGTAAACTATCCAGTCTAATTTAAAAATTCGCTTGAGTTACCTGGTCTGCCGCCCTACCGCCTACAAGTGAAGGTTGGTGTACCAATTATTTTGCTTAGAAATATCTGACAGCCACGACTTTGCAAGGGGACACGTTTAGTAGTCAAAAAAGTCAAGAAAAATGTGATTGAAACAAAAATTTTAAAAGGAAAATATAAGGCGAGAATGTACTGATGCTACGCATTCCTGATTCCTCGAGATTTGCCGTTTGATTCTAAACGGCTTCAGATCCCCATACGTGTTGCTTTTGCAATGATCCCTGTTTTTCGTACGGTCAATTATATGTATCATGTTCACGCGTTAATAAACCAACTGCTTTGTTTGTCTATAGGCTGGGGCACATAGAATCCGTCATACGTTGTATTTTTCAACTGACAAGTAAGTTGAAATACACGTTTTCTTATCAGCGTTGTCACAATCAAGGCCGGGGCACATAGACTCCGTCATGCGTTATACTTTCACGTATTCAACTGAAGCCAAAGTAACGACGGATTAGGTTGTCACAATGAGTACTTTGTTGACGGATAAGAAATCAGCTGTTTTTTGTTTTTCTTATTTTATATTTTTTAGAGCAAAGTTTTATTAAAGTGCACATTTAAAGTGGAGTTAGACGATATCTTAGACTTTCTATTAATGGTAATTTGTACTATTTATTCCATTATTTATTATTATTATTTATAATTTATTTTAAAAATATTTTACTACGATAGAGCGAAAAAAAAACAAGAAGAAGAAGCGAATGAAAAATGTCAAAGTACTCAACTACGTCAAAAGTTAAAAGTTGGCCAACTTTCGTACTTCGCGTTGACGGAGACGTATTGATTGTGACAACGCTGATAAGAAAATGTGTATTTCAACTTACTTGTCAGTTGAAAAATACAACGGATGACGGATTCTATGTGCCTCAGCCTTCAATACGTCTCCGTCAACGCAAAGTACGAAAGTTGGCCAACTTTTGACGTACGTTGAGTACTTTGACATTTTTCATTCGCTTCTTCTTATTGTTTTTATTTTTTTTCGCTCTATCGTAGTAAAATATTTTTAAAATAAATTATAAATAATAATAATAATAAATAATGGAATAAATAGTACAAATTACCATTAACAGAAATAATAATAATAAATAATGGAATAAATAGTACAAATTACCATTAACAGAAAGTCTAAGATGTCGTCTAACTCCATTTCAAATGTGCACTTTAATAAAACTTTGCTGCAAAAAAATATAAAATAAGAAAAACAAAAAAAAAACAGCTGATTTCTTATCCGTCAACAAAGTACTCATTGTGCCAACCTAATCCGTCGTTACTTTGACTTCAGTTGAATACATCAAAGTATAACGCATGACGGATTCTATGTGCCCCGGCCTTATATCGCGAACTAAAATCAATCAAAGAATGTCCTATATGTATGTAAAAGCTTTGCAATAGAATAAGACGTATTATATAAGCACACAAAACTATTGAATTGAGAAAAAGACAAAACTATTAAAAAAAACATAAAAACGAAAAAAAGATATTGTGTTCTTTTTGATTAATTTTCTTGAATGATTGAACTGTTGGCGCACACAAAAAAGAATACTACAGAATAAAAAACAACCACAAATGACTTGCAAAGCAGTCACGGGCACGCTAGTATTTAATAAAGCAAGAAAAAAAATGCTAAATATTAACTTACAGCCGATATAGCCTTTGCAGGTAGTGCTCTTAAAACTTTTATTAAACTTAGAATTAATTCGTAAGAGTATATAAATAAATGAAAATGTTTTTAAAACGTTTTTAATTTTAATGTAGATGCGGTTAAATAACAGATTTTTTAATTAAACTAAAAATCAACAGTTTAATACTATTGAATGCAACTCTGCAAATGAAGAGCAACTGTAGATTATAAAAACAGAATTAACAACAAATGTCAAATTTTGTGATACTTTTTTAAAATTCCGTTTGAAAATCAGTTTGATTAATAAAAAATAGAAACGTAAAATATATTTTTATATAATTAACAATATACACAATTTGATTGCATGCAAAGGATATAAGTGAAACAAATGTGTGCAAAGCCAAGCTCTTCAACAGTTTCATTGAAGACATTAAAAGGTTTTTTCGAACGGCCAAGTAAGTAAAGTGCAGGTGACATTTATACGACAGGTTGCCAAAGGAAACGAATAGTCGAATGAAGGAACATGTCACCAAACATTTTAATAAAAATTTTCTTTATAATTTTAAAACTATTGTTTATTTTAAATTGATTAGAAATGAATCATAGGCGGGATTTCTTGCGCGAAAATAAATTAAGTTTACGCGAATTGCAAAAAAATACTAATCAAAAATTGACCCAACAAAGAGAGGAACTTGAATACCGAAAAAACAGATTTATTCAAAAGGTGCAGAAAAGTCAAGAACAAACTCCAGGCCGCAGATCGGCTTCACAGTGTAGAATTACTGAACAGCATTGTAAAAGACAATCCCGAATAACAGCTGGAGCTGAGGCTAATGCTGGTAAAGAACAAACTAATAAATTAGTTGGTAGACGTGCTTACAGCCAACAGCGCCCAAAAGAGCAAACATCATCCCAAAATAGTGGAAGACGAAAACAATTAGCTATGCCTCGTAGTGCTAGTAATTTAACGTCTGTATCTAAAGCTTTATCCTGTGATAAGGAAATCCAAACAGAAGAAATACGTGATCAGGACTTTTTATACAAAGCTTTAAAAAAGTAAATATTTTAAGATTTGCATTTTTAATATATAAAAAACAAGTCTTTTTTAACTGTTGAAGAGCTGCTAACAACTTTCTCTGTCTCTAGCAGAGATAAGCTCTCCATTCTTCGAATGTTAATAAAGAAAACTAAAGATATATTTTATTTAATTAATTTAAAATCCACTAGATGCAGTAGTGGAGATAGTGATCCATTTACAACGGAAAATTTTAATCTTCAACAAGCTCATGTACAACAAAACGAAGCTGAATTAAAACCTTTACAAGCGGACCATATATTGCAAAGTCACAATGAAGACAATAATCAAATAGCACAAAAAAGATCTGAATTTGATAATTATTCCATCATAGATTTTAATGCTCATGCCCAAGAAAATGTAAAGGAAGCTAGTGTAAAAGAAAACTTGGAACAAGACTTTCAAAATTTTAATATAGTAGGCGATATGAAAAGAGAAACAGAACAGCACTCAAGTGCCAGAAGTCGGCAAACAATATGTTCTACTGCTAACAGCTACAAAGGTGGTTATAAGCTGGGCGGTAAGTTCTATATGTATTATGGAAATTTATACATTTTTCATTTATAAATTTGCTTTGACAGGTCGTGAAGATGTTCACTTGCCACGCTATTTGGAAAAAGAAAAACGTGAAAAGGAGGAAGAACGTATACGTAAATTAAATCAAGATCACAACTGTCCTACCGATCATTATGCCCTTAGCGAGGAAGAACGTACAAAAGCCCTTCATAAATCGCAACAAAGTAAAAGCATAATTAATAAAACCCCTTTTACTTTGCAAATAATTCTATTTTTTTCTATTTTTTTTTTTTAGAAATGGTTTCTCTTATTAAAGAACTGAATTTAATGCCAATGACGATGGAAACGTTACGTATACGAACTCGTAAAGCAGAAATTGAAAAAGAATTAAGAAAAGTGGAGTTAGACATACGTTTGTATTCCAAGTCAAAGGTTTATATGCCCTGCTAATGGAATGTATTGTCTGTCTATAAAAACCTTTATGATTTTCTTGTACATTTTATTTATTTGCATTTCTTCGCTAAATTACTTTATTCATTCATAGAATTTATAAAAAAAGTATATTTATGTATATGGAAAAATAAAACTCTACACTTGAAGAAATGTAAAAATAGTAAGAAAAATCATTTTAATTACAAAGCCGTATTTATTGAGTCATACAAATTTTAAAATTATATTCAAATGAAATCTAAAGCTTTTTCTGCTTTTGTTTTGTTAAAAGCAAAGAACAAAACACAAGGAAAATTATCATAATTTTCGATTACATTAGCTCGAAGGTTATACAAATAATCCTTAAACTTTCTTTTCGTTCTTCTTGTTTCCTGAGTACCCTAAACTCTCATGTCCATCCTCTTAACTTTGGTGCCGTCTCCTCACATTATTGAGTAGATTTATATTTAACCATTGTCTTTGGAAGCTCATGGTATACTTCGTTAGGAGTAGGAAAAAAAGACCTCTTACAAGAGAGCCTTCACAGTGAGGTGGCATAGAACATACTTTTGACTGACACCTTCAGTGGAAATCAGCATTTATGAAAAATCCAAAAAATCTTCAAAGTGAAAATTCTCGACCCATTTCAATGCTTTCTAACGTTAGTTAGTTATTTGAAAGGGTTATAAAATTGAAGCTTAAAAATTCAAATGCTTTAAATTCATTCGGTTTTAAAAAGAGTCATTCTTCGGTTGACGCTTTTACCTATTTTTAGAATGAAGTTATTTGTAATTTAAGAAGGAAGTAGTGTACCGTTGCAGTGTCATTGGTTATTGAAAAAGCTTTTGACAGGGCATATCAGTTAGGTATTATTTTTAAACTTGTGAGGATAGGCTGTGAAGCTTTTGTTGTCAAAATTCTTTTTAACTTTTTTTTAAGGAACTCATTTTTTTTTTTGTCGAAATCAATAGTACTAAATCAGATTTAGGTAGCATTTTTTGTGGTATGCCACAGCGATCAATTTTGGCCCCCATTTTTATATAACATCTTTATTTATGACTTTCCACACATCTTTAATGAATCAATAAGCTGATTATATGCAAATGACTCTATAATTTATGCGCATGATAAAAATCCGAAAGTCGCTTTAAGAAAAGTTCATGATCATCTTATGGTAATTGACAATTATTATGATAATTGGGATATCAAAATTAACTCTCTTAAATCGAAGGCGATTTGCATTCGTAATGCCTTGGGTAAAGGTCCCCGTAATGCAGTTAAATTAAGTAAAGGCTTGAATCTCTCTTTACGCAATACGGTTATATCCTTTGAAGATTATATAAAATATCTTGGGGTCACAATATTTACTATTTAAGTTTAATCAGCATGCGAGAATTGTTAAAAATAGGTGTCAGCGTATTAAGGGTATGTTTTCCAAAATTTTAGTTAATAGACACCTTGATCAGAGGACAAAGGTTTTGCTTTACATATAAGGTTTGTATTCGTTCAGCAATGCTGTATGGGTTTCCCATTTGGTTCTCCATCTCCCCGTCGGTTATGAAGAAATTAAGCTGAATGTCCATACCACGCGTATAGCGCATGTACGCGTAGAACGCCTGGTATGGACTTTCAGCTTTAGAGATCCTTGAACGCAATTGCTTAAAATTTTGTGTTAATGCTAATTTTGAAAACTACGTGCCCGTGACTGCTTTGCAAGTCATTTGTGGTTTATTTTTAATCTGCAGCGATCTTTTTCTTGTGTGCCAAAAAATTCAATCATTCAACAAAATTGATCAGAAACAACACATTTTTTTTTCGTTTCTATGTTTTCTGTTCTTATATATTCTTCTTCTGTATTCCTATTCTGTAGCAATGCTTTTACATATACGATATTCTTCGATTGATTTTGGTTCGCGGTATGGACAAACAAAGCAGTTGGTTTATTAACACGTGACCATGATACATAAGTATAATTGACCGTGCGAGAAGCAGGAATCATTGCAAAAGCAACACATATGGGGAGCTGAAGCCGTTCAAAATCAAACGGCAAATCTAGAGGAATCATAGGAATGCATGGTATCAGCACATCCTTGCCCTTATATTTTCCTTTTAAAATTCATGCTTCAATCACATTTTTTAAGAACTTTTTGACTACTAAACGTGTCCCATTGCAAAGTCGTTGCTGGCAGATATTTATTTTTAATTGCTACACCAACTTTCACTTGTTGGCGGTGGGGCGGCAGTCCAGGTAAACTCAAGCGAATTTTAAAATTCGACTGGACAATTTACAACATCGTCTTAATTGGTAACAGAGTCAACCGTTTTGTAGGTAAAAATTTCCCCGGGAATGTCATTCAAAATAGCCACATTGATATTCGAAACATTTGCATTTTGTGCAGCTAAGACAGCTCTTTCCCCCAACCAATCATGGTTTCTAAAATTTTGTGCAATACCGGGAAATACGTTTGTGTCCAATTCTTGTTTTGCTTGTGCAAAGTGCCAAAAATTATCTGGAAGCGTAAAGGCCGGGCACATAGAATCCGTCATGCGTTATACTTTGACATATTCAAGTGAAGTCAAAGTAACGACGGATGAGGTTGGCACAATGAGTACTTTGTTGACGGATAAGAAATCAGCTGTTTTTTTGTTTTTCTGATTTTATATTTTTTTGCAGCAAAGTTTTATTAAAGTGCACATTTGAAATGGAGTTAGACGACATCTTAGACTTTCTATTAATAGTAATTTGTACTATTTATTCCATTATTTATTATTATTTATAATTTATTTTTATTTATTTATTTTGTTCGACCTTTTAGGAATGTCTATTTCACTTTTCTTTTTTCTCCGGGCTCTAGGTCAATAATATTTATTCAAATAAAACTCTTTTCCGTTTCATTAAATATTGTTTTTATTTTCATTCGATATTTCGAACACCTTCGTTGTCCTTCTTCAGGAATTTGAGTAACGTTGTCAATCCCCTTGAGGGTGACTTATGTTTAAGACACCCTCAAGTGAAATAGACATTTCTTATTTATTTTAAAAATATTTTACTACAAAGAGCGAAAACAAAAAAAAAACAAGAAAAAGAAGCAAATGAAAAATGTCAAAGTACTCAACGTATGTCAAAAGTTAAAAGTTGGTCAACTTTCGTACTTTGCGTTGACGGAGACATTTTGATTGTGACAACGCTGATAAGAAAACGTGTATTTCAACTTATTTGTCAGTTGAAAAAAACAACTGATGACGGATTCTATGTGCCTCAGCCTTAATCATTTTTGTGCTTGGGTCAATTGGAATTGCGTCATTGCCAATATCGAACAATTGCTTTGAAAAACGTTCGGCTGAACACGAAAATTACACACACACACAAAATGCAACGAAATATGGAAAACGAAATTCTGTACATATTTGTTTGCACATCCACTTGCTATGAGCTTCAATTTGTATTGCCGTCGCATTCTGTGCAAGCACATACACACACAGCAACGTACAAACGAAAGCACACATTTCATTTGATACAAAACATTGAGCCAGTTCACATTGGATTAGTTGTGCTGGTCTAACATGGCAGTTTCTCGGCATTTTCGGTGAGGGAGGTAGTTTTTGGCTGGCACAATTTTTCTACCAGCTTCAACCCCGCACAACGCGAACAAAACTAATACACATGCATTTATGAAAACACAGGTCTTGTATGTTTTTTTGCAGAGCAATTTTTAGTCTTCAGTTGGCTATTGTAGTGTAAATATGAATTCAAAAGTAGATAAATAGATTTTATGCTATTTATTTTTATCTTTTTTATTATTGAATTCAAGGTTTTGTTATAATATTTTTATATTTTACAGAAAATTAAATATGTGTTAATCTTTTAATCGTCTTTTTAATTAAATTTTAACGATATATTTTTTCAATATTTCGCTTTCCTATGGAAAGATTCTTCAGAAAAATTTATTTTTAATAACAAAAATTAACAAATTGAAAAAAAAATTTTTTATTTAATTAAAATAAAAAAGGTCAATTAAGAATAAAAATAATTTTACATAAAATAAAATTAGAAACAAACGTTTCATCATCACTTACAGCCATATTTATTTTGTAATGCGTATACTGTGGTGTATACCGAACGAAAAACAAACGTGAAATGAATAAAAAGCACTAATACACACAAAGATGTGTATACGTATAGAATTTTGTGCTAGAATAATTAGTCTAGTGTGTTTTGCGGAACAAATATTAATCCAATGTGAACTGGCTCATTGAGTCGAAGTATGCAATGGAAAAAAAATTGTGATTTTTTTTGAAAAATTTGTCTTGTTTCAAACACGTGCTGTGGACGCATTATTGTGCGTAAACGCATGAAACAAAAATACAAACCAGCGAACGATCATTACGAAGGTACTGTGAAAATTTGGTGGAAATCTGACGGTGCAACTCGCCAAGCACTGGCAACCAACGGACACCTATTTTGGGCTTAAAGATAATTAATATTAATATATTGCATAACCACCAATACTAATTGTATAGGAATATATCCAAATAAAAGTATAGAAATATTGTTAAGGGCATAATGTCCACTTGTACCCGTCAAAGAATTTAAAAAACAACCCAGAGCACAATATCTTTATCGTTTTGACGGAAATAACGAAATTGCAATAGTCCGATGGAATGATAATAACGTTGTTACCATGGCAACAAATTTCGATTTTAAAGAACTCTTGGGAAAAGTTAAACGGTGGTGTAAGAATCGGAAGCAAAATGTTGACTTCAGTATACCAAGACTATTTGTCAATTATAATAACAATATGGGAGGTGTAGACCAAATAGATCAAACGATCAGTCTTTATAGAGTATCCATAAGAGGGAAAAAATGGTGGTGGCCAATATTTATTATATTGGCGATTGCACGTGATACTCTGTAAAGCTGAAAATACCACTCCGATGGACCAACTGTCATTCAGACGGAGTATTGCACGGTCGTATTTGCAGCCCACAGCATTAAAGCGGCGTCAAGCATCATCCAAAATAGTTGGTCCTGATCGCAAAAACAACGGTCATAATCCGGAACGGATTGTAAAACAATTGAGATGTGTTGTTTGTCATAGTAAATGTCGCTGGAAATGTGTATTATGTACAAAAACGCTTTGCGTCGAAAAAAAACTGTTTTGGGCAATTTTATACTTAGTATGCCCAATGTCTCCAAGTGAGGACACCCAATTTTCTAAAATGTGAATAACAATTTTTAAATATGTGCTTGGATTTTCCGACGGGGTTAAAATTACTTTTATTTGGGTACGATTTTCCGTCGACCCTCGTCAAATTTGGTTTGTGAACAAACCGGTTTCGGCTGTTTGCCATCTTCAGTGTTCTTTTCGTACTAGTTGCGTTCTACTGTCAGTTGTGTTTATATAGTTCGTGTCACCCTTCGTGTTATTGCGTTCGTCACTTTCTGTCTTTTTTTTTGCCTGCATCTCTCTCTCCTTTTTCGTTGGTCTCTTTTTACCTAATTTGTCGCTCCCTTTTTCATTCGTCTTTTTTTCTAGCTAAATCCTTTTACGATCATGCTTGTTGTCCGTTTGGGTTTATGTGTGAACCTATTGGGTTTTTTTTTTTTGTTTTATGTGACATAATAATCTGTAATTGTACGTTTATGATGTTCTTTATTGCTTTGGTCTTGTGCACCTGCATAACGTTTTTGTGTTGGTGTAGTGTTCGTTTTCCTGTAAAAATGTTTCAACGGTTCAAATATTGTGTCCGAAGCAGTGTTCATTTGTTCATTTATTATTCGTCCGTCAAATGTTTTTTGTTTGTATATTTCCATGTTTTCTAATACATTCAGTCTCCTTCCTTTGTGCTATATATGAAGCAGTTTAACCGTTGTCTTTATATGTCCTGGTGTACATTTGTTGTTAAATATATGGTTCGCAAAGTTTCATTTTGGAGTTGATTTTGGTTCTCGTAGTTTTTTGTTATAGTCTCTAATGTGTTCCCTAAATCTGGTCTTAATTTCTCATCCTGTTTGCCCGATGTAGCCATAATGGCATGTACAAGTTAATTTGTACACTCCTTGTTTGTCCAGTATATTTGCCTCGGCTGTTCTATTCCGTAGTATTCTGCCTAGTTTGTTTTCTGTCCTGAATGCGGTATTGATGTTGTGTTTTCCAAAGAATTTCGCCAGTTTGTACGCTGATTTTCCCATATATGTTAATGTAGCCCATTTCCTCCTTTCATCCTCCTGTTCTTTGTTCGTTCTAATTTGTTCCCCGATGTTATCTACGAGGCGCTTTTTGTATCCGTTGTTTTCCGCTATGGTGTATATAGTTTCCATTTCCTTCATATACATTTGCCGTGTTAGTGGTGTTCTCTCGAGTCTTGTTATTAACTGCCTGATTGCTGCGTTTTTGTGTTGCTGGGGATGATTTGATGAGTTGTGTATTATTGTGTCCGTTGCTGTTGCAATTTTTAAGTTATTTTTTATTACGCTATTTATTTAGTGGACATTGAATTAATAAATAACAACAAAAACATTTTTTTACCTGCAGTTTTCTTTTGGGCGTTAATGGGTTAATACAATAACCCAATAATAATAAACAAACTACTGACTTTTTATAAAAACACTTAGAAACACTGAAAAACAGCAATGCACCGATCTCTGTTATTTAAAGGACTTAAAGTATACATTAGGTCTGTCTGCGTACACATATTTTGCATCATTTTGTGCAAAATGTTGCAAAATCTTGCAAAATGTTGTCTGCGTACTCGAAATATTAATTATCTATGCTCGAAATCTCTTGCAAAAAGAGAGCTAAAAGATAATTTTTTGACAGTTGAAAGTCAAAGAACTTGCAAAATATTACTGGAGAAATTTCTGCTTGCAAGATTTTGTAACTACTTTGAACAGCTGTTTTTATATAATAGGTTTGTTCCCGTACTCTACTTTGGGAGCCCGCGGGTTCCCAAATTTACCCAAAAGCGTTTCCGTACACAAAGTTTGGGCAAGTGAGAGAGAATTTGAGAGAATAATATTCTTCTTCTTTTTGCCCAAAACAGCACGCACTTTTTCTTCGGGCTGATTTGGTAAGACTGTAAATCAATCAGCTGTTGCATAAAATAAACAATAAAAATTGTCAGCAAAGAAGTTTTTTTTAGAATTGAAATAAAACTTTTTATTAAAGAATGTTGAAAAATGCAAGTAAATGCTTGAATTTTTTATTTATGTATGTATGTACTTATATATCTATGTATAAAAAACATACTAATGAGATATATATGAATACGTGCATAGATAACTACATATGTATGTACATATTTCCATGGATATAAAACAAGTAAACAACTTTGACATTTTATTTCGGGCCAAGAATTTGGTTTTTAGTGTTCCCGTACTTTTAAACGTTTTAGTCTCTAATTGAGGGTATTTTTTCATTACTCTCATTTGCCCAAACTTTACCCAAAAAGTACGGGAACACAGCTAATGTTTGAATTAAATAATTGTTGTAAAGTGAAAATAAAAATTGAAATTTAGCAATGGCAGAGGTAAGTAGTTACAAATGTGTTTATGTTTAATGTTTATAATAAATAATAATAAACAAAACATTTTATTTCATGGTAGAAACGTTCCAACGTTCCGTACACATGCGCCACAATTCTTTTGCTTTATTATTTCAATTGTTTACACATCGATCAGCTGTTTTCTTGCACTGGATACTGCCTGCGTACTTTTTTAGATTTTTTCAGCCGACAGAGTAACATTGTTCTTACTCTCCCAAAAAAATTTACTGAGTATTTGCTACTGGAAAAGTACGCAGACAGACCTAATTTGTTACCAAATGATATAAAAACAGAAAGGAATATTAATATACTTAATTAGGAGAAAAATAACACAATTTGTGAAAAATAACATAGTCAATCATATTTAGTAAAGACAAAAATACTACTAAATAAAAAACTAAACTAAAATATCTATTTTTTACTAATATCGAATATAAATAACATATTTTTTCATTCGATTAAAGCAAACAAACAAACAAACAAAAACAAAAATATAATTAAATCACACACACCACACGCAATAAATGTTTGTTGGATAATATTACGTTACCCATTTCTCCTTCAATTGTTGTAGAACCGTTTGCAAAACAAAACAAATAAATGTGTGTGTGTCATCGATATCAGTCTAGTTAACATGATTTAATAATACTCGCTCGTAATATGAAAACTACTATTAGATTTTATTACAAAACATGTTTAAATACCAGACCGCCGTCAAAAATAGTTTAAGTCTGTTCTAGTTTTTACCACAAATGACGGCAGCTAACCTTAAAAAAATAGCAATTGTGTTGTTGATATTGTTCTCGTTGTTATCTTATCGCTTTAGCCACTTATGAAAAAAGGAGAACTTAACAGCTTAAGTTTAACACAAACGATTGTGTTAAATATTTGCATTAGAATTATATACACACACACTTGTATCGGGTATTTTTATAAAGGTAGAGTAGTTTAGTAGTTGCCAACCCTTTTCTAGCTGGCGGCCATTTTATCAGCTGTCGAGTGATTTATGTTTAATTTGGTATGACAGCAGCTGCCTGAGAACAACGCTTTTAAATTGTGCAAATTTATTTTGAAAATCAGGGTTCTATTCGGTATACAAGTTAATAATGTTTATTTTTTATAATAAAATGAGTTAATACATTATTATAAATATTGCCCATCGTTAGCCACTACTTTTCCCATCTTTCTGGTAGCATATGGATTGCGTACCAAAGGAACAGCTCCGGTTTTGAGATGAAAAAGGAATCAGGCCAATTTCAAATACCCTGTTCTAAAGTCAAAATATCCTGTCCAATGTTTTCCAAATGGTTTTTGATCGGTCTGCAACTTGTATTCGAGCGGTGTCATGATAGAAGATTTCGGTCTCGTATTTAATCGAATGTCATGATCATTTTTTATTGACTGCTCTCAAATTAATTTTGATCGTTTGACCCGATTTCAGTAACTTATTATACAGGGTGTTCGCCGGGAAGGCATACTACATTGTTTTGCCGCCATTTTGTAGTAAACATTAGTTTTATTTGGGTACGGTGGTCTGTCGACCCTTGTCAAATTTGGTTTGTGAACAAACCGGTTTCGGCTTTTCGTACGAAAAGAACACTGAAGATAGCAAACAGCCGAAACCGGTTTGTTCACAAACCAAATTTGACGAGGGTCGACGGAAAACCGTACCCAAATAACAGTAATTTTAACCCCGTCGGAAAATTCAAGCACATATCGTAAACATTAGTCTTGACAGTTGTGAAGTTGGCACGTGGCAAATTTTTTATGGAAAAATATTCGATAAATCAACGTGTTTTAATCGTTAAAACATTTCATCAAAATCAATCATCGATTACTGCCACGATGAGAAAGTTACGTGAAATTTTTGGGAGAAACAACGTGTGCCAACAAAAAGCACTATTTATCGTGTAGTAAATGATTTCGAAGAAAGAGAATCTGCATGGACCACAATGTACTGCAAGATCAGCTGAAAACATTACTACTGCCCAGGAAGTTGTTCAAAACAATCCATCAACCTCAAATCGATGTCGTGTAAGTCGATCGCAGGCCCACGTAGCGAAGCGAAAACGCTTCAACTCCTGAACCAATTGGACTTTGTATGGCGTCATACCAAGGTCTTTATGCAAAATTCTTCTCAATGATGTCTCTGAAATGTTCAATTGTTGAGAACGACGGTGAATTAATGTTGATGACGCTTCACGCACATTTTTTCGGCAGCAACAACAATCTCGGGTATAGGCACTGTTTTTGGCTTTTCACGCTTTAGTTTATCGATGGAGGATGTCAGTTTCTTTCACTTTTTTCACAAGATAACGAACATACGGAGCTGTGATCACGGTGCTTCTCTTCTTCCAAAATCCGTATGCAATTTTCACTTGGCTTCAACTCCTGAACCAATTGGACTTTGTATGGCGTCATACCAAGGTCTTTATGCAAAATTCGTCTCAATGATGTCTCTGAAATGTTCAATTGTTGAGAACGACGGTGAATTGATGTTGATGACGCTTCACGAACACTTTCTGCCTGCCACAGCAGCAATATTCTCGGGTGTGCGCACTGTTTTTGGCTTTTCACGCTTTACTTTATCGATGAGAGTGACAGTTTCTTTCACTTTTTTCACAAGATAACGAATATACGTATTTGACGGTGCTTCTCTTCTTCCAAAATCCGTATGCAATTTTCGCACACACACATTCTGCAACATTACGATGATTTTCAAAGTAATGACGCAATATTTCCCAGCGTTGTTCAAGCGTCTATACAACCATATTCGTTCAGCGGAAGGATAAAATTAATTATCTGTTAAATTTAACATGAGCTAAGTGTTACCATTGACGATATAAGCACTAGTTGAAAAAAAAAACGTTAGATGGCGGACCCTTTATTTATATTATAAAGCCAACAGATTATCTTTCGAATAAAGTAAATTTCTTTTTAAATAAACAAATTCATGTTTGTTTTATACGATTTAAAAGTGTTATACCTTATACAAAAAAACACCCTTTATTAGTACTCTTGCTCTAAATTATTAGGGGATTCAATAAAAAGGGAGGGCATAATAAAAATATTTATTTCATCAAACTTACCTCCATACTTTCATCAATGACGCCGTTAAGATTTTTATCTGCTTTACGGCCGCCGTTGCTGTTATTGCTACTGTTAATGTTAATATTACTATTGTTATTGTTATCATTGTTCATGTCATGTTCACATACTTCAATTATTTCAAAGTTTTCCCTAAATTCTCTGTTCACATGTCCATTTAATTTGGATTTATTTTTGTTAATTTTATATTCCTGCATCAAATACATGGCGGCATCTGAATGAGGTGGAGCCTTTATAAAACGCGCTGTCATATCTGCATTTTGAAGACCCTTAAGAGTATTAATTCCACCCGGATGTTTATGCAGAAAATCAGAGATGTCATAATAATTTTTACGATATTTCACAATAAATTTGTTCGAATTTTCAGCCATTTGTTTTATAACTGTTTCATCAAAATCACAAAGACGTTTTATGATTTGGCGGCATATAAGCGCTTATTTGCAATTAAGAATATAACTGTAAATTAAAAACAGAAAATAACAAAAAAATATTAAATTAGAATATTAAACTACCGTTAACAATGAGTCATTTATTACACTTGCTGTAACGCCAATAATTAATACAAAAATAAAAATAATTTTTAGTTAAAGGCGTTGCTGTTTAATGAATCAATTTCATTTTATTTTGTTTGTTTTTGTTGTGTTTTTATTTAAATTCTTGTTATTTTATTTTATTTCATTTTAATATTATCTTAAAAATTGTATCATTAAAATGTACGAATAATGTGTTATTTTTATTATTATAATTATTTAGCTCAATAGAGGTGACTTTTCAAAGAGTGTTATTTACTTTTATTAACTTAATATTTAATGCAAGCAATCACTTTAAAATAATAAAAAGACCGTTTTATATAGGATGTTTTTATAGAGGTATAGACCCTTGCAATGGTTTAAGCAGAGATGAATTTTTTAAATTGATTTTGAATTTACTTTATTCGAAACACAATCGTCTGGCATTAAAATTTAAATGTCACTTCTTGTATATGACCGTCACGGCTGGATCGGGTGTAGTCTAATCTTAAGGTCGTATTTTTGATAACTTCTTCCAACATATATGGCCGTATATTTTTGTTTTCCTTCGGACCAACACTCTGGGATTGGCAATGTACCAGAACTAGGAAATTACGTTGTGGAAAAAAGGAAAGAGGGAGTAGTGTTTATGGCAAGTGAAAATGGGATTCGTCTGAAAAAATGATTTTTTCCGAAAAACCAGCAGATTGTTTCTGAACGAATTGAGCGAAACTACGGCAATGTTAATGGTCGGTCGGCTCCAATTCCTGCACCTGTTGGACCTGGTAAGGATTCAAAGTCAAATCCTTAAGCAAAATTTGCCATGTAGTGGTTTTGGACAAACCCAGTTGTTGAGAAAGTCGAAAAATTGACAAATTTGGATCTGCTTCAACACTGTGGCTCATGGCTGCGATGTTTTCAATTGAACGACCCAATCGCACACGCATTGTAGCTTCCACATTTTGTATCGAGCCTGTCGACTCAAATTTAACGACCAAATTCGTAGTAGCGGTCTCAAAAGGCCGATTATGTTATTCGAAAATATCACAAATTTTACGAAATGTAACTTTAACAGCACCACCATTTCCGATTTAAATTATTTTAAATTTAAAATTGAATTCAGTGAGGACCTTTCAAAATTGGCCTTTGGAGGGAGTTTATTCCACATACGAACTATTTTGCTAAAAAGCGAATGTTTCCTGTAATGCATAGTGCGATTTACTAGCTAATCGATCACAAATGGATGCCCTCTCAATAAAACTTGAGTTAAAAGTAAAAACATGGGAGTAAAGGGAACGAGTTCCCTAATTCTCTAGAGCACTTTTCTTTTGTTTTTTTTTTAAAGAAGTAGCACTTCAGGCAGCAATGCCTATTTAGTCAAGTACCGTGCTACATTCTTTAGGAAAGGGATAGAGAAGAGATGAAAGAGGTGGTGAAAGTAGAAGAATAATTACGGAAATTAACTGCCGTATAAAGACAGCGACAGCAACCAGTGACTATGCCTTCTTCATCGCTAAGCAGCCCCAGCGACAGTCAGTTTTTATCTTTGTAGTGAAAAAAACCAAGGTCTTCGTTGGGAATCGAACCCACATACTGACAAGCTAGTACACTACCTACTAGCCTACAGGGGCACTTACCATTACCATTGTAGTAACGATAAAACAGTGAAATACAAACTACATTGCGTTGGTGCTCTAGAGAATCAATACAGTTGAATACCCTACCGCCACCAATGCGCCTCCTGGCCCTCTCCTATACGCTGTCGAGCAACTCCAAAATATACTTTGGAGCGCAGGCCCATACATTAGAGTTGTATTGCATCTTTCGACGCATATAGATGGTATAAATAGTACGAAGATCGGATGGAGTGAAGTATCTCTTACATCGTACCCCCAGGGAGCACATTTATCGGTCTTTATAGAATACTTGACTATATAGACCTGTGCAACTGGGGGAAAAAGGGAGTCCAGTCCCCTGAAGGCAGCAGGGGTCAACTGGGAACTCCACTTTATTTCCACGGGAATTAGTAAGCCCCAGAGTTCCGTTATTTGTCTCTTTAGACATTTAACTGTTCTCTGGCTGATTATTGAGGTTGGCCTCTATATGGGAGTATCGTGGTGGTTGTGGTTTCGCGGCCCCATATCAGGTCTTTTGTTTAATATGGTGGCCAGGATCATTTCGCCGTTAATGACACGCTAGGTGAATGATCCAGTCCAGTGAGCATGCTAGACATGTGTTCTGGACAGGAGTTGGAAAGTCTCCAATTCTTTAGCAAGGAGTGATGATTTGCAGCCCTGCTCTGGAATCATCAAAGCTGCAACTAGAAAGTTCTGTTGCATAGAATTATAGCTTCGGCTTCCTAGGACGAGCATGACGTTCCAAATTATGCAGTGGTTTGATCCACCATCTGATTAAGGCTTCATGGCCAGGCGCGGATGTAAATCTGATCACACGTTATCATCAATCCATAGTTTTGTGTTTTCTTTTGTTCGTTGTTAGTTGTTTTTCTTTTCAATTGTTTATCTTATTTGGTGGAATTTCTTATAACACGTGGTTGTGGTTGTTGTTTTGTGTGTATAAGATTTCTTAGAAATCTACGCAGTTTGTAAAATGCCCAGTGAGTCGTTTTTTTACTGATAATTAATTTCTTTTGATTCCGTGGTCTTTTTTGTACCACGATACATGATACATTTTGTGATAAGATTTACATCTGCACCTGACCGTAAGCCTTAATCAGATGATGGTTAAACTAGTGGGAATGAAAAGCAATGTCATTTACGCCCTAGGAAGCCGATGACTAATTCTAGCAACACAGGTCTTTCCTAGTTGCAATTTCAGCGGTTCCAAAGCAGAGTTGCAAACCACTACTCCTTGCTGAAGAGCTGGAGACTATCCAACTCCTGCTCCAGAACACATGACTAGCATGCTTACTGGATCCAGATCATTCACCCGTGGGTGTTATTAAAGGCGAGGTGATCCTGGCCCCCATAATCATATTCATGCGGGGGCCGCAAAACCACAACCAGCACGATACTCCGCAAGGGCCAACCTCAATAATCAGTCAGAGAACAGCTAAAGGTCTAAAGAGACAATTAGCGGAACTCTGGGGCTTACTGATGCCCGTTGAAATAACGTGGAGTTTCCAGTTGACACCCTGCTTGCCTTCAGGGGACTGGGCTCCCATATACCTTCAGCAGCACAGGTATAATGTGATAAGATTTACATCTGCACCTCGCCGTGGGCCTTCATCAGATGATGAATCATTACCACTGTGGATGAAATGTAGCGTCATCCTCGCCCTAGAAGGCCTTCGGATACGTATATCCCCCGGTCACTCCTAGTTGCAACTTCAAAAGCCCGAAGTAGGCCGCAGCCTTCACTCCTTGCTGAAGAGTCAGAGACTATCCAGCTCCTGGTCTAGAACGCATGAAGCTTAATATAATTAAGATCACGACGGCATTTATACTTACTGGACCTGAACCATTCATTGTGAATGATCCGACCCACAAACTCAAACGAGGGCCTCGAAACACACAGTCACCATGATACTCCCGAAGGGCCTACCTCAATAATCAGTCAGAGAACAGCTAAATGCCTAAAGAGACAAATAGCGGAACTCTTAGGTGCCCCTGTAGGCTAGTAAGTAGTGTACTAGCTTGTCAGTATGGGGGTTGTGGGTTCGATTCCCAATGAAGACATTGGTTTTTTTTCACTACAAAAAATAAAAATTGACTGTCGGTGGAGCTGCTCAGCGATGAAGAAGGTATAGTCACAGGTCGCTGTTGCTGTCTTTATACGGCAGTCAATTTCCGACTATCCTTCTACTTTCACCTCTTATTTCGTCTCTTCTCTATCCCTTTCCTAAAGAATGTAGCACTGTACTTGATTAAAAAAAAATAGCGGAACTCTGGGGCTTTACTGATTCCTGTGGAAATATAGTGAATTGTCAAGTTGACTCCTACTAGCCTTGAAGGGGACTGGACTCCCTTTTACCCCGCAAGAAACAAGTCTAGATGGTTGTGGGATCCATAAAGACTTATAATGTGCCGCCGGGGGGAAGCAGCACAGGTATAGATGTAAGTAATCTATGAAGACCGATAAATGTGCCCCCTTTTTCGCTCTTCCAGGATAGACGTGTAGACTGTTTGATTGTGCGCCGCATTACAAAAAAATGCTAAAATATTTTCACACTACGAAAACAAATATCCAACTCTGATCGCTTATAAATTCAAAAATAATAAGCTTTAAGATGCAAATGAGTTAATAAAAATGGGTTGCCCCACTTTTAATGTGCGTCACTGTAAATATCGTATACGCAGGCAGTTTTATTATACAAATTCAACTATTTCACAATAATTTTGCAAATGTGTGGGTGGGTGGGTGGTTGGGTATCATTATCAGTTTATCGATGCGAAGGAATTAGAATTAAAGTAGTAAAGTAAAGATAAGTTAATAAATTATAAATTACTCATCATATTAAAACACCCTTTAAGGAGACAACACATTAAAAAAAAATATTTTATCGCTCATTTTTTAACTTTGTAAATGATAATTGTTCACAATTGTTGTTGTTGTATAAAAAATTAAAAACTAAAAAAAAAATTAATTACAACTAAATTAAAATGCCGTAAACTGTATTTTACTGTTGTAATCATTTTCAGTTATCATTATTATTCAAAGGCAATACAAATACCGCTAATATTAGTATGGACTGCTGTCTAATTGTTGTTGTTGTTGTTGTTCTTTTAACTAATGGGTTGCCAGCTTAATTATCTGCTGTAAATTATTGTTTAAAAGCGCTAAATGTCCTTTCAAATGCATAAATGATATTAACACTCTCCCTTTTTTTACGCGTAAATTGGGTTTTAATGTTGTAGGGAATCAACATTTTAATTTTTGTTATGGGTATTTCTTGTAGAGGTATAAAATATTGAAATGGCATAAAACAAAGATCATTTTTTTAAAGTGACTTGAAATTAATTTCTTCAAAAGACAATCTTTTGGCATTTAAATATGAATATGACTTCTAGCATTTGACCGCCACAGCTGGCTGGTTCGGACGTGGTCTAATCTGAATGGAGATCCAATGTTCGATGACTTTTTCCAACATTTGTGGTCGTATATCAGCAATAACGCGACGAACGTTTTAACGACGTAATTTAACGGCGTAGACTAACGACATCATACATCCTCTAACAGCGTTAAATCAAACTATCTTAGAGTTCAATTCATAGCTCTGAATCGTGGAACTATGTGATTACCAAGCGTTTCCTTCAGTAAATTAATTGCATGGTTTTGTTGAAACCACTGCTCCTGCACATCATGGTTATACAATTGACGAACGAAAAAGTTAGTAGTCATGACTATATAGCGGTCATTATTGACTGGAATATTCCGACCAGCAACCTTCTTAAAGTAGTGCGAACCAATGATTCCACCACTGTCGGTGGGGCTGCTCAGCGATGAAGGCATAGTCACTGATTGCTGTTGCTGTCTTTATACGGAAGTTAATTTCCGACTATCCTTCTACTTTCACCACCTGTCTCATCTCTTCTCTATCCCTTTCCTTAAGAATGTAGCACCGTACTTGACTAAAAAAACCATAAAGCACACCAAACAGTCAGCTTTTCTGGATGTAACAAAGCTGCAAGATACACTTGAGGATGCGTGATAAGATTTACGTCGGTACCTAGCGTGTATATGCCATAACTTGATGGTGGTCAAACAACTTGGACGATACGATGCTTGCGCCGCGCCCTAGGAAGTCGAAGACTAATTTCTAGCAACAGGATATTCCTAGTTGCAATTTCGGAGGTTCTGGCACAATGCATTGCATGTGTAGGGGTTATCGTCTGATAGCTGGTCTAAAGATATAAGAAAACAACAGTCGGTTTTTCTGGATGTAACGGTATCTCATGCGTGATAAGATTTACATCTGCATGTGACTGTAAGCCTTAATGTCCCCCCGGGGGCACATGATAGTCTTTTTGAAACCTACTATTCCATTTAGACTGGTGTCTTGCAGGGTAAAAGGGAGCCCAGGCCCCTCAAAGGCTAGTAGGAGTCACCTGGACAATCCACATATTTCCACGGGAATCAGTTGCCATTTGTCTCTTTAGGCAAAGATGTTCTCTGACTGGTTATTGAGGTTGGCCCCTATATTGGAGTATCGTGGTGGTTGTGGTTTCGGACCCTTGTAAGAGTTTGTCGGTCGGCTCATTCAAATCAACACAATGAATGGTTGAGGTTCAGTGAGTATGAATGCTGTCGTGTTCTTGATAAAAAAGAGCTTCATGCGTTCTGGACCAGGAGTTGGAAAGTCTCCAACTCTTTAGCAAGGAGTGAAGGCTGCGGCCTACTTCGGGCTTTCGAAATTGCTACTAGAAGTGACCGGAGGATATACGTATTCGATGGCCTTCTAGGGCGTGGGTGATGTCCAATCAACCAAGTGGTTTGACCACCATCTGATTATGACTATATAGTCGTTGCAGATGTAAATCAAATCACGCACTGTAAGCCTTAATGAGATGGTGGTCAAACCACTGCGAATGAAAAGCAACGCCATTCGCGCCCTAGGAAGCCGAGGGCTAATTCTAGCAACAAGTCTTTCCTAGTTGCAATTTCAGCGGTTCAAAAGCAGGGCCGCCAACCGCCACTCTTTGCTGAAGAGTTGAAGACTATTCAACTCCTGGTCCAGAACACATGACAAGCATGCTCACTGGATGCGGATCACTCACCCATTGTTCTCAGTAAAGATGAGATGATCCTGGCCCCTTAATCAAATTCATGAGGGTCGCGAAACTACCACAACCACGATACTGCCGGAGAGCCAACCTCAATAATCAGACAGAGAACAGCTAAAAAGCTAAAGAACCAAATAGCTGAACTCTGGAACTTACTGATTCCCGAGGAAATAACGTGGAATTTCTAGTTGACTCTCTGCTAGCGTTCAGGCGACTGGGCTCCCGTTTTTCCGCCGTTGACACATGTAATGATGTCAATTTGGACAACATATCACATAACTATCACATCTGGCTTGCGTCAATTATAACAAATATAGTGTTTTGGAGGATGGACATGTGTCATTACAGTTCAGTATTCGAAAGACGACAAAGTGTAAGCACAGATTTATTTTAATCGCTATGATAAAGTCGTATTTTGGTATCCAAAAAAGCGGGTTTTACGAAGAAATTTTATAACCTTCTTTCATTTGAAGAAAATGGCTGCTGAAAGTCATCGATTCTTGGTAGAAGCTTACGCTCAAAGTGCATCAACTGAAGAAACTCTTTGAAGGATGGTTTGCTAGATTTAAATGTAATAATTTCGACACAGAAGGCAAGGAGAGGCCTAGTCAGTCGAAAAAGTTTGAAGATGAGAAATTGAAAGCATTCTTCGGCGAAGATTGTTGTCAAATGCAAGAAGCACTTGCATTATTATTATTAACAAGCCATATCCCTAAGTCTTAAAGCATTGGGATTCATTCAAAAGCAAGGAAATTGGGTCACAAATGATTTTTTTTTTCATAAAGAGAAGTAGCACTTCAGGCAACAATGCCTATTTATTCAAGTGCCGTGCTACATTCTTTCAGAAAAGGGGTAGAGAAGAGATGAAAAAGGTGGTGAAAGTAGAAGGATAGTCGGAAATTAACTGCCGTATAAGAGAGCACAGCGACCAGTGACTATGCCTTCTTCATCGCTGAGCAGCCCCACCGACAGTCAATTTTTATTTTTGTAGTGAAAAAAACCAAGGTCTTCGTTGGGAATCGAACCCACAACCACCCCCATACTGACAAGCTAGTACCAGCCTACAGGAGCCGAAAGACATTAAAAGGCGACTTTGCATGTAGGAAATGGTGCAAAAAGTCTTATGTAAAGCCCGGTCAACCAGCCGAATCATTGGTGAAACCGAATATCCAAGCTATTTAGCTCTGTAAATGGTGGAATAAGAAGAGTGTTTTGTATTATGAGCTATTTAAATAGGGTCAGACGATCACAGGGTACTTATACCGAAAGAATTGATTCGTTTGAAGTAAACAATCTATGAAAAATGATGAGAATATTCGACCAGACACGAGGCCATTATCTTTCATCATGACAACGCTAGGCCACATAGTGCAAGACCGGTTAAAAACTATTTAAAGAACAGTAGATGGGAAGTTTTGACTCACCCGCCTTATACTCCAGAACTTAGGCCTTCTGCATACTATTTGTTGCAAACGATGCAGAACACCCTTACAGGACGATGCTTCACTTTAAAACAGGGTATCAGTAATTGGCCTGAGTCATTTTTTACATCAAAACCGGAGCAGTTCTTTTGGTGCGGAATACATATACGATGGACAACATTTCGAATAACGTATCACCGTATTTTATATTAAAAAAAAATCCGCCATTTAACGTTTTTTCTTTTTCAACTAGTGAGTGGCAACACTTAGCTCATGTTTAATTTTATACTTCCGCTGAACGAATGTGGTTGTATAGACGCTTTAACAACGCTGGGAAATATTGCGACATTACTTTGAAAATCATCGTAATGTTGCAGAATGTGTGTGCGAAAATTGCATACGGATTTTGGAAGAAGAGAAGCACCGTCAACTCAGCTCCGTATGTTCGTTATCTTGTGAAAAAATTGAAAGAAACTGGCATCCTTATCGACAAAACCAAAGCGTGAAAAGCCGAAAACAGTGCGTAAACCCGGCAGAAAGAGTTCGTGAAGCGCCATCAATTCACCGTTATTCTCAACAATTGAACATTGCAGAGACATCATTGAAACGAATTTTGCATAAAGACCTTGGTTTGACGCCATACAAAGTCCAATTGGTTCAGGAGTTGAAGCCAAGTGAAAATTGCGTACTAATTTTGGAAGAAGAGAAGCACCGTCAGCTCCGCTCCATAAGTTCGTTATCTTGTGAAAAAAGTGAAAGAAACTGGCATCCTCCATCGATAAACCCAAAATGTGAAAAGCCAAAAACAATGCGTACACCCGAGAATATTGCTGCTGTGGCGAAAAGTGTGCGTGAAGCGTTATCAACATCAATTCACCGTCGTTCTCAACAACTGGCATCCTCCATCGATAAACCCAAAATGTGAAAAGCCAAAAACAATGCGTACACCCGAGAATATTGCTGCTGTGGCGAAAAGTGTGCGTGAAGCGTTATCAACATCAATTCACCGTCGTTCTTAACAATTGAACATTTCAGAGACATCAGTGAGACCTTGGTTTAACGCCATACAAAGTTCAATTGTTTGAGGAGTTGAAGCCAAGTGACCATCCAATGCGTTTTCGCTTCGCTAAGTGGGCCTGCGATCGACTTACAGAAGATGCCAATTTTGCAAAAAAAAATCATCTTTTCAGATGAAGCTGATTTTGATCTTAGCGGGTATGTAAACAAGCAAAACCCGCACGCATACATTGAAAGCCTTGCGCACCCAAAAGGAGTCGCTGTTTGTTGCGGATTTTGGTCCAGAGGCATAATTGGGCCATTTTTCTTCGAAAATGAGCAAGGGGTGGCCGTTACAGTCAATGGCCATGTTGAACGAATTTTTGTTCACAAAAATTAAAGAGGAGGATATTGACAACATTTGGTTTCAACAGGACGGCGCTACGTGCCACACAGCCGAAGCTACACTCGATGTTTTGCGCACTGTTTTTGAAGATCGCATTATCAGCAGCAGAGCTGATGTCATTTGGCCACCTCGGAGCTGCGATTTGACACCGTTGGATTATTATTAAAAACAAAGTTATTTGGCGGATCCGGATAGTATACCGAACAGAACCATGGTTGAAATGCCAACCGAAATGAACTACAAACCGCTTGGCAACTGACAAAAATGACTGCCAGTTATAAAAGTGTTGTTGACTTAATGTTCTAAAGCTTTATGAAAATATGCTATAGCTAAGGCTTAGTGTATAAGCCCTACCCTCCTTAAAACTTAGTCAATTCTTTTTCTTCTTCTTCTTCTTTAAATAGTTGGAAATGTTGTTTGTACTTGAAAATGATAAATATTCTCAAGCATTTCACAAATAAAAATCGTCAAACAGACAAAGTATACACATTCACATTCTATTACCTATTTGAAGTATAACCAATCAATTAAGATTACTGTTGGGTACATGGGTGAGTGTATCGTCATTTGTAAAGTATTAGAAATGCATTGTAAATGCATTGGACACCATAACAGAATTATTAAATTTAATATCGATTTAATAAATATTTAATAAACAAAACACATTTGCAGTTGAAGTCCTCTATTGTGTTTAGATAAGAAATTACAGTAGTGTTCAAAATATTAGTTACTTAGATGTGCAGAAAGTGGAGTTTAGTAATTTTGTTTAGTTTTATAATTCGCCATTGCATTATTGCTAATAGAATAACGGCGTCAAAGAAGTTCGCTGCGTTATATAATGGGATGTGAACTTAGACCATAAAACCATTAGAGAATGGTCTATTCTTTCATCCTTATTTTTAGTCATTTTTTTGGCAAAATGGCGAGCCAAAATGGAGTTGTTAGAATCTCGCGATAGCGTGCTCTATTGATCGTTACGGCATTTCTAGTCTCATCTTCCAAAAAAAAAAAAACGGCCCAATCTCGCCTCCAGACTACATAGCGCACCACACAGTGACACGTTTTGCACGCAAAGGCTTTTCAATAATCACTCTAAGATTTGCAGAAGCCTACATACGGCAATTTTGCTTGTTGACGTATGTCTGAAAAATTAATTTTCTTTAGATAATCCAGACTGAATGAATTGAGCGGTCAGCTTCTATTCCTGCACCAGGCTTCAAAGTCAAATAGGTGCCCCTGTAGGCTAGTAGGTAGTGTACTAGCTTATAAATATGGGGGTTGTGGGTTCGATTCCCAACGAAGACCTTGGTTTTTTTCACTACAAAAATAAAAATTGACTGTCGGTGGGGCTGCTCAGCGATGAAGGCATAGTCACTGGTCGCTGTGCTGTCTTATATGCGGCAGTTAATTTCCGACTATTCTTCTACTTTCACCACCTGTTTCAACTCTTCTCTCTATCCCTTTCCTAAAGAATGTAGCACGGCACTTGACTAAATAGGCATCGTTACTTGAAGTGTTACTTCTCCTTCAAAAAAAAAAGTTGGCCATATGGTGGTTTTGGATAACCCCAATGGTTGAGAACGTCGAGGAATTGACAAATTTGGATCCGCTTCAACACTGTGGCTAACGGCTGCCATCTTCTCAGTTGAACGACCAGATCGAACACATTTTGTTTTGAGCCTGTCGACCATAAATTTAACGACCAAATTCTTAATAGCAGTTTTAGAGGGTCGATTATATTGTCCGAAAATATCACAAATTTTACGAAATGTAACTTTAACAGAACCACCATTTTCAAAGTGGATTTGAATTATTTTAATGCGATTTTCGTGTGATATTAAATTCACTATAAAAATGGCCAATGCACCTACTACGAATACGTTAAAAAAAGTAAATGTCAAAACTGTCATGTTGTTGGTGTTGCCATAATTGAAACACAAAACGTGTTGTTGCAAAACCCAATATATGAGAATTGATGCTGTCATTGACCTATTCCGATACACAACTGATAAAAGGAAAGAAATAATAGTGATATGTATGACGATATTTAGGTTTTAAAAATATATTCCTTTTTCCCGAACCAGCACTCAGGGTATGACTCTCTACTTATGCAAGGCATTATACGAGAACTAGAAAATTAGGTTATGGGGCAGAAGAAAGAGGGAGTAGTGTCTGTAGATAGTCAATTTGAATTTTGCTACATTGAAAGTGACAGGAAAGACCTTTGGAGGAATTTCATTCCACATACGAACCGTTCTGCTAAAAAAACGATTTTCTCCTGTAATGCTCAATGCAATTCACTGGCCCATCAATCACAAATGGATGCGCTCTCAACGATAATCGAGTTAAATGCAAAAACGTACGAGTAACATGAGTAAATTCGCTAATTTCTCTAGTAACGCTAAAACAATGAAATACAATGTACATTGCATCGGTGATCTATGTGATAAGATTTACAACTGCGCCTGGCTATGGAGCCCTAATCAGATGGTGGTCGAACCACTATGCATAAATAGGAACGTCGTGCTCGTCCTACAAAGCCGAAGAGTAATTCTAGCAACAGGTTTTTCCTAGTTGCAACTTAAATGATTCTAGAGCAGGGCTGCAAATCATCACTCCTTGCTGAAGAGTTGGAGACTATACAACTCCTGTGCAGAACACATGTCTAGCATGCTCACTGGACTGGATCATTCACCTAGGGTGTCATTAACAGCGAAATAATCCTGGCCACCATATTAAACAACAAACCTGATATGGGGCCGCGAAACCACAACCACCACGATACTCCCATATAGGGGCCAACCTTAATAATCAGCCAGAGAACGGTTAAATGTCTAAAGAGACTAATAACGGAACTCTGGGGCTTACTGATTCCCGTGGAAATAAAATGGAGTTCCCAGTTGACCCCTGCTGCGTTCAGGGGACTGGATTCCCTTTTTCCCCCAGTTGCACAGGTCTAGATAGTGGAAGTTCTATAAATGTGCCCCGGGGGGGTGCATCGGTGATCTAGAGAATCAATAAAGTCGTCCCCAATGAGCCCTTCTTAGCCCTTTTTTATACGCGTTCGAACAACTCCGAAATAGACTTGGAGGCGCCGGCGCATAATTGAGAATTGTATTCCATTTTTGGACGAATGTAGGTGGTATAAGCAATACAAAGATCGGGGATGGAGTGAAGTATCTCTTACACCGTTTTAGAACATCGAGGCACTTGAAAGCTGAACAGCTAAACGTCAACAGCTTCCGATTTCGATTAATACTTATATCACAAATAGTAACAGATGCAGCACCATTTCCTAACATAGATTTATGAGTATACATGATGAGATTTTCAGCTGCACCTAGCTGTGTAAGCCATAATCAGATGGTGGTCAGGTCACTGTGGATGAAAAGTAGCTTGATTCTCCCCCTAGAAGGCCGAAGACTAATTTCTAACAACAGGTTATTCCTAGTTGCAATTTCGGAGGTTCCGAAGCAGGGTCGCAAACCACCACTCCTTACTGAAGAGTTGGAGACTCTCCAGAACTCCTGGTCCAGAACACATGGATCCGGATCCTTCACCCAATGATCTCAGTAGGGGTGAGATGACCCTGGCTCCTTAATCAAATCCATGAGAGCCCCGCGAAACCACAACCACCACGATACTCCCGAAGGGCCAACCTCAATAATCAGTCAGAGAAATAGCTAAAAGGCTAAAGAGACAGTTAGCGGAACTCCAGGGTTTACTAATTCCCGTGGAAATAACGTGGAATTTCCAGTTAACCAGCAGCTTGATTCTCGCCCTAGAAAGCCGAAGACAAATTTCTAACAACAGGTTATTCCTAGTTGTAATTTTGGGGGTTCCGAAGCAGGGTCGCAAACCACCACTCCTTACTGAAGAGTTGGAGACTCTCCATAACTCCTGATCCAGAACACATGACTAGCATGCTCACTGGATCCGGATCATTTACCCAATGATCTCAGTAGGGGTGAGATGATCCTGGCCCCTTAATCTAAACCATGAGGACCCCGCAAAACCACAACCACCACGATACTCCCGAAGGGCCAGCCTGAATAATCAGTCAGAGAAACAGCTAAAAGGCGGAACTCTAGGGTTCAATAATTCCCGTGGAAATAACGTGGAGTTTCCAGTTAACCAGCAGCTTGATTCTCGCCCTAGAAAGCCGAAGACTAATTTCTAACCACAGGTTATTCCTAGTTGTAATTTTGGAGGTTCCGAAGCAGGGTCGCAAACCACCACTCCTTACTGAAGAGTTGGAGACTCTTCATAATTCCTGGCCCAGAACACATGACTAGCATGCTCACTGGATCCGGATCATTTACCCAATGTTCTCAGTAGGGGTGAGATGACCCTGGCCCCTTAATCAAATCTATGAGGGCCCCGCGAAACCACTACCACCACGATACTCCCGAAGGGCCAGCCTCAATAATCAGTCAGAGAAACAGCTAAAAGGCTAAAGAGAGAGTTAGCGGAACTCCAGGGTTTACTAATTCCCGTGGAAATAACGTGGAGTTTCCAGTTAACCAGCAGCTTGATTCTCGCCCTAGAAAGCCGAAGACTAATTCTAACAACAGGTTATTCCTAGTTGCAATTTGGAAGGTTACGAAGCAGGGTCGCAAAACACCACTCCTTACTGAAGAGTTGGAGACTCTCCAGAACTCCTGGTCCAGAACACATCACTAGCATGCTCACTGGATCCGGATCATTCACCCAATGTTCTCAGTAGGGGTGAGATGATCCTGGCCTCTTATTCAAATCCATGAGGGCCCCGCGAAACCACAACCACCACGATACTCCCGAAGGGCCAACCTCAATAATCAGTCAGAGAAATAGCTAAAAGGCTAAAGAGACAGTTAGCGGAACTCCAGGGTTTACTAATTCCCGTGGAAATAACGTGGAATTTCCAGTTAACCAGCAGCTTGATTCTCGCCCTAGAAAGCCGAAGACAAATTTCTAACAACAGGTTATTCCTAGTTGTAATTTTGGGGGTTCCGAAGCAGGGTCGCAAACCACCACTCCTTACTGAAGAGTTGGAGACTCTCCATAACTCCTGATCCAGAACACATGACTAGCATGCTCACTGGATCCGGATCATTTACCCAATGATCTCAGTAGGGGTGAGATGATCCTGGCCCCTTAATCTAAACCATGAGGACCCCGCAAAACCACAACCACCACGATACTCCCGAAGGGCCAACCTCAATAATCGGTCAGAGAAACAGCTAAAAGGCTAAAGAGACAGTTAGCGGAACTCTAGGATTCAATAATTCCCGTGGAAATAACGGGGACTGGACTCCCTCATATCCTCGTCGACACAAGTCTAGATGGTTAAGTAATACATTAAGTCTGATAAATGAGTCCCGGAGGGGACTAGATCTATGATTATAATGAATATCTTTGAATATGAAAAACGGATTTTCATTTGTTTTATTCAAGTGAAAGGGTAAACCGTTATTATGCCAATTATAGCGCTTTCAATAGCCATGCTTTGTATAATATAGAAAAGGCTTAGCAAACTTTTATATAAGAGTAGCTTAAGATCAAGTTAAGTGAAGCGCAGTCCAGCCAGGACGTTCTGCAGCGATCGAAACAAATGGTAGTCAGAAGAAGAAAAGTCAGGGTTAAGAGTTGGGTGAGCCAAAACTTCCCATCCACTGCTTTCTAAATAGTTTTTGACCGGTCGTACAACATGTTGCGTTGCCGTAAAGAAAGATTATGGCTTCGTTTCTGGCCGTTGCGCTTTTCAAACGATTTAATTGCCTTTGGTATAGATCCCTCCAGTAATCGTCTGATTTGATTTCAATAGTTCTTAATAAAAAACATCCTTCTGATCCCATCAAATACAAAGCATTACCTTGGCGTCATAGATATTAAGCTTCGGCGTTAATTTAACTGGTTGCCTGAGATTTACATATGATTTTTTGCGCTTGGGGTTACTGTAATGTATGAATTTTTCATCATCAGTAATATTGCGGTGTAAAAATGACTTCTCTTTGTAGCCTTCGGGCATCATTTTTGACATGCAACATCGCCTCGCTAACGTCTCTCGGCTTCAATCCTAATGGGACTAAATTTTCTAGTTTTGAATGAATCATAATGCCTTTAAATGTAGAGAAATAACTTGTTGTGTGACTCTCAATGATAACGCATGTGCATTTGACAACAATCTTCGTCGAGGCTTTCAATTTTTCATCTTCAAACTTTTTCGCCTGACCAGGCTGACAATAAAAGAATGAAGAAAATTGTTTCTATACCCCGCGGTACTCAAAACTTTAATATTATAATATTAAAGTTTATTATAATTACAGGAAAGACTCTTTCGCTTGGCATGGTTAACATACTATTCTTATGTTGCTACCACAACTGTGTTTTAACTCCACTCCTGTGTGTTTGCTGTGCCTTTCCCATTCCTTTGCTTAAATAACTTCCTATTAACGAAAACCTGAACACGTATTTGTAATATCACAAGTCACTTTTTTAGTATCATAAATTTATAAAAAAACTTGCGATATTTTGCTAACGAAGCCAGGTGTTTCTTTTCACATGCATAATACGTGCGTGGGCTGTTATAAAGCATCAGACAAGCAGTAATGCCAGTTAGAGATTTTTAATTTTCAGTTATTGAAAACGGCTAAATGAACATTAATTTTTCAATAGAGACTACGTTGGGGTAATTACACATACAGATACATAGTGTTAGCAAGATACTTACTTTAGAGAAAATGATAATTATCACTGTTAAAAAAGGTAAATGAAATGACCTATTGTGTCTGTTGGTAACTTTACCACTTAAACCCCTTAACGCTGCTTTATTATTTTGATATCTTCACTCCACGATGTGTTCATTTTAACTGAATTTATTGCCCAACAGATGGTGTTTATATATACTGTCTTGAGCGGTTCTCGTTTACACAAGAACATCTTTTTTAACACCCTCACATATTGTTGTTGTTGTTATCATTATTCAGTTTAGGCGCCTGTTTTTTTATTCTTCTGTGTTAGTGGTTATTGCTTTCTGTTTGTTTAAACTATTTCGTGGAATTTTTGATAAGCATGTTGTTGTCTTGCCTATTCACAAGAATTTTTAGATTCTGCATTGTTTCTAATAAGACACAATAGGTCATTTCGTTTACTTTTTTTACTGATAATTATTTTTCTTTAAAACTTAAACGAAAGCATCTTTGTAACAATTTAATGAAAATTAAAGTTTTGTTTGAAAAATTTTAAGGCTTTGGGTGAACAATTTCCTATTTTGTTACCTTGATGACAGTTTTGAAAGCACGTAAATTAAGTGAATTAACTATGAATGTGATGGAAACCCGATTAATTGAAGTATATCGACATTAAACAAATGACACGAAATTGAACAATGCAATGAAATTTACTTCTAAAGAGTGACAGAAACAAAAGGTATCCATCCCATCATTATAACGGGTTTTTCAACAAGAATTTTTTTTTTTTTGAAATTGTGGCAACACTAACAACATGATAGTTTTGACATTTACGTTTTTTGTCATATTCGTTGTAAATGCATTGGCAATTTTTACAATAAATTCAATTTCCCACGAAAATCACATTAAAATAATTAAAGTCCACTTGGAAAATGGTGATTCCGTTAAAGATACATTTCGTAACATTCGTGATATTTTCGGACATTGTAATCGTCTTTTTGAGATCGTTTTTAAGAATTTGGTAGACAGGCTCGATACAAAATGTGCGAACATCAACGTGCGTTCAGTGGGTCGTTCAAGTGAAAACATTGCAGCCGTGAGCCACAGTGTTGAAGCACACATATTTAATCCATTTATTATATTCAATGCAAAGCTTTTTTTTGATATACATTTTTAGGGTGACCCATGTTAACAGATGTTGTTTAGGCAATAAATAACTTGATTTTAATTAACTTACTTTCTGTGTTTGAGGTGAAGATAGAAGGAAGTAAAGAAGGGAAATAAATAAATTTTAATTTAATTATTTATTTCACTGATGATTTTTAATTTTAGCAGTGGCCACCAAAAGACTAATAAATTTTAGTTGACAAAGAGAAACCCAAATCAAGGTTTTGGTTCTATAGTTCTATTTTAAGCACTATATAATTAAATTTAATTTTTCAAAAATTTATTTTAAAATACATTCGCTTATGACACTGCACAGTGGCAAGCCTTTAAAAAATCTAGATTCTGAGGCGCTCTAGTAAGGGCGCCAATAATAGGGTGCTCCTGTAGGCTAGTAGGTAGTGTACTACTTTGTCAGGTTGGGAGTTGTAGGTTCGATTCCCAACGAAGACCTTGGTTTTTTTCACTACAAAAATAAAAACTGACCGTCGCTCAGCGATGAAGGCATAGCCACTGGTCGCTGTGCGGTCTTATGCGGCAGTTAAAAATTCAGGATGATGTTCTAAGGAAGCTTTCAGATGTCTCGGTTTTCTAAAACAGTGTAAGAGATACTTCACTCTATCCGATCTTGTACTATTTCTAACACCTATATCCGACCAACGATGGAATACAACTCTCGTGTATGGGCCGGCGCCCCAAAATCTATTTTGGAGTTGCCCGACCGCGTACAGGAGAGGGCCAGGAGGCTCTTTGGGGACAGTAGGGTATCCAACTTTATAGATTTTCTGGAGCATCAACGCAATGTGGCATGTATTGCATTGTTTTATCGTTAATACAATGGTAAGTGCACTAACGATATTAGGAAACTTGTTCCCGTTATTCACACGGTTTTGCGAAAGGAAAATTTGCACATTTTGATCGCCGCTACGTTTCTAATATATCAGGCTTTGCAAGCTGTTAGAAAACTTATCAGAATACTTTCAAGATCTCCTTAGAAAAAGCAGATTTTTGTTAAGAAAGCTTAACTCCTGTATCCATCCTATTTTTATCTAAAGCACGATTTTTCTTCCGCACTCTCTTGTCAGCTATTTCGGTTATTCTCGGTTTCGCTAATACGATACATTGAGTAAGCGGTCAATTTGAAATCACTGTTTAAAAGCGGTG
Organism: Trichopoda pennipes; assembly: GCA_030448955.1. NCBI lineage: Eukaryota > Metazoa > Arthropoda > Insecta > Diptera > Tachinidae > Trichopoda > Trichopoda pennipes. The sequence goes on along the minus strand of JASKUP010000060.1, from coordinate 10,175,166 downwards.
CAATTAATTAATGATTAACATTCAAGGGTTCAGGATTAAGGGACCTATCGGTCCAATCTCCACGTCTTTTTACACCCAACATATTACTTGAAGTCGTGTGAGCGTTTTAGAATTTCGCATACGCAAATAAAGTAGCACTTCCTGTCCCCCTTTTTATAAAAAGGTTTTGAAATCAGACAAAACATTGGCACCTTCTTGATAAGTATCTGAATATGTTCAAAATTTTATTAGAACCGGGTTAAGTCATACAATAAAGCTCATTCTTCTCCTTCTCTTTTCTGTCTACTTGTTTTTAGAACCGACGTATTTTTTTTTTTAAATAATTTCTGTCGGTCTCATACAAGACCGGGAAATTTGAAATTCTTAAAGAATTTTAGTTTTTACAATAAAAAAAGAGAAAAAGCTTCAGATAGCAGGTAGGCAAATTTGAGGTTAGTTAGTATATTATCTGTCGAAGGAGTAAATGTCAAGAACTAAGCTGACATTCTTTAACATTTTTGTAGTTAGAAGGTGGAAAATTTTAAGCCTTGAACGTTGCATTCTCGAACAAAGAATTTTTAATGGGAAAGTTTACTATCGAAATGGTGAAATTTTTACTGTTTCACTTAGTAAAATTCCAGCAGCTCTTCCTCGTAATCAGGCTCCTTCGAGACTAAATTCAAGGCCCACGCTACTATTGCTGACAACAATAATCTCATAGTAACCCTAGTGTTGAGAATATGCCTGGAACATAAATTTGTCGATGTTCGCAACAATTAGCCATCACTAGAACATTTCGCAAAATGATTTTCATCTTCACGCTTATAAAGTTCAACTCTGTTCAATTAGTAAAGGTCAATAGTGTAAAATGACTAAACTTTAGTGATGAGGCTCAATTAGGCGGTTATGTAAACAAACTGAGTTGTCGCATATGGGGCTCATAAAATCCCCAAACAGTCCTTTAAAAACCATTACATTTTAAGAAAGTCACCATACGATACGGTTTGTGTTCAGGGGGCATTATTGTACCATTTTTTTTTCCCAAAGTGAGCAAACAAACCCCACCACCGTGAATTCGCTTCGGTGCCAAAACTTTTGTTGGCACAATTGGCAAGTTGGCACCCCACAGCCCCTCAAATAATTCAGTTATTGCAATAGATTTTTCCTAGTCGCGTAATTTTGATTTAACGCCGCAATGAAGTGTTGTCTCTAGGATTATTTGAAAGACCGGGTTTACGTGAACAACCGCAAACAACTGACAATATGAAAGATAAAATTCGACGCTCCATTAATGCGATACATGAAGCTTTGTTACAAAATGTGCTACATGATTTTTTTAAAAAGAGTGGACGTCTGTCGTTGTAATAGAAGTGCACATTTCCCGATACCATATTCCGTTATTATTGCCATGCTTCATATAGTTTCTTGAAACCATGGCAATACTGTTAGGAGTTGAAGATGATCGACCATTCACATCGCCGTAGATTCGCTCACTTCATTCAGGAATAACCGGCTGATTTTGCTGAAAAAAAAAGATTTTTTCAGTCGAAGCCCATTATCAAGCAACATTGCTGCATTCGGGCTTCTGAAATTCCTAGAACGATTATTGTGAAGTTATTTTTATTTGGGTACGGTTTTCCGTCGGCCCTCGTCAAATTTGGTTTGTGAACAAACCGGTTTCGGCTGTTTGCCATCTTCAGTGTTCTCTTTGTACTCTATTATTATTGTGAAGCCTTTCAATGCTCAACGTGTCACTGTATGGTGCATTATGTGGTCTGGAGGCGAGATTGGGCCATTTTCTTTCGAATATGAGGCTGGAAATGCGGTAACTGTCAATAGATCACGATATCGCGAGATGCTAACAAATCAATTTTTGCCTATTATTAACTACGTGAGTATAGTGTGATTCGTTTTACATCCGCACCTGGCTATGTAGCCTTAATCAGATGGTGGACAAACCACAATTGTATAATTTGGAACGTAATACATGCGTCCTAGGAAGCCGAAGACATAATTCTAAGCAACAGAACCACCTAGTTGCAACTTTAATGATTCCAGGGCAGGGCTGCAAACCATCACACCTTGCTAAAGAGTTGGAGACTTTCAACTCCTGTCCAGAACACATGTCTAGCATGCTCACTGGACAGGATCATTCACTTAGGGTGTCATTAACAGCGAGATGATCCTGGCCATCATAATAACCATTATACTGTTATGGGGCCGTGAATACACAATCACCACGTACTCCCATATAGGGGCCAACCTCAATGATCAGCCAGAGAACTATTAAATGTCTAAAGAGACAAATAATGAACTCTGCGGCTCACTGATCCCCGTGGAAATAAGTGGAGCTTCCAGTTGACTCCCTGCCTGTCTTCAGGGGACTGGACTCCCTTTTTCCCCAGTTGCACTGTGTCTAGATAGTGGGCTTCTATAAAGACCATATTTATACTACGTGAGTATCACTGACATTTGGTTTCAAAAGGACGGTGCCATATGTCACAGAGATAATAAAACGATCCATTCATTGCAAACCAAATTCGCCGATCGCATAATTTCACGACACTCAGCAGTTAAGTGCCCAGCCAGGTCGTGTGATTTAATACCACTGGATTATTTTTTATGGGACGGAGTCTATACGAAGCCAATTGAATCGATTTTAGCTATAAAGGTCAAAATCGGTGATGTGATTAAAGAAATAGGACCGCCATTTTGCTAGAAACGAATATTAATGAAAGAATTGATATCTGTCAGAGTGGTCACGGTGGATAGATATCATTTTTCATTCATAGTCGCGGAATTTCTCTCCTCGTAATACGAAAAATATTTGAATCATTTTAATCAAAAATTTTGCTTTGTTTTAGAAAACAAACTTCTTGCTGGAAAACCCTTTATAAAATTATATTTGATAATAATTATATTAGACAAGAATAAATCAAAGTAAGCCAAATAGCTTTTCTTTTACAAGCACATGAAATCTTATATTAACTTTCCAACTGACATTTGTGTTATGATAAATACGTGTCGTGTAAAAGCACCGTTGTTAACATTTCACAGCATTTTTCTTTAAACTTCAGACAGAACACGTTATTTATCTTTAAATTATGATTAAAAAATTATAAAATTATAATTATTATTATAATTACTTTTGTTATTTTCGAAAAAAAACACAATTTATAATAAATTAAATAATTCCGGCTGTTAAATAATAAAAAAAAATTACAATTGTAATTAAATAATTAATAAAGATTGCCACTGCACATGTGTTGATAAAGTTTATGGAAATGTAAAATCAAAAACTAGCACGTCAAAATAAAACATAAAACAAAAATTACTTTTATTTGGGTACGGGGGGGCTGAGAGGTAGAAGAAAAACCCAATAAGTTCACACATGAACAAAAACGGACAACAAGCATGATCGTAAAGGGATTTAGTTAGAAAAAAAGGCGAATGAAAAAGGGAGCGACAAATTAGGTAAAAAGAGACAAACGAAAAAAGGGAGAGAGAGAGAGAGAGACACAGGCAAAAAAGGACAGAAAGTGACGAACGCAATAACACGAAGGGAGACACGAACTATATAAATACAACTGACAATAGAACGCAACTAGTACGAAAAGAACACTGAAGATAGCAAACGGCCGAAACCGGTTTGTTCACAAACCAAATTTGACGAGGGTCGACGGAAAACCGTACCCAAATAAAAGTAATTTTAGCCCCGTCGGAAAATCCAAGCACATATAAAACTAAAAGCTTAAGAGCATTTAGATTAAGCCTCTAATGGATGCCTTTGCTGACGAGAGTTCAGAGAAGTTTGTGGAGTAGCCAAAGAGCCATAGGCTCAATACTCCATTTTGTCTCTCTTTTATACATATATCTTTCTCTTTAGTATTTTTGTCATTTTTTAAGCGGCTAGGATTATTATGTCCATTTTACCGTCAAAATAATTGTCCATCAGAGCAGTTAATTCGATTAACTTTGAAATGCTTTCGCACCATGTTTACTCTAAATGATAATAGCATGCGTGATAAGATTTACGTCACTAGCTAGCTGTGTAAGCCATAACCTGACGATGGATCATACCACTATGGCTGAAATGTAGCGTCATCCTCGCCCTAGGAAGCCATCAGATACGTATATCCTCCAGTCACTCCTAGTTGTAACTTCAAGAGCTCAGAGCAGGTTGCAGCCTCACTCCTTGCTGAAGAGTTGGAGACTATCAAACTCCTGGTTCAGAACGCATGAAGTTTAATAAAATTTAAGAACACAACCGCAATCCTGCTCACTGGACCTGGACCATTCAATGTATTCATTGTGAATGATCCGACCCACTCAGCTCAAACGAGGGCCTCAAAACCACAATCACCACGATACTTCCGAAGGGCCAACCTCAATAATCAGTCAGAGAACAGCTAAAAGACTAAAGAGCCAAAAAGCTGAACTCTGGGGCTTTATTGATTCCCGTGGAAATATAGTGGAATTGTCCAGTTGGTTTCTGCTAGCCTTGTAGAGGACTGGGCTTCCTTTTACCACCGTTGACACATGTAATGACGGTGAGATTCCGTCGAAACATATCAATGCGCTCCCGAGGGAGAGCATACACACAAACGTGATACGGAGAGTACAGAAGAAGTCATCACTACTGTAGAGCACACCCCCCGGGGGCACAGGATAGTCTTTTTGGAACCTACTATTCCATTTAGACTGGTGTCTTGCGGGGTAAAAGGGAGCCCAGGCCCCTCAAAGGCTAGTAAGAGTCACCTGGACAATCCACATATTTCCACGGGAATCAGTACGCTCGCAGAGTTCACTATTTGTCCTCTTTAGGCAAAGATGTTCTCTGACTGGTTATTGAGGTTGGCCCCTATATGGGAGTATCGTGGTGGTTGTGGTTTCGGACCCTCGTGAGAGTTTGTGGGTCGGATCATTCAAATTACCACAATGAATGGTTCAGGTCCAGTGAGTATGAATGCTGTCGTGTTCTTGATAAAAAAGAGCTTCATGCGTTCTGGACCAGGAGTTGGAAAGTCTCCAACTCTTTAGCAAGGAGTGAAGGCTGCGGCCTACTTCGGGCTTTCGAAATTGCTACCAGGAGTGACCGGAGGATATACGTATTCGATGGTCTCCTGGGGCGTGGGTGATGTCCAATCAACCAAGTGGTTTGACCACCATCTGATTATGACTATATAGTCGGTGCAGATGTAAATCAAATCACGCACTGTAGAGCACAGGGTAGAGGAAGAACCGAATCACTCCATCTGCCACCATTTACAGGAATTGGATATGTGTGCATCCGGTTTATGAACGATTTCACGGAAAGATCTTTGTTTGTATGTTTGCAAAATCTAACTCGATGAAGATTAGGAGGATGGGTCCAAAACAAGATTGCTTTTGATCTCTATCACTTTTGTTTCAATAATGGTGCCCCTGTAGGCTTGTAGATAGTGTACTAGCTTGTCAGTATGGGGGTTGTGGGTTCGATTCCCAATGAAGACCTTGGTTTTTTCACTACAAAAATAAAAATTGACTGTCGGTTTAGCTGCTCAGTGATGAAGGCATAGTCATTGGTCGCTGTGCTGTCTTTATACGGCAGTTAATTTCTATTACTATCCTTCTACTTTCACCACCTGTTTCATTCCTTCTCTATCCCTTTCCTAAAGAATGTAGCACGGTTCTTTGACTAAATAGACATTGTTGCCTAAAGTGCTACTTCTCTTTTAAAGAAAAAAAATGGATACGTCAATAAACTGCCGTATTTGGTGTGATGATAATCCGAATACACAACTCTTGCCATAGATGATTTATTAAAGGAAACGCATAGTTTCACATTTCAGACCGGTGAATTGGCCTTCAAGACACCGCCGGACTATTAACTGTGGGGAAATTTGAAGTCGCTAGTCTACGCCGATAAGCCCGTAACGATTGACGACTTGGAGAAAAACATACGCCGTGTTATTACCCATATACGGTTACAAAAATATTGGAAAAAATCATGGAAAAATGGATTTCCGGATTAGACTACGTCCGAGCCAGCCGTGGCGGTTATATGTCAAAGGCCATATTTAAATTATAAAACAGGTGGGAATGAAAAGCAACACTATTCACGCCCTAGGAAGCCGAGGACTAATTCTAGCAACAGGTCATTCCTAGTTGCAATTTCAGCGATTTTAAAGCAAACCACTAATCCTTGCTGAAAAGCTGGAGACTATACAACTCCTGGTCCAGAACACATGACTAGCATGCTCACTGGATCTGGATCATTCACCCGTTGGTGTTATTAAAGACGAGAATATCCTGGCCCCCAAATAAAATTCATGCGGGGGCCGTAAAACTACAACCACCCCGATACTCCCGAAGGGCCAACCTCAATAATCAGTCGGAGAAACAGCTAAAAGGCTAAAGAGACAATTAGCGAAACTCTGGGGCTTACTGATTTTCGCGGAAATAACGTGGAGCATCCAGTTGACACCCTGCTTGCCTTCAGGGGACTGGGCTCCCTTATACCCCCAGCAGCAGCACAAGTCTAGATGGTTGAGTAATCCATAAAGACTGATAAATGTTCCCTCCGGGGGAGAATACGTTGTGTAATGAATGATTTCTAAGAAAGTGGGTCCGTACGTGATAGGTCTAAATATGGACCACAAGGTATTGCAAGATCGGCTGAAAACATTACTGCTGCTCAAGGGTGCCCCTGTAGGCTAGTAGATAATGTACTAGCTTATCAGTCTGTGGGTTCGATTCCCAACAAAGATCTTGGCTATTTTCATTACAAAAAATTAAAATTGACTGTCGGTGGGGCTGCTCAATGATGAAGGCATGGTCGCTGTGCTGCCTTATACGACAATTAATTTCCGATAACTATGCCTTCTAGAAAGAAAGCTGCCCCGGTAGGCTAGAAGGTAGTGTACTTAGCCTACCAATCTAGGGGTGGCTGTTTTCACTAAGAGCTTGAAGGTTATGTAACTATGCTTCTACTTTCACCACCTGTCTCTTCTTTATTTCTTTTCTAAAGAATGTAGCACGGTTGTAACTCAATAGGCATGAATGTCTGAAGTGCTATTTCTCTTTAAAAAAAATTATAAAACCAATCTTCTTTTTCATGTCAATATAAAAAATTTATTTTTATTTTTTTTTTTTTGATTTTTTAAAAATTTAAACCCCTATAAAAAACATCCTTTACAATCACAACAAACTGAAAAGAATAAGAAACCGTCTGAGTCCAAAAAATCAAGTTTCCAAGACAGCTGCCATATTCTAAAATACTTGTTTACCATCCCTGCTATAAAATAAGAGAGTGTGTGAGAGAGAGCGAGAGAGGGCACTCATTATTAAAGTCAGAAATGCTTGGGATGGTTAAAAAAGCTCCAACATAAATTATAAAAGATTAAAAGTGAATGATGAAAAACTAAATTAAATAAAATGCGCTATCATTTTATACATTTTTATAATTAACTTTTGTTTATATAAAATAATTGTAGTTGTTGTTAACAAGAGCTTAAGTGATTTTTTTTTTGATAAGAGATCAACTTACACCATTGAACAAACAAACTAAAAAAAATATTAAATTATCTGGTTTATTTTCAAAAATTTAACATTAAATTTAGTTAAAATTGCTATTTTTGGTTGTATTATTTGCAGTTAATATTATACTATTGGGTTTTTCAACAAGAAGTTTGTTTTCGATTGTGGTAACGCCAACAACATGATAGTTTTGGCATTTAGCTTTTCGACGTCTTCGTAGTAGATGCATTGGCAATTGTTATAATCAATTCAATGTCGCATAAAAATCGGATTAAAATAATTAAATTCCATTACGTGATAAGATTTCCATCTGCACCTGGCTGTAAGCCTTAATCAGATGGTGGTTATACCACTGGGAATGAAAAGCAACGTCATTCACGCCCTAAGAAACCGAAGACTAATTCTAACAACAGGTCTTTCATAGTTGCAACTTTGATGATTCCAGAGCAGGGCTGCAAGCCACCACTCTTTGCTGAAGAGCTGGAGACCATCCAACTCTTGTCCAGAACACATGTCTAGCATGCTTACTGGATCTAGGAACATACCATCAGGTAGGTGTTATTAAAGGTAAAATGAACCTGGCCCCATTAAAAACTGACCTGTTCTGGGGCCGCGAAACCACAACCACCACGACTGACTTCAGGGGACTGGGCTCCCTTTTTCCCCCAGTTGCACAGGTCTAGATAGTTGAGCGTTCTATAAAGACCATAAATGTGCCCCCGGGGGGAAATTAAAGACCACTATGAAAATGTTTGGGTCCTGTTAAAGTTACAGTTCTGCAAAATTCGTGATATTTTCGGTCAACATAATCGTTCTCCTGAGACCGCTATTAAGAATTTGGTCGTTAAATTTAAGTCGACAGGCTCGACAATAAATTGTGCGAATGAACACCAAAGCGTATTCGAACGGGCCATTCAACTGAGCCGTGAGCCACAGTGTTGAAGCCGATTCAAATTTCTTAATTCCTCGACGTTCTCAACAATTGGATTTATCCATAACCACCACATGGCGAATTTTGGGTAATGATTTGACTTTGACCATTCATGTCGCAACCGTTAACAAACTAAAAGACGAATCCCATTTTCACTTGCCCAATTTAAGCTTCTGAAAATCCTACAGCGATTATTGAGAAGCCTTTATATGCTCAACGTGTCATTGTATGTGGTCTGGGCGGTGCGGCTGGAAATACGGTAATGGTCAATGGATCATTTGGGTATGATTTTACGTCAACCCGCTCCTCTCTATACTATAAAGCGAACACTGAAAATAGCAAATAGCCGAAACCGGTTTGCGCACAAACCAAATTTGACGCGGGTTGACGTAAAATCATACCCAAATAAATGGAACCTCGTCGGAGAATGTACACACATGTCAATGGATCACGCTATCGCGAGATGCCAACAACTCAAATTGGCCTATTATTGACGACATGGATAGTGATATCATGTGGTTTCAACAGGACGCTGCCTCATGCCACACAGCCAATGAAACGATCAATTTGTTGCAAACCAAATTTCTCGATCGTATGCTTTAACACCACTGAATTATTTTTGTGGAGCTATGTTAAGGACAGAGTCTATACGGAGCCAATCGAATTAAAATCCGTGATGTGATTAGTAAAAGAGGACCGCCATTTTGTCAAAAAGAAGATTCAAATTTGTCAATTCCTCGACGTTCTCAACAATAGAGGTTATCCAAGACCACCATATGGCGAATTTTGCGTAAGGATTTGTCTTTGAAGCCTTACATGGTACAACTGATGGAGGAATTGAAGCCGACCGACCATTTTCATCGCCGTAGATTCGCTCAATTCATTCACGAACAACTGGTGGACATTTGCCAGATATCATTTGTCATTCATAATTTCCAAACTTTTCTCTTCGTAATAGAATAAAAATTTGAATCATGAATGAATAGAAAACAAACTTCTTGTTGAAAAACCCTTTATTTTACATTAAATAAACGCTATAATTATAACGATCGTGATAATCATAAAACGATGTACTCTTAACTTAAACATGCAAACTTGTACGTAGGAAGACCGTCGTCACAGATGTTAAGCGAAGTTAGAAAAAAAGTTTTTATTCGCCAATTTAAGTGAAGTTATTTCGGTTAACTTTATGACAGGAGTTGGATAGTCTTCAACTTTTTAGCAAGGAGTGATGATATGCAGCCCTGCTCTGGAATCATCGAAGTTGCAACTAGAAAGTTCTGTTGCATAGAATTATAGCTTCGGCTTCCGAGCATGACATTCCAAATTATGCAGTGGTTTGATCCACCATCTGATTAAGGCTTCATGGCCAGGTGCGGATGTTAATCGAATCACACAGTTGTCTTTGCTGGCTGTTTGTTCGGTATGAACTGCGAGTGCTTTCGATGCGATAACATCATTCTCAAGCCGTCTTCTAAACTATACTAGTGAGTCAGTGTTCGGGTTTAGATAGTTTTTTCATTAAGATCGTATCTACTAATTTAGGTAGAACGAACGCCATCTGATATTTTATGTGGGGGCTAATTTTTAATATTTCCGTCTTTTATTATAATCTAGTGGGTCTGTTTGAGAGTCTTTTTTATTTATTGAAGAGTATGAATAGTTTTAGTGGTGTAAAAATTGTGTCTGAGATTATGTTTACCCGTTCGTTTGTAAGGAGTCTTAATGAAAATAAAGTGTTTCCATAGTGCTAAATCGGGTAAGAGAAATCATTAAGAAACGAAGGCGCTCGAAGTAAATGTAGCTCTCACACTTTGAGAAAAATATTCACCCTTATTCGGTTTGGCAACGGCAACATCGTCGTCGTTTTTGAGGCAACATCACTTTAACACAACATCAATGCCAATTTGGTATTCCCTAACAGTCTTATGACGACGTTGCCAGTTTATCGATCATTTTAATAAAATGTAACACACATATCTAATATTTGAGTAAGCTTATTCATTTGTGTACTATTTTTGATAAAATTGTTGTGAACAAAAAAAATATAAACTGTGTGCGAAAAAAAAAATAAAATCTGTATTAAATTGAAACTAAAATAAATTAAAAATCAAATTGATTAAATATGCCGCCTCCAGTAGTTTTGCATTCCATTTTGTTTTTTACCATTTTTTTTTTACTTTAAATTTTAAGTCGCGCCAAATCGGTAAAAAGAATTTTGTGAAACTTGTATTTGTAAAGAATTACATATTATACTATTTACCATCCGTTATTCATTCTATTTGGTGGGCCAAGGGCGTTTAGAGTAGTCGCAAGACTTTCCTATTGTTCCTTAAAATTAGTAGAAACACTGCCTCTTCGAAATTCTCTGGCAGGTGATGGCTTTATTGCCAATGTTTTCACTAATTTTTCAAATTGGTTGACGTTGGTAATTTTAATTTTTTTCCTTTTCTATTTTATTTTAATTTTTTTTTAAATTTTATTTTGTATTTTTAGGTTTTTTAATTTTTTAAAATTTTTGTTTATAATAACACGACACCAAAATCACAGACGACAATATTAATGGCAATTGAGGCGACATCAACGTCAAATTGTCTTACAGAATACCAAACATGTATTGCCAGTCATTACGTGGTAAGATTTACATCTGCGCCTAGCCGTAAGCCGTAATCAGATGGTGGTCAAACCACTGGGAATGAAAAGCAACGTCATTCAAGCCCTGGGAAGCCGAGGACTAATTCTAGCAACAGGTCATCCCTAGTTGCAATTTCAGCGGTTCCAAAGCAGGGTTGCAAACCACTACTCCTTGCTGAAGAGCTGGAGACTATCCAACTGCTAGTCCAGAACTCATGAAGCTTAATATAATTAAGAATACGACGGCATTCATGCTCACTGGACCTTAACCATTCATTGTGTTCATTGTAAATGATCCGACCCACAAACTCAAACGAGGGCCTCGAAACACACAGCCACCACGATACTCCCGAAGGGCCTACCTCAATAATCAGTCAGAGAACAGCTAAAAGGCCTAAAAGACAATTAGCGGAACTCTGAGGCTTACTGATTCCCGTGGAAATATTGTGGATTTTCCAGTAGGCTCCTTGCTAGCCTAAGGGAACTGGGCTCCCTTTTACCCCGCAAGACACAAGTCTAGATGGTTGTGTTATCCATAAAGACTTATATATGTGCCCCCGGGGGGATGGCCAGTCATCGATAAATGGCAATGTTAATATTGCCAAAAAGAATACGGATTTACAACAAACGATAAAAAACGACGTCGTCTTGTATTGCCGTCACCAAACAGAATAAGCGTGATTATTAAAATTACAACGAAGTGACTTATTGTAGGTTAAGTTCTTAAATTCTACTCAGGCAGATTATTAATTAGAGAAACTCTATGATGAGAAAGGCTGACAAATTGAAATTGTTAAAGATGAGTAAAAAGGCTTAGAAGAAGACTCAGAAATCATTAAGGAACGAAAGAGATCGAGGTGCATGTAGCCTCCACACCTTTTGAAAAACATTATAAAAATTACAAAGAAGTTAATCATTCCAAAATTCTACTTACACACATTCACTTACGCGTCTTTTTATTTAATTTTACACTTACACGCTATTGTTATTATTATTTCAGATGTAAAAAATATAAAAATATACTCCGAATGTGTTGTGGAACAGTATTTCTTTTATATATTTTTATTTTTGCGGTTTGTTAATTATTCACAACCGAAAGAAAGGCTTTTTAAATTTTTTATTAACGAAAACCCTAAAAACAATTTTTGACAAGAATTTTAACGTTTCTTGCATTTAAAACGATTTCATTTAGTGTTACCTTTTTCGTTTACTTTTACTTTTTACGTTCTGCAGCAATTTTGTTTATTTTTCTTAATTTGGTTTGTTTTAATTTTAATATGCTCTCACAATTCTAATTATTTTACTTTACTTGAAATTAATACGTTACGAAAATAACTAGAAATCCTTCCACTTTGCCGATGTTATGAATCTAATGAAGCGCGCTAACAAACTAAAAGCAAATTCTTTAAGTTGTGCCGTTTTTTTTTGTTCTTCTTCACAATATTGTAAAAGGTGCCATATTAAAATTAAACACTGTGATTATTAACGTTTTTATCACTAATAAAAACAATGTTAAAAATAGCGTAATATACCACAAACAAATACATATATTCTGTAATGATATGTACTTTTACAGTTGTTGTGTTGTAGTAGTTACAATTGCTCTGTTATTATTGTTATTTAATAGGCATTGATAACAGTAGACTGTTAATGTTCAGTCAGACACATGTTAAAATGCATGCTAGAGAAAATTTACATTTAGCATATGGGGCTGGAATATGTGTGTGCACATGTGTTTGTGTGTGTGTATGCATGAATACTTTTATATTAAAATCAAGACCAAATAGATAACATACAATTATTATTTGATGACTTCTTCATCTTTTTAAACACCTACTTATACATATACAGTATCGAACAAAACTAATACATGAGCTTATGCTTCTTAAGATACAATTTTATTTGTTTATATGACAAAAAATATTATTTATCGTTTCAAGCATTTATATCATATTTAAAATTAAATTAATTATTAAACTTTGAAAAATATTTATTAAAGATCAATAAAAAAAGATCGTTTAAAAACACCATAAAAATTAATTGTTTAATCAATTTAATGATTTAAATATATTTATACAAATACACCTGAAATGCGGCGTCAAAACTATATTACACAAATGTTTGATGTTGCTACTTTCGTTCTAAGAAAATAACAAATAGCAGCAATTACCATTATTTTAAAAAAATATTTTCATAACAACATTTACCGTTATTTTTCAAAATTTTGTTCATAACAATAATTACCGTTACCTTTTAAATATTCTTTTCATAAGAGCACTTACCGTTATTTTTTAAAAAGGTAACAATTACCGTTAATTTTTAAAGATTGTTTTCATAAAAACAATTACCGTTATTTCATAACATTTTTTTCGTTATAATAATTACCGTTACTTTTTAAATATTATTTTCATAAAAGCAATTACCGTTATTTTTTTAAACAGGTAACAATTACCGTAATTTTTTATAGATTGTTTTCATAACAACAATTACCGCTATTTTTTAACATTATTTTATATATAACAATTACCGTTATTTTTTTAAAGATTATTTTAATAACAACATCGTTTTAATAATACCGTTTCTAAGATAACGGTAATCAACAATTACCATTACTTTTGAAGATTATTTCAATAACAACAATTACGGGTATTTTTAAAGATTATTTTCATAAATAAAATTACCGTTATTTTTTAACATTGTTTTCACTACAGTAATTATCGTTACTTTTTAAACAATATTTTCATAGAAGTAATTAACTTTTTTTTAAAAAAAGGTAACAATTACCATTATTTTTTAAAGATTGTTTTAATTTTTTTAAGATTATTTCGATAGTAAGAGTTACCGTTATTTTTTAAAGATTGTTTTTATTTTTTTTAATTATATCAATAATAACAATTAGCGTTATTTTTTAAAGATTACTTTAATAACAACACCGTTTTAATAATACAGTTTCGAAGATAACGGCAATCAACAATTACCGTTATTTTTTAAGATTATTTCTTTAACAACAATTACGGTTGTTTTTAAAGATTATTTTCATAACAAAAATTACCGTTATTTTTTAACATTGTTTTCATAACAATAATTATCATTACTTTTTAAACAATATTTTCATAAATGCAATTACCGTTATTTTTTAAAAAGGTAACAATTACCGTTATTTTTTAAATATTGTTTTCATAACAACACCGTTTTAATAATACCGTTTCGAAGATAGCGGTAATCAGCAGTTACTATTACCTTTTAAAATTATTTCAATAACAAAAATTACCGTTATTTTTTAACATTATTTTCATAACAATAGTTATCGTTACTTTTTAAACAATATTTTCATAAAAGCAATTACCGTTATTTTTTAAAGATTGTTTTAATTTTTTTAGGATTATTTCAATAACAAAAATTGCCGTTATTTTTTAACATTATTTTCATAACAATAATTATCGATACTTTTTAAACAATATTTTCATAAAAGAAATTGCCGTTATTTTTTTTTAAACTGTTTTCATTTTTTTAGGATTATTTCAATAACAAAAATTACCGTTATTTTTTAACATTATTTTCATAACAATAATTATCGTTACTTTTTAAACAATATTTTCATAAAAGCAATTGCCGTTATATTTCAAAAAAGTAACAATTGCCGTTATTTTTTAAAAATCGTTTTTATTATATTTTTAAGATTATTTCAATAATAACAATTGCCCTTATTCAATAAATATCAGTTTAATAAAAAAAAGCGTTTTAATAATACCGTTTCTAAGCGGCAATAAACAATTACTGTTACTTTTTAAGATTATTTCAATAACAACAGTTGCCGTTATTTTTCATAAGATCATTCGTATGTGCATAGAGAAATTTTGCATTTATTTACTAATATTGTTTCTGTCAAATATCAAATTCACTTTGAAGTTTTTTTTTTGCTTTCGTGTTAATAAAATGGCAATATAAAATAATGTTTTTATCTTTATAATTCTTTTAATAGTGGGGAATCTCTGACGCAGCGATGGATTAAGGTTGATTAGAAGACCCAGAGGCAACGCAATGTTGCCTTTGGCATAGAAGTGTGTCATTCCATAGTAAAATCCGATTTAGTAAAAGGGGGAGTAGAACCGATAAGTTATTTATGACTGCGTAATGCTAAGAAGAATTGAGCTATCGCCTATGAGTCTAAGAGCCAAGGTGAGACGATTTTCTTGTTGTTATAATTTGTGCATGAGCCAACTAAATATGATCTAGCGCAATGCCGAGATACCCCTGGTGAAGGTGATTGCCGTTGAACGCTAGAAGTTACCCCCTCAAGCGGCAACTAGTATCGTGCAAAGAAAAGACGGAAAACACAATATTGATGTGCGTTATACAAAAATTGACTTAGGCGAAGGCTGTACTAAGGTTCAGAATAAGGATCCCATTTTGGTAAACATTATGTTGGCTAAACATAATGTTTACCAGTATTACATGGTGCAGGTAGTGTTTTGATCTGGGAAATTGTAGATTGAAAAGCAGACCGTGATGCAGCCACTGCCTGAAATTGAATTTCTTCAGATGTAGGAAATGTTTCTTAAGTACGATAATGACCCTAAGCTCACATCAAAATGTATGAAAGAATGGTTCGTTGGAAATAAAATTTATGTCTTAATATGGCCGGTACAATCGCCAGATCTCAAATTTTTTGATCAAGTAAATATGGATGAGGTCTTAAAAACCGCAAAACTGTCTGGAATAGGATTTCTTTAGAGCTGTTAATCAATTTAATTGATTCAACGTATTGAAAACGTACTAAAGTTTTAAAAACTAATGAATACGCGCCACAAAACATTGAGTGTATTTTATAACATATTTATCCAGAATTGCCAATGTGCCTTAGTTTTGTCGCCTTAAAATTAACGCCTTTTACTAATTTTTTTTGTTTTAATTTACTATTACGTTAAAAAAAAAAATTAACAAATTTAATTAATAATTAACAAATAAACAATTTTCAACAATTTATTGCTTTAGTTTTGTTTGATACTGTACATGTGCCAGAAGTCTTATTGGTATTCATTTAAGTTGCCAATTTAGCAATTTTCCGACTAGATTTGAAGCGATATTTATATCATCTGGTCACTTGTAAATAACTGTTCAAATGCCTTTTAAGCAAATGACGTCGGCATTTTTGTTGTTGTCTTTAGCAAAAAATTATTTATAAATATTCTCGTTACATAGTAAATTTCGAACAATATTAAATTTCGAAAAGAAGAATAGAAGTTTCGCAAAGTAAAAATAAAATAATTTTTCCAAGGAAGTATGAGGAATTTGTTTATTTAAACTTTTATCATTTGAAGACGTTATAAGACTCTTCATCCCGAATGCTTTTAATCAAAACTAAAGTAAGAAATTTGTTAGTGAGTTGAGATCACTATATTCCATATGCAAGGTGTCCGCTGGGAAGGTATACTACTGATTAAATGAAAGAGTTTGGATCTTATATTGATAAATGTTTTATTTAATGTCGCCAATTATGTGTGGAATACAATAACAGATAAATGTCCGCCCCTGTTGGCCTCACAAATGCGTGCCTTTTTGAGCACATTTTTCATTACATTCTCACACATTTCACGCGGTATTTCATTAATTTTATCACGAATATGCTAAGAGTTGCTAAAGCCTTTTAGGTTTCTTTGCATAAGCCTTTAGTTTTCAGATATTTTTACAAAAGGAAGTCCGGAGCTGTCAAATTAGGCGACCGTGAAGGTCAATCAACATCGCCATTTCTTAAAATATCTTGTTATAGAAAGAGGTCTCGCAGTAATTCCATTGTAATCCTGGCTATATGCGATGTGACATCGTCTTGTTGATACCAACTGTTAAGCAAGCCCACAGCATGCAGTTGTGGCCTTAAAAAGTTTTCAAACATATCACGATATCGCCCCCCAGTCACAGTTACTGTTACGCCGTTTTCATTTTCAAAGAAGACACAATGATTCCTCCAGACCAAATTGCAGACCAGACTGTCACTTTTAATGGATGCGGGATTTCCATTCCCTAGAACCGACTATTCGAAATGAATATTGAAATGAAAATGTGCCTCCTCACTCATTATAATTTTTTTAATGAAAATCGGGGTTGTCATGGGCGAACTGTAACCTTCTATTGGCATATGTACGGCGGCATAAATAGTCTTAAGGAAGAAGCTCTTGTGTCAACTGAATTTAATATGAAAACAAATGCAAATCCTTGTGCAAATTTGTGGCCAAAGTTGTTCTTTGAAGACCAAGCTCCTGAGCACGGCGTCGGATTGACGTTTCTTTTTTTTAAAAAGAGAAGTAACACTGCAGGCAACAATGGCAATTTTATCAAGTACCGTGTTACACTCTTTAGGAAAGCGATAGAGAAGAGATGAGACAGGTGTTGAAAGTAGAAGAATAGTTACGGAAATTAACTGTCCTATAAGACAGCACAGCGACCAGTGACCATGCCTTCATCACTCAGCTCCACCACAGTCAATGTTTATAGTGAAAAAACAGCCAAGTTCTTGGTAGGGATAGTGTGATTCGTTTTACATCCGCACCTGGCTATGTAGCCTTAATCAGATGGTGGACAAACCACAATTGTATAATTTGGAACGTCATACAGGCGTCCTAGGAAGCCGAAGACATAATTCTAAGCAACAGAACCACCTAGTTGCAACTTTAATGATTCCAGGGCAGGGCTGTAAACCATCACACCTTGCTAAAGAGTTGGAGACTTTCCTACTCCTGTCCAGAACACATGTCTAGCATGCGCACTGGACTGGATCATTCACTCTGCGTGTCATTATCAGTGAGACGATCCTGGCCACCATAATAACCATTATACTGTTATGGGGCCGCGAAACCACAACCACCACGTTACTCCCATATAGGGGCCAACCTCAGTGATCAGCCAGAGAACTATTAAATGTCTAAAGAGACATATAATGAACTCTGCGGCTCACTGATCCCCGTGGAAATAAAGTAGAGCTTCCAGTTGCCTCCCTGCCTGTCTTCAGGGGACTGGGCTCCCTTTTTCCCCAGTTGCACTGTGTCTAGATAGTAGAATTCTATAAAGACCATATTTATATGCCCCTGGGGGGATGTAGGAAGAGATCAAAGCTTAAGGTTGTAGAGGAAATATTGAGTGATAACAAATATTTCTCGTAGTTTTATTTACAAGAATGCTGATGATGGATAAAGCGGTCTAGAATATACGGCATTATATTTTGTTTTCTTTAATATCCTTAAATTAAAATATGCCAATAGACAGAAAACTGTAGGCAAATTGATTTGCATTTCATTGTAAGCCTTAACTCCTGACTTGTGATTTTCGAAAGTCGGTTGGTAGCTGTCGATCTTCTTTCGTATCTTTCTTAATATTAAAGAACTCACTTTATTTAATGGATGCATTATAACTTGACTGGCATACGCTTAAGTTCAGTAGAAGATAACACAAATCGAATAAATTTAATCACAAATTTCTTTTCTGTTTACGAACTGAAAATGTTGAACTTCAATTTGAAAGCATTTCACTTATTTACAAGAGCTCTAAAGGCGAAAACGAAAGCATTTAAAACAAAACAAAAAAGTTATTTGGCAGACCCTTTATCATTAATAACCCTATTTATTTAAAACTCTTGTGTTATTTAGATAACTTTCTCGTAAAGTTTATGAAAGGAATAAACGTAACAATACATATTACCTTTGCGGGATATCATGAATATCTTATATTTATTTAAAAGCTGTTATGGTATTTAGATAACTTAGTTATATCATTTTATAAGTTTTACTATTTCGTTTACTACAAGATAAGAGCCACTAATGTTGTTTCTTATCTTGAAAGTTATTTTAAATAGATACTATGAGTCATAGTTAAATAAAAATAAAACAATTTAAATTTTTAGCTTTAGATTATTTTAGTATTACTGAGCTGATATATAGTTTTCATAACACCCCATTGTGCAGTTTTAGTTAAATTATTATTTACTAAAAAAATATAGGCATCACCTTTGTGGAATAATGTAAAAACATTATCGCTAACCACTAATATGAGAGTGTAACTTCAAAATGATCAAAGTGCTGCACAATTTTCCAAACAATTGTTAGCTGTTGGAAATGAAAAAGTCCCAGTTGATGCGACAGCTGGATTAATTACTCTTACCAAAACGACGACTTTTGCCGATTTGTAGACTCTCAATTAGCTCTTATTGAAAATGTTTTCCCAAACATTAGTGAGTATTTTCAGAATTATGCTTATGGTTAATGTTAAAAGACGTACGTCGATAATCGTGGTCCATTTATATTTTGAATAAAAGAAAAAACAAACGATTTCACTGAGTTAAATATAATGCTTTCTTTATTAAAATTATTTTTAGTATGAGCCACGAGATTAATATTTTAATTTTTCTTTTCTTTGCCAGTCACGAGTACCACGCGATAACTTGTGATCTTTCTCTTTTCCAGAATATATTCTTTTTTTTTTTTGCCAAAAAACAGTTATATAAAACGCGCGTTTATTTGGCTTTTTTAGAACATATAAAAAGCACATGTATGATTATATAAGTAGTAGATTTTCAAGTAAAGTAATAGATTATAAAGTAAAGTAGTAGATTATAAAGTGGCGATAACAGTTAATTCAAAGAGCAATTCTCGCCCCAAAGAATAATGATGTTGTACATGCACTGAATTTCACCATTCAGTCAAAAATCGATTGCGATTTGGTGATACGGAAATCCGTTGATTCCATAACAAATCCCGATGATGCAGTAAATTATCCAATGGAGTTTTTGAACTCTCTGGTGTTACCTGGATTTCCACCACATAACTTGCACCGCAAAGTTGGTTCAGTTATTATGATATTGCGTAATTAGAATCACCGCGACTTAAAACCCCGACCATTTGGTGAGCTGTCAAGGAATTTATTTTTAGTTTGGTTTGGCATTTCAACATAAATAAAATGGCGTCTGAGAACAAGGCCTCCAAATTGTGAAAATTTATTTTTTTTGATTGAGGCAACCATTATTAACGGAAAGTACGCAGGTGAACGATTGCAATTTCCGGTTCGCCTTGCGTTCGCAATGACAATTAACAAGTCGCAAGGCCAACCACTTAGTGTTTGCGGGATAAATTTACATGGGTGTTCAAGAGTTGGGAAACCATCCGCTTTATTTGTGTTAACATCAGACCAAAAAACAAAAAATGTGTGCACTCCAATGAAACGGATAATTTGCGGACGCTTCAATTCAGTATTTACTTTGGATTCACTTTCATTTTTTGCTTAGAGAACCTCAACTAAATTCCACTTCATTTTTGTAATCGAAATGAATTCATTTCTGTTGTGCAATGAAATAAAATTTTTCCGTTTCAAATATAAAACAAAAAGAATAATTTTTCTTTATCTTTTAATCCCCAAACGAAATGTTACAAAAAAAAAGTCATCTGGTGGCGAACGGAGTTCACCGGGTTGGCTAGTTCTCTTTTTAAAATCAATCTGTTTAACCAAATTAAATACTTCTCTGTAAACAACAAAATGAGTATTAAGAACGAAAACAGAGGTTGGCACTTACACATTCCAATTTTAAAATGCAAAGAAAGCAAAACACTTTGAACTTTAATTACGCGATAACGTGATGCTCGTTCTTAAAGGAATTTATGCTGATTCATTTAGGTGCGCAACTTGTTGCTTTATGTGCATCGGCTGGGCAACACTAGAATTGGAAAGCTTGCAACAACAAAATTTAACACTGCACATTAACACATCCTAACATAAACATAACTTTATTTAAAATATTTAAATAAATTAATCGAAATTTAATCAAAAACTTTTACAATAATTTTAATACAAAATTACGCCAGCATTAGGATCCACATAAACTTTAACGATCCTCTTAAGACTTATTTCTCTAATATTTGTTACAAACATAATTTACACTTATTTTTATTTTTATTATTATTATTATTATTTTTGATGTATTAAATATTATTTATTTTATTTTTTTTTTATTAATTTCATAGCTGCAAACTAGTTTTATTTTTAAGAAATAAAAAGTATTTTCTTTATATGTTCTTTCAATTGTTACTGACTTCATTAACGTTAAGAAGCACTACTGAGGTTTCTTAACTTTTTGTTGTTGTTGTTTTTCTCTTCATTTGATTATCTATGAGTTTTGAATTAAAATTAGAAAAAATAAAATCAGTTTTTTTTGTCTTTTCCACTTCAGCGTAGAGATTTTATACATTTCCCTCCTCTGCCTAAGCAAATTTAATTCGCCTTGTTGTCGTAACATTTAACTGACAGCTAAAGGGCTTTTCAACAATAAATTGTTTTTCTAAAACAAAATAGAACAAAAAATTTTAATTAATTTAATTAAAATTGTTATTGTATTATGAAGACAAAAAAACGGCAATTATGACTGAAAAATTATATCTCGCTGACTTTGACAGCTGTCAATTCTTTCATCAAAGTTTTTAATCACTTTTTGGCACAATGACGCACCTACTTATTTCGTTAATCACATTACGGATTTTACGTTTTACAGCTGAAATCGATTGGATTGGCTCTGTTTAAACTCTGTCCTTAACATAGTTTCACAACAAATAATCCAGTGGTGCCCCTGTAGGCTAGTAGGTAGTGTACTAGCTTGTCAGTATGGGGGTTGTGGGTTCGATTCCCAACGAAGACCTTGGTTTTTTTTCACTACAAAAATAAAAATTGACTGTCGATGGGGCTGCTCAGCGATGAAGGCACAGTCACTGGTCGCTGTGCTGTCTTTATACGGCAGTTAATTTCCGACTATCCTTCTACTTTCACCACCTGTTTCTTCTCTTCTCTATCCCTTTCCTAAAGAATGTAGCACGGTACTTGACTAAATGGCATTGTTGCCTGAAGTGCTACTTCTCTTTATAAAAAAAAAAAAAAAATAATCCAGTGGTGTTAAATCACACAATTTGGCTGGCCACTTAACTGCTGATTGCCGTGAAATTATGTGATTGGCAAATTTGGCTTACAATAAATTGATCGTTTCATTGGCTCTGTGACA
Source organism: Trichopoda pennipes (assembly GCA_030448955.1). Lineage (NCBI taxonomy): Eukaryota > Metazoa > Arthropoda > Insecta > Diptera > Tachinidae > Trichopoda > Trichopoda pennipes. The sequence goes on along the minus strand of JASKUP010000060.1, from coordinate 10,153,075 downwards.
TGTGGCACCGTCCTGTTGCAATCACACGTCAGTAATATGCACGTCGTCAGTAATAGAACAAATTTGATTTTTTAGCAGCTCGCGATAGCGTGATCTATTGACCGTTACCGCATTTTCAGCTTCATCTTCGAAAAAACCAAGAAAAAAACGACCCAATCACGCCTTCAGACCTTATAGCGTACCATACAGTGACACATTGAGCATGCAAAGGCTTCTCAATAATCGCTCTAGGATTTTCAGAAACCCAAATTTTGCTTGTTGACATAACCTGACAAGTCCCCCCGGGGGCACATGATAGTCTTTTTGGAACCTACTATTCCATTTAGACTGGTGTCTTGCGGGGTAAAAGGGAGCCCAGGCCCCTCAAAGGCTAATAGGAGTCACCTGGACAATCCACATATTTCCACGGGAATCAGTGACACGCAGAGTTCCGTTATTTGTCTCTTTAGACATTTAACTGTTCTCTGACTGGTTATTAAGGTTGGCCCCTATATGGGAGTATCGTGGTGGTTGTGGTTTCGAGACCCTCGTGAGAGTTTGTGGGTCGGATCATTCATAATGAACACAATGAATGGTTCAGGTCCAGTGACTATGAATGCCGTCGTGTTCTTAATTATATTAAGCTTCATGCGTTCTGGACCAGGAGTTAGAAAGTCTCCAACTCTTTAGCAAGGAGTGAAGGCTGCGGCCTTCTTCGGGCTTTCGAAATCGCTACTAGGAGTGACCGGAGGATATACGTATTTGATGGCCTCCTAGGGCGTGAAGGACATTTGCAAACCATTCAAGTGGTTTGACCACCATCTGATTATGACTACCTAGTCGGTGCAGATGTAAATCAAATCACATCATACTCTGACAAGTGAAAATGGGGTTCGTTTGAAGAAACAATTTTTTCAGAAAAAACAGCCTGTTGTGTTTGAAAGAATTTAGCGAACCTACGGCAATGTGAAGAGTCAGTCGGCTTCAATTTCTGCACCAGTTGAACCGTGTAAGGTTTCAAAATCAAATCTTTACGCAAAATTCGCCATGTAGGGGTTTTGGACCCACCCGCACCGGGGGCACATTTATATGTTTTGACGGAAATCCACCATTAGTACATGTGTCTTCGGGAGTAAAAGGCAGCCCAGTCCCCTAATAGGCTAGCAGGAGCTAACTGGACAATCCATTATATTTTAACGGGAATCAGTAAAGCCCCCAGAGTTCTGCTATTTGTGTTTTTAGCCTTTTAGCTGTGCTCTGACTCATTATTGAGTTTGGTCCTTTGGGAGTATCGTGGTGGCTGTGTGTTTCGAGGCCCTCATTTGAGTTGTGTGAGTCGGACCATTCACCATGAACGGTTGTGTTCTTAAATGTTATTAAACTTCATGCGTTCTGGACCAGAAGTTGGATAGTCTCCAACTCTTCAGTAAGGAGTGGAGACTGCGGCCGGCTCCGGGTTTTTGAAGTAGCAACTAGTAGTGACTAGAGGATATACGTACCTGAAGACCTTCTAGGATGAGGATGACGCTACATTTCATCCACGGTGTCCCCCCCGGGGGCACATTATAAGTCATTATGGATCACACAGCTATCGAGACTTGTATCTTGCAGGGGTGAAAGGCAGCAGTAGTCAACTGGACATTTCCACTATATTTCCACGGAAATCAGTAAAGCCCCAGAGTTCGGCTATTTGTCTTTTTAGCCTTTCAGCTGTTCTCTGACTGATTACATGAACATAATGAATGGTCCAGGTCCAGTGCGCATGAATGCCGTCGTATTCTGAATTTATATTAAGCTTCATGCATTCTGCACCAGGAGTTGGATAGTCTCCAACTCTCCAGCAAGGAGTGAAGACTGCGGCCTGCTTCGGGCTTTTAAAGTTGCAACTAGGAGTGACCAGAGGATAAAGGTATCTGAAGGCCTTCTAGGGCGAGGCTGACGCTACATTTCACAGTATTACAATCCACCACCTGATCATGGCTTACACAGTTGGTGCAGATGTAAATCTAATCACGTATGTAAGGGTTTTGGATAACCCCAATTGTTGAGAAAGTCGAAGAATTCACAAATTTGGATCTGCTTCAATACTGTGGCTTACGGCTGCGAGTTTTTTAGTTGAACGACCCAGTCGAACACGCGTTGGTGTTTGCACATTTTTTATCGGGCCGGTCAACTTAAATTTAATGAGCAAATTCTTAATAGCGTTCTCAGAAGGACGATTATGTTGTCCGAATGTATCACGAAATGTTACTTTAACAGAACCGCCATTTTTTTTAGTAAATTTTTTAATTATTTTAATGTGATTTTTGTGTGAAATTAAATTCATTGTACTATGAAAAAATAAACTTCTTGTTGAAAAACCCGATACCTTTATTTTTAATTTATATCCCTCCTCTGCCTGAGCAGATTTTATACGCCTTTTTGACGTAACATTTAACTGACAACCAAATACATACAAAAGTAGCAACAGAAATAATAAGAAGAATAATACATTTGTGGAGATTTATATAAAGAGAATTATGTGTGTTTAATGATAAAGGGAACTAAGAGAGGTGATATAATTTAAAAAAATAAAAAGAAAGAATAAATTCTAATAATTAAATTCCTACGTGCATTGAAAGGGGGGCACACAGTTGTAAACAAAAACAATTAATGCAGAGATATCTAATGTTAACATCTCTGCAAGGCGAATTAACTTTACATGGTGAGTTAACTTTACAGCTGAATCAGCGCTGTTGTTTTGTTTACATTTAAAACAAAATTTAATTTTTCTTTCCCGCTAACTTCTACTTAATTCACCATTTATTTTTTATGATTGTAAACGTCATTTAACAATTGTTAGGTCAACAATTTAAAGTGACACTTTCAAGCACAATATTGAGAGCTAAAATTTTAAAAGAAAATAATTTATAAATTGTTGTAAAAAAGTTGTGTGAATCATCGTAAGCAGATCCATACTTGACTGCTAGTTAATTATTTATTTAATTATTCAGAAAATTATATAAAAAAATCAATAATTAAGGCGGCGTTCTCTAAGAGTTACGTACATAAATTTTAACCCGGTACAAGTCCAGTGATAACAAATCGTGCGATGTTAATTAAATCGGAAAAAGCAAACGCATTCCAATAACCTTTTAGGATTGCTATGTCTGCACTCTGCAATAAGACAATGACAGCTTCTAGGAAGCATCGATATCGGGTTTTTCAACAAGAAGGATGTTTTTTAACTGTGGCAAGACCAACAACATGATAGATTTGACCTTTACTTTTTTGACGTATTCGTAGTAGATGCATTGGCAATTTTTACAATGAATTCAATTTCACACGAAAATCGCATTAAAATAATTCAAAACCACTATGAAAATTGTGGTTCTGTTAAAGTTAAATTTCATAAAATTCGTGATATTATCGGACAACATAATCGTCCTTCTGAAACCGCTACTAAGAAAGAATCTGGTCGTTAAATTTGAGTCGAGAGGCGAACATCAACGCCGAGCAGGCCGGGTCATTCGGAAGGAAGGAGGAATTTCGCAAAAATAATCATAATTTGGGATCACCTACAAAAAATCGATTTTTATACGAAAATTAAACTAAAAACTTAAAATGGCTGTATCTTCGGCCACTGGAAACATCACAGCCGTGAGCCGCAGTGCTAAAGCAGATCTAAATTTGTCAATTCGGCGACATTCTCAACAATTGGGGTTATCCAAAATCACCAAGTCTTACAAGGTTTAACTGGCGCAGGAATTGAAGCCGACCGACCATTCACATCGCCGTCGATTCTTTTAAATCATTCAGGAACAACCGGCTGGGTTTTTTTGAAAAAAATATTTTTTCAAACGAAGCCCATTTTCACTTGTCACTCGTATGTCAACAAGCAAAATTGCCGCATTTGGGCTTCTGAAAATCTTGGAGCAATTATTGAGAAGCCTTTGCATGGTGCACTATGTGGTCTGGGGGCGTTATAAGGTCTTTTTTTTGAAGATGAGTGTGGAAATGTGGTAACAGTCAATGAATCACGCTATAGCGAGTTGCTAACAACTCAATTTTTAACTATTATCGACGATGTGGATGTCACTGACATGTGCTTTCAACAAGATGGTGCCACATGTCACACAGCCAATGAAACGATCAATTTATTGCAAGCCAAATTTCCCGATATAATAATTTAACGGCAAGCATTAGTTAAACGGCTAGCCAGAGCGTGTGATTTAAAACTACTGGATTATTTTTTGTGGGGCTATGTTGGGAGCAAAGTATATACGGAGACAATCGAATCAACTTCAGCCTTAAAACTCAAAATCCGTTATGTTATTAACGAAACAGGACCGCCATTTTGCCAAAAAGGGATTAAAAACTTGATGTTCTAGGCTCATTCTCAACACTTATTTTGCATTTCGGTACAGATTTCAGAGGATAACCCCTACCCAAGCAATATAATGCGCCCGAACTAGGAATTTAGGTTATGGGCAGGAGAAAAGATATAGTAGTGGACATTCAAGTTGAACTTTCCCACATTGAGAGTGACAGGAAGGAGCTCTGGAGGAAGTTTATTCCACATACGAACTGTTCTGCTAAAAAAAGAATTTTTCGTGTAATGCGTAGTGCGTTTCAGTGGCCAATCAACTACAAATGGATGTGTTCTCAACGAAAATCAAGTTAAACGTGCGAATAACGAGAACAACAAGTTCCCTAGTTAGAGCACTTACCATTATAATAACGATAAAACAGTGAAATACGACCGATGTATCGATGCTTTAGAGAATCAATAGAGTTGGATACCCTACTGTCACCAATGAGCATCTTGGCCATCTCCTGTACGCGGTCGAGCAATTACAAAATAGACTTTGGGCCACCGTCCCATACATGAGAGTTGTATTTCATCTTTGTAGGGATATAGGTGGTATAAATAGCACGGAGATCGGATGGAGTGAAATATCTCTTAAACCGAGGCACTTGAAAGCTTCTTTAAAAATCTGAAAAATATGTTTTATCCATCGAACATCTCAGTGCATTTTCTTGACAAGAATATCGTGAGCTTCCAATTACGTAATAGCTAGATCACCCACAGTAACAGATGCAGCACCAAACACAGATCTATGCCTAAGCATGTAACATTGTGTATTACGGGCATTAAAATCTACTCTATTCACACGACCTCATTCCGAGATTGTTGCGGGATCATGATTGAGCGTATCATTCATATTCTGCCTTTTGGAACCCACCTCCAACTGCACCGGTCTATTGCCAAATGAATACGAATGACAAATAGTGCTGTCATCTGCGAAAGAGTATATAGAATTGAAAGTTTTACAAAGAAGGCTATTTAGAAAAATAAGAAATAGGGTAGCAGAAAGAACGGAGTTTTGCGGGACCCCTGAGTTTAAACTCGAACTCGTCTGATGAAATCCCATCGATAACAACTCGTATAGTGCGATTCGTGAGAAAACCCAATACAAATAGTTTTGACAGAAGTGTATCATTCCACACTACATCAAACTCCTTGGAAATATCTAGAGCCACCTTACCTACTCGTTCCAAAATAACGTAAGCAGGTGCACCATATCAGCAAGTCACCCGTACAGCGCCCCCTACGGTAATTATACTGTTGGTGGCTAAATAAGCTGTTGAATTCCAGGTACCTCACAAGATGAAAAATATTCATACTTTCCATTACTTTAGAAAGTGCAGAACAAAATGCATGGTAATTGGGCGGTAATTTTCAGGGATGTTAGCTTCATCCTTTTTGGGATCGGCGTTACATTAGCAACCTTCCAACAACAATGTTACAACGTGCTGTTTCAAGACCATAGCTGGAATCCCATTCGGCCCAGTAGACTTAAAACCTTTTTAACCGCTCGAGCTCGAAAAAATATCCTCGGCGGACGGTGGTTAATTGCTCTTCGGCAAATAAGAATTATTTGCAAATATGTCAGCCAAAAGGTCAGCTTTATCAACCAGGTCAGTGAATATTTGGTCATTCTTTAAAAGAGTCGGAATTGAAGAACTAGAATTATCCCTTACTCTTTTAACAAATGACCAAAAACTCTTGCTACCCCTGGGAGTAGCAAGAACTTTAGCATGAAGGCGCTAATCGTACAAATTTTTCTCGCGCCTTAATACATTGGCACACAATGGTCTTGCTCTTTTGCGTATCGAATCAGTATCTAAGTTTTTCTTTCTACGCCAGATACTGAATGCTTCCTCTCTTGATCTGACTGGATTTTTGCATGTTTGATTAAATGAGAACTTCGATCTGGTTTTAATCGATTTTTTTGATGCAATAACAGTTTTCATTCCGAACGAAATATTGTGTGACACAATTTCCGCTATGGCATCGACATTATTTTCGCACTGTTGGTTCTCGAGCTTTCTTGAATTGCAGCAATTTTCGCACGGCTGATTCTAGAGCCTTCTTGAATGACACCTAGAAGTTTGTTATTTATGGCATCAATTTTTGCATTGCTGGCTCTAGAGCTTTCTTAAATTGCCGCAAGTATTGCATCCAAGTTTACATTGGTGTTTACTAATGGGTTACATATCCCTATCTCTTCTTTGTCTCCGAATCCGTATGTCCTAATATCGATGTCATGCTGCTTGAATTCATCAATCAACCTCAATTGCAATTCCGTCTTACTTCCCGTTGTTGGCGGATCCAACTTATTCAGCACTAACTTCTTACTTTTGGGGGTGGATGTGAGGTTAGAAAAAGGTCGAGCGCATTGGTCCCCCTTTCAAAACAAGGAACGTGTGTTGGTTTATTCGCTAATTGCACAAGGCGGTGTGCGCGGGGCAAAGAACTCAACATACTGACCTTCTGCAGTTATATGGCTTGCTAAACAGCGGCTATGTATGCATCACTACTGCCACTACGAACCTATTGTTTTGACCTATTGTTAGCAACAATACCGTAAGTCTAAAATTAAGCGATTAAATTACGCTCGGAAGGAGCCCTATTAGAAGGAAAAGCTGCTGTAATTTTAATAATTGATATAGTGAAATTCTCATCATTTTCATAGATTATTTTTACAATTAAAATTATTTGCTTAAGATGGCTAAAATTTCCCAACTTTTTACGAAATAAATAATTTGACCAGCCATTGTTCGGAAAATATTTTGCTAGAAACACAGGAGGACGTGTAGTATAGCCTTGCAACTTTTAGTGAAATATTAAAAAAGCAGCTCAGCTTGCAACAACTAAACATCCGCAGACTACTTTAGGTCACAACTATTCTTCAGACATAGAACGTCTCGTAGCGGAAAAACGAAGAGCTAGAAGAGATTGGCAACAACACAGATCGCCCCTGCAGAGACAGAGACTTAGAGAATGCACAAAGCGGCTTAGAGACTTACTAGCACTTGAAAAAACTGCATCTTTTGAGAAATATCTGGAGGGCCTCGATGCTACACCAAACTCCAATTATTCTTTATGGCGTGCTACAAAAAACCTTTAAAGGCCCGTTGAGTACAAGCCACCTCTACGTAATATCAGTGGAGATTGGGCAAGAAGGGACGCTAAAAAAGGCAACTTATTTGCCGATTACTTGAAAGATGTATTCACCCCACACATATGTACTGATGATGGTAATTTGCCGAGCGTAGTTGGATTACCCCCTCGACCCTTGAATTTTAGGTTGCGTGAGGTACAAAAGTTAATTTCTGAAGTAAACCCGAAAAAAGCTCCTGGTATGGACGGCATAAGTAACAAAATGTTGAAGGAGCTTCCCAGTATTGCAGTCAGAATCATGCTATTAATTTTTAATGCCATTTTACGGCTTAAATACTATCCTGACCACTGGAAGATTTCTAAAGTTAAAATGATTCCAAAACCGGGTAAAGACCTAACCAAAACCGAGTCATATAGGCCCATAAGTCTATTACCAACTATTTCAAAGGTTTTCGAAAAGTTGCTTATGGATAAATTGTCTCCGATGCTAAGGGATAGTGGGTGTATCCCAAACCATCAATTTGGTTTTAGAAGTAGACATAGTACAATTGAACAAACCCATAGATTGGTTTAGGTGATAAGAAGGACTTTTGAAGAGAAGAAGTATTGTTCAGCTATTTTTATCGATGTTTCTTAGACTTTTGACAAAGTTTGGCATGAAGGTCTATTTCTGAAACTGACCGCTCACTTGCCTTGTAATATAAGCAACCTACTGAAAAACTACGTAATTGGACGGAGATTTTCTGTTGTTGAAGGAGACTTCGTTAGTGTATCCAAACTAATTTCCTCAGGCGTACCACAAGGTAGCATTCTTGGACCAGTTTTATACTTGATATATACCTGCGATATGCCTGTAAGTGAAACTGTCCACACTTCTACGTTTGCTGATGATACAGCGTGTCTAAATTCGCATGAAAACTTCCATCAAGCATCCATAAATCTTCAGCAACATAAAACTCAGTTAGAGTTGTGGTTAAAATTATGGAGAATTAAAGTGAACGTTCAAAAGTGCATTCATGTGACCTTCACCCTGCGAAGAGATAATTGTTCACCCGTTCGAATCAATAATCACATTGTTACTTACCATACTTATGTGAGATATCTTGGTATACATCTTGACCGTCGCCTTACATGGAAACATCATATTGACTCAAAGCTAACACAAATGAAACTTAAGCTAACACAACTACATTGGCTTATTGGCAGGAACTCAGGAACTCAACTTAGCCTCGATTGTAAGCTTCTAATTTACAAGACTATTTTAAAACCAATATGGTCTTACGGAATCCAACTTTGGGGCACTGCCTCAGCTTCAAATGTGGATAGAATCCAACGTATGCAAAATAAAATTTTACGGTTGATAACTTCCGCTCCATGGTACATCAGAAATTCAAACATACATTGTGATTTAGACCTACCGCTGGTGACTACAGAAATCATCAAATACGCAGGCAAATACTTAATGAAGCTTGAAGACCATCCCAATCCCCTTGCTCGCAATATCTTGAATTATAGTGGACATAGCCGATTAAAAAAGAGGGATACCGCAGCTTTAATCCTCAATGCTACAGACGACACATCTTAGAAATATTTGTTTTGTTTTTTTTTTATGACAATTTTCGTTTTTACTCAAAAGGTTAGTTCTAACATGGTCGGGGCTAATGTAACTTTTTTTTTAGAATTAAAGATTTTAAAACTTATTGTTAGTTCAGTTTCTTGAAGATACCATAAATAATTATTGAAAAAAAAAATAAATAATTTGACAGGCAATTTACTTTCGAATCTCAAATTTGCCCACCCATTACTATGTCCCATACGCCCTTCAAATGTTGTTCAAGTAACTTTCGTATTAAAATTTCTATTCGTAATCGATTAAAAGATATTGTTTTACTTAATAAACTTTTTTGCAATTAAGATTAGAAAATTATTTAATTTTTTTTACCGCTATTTATTTTTAAATTATAGTGTACGTAAGTCAAAGGGAATTTAATAAAAAGTAAACATTTCAACTTTTCAACACTTATCACACGCTGTCGTTTTATGAAAGGATAATATTCCGTTTAAATGTCCTTGATTGTCAAGGACAGTATTACAATTTTTGCAATTACACACATACTTTTTTTTTGTCCTTGAAAGGAAGTCTTGGTGGATTTCTTATTGACATGTGTACGTTCACATACACTTTGTCATTCTAAATCACACAAACTTAAAATCAATTTAAAAGAAGTCTTATCACAAATGTCAAATCCTTGGGAATTGATTTTTAAAAAATGAAGTATTAAAAAGGTTTTTGGTTTCCTTAATCATTATTAATGAAGTTTGGAACTTTAAAAGGTTTTACGAATTAATTTTGTTTGCCAATTCGGGGACTCATGCCGCCATCCGGTAGCGTGCGAATGCAACCATGCTACTTCAAACTAACATTTTTCTGAACATAAGATCGTGAAAAAAGAAATTTTCTCTTAAAAGTGGATTCTGGAGATCTGTATAGCCCAACATGCAGATTTAACCAAGAGTATACTTCAAAACTCCTCGAAAGGGGGGCAAGGACTAACCAACTTTGGAAGCAACTTACTGTTTTTACTTTCTCCCCCCCGGGGGCACATTTATGGTCTTTATAGTACTTAACAGCTATCTAGATCTGTGCATCTGGGGGTATAAAGGGAGCCCAGTCCCCTGAAGACAGGCAGGGAGTCCATTTATTACACCACAAAACAGAGATATCCCCAAACCAATTGATAGGGAATGTGTAAGCCAAAATTGAAAAATTGCAATTATTTTACATTCAATCGGGTTTTTACGTTCCTTGATCATTTCGGATCTTTTCGGAATTTCGAAATCTTTGTGTTTCCTTGATAAACAAAATTTTTTCTTTTTTTTTAAACAAGATTTCGAAATCTCAAGTTGTGAAATTGTCAAAAATCCATTCATGTTGGCAATACTAAGATTTTACATAATTGCCATTTAAAAGACATATTAATCAGATGGTGGACAAAACACAATTGTATAATTTGGAACGTCATACAGCGTCCTAGGAAGCCGAAAACATAATTCTAAGCAACAGAACCACCTAGTTGCAACTTTAATGATTCCAGGGCAAGGCTGCAAACCATCACACCTTGCTAAAGAGTTGGAGACTTTCCAACTCCTGTCCAGAACACATGTCTAGCATGCTCACTGGACTGGATCATTCACTTTGCGTGTCATTATCAGTGAGATGATCCTGGCCACCATAATAACCATTATACTGTTATGGGGCCGCTAAACCACAACCACCACGTTACTACCATATAGGGGCCAACCTCAATGATCAGTCAGAGAACTATTAAATGTCTAAAGAGACAAATAATGAACTCTGCGGCTCACTGACCCCCGTGGAAATAAAGTGGAGCTTCCAGTTGACTCCCTGCCTGTCTTCAGGGGACTGGGCTCCCTTTTTCCCCAGTTGACCTGTGTCTAGATAGTGGAATTCTATAAAGACCATATTTATGTGCCCCCGGGGGGACGACTTAATAATAATGTCATCACAAAAGCTTTCACCGACCATACCAAACAAACAGCAATGACGGTATACACCGTTTACGTCACTTATAACGCTCGCCGGCCATCAACACCACACCAATTAAATTTGTTAAAATAATGATGGGTAAAGTTAACATGACGCGGCATATAGTTTTTACCGTGATTTTCACACTATAAAAGCAAATATCCGACTCTGATTTGCCTGACCTCCGATTTGAGGCAGTGTTTTCTAAATTAACATTTTGACAGGGTGTTTGTTGAGAAACATTGTTTTTCTTTTTGCTTGTGGTAAAAAGAAAAATGATCAGTTAATTGATGTTGCCAGACTGTAACTATTTGAAAATCGCCAAATTTCTTTTTTTGGATAATATTAAATATATATACACCCTTATTCTGTTTGGCGACAATTAGACGACCTCGTTTTTTATCGTTTGTTGTAAATCCGTATTCTCGTTGGCAATATTGCCACTTATCGATGACTGGCAATACATGTTTGATATTCTGTAAGACAATTTGACGTTAATGTCGCCTTAAATTGCCGTTAATATTGTCGGCTGTGATTTCGGTGTCGTGCTGTTCAGCGGATTCGGCCGAACAGCTGGAGACTATCCAACTCCTGGTCAAAGCACATGACTAGCATGCTTACTGGATCCGGATCATTCACCCGTTGGTGTTATTAAAGGCTAGATGATGCTGGCACACATAATCAGTTCATGCTTGGGGCCGCAAAACCACAACCACCACGATACTCCCGAAGGGCCAACCTCTATAATCAGTCAGAGAACAGCTAAAAGTCTAAAGAGACAATTAGTGGAAATCTGGCGCTTACTGATTCCCGTGGAAATAATGTGGAGCTTTCAGTTGGTTCCCTGCTTGCCTTCAGGGGACTGGGCTCCCTTATACCCCCAGCAGCACAGGTCTAGATAGTCAAGTATTCTATAAAGATTGATAAATGTGTCCCCGGGAGGGGGGGTGGTGAAAGGCATGAATGAATTTACATGAATGAGCTACAAACAACTGATGTTGAAATGAAATTCGAGAGAGATAAGCAAACCATTGTTGGAAAATATGCTTGAAAATGTTGTGAAAACAGTGGATGTCTGTTGCAGTGCTAATGGTGCATTATATTTGCCCGACGTTATTAGTTAACGGTGGTATCAAAATTAAACTAAAGTTATCAAGAAACTGTGTGTTTTTGTACAAATTTACCACCACCTACCTTTCTACTATGAGCGCGGTTCGTAATTGTAAATAAAAGAAATCAACAAGAAATTTGGGACTATTCTGCGTTTCGATTCGAATCGGTATTTTCTCCGTGTGGCAGCTTTGGTATTCTACGTTTCGATTCCCTTCAGTTTCTTTCGATTGTATGTATTCTGCATTACGATCGGAGCTCCGTTCTTGTCAGTTGCTTTTTTGTTAACGGAGGGGTTTTCTTTATCTGTGTTTTTTGGTTAAAAAGTTTAAAATTGAAAAAAATGTAAGTAGAAAATGAGATAAAATGTTCAGAAACGATAAAAAAAGCATTAAAATTTTTATTAATTAATTTATTTAATTAAATTAATTTTTTTTTTTTTGTTTTAAATTGTTAATTTTTGTATCCGAATTTGATGTGTTTTTTTATGTGTTAGAGGTCAAAAACAACAACTCCGCAGCAGTGTGATAATTGGCAAATTTAATGGCATCTAAAGCAGACATTGCAAGTGGATACCACCAGCGATCAAAGGAAGAAGTGACAGTGTTCTGGGAGGAAGTTGCAGGAGTCTTCAATGCACTAGGTCCTCCAACAAAAAATGCTTATTTTTAATTATCAGCCCAATCATGAATAAAAATTCCGCGTGAGTTTTCTCCCTTTTCCCTTTTCCCTTTTCTCCTATTATGAATAAATATTTTTCCTTTTTTTCAATTGTGAGAAGAGAAAAAAATTCGGCGGGGAAAAAAAGTAGGTATCATAAATGAAAAAAAAGGGAGAAAACATTGCTTTTTTTTCAAGTTTTTTTCCACCTGCTATATAGAAGGGAGTTTGCACAAAAATGTAAGTTATGTTTGGTTTTTAAATTTTTATTAGTTCTATAATTTTTGTTTTTAGGTCGAAAAACACAAATAAACAGCAAATGCAGCATTTGCTTACCATAATGGAAGCAAACACAGATATAGCGTGCGAGTTTTTTAAAGGCAACAAAGAGGCACTACAAAAATTTTTAGAAAACAATTTTTTATATTTTTCTTTTTATAGTTTAATTTATTTAATTAAATTAAAAACAAAATTCTCCGATGAACGTTTGTAAGTAAATAAAAAATCTTAAGTTACAAATAAAAAAAGGAAAAATAAATGTAAATAAACAAAACAGTTGGTTAAAAAAGTCAATGATGCCACTTTTTAATGTTTTTTGTTCCCGCGGAATTTGTGATTGGAGGAATTTTTTCTCGAGAAAATTATTTTCCGTGAGAAAGAAATTCCTAGGGAATATTCGTGATTGGGCTGTATGTGTGTATATGTTTATAAAAACAAACTTGCTTACTTTGCTATTTCATTTCCACATTGTGATGCTATTAATTTTGTAAACATTGTCATCTTCTTCTTTTTCTTTCGATTCCGTTTTTCTTCAGAATACCAATTTTCGATCACAACGGAACTGAATGCGGAGACTTAATCGAAACGCAGAATAGGGGTGATTGTCTTTGCAAAACTCCGCGAGTGAAAGTCTATGAGAGCGATTTGTAATAATACAATCCGCCATAATTTTGTACATTCCTTACGATTTATATTCTTTGATTTTATTTTGATATGACTTCAAATTAAAAACTGTTTTTTATTTATATTTCATTCAAATTATATTTGAAATTTATATTTATAACAAAAAATATGTATGTGTATGTGTGTGTGTATAGCAACTTAATGTACATTAAAATACATGGTAAATAAGTTCCAAAAAATTTACAAATATTTATTGCCATGTGTTTAGTTATTTCCTCTTTTTCTTTTTTCATTAAAAGCAAATTAATTAGAAATTCTTAATTTTGATAAAAATTTAAACAAGAAAATACATTATTGAATGTAGTAAAATAATAAATTTATAACTAAAAATATGATGGAAGAATATTTTGTTATTGACACAAAATATTTTCTCTTTTTTATATAAATAATTTGGAACCTTTTTTTAAGTATAACGCTTAATTCAAACAAATCAAAATTAAATAAACTGGTATACTGGCATAAAAGGAAAGTAACTGCTTTTCTCATTATCAAATTATATATTAAAAAACAAAAAAACATCACGTTAAGAGGAAACTGCTGTGGGTTAATATTTGAAAACTGCTAAAACTTTTTTTATTTGCGCAGTACATTTTTTCAGCCATTGGCTTGGAACTCAATTTGGAGAATTGTACGTGACAGTTGCCCCATTTTGTCATATTGGCTGCCTTAATAATTTAATGGGTGTAAATTAAAAGGCCCTCCCTCTTGTTTAGAGGCTGAATTACATTTTAAAACCAGAAGAATATTGAATATTTTTAAAATGTGAAAAATAACGAGTGCCTAAAGGCCGTGTCAGATAAAACTTTTGCTTTGCGTTGCGTCAGAGTTTCGCTTTGACATTTGAGTTAAAATGTATGAAAGTTGCCACATAAAGCACTTTTGACGCAGCGCAAAGCGAAAAGTTAACCAACATTCAACATTTTGCGCGCTTTGACAAACACCTGGCTTTTATTATTTGTGTTTGTGTATTTGTGTGTGGGCGTAAACAAAAAATTCATGAGTGTTGTCAAAGTTTATTGTGGCATACACCACTTGATTTACGCTTTTGCTTTAAAGTTTCAAATGTCACGCAAAGCAACAAAGTTTTATCTGACATCGCCTTTACATTTTAAAACCAGAAGAATATTGAATATTTTTAAAATGTGAAAAATAATAAAAATATGCATGATCGTTGTAATATCGTCCCAAAAATAAGCAAACAGTATTGAAAAAAAAACATGTTCAGCGTAGTTTAATTTTACACCGAACAGGAAGCTTTCGAACCATTATAACCATCTATGTGCGTGGGTCACATTGAGACAAATCATTGAAGACGTTTTAGAAAAGAATCGTGTATAGGGAGATGGCCTCATACAAACATGGGTGTACAAGTTGTTTGAAAAAATCAACAAATCCATGACGTTAAAAATACATTTAATGTATTTTCAACCTGACACCTTTGCCTTAGAAATTAAACGAACAAGGAGAGAACAAGTTCCACCAGATGACCATGCTAATGAAAGAACGATTTAAAGGCAATAATTTGGATGCATTGCTTGCATTGTTTATTCTAGTGGAGTTCTAAAATTATGCAATTTGAAGATGAAAGCACTGAAGATGACACTGAAATTGGTGGACATACAGAAGAAAACATATCCTTAAATATAACAACTAACTCTTATGATGTCGACATAGGCTCAGAAATTGAATATGCTTCCAGCTTTGTTTTACTTTTTTGCCCCTAATTTAATATCTACAATTTTGCTCCATAGACAAAAGAAATATTCAGTATGTTAAACCGAGTTATAAAAGTGTTAAAATATATAGAAAAAGTGATAAAAATCCAGCTGGAGCAAAAAAAAATTCTCGTATGTCCCTTAAATTGACAAAACAAATTGATGCAGAAGTTATTTTTGGCACTACTTTCATCTACAATTCTTTGAATTGAGTTCCAAAGTCATGTATTCATGTATTGTACTGTGTATAATCTAATAAGTATAACAAATAAGGTGGGGTTTCTGGATTATTAATAATATTTATATCTCCTTTGGTTTTTGTTTCCTTCTTGCCATGGAGCCTTGTAAATGTTAATGGAAATTATATGGGCGGCAATTCAATAAACACCATTTGTGCCGTTTGCCTGACGTTTAGAATGGCCATTTAGAGTTTGCTGTTGTTGTTGTTGTTTACCATTAACCATTGAAGAATTTAAGCAGCTGGAGGTTTTAATTTTCTTGGTTGGCGGCTCATTCTTAATGCTGGCGAAATCAAACTGAAAATACAAAAAAAAATTCAAATGTTTCTTTTTACGATTTATAAAAAATAAATAATTTCCCAACACTTACTCTTTGCTCCAAAGCCATATGATTAATTGGCGGCAAACCAATGCAGCCACGTAAAATATTTTCAATTGCCGCCCTTTGGCGAAACAGCGAGTTAACAACTTGTGTACCTCGTGGCACTAACGGTGCCTTGCATAAATAACTTAGTAGAGATAAAACCGGTCTAAATGGTATCCATTTAGCATTCAGCTCGTTATTGCTCCTGATCTGTATGCGTGAACATAATTCACCCAAAATGACCAAATCCAAGATTAGAGGTGTAGCTAGCAGAGAGTCTTCACAGGTATTGTGTATTACAAGAGTGTTGTGACCACCCATCATAATTTCTGAAGTATATTCATCCATGGCACGCTTGCTATCGCCAACATAGGGAACATATTTGATGACTACAACATGATCGGGATGTTCTTTGGGTTTATAAAGAATTTTGTTGGATTCAACCATGTCATCGACAACGTTACTTTTTGAGACCTATATTCAAACCGAAGAAAACAAGGCTGTTATTAACGAGAACTTCTTTAAAAATATTTAAAAAAACTTTATTTCTGCTCATTCAAAAAATCTTTGTGCTACAAATGGACTCTACAATGTTCCACACTACATGGTGCGAAAATAAACTTATTTTACTGCGATATGTGCTTGGATTTTCCGACGGGGTTAAAATTACTTTTATTTGGGTACGGTTTTCCGTCGACCCTCGTCAAATTTGGTTTGTGAACAAACCGGTTTCGGCTGTTTGCCATCTTCAGTGTTCTTTTCGTACTAGTTGCGTTCTATTGTCAGTTGTGTTTATATAGTTCGTGTCTCCCTTCGTGTTATTGCGTTCGTCACTTTCCGTCTTCTTTGCCTGCATCTCTCTCCCCTTTTTCGTTTGTCTCTTTTTACCTAATTTGTCGTTCCCTTTTTCATTCGTCTTTTTTTTTTTCTAACTAAATCCTTTTACGATCATGCTTGTTGTCCGTTTTTGTTTATTGTGAACAGCCGAAACCGGTTTGTTTGACGAGGGTCGACGGAAAACCGTACCCAAATAGAAGTTATTTTAGTACCATTAGAGTAAGTCCACAGTAGTGAGCTACCATTAAAAGACAACATTTTGAGGAAACATAAGACTTTACGCATCATCTCTGTATTCTGTTAGTTCCAGATCGGTTTAGTGTTAAACCATTTGACAAGAAAAGCCAACCTATTTATACAGAGAAAGCCTACCAAGAGTGTTCTCTTTTCATTAAGTGTTCACCATTTCATTTTTATCCTACTTATCCTCAGCTGATTGTAAAACAATAAGTTTTGGAAAACTGAGCTTAGACCAGTAAGACTGTAATGTCGAACTACCAAGAAAAGCCAACCTTTTCATAAATAGCGCACAAAGCATTAAAATATATTGCAGTGATCTCTTCTTCATCCAGTGGATTATAGCTTGGTTTAGAGTGAAACCTTTTCATAGAGAAGAGATATTTAATGTCTTGCAGTGATCTTTTCTTCGTCTAGTGGAGCATAGCTGGGTTTAGTGTGAAACCTTTTCAAAGAGATAGGTGATCAGCACAAGGCATAGAGACGTCATGCAGTGACCCCTTCTTCATCCTGTGGATCACAGCTACAGTGGAAAGCACAACTGTCCGGATGTTTTGCATTAAGGAAGTAAGGTAATGAAAATAATACACATAAAGGTATATTATGAAATATATATATTTTTTTTATTTAATTGAACATTATTCTAAATTATAAAGCACAAAAACTCATATTAATTGCTTTAGGAAAATTAGCAAAATTAAAAGAACAAGAAATTCACTATTCAGACACTTTTGCACTATTTTGCGGGGTTTGTTGAAAATCAATTAACGTTGCCAACTTAATATTTCGTCTAAAGGCCTTTATTTTTAATTACGCTTTCAATACGTTTTGGCATACTCTCCATCAACTTTTGGATGATATCATGATTAAGAGCTCGCCATTCATGTTGTATTCTCTCCCAAAGCTCGTCAACATTTGTTGGTGGGTTTTCATACGCTCCCAGCTTTCTCTTAACAATAGCTAATACATTTTCTATGGGATTCAGGTCTGGGCTTTGTGCAGGCCATTCCATTGTCCCAAAAGTTTGGTTTTGTAGCCAGCTTTTTACTATTTTGGCCGTGTGCTTTGGATCCTCGTCTTGTTGAAAAATAACCTCTTCGGCTGGATAAGCACTCTCGTCAAGAAAACCTTTTAAATTTGTGTGTAGAATATTCAAATAATCCTCCTTCTTCATTATACCCTGGATTCTCACCAAAGGTCCAGTGTTCCACCAAGTAAAACATCCCCAAACCATAATACTGCCGCCACCATGTTTCATCGTTTCCTTCACATGGTATTTTTGGATGTGCTCATGCGGCTTATGCCAATAATATTCTTTTCCATCAGACTGGTACCGGTTGACTTTTGTTTCGTCGCTCCAAATAACCCGTTTCCAGTCATCGACTGTCCAATTTTTGTCGATTTTACAGAAATTCAGGCGTCTTTTCACATTTCTATCAGAAAGTGCTGGCTTCTTCTTTTTCACACTGGCTACTATAAACCAATTCTATTTAATGCTCGTCTGACCGTCCAGGAACTGACATCTTTACCAATACTTTTTGCAGCAATTTTCGGTGTTTTGATGGTCTTATTGTGTAGCAAACGTTCAATCAAGCCGGGCATCACCATCAGAAAGCAGTCTTGGTCCACCACCTTGGTTATTATTGCAAGCTACATTACGTCGTTTTTTTATATTATCAACCGTAGATTTACTTAAATTTAATTTTTTTTGCAATTTTACAGCATGAATAATTATTTTGCAACAAATTCATCACATTGTTTTCAATGTCAGTTGACGTTTTTCGCATTTTTAAAGATCTTTTATTTTTCTAATCTAAAATCCACTTAATCCCTTCACAGCTCAAACAATAATGCACAAATAGAGAAAAAAAAAACAAAACAAAAAACAACGGATCAAATACCGTTACTTTTTAACAAAGCAATATCGTGATAATATTTATTTCTTGTACAGTGCAAAAGTGTCCGAATAGTGAATTTCTTGTTCTTTTAATTTTGCTAATTTTCCTAAAGCAATTTATATGAGTTTTTGTGCTTTATAATTTAGAATAATGTTCAATTAAATAAAAAAAATATACTTTTATGTGTATTATTTTCATTACCTTTCTTTCTTAATGCAAAACATCCGGACAGTTGTGCTTCCCACTGTATGTATAATGTGAAACTTTTTCATATAGAGTGACTTTCAGCACAAGATATAGAGATGTCTTCTAGGGATCTCTTTTGTTTGGTGTGAAACCATTCCGAATCTCGGACAACATTGCTTAATTCTATAAGTGTGATTTCGTCAACAAAAGTCAACCTAATTATAGACAGAACCTGGGTTCAACCTATTAACTGCTATAGATATCACGGAAAACACAAACTCCTCCATCTTCGAAGCAGCTCCGCGGAAGCAAAGTCCCTAAAATAATAAGTTACTATCGAATGACCGCATAAGAGCTCTCGCGACGATAAAAAACTGAGCAAAAATTCTTATTAGACTATCAGGCCCGATTAATTCCTAATAATTTGTGCCGAAAATATACTTTACACGCCAATTAACCGAGCACCTAAATCAATAACCCACATTGGTTATTCTTGATCGTGTTAGTGGACTTTCAACTGAACGGGCTTGTAAATTTTTGAAACAGCTTGAATATTTTCAAATCTTTCAAAGATTTACGACTACCGCTCGATAATAAATATTAACAAAAAGTAATTTTTCGTCATGGCCGTGTAAAAGATTGTTTGTTTTTAAGAAGTTAGGAGACACTACAATTTAACTCAAACCTTTTAGCAAATTAAAGTATTTTAGTTAATTATTTGCTATATTAGGATAAACATACCTCTTTCGATCTGAATTGCTGAGGAGCGGATAAATTCTTGCCATCATTATTACCCAAATGATTGTAGCTCACAATGGATACTGGCTTAATGCCAGCACTAATTAAGAAATCCACCAATACCGACTTTAATTTAGTTTGTCCCGATTTAAAATCATCACCAGCAATAAAGACACGCTTATGTTCGGCCAATTCAATTAGACCAGGTACAAAAGTATTTTGTGGCGAGCCATTAATATAAGTGCAACCTTCGGCAATACTGGCCATGGCAAAGATAGTCGATGGTGATATCTCTGATTTGTTAGCTTTCAATGAAGCTTCCAACTCCTGCATGGTCATATTTAAGCCATCCTTAATATCACTAAAACGTTCCGTGTTGGCTGTCCATAAAACAATTACCGCATCTAAATTCTTTTCATTTTTAAAATCTTTTATATCACGACGTATTTGTTCAAACTGTTCATGTTTGGTTCCCTTAATTAAATTATCGGCTCTATCCAACTGATTGGCGGCAATAAAATCCGGATCATAAATAGAAGGACGTGGTTTCATTTGGCTTAAACTTGTATACAATTGATCCTGCAATTCAATATCCAAAACTTGGGCACGGCGCATAGATTCACCAATATTAAGAGAACTGATGTCCCAGCCATCTACAATAATTTCATCTGGATCGACCATGGGTACTAAATCTTTCATGGGCACATACACATCTTTGCCTTCTTCGTCGAAACCCAAAAGAACGGTGGACGCTTGCGTAATCGAACCAAACCAGTTGGCCTTTTGTATGCCAGTTCGTTTGCGCCATTGTAAATGACGGCGATTTGCTTCGAGAGCAGCAGTTAATGTCGAGCCATTATTACCACCCCAGCCGACTAACATTAAACCCAAACGAGGTACACGTCTATCAGTCCGGATTTTTATGTTGGTAATTTCGGGAAAGACCTGAAAATACAAAAATATGTGAAAGTTAAATTATCACTATTAAAAATTCTTCGTGTTTCCTTATCACAAGATGATATCGGTTTGTTTTAACACATTATAGAATAGATGAAACAGGTGGGCAAAGTAGAAGGATAGTCGGAAATTAACTGCCGTATATAAGACAGCACAGCGACCAGTGACTATGCCTTCATCGCTGAGCAGCCCCACCGACAGTCAATCTTTATTTTTGTAGTGAAAAAAACCAAGGTCTTCGTTGGGAATCGAACCCACAACCCCCATATTTACAAGCTAGTACACTACCTACTAGCCTACAGGGGCACCTAAAATTATTAAATTAAAATGTGTTTCTACTTTAAATTACATCGTAAGCCATCATATTAATTAGGTTAGGTTCAGGAGCAGGCAGTTGTGTTTCCACAGTCCACTTGGATCAATTTGAATCCTTGAATCCTTGAATCCTTTGTGTTACCTGCGAAGAAGAAAAAGGAAGGAAATCAGGATGTAAAAGGGGAGATACAAATAAAAACAAATTCTAGAAGATGAGACTAAAAAGAGGAAGAAAATAGAGTAGAAGGATGTGGGCGAGATAGATGCAGAAGAGTAAACTGCCGCTAGCCAGGGTTAAAAATCAATCAAAGGACAGAAAACTAACCATTGTTCCTGCCCGTTTCTAAAGATGAAACATCAGATAAGCTCCGTAAATACCGTTGACCGACGTGGCACAGTCGTGAGCCACCTTTTTTTGGTTTGTCTTAGTAGGAATTGCAATACGGAGCACAGGCAAAAGAGGCGTTCTATTGTCTTCTCTTCTTCCACATCCTGACAGCTTCTGTAGAAATCACTGTGAGGGACTCTCATGGACCCCATACAAGCAGTGCTCAATTGCCGCAGCTATCAACTCACGCAATTGTAGTCTCTGTAACCGTACCCCTCGGGGGCACATATATATGGTCTTTGGAGATAGCAACAACTTAGATCTGGGCAACTGGTGGAAAAAGGGAGCCCAGTCCCCTGAAGTCAGCAGGGGTGCAACTGGAAACTCCACTTTATTTCCACGGGAATCAGTGACCCGCAGAGTTCCGTTATTTGTCTCTTTAGACACTTAACTGTTCTCTGGCTGATTATTGAGGTTGGCCCTTTATGGGAGTATCGTGGTGCTTGTGGTTTCTCGGCCCCATATCAGTCTATGGTTCTATGGTGGCCGGGTTCATTTCACCTTTAATAACACCTACCTGGTGAAATGTTCCCAAATCCAGTGAGCATGCTAGATATGTGTTCTGGACAGGAGTTGGAAAGTCTCCAACTCTTAAGCAAGGAGTGATGATTTGCAGCCCTGCTCTGGAATCATCGAAGTTGCAACTAGAAAGTTCTGTTGCATAGAATTATAGCTTCGGCTTCCTGGGACAAGCATGACGTTCCAAATTATGCAGTGGTTTGATCCACCTGGCTTCATGGCCAGGCACAGATGTAAATCTAATCACACAGTCTCTGTAACCGTAGCAATGCAACCGCTTTCTTCCGATCGAATTAGGTCCAGATTGTCTTTGCAGTCGAGCGAGTTAGCTCGTTGAACCATTTGAACTGGGCCAAAACGTCAATACGCTGTCCGTAAGCAGACGCGAAGATGTCGTCTAAAGAATTAATAGCACCCTCATCAAGCATGGCCCCCCATATGTTTGCCAGCTCATTCGCAGCACAGTTGCCAAGACTAGTTGCATAACCCTTCACCCATTTTAAGGTGACTATCGAACACTCCGCCATCACATTCATGGACGCCCGCTATTCAAAGACAAGGTTCAATGTTGTGAACACAACATTGGTGGGTATAGAAAAAGATAACTCAAACAGATGTTCTATGGTATCTTAACCAGACCACCGACCTCTTGTAATTTGCAGATATTTCTGCGTATAAAACACTACAGGGATTTGGGAGTCTACAGCTCATTATTATTTCAAATAAACTCCTTCCCAACTCTCGTCCCTATCTTAGAGCTATCAGTATAAATGCAGAATGCTTGAGATGAAGAGTGACCCTCTATCAAAACAAAGCGAAATTTCCTTGCGAAAGTGGGTTGTGGGGTGCACTAATCTAAAGATTAGGAATAACATTCGTGATCCCTAGAATGCTGGGGTGTTCGCATTATCTGTGCTTCCATGCACCTAGGACATTCAATCTAACTGCCGTTCTCAGTACTAGTTTGAGCATGGCCAAATGTGCCGGCATTGACCTCATGGCTTCCGTTGTCAAGACAGTCCTGATTCGCAGCGCCCTCACTAAGCTGAAGATATTCGCCGCATTATGCACTGCGTTCAACCAGAAAAGAACTCTATAGGCTTCGAGAAGCCAGTTAAAACTCCTTGGAGTGTGACAACTCATTTCTTTTAATTGTAAAACTCAAAAAAGATACATCGAAACATACGTACAATGAAATATTGCGTTTTCGAATTGTTCTTAATCTCTTTTAATGACAAATAATAATAATATTCTCTCTTTAATTTCATGCTTACGACTAAATTATAACGATCATAGTCGAACATACCCATATTGTTACGGATGAGTCTTGCTTAAGTTTTAAAATAAAATAATTAAGCAATAAAGCAAACTACGGGGTATGTTGTTTACAAACTGCGTGGCTTGCTAAGAAAACTTATGGTACAACAACAAAATTTCTAGTTACAAACTGCGTAGAAATTTTATACACGTGAACAACAACAATTTGATATGCTGTTTATTATCCGCATAGTTTTCTAAGAAACCTTTTCTACAAAAAACAACAATAAATATCTCAATAAAATAAATTCCAAGAAGAAACTTTATCAGTATAAACACAAAAATACACACAGGCATACTGGCGCCTATACATCGAATAAACAACATACAACAACAAAATGTGATACAAAGGGAGTAAAAGATTCTTAAATTTTCTAGACTTTAAATGGACAAATATAAATAGGGCCGCGTCTGAGTGGATACTCAATCAGTGTAAAATTAAACCTCTTCAAGAAAAGAAGTGCATCTCAAGTAAATTGTTTTGTAGTGCCAACCTTGTGTAGTTAAAGTAATAAACTTGTTATTAATTTAAAAACTCTTAAAGCTGGTGTTATTTATTTTGCAATAAAGAACTCACAACAAACGGTTTATAAAAGGTATAAACGTAACAATATGTATGTACGTATGTCTAGCATAACGGGAGAAGCGTATGTAAAGACTCTGAAATTCGGTTAAGCTATGACAAAAAAAATATTGAACTAATGTGCGGTAATATTATTAATACGAGAGTTCAATTATGAAATCCAGATATAAAAATGCCAGTGAATAAAACTAAAACAATTCAACCGCAAATTTGTTTATTTTCGCCATTAAGCCTAATACTCTGTTCATAATTTCGTGCGAAATGTTGTCAAAGCCCATATAAAAATAATTGGTACTAAATAAATAAGAAATAATGTTGCTGAACTAGTACTCTGTTTTTGAAAAAGTCACGAAATGTTTCTGGCCGCATGTTTTTCTAAATGAAAAACGTTTCAGGCAACATTTTTTCAGCTACGAAACAATATGAGCAGCACTTTTTTCACACGGAATTGTGAGCAACAGCTGATCAGTTAAGTATTTGTATTTTTAATTTTAAATTTGTTGTGCCAAAAAGTAAAAGA
Organism: Trichopoda pennipes; assembly: GCA_030448955.1. Classification (NCBI taxonomy): domain Eukaryota; kingdom Metazoa; phylum Arthropoda; class Insecta; order Diptera; family Tachinidae; genus Trichopoda; species Trichopoda pennipes. The sequence continues at coordinate 10,128,556 of JASKUP010000060.1, read as the reverse complement.
AGGGAGAAAAGCGTAAATTTGTTAAAAAGTGAAAAAGAAAAAATAAAACTTAGTGACGCAGAAAAGCGTATCCTTATTTCTGCATTAAAAAAAAACTTATTTGGGATAAGTCTTAAATGTTATATTCTAACCACAGTGCCGCGAAATCATCGTGGATAGATATTGCTAAAGAGATTGGAAAACCTGGTAAGGTTTGTATGATCTGTTCTCTTCCGACGAATCTCAGGATCCATGGCAGTTTTCTGAGGATTTCACTGTTGTTGCTTATTGTAACTTTCGTAAGTGATGAAAATTTTGATTGTAGAACCAGTTGCTCACAGCTTTTAAGCACGCCAGATCGGCAGCCCACGCAAGATATTTTATCTGATTCTATGATGCTGTCTATTACGCCACCGGAGAAAAAAACAACTTATTTATATTTAAGTAGACACCATGTCTTTATTATTCTAATTTAAAACGTAACTTTAATTACAGTTTTACAGATTTTTATTTTGTTTTAGAAAAACACAGCAGTTTCATCGAAAAACGTATATCGAAATGAAATGTGAGCTGGTGTCTGAAAGGTGGCAGATGTGATGACAACGTTGGTGGATATGGCAAAACAACAAAAATAATGTCAACGCGCCTTTCCTCAATTATATTAATTCCTTGTAGTTAAAATTGCCTAATGAGATTGGCGAAAATGAAAGATGAAAAATTATTGTTATGCTTTACGATGAGATTTCTGCTCAAAAACTAATTAGCAACTAAGCATTTTATTTTTAATATTAATGCATAATAATAATTTTTACATAGTAAAATAAGAGTTTTCAAATTTTTTAAAGAGTGGCCACACAAAACAAAAGGCTGAAATAAGTATATGAATTTTTTTATAATAGCCAAAGTTTTTCTTTTAATAATAGTATATGTTTATATTATTCTTTGCAATAAAATCTATTGCCTTACGTATCCACCTTATTAAAAGTTATTTAATAAAAAAATATTTTTTTTTGTTTAAAAACAGATATTTTTATTAAAGCATTTTGATAATTTTAATTATTTTTAAAGCCTCTTTAGTGAAATTATAAATTTTTTATTTCGTAAAATATTTTTAATTAGGAATCTCCTCCAAAAAAAGCAAATTTCGCTGCCAAGTAAGAAATGTCGGAATTAAAATAAGTCATAATTTTATTGCGAACAACACGGTCTGATTCATCTTGTCTGCCGTAATGCGCAACATTAATATTAGATAAAAGAGAGAATCAGCTGGCAACATATCAAAATTTTCAAGCGAAATATCAAATGTTACTCAACACTTTTCGCAAATTAGAACAGAGTACTAAGCTTTATATGGAATATCAAACGGCATATAAAAAAATGGCACAGATCAACTGTTAATTGATGCGCTTTAGCAAGAACATAAAAATAGTCCGCCGGTTAATAATTTAATGACTTTGAGATCATCTTCGTCTAGCCAACCTAATTCATAAAGTTGGTATTAACTATTGACAATAAAATGGAATATTTAACTGGAAAACATTTAATTTAACTAAAACTAACTTAGGAATTCAAATATTCATAAATTCTTTTCAACTTAAAAACAAAATTAAGAAGAAAAAACAATCAATTTCAAGCTTATTAAGACTCAGTGGTACAGTGTACACACATGCATACATATCTATTCGTATATATGTACATGTGCACATGTAAATGAATTTATGTGCATACACATATTGGCGCAAGAAATTAACACAATAAAACTTATTCGTAGTGTTGACAAATGCTATATCTATTATTGCGGGCACTATATAAAGGAATAAGATACGTTATATTATTAAAATTATTCCTTATAATAATTTAATATTGCAAAATAAATGACACATTCATTACCTGCCAGATAAATTTTTTTCCTAAAAAAAATCGTCAAAACAGTGAAATTCGGACTAGTAATTTCTTTTAATTGTAAAACTAAAAAGACATTCATCGCAACACATAATGAAATACTACGTTTTCATTTCATGCTTATGACTAAATTGGGACGATTATGGCCGAACATGTACCATTTGCATTAATATGGCTGGCAGACGATGTTCAAAATTTAAAAAAGTTGTGTATGTACATATGTACGTCTGTCTGTTTAGCAAAACTATTGCTTCTCGATTCGAAAGTCACATTTTTCTTGGCTTTGCTAAATAAAAATATTAAACTAATATGCGGCAGTACTATTGATAACGAAAGTCCAATTAAGAAATCCAAAAATTAAAATGCCATTGAGCCAGACGAATTAATTATCAGATTATAACAATGGCAAATTTATTTATTTTCGCTGTTGCATAGAATATCAAGCGGCATTTAATAAAATTGACACAGAACATAAAAATAGTGCGCCGTCAATAATTTTATGCCTTTGAAATCATCTTCGCCTTAGCCAACCTAATTTATGTTGTTATTAAAACTATTTGACAATAAAATTGAATATTTAACTAGAAAACATTTAATTTATTTAAATAAAACTAACTTAGAACTTCAAATATGCATAAATTCTTTTCAAATTAAAAACAAAATTAAGAAGAAAATTAATTTCAAGCAAAATTAAAACTACAAACATTAAAATTCAGTGGCATAAGAAACGCCGGCCGGCATATGTATCATTTTTCATAAGTTTATACATGCATGCATACATATTCGTACATACACATTTGCATATGCAAATCAATTTATGTGTACACATACAGTGAAGAAAAAAACTCTACATACAACCTTAAATTTCGGATTTTTTTTGGGTATTTGTAAATTTTATTTAAATCAAATGCTATTTAGTAAAGAGTCAATAAAGAATTATATTTATTAAAAACAAAACCAATTTAAAGACATATAAACAATAAAAATAACAAAAACATATAATATTTACAAGAAAAACGTTATTAAAAACTTTTGTACTAAAACAAAGTTCAAATTAATTTTTTTAATATTTTACTGCCTGAAGCCGGCGGGGCATTGACATCACTAAATTTTCAGTGATATCTGGAGTAATTTCCACCCTTGCACGAATTAATGCGGTTTTGAGAGTCTCTCGACTTGTAATGTCATATTTTCGCACTAATCGTTTCAAAATATCCCAATCGCGCTCGATCGAGTTAAAATCTGGTGACTGAGATGGAGAATTCAGCTGTCGTGGAGCATAATACAGAAGCCAGTTTCGAACTATGTGAGCAGCGTGCTCGATTTCTAAGACCCAACCTTTCGACAGATGATTTTAGCTTTTATTCTAGTATACTTTTATATTGATATCTGTTCATATTACCATCGACGAAAACCAAACGACCTTCCCCAGATGATGCTATAGTTTCCCAAACCATAACACTACCACCACCATATTTCACCGTAGGTATTATATTCTTCGGTTCAAGTGCGTTTTCTCCACACATTTGCTCGGCCGTCGCTTCCAAAAATATTGAATTTGCTCCTCTTATCGGTAAATAAGACGGTTTTCCAGAAAAATTAAATTCTTATTTAGATAAGCTTTTGCAAATTCATGCCGTAGGTGCCGATTCTTAGCAGAAATTAGTGGTTCCTTTCGCGGCGTTTAAATCTAAAGATATTTTTATTCAAAATATTTATAATTGTTCGTGACGTCACACAAACATTACAACATTTATCCATGTGTTCCGTCAATTTCGGAGCACTTATTCATGGATTTTGGTACACTTCTTTAAGAATCCTTCGCACATTCCGACTTGAAAGCTTACTTGGCCTGCCAAATCTTGGCTTAATTTCGGTGCTATTTCTGCTTTAGTAGTTTTTTTAATTTCGGAGTTTTATCACTAAATTGCGAACGGAAAGTTGTATTTCTTTTCTTTTTTCCACGTTGTTCCATGTTCCATATTTTAGTTGTAACTTTCTGTGCTTGATTGATAATATTGTTTGTCAAAGAATTCAAATATGCGAAAATAACGGAATTTTTTATTTTTAACCTGTATATTCTCACAAAAACTATGGGTGATGCCACACTGTATGTAGACTTTTTTCCCACTGATTTGTGTTATATTCGTCAATATCTTTGTTGACATGAAAATATTTGTAAATTTGTATCTATAAATAACATTAACTATTAACGTAAGAAGTAAGCTCATACTAAGTTGTTTTCAAATATCACTGTAAAAGTTAAAATCTAAAAATGTTGGGCTGTATGTGGAGTTTTTTCCTAGACTGTACATTTGCGCGAGAAATTAAGAATACACTAAAACTTATTACCTGGTGCCGACAAATGCAATATAAATTATACCAAAAATAAATTATACCAAAAATTTTAACACTAGATCATAATTACAAATTGCAAAATAAATGGCACATTCATACCTGCCAGATAAAATTGTTAAATTTTGTCAAAAATCGTTAAAACAGTGTCAGACTTAAGTGGGGAAAAATTATCGTATTTTTTAATGTTAGAACTACACGAACACCGATGTAGCTGCCGCCACCTTAGATTTATTTACATTTCTGTTGGCTACAAAAAATGGGTTATTGATGTGAATACATCAAGGACTGTGAAAAAAATGAGTGCTTTGAAAGGGAAGTCTCTTACAAAACTATAAAGCTATAAAAGCGTAAATTTATGAATCGTAAAAACAAATTATAATACTTCAGGCTGAATTGGTAAAATTCTTATGTAAATTTCCGTTTGTACACAGCTGAAAAGAACATTTTATTTTTGTTAAAACACTAATTGGAAAGTTTTTTCCTTGAGCTCTGAAAGTTATTTGACCAATGAATCTTTTATCTTTGGCTTTATTCTTTTTTAACTTAAACTTTACAACTTTTAAATTTTATTTTCATTGAGATATAATTAAAATACTTAAAACCAAATTTTCCATGTATGTATAAGCCCTGCTCTTACGGAATTTCAAGTTTAAAATTTGGCATTTATTTTTAGGCGGAAAAAATAATTATGTAGATTTGTATAGAAACGTAATATGTTTCAAAGAAACTTAAGTTTTTTTAACCATAAAGTAGCGGAGGCCTAGCTTGCCAGAGTTGTTCTTTCAAAAACTTGTTAGTTTTTAAAAATGTACAAGTGGTTGTATAAAAAGTATTTAAAATCAAGTAATATATTTTGAACATAGCACATAGCTGTACGGTGGGAAAGGGGACGAGAATACTTAAATTAGTTCCCACATGAAAACGCCAGATGGCTGACTTCTAACTACGTAGGTAGATACGGCGATTTTAGGATAAATACCTGGACCAGAAATACTAACTCGCCAGTAAGTGGCTTAATAATGATGTATTCACATCGAAAGCGCACGCCATACACAAGCAAACAGCCGGGAAGGACGTTAGGAAGTGAAATTAAAAACATAAATACTTTTCCAAGTTTTTCGGAAATTTTAACTTTTAATTCAATTTTTAAATTGTATTAACAATAATTCACACAAAAAGTAACTTTCGTTCCTTAATATATAAATGACGGAGGTATTTAAAAAATTTACTTTTTGCACGGACAAATTGTCCGCTGAACTCTTCAAAAAAATTATTTACTCTTTAAATAGTTTGTTTCGTGGGTTTAGATTTTTACTACATAAAGCAGTTGATTGTTTTAAAAAACGCTGGAAGTATTTTCAAAGTGGCAGCACTGAAAAACAAAAAGCAGCTGTTCATATTACTCAAGTTTTCATTTCAATTGCGGATTTGATTTACATATTTTGCTTTGTAGTATTTCATTTTTATTGTTATTATAATTTTATATTATAAATATCAAATAAAAGATATGGACATGAATTTTTTAATATTTTTAATGGTACAGAAAAGAAACAGTAGATGTTTATGACAGAGTAGCGAAGTGTTCACTCACTGTTCATACATGTATGAATATGTACATTTCATTTTTTAGCCGCTTCTTCTCATACATGTGTGAGAGACTGAAAAATATTTTGCGTTTTCTCATTTATGAATGCGACGATTTATTTTTTTCTTTGTATTCATAAGTGAAAAAATGAGAAACACACAAGTGTTCATTTTTGAATATGTACAATTTTGATAATTTTTCATAAATGAAAAGGTCGTAAAAATATGTGCGTTAAGCATTCGTGTATATAAACGCACATATTTGATAATGCGCAATTGTCGGCGTATGTAGAAAAAAAATGTTTTTTTTTTATTTCTTTTAGAATATATTGCAATATTGTATATTGTGTTAATATGTACCCATGTGTTTTTACTACATTTTACGGTAAACTGCGATCGTAGGTAGAAAATTTTTTCACATTTATTTATGAGAAATTTTATAAAATTTCAACGTTCATAAATGAACATGTACATTTATGAAAAATAACATTAATGAGAAGTAGCTGATTTATCATTTATCACATATGAATAAGACTAATAATTCTTGTTGTGCGCATTCATGTATGAACATAAGCAGAACATTTTTTCTTGTTCGTTTATGTGCGTGAAAAATAAATATAAAATTTTAGATTTCTCATTTATGAAAAATATCATGAATGTTGATTTTTGAATGTTCATACATGAAAAATTCTGAACCCTGGTTTATGACGCTGCTGCCTCTCTCAAAATAATTAAGTAGCTGGCTACACGGCGACAAATGCAGCAGGCTACGTGGCAGCAAATACGGCCGGCGAATATGTTTAATAATTTTTGTATAAACATTCTAAAACATTTTCTTAATGTACACAGTTTATGAAGATTCTTGACATTAGCACGGAGATTAAGAGTTTTACCAGAAGTTTTATTGTTTTTACCATGTTTAATAGCTGTAGATTATGTATTTGAGTTTTGCTTGAAGCCAATTTTGGCTCATATATCGTTTCTTCAATTTTATGTGCCAGTGTATTGTGTTTAGTAGTTGTGTGCAAATGTGTTTATTTACATTTTTTTCATAATTTTTCTATAAAAAGATTTCACAGACTTTTTGCAAATTTATGACTTTATTTGAATTAATAATTAACACATATGTAGGTATGTGAGTATTCTTTTTAGATTTTTTTATGCAGAATATGAATTTATTAGTTTTAAGCTTATTTGGCAAAATAAAAATAAAAAACGTAGTTTCAGAAACACGTGTAAAGTTTTAGTATTTTTAGCAAGACTTAATATTTATATTCTTTTTTTATATATACATATTGTAGATTTTTAACAGTAATATAAAACAATAAATTTTCCTACATTAAAAAAAAATTAAATAATTTTTGATTTCATTTTTTTATGAAAAAAATTTTTATTAAAATTTTAAGGTTTTACGAGACAGTATTACACTTACATACGTATGCCAGATACAAACATAAATCAATGAAATTCTAAAATGTATGCTATGATTTCGCCATAATGCAATAAGTAAAAAATATGTATATTATTATGGATTAGCAAATCGGAAGGACATGTCAAAAAATCTGTTATACACTATTCTAGTTTTAATAGAACAGCCACCATTTTTGACAAATCGACAACTAAATACACGAAGTGCAATCGTTGCCTTTACTCAAAATGGTAATAGACGTTTATTATTTTTGGACCTATAATTAATATTTACTAACAGAACTATTTAATTAAAAAATTTTTATTTGTAAACAGATGTTACTTTTCACGGTAATTAAACGTGAGCGTATTAAATTCCCGTTTAAATTTAATTAACAATTTTAAACATTTACCGTGATTTATTAAAAATAATTTTTTTTAATGTTCTTCTGTTTTGCTTATGCATGTGTATTTAAGCTTTGTGCAATTAAAAAAATAGTGTAATACTTAAATTATTATTGTCACATTCGGCGAAATCTATAATTAATTTTATTACTAGCTAAATGCTTATATGGTCTTATTGCAAATAGTAATATATTGATAATATTATTAAAAAAAAACTAAAGTCAGAAGAAGCAAGGCATTCCAATTAAATAATCCACTACACTGCACCAAATCACCTTATATATTACATATTATTATTGCCTTACAGACTTCTTTTCTACATTTTTTGTTTGCTTCATATTAAGTACATATGTGTGCATGTGCGTATGTAAAAAAATTCTAACAAGTGGCAGTCAAATGTTACAACAATAAACAACAACATTTACACAGACCTAGTGAGAGAGACGATAAATCTTCGTATGTGTTGTGTTATGTGTACATTAATTTATTGTACTCGTTTCATATAACCTTGAACATGAATTTTATCTTTGTGGGTTAGCAAGTGCATTGAAGTTCTAGGACGCATGTACGTTATTTGTTATTCAACTGAGAAAGAAGAGAAAGTGTTGGTAGTAAATGAAATCTATGTAAAGTGTGTGCTTAATTATGAACTGGAATAAAAATAACAAAATCAATAAACTGGAGTTTTAAAATTGCTTTGTATTTTATAGTGCCGTTTTACACGCTTCAACTTTTTTTTTTCATTAGAAAGAAAGAGAAGGGATATAAAGCCGGCAAATAGGGAGATTTTCTATTTCTGGTCTAAGGGTCAGTTACGTTTCTGAAACGAACAAGAAACATTTCTTTTTGTTAAAAGAATGTAACATATTCACACTTACATACTATTTCGCTTTGTTTTTGCAGTTTGCCGTACACACGCTAAATACGATTGTTTTTCAACTGTTTTTTTCATTGAAATTCAAGTCGATTATTTTCTTCATTTGTTTGAGCTTCTTAGAATTACTAGTAACTTTACATCCTTTTTTTCGCCATTTTAGCTATGCAGGCGAATTGACTGGCTTTAACTTAAATTCTTGCTTATAAAAGCATCGGCGAAAATTCAACAAATACAGTAATTTGTACCATTGCCTGGAACTAACTTAATCAGTTTAGCACACTGAAATGTGAGAAAGGATGAATTATGAATATCATATGAGAATCAATCCGCCTTGAGATATAAATATGTATGTACATATTTATTTTAAAATATGATGGACCACTCAAATCCATTCCCACTCTATGAATCCATAATAGGTGTATGCATTAGTTCATTTAAATTCAAATACCCGCTTGTTATATTGCATTACCCTGGTGATAGCAAAGGCCCAGGCTATAAAACTTCAGAAAATTCAGTCAGTGGCTAAATTGAATGAATTCGCCGTTGCTATCAACTGTTACATGATTCGCTAATGAATTGCGCGATTTTTATTTTATTATCCTGGTAATAGCTAAGAGCTCAGATTATAAAACTTCATAAGATTCAGTCAAAGACAAAAATTAATGAATTCGCCGTTGCTATAAGCTGTTACACGGAAGGAATTGCTTTTGAAAAAATGCAAGTCACTTCTACGAATAGGCTTTAATTTCATAGCTGATTATGTTTGGTCTGACATTCTGAACATTGAACGATATATTCTTGAGCAAAGAATTTAAATAATAATTATAGTTAATTCGCCTTTATAATATTTTTAAAATAACTTTTTTCTAAGCACAATATAAAAATCAAATAAATCTTATTATTATTAATATTTCACTACACCATTGTGTGGCATGTATTTGAATTTGCCTGTCAACAATTTTTGATTTATTGATTTCTTTTCCTGCAAATGACACCCAATAGAGTTGCGGAATATTTAAAATTAAAATAAAATTTATTTAATTTTTATGCATAGAGAGGCACAAAATTATTTTTAAAAAATTTTAATTGTACAAATTTACTATCAAAACTATGAAAATGTCATTCCAATAATTCGAGCAGGTTTTTTTTCGTAATCAGTCTCCTTCTACCGCTCTGAAAGATAAAATTCGGCGTTGCATTATAGAGATCAGCGAAGCTTTATTGCAAAATTTGCTTCAAAAAGAAAAGAGCAGACGTCTGGTGACGTGCTAGAGTTCCATTATTAATTCCTATATTTCTACTTTACATTGATATCAATAAAACTAAATTGATGGGAGAAAAAGTGTATATTCTTTTAATGCAAGACATAAGTATTTAACTACATCTATGCAAGGCGAATTCACTGTCTAAAACACAAAGAAGATAAATTAATGCAACAAATTTGTGAATTTAATTTATAAAATAAATATATATTTAAATAAATTTAGTACATATTGTCAGCTAAAAAAAAACTAAACCGCTGCCCTTGCATTTACTATAATTTTGGCCTGCTTTAATTTTGTTAACAAGGCACGTCAGCAATTATTTTTTAAGCAGTAAGAGATTTGGATTGCCTGGGCTACTTTTTGAAATATGAAGTGTGAAAGTTCCAATTAGAATTTTAAACTCTTCTATTCTTCTTACCGGATGGGTTCTTTCACTGAGGATATGATATATAATTGCAGCATATTGAAATACAGAATTTAAGTAACATTTTAATATTTAAAGTTGTATAAAGATTGAACACAGGCTTGTCTAAAGTCCACACAGGTTGTAGAAAGAGGAAATTAGAGCACTACTTTCGTCGATAAGAATAAAAGATTCACTTTGTATTGCTTTTTATTAAAATATTTTTAATTTCTTTAAATTAAAAAGTCTTCCTTAGAACTTGCAATTTTAAAGAAAAAGAAAATCATATTATACACACACACAAAACAAAACAAAAAAATCAATAAATGTGGTGGGCTAACAGAAAAGCCGCAGCCTTGTATCTTTAAACATAACACACTACCTGAATTTTTCCATTTGCCAAACGCTTTACGTTTGATGTTTGGTACTCGTAATCGGTTTCAATAAAGCTATCCGTGATTTGAACTTTCGGTGAAATTACTTCCAAACTTTCAACGTTGGTCTTCATTTCTCTGCACTATTTTTTTTTCTGGCACACTTTATTAATAAAATTATCATACACTTTAATTAACTACTTGATTTCACACTATTTGTTGTTGCTTTTTTGTAAATTTTCGTTTGTTGTGTATTTTGATATTATATAACTAACGATAACTTTGATAAAAAAAAACTGTTTAAAAAATTTCTTCCTTCAATTTTTACTCTTACAGCTGTTGTGAACTTCTTGAATGTTTTCCAACTAATGAGCGGTCTAAAATGCAGTCACTTCTATTTATGTATAGATGAGTTTTTAATTCCTAAACGACACCATACTATATTATTGTATTGTTTGTTGTTGTTTTTATTGTTCTTTGCTGGCTTTCTTTTTGAACAGACATATTATGAACCGCATTGTTTAGTTTGTTTTCTTCTATACTTTTCTAGTTTGTTCTGTTTTGTTTATTAATCTTTTGTTTGCTTGATTTGTATGATTTTGTTTCTTCTGCATAGAGATTTTGTTGTTGCCTAATATACCAAATTGTAGGGAGTTTATGTTTAATAGCCGGCTAAATTTATTTCAAACGCATGTCTCACACGCATGTTCTTTAAGAGAAAACACATTTTACCTACATAAAGAGATCTTAAAAAACAAAAACACCGATGCCTAAATAAACGGTTTGATGCTGCTAGAAATTTTGTTTTATATTTTGTGTGTTTTATTCTTATTTATAGAGTTTAAGGGTAAACATGGCAACACTTTTAAAATTCACATTCAAAATGAATTGTCATTTCCTCATTTTTTTTATCATTACAATTCCAACGCTTGTTTCCGGTTGCTATGAAAACGCCAACAATAATGCCAACATACATAAAGAAACGGTATTTTTTATGATGAAAGAGTATAAGAGCGCAGTTAAAAAAAATTCTGACTCAACAAGCAGTTGTTATTTAACCTCTGTCTTTTATATATTTTTTGTTGTCAAACGTTTAAAAGCAAAAATAAAAATCAAGCAATTCCTTAAACGTATGGTAACATTATTGAGAGAGTACATATTTCTGCTTTCTCCGAAGATTATTATTTGTCAAATTGTCTGCTTTTCATTTAATTCCTGAACAGTGTTGTATCATCGTAAGTTTATATCTTCTTTCAATATACTAAAAGGGGTTTCGTGTCTTTCTAAAAGAATGTTTTATAAAATAATTTAAATATGTGGTTTCGAAAATTTTACTAATTAAAATAAAACTTGTTATTAATATTCTTAACAGCTTTATATAAAATGATATCAATAATGCAATTTGATTTTTTAGTACCTATTTATGCAGCAATAACGGTATTCACTGCTTGGGGTCTTCAAGGTTGCTGCTGCTTCAAACTGCAACAGTTTTGTCATGCTGTATATTTTATACAACAGCTGATAAGCTGAGTAACAGTTTGTATTCTTTTATTTCAGTGATTAAAAGATTTTTTCGGGAATTTAGAACTGTGATTCCGCAAATGGTTCCAAAAAAAGTACCATCCGTTTTCGTTTTTAACTTAACCGTTTTTAATTTTTATTTCCGCAGTTTTTCTATTTTCATTTTGTTTACATTTACTGAAATGATCTTTCTGCAATTGTTGCCTTGATTGCTTAGATTTTAATTTTGCTTATTACTACGATTGGTAAAGAGAATTCCTTTTCTATTTACATTCTCTTTCGCGCCAATTAATCAAAAAATGGCCCAAGAGAAGTTTTAAAGTGTGGACAATAAATCTTCAATATACACATACGTAATTACACGTGAGAGATTATTAAAAGTTAGGGAATTGCGCTAGGTGAGGTTAAATTTACAGTAAAATGGCGGAGTAGTATAGGGTGGCTGATGAAAGCTGCTACCAAAAAAAACCTAATAACATATTTTCTGTGTAACCAACCTGTTCCATTTTTATTTTGTTTGATTGATCTTTAAATTTAACTAAAATGGAGAATTGGGACAATAAAACAAGAATTAGATCGTGCAACACTTTCATGCTTTAGAGTCCGTAGTTTCCATCTAAAGAGAATATAGGCGCACGTTTGGTGGCACTCCTCCTAGCAGATGGACTACAATGAGACTCGTGAAGAATTGCCGAACGTGGCATAATCGCAAGAAGGTCTTATTATCGAGATCTCTCAGTTTGGAAACTATCGCTGCTATAGCTGCTGCCATACAATCCAATCCTCGAGTTTCGACAAGTAGCTTATCTGCTCAAATGGGTGTCAACAGACAGTCACTGCAGACAATTTTGCACAGAGATTTAAACTTATTTCCATATAAGATTAAATTAACAAACAAACTGAACTCAAGAGACTTCTCGATTCACTTGGAATTTTGTAAGAAGATCATTCAAATGGCGTCAGAGAATAAAAACGTCTTGAACTGCATTTTTATGTCTGACGAGGCATATTGTGATTTAAACGACAATGTTAACAAGCAAAATGGTCGAATATTGAGTAATTCTAACCCACAGATACTCCATCAGATGCAATTACATCCACTTCGCATCACAATGTGGTGTGCAGTTTCTTCAAGGTTCTTTGTCGGCTTTTATTTTTTCGAAGAAAACGGTCTTACTGTTACGGTCAATAGAGACCGTAACTTAAAGATGTTGAAAGAATTTTTCTTTCCAAAATTACGCAGAAAGGGAATCCCTTTCAACTCTGTTTGGTTTGAACAAGATGGAGCAACTTGTCACATAGCCACACCTGTTATAGCGGCAAAAATTCCCAATAAACTGATTTCAAGAAACTTCACATTCCGTCTCCTGACCTCACTGCACCTGATTTTTTTTGTGGGGTTTTTCGTGATAAGATTTACATCTGCACCTGGCTGTAAGCCTTAATTAGTTGGTGGTCAAACCACTGGGAATAAAAAGCAACGTCATTCACACCCTAGGAAGCCGAGGACTAATTCTAGCAATAGGTCTTTCCTAGTTGCAATTTGAGCGGTTCCAAAGCAGGGTTGCAAACCGCTACTTCTCGCTGGAGACTATCCAACTCCAGGTCCAGAACACTTGACTAGCATGCTCACTGGATCCGGATCATTCAACCGTTGGTGTTATTAAAGGCGAGATGATCCTGGCCCACTTCATCAGTTGATGCCGGGGCCGCAAAACCCCAACCACCACGATACTCCCAAAGGGCCAACATCAGTAATCAGTCAGAGAACAGCTAAAAGTCTAAAGAGACAATTAGCGGAACTCTGGGGCTTACTGATTCCAGTGGAAATAACGTGGAGCTTCTAGTTGACACCCTGCTTGCCTTCAGGGAACTATGATCTCTTATACCCGCAGCACAGGTCTAGATGGTCAAGTATTTCATAAAGACCGGTAAATGTGCCCCCCCCCCGGGGGGTTTTTGTTGGGGTTATTGCATAGAAGAAGTGTACAAAAGAAACGCAAAAATTTGATTGATTTAAAGCAATCTATTCGAACGGTACTTGAGGCAATTCCCGCTGCAACATTCCAGGCAATAATGAACAACTTTTTGATAAGAAGTCGCACATGTGCCATCAGCTGTGGAGGCCATTTGAATTCAATTATTTTCAAAACTTCATGAATTACTTTAATAAAAATGTATTGTTTTTTAAATTAATTACTAAAAAATAAATTACATAAACTTTTGCTCTTAATAGAGCAAAATTGATCAGCCATCCGATATATTAAAGACAATATATATTAATACAATGATTAACGCAAGTAGAATAAAGAAAAATTGTAACTTTTAAAATAAATTATTATTCTCTCATGCCGTCCTTGTATCTTCAGTTAATTCAATTCGCCTTGTTAAGGCGAACTAATAAATCGGGCTTTGTTGACATTTTTAATGTAATTATTTTAGTTTCTTTAAACTATCAGGTGATTGTATTAGCTTCAAAAGTATTTCACCTTGAAAAATCCAATTAAATAACTAGATTTTTTTCCAACCAAAACATCAAATTGATTCCATTGCCAGAATGATTGAATATTCTTAAGGCCTGCAATCTAGTCAAAAGTGTAAGCTAACAATTTGAAATATTTTGTTTGTCTCTTTTTATTAAAAAGTGAACAATGTAAATGTTTCTTAAATCTGCATGGATTTAATGCAACGAAAAATGATTATTCTAGAAATTTTCAGTTTGTTATTGATGCGTTTTAAATTTTCAATTAATGTGTACTCAAGAAGAACAGAATCAGTGTTGATTTAAGAAACATTTAATTGACTGGCATATAAAATATAAAGAATGAGAATGGAAAAAAACACTCTTTTTTTGTTTACAAACAGTTTTTTTGTTTAAGTATTCAATGATGAACAAAACACCCAGTTTAAAGTATAGCAAAAGTCGAAGGAAAAGACTTACATTTACTTTAATTAGTTGGGGAATTATTGTATTTGTTGTATTTCATTCATCAAATTTAAACAGGGTGGATAATAAGTTTAAGTGCTTTTTTAATCGTTTACTTTACTCTTTATTTCTCAGCGAGCTGTTCGCCTTTTTACTGTTACCTGTGAAATAT
The DNA here is from genome assembly GCA_030448955.1 of Trichopoda pennipes. Taxonomy (NCBI): domain Eukaryota; kingdom Metazoa; phylum Arthropoda; class Insecta; order Diptera; family Tachinidae; genus Trichopoda; species Trichopoda pennipes. The sequence goes on along the minus strand of JASKUP010000060.1, from coordinate 10,113,383 downwards.
GTCTTTACCTGCACCGGTCGATCAGTTCTGCCACAGTATGCAATTAATATTAGTGTTGCCGTATAAGCTTTTCCTGAATTTGTTCCGTTTTTTTTTTTGTATTGGTGGGCATAGCAAACATTTCTTTTGACATTTCACCCTCATTTGGACATTTGACTTTGAAAAATTTTATTTAAATATTATCCAAAGTAATTCCCTTTTTCTTAATACAAAACTGGTTTAAAAAGAGCGAAAATTACAATTTCTTCGCTTGGAAATTCTATGCTACCATTCGTTATTTAAATATGCAAAATTTTATGGATTACCCTGTCATGGAAACTATTCAATTGAATGGAAAGTTTTATGCTGCTCGTATTTCAGATTTAATTGACAATAATAGTGAAAAGCAGTGAGTGATATTTTCTTATGCAAAGTCATAGAAATAATAATAAACAATTTTATTACAACATTGTTTGCGTGTTCGCTTGTACACTGAATTTGAAATTTTTCCACTAACTAAAACAACAACAACAACAACGAATTCGGTATTTTAAGTTTTTTAGACACAGCCATACATATAGAGATTTGATGGCAAATGCGGTTCTAAAATAAAGGATTTTTCAAGAAGAAGTTTGTCTCTCAAACAAAATAAAACATTTTTTTTTTGGCAAAATGGCTGTCCTATTTGGTTAATCACATCACGGATTTTTAGTTTTAAGGCTGAAATCGATTCGATTGGCTCGGTATAGACCTGTCCTTGGCAGAGCCCCACAAAAAATATTCAGGTGTTGTTAAATCATACTATCTGGCTGGCCACATTACTGCTGATTGCCGTGAAATTTTGCGATCGGGAAATTTAGTTTGCAATAAATTGATCGTTTCATTGTGACATGTGGCACCGTCCTTTTGAAACCACATGTCAGTGATATCCACGTCGCCTATAATAGATCAATATTGAGTTGTTAGCATCTCGCGATAGCGATAGTACTTCCAGCTTCATCTTCGAAAAAAACAGCCTAATAACGCGTCCAGGCCACATAACGCATCATACAGTGACACGTTGAGCGTCTTAATAATCGCCGCCCAAATGCGACAATTTTGCTTATTAACATACCCTAACAAGAAAAATAGGCTTCGCCTGAAAAAAAATGATTTTTTCAGAAAAACCAGCCGGTTGTTCTTTTTTTTTTTTAAAGAGAAGTAGCACGTCAGGCAACAACGCCTATTTCGTCAAGTACCGTGCTACATTCTTTAGGAAAGGAATAGCGAAGAGATGAAACAGGTGGTGAAAATAGAAGGATAGTCGGAAATTAACTGTCGTATAAGACAGCACAGCGACCATGCCTTCATCACTTAGCAGTTCCACCGACAGTTAATTTTTATTTTTGTAGTGAAAAAAAAACCAAGGTCTTCGTTGGGAATCCAACCCACAATCCCCAGACTGACAAGCTAGTACACTACCTACTAGCCTACAGGACCGGTTGTTCCTGAATGAATTGAGCGAATCTATGGCGATTTGGATAGTAGGTCGACTTTAATTCCTGCACCAGTTGAACCTTGTAGGGCTTCAAAGTCAAATCTTTACGCAAAATTCGGTATTCGGTGGTTTTGGATAATCACAAATGTTGAGAACGTTGAGGAATTCACAAATTTGGATCAGCTTCAACACTGTGGCTCATGGCTGCGAGGTTTTCTGTTGAACGACCCAGTCGAATACCCATAGGATTGCACATTTTGTATCGAACCTATCGACCAAATTCTTAATAGCGGCCTTAGCAGAACGATTATGTTGTCCGAAAATATCACGAATTTTACTAGTTGTAACTTTAACAGAACTATCATTTTCATAGTGGATTTTAATTATTTTAATGCAATTTTCATGCGAAATTAAATTCATTGTAACAATTGCCAATGCATCTACAACGAATACGGCAAAACTATTATGTTGTTAGTGTTGCCACAATCTAAAAACAAACTTCTTGTTGACAAACCCAAAATTTGATATATGTATGTGAATACATTAAAATGTACATATGTACGAATGTACGTATGCATTTACATATTTTAAAATTTTTTTTGATGAAAGTACATAAATGAAAAGGTAACTATTGTGAATGTTTTTTTAACTTTAATACCTCGGGTACCACTTTTAGAGGCATTTGCTTTTCTGAATGTAATATTTAAATTACTTTAATCTAATAATTAATTATTATTTAAAAATTATCGGTCCTGATCGTACACTAAAGTCGATTCTCCTTAGAACCTGTTATAAATTTCTTTTCAAGACTATAGTAAAAAATAAAGCGATAACATACACAATAACTGCTGGAAGTCTTAATTTTCGAAGACTCTCATTTACAGAAATACGGCAATTCTGCTTGTTAACGAACCCACTGAGCTAAAATTGTGCCTCATCACTGCGGATGATTTTTTTTTGTAACGTGCCAACAAAACGCACTATTAATCGTGTAGTGAATGATTTTGAAGAAAGAGGTTCTGTAGGTAATAGGCCCAAGCATGGAATACAAAGATCGGCTGAAAACATTACTACTGCTCAAGAAAGGGTTCAAAACAATCTATCAATCTCAATTCGACGCCGTTTTTAGGAGCTGGTTCTTCAAAAACAACTTTGGTCACAATTTTGCACAAGGATATGCATTTGTTTTCATATAAGATTCAGTTGACATGAGAGCTTCTTCTACAAGACCATTTACCGCGCAGTACATATGCCAATAGGATGTTATAGCTCGCCCATGACAACCACAATTTTCATGAAAAAACCATATTGAGTTACGAGGTACATTTTCATTTGAATGGATATGTGAATAAACAGAATGGTCGGTTCTGTGGAATGGGAAACCCTCAAATATTTACACAGGCACCTTTGCATCCATTAAAAGTGATGGTCTGATGTGCAATTTGGTCAGGAGGCATCATGGATATTCGTTGTCGGCGTTGATTTGCCTGGTTTGGGCTTAGGTTTATCTTAATGTATCCATTTTTATCACCGTCGTGTTATAGCGTCTCAAAAATCAATTCATATGGGATCCACTTTCATTCCTTTTAAATTAAGGGCGGGGAATGTGTGACTCCCAATTCTAATGCAAGTTCCTCTTACGTTTGACAACAATCTACGTCGAGTAATAGTTCAAATTCCTTTTCTTCCAACTTTTTCGCCTGACTAGGCCTTTCCTTGTCTTTTGTGCCGAAATCATCGCTTTAGAATCGGGCAAACCATTGTTCACAAGTTTTTTGAGTTGGTACATGTTGACCGTAAGCGATCGATAACTTTCAGCACCCGTTTTTTTTCAGGTGCCCTAGTAGACTAGTAGGTAGTGTACTAGCTTACAAGACTGGGGGTTGTGGGTTCGATTCCCAATAAAAACCTTGGTTTTTTTCACTACAAATAAAAATTGAATGTTGGTGGGGCTGCTCAGTGATGAAAGCATGGTCCATTGATCACTGTGTCTTATACGACAATTAATTTCCGTAACTGTCCTTCTACTTTCACCACCTGTCTCATCTCTTCTCTATCCCTTTCCTAAAAGAATGTAGCACGGTACTTTAGTAAATAGTAGGCATTGTTACCTAAAGTGCTACTTCTCTTTAAAAAAAATGAAATTAGGTTATCATACTTCCAAGGTAACAAGATTCGAGCTTATTATTAGCATGTGAAAAATATGTGTCTACACTTTGTCCTCTATCGAATACTGAATTCTAATGACAGATGTTTACCCTCCATATTACGATATTTGTTACTAGGTTTGTTCCCGTACTCTACTTTGGGAGCCCGCGGGTTCCCAAACTTGCCCGAAAGCGTTCCCGTACACAAAGTTTGGGCAACTGAGAGAGAATTTGAGAGAATAAATTTCTTTTTCTTTCTGCCCAAAACAGCCCGCACTTTTTCTTCGGGCTGATTTGGTAAGATTGTAAATCAATCAGCTGTTGCATAAAATAAACAATAAAAAAGAGTTGAAGTAAAACTTTTTATTGAAGAATGTTGAAAAATGCAAGTAAATGCTTGAATTTTTTATTTATGTATGTATGTACTTATATATCTTGTATAAAAAACATACTAATGAGATATATATGTATATATGCATAGATAACTACATACATATGTACATATTTCTATGGACATAAAACAAGTAAACAATTTTGACATTTTACTTCGGGCTAAAAATTTGGTTTTTAGTGTTCCCGTACTTTTAAACCTTTTAGTCTCTAATTGAGATTATTTTTGCATTACTCTCATTTGCACCAACTTTACCCAAAAAGTACGGGAAAACAGCTATTATTGACACAAGCCATATGTGATAGTAATGCCATATGTTTTCCAAATCGACATTATTATCTTGTATATTCAAATATCACGCAGTACGTCTATTTTAGGGTGAATATAATCGGCCATAGCAATTAATTCGATTAACTATGAATCGTTTTCGCATCATGTTTAGTCTGAATGCTAATACGCCTTCAAAGAGTGATGGTACAAATATAATTAAAAATATGCTTAAAAGTGTTCGCTTTTGTGAGGCTGACCGAGGCGGACATTTATCTGATATTAAATAAAAACATATATCCATTATCTTTCTTTTAAGCAAAAATTATAAACAAAGTAATATACCTTCCCGGCGGACACTTTGTACGTGACGTTAAAGTGTGACTTACAAATAATATCATGCATTATGGTTGGATCACCCGCTATTTCAACGTTTCTCTAAATTCATAGAACTCATATTTATTTTTATTCAAATAAAACTCTTCTAATTAAACTAAATAATTATAAAAAAAATGCAACTGATAAGAAATTAACTAAAAACACGTGTTCAGCAACACACAACTGTAAAACAGCCTGCTAACAGCTCAGTAAGGCGCGTACAAACATTTAACCACCCACAAGCATTCGGCATCAATGAATTGCATGCACGTTTTTTTTAGTACGTAATAGAATTTTATATACTTAAATTATTTGCTTTATCATCGGAAATAAATAACAACTACAACAATAACATTTATTTAAGTAAATTAAACAAATACTTGGCAAGAATTAAAAGTTTATTTAAAAATTATCATGTATCATAAAACAAATCGCAAAGTTGTTTATAGTTTTGCAGTAGGAATTGGAGAAAAATATCAACACTATTATTAAGGGTATTCTTCACTTGTAAAAAAATAGAAAAGAAAAGAATATTTATTTTGTGTTGCAAAACACGACATTTCAATTAAAGATCATTCATTATTCATTCTTATTATTGTTTTTAAAAAATTTGTGGAATTTAATGCTTTGCTGTATGAAAACGAGTTATATTTTCGCTTTGCTAAATTTATGACAGTAAAACAGCTGGAAGTTTTTTATTTATTTCTAATGCTTTTTTAGGCGCCCAAAAATGTATTTTAATAATTCTAGATTTTTGTCCAATAACGGAGATTTTAGGATTCAATTCAGATTTTTCAGGCCAAGAAATTAGCCAACTGTTGATAGGGAATAGCACCCAAAGGTATTTTCTTCCACAAATCGGTAGTCAAGCAAGCACACGTGTTTACAATTGCAGTATATGTGTATGTAGCTTAAGCAAAGTTACTTAAGGGGCAGAGGTATAACAACCTTAATGCCAGCCGTAGTAGATAATTTCTAAGGCACGGAAACCGAAGCAATGCTGGTACCTCTGGGAGCTGAAATTAAACGAACTGAAATGAAGCCATATTTGCCAGTTACTTGTTGAGGTGGAAATTGAGCATATGTGGAATGACAGAGTCGATAGGCGATGAACGGTCTTACCCACTTTGAAAGGGGAAATTGGTAGTATTGCCAGATCATGGAAGGGTGGCAAGCTTCAATGGAAAAGGGGAAAGATTTTTTTTTGAGAGAGAGAGAGTAGTAAATGCCGGAGAAATTCCAATGAGACTGGTTCAAGGTCACTTTTGAAGAGGGCATTGACTCTGTTTATTTACTTGAAAATATAACTTTTCAAGGGCATAGCGGTTGTTTTTTTTTGCATAGATGGTGTAGGTAGGGAAAGATCAACAAAAATACAGTTAGAATTGGTGACAATGGTTTTAAAAGGAGAGTTACGTTCAATAAGTTTTAATGGAGTATTAGCTGTTGGAGTGAAAAGATTTAAAAATTAAAAGTTATTTGTGAAACAAAAGGAAAAAATTATAACTTAAAATTAAGAGAAATAATTAATATATGTAAAAGTTAATAGAAAAAGAAATATATATATATATAAGAAGAAAATTAAAAGGAAAAGAAATAAATTAATATGTATGTTAAACGTAAAATTAAAGTTATTTGCAATAGAAAATGAAACTTAGAATGTTATATATATGAGGAGCATAAAAGTTACTTGAAAAGGAAAAACTTATGAAGAAATAAAATGGAAAAAATTAATGCAATATAAGGGTTGAACATAAAAGTTACCCGAAAAAGAAGAAGAATCGAATCCATGTATTTATGAGAGGAAAAGTTATCGACAAAAGAGGAAAGGAGGAAAAACTAATAAAAATAAAATAAGAGAATTACATCAAAATATTTGCCTGAAAATTGGAAAATTATCTGTAAAGGAAAAGAAGAGAACATATAACCTGGTGTGAAAATTAATCTGTCAGTGAAGAAATTGGTGAACGGTCGAGAAGGAAGAGAAAGAAGAAGGAAAAGGAGGAAAGTTGAGGAAACCAAAAGAAAGTTGTCCAAGGAAGAACAAAGTGAAATGGTGGGAACAGAATGGCAGAGGGTTTGCGTGATTTATAATTGATTTATCTTTTATTTTATTAATGTTATTCCCGAGTAGATAATTACCAAGATTAAGTAATAAGGGGAAAGCCCCGTCTTTTCAAGATTACATGTAGTTTGGAGGAAATAGGTTTTATAAGGTGATACTCCATATTAGCGTAGAAAGTGTACGTAGTTACCATAGGATGATGCTCCATAATGTAAAGAGATAAACTACCAAAAAGAAAAAAAGATATAAAGTAAGGAAGAAAGATTGGAATAATATCGTCAGGAAAGAAATAGAGGCTTGAGGAGGACAAAGAAAAGCAAATGCCAAGCCGAAATAGGAAAGAGCAGAAATAAGATATACCTTTAAAGAGCTCTTTCAGGGTAGAGGTAGGAAAAGAGGAAAGGAAGGAAGGGAAAATTTTTCGGTGATATTTGGAATCCTGTTTATGTTTTTTTCTTGGTACGTAGTGAATTCTCTAAATAGGTACGATGTAAAAAAAGAGAAAAGAGAAAGAAGGAAAAAAATAGTGTAAGTCGAATTTTTATATATGTGAAAGAAACAAATATTTAATATATGTTAAGTGTATTTTCATAAGAATATAAAATAACTTTCATTATTTGTAAAAAAGAACAGAGAAGAAAATAAAGAAAAAGGAAGAAGAAGAATGATTTTTGGAATGAGTACGTGATCTGAGTTGGTAGGGGTTTTGGGACAGTGGGTCGCTGTCTGCACCAGGGAAATGGTCTAGGCCAGGAGAATGGTAAGTGCTGAGAGAATGGAGGGTCATTATGTAGGAGAATGATGACCATGTGACGATGGTCCGGAGGAGTGTGGATTTGGTGAGATTTTCAGTTTGGTACAATGGTAGTGATATATTGATATGGTACTGTGATATTTTTTTGTTGTTGTGCGGTCCTTTGGGTTAGGTGTATGCGGGTTGGGTTCCCACGCCGAGGAAAAGAGCTAGCCGAGGTGGCATCCCTAACCCCACGGAAACAATACAGAGAAGAGGACTCGTAACATACTTTACGGTGTGCAGTTTACCTACTTTATTATAGTGATGCTAAGCCAATCTGAACGTTTCTGTCCCAAATCGCAACAAATGCCTTAAAACGCTTACGTTTACCGACTATTTATATTCACAGTGACTCAAATTAATAATCGTACAAAAATTCATTTAGATTTTTTTTATTTATATCTAATGCTGTCTTAAGAACCCAAAAATTTATTTAAAAAATTTTCGAATTTTGTTTAAAGAAGACAAAGAGACAACAGATACAACACGACGACACGCTTTCACTTACACAGGACCAGAAATATATAGACTAACTAATATTTATCACAAAGAAAGTTTACTCACAGCATTAAAAGCCGGCAACACTCTGGGACATAATTTCAGGACAACGACAGAAACAACTGACATATTGAGTTCTAGCAGAGTGTATAGACTTACTTGTACCTGCAAACAATACGGGACAAACCCTAAAAACAAGAATTACAGAATACAAACGCTCATACAAACGAAAAAGAGAAGATTCCAAATTTGCATTACACCTTGACACGAACGAAGACACGCCAAGGGAAATCGAATAGAAAGTATGACATTACTACATCCTAGCAAAAAAGGACGACGACTACACATTCTTGCAAAATATAGAAATTTACAAAGCAAAAACTTTTAACAGTGACATTATAAACGAACAGGTAAACACACCTCGGACACAATGTTCACACTACTTAAACTACTTATACCCTCAAACTAACGGAAAACTCCCTCAGACAGGCACACACACCTAAACAATAAAAAATAAAAGCCTTGCTAAAATGCCAGGTGACCGTCATTCTACGTATGTGATTAGATACGATCTTAACAACAGAACTAACTAAACGCGAACACTGACTCACTACTACGGATTAGAACACGGCTGGAAAATCATGTCTTCACATCGAAAGCACTGGCCGTTTATATCAAACAAACAGCCAGATAAGACAGAAAAAAATGACAACCGACCGATATTTGTCTGTGTTAAGCACTTGTGAATCGGCTGTTTGAATGCATTTTTTAACAAAATCATCTTTAGTGATGAGGCTGACCCATTTTCAATTAGGCACTTGTGTAAACAAGCAAAATTCACAAACAGTCCTCGAAAAATTATTACATCAAACGAGTAACTGTGTTTTTTTTTCGGACCAGCACTCAGGGGATGACCCCTACGTATGCAATGCTAGGAAATTAGGTTACGGGAAGGAGGAAAGAGGGAGTAGTGTCTGTGGACATTCAGTTTGAATTTTCCCAGATTGAAAGTGACAGGAAAGACTTCCGGAAGGATCTTATTCCACATACGGACTGTTCTGCTAAAAAATGAATTTTCCTTGTAATGCGTAGTGCGATTCACTGGTTAATCAACTACAAACGGATACGCTTTCAACGAAAATCGTATTAAACGCGAAAACGTGTGAGTATCGGGAACAAATTCCCTAATTTCATTAGAGCACTTACCATTGTAGTAACGATAGAACAGTAAAATACATCCCACATTGCGTCGATGCTCTAGAGAATCAATAGACTTGGATACCCTACCGTCCCCAATGAGCCTCTTGGCCCTCTCCTGTACGCGGTCGAGTAACTCCAAAATAGACTTTGGAGCGCCGGCCCATACATGAGAGTTGTATTCCATTTTCGGACGGATATAGGTAGTATAGATAGTACACAGATAGGATGGAGTGAATTATCTTTTACACCGTTTTAGAAAACCGAGGCACTTGAAAGCTGCTTTAGAAACCTGAAAAATGTGTTTAGTATGTTGTGGTTTACGGTCAGGAAACTACGTTGCCATAAACTCTCGGCGGTAAAATCCTTATACCCAAAGAAAGTAGCCGTATTGTGCGGTTTGTGTTGAGGTGGCAGCATCATCGTATTTTTTCGAAAATATGTCAGGAAACTGCATCGCCATCAACTCTCGGTGCCAAAATCATTACATCCAAAGAAAGTAACCATATGGTGCGATTTGTGTTAAGGTGGCAGCATCATCATATTTTTTTTAAAACATGCCAGGAAACTCCGTCACCATCAACTCTCGGCGCTATAATCGCTTTGTGTTGAGGTGGCAGAATCGTCGTATTTTTTTTGAAAATAACCCAAGAAACTCCGTCACCATAAACTCTCGGTGCTGAAATCATTACATCCAAAGAAAGTAGCCGTGTGGTGCGGTTTGTGTTGAGGTGGCATCATTATTGTATCTTTTTGAAAATATGCCAGGAAACTCCGTCACCATCAACTCTCGGGCACTAAATTCTTTACACCCAAAGAAAGTATCGAAAATAACCCAAAAAAACTACGTCACCATCAACTCTCGGCGCTACAAACTTTACACCCAAAGAAAGTATCCGTATGGTGCGGTTTGCGTTGAGGTGGCAGCATCATCGTATTTTTTCGAAAATAACCCAGGAAACTCCGTCACCATAAATTCTCGGTGCTGAAATCATTACATCCAAAGAAAGTAGCCGTATGATGCGGTTTGTGTTGAGGTGGCATCATTATCGTATTTTTTTTCGAAAATAACCCAAAAAACTACGTCACCATCAACTCTTGGCGCTAAAATCGTTACATCCAAACAAAGTAACCGTATGGTGCGATTTATGTCGAGGTGGCATCATCCTTTTTTTTCGAATATATGCCAGGAAACTCCATCACTATCAATTCTCGGCGCTAATAAACCAGGTTTACTTACGTTTATTTTAAAATACCGTTAACTTAACTCAAAAATTAAAACAACAACAAAAATGAATGTTTACAATAAAAGCGTATATTGTTTATGCTGCATTCCAAGCGATATGCAATTTCTATTTGAATTTCAATGTTTATAGACAATTTGTTTGTCATCTTTCTATAATCAAACGCCTTCTTAAGCGTGCAAAAAAATATTATAATTAAATAAAATATAAATTGATTGTAAGTGTTTTTAATTAATAAATAATAATTAAAATTATTAATAAACGAATAGAGATTGAAAAAGCACCTTAAATTTATAAATAAAATATGCAATTTATATTCTTGAAAAAGTAAGTAAATAAATAACATTTAACAAATAAATAAATAATTTTGTGATTTTTAAATAACCAACCACAGATATAAATCAAAAACGTTTTTTTTTATAGAAAATAATACAATAAAAATCACAATTTTGAAAAATGTTTGAAATACTTTTTTTTTTTTTAACAAATATAAACTCGCTCGCTCTCACACTTGTATTGAAGCAACACAACTCTCATGCGAGAGATTGCATTGAGTTGTATTGATTTTGAAAACATTTTTGGTGTTTTAAAATGTGTTTTATTTAGTTATATGCATTTTTTTTAATTTTATTTAATTAAAAAATTGCAATTTTAATTTTTCTTCTGCTTTTTCAGATTGTTAGAATAAAGTAATACGCCAGAGTGAGAACGAAAGATTAAACTTAAAACAAAAATATTAAGTTTTTTTTTCGTATGGAATGAACTAATTTTCTTAATTTAATTATTATAACACCCTAACTGTCTATTGTAATTAAGATGTGTTATATATATGTATAAAACAAACAAATATGTATTTTAAATTTTACAACTTCTAAAATTCTTTTAACACATTTTTGCGTAAAAAGCTTGATATTTAATTGCATTCTAGTTGGACTTAAATGAATTCCTCGATTGCCAATTCCATTAACTCCTTTTTCTTTTTATTAATTTAAAAAACACTTTTTATCTCTGAAATATATTTGTTCTAAACAAATGTCTCTGATGATAGATTTTTTCAAAAGTTTGCTTAACTTAAAAAAATTATTTAAAAAAAATTTGTAAAAAACAGTTTTCTTGAAGTTAATCGTTTTGGCAATTAAAGACTACAAATAATAGTTGTTTAACTTCTCTATTCCATACCTTAGATATATTAAAAATTTCATAATGACTGAAGTTTTAAATTACAAATCTTCTTTTGAGTCCTATTCTATGATAAAACTTGAAAAATGCTTATTTTAAGGAAAAAAACGTTCCTCTATTAATTATCCAAAAACTCCCATTCACTTGATGAGCCTGCTGATGATTCATTTTCAGTGGTGGTTTTTAAATTTGTTTGTTGTTGTTTAACACAGGTCTTACTTAGAGGATCAGCAGCTCTTTTGAAATCCCATAAAAAACTGTCAATTTCATCACCATTTTTCACTTGAGTATTTAAAAATTTTAATGGTTTTTTATTTGCCACCGATTCCTGCTGTCTTTCTGTTTCATTTAGCTTTTCTTCATTATTACTTTCCAACATATTGGTGGCTCTTAGGGTATGACAAATATCCTCTATAGGCTGACCATCACTAAAATCAGTTATAGTTTGTTCCTCAATGTAATAGATCTTTTTTTGTGGTGTCGTTTGTATGCTGGTATCTTTAAAAATATTTTGTGATGGATATACAGCAGCTAAAAGTGACGATTGGTGTGGTGTTTGTGGGGCAGGTGGCTGTGATAAATATTTCGATAAACGTAATTCTTCATCCGTTATGGGCTGCAATGATACTTCGGGTAGATCTAATGCTTTCGCCAAGCTTTTAGCTTTTTCGGCTATAGTGTTTTTAAGCGTTGTTGGACTTAATACGTTTGGTAAGTGTTGGCTAAATGTTTCTTTCAAATTAAGACCCATCGTACTATCGTCATTGCTAAAAAATGTCAAAAAATTATTTTATTAAACCATTTAAAATTTTTTCAAATTTTATTTTACAAAACAAAGTAAAAATAAATACACATACACACATACATACATATGAATTCACATATAAATATATTTGGCAGCAACAAATCTTTTATACATTTTTTACTAAATTAAAGGTAAAATCAGTTTTTTTTTTTTGTAAAAAAATCATTTTAAAAAGCTACTAATTTGAAAATAAATCTGATTTTGACTCTGATTAGCCATGTGTAATGTACAGTATTTTTTTACAGTTTAAAAAGGCGAATTGATATTCGCCTTAGAGAGGCATGGTACTTTGAAATAGAATAAAACAAAGAGGAAATTTTTAAATTGCCATGAAAATAACTTTTTTCGAAAAATAATCTTCCGGCATTTTAACTTAAATTTGAGCGCCACGACTTACTCGGTGGCATAGTCTAATCTGGAGGTCCAATTTTCAATGACTTTTTACAACATTTGTGGTTGTAAAACTGGCAAATCGGACTAATTGGCATAGACTAGCGACTTAACATATCCGCACGAGCTTGGAGCCCAATTCACGGCTGCGAAACATGAAACTAAGCGATTACTAAAGATTTCACTTCAATGAATCAATTGTGGCACAAGCTGAGCGACGTTTTGTGCGGTCTTGTTAAAACCAAAACTCCTGCATTAATGATTTTAACCAATTTTTAACCTTTTATTTGGGTACGGTTTTCCGTCGACCCTCGTCAAGTTTGGTTTGTGAACAAACCGGTTTCGGCTGTTTGCCATCTTCAGTGTTCTTTTCGTACTAGTTGCGTTCTACTGTCAGTTGTGTTTATATAGTTCGTGTCTCCCTTTGTGTTATTGCGTTCGTCACTTTCTGTCTTTTTTGCCTGCATCTCTCTCTCCTTTTTCGTTTGTCTCTTTTTACCTAATTTGTCGCTCCCTTTTTCATTCGTCTTTTTTTTCTAACTAAATCTTTTTACGATCATGCTTGTTGTCCGTTTTTGTTTATGGGTAAACCTATTGGGTTTTTTTTTTGACCCCACCACCAGTTCATCAAGCACACCAAACAGCCTATTTTTGTGGATGTCAACATAGACTAAAGGATTATTATCCCTCCATATACATTAGATTTGTTTATTGAAGTAGCCATTCATGAGCTAAACATCGCTAAACGAAATTCGCTAATAAAAATCGGGATCAAAGGCAATCTTGTTTTGGACCAAATTTGCACAATTTGGAAGCGTTGTTGAGGCGTCGGAAATGCAAAATAAATCCCTTGAAAGCTGTTTTGCCAGTTTTCCGCTAGTTAAAAATAGTTGCCAGCTTAAAGTTATATGCCTCTAAAAAACAATACCCGTTAATATCCACAAGGCCTTAATAAAAAAATTTAGTTGGACATATTTTTTTTTACAAACGTTAACACATTCGACAAAAATAATTTTAAAATTAATTTTTAGATTTATTTGGGTATGATTTTACGTCAACCCGTGTCAAATTTGTTTTGTGAACATACCGGTTTCGGCTATATGCCATCTCTATATTTAAATGTCTCTTTTTCCTATAGAATGTCACCCAATAGTGTGGCGAAATATTGAAAATAAAAAAAAATTTATTTAATTTTTATATAAACACCGTGTGCTTAAACAGAAATATTTATAAATTAATAAAAAGTTCAATTAACTATAATTTATTAGTTATTATATTTTATTTTAATCTGCGTTAATTTGTGCTAGATTCCTTTAATAAATATTTTATGATATTCTCATAATATATTTATTATTCAAAAAATATATTTAAAATGTATTACTATAGGGGAAAGCATATCCATATGGTCATTTCACTACTGCTCATTTAGATCATTAGTAGATTTTACCCACAATTTTATATATTTTTACAAAAAAAAAGTATTGTGTAGTTCTTTATTAAAAATGTTCATTCACTGTCAAAATATTCCTTAAAAGTTTCTACCTTTGACTTACCTTTCTGCATTCTCCATTGTACAAAAACTTGCCGCCATCTTAGTCGCAGTCGTAGTTAATTCCATTTTCTTATTTTCGCCATTTGAGTTTTTTACATTACTATCCTGTGCTACAACATGACCAATTTCAACAATTCCTCCTTGTTTATGTTTATCAGTTGATTGATCTCGGCTTTTCCTGCGTTTTTTATAGGAATTTTTCATCAATATACCACTATGATGTAGAATATCATCATCAAAATCCATTTCTGAAATTTCTTTAAAGACCTCTAAACGTCTGTTTTGTTCACCTCTTGACGACTCAATGGCTAGTTCGATAGGAATTTGTAGATTTAAAGTTTCTATGGGTGGTAGTTCGAAGCATTCTTCTGCATTTATAATCGGTTGTTCCTCAGGTTCATATTCAACAGGTGCTTCAAATGAACCGCATATATTTGAGCCCAATATCGGCACTGGAGGAGGCAATGAGGGATTATAGATAATTTTTGCTAAAAAAAAATAAATAAAAATAATTTTTACTCTCCTTATATTATTGTTTCAATTACCGGTTTTATTTGGTTTCTCTGGCATTGGAGCCAAGCGCAGTAGAGAACGTTCGCCCTCCAAAACGAAAATCTCTTTATTCCATACACAAAAATCAATAATTTTACGAAAACCTTTAGCCACTGCCTCGACTCTTAAACGCTCTAAGTTTAAAATATATAAAGTCTTTTCATCATGTGTCACTATTAAAGAATCATCACCCGCATATGTAAATATATTACGAAAATTTCTAGCATCACCAACAGCTGACACTTCCACCTCGTTTTGCGCACTAGAAGTGGACAATGTGGAAAAGGACATCACAGATTTATTGTGCAGGGAAATTTTTGGATTCAATATAGGTATTTCCCATGTAGGACTTTGTATGATGGCTTCACGAAATAACAAAGTTTTATCAACATTTCCCTCACAGTCAGCTAACCAAAAACGCAAATTCGGTCTACCACATATAAGACGTGGCTTCTTGCCATTAGATAAAGCAGGTGATTGTTTGAAAAACGTACCCCCACAATCCACCAATTGTTTGCGATCTTTCTTGCCAATTTGTGTAACCACCCAGTTGTCATTTGTTAAGGATTTTGTATTGCGGTGACAAACAATAGAACGATATAATGTAGATACTAGCAAATAGCCCTGATGAGCGCTTAGCTGAACGATTTCATAAGCTTCGCTTAAGATTTCCATAGATTTGCAAATATGCTAAAAATGAGGAACTAAAAAACATTAATTGATAAATAATTTAGGTTGACATATCTATTTACCGCCTGATAGTCAAATTCCGTTAGCACTACAACACCATTACGTCCCCCTGAATATAATTTCATGCCATTCTTTGACCACTCACAGCAACTTATGGAGCTTAGATGCAAATCTCCTATAGTGTAACGTTCTATCGGCTTACTTTTCGTACATGGTGCCACCAAATTTAAATCGGCTGGCGATTCCTTTTGAATGGCAAAAGCATTCACTTGGCCAGATGAGTTTCCAGCTGCTACCATGAACTCTACCGAATCAACAATTTTTACGCATGTAATCCGTGATAACGTCTAATTAAAAAAGTAACAGAAATCATCAAGACATTTATAGAATAAAAATCCCCTTTTAAAATGCTGTTTGGGTGTGTGTGTGCGTGTGTGTCATTACCTGCAGCAATAACAATACAAATATTTTCATTTTAAAGTTTAAAAATTTACCTCCGTTTTTAATTTTTGTATTTGTCCAGTTTGTCTGTTGTACCAAAATACAATACCGGCATCTGTGCCAAGTGCAAGAAAATCCTCTACTGCATCGATACATGTTATATTAAGATCCGCCGGAAATAGACCGCGACTTATGCGTGTCGGTATGCGATCAAGTACATCTGTAAGCGGAGCCCATTCTCTAATAGAATAAAGCTCTTTGGAATTCATATTTCTTCCAACTTTTTACGAAATATGCAATTTAATAATAATAATTTGCATCAATTTTTTGAGAGCAAATTAAACTACTGAGAAAAATCAGTTTGTCAACAAATAAAAGAAACTATTGTGAAAGTTTGAAGATGCCAGATTTTTATATATTTTATTTAATACAAATGGCAGCCTCATGCAATCAAATGTTTACGCCCTATAATTAATTTGTTCATGTAGTCAGTTTAAAATAATGTTTGTAAAATGTTAAAAGTGGTATTTATTAAAATAACTGGGTATAAATTTCAAATAAATTAAATTGATCTTTAATTTCTGTGTTTGTGATAGAAAAATGAGATGATCTTAAAGCCGGCAGAAAGAAAATAACTGAAAGGAAATAACTGATTTTATATTTTTTTTAATTTAAATTTAAATCACTCCCTATTTACGTATTTATGCAGATATTGCTAAACGATCTTATGAAAAAGGAAATGAGGGCTTTGAAAAATAAAAATGTTGAGGCCAGCACGAATTTTTCTAAAAGGAAAGCTTGCTACTATGCTTCGCAAATTACTTGTCCACGCAATTATTCAGATTTTTTAGAGTATCTTATCTATATTAAATTACCTGCACATTTAAAGAATAAAATCCTTTCCTTTAATGTATTGGACTGGTTTTTCTCTTAATTTTGTTATTTTTATGTAACCGATTTTAATAGCACCCATTACATTTCAGAAGTTGTGAATTTCCTTAAGTTTTTTTAGAAATGTTTACCTCTTTTGTAGATGCAGACATTTTGATATTGTCTTCTGTAAGTTTTGCAATGGGAGAAATCATAAATCGCACCTGTATTTTCGCATCCTGAATTTTTTAAAATAATTTCAGCTTTTATGTATCAGGTTACCTCTTTTCTTCGTCAACTACGCAAAACTACTAAAACCTGCAATTCTCTCGGTGTTCCGCATCCTTTAGTATCCAACAAAATACCTGGTTTTATTAAAATTGTAAATTTTTCATAGTTTCTTAGTTGAATCGATATTTTTTAAATTGTGTATCAGTAATAGCTTGTTTCCACGGCACCTGCTTCGCTCTCTATTCTTGCTTCACACCCCAATCATAAGCGAATCAACCTGCTTCGCCATACAAAATTTTGAGAGCGAAGCTGGTAGATTCATATTGAAGCTAGTTGCGAAGCAAGTAAAAATCCTCTCTTCTCTAATTTTTATCGTAAGTTTATCTGCACTAGTTATCAAAATTAAACGTTTTTGTAAACAAAGAAAATTTACAAACAAAACAAAGCTAAAAGTGAAAACTTAAAAAATATAATTGTTTTGTGGGTGTGATATTTAATTTTAATTTTATAAAATTAAAAAAAAAATGGATAGGAAAAAATTATACTTAATGCTATCGTGGCAAGAAGGATGTCTTCTGTTGTTTTTCAACTGTTGTTGTTGTTTTTCAACTGTTGTTGTTGTTTTTCAACTTATGTTTTTCTGTTTAATAACAACTGCCAAATCGAAGCAGATAAATGAGTCGTGTAAACAGCATGATTCACAAACTTGCTTCAGAGAGCGAAGCACGAGATTCAAACTGTCGTGGAAACAGGCTATAAGAATGCATCTACCCTTTCCTTCTATATTCTATGGTGGCTGAAATTTCTGTGATGTTTTCTATTCAAAAGAATTAAAAATATTTTTTCAAGTCAGGAATGATCTCAACTATTCTTTTAATAACATTTCCATATTTTACCCAATAAAACACTAAAATTTTTTATATTTTACAAATTCTTGTAAACAAATAAATAGTCATTTTAAAGTAGAGTTCGATTTACTTAAAATTTTCAGCTTTAAATACGCTGTTTAAGTCTGCAAATTATGCTAAGAATCATTTGTAATATTACTCTAAGGAAATTTTCTTAAAAATGTATAGTAAACCTAGATGTCTTTCAGGATTTAAAGCCCGTAGACAAATCGATGTAAATGCTTTACAATGTAAATGTAAACTATTGCTGATTGCGTTCCTCTATTCCATCTGGCATCATTTTACCAATCAGCTGTTGCATATTTTAATTATTCAGTGCTTAACTGAATTGTAATTTTTTGATTAATCTTAAAAAATAAATCAATAGAGTGGTTGTTGTGTTTTTATTTTACTGTAAGAAACAATTTACAACATTTTCGAAATAATTTTACTTTGGATAAAAACCTGGATTTCTTTATTTTAATTGCAGCTGTAGTGCATGTTGTAGAAAACAAACATTATTCGCTTCACAGAACAACACAGTGCTGACTGATTGTCGAACAAAGTTCAGAAAAAATTGTATTGCTAAATAAAAACTGTGTTTGAAGGGAAAGGAAATTACAAAACACTTATTCGCAATGGCAGATAATGCGACGGGCAGTAATTTCAGAAGTCCGATAATGACTGAACCCCTTTTTATGCCCCCAACTACTGGTAATGCTGATATGGGTATAACCGCTAGCTTGGGCTCCGATGCTATTTTAAGAACTCCTGCTGGCAATGTAAGATCTTTAGTGCCTCCTCCTCTGCCAATGCCTCTTGCACCACAATATTCAACAGGTGTTAGTGCTTTTGGAGGCGGTTATGGTGGCTATAACAGCAGCTTTAATAATTATGGAGGAGGCTATGGTGGTCTAAGTTATGGCGGCTTTGGGGGTCAAGGTGGTTATGGAGGTTATGGCGGTGGCTTTGGTAATTACAATCGCTTTGGCATGTCGGGCGGTATAAATCCTATGGATCCTGAAACTCGTTTCATACAATTAGCTGAAGCTAGCTCTAGACCAGCTTTTCAGAGCATAGAATCATTAGTATCGGCTATTGGCAATATAGCTTCAATGTTGGATTCTACATTCTTTGCCTTAACGAGTTCTTTTCGTGCTATCCTTGGAGTAGCCGCAAACTTTGGACGTTTAAGAGGAGTTTTTGCACAATTTTGGTCCACATTTGCTATATTTCGAGGATTATCTTGGATATATAGAAAGTAAGTTGGCATTTTGTTTGTTTTTTTTTTTATCTAATTTTTAAAAATCACTTTAAGGATTCTTTTTTGGCTGCACATTTCAAACTTGGACCCATCTTCGGATTCCTTTAAAAAAGCCTTTGCTCAAGCAATGAAAGAAACTACAAGCCAACAGGTCTCACCAGTACTGCCACGTAAAGGACAGTCACCTTGGCCTGTTTTAGCTTTCCTCAGTTTTATTTTCACTGCACCCTATATGATTATGAAATTATTGGGTACAGTAACTAATACAGCCCAGGAGGAAGGTATGTTTCTTTGTTTGTTTATTTTTCTTTAACATAGCAACATAATTTTGCCTCATTATAAATTCATTTAACAAAACAAAACAAGAGATTATAACTTTTGTGCTTATTATCTGTTAGCTAAGGATGATTAACAGATTAGATAAGTCATAGTTTGCAAATTGCATTTTATATATTTAATTTAATTATTTGCTTTGCAGCTTAAAACAAAATAGACTTTATAATCATACGAATATCGCTTATCAATGATTTGATGGCTTGTAAAATTGTATGCCTTTCAAGCAACAAATTTATTGAAATATAATATTGTTTTAGTAAAATTACAGCTTTTTGAAATTAAATGTATAAAATGTTTATTTGAAACAATCATAATATATTTGTTTTATGAATCTATTGATTAACTTCTTCTTTATGTTTTATAAAATGTTTGTTCAGTTCTTTTTTAAGCTGTAGATCATTATACTTATTTAACTAAAACTTCTGTTTGTTTTATTAAAGCACACTAGTGACAAAGTTTTTTATTCAATTTTTCGAATTTCGAATATTTCGGTGTTCTTTATCAGGAACTAAAAATAAACAAACTTAAAATCACACAAAACAATAAAATTCTTTTTTGTAAATATTAAAAAATTATTATAAAATCACCTTAATCGCCCATTATTATAAATCGCCTTGATACAGTGTTTTGCCACTATTTTGGTAAACACAAGTCTTGACAGTTCATACATATTTGGCAGTTGTGAAGTAGACACTTGGCAAATTTATTATGGAAAAATATTCGATTAGCCAATGTGTTTTAATCGTTAGAATATTTTATTAAAATCAATCATCGATTACTGTGATAGATTCAAGCATGGACTATAATGTACTGTAAGGTCGCCTGAAAACATTACTGCAGCTTACGAAAGTATTCAAAACAATCCATCAACCTCAATTCGATGCCATGCTCAGGAGCTTGATCTTCAAAGAACAACTTTGGCTATAATTTTACACAAGGATTTGCATTTGTTTCCATATAAGATTTAGTTGACACAAGAGCTTGAATCTTTCACAAGACCATTTACGTGCCATACATATGCCAATAGTATGTTACATCTCGTCCATGACAACCCTGATTTTCATGAAAAAATCATAATGAGTTACGAGGCACATTTTCATTTGAATGGATATGTTGAATAAACAGATTAGTCGGTTCTGGGGAGTGGGAAACCCTTAAATTATTATTAAAATGACAGTTTGTTCAGACAGAATCATTGGATCTTACTTCTTTGAAAATGAAAACGGCCTAACAATAAGTGTGAATGGGGAGCGATATCGTGATGTGATTCAAAACTTTTTAACGCCACAACTGCATGCTTTGGGCTTGATTAACACGTGGTATCAACAAGACAATGCCACATTGTATATAGCCAGGAATACAATGGAATTACTGCCAGACCTCTTTCCACAACAAGTTATTTCAAGAAATGGTGATATTGATTATCCTTCACGGTCGCCACGGACATTTTTGTGGGAATATCTGAAAAGCAAGGTTTATGCAAATAAAGCAGAAATAACGCATGAAGTGTGTGAAAAAGTAATTAAAAATGTGCTCAAAAGGGGCCGCATTTTTGAGGCTAACAAATGCGGACATTTATCTGATATTGTATTCCATACAGAATTGCCGACATTAAATAAAACATTTATCAATATAAGATTCATTCTCTTTCGTTTAATCAAAAATTATAAACAAACAAAGTAGTATACCTTCCATGGACACCCGGTATATTGTTATTATTATTCTTTAGACAACTAGCACAACAACAAGATGATAACATCTTATAAGTGACGGTGCTATTGATACTTAACATATACAAATTGAGTTGAATGAAATAAATAAA
Organism: Trichopoda pennipes; assembly: GCA_030448955.1. Classification (NCBI taxonomy): domain Eukaryota; kingdom Metazoa; phylum Arthropoda; class Insecta; order Diptera; family Tachinidae; genus Trichopoda; species Trichopoda pennipes. The sequence continues at coordinate 10,091,925 of JASKUP010000060.1, read as the reverse complement.
AAATTGAGTCAAGGTTGGATACAACTAAATGATTTACAAAGCTCCTTTTCAAATACATTTGCGTTGCCTATTTTCTGTATAGAATTTGGCAGAGAATTCCAAAGACTGGTTGCATTTATGAAGAACTGGCGTTGAGATAACAGACTCTGGTATTTCTGCTGGATAATATTGCTACCACGATGAGATCTTGCAAAAACTATACTATCAAATAGATATTATGGTCCTTCCAAGACCATAATATCTAGAAAATTTGACACCTATATTTTCAAGAAGATCATCGAATGTCATACCAAAAATTAAATTAGAGTATAATGAGATATGATCACGGCGATATCTTTCTAAAATATATAACGGGCAATATTGTTCTATGCGACTTTCAGTCTGTGCTGATCCGTACTGCCACAACTGGCATAGATTTCACAGTCGTAAAGAAGTGAAGAGATTAGATAAAAGTCTTTGCCAAAAGCATGCGAATAGCAAACGGCATAGAGTCCTTTAACGACCATAGGGTGCGAAGTTCACTGTAAACTCTGCCAACGACAAAGGTAATGTGATTAGTCCAGGTCATTCTATTATTACAAATGACGGCCAAATTAGATGCTGATTCTACCAATTCGATCACATTTCCGTCAATGCTCACATTAATGTTAACCAGAGTTCTCCTAACTTTCGAGAGGACAATACATTTCGACTTCGAAGCATTAATATACAATCCATTAGACATGGCTCAGCGATTGATTATGTGCAAATCGTCATTAACTCCAATTCACACACATAGGAACGTCATTAATCCAGCTACTGTTATAAAACTGCACGTCATCAGCACCAGAGAACTTCAAAATCACTATTTTTCTTGATTTTATTCAACACAAAAATTTTTGTTCATTTGAATGAATACACAAAAATTCAATCCTGATTAAATTCATATTCATTCTGCTCAACACATCAAATTCTGATTATGAGTAAAATGAACAAAACAGAGAACTTCAAACACTCAACTTGCCTTTATTTGATCAACACAAAAATTTTTGTTCATTTTATGAATACACAAAAATTCAATGCTGATTAAATTCATAGTCATTTGCTTAACACATCAAATTCTGATTATCAGTAAAAGAACAAATCATTTTATGAACAATTTCGCACAGGCAAGAGAAAAGTTGTCAGTAAATTAATTGCATCGAAACGTTCTTATTCTCATTAATTCATACATGTTTGAACCGACCGTCTGTGTGGCTTGAACAATATGATATACCACAAATTCAAACAACATACCCAATTCATATGTAATATGTTAATATGTAATATTTTCTTTCTTCGTATTAATTTACCTATAAAGCGGACTGTATTTAGGTAATTATTATTTTGGAAAATTCTCATAAATAATCGTTTAGTTCATTTACACTTTTAAAAGAATGGGATGAAAAAAGAATCAATCAGTTAAAAAAAAATGTAAGTTGAGCAAAAAAACAATAAATTAATAAAATTTTCGCAGTTGTAAAATCAAAAACAAGAAGCATAAATTGTTCAAGTAATCAGTAAAGTTCTTAATTATTATACCTTAAGTTATAAAATAACCCTTTCGCTTGTTTCGGAGTAAACAAGTTATAAAAAATCTTTAGCAGGTAATAATGTGTGCATCATAAAGATTTCGCAAATTATTCAAATAAGCATTTTTCTGGAAACTTATAGTAATTATTAGTAATGAATACTAAATAAAGAATTAGTAGATTTATGTGATGATTTTGATACCATATTTAAAAAACTGCAACTATGCAGCTCTCCCTCTTTATATTACGTCATACCGTCGATTCAAAAAGTTAACAAAATATGTGTTCCTAAGACTACAGATGTAAGTGCCGGCACTTCCTTAAAGGAACAAATTAATAGGAATGTCGAAAAAATTTGGTTACCAAACATAAGTTTATGGCATAAAACAGCATTTTTTTTGTATCCACCTGCTTACAACTTTGAACATGCCGATTTGCATGAAATTAAAATCTTTTGCATTTCGTTAATAAACAACATTGCACTATCAATGCCATCAACATCATCTTTAACAGAAATTCCATCTACCCCTGATTCCGCAACGCAATTTTCATTTGTGGAGAGTAGTGTTTCAACTTCGTCCCAATTCCAAAAAGATGTTAATTTCTTTTTTCCAGAATTGATCCCAAGCCATACCTTAACCACTCCTAATTCTCCTGCAGAGGAAATAGAATTGTATTGCAAGCAAAATGTTATACTAAATGAAGAATTTAATATAATCAGATGGTGGAAATCAAATGAAAAGTCTTTTCCAAGCCTTTCCAAAATTGCAGTGCAAATTCATGCCATTCCTGCTAGCAGTGCAGCAGCAGAAAGAGCATTTTCATTGGCTGGAAATGTGGTTACAGAAAAAAGAAATCGTCTAGGACCAAAATCTATAAATAGTTTATTATTTCTTAATTCATATTTTAAAATTTTTGAAGATTAGTATATATAAAATAACCTTTTTATAATTTAAAATTAAAAAAATTAAATTTTTAAGTCAAAAAGTAAATAATTAAATAATTTTAATAAAATGTTAAGTTTTCACTTAAAAATAAATGTCCTGTTTTTATTAATTGCACTGTTTTTGTATCATGTACATCAAAAACAAGTGTTTGTTGATAGGAATGAACGAATTCATACACAATGATTTCTTGCTTTTTGCATTGCAATGTTATTCAAAATTTGAGTGTTGTGTGTAAAATAAGACAATGTTGAACATGCAAGTGGTTCGCTTGCCTTAAAATGAACAACGTAGAAAAAAGCTTGAACAAGTTTGATTACTGAATTTATTCACAGTTTAAAACAGATCATTGTTATGAGTCGACTTATAATAAAATAAGACAATATTGAACATGCAAGTGGTTCGCTTGCCTTAAAATGAACAACGTAGAAAAAAGCTTGAACAAGTTTGATTACTGAATTTATTCACAGTTCAAAACAGATCATTGTTATGAGTTAACCGATGTTTGGGTTGCTTTTGAATGAACAATAAAAATGAGTATGAGTGCAAGTTTGATCAGTTGCAAATAAATGAATAGTTTTTTGAGCCTTTGCTATTGTTGAACGGTTTTTTAATCAACAAGTGAAGTTCTCTGATCAGCACACATGTGCATCCCACTGCTTATAGAAATGTTAGTTAGGTCGGTCATTTATGTAGAGACAGAAAAGAAGTGGACCCAATATAGAGTCCTGTGGTATTCCTCTACTAATTATATATATGTCCATACGTAAGCGCATGATTTTCTGTTTATCTTTCATAATTCATTCTTCTGACCTTAGGGAGTGTTAATAATATTTTATATTTCGATTATGTATCTTTTCTCCTAATTATTATCTTGTAATATTTCTACGTTTTCTGTGTTTTGTATTATTGCACAGTTAACTCTGTTTTTAGTTCAATTGCAGCCAATCCTGCCATTAACTTTAATTTTGTCGTTCCCACAAAAATCAAATTAGAATCATTCTATCCATAGCTACATAAAACGTTTGATTTTGTCTAATTTGTTAGTTTTTGCTTTAGTGTTTGAAAACACCCACATCCACGACAACATTGACGTTTTGTTTGTCGTTAACATTTGATCGAAAAATTCTTTCGGCAAAACCTGGGGCAGGCGTCATACACTTGAAAGTTCTCTTCTGTTTTAATAATGGCGTATTATTGGGATCTTTTTTTTTAGCATTTTTTTATGATGATCCTTATCATCTTATGAGAGGAACTATTATTTTTGTAAAATTTTTCTTATTTTCTTAATGTTTTCTTTGTGGTGTTTTGCGTCACTTATTTTAAAATCCTTTTTTGCGAAATTTCGTGCTGTGATTTTCATGTATTCTGGGGTGATTCGAATAAAAGTTGTTCCGAATAGTTGATAATTTAATAACACAAACAAGATTTATATTTAAATAAATAAAGTGACCTAGAGCCCAAATAAGTAATTAATCTGTTTTTTTTTTTTTTAATTTTTTCAGCTCGCGATACCAGTAAATGGATACGACCTATAGAATCTGTAGCTCTTTATGATTTTCAAGCCAGAAATCCTACAGAGCTTTCCATACGGGCAGGACAACGCGTCATTATTGCGCCAAAGGAAATACAAAATACTTTAGGTCTTCTCAATACCGGCTGGGCCATGGCTACCACAGATAGACAAATGACTGGTATAATACCCATCAACTATATAAAATCACCACAACAAATGAGACAGGAACAATTATCAACGAAACCAGCAATAAATATTCAAACAAATACAACACCAACACAAACGTTTAATACAGAGACAGTGACGCCGCAACCCAGTTTAATGAACTTATCAAAATCAGCCTTTGCTGCCCCTCCTGCGCAAACGGTAGGAGGTGAAGATAAAAACATTCCAGATTTTGATATAGCACCACAGCCGATAGCATCAACTAATAATGAAGATATATCCATACAGAATAATTTTTAAATTTCTGTCACTTAACAAAAGAATGGTATTTGTAATATATTTCTTGTACACCTTTAAGCCTGGCTTGCATGTTGCAATTTAGGTCTCTAATGTTAACAAACAATTAACAAAAATAACTATAACAAAAAAATAGTTAAAATCGATAGAAATATTTTTTTAAAGTTTTTTATTTGATTATTATTTTCACTTTTATTCGACCTTTTTTTAATTTTATTAAATCTTAATTTTTTAAACGGTCTTTTAAATTATAACGATTTAGTTTTTCGATATATCGCTTTCCTGTGGAAAGCTTCTTCAGGAAATTATTTTTTATAATTTTTTGTTTTTGTAAAATATAAAAAAAAATTTCCTGAAGAAGCTTTCCTCCACAGGAAAGTAAAATATCGAAAAACTAAATCGTTATAATTTAAAAGACCTTTTAAAAGATCAAGTATTTTGTTTAAAATTGTTTTAAATTCAAACAAAACATTCTGGATTTCTCGATTTAATTTATTTTTCTTCTTCTTCTTCTTCTCTTGCTATATTTTATTTAACTATATTAAGGGTTATTTGTATAATTTCAATTAAAATTTTTAGTATTTTCAGTTATGTATATTTGTACAATAAAATGATTAAGCTGAGCAATTAAGATCTATGGACTTTTGTAAAACAACACACAACACAGAAAGAAATTTTCTTTTTTCATATATAAATTATTTATTGTATCTTCATAATAATATGAACTATCAACAAATTTTCAAATCTTAAATCTATATGTACATAATCATTAGGCCCGATCAGTGTCAGACATAATCCTAGTGACAGCAATTAAAATAATAACTCAACAAATTCTCACAATAAAAAAAAATAAAAACTATTTTCAAGAGATTCAATTTGGAGGGTTCTTGACCAATGCCCCTGTGTTCCTCCTTTTTAATCGGATGTGGCCTCTATAATTCAAAATATTCTGAGCAAGGGGATTCGGATAACACTCGAGCCTAGTTAAATATTTTCCTGCGTATTGAGCAATTTCGGCTGTCACAAGTGGTATATTTAAAACACGATGTATAATTGAATTTCGCATGTACTGTAGTGGAACCACCCTAATGTAAACGTCTAATATTCACACGCGTAGTCATTAACACAACAAACTAAAAAGTTTAAATCAAATTACTCAAGTGCAATGCACTAGCAATGCACTTATGTTTGTTGTTGTTATACTTTACATACATGCAATGACTGAATGGCCTTCAACAGGCAGATACACAGCGTGTGTGTGTGTCGATCGGTGAGTTTCAGGTGACACATTTATTTTGTGGAAAAAAATCCCAAAATAAATGCAATAGGAACCAAGTAACATTTCACTTTTCATAATAACAATAATATTCATAATATTTATAATAACATTTGTATATAATTAACATTAATAAATTAAGTACTAGACTATTAAAATTCTTCTCACAGTCAGTATATAAACGACTGCAATTGGGAAGATAAAATTCAATCTTTGTCTGCACGTTCTAGCTCCTAGTTGAGCTCAATACTTTAACTGCACCTAGATGAGCAACGAATGTAAAAGAACTATAGAAAATAAAGAAATGAATTTGAAATTAATAAACTATATTGAATAAAGCATTTTTATATTACAGTACCATGGAGCTAATGTAATTAATCGTAGTATTCTGTTCTGTCGGCGTTGAATTTTTTTCACATTTGAAGCTGAAGCAGTGCCCCATAGGTGAATTCCATAGCACCATATTGGTTTCAGAAGCGACTTATACAATAGAAGTTTACAGTCCAGACTAAAAGTTGAGTTCCTGCCAATTAGCCAGTATATTTGAGATAACTTGATTTTCATGTGGTGGTGTGGTCGATGTGGTGTTTCCATGTAAGCCTACGATCAAGGATTATGCCAAGATATTTAGCGTGTAAGTGGTGAGGAATAATTTGCAAGTTTCCTTTTTTAAAATGAAAGTTATGTCCAAACTAGCTTTGGACACACATTTATACCATCTGGCAGCACCACAATTTAGTACTGGCAAGAAAATGAAAAGGGAAATTTATTCCGTAAAAAAGAAAAATGGCACAATAAGTTTCCATTTTTATTTCAATTGGTTGCCGAATCTTCTAGAGTAACGTGGTTTAAAGAATAAGAAACATACGTAACTTAAATTTACCAAAAAAAAAAAAAATTACTTACAAAAAATTAACCTAAACTAAACGCTTAAAATAACTTACCTGAATTACTTACCTTAAAACTTTTAATTAATCAACCTGAACACTTTACGTAAAGGAATATTAAATGTAAACGCATACTTACCCAATTGAATTATAAATCCATTGATCAACCGAAAAATAAAGAAGAAATTTATATCTAAACCTGCTGGTCATTTATTTGAAATCATCGAGGAAAAAGGTGAGAATTAAGGTTTTCACATATTCCACAACAAGGAAAAGAAATTAATCACAAATATTATTCCAACTTCCCCAATTATAATTGCTCCAACCGAGCAATTGTAAATACAGAAATCTCCCTTGCAGATTGGCCACAGCTGGAAGTGAAGTTCCCAACTCTGCCTACTCTAGAGCGCGGGAGTAATTATTAATACAACTAAAGTGACGTATTTATGTTATGTGGACACACTTTTGCTCGTTTACTTTTATTCTCCATAAATTTAACCACAATTCCAGAAAGAAATTAGCTTTAAATAATTATTTACTTTTTCCTCTTAGATGTATGAAAAAATTTTAAATATTCTTTAAAAGCAAAAGCAATAGAATAGTATTTGATTCCCTAACAATAATGAGGAACATTATTTTAATTTCATTTCAGCTAAATAAATAAGAAAGTCAAGTGGACTACGTGCACTGTAAATAATATAAAATAATGTTACGAAGATGCTTAAACTAGAGTTGTGAAAAGATAATTATTACTACAAAAATAGTAAAGTGAACTGACCTATTGTGTCTGTTAGCAAATTAAGAAGTTTCTAAGAAGCCTTATAAACACTGATTAATGATAATTACGACATCTATAGTAAATGTGTTGAATTATAGTTTTCTAATCAATTCTAGAAAAGCTCAAAATAGTATAGGGTCCGCCAAATAACTTCTTTTTTTTTAATGCTATAAACTCCTGAACCGATTGGACTTTGTATGGTGTTATACCAAGGTCTTAATGCAAAATTCGTCTCAATGATGTCTCTGAAATGTTCAATTGTTGAGAATGAGGGTGAATTGATGTTGATGGCGCTTCACGCACACTTTCTGCCTGCCACAGCAGCAATATTATCGGGTGTACGCACTGTTTTTGGCTTTGCACGCTTTAGTTATAAAAAGGTTGGTAAAAATCAGTATAATTGTGAACGTGAGTCAAGTGGAGACACAACCAATAGAGCACTTTAATTGTGCTACATAATCGACTGAAATTATAAAAGGTTGATTGATACAGCAGTTAACATCCGTTTAAGTAAAGGGTCTGTTGAGTTGGGAATGAGGCATTGTTAGTAGTGACAGATCGTAGAAGGGTGGCAACCTTCAATAGGAAAAGGGAAATTTTTTTTTGAGAGAGAGTAGTAGAATACCGAAGGAATTCCCATAGGACTGGTTCAGGGTCACGTATGAAGAGGGCATTGACTCTGTTGATTTTTTTTTGAGAGCATAACTTTTCAAGGGCACAGTACGGTTGTTTGTTTATTGGTTTTTTTTTTTGCATGGATGGTATAGGTAGGGATAGATCAACGGAAAAGGAGGAAAACAGTTAGAATTGCTGACAATGGTTTAAAAGAAGAGTTAAGTTGAAAAAATTTGTTTAGTAGAGTATGAGCGGTTGAATGGTGAAGACAAAGAAAAAAGAAGATAATAAGCTACTTGGTGAAGAAAAGAAAAAAACTTAAAATTTACTAAAAGAAAGTGATACATTTATTTGGCAAATAAAAGAAAAAATTTAATAATTAAAGTTTTCCAAAAAAAAAAAAAAAGAAATTAATACGTTGAAAACATACAATAAAAAAAGAAATTAAACTAAGTGTTAAATGTGAAATAAAAAGTGTTTGTTGAATAAAAAGAATAACTTAAAACTTAAAAATTAACAAAAAAGAAGTTGTCACGTTTATTTATTAAATAAAAGAAAAAAAAAAACCTAGAACTTAAAAGTTACCAAAAAGAAATCAACACGGGTAAAACTTACAATAAGGAGAAAAACAAAATCAAGACATACGTTAAATGTGAAATGATAGCTATTTTGTTAAACAAAAAGAGAAAAACGTAATACATAAAGTTTACTAAAGGAAATTAATGCATTTACTTGATAAAATTTAATCACGTTTAGTTGTTAAACAAAAAAGGATTAAACCTAAAACTTAAAATGAAAAGAAAAAGTCAAGATATAAGTTAAATGGTAAAGTAAAAACTAATTGTTTAATACAAAGAAAAACTTAAAACTCAAAAAATTAATAAAAAGAAGTTATCACGTTTAGTTTTAAACAAAAAGAATTAAACCTAAAACGTAAAATGAAAAGAAAAAGACAAGATATAAGTTAAACGTTATTACGTTTATTTGTTCAATAGAAAAAGAAAAACTTAATACTTAAAAATGTACAGAAAGAAATTAATGTGTTTGGAAACTTACATAAGAGAAAAAGAGTTAGTACATGTGTTAAATATAAAATAAAAACTGTTTGCCAAATAAGAGGAAAAACTTAAAATTCAATTTGCCAAGAAAGAAATTCAAACGTTTATCTGTAAAGAAAAAAAAAAAGAGAAAAAGGAAGAGGAAGGAAAAGAGGAAGAACTTTTTACTTAAAATTTATGGAAGGAGACCAGTACATTCATCTGTGGGCCTAAGAAGAAAACCTTATAGCTGAAAACGAAAGGAGAAAATTAATATGTATGGTAAATTTAGGATTAAGAGTAATTTGTTAAGAAAAGAAAAAGGAGAAAGAAAATAATAAATAAAACTTACAATGTAACCTATAGATTAAGCGTTAGAGTAAAAACTCGAAAATTAAGAGAAGAAATAAACATTTAAGAGTGCTAATAGTATAAGAAATGTGCATATAAGAGGTAAACTACCAAAAGAAAAAGAGATATAAAGAAGGAGGAAAGAATGGTACAGGAGAAGGCAAATGCCAAGCCAAAATAGGAACGTTGCAAAATGAAAAACACCTTTAAAGAGCTCTTTCAGGGTAGTGGCAGGTAAAGAGTAAAAGAATAAATTTTCGGTGATGTTGAAGAGACCGGTTTACGTTTTTTTTTCTTGCTAGGTAGTGAACTCTCAAAATATAGGCACGTTTTAATTATAATAAAAAAAAAAAAAAAGGAAAAGAAAAATAGGGTGAACCCGAATTTAAGTATATGTGATTAATGTTAAGTGAATTTTGTTAATAATATGAAACAACCTACAGTGATTGTAAAAGAAATAAGAAAAATAACACGAAAATTTTCTTAAAAAAAAATTTAAAAATTAACATAATATTGCTTTTAATTGAAATTGCTTTCATTTTTTTTTATAACTTTTTATTATTAAAATAAGACTTTGTTATAGAAATACTGCGTTAGTTAATAATCAGAGAAAAGAAGAAAAAAGAGAAAAAAGAGAAAAGTTTTTTTTTTAAGGAATTTACTAGAATGCTAAGCCGACAGAGCGTTGAATTAATTTCATTTCTTTCTGCTTGGTGTTGGTAAATTAAATAAAAAAAAAAATACTCTTAAAAATTTAAACCAAATATTTATAAGACTTAGTTCTTTACTACCTTTTTCTTAGTTTTTTTTTCTTTTTTTTTCTGGTTTAAGAAAAGGCAATATATTTTTTTTATAAAAGTTAATAAAACAAATACAATATTTTTTTTGTCAAGAACTTAAGTAATTAATTATTTGAAATTAAAGTACTTTAATCAACTATTTTGTATAACATATTTAATAATTAAAATAATTGAATTTGAACAGAATAAGAAAAGAGACAGAATAAAGAAAAAGAAAAAGGAAGCTGATAACATCTTTATCTATGTATATATGATTCTTTTTCTTTTTTTTGTGCTTTGGAATCATGTGGAGTATGAGTAAGTAATTCGGATTGGTAAGGGTTTTGGGACAGTGGGTCGCTGGAGGCACCAGGGAGATGGTCTAGGACACGGAAGTGGTAAGTGCTGAACGAAAAAGGGGTCATCGGAAAGGAGAATGGTGACCAAGGTTGGGAGGGCAGCGGTCATGGGAAGTCCATCTTTCCCATGTGTAGAGTGTTCCATGGAGTATAGGTTTGGTAAGATTTCCATTTTTTTGATAGGATAATAGGTACTATGATGTTTATTTTTTTTTGTTGTGCGGTCCTTGGGGATAGGTGTATGCGGGTTGGGTTCCCACGCCGAGGAGAAGAGCTGGCCGAGGTGGCATCCCTAACCCCACTGAGACGATACCAAGGAGAGGACTCGTAACAATAAATGGCGCCCAATTGTAAAGCAGGTCTTAGTGAAAAATTTTTTTTTGGTTTTTTTTATTGATCGTAATCGTCCTAATACTTCAGAGGTGATTAGTTTGCGTTTTACGTAACAGATGAGGGGATAGCGAATCGTGCAGATGTAATAGGGATTTTTTTTCTTCCTATTGTTCGTAATCGTCCTAATACTTCAAGTGTGATTAGTTTGCGTTTTACGTGACAATTGGGAATGGAAGAACATAGCGGAACATATGGATTTAATAGGGATGGGATTTTGTTCATCACTGCTTTGACGTCCTGGTATTTTTGAGTGATCAGTTTGCGTTCGAAGTAGAATGGAAGGAAAGAGAGGAGAAATAAGGAAAAAGACCGGAGTTTATAATTAGTTGTTTTATTTTGATCAAAGTTGAAATTGTAATAGACACAGGAAAAGATAGATGCTTATTTAGAATTCTTGTTTTTATTTTAGATTTTCGAATTGTCCTAAAGGAAGAGGTTAGTTTGCAAGTTTGAGAATCTAAGTATTAGACAAATGAATGTCGTTAGGAGTATTCTAGAACGGACCATGGGATAAGGAAAAGGAAGACGCTTTTGTAAATGCCAGCAATTACTATAGGGAAAATGACCTAGCCGCGAGTATACCACTGTGCCAAAACCCTATGTATTATGTGGAAAGTTTTATATTTATTTTTGATATTTTGAAATTCTTTTATTAATTATATTTGTGTTTTTTATATATACATGGTAAATATTTTTTTTATACAAAATTGTTTAAAATTCTATTTTTTTTATTAGTTTGGTATTATTGAATATATTATTTATTCCTATATTTGTTGAAAGTTTTGTTTAGTTTAGTTATTACTTGGTGTTGTGTTTAACATAATTTTTTTTTATACTCTCGTCATTTGCATAGTTGGTGACTATTTTGCAATTTTCTTTTTGTTGTTATTAATGATTCTTTTGATTCAGGAATTTTGCTATTAAGTTTTTTTTTGTTGGTAATCTTACTTCAACTTGAAAATTAAAGGAAAAGGAACAAAAATGCCAGTTGATAGAACTCCACCGCGTGAGAATAGTGATCCTAGAGAGATAGGGAGTATTATTGATATGTCTGAAACTATTAGAACTTCCAGTACTCACCAGGCAAATGGCAAAAATTCTGAACAACTCAATGAGGCTGCAGAACATCAGACGGGAGCGATACCTAAGAAGTTACCTCCTGTGTACAACTTTCCTCCACCCAGCTTTCCACGGGGACGAAAGGAGAATAGCCCGGGGATTTATGCTGGAGTAATAAAGGAACAGATAAGGGAAATCAATAAAGAATATCAGGTAGAATTAGAAACAAAGTTAGATATGAAAATTCAAAGCAGTCTACAAGAAGGTTTTTCGAGAATGATTAGGGAATTCAAGAATATGGATATTAATGGAAAAAAATGTAGCGATGGAGTAGAATCGTTGACCAGTGAAAATAGTGAAAGGAGACCTACGGTTGCAGGAAACGTTCCGACAAATGTAAACACCGATGCTCAGCCAAATACACAAAGAAGATTGAACCTTAGGGGCTCTACTAACTCTTCGCCAGAGAATGCTTCAGTTCATCTACCGCAAATGCGACAACCAATTGGAGTTGATAAGTGGGACATAAGTTTCGATGGCAATGTTGATAAGCTCCACATTGAGGATTTTATTTTTCGCATCGAATATATGTTGAAATACCATTCATTATCCTGGCTTGAAGTTCAAGGCGAATTCCACAAATTATTAAAGGGAGATGCCAAAGATTGGTACTGGTTATTGGTACAGCGAAAAGATATTGCTACCTGGGAAAGTATGAAAGAAGCCCTAAAAGTGCAATATAGTTCAAACAGGAGCGAGTATGAAAGGTTGAGAGATTTTGAAGAACGACGTCAGCGAAATGGAGAATCCATCGATGATTATTTCCAGGCAATGAGAAAATTAAGATCCAGACTCAGGAATCCAATGCCAGAGTATGAAGTTGTCAGAATAATAAAACGAAACATACGTCAGAACATTTCCCAAATTGTGTATCCGATACAAGTTTTTTCTGTTGAGCATTTAAGAGATGCTTGCAAAGAAGTAGAAAAAAATTATTTTCGAAAAGATAATGTTTCAGCATCACAGCAACGATTTCTACCAGCCAGAAGACAGGTGGAAGAAATTAATCCGAATGTACAAGAAGAGCCAGTACCATGTTTGGATGAAATTCAGAATAATCTGTTGTGTTGGAACTGTAGATTACCTGGACATGCGTTTATGGATTGTACGAGCAGGCAAAGAAACTTATTTTGTTACCGATGTGGGCTTAAAGGTGCCATAACCCCCACATGTCCTAAGTGCTCGGGAAACAGAGTAGGGAGTGTGGTGAAGAGGGCGGAATCACGCTCCACACAAACATCCGCCGATCAGTAAGAGATACCAGTACACAGACAGAGTCAGAAGTGGAAAAAATGGGGACAATATATGCATTGCTAGGAAACGCTATAAATAAGGAAAAGATTAAGCAGAAGGATAATAAATTACGGCAAACAACAGATACGTACGAGGATCGTCTTAAAAGGTACCAAGAATCTAGAAAGAGAATATTTAAGGACTGTGAACAGACCAGGGGAAATTTAAAAAAGGTGAAGGAAACAAGAGCTAGATTTAAAAATAAAAAGTTTAAATATAAAAAAGTGAGACAGTCTGTCCGTAGATGTGATGCTATCTTTCATAACGATTTTGATCCCAGAGCATTTGTAGAAATAAAGATAGGAAGTATGTCAGTTAAAGGACTGTTAGATAGTGGAGCCTCGGTAAGCTTACTTGGGAAGAATTGCGAAAACTTAGTGAGAAATGCTAATTTTGAAGTTAAGCCCGCTTTCTCAAATATAAAGACAGCTGGAGGAAGTAAACATCAAGTTTTAGGGAAAATTGAGGTCGTGGTGGCATATGGAGCAGAAAATCAGATCATGGAATTTTATTTATGTCCAAGTTTAAGACAAGCAGCATACTTGGGTGTTGATTTTTGGAGAAAATTTAAAATTGCTCCGAATGTGTTCAAGGTTGAAGAAATAAAACCAGAAATGATTACTGAGAATTTTCCACTAAAGTTAAACGAGGTAGAGCAGCACACCCTTACCACTGAACAGACAAAGAAGCTAGAGGAAGTAAAGTCAATGTTTAAAACTTTTGAAAAAAATGGTCTTGGGCAAACCGATTTGGAGATGCACACGATCGAACTTTTCGAGGGAACCATTCCAGTCAAAGAAAGATATTATCCAATTTCGCCGGCGGTGCAAAGACTTATGTATGAAGAAGTAGATAACATGCTTAAACTAGGTGTAATCGAAGAGAGTAATAGCCCATGGAATAACAGATGCACTTTGGTAAGAAAACCTGGCAAAAATAGGCTATGCTTAGACGCAAGGAAATTGAATGAAAAGACGGTTAAGGATGCATATCCAATTCAGAATATAGAAGGCATACTAAGTAGACTGGATGAAACGTATTATATAAGCAGTGTGGATTTAAAATTTGCTTTTTGGCAAATTCGGCTGGAGGAAAAGTCTAAAACTTACACAGCTTTTACTATACCGGGCAGACCTTTGTACCAATATGTCGTCATGCCGTTTGGGTTGTGCAATGCTGCGCAGAGGCTGTGTAGATTGATGGACAAGGTAATACCTCAAGAATTAAAACAAAACGTCTTTGTATATCTAGACGATCTTCTTGTAATCTCAGCTAATTTTGAGGACCATATTAGTTTGTTAAAAAAGGTAGCTATCTGTTTGAGTAGGGCGAATTTAACGATCGGGTTAGACAAATCAAAGTTTTGTTTTAAGGAAGTGGCATATTTAGGTTTCATCATTGGAGGCGGTGCTATGAGAACCGACCCTGGTAAGATCGAGGCGATTAGGAATATAGCGTTACCAAAGTCGGTGAGAGATGTACGTAGTTTTTTGGGTACAGCAGGTTGGTACCGTAGATTTATTCGGGATTTTTCTACTTTAACGGCCCCATTAACCGACCTAATTAAAAAGGGAAAAAAGTTCCAGATGACTAAGGAGGCGATTGAAAGTTTCAATGAACTGAAACAGGTCTTAACAAGGGCTCCGGTGTTGGCCCATCCAAACTTTAATAAACGTTTTTTTATTCAATGTGATGCTTCAGATTATGGTGTAGGAGCAGTCCTATTTCAGAGGGATGAGCAGGGAAATGAAAAACCGATTTCCTTCTTTTCACAGAAGCTGAATGAAGCCCAGAGAAATTATAGCGTTACTGAAAAGGAGTGTTTAGCGGCCGTGCTAGCGGTAAAAAGATTTAGGCCATACGTCGAACTTATGCCATTTACGGTGATCACGGATCATGCAAGTCTTAAATGGCTCATGTCATTCAAGGATCTAAACGGAAGGTTAGCCCGGTGGGCTTTACAACTACAAAATTATGACTTTTTGATAGAGCACAGAAAGGGTGCAGAAAATATTGTAGCAGATACGTTATCTCGAATGGTGGAAGGAATTGAGCTGGATACGAAAGATATTTTGGGGTTCGAGACATTGGAGTTCGAATCTGAGGAATATGATGAATTAATAAGGACGATTAATAATAACAAGGACAGATTACCAGATATTAAAGTGTTCAATGGTTTAGTCTTTAAACGAAATAGAACAGATTCCGAATTACAAGATACCGGTGAATTTAGATGGAAATTATGGGTGCCTAGTACATTAACAAACGCTTTGATTCAGGAAGCCCATGAACCAGAGGATAAAGCTCACGGAGGTATTGTCAAGACTTTAAATCGTCTTAGAACAAAATATTACTGGCCAAATATGATAACACAGGTAAAACATTTCATCAATAACTGTACGATATGCAAGGAAACAAAACCCACGAATGTAGTATTACGGCCCGGAATAGGAAACCAGGTAATAACTGATAGACCGTTTCAGAAAATTTATATTGACTTTCTCGGTAAATATCCAAGGTCGAAAAGTGGAAATGCTTATATATTTATCGTGGTGGATCATATGACCAAATTTGTTTTCCTAAAGGCTATGAGAGAAGCTACAGCGGCTAATGTAACGAAATTTTTAGAGGATCAGGTTTTCCATATATTCGGTGTACCAGAAACAATACATTCTGATAACGGGCAACAATTTGTTTCGAAAGAGTTTGTTAAAATGATCGGAAACTATGGAATAAATCACATGCGAACGGCTGTACACTCTCCACAGTCTAATGCGTCTGAAAGAGTGAATCAGAGCGTATTGTCAGCCATAAGGGCATATATGAAAAACGACCACAGAGAGTGGGACATTAATTTGCCATAAATAGAAGTTGCATTGCGCACCGCAATACATTCAGCAACAGGATGCAGCCCCTTTTTCGCATTATTTGGACAGAATATGTTTACCAGTGGTGCAGACTATAAACTAGCAAGGCAACTAAAAGCTCTAGACGATAACGAAGTTATTCTGGAAAAGGCAGATAGAATAAAATTGATAAGAGAAAACATAAAGGAAAATCTGAAGAACGCTTATGAGAAGAGTGCATTACGTTATAATCGGGGAGCTAGAATGGTAAAGTTTGTCCCTGGACAAGAGGTTTTTAAACGAAACTTTGTATTGAGTGATTTTAGGAATAACATTAATTCAAAGTTTTGCAGGAAATTTACTAAGTGTCGAATCTTAAAGGTCATTGGTAATAATATGTATGAGCTGGAAAGCCTGACCGGTATTCCATTGGGAATTTACCATGCGAAGGATATTAAGCAGTAGGAGAGAAGCAATACAACAGCTTTGAGATTAAGGATGCGGTAGGTTCAGGATAAATAGGATAAACGTAAACTTACCGGAGTCTCCGTGTAATGTTGATAGTATCCCTCGTTATACCTGAAAAAGGGGGAAAGGGATATGATCGGTTTTGGTAATTGCCCGGCTAACTCTGTATATACGTGCTGCGGTGTGGGTGTAGCCTACGTTGGGCGCTGGAATGCTCGGATATAGGAGGAATTTTTTTTACCTCACACTGTCGATACTGCGACAGGTTTTGTATCGTCAGAGTTTTGTTGAGTTGGGAATGAGGCATTGTTAGTAGTGACAGATCGTAGAAGGGTGGCAACCTTCAATAGGAAAAGGGAAATTTTTTTTTGAGAGAGAGTAGTAGAATACCGAAGGAATTCCCATAGGACTGGTTCAGGGTCACGTATGAAGAGGGCATTGACTCTGTTGATTTTTTTTTGAGAGCATAACTTTTCAAGGGCACAGTACGGTTGTTTGTTTATTGGTTTTTTTTTTTGCATGGATGGTATAGGTAGGGATAGATCAACGGAAAAGGAGGAAAACAGTTAGAATTGCTGACAATGGTTTAAAAGAGAAATACAATTAAATGGAAAAATAATAACTAATGAATTACAAATAGCAACCGAACTAAACACATTTTTTATAACAAGTGTACAGCATGTTGTTGAAAGTATAGCAGCTGTGACATACACAAATTTGATTGGCGAAAATCCACAATGTATATTTAAATTTGACAATATTGACCAAAACAGCCTTAAAAATATGATGAAAAGCATGAATAATAAAAAAGACCAAAATTTCCTCACGGTTAATATGTTGACACAAAATTATGATATTATTGGATCATATTTGCACCGCCTTATATTATCATCAATGCAAACGGGAACATTTCCCGACTGTTTAAAAGAGTCATGTATTGTGCCTATAAAGAAAGTCAAAAATACGACTGATCCACATGAAATACGACCAATAAATATGATAATGACAATAAGCAAAATCTTGGAAAAAGTGGTATACTCTCAACTGAGTAACTACTTTGAAAACAATAATTTATTGCATGAAACGCAATCTGGTTTTAGACATAACCATAGTTGTGAATCTCTTTTAAATCTTGTAGTTTCTCAATGGAAATCTGAAGTAGAAAAAAGAAATTGTGTGGTGGCAGTTTTTCTGGACCTAAAAAGAGCATTCGAAACGATAAACAGAGAAATATTACTGATGAAACTGGAAAAGTATGGTATAAAAGGCGACGAACTAAAATGGATTTGCAGTTATCTTGATAAAAGAACACAGAGAACAAAATGCGGGGAATTTTTATCAGAAGCTAAAAATGTCAACGTAGGAGTACCACAGGGAGCAGTTTTGGGAACTCTACTATTTATAATATACATAAATGATTTACCAAAAGTTTTGAGAGAAGCTAAAGTATGTATGTTTGCTGATGATGCCCTTATTTACATAAGTGGCAAAAATGCAGATGAGTGTGTTCGTATTGTTAATAGGGAATTAAAAGAAGTGGAAATTTATCTAAAAATGAATAAGCTAAAACTCAATACAAATAAGACAAAAGCCATGGTCATAAATTCAAGCACAACGGAAAATGTAATTATGGAGAATATGGTAATAGAAATGGTGCCAGAAATTAAATATCTGGGAGTGATTCTCGATCAAAATTTGAAGTTCAAAATGCATTTCGACTATATTTGCAAAAAAATCTCAAAAAAAATAGCATTTCTTAGAAGAATTCGATACCAACTGTCAACGTCTACTTCCATAAAAATATATAATACTACAATAAAGCCTCACTTTGAATATTGCTCTTCCTTACTATTCCTGGGCACACAGCAAATGAAAAACAGACTTCAAAAGTTGCAAAACAAGGGTATGAGATGCATTCTTCGCTGTAATAGACTAACGCACATCAGGGATATGCTGCAGAAGCTACAATGGCTAACGGTCAACCAAAGAATTATAATGAATGTTCTGTTGTATATTTATAAAATAAGAAGTGGAATGATGCCAAGATATATCCAGAGGCAATTGGTTTATGTAGCTGATGTTCAACCCTACAATTTGCGAAATGCTACTGATTTTAGAATAAATTTTAGAAGAACAAATTTTACTCAGAATTCACTATTATATAAGGGCCTTAATCTTTTTAATGAAATTCCACTAGAATTGAAAAATGAAACAAATTTTTATATATTTAAAAGAAATTTAATACATTATATTAGACATAATTTTTTAATGTAAAAAATTCTTTTTTTTATCTAATAATGATGGCAATTGTATTATTTTAATAGCATCTGTGCTAAATATATGTAAATAAAAAAAAAAAAAAAAAAAAAAAAAAAAAAAAAAAAGAAGAGTTAAGTTGAAAAAATTTGTTTAGTAGAGTATGAGCGGTTGAATGGTGAAGACAAAGAAAAAAGAAGATAATAAGCTACTTGGTGAAGAAAAGAAAAAAACTTAAAATTTACTAAAAGAAAGTGATACATTTATTTGGCAAATAAAAGAAAAAATTTAATAATTAAAGTTTTCCAAAAAAAAAAAAAAGAAATTAATACGTTGAAAACATACAATAAAAAAAGAAATTAAACTAAGTGTTAAATGTGAAATAAAAAGTGTTTGTTGAATAAAAAGAATAACTTAAAACTTAAAAATTAACAAAAAAGAAGTTGTCACGTTTATTTATTAAATAAAAGAAAAAAAAAAACCTAGAACTTAAAAGTTACCAAAAAGAAATCAACACGGGTAAAACTTACAATAAGGAGAAAAACAAAATCAAGACATACGTTAAATGTGAAATGATAGCTATTTTGTTAAACAAAAAGAGAAAAACGTAATACATAAAGTTTACTAAAGGAAATTAATGCATTTACTTGATAAAATTTAATCACGTTTAGTTGTTAAACAAAAAGAATTAAACCTAAAACGTAAAATGAAAAGAAAAAGACAAGATATAAGTTAAACGTTATTACGTTTATTTGTTCAATAGAAAAAGAAAAACTTAATACTTAAAAATGTACAGAAAGAAATTAATGTGTTTGGAAACTTACATAAGAGAAAAAGAGTTAGTACATGTGTTAAATATAAAATAAAAACTGTTTGCCAAATAAGAGGAAAAACTTAAAATTCAATTTGCCAAGAAAGAAATTCAAACGTTTATCTGTAAAGAAAAAAAAAAAAGAGAAAAAGGAAGAGGAAGGAAAAGAGGAAGAACTTTTTACTTAAAATTTATGGAAGGAGACCAGTACATTCATCTGTGGGCCTAAGAAGAAAACCTTATAGCTGAAAACGAAAGGAGAAAATTAATATGTATGGTAAATTTAGGATTAAGAGTAATTTGTTAAGAAAAGAAAAAGGAGAAAGAAAATAATAAATAAAACTTACAATGTAACCTATAGATTAAGCGTTAGAGTAAAAACTCGAAAATTAAGAGAAGAAATAAACATTTAAGAGTGCTAATAGTATAAGAAATGTGCATATAAGAGGTAAACTACCAAAAGAAAAAGAGATATAAAGAAGGAGGAAAGAATGGTACAGGAGAAGGCAAATGCCAAGCCAAAATAGGAACGTTGCAAAATGAAAAACACCTTTAAAGAGCTCTTTCAGGGTAGTGGCAGGTAAAGAGTAAAAGAATAAATTTTCGGTGATGTTGAAGAGACCGGTTTACGTTTTTTTTTCTTGCTAGGTAGTGAACTCTCAAAATATAGGCACGTTTTAATTATAATAAAAAAAAAAAAAAAAGGAAAAGAAAAATAGGGTGAACCCGAATTTAAGTATATGTGATTAATGTTAAGTGAATTTTGTTAATAATATGAAACAACCTACAGTGATTGTAAAAGAAATAAGAAAAATAACACGAAAATTTTCTTAAAAAAAAATTTAAAAATTAACATAATATTGCTTTTAATTGAAATTGCTTTCATTTTTTTTTATAACTTTTTATTATTAAAATAAGACTTTGTTATAGAAATACTGCGTTAGTTAATAATCAGAGAAAAGAAGAAAAAAGAGAAAAAAGAGAAAAGTTTTTTTTTTAAGGAATTTACTAGAATGCTAAGCCGACAGAGCGTTGAATTAATTTCATTTCTTTCTGCTTGGTGTTGGTAAATTAAATAAAAAAAAAAATACTCTTAAAAATTTAAACCAAATATTTATAAGACTTAGTTCTTTACTACCTTTTTCTTAGTTTTTTTTTCTTTTTTTTTCTGGTTTAAGAAAAGGCAATATATTTTTTTTATAAAAGTTAATAAAACAAATACAATATTTTTTTTGTCAAGAACTTAAGTAATTAATTATTTGAAATTAAAGTACTTTAATCAACTATTTTGTATAACATATTTAATAATTAAAATAATTGAATTTGAACAGAATAAGAAAAGAGACAGAATAAAGAAAAAGAAAAAGGAAGCTGATAACATCTTTATCTATGTATATATGATTCTTTTTCTTTTTTTTGTGCTTTGGAATCATGTGGAGTATGAGTAAGTAATTCGGATTGGTAAGGGTTTTGGGACAGTGGGTCGCTGGAGGCACCAGGGAGATGGTCTAGGACACGGAAGTGGTAAGTGCTGAACGAAAAAGGGGTCATCGGAAAGGAGAATGGTGACCAAGGTTGGGAGGGCAGCGGTCATGGGAAGTCCATCTTTCCCATGTGTAGAGTGTTCCATGGAGTATAGGTTTGGTAAGATTTCCATTTTTTTGATAGGATAATAGGTACTATGATGTTTATTTTTTTTTGTTGTGCGGTCCTTGGGGATAGGTGTATGCGGGTTGGGTTCCCACGCCGAGGAGAAGAGCTGGCCGAGGTGGCATCCCTAACCCCACTGAGACGATACCAAGGAGAGGACTCGTAACAGGTCCGCCAAATAATAACTTTTTTTTGTTTTAAATGCTCTAAACAAAACCACTGAATATTTTCTAAAAATTTCGTTTTTTATTTGAAAGTAAAGGGTGTTTTTTTAAGCCCGATAGAACTTGAAATTGTAAAAAATAACACAAAAAATTAAATTGTAATCAAAATCTCTTTTTTATTCGAAGGATCAATACGTGACATTAACATTTGAAAATGATTTCGGGCATATGGGCACCGCGGCTGTTCTTGACGAACCGCATTCTGGACGTCCAATTTTGGGCCACTTTTTCACTTTTTTAACACGAACAATGCTGTCCTCCAAGGCATCAATTGTTGCTGGTTTATCAGCATAAACCAGTGACTTTACGTAGCCCCACAGGAAATAGTCGAGTGGTGTCAAATCGCACGACCTTGGAGGCCAATTACCAGGTCCATTTCTCGAAATCAACTTATCGCCAAATTTTGATTTCAATAAGTCGATGGTTGCGTTCGCTGTATGGCACGTAGCGCCATCCTGTTGAAACCACATCTCATCCGGATCAATGTCATCCATATTTTCAAACAAAAAATCATTGATCATGGTGCGGTAACGATCTCCATTGACCGTAACGCGAGCTCCGGCCTCATTTTTGAAGAAATAAGGTCCGATGATGCCACCAGCGTGAAAACCGCACCAAACGGTGCATTTTTCTGGATGTAATGGAGTCTGTAGGATTGTGTTGTGGATTGGTCTCACTCCATATGCGGCAATTTTGCTTATTAACAAACCCGTTAAGCCAAAAATGCGCTTCATCGCTGAACACAATTTTGCGATAAAACAACGGGTCAGTTGCCAATTGCTCTAGAGCCCAATCGGCGAAAGAAGGACGCATATAATGGTCTCGTGGCTTCAATTCCTGCACCAGTTGGATCTTATACGGGTGTAGGCCGAGATCTTTGCGCAAAATTTTCCACGTAGTGGACGGACAGAGCCCCAATTCCTGCGACCGACGACGAATTGATAAATTTGGATCTTCTTCCACACTTTCGTTTACAGCGGCGATATTCTCTTCAGTACGCACATTCCTTCGACGTGTTGGTGTTATTGCTTCCTCTAGAGAGTATGTGGTACGAAATCTATCGACAGTTCGACGAATGGCTTGTTCAGATGCACGATTATGTACGCCATAAAAATGACGAAGTCGTCTATAAGTTGCGCGAATCGACGACTGATTTTCAAAGTAAATTTAGATAATTTCGTAGCGTTGTTCAAGCGAGAGTCTATTCATGATGATTTGTCAGAGTATACTGAAACAAATAAAAAAAATGTTTCATCAAAATTTCATTTTTTGTGTTGCTTTTTACAATTTAAAGTTCTATCTAGTTAAAAAAACACCTTTTACAATCCTTCCGGTTAATAATGAAAAGTAATTTCATTCAAATGGCTGCCTCGGCTGGCCATGCAGTAGCCTACACGATCGGACCAATTTTAAGGCACATTATCGATTGTGTGCAGCTGTATTTCACCAATGACTTCACGCATATTGTCCTTTGAAGTCCCCCCCCCCCCCCCCCCGGGGGCACATTTGTGGTATTTATACTACTACACTTTACTTAAACTTTTTTTTTGCGAAACGTCACAGTGGTTACTTAACTAACCACCCAATTCCACAAAAGCCTAAAGAGCAAATTAATTTTTTTCTTTTTTTTTATAATAAATAAACCCTAATCAAACTAAAAATGCAGTAGTTTTGTTATTAAAATATCATTTTAATGTAAGACTGTGGCTGAAAGAGTTAACTTTTCTGCAATGAGTTGCCCAACTCACGATATGAGCCGCTGTATTTGTTTTTGTAGTTAAATTACGCCTTAATTTTTTAAATAAATTCATTTTCGCATTTTTATTTTCATTTTGTGTTTTATTTGTATTTGTTTTACACTTAATTAAATTTATTAAATTTTTTTTTATTATATTTTTTCTTATTTCTTATATTTAAAAAATAAAACTCTTTAGATTTATATATTTATTAAGATGATAATTAAATTTGTATTAACTTACAATTATTTATTTAGTGCAGCAAGTTATTTTTTGTTTAATATTAATTTTTACTTTTATTAATATTTATATTTTAAAGTAAAAAAAAAAACATATTTTATTTGTTAACAAGGACATACACTCCCAATAAGCACAAATTTTTTATGAATTCCAATGTGGGAATTCCAGTGTGAATTCAAGCTTGAATTACATTTGAAATCCATGCTCTTTCCAGTCTGTTTGAAGTTTGTTAAAAAATAGTCAGAGGCTGCTAAATGTCAATCATAAAATATTATAATATTAATAAATACAGTAGAATCCCGATAACTCGCAATCCCGATAACTCGTAAATCTTACTAACTCGTAATAATTGGTCGGTCCCTTGAAAAAATCGCGGTAACTCGTATAAAATACATGCATTTCGGTCCCCTCAATAAGTCGTACTTTTTTTGCAAAGTCAATTTGGCAAAACGTCTTATAAGTCGTAATTTCTCACTAAAACTTCTTCTAACTCGTAATTGTAAAAAACTAAAAAAAAAACAAAAAAATGATGTCGCCGTAAAATGATCATATTATTTACCGTTATGTATTTTGTGTTTACCATAGTGTTTTGCTCTATTCAACTTGAATTTGTAGCGCATTTTCAGTTCATTAAGTAAAAATGTCAAAGCGGAGTTGCAGCACATTGTGCGTAAAAACAAAACAAAAAAATAATTAATTAAAATTATTAATGCAGTATCGAGTGGAGAAAAAAAAGTTGAAGTTGCAGCTAGATATAAAATAGCTCCATCAACTTTAACATCAATTTTAAAAAAACGCGAGTTTTATTTAAACCTTTCGTCAAACAATAAATTAAAAAGACAAAAAAAAAATCTGAGCATGCAAATTTAGAAAAAGCACTGTTAAAATGGTTTGAGCAGTGTCGTCATTCTAACATACCAGTCGGCGGAGCACTTATGAGAGAAAAGGCTAAAGCATTTGCTGTAAAATTAGGTTTTCCAGAATTTATAGCGAGTGATGGCTGGTTTGATCGGTTCAAAAAGCGACATAACATAAGTTTTCGGAAAATTTGCGGGGAAAGTGCCTCTGTGGATGATGATGTGTGTTCAGAATGGCGTGCTAAGCTAAGTCAACCCACAGAGGGCTTTGACCCAAAAAATATCTTCAATGCGGACGAAACGGGCTTGTTTTTCAAGTGTCTTCCTGATCGCACTATGAGCTTAAAGGGTGAAAAGTGCCATGGTGGTAAAAGCAGGACCGCATTACAATAATGCTTGCTGCCAATATGGATGGCACAGAGAAACTACAGCCACTAATAATTGGTAAATCAGTAAAACCTAGATGTTTTAAAAATGTGAAAACATTACCCGTCACTTACCGTGCTAACAAGAAAGCATGGATGACAGCAATCTTATTCAATGAATGGCTTAAAATGTTGAACAGTCAAATGGAAAAACAACATCGTAAAATTTTATTGTTTGTTAATAATTGTCCTGCACACAAAATTGATGAAGATTTAAGTCATGTTCATGTTGAATTTTTGCCGGCAAATACCACTTCCAAACTACAACCACTGGATAAAGGCATTATCCAAAACTTTAAAACATTATAACGAAAAGAAGTAGTTTCACAAATGATACAAAATATACAAGAAGAAAAAAATCATAACATCAATTTATATTCTGCCATAAATTATGCTTTTTAAAGCTTGGCAGAATGTTTCAAAATCCACTATAAAAAACTGTTTTAGAGCTTGCGGTTTTACCGATTCAAACGAAATGGTAGTCAGCAGTGAGATAGTTCACGTACCGCAATGGGATGAAATTCCACAAAATGAAGAATCCACCATAACGTTCTATGAGTGCGTTCATTTTGACGATGGCTTGGCTACAGAAGGAATTTTGGGCTTAGAAGTTGATGAACAGGACGACAACGATGAAAACGATGTGGAAATTTCACGTGTCTCTGTTAAATGTGCCAAATCTAGCGTTCAAAAAATTCGTGATTTTCTTATGCAAACAGAAACTGATGATGCATCCTTTGAAGTTATTTTTAAACTGGACAATATAATTGATCGTTTAAGTGTACAAAAATCACATCAAACACAAATTACAGATTTTTTACATCAATATGTATTGACATTGTAACTCTTTTCATTACTTTATTTTCTTATAAATTCTCATAAAACGTCAATAAAAAAAAAAGAAAAATCCCTCTAAGACGTATTTTTTAAATTTTACTCCCGATAAGTCGAAATCTCACTAACTCGAAAATCTCAATAAGTCGTAATAAACGGTCGGTCCCTTGCGACTACGAGTTATCGGGATTGTACTGTATATAAATATTAAATAGTATTAATTAATGGTGAACAATTTTACAACGCGAAATTACAGAGAAAATTCGTTTTCAGCAGAACAGTCCGTATGTGGAATAAGATTCCTCCAGCGGTCTTTCCTGTCACTTTCAATCTGAGAAAGTTCAAAGTTTTTAAAGTGAAAATAAAGAAATAAAAGTGAAAATAAGCAAAACGAAAATAAAACAATATAAAGAAATTTGGAATAAATAAATATAAAGGTATACAGTGAAATCGCAGAAACGTGAACACCCACTAACATGAACATTTTTTTTCTTACATTGACTACTCTAAAACGTGAAAAAAGGCTGAAGGCTCTAAAACGTGAACTTTTTATCGAACGTTAAAATTCAATTTTGTAAGCTTATTTAAACATTTTTGGATTCCCCGCAAAAGAATCTCGTAGTTTGTTTGTTGTAAACAACTTCTGTTGCAGGATAAGTAGTTATGGTATTACCGCGACAGTTCTACTGGAAGCTTCTCTCTGTGCTGACTATGCATATACATAAATAATATAAGCAAGTGATCTCTAAAAATATTTTTATTGAAAATATGTCTAATAAAAAATCAAAAGAGTTAACTCTTCAAGAAAAGTCAGATATTTTAGAGCTTTTATGAAAAGGTTCACCTGTAACTGGTTTGCCGAAAAAGTATAATGTCGTCAAATCGACGATTTGTTCAATAAGAAACAAAAAAGATGCAATTTCAAAATGTGTTAATAATACATTTTCTAGTCCTGGAAAACGGAAAACACTGCATTCTTTGGTGCTTCCAAAAATGGAAAGATCTCTGTACTAATTTCAAATTAGTATTTTAGAAACCCTTTTGCAACCCATAGTAGCATAGTACATATATTAAAAAATGGCAGGAACTTACAAAAAGTAGAATCAAAACCTGCCTGATAGGTGAAAAATAACGTACTTTATTTTAAATTAAATAAAAGATAAAAAGAGATTAAAATATGTTATAAAAAAATGCAATCTAAAACGTGAACACCCTCGGTAAAAATTAGTTCACGTTTCTGCGAGATCACTGTATATGCAAAGCCAACAGCAGATGCTCGTAAAATGTTTGCACTGCTTACTCAGAATCAGCATATTCTGGGAAATGAACAACTAATGGGAATGGCTTCCAACGATGTCCACGTCGCTTTGAACGATGAACCGTCTCTCTGTGAGGGCACAATTAAAAACGAAGGTGCTATACCTGATATTAAATTAATTCTGTAGGAGACAGGGACTTAAAAATACAGCTGGCTGTATGGGCGATCCAACATAACAAGGCGAATGTTGCAATAAACAGTTTACTGCAAATCCTTAACCAGCATCATAAGGATTTGCCATCGGATGCCGGAACTTTAAAGAGCACTGCGAAATGTCCAGATATTGAAGCTATGGGTTCGGGTGAGTTAATGTACTATGGCCTTAACACACTATTTAAGTACTGTTGGAACATTGGTTGAATAACACTGAAATTCCATGCTTGAATTCAACGCTAAAAATATGTTCGGTTCGAATTGAATTCCACTGCAATTTCGTGCTTGAATTCCAGTATAAAAACAGGTTCGGTTCGACTTGAATCACATTGTTATTCAAGGCTGGAATTGCACTGTAAAGGTACTGTTTTGTTCGACTGCAATTCAATGGTTAATTTTGCTGGATTCGCTATTGAATTCAACTGTGTTTCAACTGTAATTCAACGCTGAAAATCGGAAATTGTGACTGAATTTCAAGTGTAATTTCAGTTGAATTCCAGCCAAAATGCTTATTGGGCGCTTGATTAGATATTAAATTTTAATTATATTTATATTTTTCATTCACTTTATATAAAATTTTGAAAACGAAAACTTCAATAAATAAATAAATGAGAAATTCTTCTATATAATAAAAGCAGGGGTGGGTACTCTGTATTTCATATCGAAAAGATAATCATGCATTACTTCAAACATTCATCATGCAATATTCGAAAGGAATTTCTTTAACCACCTAAAAAATTAGTTTAAATTTGAATAAAATTAATAATTTAAACACAATAAAACCATTGTGCGGCAAATTCATTTCATTACGAATAAAATTATTAACGATTTAAAAACATTTCTACTGAAAATACAACTCTGCCAACTGATATCACATACATATTGTTACGCATGCGTCTTGCTTAAGTTTTAAAGGAAAATAATGAAGTAATAAAGTAAACAACTGGCTATGCTGTTAACTAAATGCGTATCTTGCTAAGAAAACTTATGCACGCAAGACAACAACAATTTTCTAGTTATAAACTGCATAGAAATAATATACACCTCCAAAACAACAACAATTAGGAAGAAACTGTATCAGCATAAAAACATACATACATACGCCTACACATTGAATGAATAACATAACAACAGGTGCCCCTGTAGCCTAGTAGGTAGTGTACTAGCTTCTCAGTATGGGGTTATGGGTTCGATTCCCAACGAAGACCTTGGTTTTTTTCACTACAATAATAAAAATTGACTGTCGGTGGGGCTGCTCAGCGATGAAGGCATAGTCATTGGTCGCTGTGCTGTCTTTATACGGTAGTTAATTTCCGACTATCCTTCTACTTTCACCACCTGTTTCAACTCTTCTCTATCCCTTTCCTAAAAGAATATAGCACGGTACTTAACTAAATAGGCATTGTTGCGTGAAGTGCTACTTCTCTTAAAAAAAAATAAAATTGACACAAAGAGAGTAGAAGATTTTTAATTTTTCCACACCTCTAGTGGACAAATATAAAAGGCAGCGTCTGAGTGGAT
This sequence comes from Trichopoda pennipes, assembly GCA_030448955.1. Lineage (NCBI taxonomy): Eukaryota > Metazoa > Arthropoda > Insecta > Diptera > Tachinidae > Trichopoda > Trichopoda pennipes. Next base: position 10,063,227 of record JASKUP010000060.1, on the reverse strand, counting down.
AGTTAGTTAGTTAGTTAAAACATAAACCTCGTGAAATAAAGACTTGCATCTTTAGTAAATTGTTCTGTAATGCCAACGTAGAAATTTTACTTTGTGTCTAGTTAAAGTAAATAAACTTGTAATTAATTTAAAAACTCTAAGATCTGGTGTTATTTATTTTGCAGTAAAGAACTCAGCAACAACAAAACGTGTATAAAAGTTATGCAATCAGATGGTGGTCAAACCACTCGCCCTAGGAAGCCGAAGACTAATTCTAGCAACAGCTCTTTCTTTGTTGCAACTTCAGCGGTTCAGAAGTAGGGTCGCAAACCACTACTCCTTGCTGAAGAGTTGCAGACTATCCAACTCTTAGTCCAGAACACATGACTGGCATGCTCACTGGATCCCGAACATTCACCCGTTGTTCTCAGGAGATGATCCTGGCCACCTAATCAAATTCATGCGGGGGCCGCAAAACACACAGCCACCACGATACTCCCGAAGGGCCTACCTCAATAATCAGTCAGAGAAACAGCTAAAAGGCTAAAGAGACAGTTAGCGGAACTCTGGGGCTTACTGATTCTCGTGGAAATAACGTAGAGCTTCCAGTTTACTCCTTGCTGCCTTTAGGGAACTGGGCTCTCTTATAACCCCGACCGACACAAGTCTAGATGGTTAAGTAATCTATACAGACTGATATTTTACAAAATTCTACACAAATTCTTAAATATTGAGCTGTTTTAAAAGACGGTTTCACATGACATGTATAAGGTTTTTCAACATGAAGTTTGTTTTTCAAATGGGGGCAACACCAACAACATGACAGTTTTGTTATATTCGTAGTAGATGCACTGGCAATTGTTACAATTAAAATCCACTGTTAAAGTTACATTTCGTAAGATTCGTGATGTTTTCGGTGACTGCTTTTAAGAATTTGCTTATTAAATTTGCGTCGACAGGCTCGATACATTATGTGCGTGTTCGACCGAGACGTTCAACTGAGAACATCGCTGCCGTGAGCCACAGTGCTGAAGCAGATCCAAATTTGTCAATTCCTCGACATTCTCAATAAATGCGATTATCCAAAACACCCACATGGCGAATTTGACTTTAAAGCCTTACAAGGTTCAACTGATGCAGGTATTGAAGGCGACCGACCATTCACATGGCCGTAGATTCGCTCAATCCATTAGTAAAAAACCGAAACCCATTTTCACTTATCAGGATACGTTAACAAGCGAAATTGCCGCATTTAGGCTTCTGAAAATTCTAGAGCGATTATTGAGAAGCCTTTTGCATGCTCAAAGTGTCACTGTGTGGTGCGCGCGCTTTGTGGTCTGAAGGTGTGATTGGGCTGTGTTATTTTTTCGAAGATGAGGCTGGAAATGCAGTAACGGTCAATGGATCACGCTATCGCGAAATGCTAAAAACTCAATTCTGGCCTATTATTGATGACGTGGCTATCACTGACATGTGGTTTAAACTGAATGTATGTCGCATGTCACACAGCCTTTGAAACGATCAATTTATTGCAAACCAAATTTCCCGATCGCATAATTTTAAGACAATCATCAGCAGTTAAGTAAGCGGCCAGCCAGAACGTGTAATTTAACACCACTGGATTATTTCTTGTGGGACTATGTTTAGGACAGAGTCTATACGGAGCCAATCGAATTGATTTTAGCCTTAAAATTTAAACCGTCATATGATTAACGAAATATGACCGCCATTTTGTCATCTGTCAGCATAGTCATCAAAATTGCCAAACTCTTCTCTTCTAATGCAATAAAAAGTTGACTCATCTTAATTTAAACCTCTTGTTGAAAAACCCTTTATATAATAATAAAAAAAAGCGAATTATACAAATAATTAGATCAAAAACTATAATATTTTATTAGTTAAAAATGAAAAAAAAAAATAATAATAAAACAAAAATTATTTATCATTATAAAACAATGACGACACCTTAATTAAATTAAAATCTAAAAAAGAAAAAAGTCTTTTACATCGTTTTAAAGTTTTATCGATTTTTTTTTTACAAATATTATGTTTTTTTTTATTAGCTTTAAGAAATTAAAACAAAAATAAATTTAAAGAAAAAAAAAACAATATTAATTTTAGAGCAAGTTAACATTAAATGAACCTGAATAAAGACCCTAATATTTTTATTACAATAAAATATAAAAAATGCTTTTATAATAAATTATAAAATACTAAGAATTTGAAAAAAAAGAGAAAAGAAGCAAAATATATTGCAGAGCAAAAGTTTGGAGAAAGTGCTAATTAATTAATTACATTCATATTAATTCAAACTTTCATATTAATTAATTAATTAGCTGACAACAAATGACATTTAAGTTTAAATAAATATACATTTACATATATTTATGTATTATACATCTATATTTGTAATTTGTTTTCTGATTTAAAAAGTTATAGATAGCAATTCTCTTTAAAATAAAATAATCCAAGAAAGAGAGAAAGAAAAAGGAGAAAATTTTTAAACAACAAAATATTTCTTATTTTTTATGCAAACCTAATAAGGCTGAAATAATGGAGAAACTAAAAGACTCAGTGTCCGACAAATTAACATCGTTGGCAGCAGCAATAAATTGCTGTGTAGGAGATGTGCTTCTTATTTTAACATCAACTGATACTTTAGTCCCTTCAAGTATTTCATTTGTAGCTGTAGATGGTATAATTACCATCGATAATTCTAATGATGATGATGATGATGACGATAATGAGGATAATGCTTTCTGTCTCAAGGACAATGTTTCTGTTGTGTTTTTTGTTTTTATAATTCCTAATGATGATGATGATGCTGCTGATGATGATCGCTTTTTTATAGATTCCTTTTCATTATTAAAATTTGTATTATTTTTTTTTCGTTTTTTGTAGTTTCATATTTTTTGTTTTGTTACGAATTGTAACTTCATTTACACCTCAATCAATATCACTGTGCTCAACAAATTCTTCGTCATCATCGAGATCAGTTGTTTTTATGATAACACCACAGCCCCCACCACCGCCACCACTAACTCCTCCACTGCTTACCAGAGCATTGTGTGTTGTTGTTGTGCTAAAGCCATGTTGCGAATTATCTTGACCTAATTCAATATAATCATAGGAGTGCATTTCATCATCTGACTCATAACTGATATCATTTGCTATTCCACTGCCGTAAGCTAAAAAAGGAAAAAAAACATTGTAGTGAGACAGACGTAGATCTAAATTTTAACTTTTTTTAATATTAACAACCAAACATTTGTAGAAAGTTTACCGATAATAAATTAAGGGATTTATATTTTTATATAGAAAATTTCAACAATATAAAACTTCACTAGTATTACAATACAATATTTTTTATAGAAAATCTTTTTTTTAAGAAAATTTTACGGTTTAAAAACTGTTTTTTAAAAAAAAATTTTTTGAATTGACAATTTTATGATAGAAATATTTGTATACAAGCTTTTTTTTAGAAAATTTTACTATTTTATAATAATTTTTTTTAGTTAATTATAAAGCACTAGGTCACTATTTAATAAAAAAATTTTAAAAACTTTTATTATTTTTTCGATATTTCGCCACACCGTTGGTTGGCATCAGGTTCATTATTTTTCAAGATTTAATCAAGATTTTCTTCTTGTAGAAATTTTTACAATGTTGAATTATTTTATGGATAATTATACAAGTTATTTTTTTTTGTAGAAAACTTTATGATACAAATTTTTTGTTTTAAAGAAAATATTATGACGTTACAAATTCTTTTTTAAAGTATTTTATGTCACAATTTTTTTAAAGAGAATTTTACGATTTCAAATTTATGTTTTAAAAAAATGGCATAAATTTTTTTCATAGATAATTTTATGTTAAAATTTATTTTTTTTATATTTATGTTACAATTTTTTTTATAGAAAAATTTTATAACGTTAAAATATTTATTTTTATTACGATGTTTTTTTATAAAAAATTTTACGCTGTTAAAATACTTTTTCTACGCTGTTAAAATACTTTTTCTATAAAAAAATTTTTATATAGAAAATTTTATTTTTAACATTTTTTCATAGGGATTTTTTTTAGTTTGCAGCGTTCTTTTTTTACGATATTTTTTTTTTAAAGAAAATGTGTTTTTTAATAGAAAATTTTACAATGTTAAATTTTTTTTTGTACAAAATTTACGATGGTAAATTCTTCCGTAGAAAATTTTTCGATGTTGCGTTTTTGTTTGTAGAAAGTTTTGATGTGCTAAAACTTTTAAAATTTTTCGATATTAAAAAAATTTTCTATAAAAAATTTTACCATGTTAAAAAATTGTTATTAGAGAAAATTTTACGATGTTAAAAAATTTATTATTTAGAAAAATTTACGATGTTAAAAAATTTATTATTTAGAAAATTTACGATGTTAAAAAATTTTTTATATAGAAAATTTTACGATGTTAAAAAATTTTTTATATAGAAAATTTTACGATGTTAAAAAATTTTTTATGTAGAAAATTTTACGATTTTAAAAAATGTTTTTTATATAGAAAATTTTGCGATGTTAAAAAATTTTTTATATAAAAAATTTTACGATGTTAAAAAAATTTTTTATAGAAAATTTTACGATGTAAAAAAATTTTTTATAGACAAAATTTTTTTATACAGAAAATTTCACGATGTTAAATAATTTTTTATACAGAAAATTTTACAATGTTAAAAAATTTCTTATATACAAAATTTTACGTTGCTGAATTATTTTTATATATTTTGTCATGGAAAAATTTACGATGTTATTTATTTATTCTTTCACACTATAAAACATTTTTCATTGAACTTTCGTTTTTAAAAATAAGTTTATATGAAAAAACAATTTAAAGTTATTAAGTTTTTTATATACAAAATTAAAACATTGAAAATTAAGTTAAGATTTAAAAAAAAAATCTAAACTAAAAGCAGAAAATATTAAAAAAAACTATTCATACCTTCGATATATTTTTCGAAATTCGGTGGCACCAATGATTTGGCACGTTCAATATCCTCATACGAACATTGACCCTTGTCCAATCCTAAAAATATTAACTGAATTTATAATCTTATTCACATAAAAGTTAAATTATTAAAATTCTTAAAAAAATAATAATAAAATAAAATAATAAAAAATAAAATAATAAAAAATAAAAAAAATTTAAAATAAAACAAAATTTGTGCAAAAATTTACAAGAAAACAAAATGAACGGACATTTGTATGGACAACAAAAAAAAAGATTTATAATTTAATTTTTATTTTAAATATAATTACACGAGAGGAAGAGAGAAATATGTTCGTTTCTAATTAGAAAAACCGGAAGGGAATTTAAAAATATTTAAAATTATTTTTAAAGTAAGAGTCAGATTTGCGAATTGCTTGATTACTGTAAAGAAGATTAGAAGAAATGCAGTGAAATTCGCTCACAACGACAATGATAACAGTAGAATTATGGGTGTTAACAATAAAATATGATGTGGTGCAAATGTTCACCCCTACCACGTAGGCAGACAGGCGGTCGCTCATTTCACAAAGTTTTGAAGTACATTTTGTTATAAAGCTTCTTTTATTTCGCCAATGCTGTGCCGAATTAAGCGTCAGTTCAGTTGTTTGGGGGTGTTCATATAAACTCCATCTTTCAGATAACTCTAGAGAAAATAATTCAGAGGAGGCCAATTGGCATCGCTAATTCAATAAATTACGCGATCGAAAAATTTCTCATGCAATAACTAAATTGTTTGGGTGGCTTATGGTGCTGTCTTGCTGATACCAAAGGTCACTGATGTCAACATTAGCCAATTGTGGCCACAAAAAATTGTTTATCATGGCTTGGTGACAAAAGAATTCACAGTAATGGCATTTTCTTATTCATTTTCGAAAAAATACAGGCTAAAGGTACCTCTTGACCATAAACCGCATCTTACGATCACTTTCTTTCTTTCTTTGGACTTTCTGCTGTACAGTGACTATGTTTGCATCACTACTACGACTACGAGCGTACTGTTCCGGTCCGATACAGTGAAATTTTCACCATTTTGATAGTAAATTTTCATAAATAAAATTCTTTGCTCAAAAGAGTAACGTTCATTGCCAGAAACTTTTTTTTACTAAATAAATGTCAAAGGAAGACAGTTAAATTCTTGACATTTAATCATTTGATAGACTTAAATTGCTAGTTTTAAGTTTGCCCACCCAATATAAGATAGACGCCTGGAAACACTTTTGCTAAAAGGGACAATCGCATCAAGTTATAGCGTTGGGATCCCTTTAAATGTGTGTTGCATTCTCAACATGCTCTCATGCAGGAAGTGGGGCCACGGTCCTGCTTAATCTGCTTCTGAAGGGTAATCTTGGGGCGCTATACGCCTTAAGGAATGTGTACACCCTCGTGTTTACTTGGTAGTAAGACCACCTTTGGAGTTATGGTTTTTACAGCTAGGTACTGACGTTTATCTGTATCACATCCCAGATTTGGCGCAATATCGTCAACAGCGCGGCAAATGTTGTCGAAGAGGTCAATCGTTTCGGGCTTATAGGCGTAAACTAGCGACTACACATATCACCAAAGAATATAGTCTAGCGGCGTTAAATCGCACGATCTTGGAGACATTTCTCGGGTTTCGAAACTTGAAACTAAGCACACAAAACAGTCCGTTTTTGTGGATGGTGACGATGTTTCAACATACACTTGAGGATTATTTTCACTTCGAATTCGAGTTTTGTTTATTCAAACAAAAGTATGTTTAAGTTGTTTGGATTTAAATCACTTGACTATTGATAAAATAGCCACCAAATAGAAAAGCGATGCTAACTAAAAGTTCTATACCTCTATAAAAAGCACCAGCTATTGGTAATAAACTTACCAAATAATAATCCCATACGTTTCAGCACTTCCGCATCATCGTGCATTTCAAATTTGTCATCAAATTTAAAAATATATTCGGATCTAAAATGAGAGAGAGAGAGAGAAAGAAACAAAAAAATAATTAAAAATTGAGTTAATTACTTTAAATGGCATAAACTTACTTGTCATTGGTGACACTACAATTAATTTTTGTTGACTTGTGTGTATTGACAATGATAAAAGGTAATTGTATTGATGAATTTGGCGTTGGTATGATGCCCTGTCTTTCCGCTTCCTTATTACGTTCAATTAAACTTTTAAAGGAAACTTGTTGCAGCAGCAATTCTCTCAGTTGTTGACTTTTTTGTTTAATACGAAGCCGACGCTCTTGATTATCTTTTTCCAGCTGTGAAAATTCCTAAATGAAAATATTTTTTTTTATTTATTTTTATATATATTTAAACATTTAAATACTTCAACTGCATTTGAGGGTAAACCTATCCAACGGATTTCTTTTTTATCTTTGGATATTATTTGCAAGGCCATTAAAACATTTAAGGCATCATATACTCGTCTTCGTATATTCTTTTGATCACAGTTCTTATCGAAGGAATTATTTTGTATTTCTTCGGCCACTAATTCATCGGCTACTTCGTTGTATGTGGTGGTGCCTTTGACTTTAACTTTTTCGCACACTTTTAAGGAAAAGTGACGCAAACCTTTGCCTGTCTTTTCCTGTTTACGTTTTCTTTGTACTGCTGCTACCGAAGCGCTGGACACATTTTGATGGCTGGTATTGTGATTGCTAATAGTAAAAGCGAGAATTGTGACAAACAAATTTATGAAAATTTTGTTTTAAATTTTCCACACGTATAATTACATTTTAGATTTTGATGCTGTGGTTTTTGTTGTATTCGTTAGTATTTGGGGTTTGTATTTGTAACGTTCCTCTTCCTTTACAACAGTCTTCAAATTTTCAACAATTTTATATTGTTGGTGTATACAAATGAAAACAAAAATAATTATTTTCCAAGTTCTTTGTCATAAAACTTCCATTTCCTAAAATGTGCGTGTGCTTGCTGATTTCATTATCATTTTTTAAACTTACCGTGTGTGTTGTAAATTCATCGACTGGTTCATATTTTATTGTTGTATTATTTGTATTGTTGCTGTTGTTGGTATGTTGCTGTTGCTGCTGTTGTTGTTGTTGCCTTTGTTGCATATTGCTATTATTGCTGCCACTACTACTTTGTGGTGTAATAACAGTGTATGTTGTATCTGAAATAATGATTATTTAAATATTAATTATTATAAAAATTAATTGTTTTTTGTTTGTTTTGTAAGTAAACTTACTTTCTGCTGGCTGGATATTATAACTATTTTGTATTCTAACGAATTGAGGTTGATTTGTGTTCTGAAAGTTAAGAAAGAAGTGAGTGAACATATTATTTTCAAGATCTTTAGATGTTTTAAAAGCTTTTTTCCTTATTTAAAATTAATAAAACCAACCAACCACATTTTTTAGTGATCGTTTAAATCATTTGATGTAACAACGGCTTTAGCAAATTAAACTTAATTTTTTATCACATAATTTAATGCAACGGAATCTTTCATTCAACTGACAAAGCTTTTGGTTATAAAGTTTTTTAGAAAACTTGGAGCTCGAAGTTTACTTTTCTCTCCATTTTTAAGAAAATTAATTGCTCAACAATTTGCAACTGTCTAATAACGAGGGATGATCATTTAAGGTTGTGGACTGTGGACTTTGAATAAGAGACGTGGGAAAATCCAGATATTAAGTAAAAGTAAGTTCTATTTTACATGCTGACAGTGGATCTGCTTTTTTCTTTTATTTATTCTCTTTCTTACAGCTATCACAGAAAGGATCCAAGTGAGCCGATCAAGGCTGCCTGATCAACCTAACCTTCACATGATACCTCAGGGGGTGTCTTTTAAGATAACGAAGCACCTACCTTCCCGTAACCAGTCAAAAGCAGCTCTATCCTCGAATGAGAGTTCTTCCTTTTAATGACGGAGTTCGAGAGACCTGCAAAAATTCGATGCTATTTACTATCCGAATAGATAACCCGGTTCATAGAAAGTGCAGAACAGTAACATAGGATACGTTTTACAGACTCTTTCTGCTGCTCACACATGATACAAAGGCTCTAGATATTTCCAAGGAATTTGATGGAGTGCGGTATGATGCATTTCTATCAAAACTTTTTGCTTTTCGTGTCGGTGATATTTTCCTTAGATTTATATCGAATTTTCTCAGAAATCGCACTATACTTGTTGTTAGAAATGGGTTCAACCTTTATATTAGGTCAAGCTGATTCAGAAGGATTCCTACTATCTTTGTAATTATTCTGCGGCTACAAGCACTTTGAAATTGAATACTCTATCGCTTTTGACCGAATTTAATTTATATTTTTATATAGCAAGACAGCTGTCATGATATCAAGATAGCGGGGAACACTAAACTAGTCGTTGCTTGAATATTTTAATTTTGAAAAAAAGTATTTTTCCTTCCGCTCTTAATAGTGAATAAAAGTGAAACTTTGTCTTCACTAGACACAAAATGCCCATTTATTTATCGTTAATTAAATACTTTTTGAGCATTAAAACTTTGTGCTTAAACAGAGGACATGGTGTAGTAAAAACATTGTTTTCTTTAGTTAGTAAAGGACATTTTTAAGTTGGCAACTGGCGACCATTTTGCTAGCTGTCAAGTAATTTAAATTTACTTTTATTTGGGTACGGTTTTCCGTCCACCCTCGTCAAATTTGGTTTGTGAACAAACCGGTTTCGGCTGTTTGCCATCTTCAGTGTTCTTTTCGTACTAGTTGCGTTCTATTGTCAGTTGTGTTTATATAGTTCTTGTCTCCCTTCGTGTTATTGCGTTCGTCACTTTTGTCTAATTTAAATTTAGTTTGGTTTCCACAGTTCAGCATGAATTGACTAACGCCTGGACAAAGTTTCCAAATTGTACAAATTAATTTTGAAAATCATGGTTCGGACGCTACTTTCATTTCACGGTCAACATAATCCATAGTCCATAGCATAGCAATTAATTCGATTAACTATGTAACGTTTTCACGCCTGATTTGTACTTAATGATAAAACACATCCGCAGAGACGTCATACAGAACGAGTCATTGCTGCTGTAGAGCGAAGCGAAGACCCACATCGATATGTTCACTATTGTGCACAATCCAATTTATGAAAGGTTTTGCGGAAGGATCTTGGTTTGGTTTTGCTTGCTAATAAAATCCAACTCTTGCAAGAATTAAAGTTCTGCAAGGGGAAAATTCGGAAAATGGCTTCAAAACTGCCGTTGAATCCCTGTTTTCATTAGTGAAATTTATTTAAGGATAAAAAGCTCACATTCAGATTTGTTTGAATAAATACATCAATAAACTAAACTGCCTTCTCTGAAGTGATTATAATCTTCAACTGTCTCTTTCGTGTTCTTTATAGACTGGCAATCAGTTGACCTCCAGATTACATTACGTCCGAGCTAGCCGTGGCGGTTATATGCCAAAAGTCATACTGAAATTATAATGGCAGATGGATATCTTTCGAATATGATAAATTTCATGTAAATTTAAAGAAAGTCCTCTTGCTTTTATTCCATTTCAAAGTTCTGTACCTCTATAGAAAAAAAACAAAAACACCCTTTATAACCAAACTTAACAATATGCATAAAAAATTAATACAGTGATAACTTGATAACAAAGATTGATTAGAATAAATTAAAAAAAAATCATGTGAAGGCAATTGCGTGTGGTGAGAAAATGTCGGCGAGTTTCCCACTGTTTAATATTTTTTAATAAATATCTAATTTATGTAGTTTAAAGCAATAAACATGTATTATTTAATTGTTAAATAATTAAATCTTTTAAGTATTTAATAAATGACTTTAAAGAAATGTGATTTCCATTTGAAGAAAAATTAAAACATCACTGATGACCTTGAATATCTAAACATTTTCATGATCAACTTTAATCATTTAATGAATAAAAATATAGATATTTATTAAACAAATAAATAAATAAATATAATAAAACTTATTACCATTTGTGAATATGTGCCCATATTGCCGCCAACTGGTGTAGCATAAACAGTCGATGAGCCACCACCAAGTGGTTCTTGTTTGATTTCTACTTGCTTAAGAACTTTGTGTATTTTGCCTGTAAACAATACAAAAAAAGAAAACACACAATATTTTTATATTAACAAATTCCAAATTAAAATAAATCTGAGTATTTTTTCTTTTCTTAATTTTAGTTTAATTTTTATTTATAAAAACTATAAAATTTAAAAACAGTTAAGTACCTTGAATTTGTGGTTTTAATAATTTATATAAAAAAATACAACGCAAACACGCACACATAAACAAGAGTACAATCGAATATACAAAACAAGAACTCAAAAGTAACAACATTAACGATGTAAACATAAGTGTTGCCAATGAGCTGTTTTTTTTTTTTGCTTTAATGTAAATAAAGTACAAATTTTATTTAATGGCTTTTGGATTATAAAATTTGTATGAAAAATAAATAATAAATGGAAATGTATTTCAAGCAAGTATATCTCTGTCAATAAATTTAATGCTCTATAGATTAATGTTAACTCTTCAATGCACCAGTAGATTTAAAAAAAAACAGATGAGATTTGTTAAAAAAAATAATTCACTTTGCGTTTACGTAATAAAAACTTAAAATTAAAATTTTAATTGTGCGTTTAAAAATTCCATAATGTAAAGAAAGGAAAAGCAGGACAGTTTTTAACCCATCTAAGCCCAAAGAGAAGATTTCTTGTGAACTGTTCAAAATTGAATGAGACAGGCGTCAAAGCCCAAAAATAACGTATTCTGCTACAAGGTTACTAAATCATTTGCGACAGAATACTAAAACAAAACACTAAACCAACATTATTTCCGGATGGAAAAGGCTAGGGAAAATTTAACGGCCGACTGCATCTGGTGTTGTTTTTTCTGGTTATACGAAGTTGTATAGGTTTGGAATGACTACAGCAGTTTCGGGTTAAGAATCTAGTATTCTAGCCTATGCACCTCAAAAGATGCTCATCTCACAGTACCAATTCATATGTAGCGGGCAAGTATAATCTAACGTTATCTCGAATACCATATTCTTGCAATGAAATTGTTGACGGTGTAATTAGCGAATGGTAGGAACGGTGGTTTTCTGCAGTCTGTGTAAAGATGGTTAGAAGCTAAAAACTTAGAAAGCACAGTAACAAAAAAACTTAAATAAATGCAGTTATATACGTACATAACTTGTATCACTACCTTTATTTAAATGCAGTCTATTTTGCTTTGATTGAGTTACATTGGAGAGTGTGATAAAGTGTTTTACAGGTCTGTTTATGAGTTTTGGGTGCTTTCTTGAGATGGATTGATAAGTATATGAGCCGTGGACTAAGATTACTTGTCAGACTTTAAGTATTATTCATTTCTAGTATCTTTAATAAGACGAATACATCAAAGATAATCAGGAGGTTTTTATATTATAATTTCTATATCGTTATAAATAAGAAAATGGCGCGAAAAAATTGCACAGATCGCATCACAATTGATTTCATGAAGAAAATGTTTGCTTAACGCATAGTTTCATGTTTTGGACCCGTAAATTGGCCTTTAGATCGATTTAACGATTTAACGGCGCTAGACTATTCACTGTGGGGATGTGTGGAGTTCCGAAACGATTGATTACTTGGAGGACACTACACGCTGCGTTATTGTCCCGAAATCTTTAAAAAGCCTTCTATAATTTATTATTTTATATCTTTATTAATATAATTTCAAAACCAATGACTTTTGCAAAATATGCGTTACATACTTTTTTAATAAATCTTGTTTTATTTATTCTGTAGTATTTGATTTTTTTTTTTTGTTAACATAAAGTAAAACAATCGAAAATAAACGTAGTAATCTTTGCTTAAGTTTTAAGGAGTGTTTTTAATAGAGGTGTAGATGAATTTTTTAAATTGAAATGGTATTTACTTTGTTCGAAAGATAATCTTCTTTCACGAACTGTGCACAATTTTGCGTCAAAAAGTCAGCAATTATTGCTCCACCACTGACTGTAAAGTAATGATCAGAATCGTTTTCAAAAAAGTATGGGGCCATTACACAGTCCATAAAGCACACCAATTCGTTGGTGTTTCAACATATACTTAAGGATTATTATTACTACAAATATTACAGTTTAGTTTATTGACGTATCCATTTAAACAAATGTGAACTTTGTCGCTAAACAAAAGTCGTTAATAAAAATCGGCATCAATGGCAATTTTATTTTTGGGCCAATTTGCACAATATGAAAGCGTTATTCGGCCGTCAGTCTATCGATGTTAAAATGTCAAACTAAAATAAACATAAATCACTTGACAGCTACCATAATGGACGCCAGTTAAAAGTATTCCCAACGTAAAGTTACATGTACATAGTTCTACAAAGAACAGCCTATATTGGTTTACTTAAAAGCAGTCGTAATTAATTAAACTACTTAACATCAACAACTCATATTAAAAAATTACATCAGACAAAGGAAGTTTATATAAAATAAACAAATATTTTTATTTTTATTATTTTTTTTTTCTTTTCTTTCTTTTTTGACTTGAGGTCATTTTTTTTCTTTTTTATTGACTTCTCCCAATATTTCGATCAACTTCGTTGATCATCTTTAGGGGATCATTTAAAAATTTAACTAAAATTAAAAATAATAAGATTATTTATAAATTCCTTCCGCGTTTTGTCCATTGCACAATTGTCAATATGACAATTGTCAATACGTCAAATAATAAAAATTATAATAAATAGGTCAACAAAAAACATAAAATATATAAATATTTTTATATAAATTTTGATTTATAAATTAAACTTATATTTTGTGAAATTTCTGTAATATTTAATTATTTGACAGCGTTAGCTGGTTGCGCTGCATATGAAATCGAAACTGCGGTAACACTGTTGACACCTAAATGAATGAAATCTCGAAAAAAAAACAATTTACTCACTCTCTTTACTACAGCAATACAATTACAACTACAACAGCACTATATTAAACATACTGGAAGACAGAGTTGTAAAATTCATAAAAACAAAAAAAAATGTTAAGAAAGTAATAACAAACAATCACAGTGGTTGTTAAAAGAATTCAAACTAAGAGACATTACTGAATTTTTTGGAAAAAATATTAGAATTTTTTTTTATTATTTTTATTTTAATTAAATATGTTTTAATCTTTTAATCGGTCTTTTCAATTAAATTTTAACGATATATTTTTTTAAATTAATTAAATTATTTTCCTGAAGAAGCAAAATATTGAAAAAATATATCGTTAAAATTTAATTAAAAAGACCGATTAAAAGATTAAAACATATTTAATTGAAATTTTTTTTTCATAACACAATTGGAAAAAATCTGAAATTATATTTTGGAATTTAATAAAAATAATTAAGTTAATATTCAATATTTATGCAACAACTGAATAATTTTATTATTGTATTTATTTAATAATTACTTTTCGTGCATAAAAGCTGGTTTAATACAAATTCAAATGTAACAAGAAATTAATATTGAATTAAAAAGAAAATATTAACAAAATAGAAATAAATAATTTATAATTTAATGGAATCATTCTGAATTGAAGCAATTTTAGCATGTGCTTGATTCCTTCAAATAAATATTTCATGATATTCTCAAAAATTTAATTAAATATAAATATTTGAAATGCATTACTGCATGGGAAGGCACATTCATATTTCAATTTCACTATTGATTACCAATACTGCAATAACAACAGGTTAAAGATTTCTTTTTATTAAATCTTTTTCTGGGAAAACCAAATTTTAACTGCAAACACTATCGGTTAATCCTACTGATCATATTTTCTCCTCCTATACTAAGCAGGCTAACCCAAGCAGAATACGTCCCTTTTGTTCACGATGCAATAGTTTTGCGGACTGTATCCCATCCTGAGCAGGGTTAACAATGCCAAACGTTTTCGCGGAGCCATTAGAGACCCGAATAGTTTTCGCAGAGCCATTTAATCTGTCCGAGGATTCACTTAGAGACTCAAGCAGGATACACCCCTTTTGTTCGCGCTAAATTAATGTTGTCGCCTGCATCCCATCCTGAGCAGGCTTAACAATGCCAAACGTTTTCGCGGAGTCATTCGAGACCCGAGCAGGATATGCCTTTTTTGCTAGCGATACAGTAGGTATACGAACTGTATCTCATACTGAGCAGGTTGAACAATAGTAAAAGTTATCGCGGAGGCATTTAATCTGCCCGAGAATTCAGTTAGAGGCTCAAGCAGGATACACACACCCCTTTTGATCGCGTTACATTAGTGTTGTCGACTGCATCCCACCCTGAGCAGGCTGAACAATGTCAAAAGTTTTCGCGAAGCCATTAGAAACCCAAGCAGGCTACGCCTCTTTTGTTCGCGTTTTAGTAGGATTGCGGACTATATCTCATCCTGTCCGAATAGTGTGACGATTAGTTGGGAAGTGCGGATTTCTTATTCTATTTTTTTTCCTCTCTTTCTTTATCAAGTAGCTCATCGGTGAATTTTTTTTATTTTTGGCGTTGTCTTGTTAAAACCACAGCTTCTCCACACTATTGATGTGTGCAATTGTTGAACGAAAAGATGAAAAGTTAGTTTCATTGCCAAACAAAATTTGCTTATGAAAATCAGCATCAGCTGCAATCTTCTTTTGGGTCTAATTTTTGCACAATTTGGAAGCGTTGTTTAGTGGTCAGACTATTTATGTTAAAATAGCTAACAAAACTAAATATAAATCACTTGAAGGCTGACAAAATGGGAACAAAAATAAACTGCAAAATTTTTACAATTAAAATTATAGAATTTCGAATCTTATTAACAAAAAAAAATTTTAATTTATTTATAATATTTATTTTTTCACGTTAGCAATAATTTATAAAACAGATTTAAGACAAAAGTGAAGATAATTCAAATGAATAAATAATTTTTAGAATATCCCAACAACATAAAATAGTGAGTGAAAATATAGAAAATAATTATTTAAAACTTTTTTGATTACCACTGTAATTGTAGCAGCGTTACAGTTTTTTTACAATTATCTAAATATGTGACAAAAATCCTAATAACTATTTATTCTGACATTTTTTACATTTCAAAGCTCCTTTTTCTAAATTTAAATCTAATTTTTCTAGCCTTTTCTATTCATACAACACATCTTAAAGTGACGTGACGTAAAGCCCACACATTAATTGTAAAACAAAAAAAAAAAACAAATTAAAATAATATAAAAACAGGAACCCAAGAAACTTTTAATCGTAGGAAATACGTTACCAATACTGCAATAACAACAAGTTAAATACATATTTATTTAATACAACCCCACTTTTCGTAAACTTGAAAAAAGAAAAATAACATATTTTTTACCACAATTATTGTGTTCGCTTAATATTAGGGTTGCATTATTAAGTGACCAAAAGAGAGACAAAACAAACAAAAAATTCTAAGGCTGTCAACAGCGAAGGAACATATACATATACATGCATACAAACATAAATATTTTCTATGCAAGGCGAATTGTGGTCGGAATCTGGCAATATTTTGTTTTACACATGTTTGTTAACTCATTGTTACTCCAGCCGCTCTGTTATTCTCTAAAGAAACAACAACATCATGGGGTGGATGGCGAGTGAAGAGCTTAGCTTTTTGTGCCAGTCTCACTTGGATGCGCGTTGTTTAAAAAAATTACAAGTGATACGGTGCATTCTATTGATTGTAGTTGCAACGATCTTTTAAGATTTATTTATTTATTAAACCTTTTTCTGGGAAAACCAAATTTTAACTGCAACACCATCGGTTAATCCTACTGATCATATTTTCTCCTCCTATACTAAGTAGGCTGACCCAAGCAGAATACGTCCCTTTTGTTCAGGATGCAGTAGGTTTGCCAAACGTTTTCGCGGAGCCATTAGAGACCCGAATAGAATACGCCTCTGTTGCTCGCGATGTAGTAGGGATACGAACTGTATCCCTTCCTAAGCAGGCTGAACAATGCCAAAATTTCCGCGAAGCCATTTAACCTGTCCCAGGATTCAGTTAGAAACCCAAGGAAGATAGGCCTCTTTCTTTCGCGATACAGTGGGGCTAGGGACTGTATCCCTTGCTGAGCTGATTGAACAACGTTAAAAGTTTTCGTGGAGCCATTTAATCTGCCTGATGATTCAGTCAGTGACCCAAGTAGGATACGCCTCTTTTGTTCACGTTATAGTAAGGATGCGGACTGTATTCCTTCCTAAGCAGGCTTAACAATGTCAAAAGTTTTCGCGGAGCCATTTAATCTGTCCGAGGATTCAGCTACAGACCCAAGCAGAATACGTCCCTTTTGGTCGCAATACAGTAGGGCTACGGACTGTATCCCATACTGAGCAGATTGAACAATGCAACAAATTTTTGCGGAGCCATTTAATCTGTCCGAGGATTTAGTTAGAGACCCAAGCAAGATACAACCCTTTTGTTCGCGTTACATTAGTGTTGTCGTCTGCACTTCACCCTGAGCAGGCTGAACAATGCCAAACGTTTTCGCGGAGCCATTAGAAACCCGAGCAGGATATGCCTCTTTTGTACGCGTTACAAACTCGAGCAGGATATGCCTCTTTTACTCGCGAAACAGTAGGACTACGGACTTTGTCCCATACTGAGCAGATTGAACAATGCCAAAAGTTTTCGCAGAGCCATTTAATCTGCCCGAGAATTCAGTTAGAGGCTTAAGCAGGATACACACACCCCTTTTGTTCGCGTTACATTAGTGTTGTCGACTGCATCCCACCCTGAGCAGGCTGAACAATGTCAAAAGTTTTCGATTCTTTTGTTCGCGTTTTAGTAGGATTGCGGACTATATCTCATCCTGTCCGAATAGTGTGACGATTAGTTGAGAAGTGGGAAGGATTTCTTATTCTATTTTTTTTCCTCTCTATCTATATCTTTCACTTATTTATTTGCTTCCCCTTCACTATCTGAAGATGCTTAAAAGGAGCTGCCAGGCGGTTCCAAGTGAGACGATTAAGGATGTTTGCTCAAGCTAAAATAATCCACAGCAATAATAATAATAACAATAATCTATATAAAATTGGCAATAACACCAATTATAATAAAATATGATGTCGGACAAATATTCGGCAGACGTCCTCTTGTTTCATAAAATTTTGAAGCACATTTACATTTTGCAACAAAGCTTAGCTTATCTCGTTAATGCAGCACCGAATTTCAACTTTTAGAACGTCAGCTGTTTTTGGGTTGTTCACGTGAACTTGGTCTTACAAATGGGCCTACAGAAACTAATTCAGTGGCGTTAAATCACAAGAACGAGAAGTCTACATTGTTAAATACGTAACCTAGAAATTTCTTTAGTTTTCGTTCAGTTTTTCAAACAGCCAATTCAAATTCAAATACGTTCGACGAAAAAAAAATGGTCGATCGACTTTAATTCTTAAACGAGTTGAACTTTATAAGCTTTAAGATAAAGATGTTTATGCTAAATACTGCGCAGAGTGTCTCTAGTGATGGCCAATTGTTGCGACCATTGACGAATTGATGATCCACGCTCATTCTAAACACTCTTGCATATTGTTTTGGTCTATTGTCAGCAACAATACCGGTAGTCTTGAATTTAGTGTTTGAATTACGCACAGTGATCTCTGAAGGAGCCTGATTACAAGAAAAAACTTCTCGAATTTTATGAAGTGATACAGTGAAACTTTTTACTATTTTGATAGCAAATTTTAACAATTAAAATTCTTTGTTCAAGAGCCTAACACTCCGTGCTTAAAATTTTGCATCTTTTTACTAAATAAATGTAAAATAATTACAACTCAATTCTTTATATTTAATAATTTGATAGATAATTTACTTCCTAATCTCAAATTTGCCCACTTTAATTTAAATTTGTAACTCTTCTCCAGCATTAGTTACCTTCACTACTCTCTCTCTCTCACACAGTGTTATTTCCCCCAAAAATGCTCTCCTCTAATAAAATTTTTTTTCGCAAGCCTTTTTTAAGAATAAACATTTAAAAAAAATAAAATATAAAACCAAATAGAAAGTTTTTAAAAGCAAAAAGAAGAAGAGGAATGGCAGACCCTGAAATTACACTAGTGCTTTACGCACATTTTGCAACTTTTTAAAGTTTTTTAATTCCAAAGATTTTTAGAACATATATTTTTATGAAATTGCAAATATTTTATTTAGCCTCACAAATAAATTAAATATTTAATAAACAATTTATTTTAATATCATCTCTATACTTAAAATTAGTTTCTTGAATTTGTGATGCAAAATTCTATAGAGCATTTGGCTTTTATTATGTTCGTGTTATCTTTTGCGAAATAAAGAAAATAAAAGCAACATTGAAACTCTTCTTCTGTGGAAAAATGTGGGCAACAATTGTTTTTTTTTTATTATTTTTATTTTCGTTTGCGTTCCATTTTATTATTTCTAAAAATATTCTTGATTTTGTTGTAATATTTATAGACAATTTAATAGAATGAATTAATATTTTTTTATTTAATATTAAATAATAAAAAAAGAATTAAACCAACCATTCAAAAATATTATGTAAAAGAAAACATTGATGAAACAAACGTTATAAAAAACTAATTAATCACAATCACTCTTCGTGAATAAAATGTGAAATTTCTGTTGTTATGAAATTTTCATTCCCCATGCAGCGAAAATCGTGAATTTTATGGAAACGTTTGCTCCCGCTATCAATTCGTAGTGAATGCAAATTAAAAATAAAAAAAAATAGGGTGACATTTTGTTGTTGCAGGAGGAGTAGTTAATGCAACAAAGAATAGCTCTAGGCGCCTTGCGGAATGCTTATAATCAACAACAAAACGCACACTATTTATCGTGTAGTGAATGATTTCGAAGAAAGAGGGTGTGTAGGTGATAGGCTCAAGCATGTACTACAAGATTGGCTGAAAACATTACTGCTGCTCAAGAAAGTGTTCATCATCAACCTCAATTCGACGCTGTGCTTAAGAGCTTGGTCTTCAAAGAACAACTTTGGCCACAATTTTCCACAAGAATTTGCATTTGTTTCCATATAAGATTCAGTTGGCACAAGAGCTTCTTCTACAAGACCTTTTACGCTGCCGTGCATATGCCAATAGAATGTTACAGCTCATCCATGACAACCTCGATTTTAATGAAAAAATCATAATGAGTGACGAGATACATTTTCATTTGAATGGATTAGTGAATAAAAAGGGGAATGGGAAACCCTTAACTTATTCAACAGTCACCTTTGCATCCATTAAAGGTGCCTTAAAATTTTTAATGACAAAGTTTTGATAAGAGATTTTATGCAAACGATGCTTTCGAATGAGCTGATAATTAAACGAACACATTACAAATAAACGCCAATAAAATTTTGTAAAAAATTTAATTAAAGAAATAAAATATTTATGAAAATTTAAAAAAAAGAATTGTTTAGTTTTATTGGCACTACACATGTTTGCTGCCTTTGTTCCGTTATTCTGCCAGCGTTCTCTCACATTTTATGTCAAAGTTTATCGAGTTTAAGTTGAGCAACAAAAGCTGAAGCGTCTAAACAGGCCCTGAGTATATAAACAATATACAAACTTCAAAGTCGAATCTTTGATTGTAACGGCGAAAGAAATATTTGCCGAGGTTTTCCGAAATTCAAGCTCTTTATGCAAAATTATTTTTGACATTTAAAGCCATGGCGAAAAATAATGAATTTGCCACTGTTACAACATTTTAACTGATTCGAATTGGCGCATCCTTTAATATTTTCTCTTATTTCTTTCTCCTTTAATAATTATATTACTAAAAAGTAAAAAACTATTAATAAATATTATTGAAAGAAATTAAGTTTCCAAATCAAATATAAATTTTTTAAATTATTAGCTGAACTATTTAATATGCAAAATGCTGGTGTTTAATTTATCCTATTTTCTTTGGAAAATGTCCGCAAATATTTATCATGAACTAACTCTCAATGAATTAATTCCTTTTCAATTTTCAACAAATCAGCTAAAAAAATGCCAACACTATAGGAAAGTATAACATTTTTAAACGATTTCCTTTTAATATACTATTACATTAGAAAAAAAAATTTACCATTAAAAATGATTTTATAGTTTTAAAGCTCTGCATGCCTTAAGTCGGACTGTAAAAATATGGCGGCTTAAAGATACAACAATAAACTAATGAAAAAAAGAAAACAACAAAAATATTATAAAGGGGGATGAATGGGATGTTGCAATAGAACATATTAAATAGAGATATTAATAAATACTATAATGGAACACATGCGTACATAGCTTTACATCTATCTACTTAACGTAAATTAATATAAAATTGTCATAATTAAAAACTTACCATTTTCATCTTGAAAGAAGTAATTTATTTCACCTGTCGTAGTGGCAGATGCTGCAGTAGCAGTCGACGAATGCGCCATTTTCTTCACAATATTTTTTAAAATGAAAAACTATTATAAAAACGGGATGATATTGCTAAAAACACACAGACAAAACGTAGGATCAGAAAGTAAAAAAATTGGAAGAAGCTATGTATGAGGAATAAAATTATTAAAATATTTTAATAATAATGTTTAGCCAACAATAGTTAAACACAATTAAGAATAATAATTCACTTCATTGTTAATAATGATGACGTTTAATGTTCATATTCTTTATTGCAATAAATTCTAAGGACGACTAAGTTTTACCGATATAATCCAAAATGCACGTTTTTTATCAACTTTTATTTTTAGCAACCACAACCATTATTTTCTTATCTTTTTTACACAAGCACTTCTTGTTTTATCAAACCAAACTACCTACTACGAAGAAAAGATGTCTTACATTTTTTTAGTATTTCTTTCACCAAAAATAATTAAATTGCCTTATTTTAGCTATTTAATTCATATATTACGCCATAGTTTTTGACATCGTGTTTAGAGTTTAAATTGCATACATTCCAAATGCTTTCATTCAAGATTTTGTTAGGCTTTTATTAAGAAAGATTTAGTTTTTCTATAAGCAAAATGGCGAGAAAAGGAATTTCCAATTCCAGCGTTTACAAACTTTTTTTTTCTTTTCTACACCACACACACCGAAAAAATAAGATTTTTCAAAGGCGTTTTTCTACCCCTTTAACTAAACCGATTTTTATCATTTTTTCACAAAAAAATTCGGAAAAATTGTAATTTTCAGATGGTGTAATTTTTTCGAAAATCGGAGAGGTTTAAGACCATGAAAAGGGGTACCAAAATTTTCTTAGAATTTACCAAATGCGTCGTGTTGGACTAAAATGAGCGAGCAAATGACCCGAATGTAGCTCAGCTGTTTTACCGCGCGCCAAACAGGCATCTTTATGTGATGTCAATTTTAGGAAATAAACGTATGATACAAAACGCCCAGCAGATAAGCAATTCATTTTGTTTACAAGACTAATCCTAAGGACGAAAATGTGGCATATAGAGAGAAAAGTATTTAAAAGAACACTGAAACAAAAAGTTTTTAAAATTTAAATGAAATTTATTAGAATAAGAAATAAATAGGAATGGTTTAATTTCACGACATAATGTTCAATCGTTAAAACCCGTTAGAGAGACAGCATTGTTTTTTTGTTTTCCTAGCTGTTTACCGACATTTATCATTTGACATTTACTTATTTTATCAGTGTTGTGTATTTTTTGTAAGATATTGCCAGACATTTTTTAATTGCTGAAAATCACTAATTTTGATTCAAATTGGCTTTAAAGAATTGTACATTTATTATATGTATTATTAATATTTTTATTATTTAAGTTTAAACTATGAAATATTTCTAAATAATCAAGCACAGATCGTACTGCTATTTCTGGGCGTTAGAAGTTTTAGAAAATGTAGTGTTATGAATTTTGAATCTATGAAAAAGCAAGTGTTTGATAAATACCAGCAAAGTACTTTTACATAAAGGGCACGAAAGCTTCTAAATACATAAGTAAAACAACAACAAGCGTTTGTTTTGTTAGTTTCTTTAATACTGAAGTGTATCAGAACACAGCTGAGTACAATTCACAGATGGTAAATTGGGCATATTCATTCATTTTTGTTAAAATTTATTATAATAACATACGAAATTATAACAAATTAATTTCTTTTCATCAAAATTAAGTTAAATTACAAGAAATACGAAAAATTCATATAAACTATTATACGTTTGATATAAGATTGCAAAAATTCATCTTGAAAATTTCCTTTACCATCGCTGATGATACACACGGCAAAATTGCGCTATATAAAAGTAAGCAAGGTTGGTCTTGAATCACGATAAATATATTAAAAGAATAATTTTAAGCTGAGCTCTTGTATGTACTGGAAATAGATTCAGCTGATGTACGTAACACTTTGTGTTTTAAAGGATACAATTTTCTCTTATTTGGGTACGGTTTTCCGTCGACCCTCGTCAAATTTGGTTTCTGAACAAGCCGGTTTCGGCTGTTTGCCATCTTCAGTGTTCTTTTCGTACTTTCGATACAATTTTTATTTGCATTACAATATTGTACTTAAATGAACGTACCTTATGCAAATGGTCACAGTGTAAACATGTTATTAATTTCTATTTTATTAATATTATTATTTTTTGTTTTCAAACACGTCAAATATATGTATGATTATATTTATCATAATTAAAAAAACGTATGCAATTACACTGTGCGGCCCATTTACTCGTTGAGCATATGTTAACTGTGACGTATAACAACCCTGATTTTTGATTTTTTTTGACAGTTTCTCAAAACAAAATAAACTGTGAAAACACGCAAAAAGTAAAAATTGTAGATAATAATTTTATAAGAATTTATTAAAGTATTATAGTCAAAACGGATAGTACTACCACAGAAGACATGAAACCAACACTTGCCGCTGATGAAATGTTTCCTGAAGGTGCCGGTTATATGGACCTGGAAGAGGTTAGTTCAATATTTTCATTAGTTGAAGGAACTTACTTTGTTTTAAAATATTCAATTCCTGGAGTTTCTTTAAAAACCTCTCACAAATTTCGCCCCGGTTCCAGAATTTGTAACAAGGATTCCCACCCCCAGTAACTTGAGAACATAAGTTGCATATTTTGTTTGTTTCCAGTTAGCCGCTACAAGATTAACTTTTTGGAGTTTTTCTCACAAAGTTTCTGGAATAAAAATACTCGTTTTATTTCTATGCAGTAAATTGTAGGTGCCTTCGTTAAAGCTACACCGAACCATCTCTCTTGTGTCTTGTAAGGTCCTGAGTGTTGCTGTAATAGCTTAGCTGTACTAGGAAGCTCTTTATTTGATATTCACTCGGGTCGTTTCGAAACGCAGATTCATTTAGCTTGAATACATCTTTATTGTAGAATTGCCAGCTTGCCTTTTAATTAATTTAAATCTTAAAAGATGGGATGGATGATTTTTATTTCAACTGAAAAAGAATAATGGCAATTGAAACTTTATCAAGAGTTTTGAATAGAAAACAATTGTCGCAATAGCACAGTTGGTGAAGCCATCTGTACAATAGAGCAGCAAATATGATGGTTTTAAAAACTAGGAAATCGTGATTCGAAACAAAACGGATCCTTACAGAGGGCCTGTCATAATAGCATTGTGATGTAACATTTTGGCATGCTAACCCAGTTCTACATTTTATTATATATTGCTCCTCTTTAAGCTTTCCTCATCGAAGTTTGATGATAAAAGTGCATCCAAGGAATTGCAATACATTTGGCCTACAATTGAGAAGGATACATTATTTTGATCTGTATCAAATGCAGGGCAATAATAAGATTTAGGACTAGTAACAGCGCATGTATAATAAATTAAAGTTCGTTAATTCAATATAAATTCCCTTGAAATATTGGGTGGGCAATCACAGTTGCGTTGAAAGATAATATGCTCCACAATTTTTAGTTCCTTTTCATTCTTGAGCTTCCCAAAAAAAACGGAGCCGTATTTTCCTATAAACTGACTCTTGTTCCAACTATGCAATGACCAGTAAACTCACTTTTAAAAACTTTCCTGCCAAACCTGGAAATAAAGGGTTAGGAAATATATTGGCTTAAAATACACAACTTTCTGACATTTTGAGTTTGATTTCTACCAATGTGAAGTAGAAATATAAAAATTAATAATCGCAGAAAGATGTCTGTTCTTTTCACAACAAATTTAAACACATTTTACAACAAAGATTCGTCTATCTAATCAATGCAGTGCCGAATTCCATCTTTTAGAGCTTCAGTTGTTTGTGGATTGTTCAAATGGCCCCCAGAGAAAATAATCCAACGGTGTTAAATCACAAGAACGAGGTGACCAAATTGATAAATTGCGCGACCGGAAAACTTCTCATGCGATTTTTTAATTGCTTGGATAGCGTTTTAGCTTGTGGCGCCATCTTGCTGAAACCAAACGTCACTGATGGCAACATTAGCTAATTAAGGCCACAAAAAATTGCTATCATGTTTTGGTAGCGCAGGGAAGTTACGGTGGCGGCGTTTTCTTGCTCACTTCCGAAGAAATATGAACCGATGATGCCACCTGATCACAAACCGCACCATACGGCCACTTATTTTGAATGTAATGATTTTTCGAGGATTGTTTGTGGATTTTGTGAGGCCCATGTGCGACAATTTTGATTGCTTACATGATCGCCTAATTGAAAGTGAGCCTCAGCACTAAAGATGATTTTATTGAAAAATGCGTTACGTTCAAGGCAAACAATGGTCGGTCGGCTTTAATTCTTAAACGAGTTGAGGCTTATAAGCCTGCAGGTGAAGATCTTTATGCAAAATATTGCACAAAGTGCCTTTAGTGATGCCCAATTGTTGCGAACGTCGACGAGTTGATGTGCCAGGCTCCTTCTTCACTTTTTTTCGGATCAACACTCAGGGGATGGCCCCTATTTATGCATTGTGCCAGAACTAGGAAATTAGGTGATGAGGAGAGGGAAAGGGACTACACAGTTTGAATTTTACTATATTGAAAATGGCAGCAAGGGTCTCTGAAGGGAGTTTTTTTCACATATAGACTGTTCTGCTAAAAACCGAAATTTCTTTGTAATGCGCAGTGCGATTCGCAGGCCCTCAACGGGAACAAGTTCCCTAATTTCATTAGAGCACTTACCATTTCAGTAACGATAAAACAGTGAAATATAACCCAATCCGCGAACGTCGACGAGTTGATGTGCCAGGCTTTTTCTCAACAGTTTTTTTCAGACCAAAACTCAGGGGATGACCCCTACTAATGCAATGAATTGTGCCATAACTAGGAAATTAGGTGATAGGAAGGAGGAAAAAGGGACTAAATAATTTGAATTTTACTATTTACATTGAAAGTGGCAGCAAGGGCCTCTGAAGGGAGTTTTTTCACATATGGACTGTTCTGCTAAAAAATGAATTTTTTTTGTAATTTGTAGGTCTATTCGGCCCTCAACGGGAATAAGTTCCCTAATTTTATTAGAGCACTTACCATTTCACTAACAATAAAACAGTGAAATTCAACCCACATTGCATCAATACTCTTGAGAATAAATAGAGTTTGACACCCTATTATCCCCAATGAGCCTCTTGGACCTCTCTTGTGCGAGGGCGAGCAAACTCCAAAATAGACTTTGTGCCTCAGCCCATACATGAGAGTTTTATTTCATTTTTGGATGGATATAGGTGGTATAAATAGTACGAAGTTCGGATGGAGTGAAGTATCTTGTACACCGTTTTGGAAAACCAAGGCACCATTTGAAAGCTTTTTTTGAGTACTGAAAAATGTGTTTAGTCGATCGAACATCACATTCAATTTTCATTCCAAGAACATCTAGAGCCTATTTGATCCATGGTCACAGGATCTATTCGACTCTATTCGCACGACTGCATTGGGAGATTGTTTCGAGATCGTGATTGAGCGTATCATGCATGTTCCGTCTTTTGGAACTCACCTCCAACTGGTATGGTGTATTACTAAATGTATAGGAATGACAAATGGTGCTGCAAAAAAGGTAAATAGGGTTGAAGTTTGACAAAGGTCATTTAGAAAAATTAGAAAGAAGTAGGAGGAATAATACTACGAGCTTATTGTTTAGCGAATTTGGCGATTAAATTATATACTGCGGTATGTGCGTAATATTCTCCGACGGAGTTTAATGTATTTGGGTATGATTTTACGTCAACCCGCGTCAAATTTGATTTGCGAACAAAGCGGTTTCGGCTATTTGCCAGCTTCAGTGTTCTCTTTGTATTAAATAGTTGGATTTTATTGTCAGCTGTGTTAATATTATAGTTCGTCTTGTTCGTGTCTCTCTTCGTGTTATTCATGCATACTGCGGCTTTATAGGCAGCCTGGTTACGAGGAAAAGCTGCTCGAATTTTACGAAGTGATGCAGATAAATGTTTACCATTTTGGTAGTAAATTTTAATAATTAAACTTCTATGCTTAAGGCTGTAACACTTTATGCTTAAAATTTCTCAACTTTTTATTACGTAAATGTCAAAGAATGACAGCTAAATTCTTGACATTAAATTATGTGACGGACAATTTACTTCCTAACCTCAAATATGGCTGCCCGTTATTTTTATTTTAGATCTGTTACTTATTCGTTTAATTACAAAATGAATGTAATAGAATAGGTTGACTCTAGTATGACGATTTATTTATAATTTTAAGAAGCCATTTTTTGTTTTTTGATAGATGAAACAAAACAAATCAAGTTTGTTGTTTTAAAAATTTTAATTAAAAATTTAAATACAATTTCCAGTCTGGTGGCTCCTCAACTATTTTAATGGATTTGGCCAGCAACGAAAAACATGTTCATGCAGATTTTTACAATGATTTCGATGATCTGTTTGATGATGGCGATGATGATATTTTAAACCTTTCTGAAACTACGGCCTAAATAAATTTTAAAAAAATTTAATTAATAAATAATTAAATAAAAAATTTGTGGTTTTTTTATACGTTAATTTTTCTTTTGTTTAATTTTCTTTCTTTTACTTATATTACACAAGAATGTTGGTTTTTGTTGTTTCTTTTTTTTTTTTTAATTGCAGGCTAAATTATTGATAACTTTTTTTCTCTATACACAATTACAAAATTATTAGATTAAAAATAAAAAGAAAACAAAGTAAACTTAAGCAAGACTAGGGGGGTAGCACCTTTACAATAACAAAATAAAATAAACAAATACGATGTTTTATAATTTAGTTTAAACAAATAGAAATTAAAATGAAAACAAAAATTAACTAAAATCTCAAGTTTTAAAAAATAATTAACTACAAAAAAGTTATAAATATTGCATTTCTTTACTTGTTTAGGTTTTAAAAATTAAATTTAAGTTTTTTTAATACAACAAAAAAAAAGTTGTTATATATGGTGTTTACAAAAAAACAGTGATAAGTCGTCCATCTTGTCCAAGGCTTGGTTGTTTGTTTATACTTAAATTACTAATGAAGTTTTTTCCATGCTAATTTTATTTATAAATAATTTTATTAATATTTTGAGTTCAGTAGCATAATCAGAATTATGCGGGCATTCCTGTGCTGGAATTCAATTTCTTTAGTTATTTTTTTTTTGTTTTTGGTGAATTTTCTTAGTGTTATAACAAAAATTATTTTCTTTTTTAATATGTTTTTCTATTTATAGATAAAGAGCTTGTTAAATTAATTAAAAAAAAAATTACATTAAAAACTTAAAACCTAAAAAAAAATTTAACCATCTAAAGGAGGCCCTAAATACACCATGGAAACCTCCGTATTGCCATAAACAGCTGATACTGTAGGATAGAGTTTCTTATCTGGCAACCCTGTAAATATAAAAAAGGAGATTTTTAAACTTTTTTTTAAAGCGTTACTGCATTATTTCCCATCGCCCACAGTTTACAAAAGTCTCCTGCCAACTTTGGAAGCAACTAACGATTAAACACAACACTTATAGCCCACCAGTAAAACATGGTAAAACGTGGAGCAAAAAGGTAGCACAAAAAGGAAAAATTGTCTTTGTCTTCACATATCACTCATCAAACGTAAAAATAAATCAGCGTCCACTGATACTTCTTTCAATTTTCGAATTTAGTCCTGAATTTTCTCCACTTTGTGCCAACATATGATTTTTGTTTATTTTTTACAGTGTTGTAAAAAATAGGGTTCTTCAACCAGAAGTTTGTTTTTCAATTGCGGCAACACCAACAACATGATAGGTTTGACATTTAGATTTTTGACGTATTCGTAGTAGATGTATTGGCAATTGTTACAATGAATGCAATTGCGCACGAAAATCGCAATAAAATAATTAAAATCTATTATGAAAATGGTGACCCTCTTAAAGTTAGAATTCGTGAAGTACGTTATATTCTCGAACAACATAATCGTCCCTCTGAGAACGCTGTTAAGCAATTGGTCGTTAAATATGAGACGACAGACTCACACCAACGCATTGAAGCCAATCCGAATTTATCAATTAGAATATTCAAAACCACTATACGGCGAATTTTACGTAAGAATTTGACTTTGAAGTCTTACAAATTTCATTTGGTGCAGGAATATGGTTAAACAATGAATTAAATTGGAGCAATTACAGACAATTTAGGAATCAATATAAAAGCCAAATTTCAATTGCCAAGAATACGTATATAAGCAACAAAATCAGTAGTTATACGGAACAAAAATCTATGTGGAAAGCCCTAAAATTGCTTGTACAAAAAAAAGACAACTCTAAAATAAAAGAATTAAATATTAACGGCAAAGTCATATCAAATGAGCAGGAAATCGCTAATGAACTAAATTCATTTTTTATATTAAGTGTGGAAGAAATAATAAAGAGCATATGAAATATGCTATGTTAAATATGAAAATATGTTAAATATGAAAATCTTATAGAAAACACAACCAAAAATTTTAAATTCCAAAACGTTGATATAGACGCATTAAAAAACGCCATGAAAGCAATGAACAGTAAAAAAGATCAAAATTTTCTCACAGTGAAGATGTTACTAAATAATTTTGATATTGTTGGCGCACAATTGCAGCAGATCGTAGTATTGTCTCTTCAAAAAGGAACATATCCCGAATGCCTCAAAGAGTCTTGCATAGTCCCAATACAGAAAGTTAAAAACACTATGGAGCCGCACGAAATGCGCCCAATAATATGCTTCCAATTATTAGTAAAATATTGGAACAAGTTGTTCGATCCCAACTCAATAAATATTTCGAAGAAAATAACTTTTTATATAATGTCCAGTCTGGTTTTAGAAATCAACATAGTTGTGAATCTCTTTTGAACTTGGTAACAACGCAGTGGAAGACTGGAGTATACAACAAAAGGCATATAATAGCAGTTTTTTTGGACATGAAACGCGCTTTCGAAACTGTCAATAGAGAAATCTTGCTTGATAAACTAAGTAAGTATGACGTAAAAGGAGTAGAACTAAGATGGTTTGAAAGTTATTTAAGCAACAGAAAGCGAGAACAAAATGTGGCGAATTTATTTCCGATAGTGAAGCTATTAATAAAGGAGTTACTCAGGGAGCGGTATTAGGAACGCTACTTTTCTTAAAAATATTAAACAAAACAAAAATATGTATGTTTGCGGATGATGCCCTAATTTATATTAGCGGTACAAATACGGTAGAAAGCATAAGGACACTGAACAATGAGCTGCTTAATGTTGAAAAATATTTAAAAATGAACAAGATGAAACTTAATACGAGGAAGACTAAAGTAATGGTAATAAATGGTGGTACTGATGAGAATATCGTGATTGAAGGAGAAATAATAGAAAAAGTAGAGAGCATTAAATACCTGGGTGTCTTTTTCGATAAAAAGTTAAAGTTCGACTTGCACTCCAATTACATATGTAAATAGATTTCAAAAAAATTAGCATTTGTCAAACGAATTCGTAACAAAGTTTCTATTCTAACCTCGATAAAAATATATAATAATATTGTAAAGCCTCATTTTGAGTATTGTTCTACTTTATTGTATCTTGGAACACAACAGATGAAAGAGCGACTTTAAAAATTGCAGAATAAAGGAATGAGAATTATATTAAGATGTCATAGATTAACACATATATCTGTTATGTTAGACAAGTAAAAGTGGCTCTCAATCAACCAAAGGCTAGTAATGAATGTGCTAGTGTTTATATTTAAAATGAAGAATGGAATGCTGCCTGAATATTTACGTAACCAGTTACTGTACGTAGCGGACGTTCAACCATATTATTTGCGAAATGCAAATGAATTCAGACTTAACTTTAGTACAACGAATTTTTATCAGAACCTTTTATTTTATAATGGTCTTAAATTATTTAATTCCTTACCTCCAGATATAAAAACGGAGAATAATTTTTATATATTCAAGCGTAGAATTATATCTTATGTTAAGCAAACTTTCTAAAGTCAAGCAATATAAAACTCTTTTGTGAAAAATCGTAAATTGTAAAACTTCTCAAATGTAAAACATATTGCAATTAATAGCAAATCAGCTAAATAAAATAAATACAAACAAAGGAATTGAAGCCGACCGACCATGCATATAGCCACAGATTCACTCAATTCATTCAGGAACAACCGGCTGGTTTTTCTATAAAAATTCATTTTTTCAGACGAAGCCCATTTTCACTCGTCAGGGTATGTCGCCAAACAAAATTGCCGCATTTGGGCTTCTGAAAATTTTACAGCGATTATTGAGAATCCTTTGCATGCTCAACGTGTCTCTGTATGGTGTGCTACGAGATGTGGAGGTGTGAGTGGGACGTTTTTTTTTTTTTTCGAAGATTAAACTGGAAATGGATAACGCTATCGCGAGATACTAACAACTCAATTTTAGCATATTATTGACATCGTGGGTATCACTGACAAGTGGTTTCAAGTGGTGACATAGCCAATGAAACGATCAATTTATTGCAAACCAAATTTCCCAATCGCTTAATTTCGCGACAATCAGCAGTTAAAAGGCCAACCAGATCGTGTGAGTTTTAACACTACAGGGTTATTTTTTGTGGGACTATGTTAAGGATAGAGTCTATACGGAGCCAATCGAATCGATTTCAGCCTTAAAACTCAAAATCCGTAATATGATTAACGAAACAGCACCGCCATTTTGCCAAAAAGTGATTAAAAACTTTGATGAAAGAATCGATATCTGTCAGCGTGATCGTGGTGATCATTTCCCAGATAACATTTTTCATTTATAATTGCCGAACTCTTTTCTCTTCGTAACACAAATAAAAATTTGCATCATCTTAATCTAAATTTTTTATGTTTTATTTTGCTTTAGAAAACAAACTTCTTTTTGAAAAAACCCTTTATATTTGTTTTGAAATTTTGAACAAAAGTAAAGCATTAATTTGAGTCGTATCGTGTTGAGTAATAGAATTAAAAAATTTTGTATCATCGAAGTTGTTATTCGATTTGAAAACAATTTCGATCACGACAGTCAGAATTAGCCATCTGTTTCGAATACAACAACTTATTGTGAGAAGAGAGCATTAATTGGAAAACTATATATATTATCCATCAGGCGTGAAAATGTTAAAGTTTATTTGGAGGTCTTGTCTCCAGCCGCCGCTTAGTAGCTCAGACATTTATCACTTTAAGTACAAGTTGTTTTATTCAATGCTGAATTTCTAGGTGGATTACTTATACTTCTTATGCTACTTACACTTTCAACTTCCAACAGAAAGACGGCAAAATGTTGTGACTTCGGGTGGACATTTTTTTTATTAAAAAAATAAGTACAGTTTAGAACACGGCTTGATAATGATGTCTTCACATCGAAAGCGCGCGCTGTTCATACCGAAAAGTAATGACCATGACAAAGCTTTACCTTGAAATATATATATAGGGTGGGCAAATTTAAGGTTACAACGTAAATTGCATATAAAATGATTAAATGCCAAAGAATTGAGCTGTCATATTCTTTGACATTTATTTAGTAAAAAGTTGGGAAATTTCAAGCATGGAATTTTTATTCTAAAAATTTACTATCACTGCGAGCAGCTTCATCCGTCGTTTTTAGGCTCCTTCTCAGACGTCTAGGCGTAGTTTAATTTCTAAATGTGAGGCCTATGTTATAGTTGCTAACAATAGATCATAACTAAGCTCGTAGTGATCGTAGCGATGCAAACAGTCGTTGTAAAGAAAAGTATTGCGAAGGAGCATGGCACATCAACTACTGGATGTTCGCAACAATTGGGCATCATTAGAACATTTTGTTTATAAGTTTTCGAAAAGATCTTTTTCTTTACGGTTCCAAAGTTCAACCCGCTCAAAAATTAGTGGCCGATCGAACATTGTTTGCGTTGAAAGTTTGAGAATTAACTGTTTCAAAAACGAAAACAACGCTTTTTTCAAATTAAATCATCTTTAGTGCTGAGGCTCATTTTCAATTAGGCGGTTAAGTAAAAGAACAAAATTGTCGCATAAGAGGCGTTTACAGAAGCCACAAATAGTTCTTGAAAAACCATTTTAGATTTAAAGAATGTGACTGTATGGTGCGGTTTGTGATCAGACGGCATCATCGTCTATATTTTTTTTTCGAAAATAAACAAGAAACACCGACATTTTTAGCGCTACCAAACCATGACACTAATCTTTTGTGGCCACACAGTCAAATAAGCAATTCAGTTAGTAAAGGGTCCGCAATCTAATGATTTTTTTCAACTAGTGCTTATTTCGTGAATGGTAACACTTATCCCATGTTTGATTTGACAGATAATTAAATTTATCCTTCCGCTGAACGAATATGGTTGTGTATACGCTTGAACAACGCTAGGAAATATTGCGACATTACTTTGAAAATCATGGTAATGTTGCGGAATGTGTGTGCGAAAATTGTGTACGGATTTTGAAAGAAGAGAAGCACCGTCAGCTCAACTCCGTATGTTCGTTATCTTGTAAAAAGAGTGAAAGAAACTGGCATTCTCATCGATAAACCAAAGCGTGAAAAGCCAAAAACAGTGCGTACACCCGAGAATATTGCTGCTGTGGCGGGCAGAAAATGTGCGTGAAGCCCCATCAACATCAATTCACCGGCGTTCTCAACAATTGAACATTTCAGCGACATCATTGAGACGAATTTTGAATAAATACACCTTGGTATAATGCCATACAAAGGTGCCCCTGTAGGCTAGTAGGTAGTGTACTAGCTTGTAAATATGGGGGTTGTGGGCTCGATTTCCAACGAAGACCTTGGTTTTTTTCACTACAAAAATAAAAATTGACTGTCGGTGGGGCTGCTCAGCGATGAAGGCATAGTCACTGGTCGCTGTGCTGTCTTATATACTGCAGTTAATTTCCGACTATCATTCTACTTTTACCACCTGTTTCATCTATTCTCTATCCCTTTCCTAAAGAATGTAGCACGGTACTTGACTAAATAGGCATTGTAGCTGCCTGAGTGCTACTTCTCTTTAAAAAAAAATGCTTCAGGAGTTGAAGTCATGTGACGATCCAATGCGTTTTCTCTTCGCTAAGTGGGCCTGCGATCGACATACAGACGAAGCTCATTTTGGCGAATTTTGCATAAAGGTCTTGGTATGACGCCATACAAAGTCCAATTGGTTCAGGAGTTTATAGCATTTAAAAAAAAAGTTATTTGCCGGACCCTATAGATATTTTGCGTAATTTCTCCCTTTTTGCTGTCAATTGGCCGCATTGTTCTTGCATTTTAACGCCTCCGGATTGCTTCCTTTGGGACCATTCGAAAGACCGGGTTTACGTGAACATCCCACAAGCAAGTGAAGCTCTGAAAGCAGAAATTCGGCACTGACGAGTTAAGTCAAGCCTGGTTGCAAAATGTGTTGCAACATTTTAAGAAAAGAGTCAACGTCTATCGATATGCTAGAGGTGGATAATTGCTTATCATCATGTTTCATTTAATAATTCCCTTATTTCTACAAGCAAGCAAGCAATAAAACGGAAGTTTAAAAAAACAAACAGTGTGTGTTTCAAGCCAATTTACGGCTTGAAACACACACTCAAATTTGCCCAGCCGCTATAAAAATTTAATAAACTATGGGAAATAATGCAAACACACCCTATAAAATGCCAGTTAAATGTAATAGATAAAGAAAGTTTCACTTACCTCTAAATGCAACACCTAAAAATTCATAATTTTTCTCAAACGATAATGTATTATCATCGCAGTCTAGTATAACACGTATTCTCTCACCCACCTATTTGCAATTAATTGAAATTTTTAGTTTTAGTTGTGTGTCTCTTTTGAAAAAGAAATGAAGTATTAAGCTTACTTGATATTTGGGTGCATTATTTAATAATGGATAACTGCCTTGTGCATCACCATTATGTAATAAATGATTATCTACTAAATTCCAACCCCAACTTTGATCATCTGATCCTAATAAGGCCACATAACCATGACACTGTAATGCTGCTTCTTTTGTTGATATACCAACAACAGCCACTGTACCCAATGGTCCTTCCCATATCACCTCCCATGTATGACGTCCTTGACGAAATCCTAATTTACCTCGTGCCGCATCTGTACTTTGAGCAACAGGATTTCTAAAATATTTAATTTCATTTTATTTTATATTGATTTCTCTTAAGTATTTCTCTTATTTTTTCACTTACCTGTGTAAGGTAAAGCCATTCGGTTTAATATATACATTCCTGGAGCAATCATTTGGATTCCAGGCATGATAAAATGCTCGTAGTTTCATTTTATATGTGGGCACCGTTGAAAGTAGATCCGATTTTAAAGCTTCTTCGGGTAGTTTACGTATACAATAGGTACGCCAGACATCACTATTTTCATCGTCTAGATAATTTTTCCAACTACGGCACACTAAAGCACAATTCCTAAGATCACGCAAATCCAAATATGAAAATATCACTTCCAATACATTATAATTAATCATTGAGGCTATTAAATCGACCATTCTGTTGAATTATTTTATTTTTTTTTTGTATATTTTTACAGCTTCAAAAATATTTTGCTCTCGTTGGCGCTGGAACGAATAGCAGCCGCTATAATTTTGACAGTGCGGCGTCTATACCCTTCACTTAATCAAAACACACAATAGAAGTGTTCCTTCCACTTCTTTTGCACTTGAACACGAAATTCCTTTGAAAGATAACAATTCAATAATAAATGACAATGCAATGGCTTTAAGTGATTTTTCTTATATGTCTTGCGTGTTCCTTTTTTTTATTATTTACTGCTAACGTCTACCCCCTTTTTTCCACCAACTCCATTATTTCATTTGCTTCCAAACAGCAAAAAAAAATATATTTGGGGGTGGGTTCAGTGGCCGTTTGCACACAATAATATTATTATATTATTAAACACTTTTATTAATTATTGTTAAATTTTTTATTTTTAAATTACATATTAATTGATTTTTGTTATTTCTTTACAAAATTGTTACTTAAAGAAAATTGTAAATATTTTGCAAATATTAAAACGGCAAATTTTGTCTTATGAGTAGCGGAGTTTTTAATTAAATGAAAATAAATGACAACATTGACGGCTTCTGTTAACAGAGTGCCTCATATTATGTCATATTTATTTATTTCTGTAGATGACAGTTTTTTTTTCAAAAGTTATTTTTCCTTGCTTAATGAATAGAAGAAGTCTTGGGATAGCAAATGCAATTTTATATTGTTTTAAGGAATATCGGGTTGTTCAACAAGAAGTTTGCTTTTCTATTGTGGCAAAACCAACAACATGATAGTTTTTTGACGTATTCGTATTAATGGGTCTGCCAAACAACTTTTTTTTTGTTTTAAATGATATAAACAAACCTACACAGCTTCGGCTGTGTGGCAAGTCCTGTTGAAACCAAATGTTGCCAATATCCTCCTCTTCAATTTTTGTGAAATAAAATTCGTTCAACATGGCCCAAGAACGATCGCCATTGACTGTAACGGCCACTCCTGATAAATGGTCCAATTATGCCTCTGGGCCAAAATCCGCGCCAAACAGCGACTCGTTTTGGGTGCGTCGGCTTTTCAATGTATGCGTGCGGGTTTTCTGTGCCCCAAAAGAGACAATTTTGCTTGTTTACATACCCGATAAGATCAAAATGAGCTTCATCTGAAAATATGATTTTTTTTGCGAAATCGGCATCTTCTGTAAGTCGTCCGCAGGCCCACATAGCGAAGCGAAAACGCATTGGATGGCCACTTGGCTTCAGCTCCTGAACCAATTGGTCTTTACGCAAAATTCGTCTCAATGATGTCTCTGAAATGTTCAATTGTTGAGAACGACGGTGAATTGATGTTAATGGCGCTACATGTGCACTTTCTGCCACAGCACCAATATTCTCTCGTTGACTCGTTTTGGGTGCGTCGGCTTTTCAATGTATGCGTGCAAGTTCCCTCCTCCGGGCGCACATTTATCGGTCTTTATAGAAATTCGACTATCTAGAGCTGAGAAACTGGGTGTATAAGGGAGCCCAGTCCCCTGAAGTCAGCAGGGGTACAACTGGAAGCTTCAAGTTATTTCCACGGGAATCAGTGAGCTCGCAGAGTTCCGCTATTTGTCTCCTTAGACATTTAGCTGTTCTCTGGCTGATTATTGGGGTTGGCCCTTTTGGGAGTATCGTGGTGGTTGTGGTTACGCGGCCCCATAACCGGTCAGTTTTATATGGTGTCCAGGATCATTTCACTTTTAATAACACCTACCTGGTGGAATGATCCTAGATCCAGTGAGCATGCTAGATATGTGTTCTGGACAGGAGTTGGATAGTCTCCAACTCTTCAGCAAGGAGTGGTGGTTTGCAGCCCTGTTCTGGAATCATTGAAATCGCTACTAGGAAGGACCTGTTGCTAGAATTAGACTTCGGCCTCCTAGGTCGTGAGTGGCGCTGCTTTTCACTCA
Source organism: Trichopoda pennipes (assembly GCA_030448955.1). Taxonomy (NCBI): domain Eukaryota; kingdom Metazoa; phylum Arthropoda; class Insecta; order Diptera; family Tachinidae; genus Trichopoda; species Trichopoda pennipes. Next base: position 10,025,490 of record JASKUP010000060.1, on the reverse strand, counting down.
CAGTGGTATGACCACCATCTGATTAAGGCTCACTGCCAGGTGCAGATGTAAATCTTATCACGTAATGTATGCGTGCGGGTTTTCTGTGCTCCAAATGCGACAATTTTGCTTGTTTACATACCCGCCAAGATCAATGAGCTTCATCTGAAAAGATGATTTGTTTTGCAAAACCGGCATTTTCTGAAGGCGATCACAGGTCCAATTAGCGAAGCGTTGTTCAAGCGTATATACAACCACATTCGTACATCGGAAGGATAAAACTAATTATCTGTCAAATCAAACATGAGCTAAGTGTTACCATTCACGAGATAAGACACAAGTTGAAAAGAAAACGTTAGATTGCGGACCGTTTAGATGCATTGGCAATTGTTACAATGAGTTCAACTTCGCATGAAGATCATATTAAAATATTAAAATACACTAAGAAAATGGTGGTTCTGTCAAAGTTACATTTCGTAAAATTCTTAATACTTTCTGACAACATAATCGTTTTTCTGAGACTGCTATTAACAAATTGGTCGTTAAATGTAATCGACAGGCTCGATACATAATGTGGACACCAACGCCTGTTAGACCAGGTTGTTCAACTGATAATATCACAGTCGTGAGCCACAGTGTTGAATTAGATCCAAATTTGTCAATTCCTCGACAATGGCGGTTATCCAAAACCATCACATGGCGAATTTTGCGCGAGGATTTGACTTTGAAGTCTGACAAGGTTTAACTGGTGCCGTGGCTTCGCTAAATTTATGCAGGAACAACCGGCTAATTTTCTGAAAAAATCATTTTTCAAGCTGAATACAGATGGCTATTTTCCTATAAGCTGATTCTTGTTCCAACTAAGCAATGGCCAGCAAATACACTTTGCTAGCCCCTGCAGGCTAGTAGGTAGTGTACTAGCTTACAATACTGGCGGTTGTGGGTTCCATTCCCTTGGTTTTTTTCACTACAAATAAAAATTGACTGTCGGTGGGACTGCTCAGTGATGAAGGCATGGTCACTGGTCACTGTGCTGTCTTATACGACAGTTAATTTCCATAACTATCCTTCTACTTTCACCACCTGTCTCATCTCTTCTCTATCCCTTTCCTAAAAGATTGTAGCACGGTACTTGACTAAATAGGCATTGTTGCCTGAAGTGCTACTTCTCTTTAAAAAAAACAAGAGTTTAAAACCTTGCAATCCTCCTTTTTTTAGATGTGATCAGTTCTTCCTAGGATGGACTTATGAGACTTTTGTAATACAGACTTATTGGTCGTTACAGCGAACTTTCCTTCAGCTTAATTTTTGTTGCGGAAACTATTTTCGCTAGATAATTACTGATTTTATACCCCTTAACGTTGCAACGAGGCGCTGACCATTATTGCCTCAAAATTATTTTTTGAATCGTATGCAATGCTGTGCTTTTTTGTTAGAGAACCAAAGCCAATCTACTATCGATTAAACCGGAGAGAATCAAAATTATGGTCTAAGCATAGGGTAGATACAATGTGCCCACCAACGCCCCACTTAGAAACGTGAGTAACAATCCGAAACCATGCATTTAGATATGGCCTCACTCTTGGTTAGAGCCAGAGCCTATCAAAAAGACCTTCCGTTTTGTGAATTACGGCATCCGGTTGCAACGCAACTTTACATTAAGATTGTGCCTTTCCAAAGATTTCGCTTTTCACAACAGCCACCAAGAAGCTCCTCGAAGGGTCGCAACATTGTCAGGCGAGAACCGAACTAAGAGGAGCACCTGACATCCGTGGTACCGATGAGACCTCATAACTAAAGTTATTACCATTGAGTGCCAAACAACTCGGAGCTGGTGGCCTGCAGGTTTAACAGGAGTGTATGAGTGTGGTACATAATGTTCTTCCAAAAGATCCAAGACCAAATGCAGTGCATCCAGAACAAAAATATTTTAATCCCAACCACCAGCAGCTTTTACACATTAAAAAATTTACGAAGTGTATAAATATAAATAAATAAAGAAATTATATAACTTAGAAACACATACTTTTAGGAGTAAGATTCTGAAAATTCAGTTGCCTATACGAAGGCGTTCCAAAATAAATAAATATTTTCCTTTATTTTGTTTTTTATTTTATTTTGTCTTGTTTCAGTTTTCAATTTCTTCAATTTTTAATGAATTTATTGCAGCATTCTTTTCATTTCTCCTGTCTTCCTCAGCCTTTTTTTCAGCTTTCTGCTTAAATAGTAATGCTCTGGCTCTGCATTCCTGCTGATAAAATTTATTGAAGATAATCGAAAAATAGTAAACTATTTCTACGATAGAAATCATACTCATGCCCACGAACAGACTGAAGGCACTGCCTAAGTTGGCTTAAATATAAGAAAAGGATTAACAATTTTTAAAAATAAAGATTTTTAATAGATTACACAGTGCTACAATAATGAATTAAGATGTTCATATTCATAAGAATTAAGATATTCTTGCTTCAAATAAGGGGTGGGCAAATTTAAGGTTGCAATGTAAATTGTCTGTCAAATTATTAAACGCTAAGAATTGAACTGTCATCCTTTGACATTTATTTAGTAAAAAGTTGGGAAATTTTAAGCATGGAACGTTACACTCTTGAACAAAGAATTTGAACTATGTAAATTTACTTTAAAAATAATGAAAATTTCTCTGTATCATTTTTTAAAATTCGAGCAGCTTTTCCTCGTAATCAGGCTCCTTCTTGCGTAATTTAAATGCTAAGTTTGAGGCTAACGGTATTGCTGTTGAAAATAGATCACAACAATATGCTGGTAGTGTTAAGAATAAGCCTGGAACTTCAACTCGTCGATGTTTGCAACAATTGGCATTGGGCATTACAGCCTTTTTGAGTTATATTCTGCATAAATATCCTTATTTTTACCCCTATAAAGCTGAACTCGTTCAAGACCGACCGAGTATTATTTGGGTGGAATATTTGTGAATTGACTGCTTGCAAAAATGAAAATCATGCATTTTTCAACAAATTCATCTTTAGCAATGAAACTCGTTTTCATCAGGCGGTTATTACGTGATAAGATTTACATCTGCGCCTGGCAGTGAGCCCTAACCAAATGGTGGTCATACCACTGGGAATGAAAAGCAACGTCATTTACGCCCTAGGAAGCCAAAGACTAATTCTAGCAGCAGGTTTTTCCTAGTTGCAACTTTGATGATTCCAGAGCAGGGCTGCAAACCACCACTCCTTGCTGAAGAGCTGGAGACCATCCAACTCCTGTTCAGAGCACATGACTAGCATGCTCACTGGATCTAGGAACATTCCACCAGGTAGGTGTTATTAAAGGTGAAATGAACCTGGCCCTATTAAAAACAGACCTGCTATGGGGCCGCGAAACCACAACCACCACGATACTCCCTTTTAGGGATCAACCTCAATAATTAGCCAGAGAACAGCTAAATGTCTAAAGAGACAAATAGCGGAACTCTGCGAGCTCACTGATTCCCGTGGAAATAACGTGGAGTTTCCAGTTGTACGCCTGGTGACTTCAGGGGACTGGGCTCCCTTTTTCCCCCAGTTGCACAGGTCTAGATAGTCGAGCGTTCTATAAAGACCATAATAGTGCCCCCGGGGGGGGGGGATCAGGCGATTATGTAAGAAACTAAAGTTGCCACAAATGGGATGCTCCCAAAATCCACAAATAGTCTTTGAAAAACCATTACATCCAAGAAATTTGACCGCATGATGCGATGAAAATGAGCAAGAAAGCGTCGTTATGCGAGGAAGTCTGATAATCGTCTTTTATTTGCAGCAAACGACTGCTAAAAGTTATCGATTGATGGTAGAAGCCAACATGCACAAACTCAAAAAACTTGTGAACGATGGTTTGCGTGATTTCGACACAGAAGCGAAAGTTTGAAGATGAGGAATTCGAAGTATTGCTCGACGAAGATTGTTCTCAAATGCCAGAAAAACTTTCAGTATTATTTTGAGTCACACAGCCAGCGATTTTCATACGTTTAAAGTCATGGGGATTCATTCGAAAGTAAGGAAATCGGGTTCTATATGAATTGAAGCCAAGAGACGTTGAAAAGCGATTTTGCCGGAATTGATTCTCAAACACTAAAAAAAGATACTATTGCTATTTCCTGTTCTATCTGGCTGGTTTGAAGTCAAAGGCGAGCACTTTCGATGTGAATGCATCATTCTCAAGCCGCGTTGTGGTTGGTACTGGTGAGCCAGTGTTGGTGTTCAGGCAGTTCTGTTGTTCTGAGTCAAAGGCGAGCGCTTTCGATGCGAATGCATCATTCTCAAGCCGCTTTGTGGTTGGTACTGGTGAGTCAGTGTTGGCGGTCAGGCAGTTCTGTTGTTCTGACTCACCAGTACAAACCACAACGCGGCTTGAGAATGATGCATTCGCATCGAAAGCGCTCGCCTTTGACTTCAAACCAGCCAGATAGGACAGGGAATAGGAATAGTATTTCATTTACTGGCGGAGGAAAAATAAACAACATAATACTAATAAAAAAGAAGTTATTTTTGCATAGTATTCTCAGTGGTGATAAAAAAATTGATACGTTACGATTACCCTAAGTGCAAAAAGTCATATATAAAGCCCGGCCAACCAAACGCATCAATGCCGAAGCTGAATATCCCTGATGCCAAGATAATGATGCTCTATATTTGGTGGGATCAGAAGCGTGTTTTATATTATGGGTTATTGAAATCGGGTCAGAAGCGTGTTTTATATTATGGGCTACTGAAATCGGGTCAGACTATCACAGGGGACTTGTGATGAAGGTAACTGATTCGGTTGAAGAGAGCAATGAATAAAAAGCGACCAGAATATTCGATCACATACGAGACTACAATCTTCCGTCATGGCAATGCTAGGCAACATGTTGCAAGAAAGGACTAAAACTGTTAAGTAAACAGTAGATGGGAAGTTTTGGCTCACCATTGCTTTATAGCCCAAACCTTGCTCCCTTTGACTACCATTTTTTTCGATTGATGCAGAATGCCTTACTGGAACTCGCTTCACTTCAGAACAGCCAATTGCGGCTTGATTCATTTTTTCCCCTTAAAATCGGGGTAGTTCTTTTCGAGCGAAAGCAATATGCTCGTAGAAACATGGAAAATATTAATGGCTAACGAAATGCGCCTAAAAGAACATTTTCCTTGCTGAAACATTTAGTTTTGATGGTTTTTTAAGAACCTTTTGGAATTGTTCTCCTGCCGAAGCCGAAAATGCATTTAACTTTCTTATGTTTTTATACTTTGATTATTATTCTAGCACAGTGTTGTATTAAGCTAGACAAATAAATTTAAAGTGGTGATGAAGGCGAATTCAGCTTTCTATAATTATGAAGTTTTACTTTCAAAGCAATAAAGAAATGAAATGAATTCGCCCTTATCACCATATAATATATATTGATTTGCCTTGATATTTCAATTTATACTTACACACCAATGTTACCATATTCGATAAAAGATCATGACGCACCCGGCGATATACTTGAGAGTTCATATAAATGTGAACAACACTGTAATTCGCTTTAATCCCATCACTATTATAAAAAATAAATGAGCAAGCTTAAGGTGTTTAATTTTGTTAAAGCTCTTTTACTTACTAAAACCCATCAATTGTAGGAGTATTCAGACGCAATGGTGCACTTGTGACTTGGACATCATATTCAATCTTTTCACAAATTTTATAACAAACGCATTGGGTTTTCTTATATCTTCCAATAATATCAGCTGAAAATAATATTGATTATTAATTTGCAGCAGTTATTATTTATTATTGTATCGGGGTTTTCAACAAGAAGTTTGTTTTTCAATTGTGGCAACACCAACCAACAAACATGATAGTTTTGACATTTAGTTTTTTGACGTATTTTTAGTAGATGCATTCGCAATTGTTACAATTAATTCAATTTCGCACGATAATTGCATTGAAATGATTAAAATCCACAATGAAAATGGTGGTTCTGGACAACATAATAGCCCTTCTGAGACCGCTATTAAGAATTTGGTTGTTAAATTTGAGTCGATAGGCTCGATGCAAATGCTCATTCAGCTGCAAACATCGCAGCCGTAAGCCATAGTGTTGAAGCAGATCCAAATTTGTCAATTCCTCGACGTTCTCAACAATTGGTATTCTCCAAAGACCACCACATGGCGAATTTTGCGTAAGGACTTCATTTGAAGCCTAACAAGGTTCAATTTGTGCAGGAATTGAAGCCAACCGACCATTCACATCGCCGTATAGATTCACTCAATTCATCCAGGAACAATCGGCTGGTTTTTCTTAAAAAAATTAATTTTTTCAGACGAAGCCCATTTTCACTTGACAGGGTATGTCCATAAGCAAAATTGCCGCTTTCGGCTTCTAAAAACCTTAGAGCAGTTATTGAGAAACCTTTGCATGCTCAACGTGTCACTGTATGGTGCGCTATGTGCTCTGGAGGCTTGATTGGGCCGTTCTTTTTCGAAGATGAGGCTGGAAATGCTATAACGGTCAATGGATCATGCTATCGCGAGATGCTAACAACTCAATTTCCGCCTATTATTGTTGATGACGTGAATATCACTGACTTGTGGATTCAAAAGGTCCGTGCCACATGTCACACAGCCACCCCCTCCCCCAGGGGCACATTATAAATCTTTATGCATCACACAACCTTCTAGACTTGTGTCTTGCGGGGGTAAAATCCCCTGTAGGCTAGTAGGTAGTGTACTAACTTGTAAATATGGGGGTTGTGGGTTCGATTCCCAACGAAGGCCTTGGTTTTTTTCACTACAAAAATAAAAATTGACTGTCGTTGGGGCTGCTCAGCGACAAAGGCATAGTCACTGGTCGCTGTGCTGTCTTATATACGGCAGTTAATTTCCGACTATCCTTCTACTTTCACCACTTGTTTCATCTATTCTCTATCCCTTTCCTAAAAGAATGTAGCACGGTACTTGACCAAATAGGCCTGAAGTGCTACTTCTCTTTAAAAAAAAAAAGAAGCCAACTGGACAATCCACTATATTTCCACGGGAATCAGTAAAGCCCCAGAGTTCCGCTATTTGTCTCTTTAGGCATTTAGCTGTTCTCAGACTAATTATTGAGGTAGGCCCTTCGGGAGTATCGTGGTAGCTGTGTGGTTCGAGGCCCTCGTTTGAGTTTGTGGGTCGGATCATTCACAATGAACACAATAAATGGTCCAGGTCCAGTGAGTATGAATGCCGTCGTGTTCTTAATTATATTAAGCTTCATGCGTTCTGGACCAGGAGTTGGATAGTCTCCAACTCTTCAGCAAGTAGTGAAGGCTGTGGCCTACTCCGGGATTTTGAAGTTGCAACTTGGAGTGACCGGAGGATATACGTATCCGAAGGCCTTCTAGGGCGAGGATGGCGCTACATTACATCCACAGTGGTAATAATCCACCATCTGATTAGGGCCCACGGCCAGATGCAGATGTAAATCTTATCACGTCACACAGTCAATGAAACGATAAATTTTTTGCAAACCAAATTTTTCCCGATCGCATAATATCACGACAATCTGCAGTTAAGTGACCAGCCAGATTGCGTGATTAAACACCACTGGATTATTTTTTGTAGGGTTATGTTAGAAACGGAGCCTATGCGGAGCGAATTAAATCGATTTAAGCCTTAAAACTCAAAATTCGTGATGTGATTAGCAGAAATAGGGCCGCCATTTAAGCAAAAAGTAACTAAAAATTTTAAAGAAAGAATCGATATCTTTCAGCGTGGTCGTGGTGGATATCACTTTTCATTCATAATTGTCGAACTTTTTTCTTCGTAATACGGATAAAAATTTTAATCATCTTAATCTAAATTTATTATATTTTGTTTTAGAAAACAAACTGCTTGTTGAAAAACCCTTTAGTTTGCAAGAACAAATCTTATTACATATTGCTGTACAAGGACATGAATAAAGAAATATCTGGAAAACAACTTGTAGAATATTTATTAATATATTGTTAGGAAGATGCTTTGTTTAAGTGTTAAAAGAAAATTATTATCAGTAAGAAAACTAAACGAAAAGGCCTATTGTGCCTTTTTAAAAATTACCTAGTTTCTAAGAAATTTTATGGACAACAACAACATGGTTATTAAAAATTTTTGGAAATAAGATAAACAACAGAAAATAAAAACAACTAACAACTAACAACGAACAAAAAGATACAGCGCATGTTATTTGATAGAATCAAAATCAATAGTGTTTATAAGGGTTCGAACAAGTTTGATTGTTTGAAGGTTATGTTTGGGATGAATATTTTGTGTAAATGTTTTTACCCTCAGCTTTTGCCGTTCTTTGTTTCTAACCTCACCCTTTATACGTGTCGATAAATGTGATCAGGTTGACAGTTAATCCTTTGTTTGTTCTTTTTCTTGCAAGTACTGGTTCCAATAAATTGTATTATATCTAACGTTTGTTTTTTTTCAACTAGTGCTTATTTCGTGAATGGTAACAAGTGTGTGATTCGATTTACATCCGCGCCTGGCCATGCAGCCTTAATCAGATGGTGGACCAAACCACTGCATAATTTGGAACGTCATGGTCGTCCTAGGAAGCCGAAGATATAATTCTATGCAACAGAACTTTCTAGTTGCAACTTCAATGATTCCCGAGCAGGGCCGCAAATCATCACTCCTTGCTTAAGAGTTGGAGACTTTCCAACTCCTGTCCACAACACATGTCTAGCATGCTCACTGGATCTGGGAACATTTCACCAGGTAGGTGTTATTAAAGGTGAAATGAACCCGGCCACCATAGAACCATAAACTGATGTGAGGCCGCGAAACCACAACCACCACGATACTCCCATATAGGGGCCAACCTCAATAATCAGTCAGAGAACAGTTAAATGTCTAAAGAGACATAACGGAACTCTGCGAGCATTACTGATTCCCGTGGAAATAAAGTGGAGTTTCCAGTTGTACCATTGCTGACTTCAGGGGACTGGGCTCCCTTTTTCCCCCGGTTGCACAGGTCTAAGTTGTTGCTATCTCCAAAGACCATATATATGTGCCCCCGGGGGGTAGACGTGAATGGTAACAGATAGTGTGATTCGTTTTACATCCGCACCTGGCCATGTAGCCTTAATCAGATGGTGGACAAACCACAATTGTATAATTTGGAACGTCATACATGCGTCCTAGGAAGCCGAAGGCATAATTCTAAGCAACAGAACCACCTAGTTGCAACTTTAATGATTCCAGGGCAGGGTTGCAAACAATTACACTTGCTAAAGAGTTGGAGACTTTCCAACTCCTGTCCAGAACACATGTCTAGCATGATCACTGGACTGGATCATTCACTTTGCGTGTCATTATCAGTGAGATGATCCTGGCCACCATAAAAACCATTATACTGTTTTGGGGCCGCGAAACCACAACCACCACGTTACTCCCATTTAGGGGCCAACCTCAATGATCAGCCAGAGAACTATCAAATGTCTAAAGAGACAAATAATGAACTCTGCGGCTTACTGATTTCCGTGGAAATAAAGTGGAGTTTCGAGTTGTACCCCTGCTGACTTCAGGGGACTGGGCTCCCTTTTTCCCCAGTTTCACTGTGTCTAAATAGTCGAAGTTCTATAAAGACCATATTTATGTGCCCCCGGCGGGACGTGAATGGTAACACTTAGCTCATGTTTGATTTGACAGATAATTAGTTTTATCCTTCCGCTGAACGATAATGGTTGAACAAAGCTTCGCTAAGTGGGCCTGCGATCGACTTAGAGAAGAAGCCGATTTTGCATAAAAAAATCATCCTTTCAGATGAAGCTCATTGATCTGGGCGGGTATGTAAGCAAGCGAAATTGTCGCATTTGGGGCACAGAAAACCCGCACGCATACATTGAAAAGCCGACGCACCCAAAACGAGTCACTGTTTGGTGCGGATTTTGGCCCAGAGGCATAATTAGACCATTTTTCAGGAATGGCTGCTACAGTCAATGGCGATCGTTATCGGGCCAAGTTGAACGAATATTTGTTCACAAAAATTGAAGAGGAGGATATTGGCAACATTTGGTTTCAACAGGACGGCGCTATGTGTCACACAGCCGAAGCTGTGTAGTTTTGTTTATAGCATTTAAAGCAAAAAAAAAGTTATTTGGCGGACACTTTAGTTGCACAGACTTGTGAAGAATTTAATCTTAGGAAGCCTGCCGCAAATTCCACAGACCAAAGGCAGATCCTAAGCACCTTTTACCGTGACACTGTTGGTTTTTCGGGCATAGCCTCACCTTAACCGGTGTGGACACTAATGCCACTGACGATGACCACAGACTTTGTGATTCCTCCCTCTATTATTCCTAGATAAAGCATCTGCGATTTATTTTTTCGCTGGCGAAACAGCAAAATGTAGCTGCTTGATAGGCTTATTATATGCGATATCCATTACTTGTGTCAAGTTGACTTGCTTGACTCTAGCGGTTGGTGGTCCCTCTAATCACTCACGGAAAAATCCCAAACATCTTCCGGCAAAAAGTCAATACAAATCGATGGTTTTTATCACAATGTATAGAATGCGAAGCGATAATATTTGTTTATGCTTCTACGGAAATTCTTAAACATAAAATTTCTTAATTTAAAAATCTGCTGTCTACTTACCAAAATTATCCATTAAACATGGTACATCCTTATAAGAGCACAATCGCTCATTTGTTTCGTTATTATAAAAGAAATATGTATAACAGTTGCATAACTTCAGCATAAGTTCGATGCGGCAATTTAATTCACAATTCGCCCCTGTGTAGGATGGAAAATATTTCAATTTCTTTTCGTAGGGAAAAACACATTGACGATTTTCGAAGGAAAGTTCTTTAACGGCTTGTGAGCAAAAAGTTTGTCGCGGTCTAACAACGATAAAGACCTCTTCGTTGAGCGGTACAAATTTGATGACGGAATGGGCACTGGGAAATGCATTAGTTTCCTGTATTAAGATTTTAAAACCATTTGAATATGAATGCATGACATCATGCATGCTGCTGTTGTAGTAAAGCATAATAGAGAGACCGTTCCGTAATCCTCCATGGGCATAATGGTTGTTAAATTGGTTGCTAAAGAAAAGATAAATTCAATAAATCAAAATGGATGTATTTCTAAGGACATGTAACGAGTGTCATAAAAATTACACAAGATTTGATTTACTGCGAAAATAATTTACAGGTTTAGGAAAGGATACAGAAGAGAAGAGAGAGAGAGAATAATTAAAAGAGAAAGCGGGCGCAGAAGTATGCATTACTATTTGCTTTGCCTATCTTGATTACATGCCTTGCCTTAACCTATTATTTTCTGCCAACAGATCCGCTCGTACGATTCTAACTAACTTTTTAAGCCTGTACCTGGTGGCCCGTAGAAATTGCATGTCACCTCCTTAAGTACTGGACATGGGTATTTAAATATCCAATACGGTAGGCTGAGTAAAAAGCGAAGGCTGTATTAATTACCAAGTTGTGGAGTACATAAACCTTTAAATTGGAGACTGTATGATAAGGTCTAAGAATTTCCTTAAATATTGCGGTGTTGTTATTAACAATCGTCTGCTATATAAACAACATTTCGTTTATGCAAGGGCTACGACATGTATGATGTATGTACAAAGCGTGATTTGATTTACATCTGCACCGACTATATAGTCATAATCAGATGGTGGTCAAACCACTTGGTTGATTGGACATCAACCACGCCCCAGAAGTCCATCGAATACGTATATCCTCCGGTCACTTCTAGTAGCAATTTCGAAAGCCCGAAGTAGACCGCAGCCTTCACTCCTTGCTAAAGAGTTGGAGACTTTCCAACTCCTGGTCCAGAACGCATGAAGCTCTTTTTTATCAAGAATACGACAGCATTCATACTCACTAGTATTAGTATTGTGTTAATTTGAATGATCCGACCCACAAACTCTCACGAGGGTCCGAAACCACAACCACCACGATACTCCCATATAGGGGCCAACCTCAATAACCAGTCAGAGCACATCATTTCCTAAAGAGAACAAATAGTGTACTCTGGGGCGTACTGATTCCCGTGGAAATATGTGGATTGTCCAGGTGACTCCTACTAGCCTTTGAGGGGCCCGGGCTCCCTTTTACCCCGCAAGACACCAGTCTAAATGGAATAGTAGGTTCCAAAAAGACTATCATGTGCCCCCGGGGGGAATGATGTATGTACAGCTTTGTGCCAGATAATGCCGAATACGAGGCGTTCCAAATTCCTAAGAAGGAAATTACTAGCGGAGGTTGTCAAGAGTATAATCCGCTATGCATCTCTAGTATTAGCAGAGCTACCTTTCTCAAAACAAACTGCAGGAAAATTAGTTATGCCTACAGACTGGCGGTACTACAGGTATGTTCTGCATATAGGAATGTATCTTATGAGGTTGCTTTAATCATTGCAACGACGATACTAATTGATATGTTTGTGATAGGTTTCATGTCAGCACCTAACTGTGTACGAAGAACGCAAGCCCATGCCTTAAGACGCATACTCACAGCGAATTTTTGCGAATCGTAACGATATAATGAATGTTAGAGCAAATAGCATCGCTGGTTGGCAGATGAGATGGTTATCGACTGTCAATGTTAGATGACCTTATGCGCCGATACCTAATGTAAAAGATATTGTGAAAGAATTTGCTTTATGGTCTTAATAGCTCGATCTTTATGTAGTCCCTCATGTTTAAGAAACTTCAAGAGTCAACTGTCAAATTGACAAAGCTTGACAATTTACTTAAGATGCACTTCTTTACTTCACGAGATTTATTTTTCAACTAACTAACTAACTATCCACTCAGACGCTGCCTTTTTATATTTGTCCACTAGAAGTCTAGAAAAATTAAGAATCTTCTACTCCCTTTGTAACATATTTTGTTGTTAAATGTGTAGGCGCCTGTATGTCTGTGTGTATTTTTGTTTTTGTTTTTATGCTGATAGAGTTTCTTCCTGGAATTTATTTTAAGATAATTGTTGTTGTCTTGCGTACATACGATTTCTTAGAAAACCACGCAGTTAGTAAACAACATACCCAGTAGTTTACTTTATTGCTTAATTATTTTCTTTTAAAATTTAAGCAAGAGATGGTTGGCAAAAAATTCTTCGACGCTAGCGCGCCCGTTAGCAGCCCTTTTCAGCAAATTGTATCATGCCGTCGAATTTCCAAAGTGTTGGAAGGTTGCTAATGTAACGCCGATCCTTAAAAAGACTAAGGCTAAGAACTCTAAAAATTACCGCCTAATTCTGCGCTTTCCAAAGCGATGTAAAATATGATTAATTTTCATTTTGTGAGGTACCTAGAGTCCAACAGCTTAATTAACAACCGACAGTGTAGTTTCCATAAGGGAACTACGGATGACTTGCTGGCTTTCCTATCGGAACAATGGTGCAACTCCATAAATCTTTTCGGAGAGAGTAAGGTGGTGAGTCTAGATATTTGCAAGGCGTTTGATAGAGTGAGTGGCATGATCCACTTCTGTTAAAACTTGCTGCTTGTCGATGATAATTTCTCCAGATTTATATCGAATTTCCTCAGGAATCGCACTATACGAGTTGTTATAGATGTAATTTCATCAGACGATTTCAAGATTAATTCCGGGATACCACAAGGCTCCCTTCTCTCTCCTAACCTATTTCTTATTTTTCTAAATGATTTTCTTTGGTAAACTTTCAAACCGGTATACTCTTTCGTAGATGGAAATAGACCGAACCAGTTACAGGTGAGTTCCAAAAGGCGGAACATAAATGATAAACTCAATCATGATCTCGCAACAATGGTCGATTTTAATGCCCGCAAGACACAATGTTGCATGCTTACGTATAGATCTGTGTTCGGAAATGGTGCTGCATCTGTTACCATGGATGATATAAGTATTAAGGAATCGGACTGTCTTGATGTTCTTGTTCTTCAGTGTGATTTTCGATGGATTAAATGCATTATTCAGTTTCTAAAGAAGCTTTCAAGTGCCTCGGTTTTCTACAGCGGTGTAAGAGACACTTCACTCCATCCGACCTTGGTACTATTTATACCATTTATAATCGTTCAAAAATGCAATACAGCTTTATGTATAGGTCAGCACCCCAAAGTATATTTTGAAGTTGCTTGACCGCGTACAGGAGCGGGCCAAGAGGCTCATTGGGGATAGTAGGGTATCCAACTCTATTGATTATGTACAGCATCGACACAATGTGGGATGTATTTCACTGTTTTATCGTTACTACATCGTTACTACTATGAAGTACTTCACTCGATCCGACCTTGGTACTATTTATACAGCTCTTATGTATAGTCTGGTACCCCAGAGTCTATTTTGGAGTTGTTTGACCGTCTACAGGAGCGGGCCAAGAGGCTCATTGGGGATAGTAGGGTATCCAACTCTATTGACACAATGTGGGATGCATTTCACTGTTTTATCGTTACTACATAGTTACTACTATGAAGTACTTCACTCCATGCGACCTTGGTACTATTTATACCTTGGTACTATTTATACAGCTCTTATGTATAATCTGGCACCCCAGAGTCTATTTTGGAGTTGTTTGACCGTCTACAGGAGCGGGCCAAGAGGCTCATTGGGGATAGTCGGGTATGCAACTCTATTGATTATGTACAGCATCGACGCAATGTGGAATTTATTTCCCTTTTTTATTGTTACTACAATGGTAAGTGCTTTATAGATATAAGGGAACTTCTTCCCGTTACTCACACGTTTTCGCTTTTTTTTCGATCGGACCAGTACATATTCATGCAGTGCATTGCCACCAGAACTAGGAAAATAGTTTCTGGGGAGGAGAAAAGAGGGAGTAGTGTTTGTGAACATTCGATTTGAATTTTCTCATATTGAAAATGACAAACATAAAAGACTTCTGGAGGAAGTATATTCCACATACGAACTCTTCTGTTAAAAAACGAATGTTCCCTGTAATGCGTAGTGCAATTCACTGGCCAATTGACCACAAATGGATGCGCTCTCAATGAACATCGAGTCAAATGTACAAGTTTCGGGAACGAGTTACCTAATTTCGTTAGAGCACTTACCATTGTAGTAACGATAAAACAGCGTCTAACTTGATTTTCAATGAGAGCTCATCTATTTGTGGTTGATTTTTCAGTGAATCGCACTACGCATCTCTTTTTTCCTTCCATAACCTAAGTTCTGGCCCAATGCATTGCAAGTGTAGTAGAGAGGTCATTCCCTGAGTGCTGGTCCGAGATAAAAAAGTAAATTTAATTCTTGCATGATTTTTGGAACGCCATTTTGTTGATTTAAAAGTAAAGAAAGGAAATATTATATCAATACTCACGTGGATATATTTAAATTGAAAGAACAACAAACACCTCTAAAAGTGTAAGAAACTGCGAATAGTTTTTTGCAGGAAACAATTTCATCCTTAAAGCGACATTTGAAAATCAAATCACTACAGTTCCAGCTGATATTTTCAATAAAATCCAAAATATTCAAATCATTAATTGTCAACACTTCCTCTAAAATGTAAAGTTTCTTTTGGGAAAATTTTATGCTGTCAAACATAAAACCGTAATTAAAGTATAAAATTTCAAGGATATCGGAAACATTAAGAAAGTTTGGTAAAATTCTGAAACGATAAATAGCAATAAAATAGAATTTGTTTTGTTTGCAAAAAACAACAGAACACCAACAACAAATGAACTTACAATGATTGAAGAAATATTTTAGCTTTGTTCATATTATACATAATATCTGGACAGATGGTGGTGGGTGGAAAGATTAGGCTTGATATGGGAGCATGATCATTTTCCACATTCATGCGTGTGGGATTGCTGCGATATTCCATATAAAATGTAATCACCATAACAATGGCACAAATAAACATAATCACGGTAATCAAAGTCCATATAAATCTAAATGAAATGCAAACAAATAAAAAGGAAAATTTATTGAATTTAATATAATAAAAAACATAGGGAAACATCACTTGTGTTTTTTTACCTTATATATTTGTTGGTGTCCTTGTCCTTGGTATATTTTAAACCATGTATACTGGTGGCATCACAAAATGCACACCAAGTACGTTTGATGGCGCCCTGAAATGCTGTTACAGAATCATCAATATCTTCTGGCTGCAATTCCGTATGACCCATATTTCTCAAAGTATTTTGTTTACTAAATTCAATATTTCACTTGCTTTTCCTTTATAATTTTATAATCAAATTCCTTTTTATAATAAAATTCCTTTTAACAAACATTTTATTTAAGCTAGAAGCCAGCAACAATATTTTTTCTTTCGTTTATTTATTTTGACAACCTTTAATTATTTTCATATTAAACATTGTTTTTGTTTTCTACGTTTAACATTTCGATGGTTTTTGGTGTAGCCTACTTTAAGGCTGCTTAATATTATTTCTTTAGTTAAGTTAATGATGATGAATGATATTTGTATGAATGTGTATTGTTTTTGTTTTTGAATGCTTTCAAATATGTTTGAATTATTTTGTGAACATAGAAATTACGAGCCGAAATAGCTCAGTTGGGAGAGCGTTAGACTGAAGATCTAAAGGTCCCCGGTTCAATCCCGGGTTTCGGCAGAATTCTCTTTTAAGTTTTTTGTCTTTTATTGCATATTTTTTTTCTTCAAAATTATTTTTATTATTTCAAATTTTAATTTTTTGTTTGCTCAGAGCAATTAAAGAAAATTAGGGTGTCCGTCGCCATTTTCTTAAACATTAATCTTGATAGTGCATCTATTAGCTTCTTGTAGATTATTCGTCTTCTCCAAGGATCCATGAAACGTGCGAATATTTTCCGACGGTATTAACTTTATTTGGGTATGATTTTTCGTCAACACGCGTCAAATTTGGTTTGTGAACAAACCGGTTTCGGCTATTTGCCGAGAGAGAGAACACTGAAGATGGCAAATAGCCGAAACCGGTTGGTTCACAAACCAAATTTGAGGCGGGTTGACGTAAAATCATACCCAAATCCATGATATTCTTAGGGTTGAATTGTCTCTCCCAAAGCCGAATTGTCACTTCAGACGAAATCTACAGGACCAAAGTGCCTAAAGTATCATTTATCTGTATAAAAATTCTCATATGTAGCCTCAATGATTAGCATTTGGAAAAGCTAATTTTAACAAGAGTCTTTTAAGACGGCCTTTATACAGGGTGTCCGCCGGGATGTTATACTACTTCTTTTATTTGGGTATGGTTTTCCGTCGACCCTCGTCAAATTTGGTTTGTGAACAAATCGGTTTCGGCTGTTTGCCATCTTCAGTGTTCTTTTCGTACTCTACTTCGTTTTGCCGCCATTTTTGACAGTTCGTATTTGGCAGTCGTGAAACAGATACGTGGCAAATTTATTATGGAAAAATATTCGGATCAACCAACGTGTTTTTTAATCGTTAAAACATTTTATCAAAATCAATCATCGATTACTGTGACGATGAGAAAGTTACGTGAAATTTTTGGGAGAAACAACGTGTGCCAACAAAAAGCACTATTTATCGTGTAGTGAATGATTTCGAAGAAAGGTGATAGGCCCAAGTATGGACCACAACGCACTGCACGATCAACCTCAATTCGACGCTGTGCTCAGGAGCTTGGTCTTCAAAGAACAACTTTGGCCACAATTTTGCGCAAGGATTTGCATTTGTTTCCATAGAAGATTCAGTTGACGCGAGAGCTTCTTCCAAAAGACCATTTACGCCATCGTACATATACCAATGATAACCCCAATTTTCATAAAAAAAATCATAATGGGTAACGAAGCACATTTGCATTTGAATGGATATGTGAATAAACAGCATAGTCGGTTCTGGGGAATAGGACACCCTCAAATTATTCAACAGTCACCTTTGCATGCTTTAAAAGTAACAGTGTGGTGTACAATTTAGTCTGGAGGAATCATTGGACCTTACTTCTTTGAAAATGAAAACAGCATAACTGTAACTGTGAATGGGGAACGATATCGTAATGTATGTATGAAGATACTGCAAACTTTTTAACGCCACAAATACATGCTTTGGGCTTCACTAACATGTGGTATCAACAAGACGGTGTCACATCGCATACAGCCTGGATTACAATGAAGATACTGCGAGACCTCTTTCTACAACAAGTGGATGACCTTTACGGTCGCCTGATTTGACTGCTTCGGACTTTCTATTGTGGGGAAATCTGAAAAGTAAGGTTTTAGCAAACAAACCAGAAACGCTTGAGCAACTCAAACAAAATATTCATGATACAATTAATGAAATACTGCGTGAAATGTGTGAGAATGTAATGAAAAAGGGCTCGCATTTGTGAGGCTAACAGAGGCGGACATTTATCTCATATTGCATTCCATACATAATCGCCGACATTAAATGAAACATTTATGAATATAAGATCCATTCTCTTTCATTTAATCAAAAATTATAAAACAAACAAAATAGTATACCTTCCCGGCGCACATCCAATATAATATTATCTTTAATCCTTCTAAGAGACGTTTCGTTATTTTCAGATCTTTTATTGAAAAATAATAACACACCAATTTATAGTTTTAAATTAAGTTTAACGATTTATTTACTCTTAATACATACAAAAATAAATACGATGGCAACTTTGTTGTCTTTACTTACTGGTGACCCAACTTAAATTAATTCATTTTCCCAGCAGGTGTTGCTTACATAGTTGTTTTAAGCGTTTGTCCCACATACAAGAATATTCTACTTTAATATCACTCCAGATTGTTGTTGTTATTATCATTCAGTTTAGGCGCCTGTTTGGCTGTGTGTTTTATTTAGCTCTGCGTTAGTTGTTTTTGTTTTCTGTTATTGACTTATTTGGTGGAATTTCTTATAAACATATTGTTGTTGAATGAGAGTATTCCTTATTGTTGGTTATCATAATTATTGTTCCTTGTAGCAAGAAAAGTGGAGAGACTATCACTACAAATAATGTATTTCGTATCATTTTAAGTTGCGATTTAGGTTTTAATAAATATTGCTAAAGCTTCTCCGTAAAAATGCAAAAATTTTATTTTTTGAACAACTCTGCAAAGGTTGTAAAATTTTGGGATTTGGAGCCATCATAGAAAATTCCAATTCTGATTTATAAAGGTATCGAGGGAGGCTTTAAAAGCTTGTTTATATACACAAATTGGTGTTGTTAATTTTGGTAGGTTGAGGATTGTTTTTTCGTGATAAGATTAACACATCTACACGTCTGGCCGCAAGCCTTAATCAGATGGTGGTCAAACCACTGGGAATGAAAAGCAAAGTCATCTACGCCCTAGGAACCCGAGGACTAATTCCAGCAACAGGTCTTTCCTAGTTGCAATTTCAGGGGTTCCAAAGCAGGGTTGCACACCACTACTCCTTGCTGAAGAGCTGTAGACTATTCAACTCCTGGTCCAGAGCACATGACTAGCATGCTCACTGCGTGCGGATCATTCACCCGTTGGTGTTATTAAAGGCGAGATGATCTTGGCCCCAATAATAATATTCATGCTTGGGGCCGCAAAACTACAACCACCACGATTCTCCTGAAGGGCCAACCTGAATAATCAGTCAGAGAAACAGCTAAAAGTCTAAAGAGACAATTAGCGGAACTCTGCGCTTTACTGATTCCCGTGGAAATAACGTGGAACTCTCAATTGACCCCTATTGCCTTCAGGAGACAGGACTCCCTTATACCTCCAGCAGCTCCCCCGGGGGCACATGATAGTCTTTTTGGAACCTACTATTTCATTTAGACTGGTGTCTTGCGGGGTAAAAGGGAGCCCAAGCCCCTCAAAGGCTAGTAGGAGTCACCTGGACAATCCATACATTTCCACGGGAATCAGTACGCTCGCAAAGTTCACTATTTGTCTATTGAGACAAGTAGCTGTTCTCTGACTGGTTATTGAGGTTGGCTTCTATATGGGAGTATCGTGGTGGTTGTGGTTTCGAGACCCTCGTGAGAGTTTGTGGGTCGGATCATTCAAATTGAACACAATGAATGGTTCAGGTCAAGTGAGTATGAATGCCGTCGTGTTCTTAATTATATTAAGCTTCAGGACCAGGAGTTGGAAAGTCTCCAACTCTTTAGCAAGGAGTGAAGGCTGCGGCCTACTTCGGGCTTTCGAAATTGCTACTAGGAGTGACCGGAGGATATACGTATTCGATGGCCTCCTAGGGCGTGAATGACGTTTGCAAATCATTCAAGTGGTTTGACCACCATCTGATTATGACTATCTAGTCGGTGCAGATGTAAATCAAATCACACCATACCCCCAGCAGCACAGGTCTAGATGGTTAAGTAATCCATAAAGACCGATAAATGTGGGGGGTATGAGGATTATTGTAACAACCAAGAAGGTTCTGATGGTTGTTTTAGGAAACGAGCACGAAGTGAGAGTCTTATGCACCGCGAAAGGCAAAACTCGATTCTGGGAAGTTTTTTTTTTGTATTTAATTGCTCTGGAAGTGACTTCAAATAAGATTTTATGATAAGTGGTAAAAAATATTGGAGCTATCTTATAGGTGAACTTAGAAGTTCGGTCTTCTAATTGAGGGCATGCCAGCTTCAGTCAGTAAGCTTATCATACGACTAGTTCGGAAAGCGCCAATGCTGTAACGTAGGACAGTATGATAGGGTAATTTAATTAGTTTAATGTAGGACGGAGCGCAGCAACCATATATTGGAAGATCATAATCTATTTTGGAGAGTGTAATGGAACGAGTGATATTTAACATTTCCAATGTGTTAAAATTTTTTGATGAAACATATTTTATGATATTTAACCTGATATTAGGGATATTTCTGATTTGTAAACAGTGTTCTTTGAATGAGACATTTATGACAAATCTTATTCCGGGACTATGCAAATGGTTAACTCGTTTAATTTAACATTTTCGTATTCGATATCAAAACGGCTACAGTTATAAAAATATAAAATGTAACGAAACTTTAATTTTCCTCTTTTCAACTTTCCTTTATTTATTTGAAATATTTGACAGAGTTGTACCACGGCGAATTCCTACATTCGCCTTGAACTATGCAATAAAAATAATATAAGAAAAAACACGATTAAATAAATTTTCAAAAATACAATATTTTATTGGAAAAACATTTCTTTGCATTATTTTTTAGGGCTTTAACATCAATTTGTTGTAACTTGTTTTAATATTATAAATCTTCTTTTAGCTTTTAATAAAAATATGAATTAAATCTAATTGGTTAAATTAAAAATGTTTACTGGGCAGAGCAATATTAGCAACAACAATTTTTGACATTTGAAGAAAATACCAAAATATCATTTATAAAAAATTAATCACTTTCTGCTTTAAAAGTAATTATTGCACAATTCGCTGTTGCCAAATAAAAGTAAATTCGATAGAAATAAATACACTGCCGCTCATCTGATTAGGTTTGGCATTAAAATAATTTTGTTTACCATCTCTGTCTAAAAGTAGTAATACAATTGGTTTTATTTCAAAATTGCATGTATACCAAAATTTTTTTAAAAAAAGCTAACGGGAATATTGTGCCGTTATCTTAATACATGCTGTAAAAGAAATATTGTATTAAAACAATGCATTTTTTTAAGCTCATCAGAATAGGTTTAACAACAAAAACAAGTTTTTTTTTATAAAATAACAATTGTTTTATTAAATTTGTTTAATATTTTATAAATTAATAGTGTGTGCTTCCACCTTTATTTAGAATGACTTCGAATATTCTTTTTGATTTCGCTCCAGGCTTCTTGAATGGCAGTAATCAAGTCATTTTTGTTTTCGAATTGACGGCCCGACTCGTAAACCTTACGTGAAAGAAATCCCAATACATTTTCAATAATATTAAGGTCGGGAGAATAAGGAGGCCATTGCAGTAAACCCACATTCTGCCCATCAATCCACTGTTTCACCAGCCTTGCAGTATGAATTGGAGCGTTATCATGTTGAAAAGTCCATGAAATGGGTCCAAAGATGTCATTGAATAGTGGAAAAGCTTTTTCTAGGACTCCTTTATAATTTACTGCATTCATGTTCGTTGAAAGAAACTGCAGTTCAACTGTGCCGTAATATGAAATAGCACCCTGAAATAACACCATAACACCACCTGCACAGCTATGATTTCGCTTAACATAAAGTTCTTCCTTACGGAGATCATGGAAATAGTAATTAAAACCATCAGGACCATCCAGATTGAACTTTTTTTCGTCTGAAAAGACAACACGTTTCCATTCGTCCTTTCAGGTCATGTAATTTTCACCAAACTTTAGGCGGTGTTCCTTACGTTAAGGATTAAGTGGTGGCTTTTTTTGTAGTTTCAATCTTTTTAAGTGTTTGGCATTTTGAATGACTCGCTTTACAGTCGCTAAACTACTTCTACAACCAACTTTTTCCTTTATTTTTGCCGCTGATTCCTTCGAATTAGAGGCAGATCTACCGATCGCTCGTCTTTCAGTTGCTGAAGTTGCTCTATAAGTGTCTCCTTTCATGTTTTTTCCATAGGTATTTTCATTTCGTAAGAAATTACTCACACAATTTTGGCTTTTGTTAATTTTTTTTTGCAATTTCATTGTGAGAAAGACCTCCTTCTGCGTAAATTTTAACTTTGACCCTTTCGGCTTCAGATAAAGGTTTTCCACGAACCATTTAAATTTCAAATTGTTGTAACAGTTGAGAAATTAAAAAAAAACTATTCAAAACAACGCACTCGCGGTCAAACGTTAGTGTAAACTAATACAATTAGTCGTAATCCTATTCTGATGAGCTTAAAAAAATGCATTGTTTTAATACAATATTTCTTTTACAGCATATATTAAGATAACGCACAATATTCCGGTAAGATTTTTTTCAAAGATTTTAGGTATACATGCAATTTTGAAATAAAACCAATTGTATTACTAGTTTATGCGTTAGTTTTGGACAGAGATGGTAAACAAAATTATTTTAATGCCAAACCTAATCAGATGAGCGGCAGTGTATTGTAACGATTTTGTACACACGGCGTTTGACAGTTATGTATCCTACTGGCAAAAATGTATTAATACGCCATCGTTTTCAGCTGGAAATTTAGTCACCTTGACAGTGAGCTGTCGTAACTGGTAAGACAACGGCGAAAATGAGTAAATTCACCATTAAACTTGCATGATTTTTATAGAGCACGGCGAAGCGTTAACAAGTTTCTGAATATGGCATGACACAGTTTTAAAGACTGGTTTTATAAATGAAAAACTGTCGTTGAGATAGCAGACTCTTGTATGTCTTTTCGATTAAATTTCTGCCACGTTGTGATCTTGCAAAAACCATTTTATCATAGAAATATTTCTGTTGTTGGGAAACAATGATCCTGAAAATTAGGCAAAACAGAAGATCTCCGAATGCTATTCCAAAAATAAGTGTAGAAACGGTTGAGATGTGAACGCAGTGGCGAGCAATACTATCAATTTGCGTCGGTCACAATTAGCATAAATTTCACAGCCATAAAGGAGTGAAGGGATCAGGTGCGGCCTTTGCCAATAGCATGCGTATAGAAATCCTTTATCGCCCATAGGACGCGAAGCTCTCCGTAAATTTTGCCAACAACAACAAACTCTGCCGATAACAGTATTGATCAGTCCACGTTAGTCTACTATTAAGTTAGAAGCTAATTTCATGAGCTGTTATTGAGTTACCACCAATTTCTACATAAATATTATCAAAATGAATCCTAGATTTCGAGAGGAGAACACATTTCGACTTTGAAGCGTTGCTATACAAGCCATTAATCATTGCCCAGCAGTTGATCAAATATTCAAATCCTCGTTTATTCTTTTCACACCGATGGAAACATCAGTTATGCTAATTCAATTATAAACCTGGATATCATAAGCATATATATGCATTTTACTGCTGATAGCAACATTAGGCAAGTCATTAATGTTACGACAGAAAAGAAGTGTTCCCAAAATAGAGCCCTGTGATATTTCTCTATTAACCCCGAAAAGAAGATTAAATTTCCTATCATTAACACATAAAACCTGAGAGGGATCAGCAAGGTAGGAGAATATAACATTTTAGGCCAAGCTAAAGAAATTAAATAATTTTAAAAGTTTTTCTACCTAGATCGAGGAATCCAAAGCATCGAAAGCCTTACTGTGATCCAGAAAAATTTAGAAAGCCACCATGTTTTTTTCGGACCAGCACAACAGGGGATGATTACTACACATGCAATGCATTGTACCAGCACTAGAAAATTAGGTTACGGAAAGGAGGAAAGAGGGAGTAGTATCTGTGGACATTCAATTTGAACTTTCCCGGATTGAAAGTGGTAGGAAAGATCTCCGGAGGAAGTTTATTTCACATACAACATGTTTTAGTAGAAAAGAAACAAATTCTCCCTGTAATGCGAAGTGCGATACACTAGCCAATCGACCACAAATGGATGCGCTCTCAACGAAAATCGAGTTAAACGCAACAAGTTCCCTAATGTCATTAGAGCACTTAGCATTGTAGTAACGATAAAACAGTTAAATACATTCCACATTGCATTGATGCTCTAAGGAAACAAAAGAACTGGATACCCCACCGTACTCAAGGAGCCTCTTGGCCCTCTCCTGTACGCGGTTAAGTAACTCCAAAATAGACTTTAGTTGTATTTCATTTCTGGACGGATATAGGTGATATAAATAGTACAAAGATCGGATGGAGTAAAGTATCTCTTACACCGTTTTAGAGAACCGAGGCAGCATTTGAAAGCTTTTTTAGAATACTGAAAAATATGTTAAGTCTATCGAACATCACACTGAATTTTCAGTTCCAAATCCATAATACCTATATCACCCATAGTAACAGATGCAGCATCATTGCCGAACGTAGATCTATGTGTAAGCATGCAACATTGCGTCTTGCGGGCATTAAAATCGACTCTATTCACACGATGTTGCCATCGAGTTTAGACTTAAGGCTCTCAATTACGTCCACTAAAGCTGTTGTACAGTTAGTTGCCTGTTGAGGATATTCTTAAATACCTTAGATAAAAATGGTAGGATAGCTATTGATCGGATAGGATAGAATTATTTCTGGTATGAGAACTTAAAATATTTTAAAATTTTTTTGTACATTTTAAAGTTTTTAAAAGAGGGGTGAAAAGTGTTTTAAAAAATTATTTCATGAATTTGATTATAAATATATTGTCTCAATCTCTTTTTGTGTATTTTGGATAACTTTATTTTGGAGACTTAATACAGCAAGACAACAAAATGAATTCGCTTTGCAGACACCCTGTTAAATTTATAATGTTGTAAGACTTAATTAAGCTAAAAATCAAATAATAATTTTTAATAAAATTTACATAATAAACACTCAAATGTTTGTGCAACTTCGAAGGGCATGTGCAGATTTTAAAAATATATCTAAAATATTTATTTTTTAGGCAAATCAAAACAAAATGCCGTTATTTTCTATCAAAACAGTTTGTTTACATTTCTCATGTTTTTTTTTCCCATTTTACGGCAGTTAAAATTTTTGAACCCAGTAAACATTTTCATTTAGTGTTTAATAAATATAAGTTTTAAAATTTAATGTTAATTTTAAATAC